>OZ014434.1:17318744-18763957 GCA_963966015.1 Aphidecta obliterata | reverse complement strand
GTACCGAGTACCGACGTTCGCACGGGGACCATTTACAGTTACGATTGCACTAGAATGAGACCAGGGCGCACGCCACTGAGAGCGCTTATCGGCGAACTGGCCGCTGAGTACTCAGCGGAAAGTGGCCGCTAACTTCACACACGTGAAAATTTCAGCATCGATTTTTTTAAAAGTCTGATAAAATTCAAACCAGGCGATGGCTCACTATGAGACATGGTTATTTATCTTTGATATGCCTAACTTTATTATAAACAATCGAAGAATTCCATTGTCGGGCCGTAGGGGCGGCGGTATTCGGACTTAGAAAATTTCAGCATCGATTTTCCCTAATGTGTGATAAAATCCAAACCAGGCGATGGCTCACTATGAGACTACACTATGAGAGAACACGTAGTTTGATATTTTAATGGTTCCCTTACCTTTGCTCTTGGTTTCTGATAGCGCACATATATCTATTTTGTGTTCCAAAAAGTTTTCTACTGTTTTTGGTATTTCACGCCATAATGTTCCAGCAAGCTGTTCGAATCGAAATCCTCCATTTTTGTTTCTTGTTCAGTTTGTTTCCCGTATTAATTTTCCGGTTTCTAGCAGAGTTCGTCATCGTTTGGTCCGACTTATTTCGAGGATGATTATTGGATCTGTGAGCAAGGTGGCGTGGAAAGGAGTAGAACTACGAAAAAAGATCTCATCTATTATGCACGATGGAATGCTTTCAAATATTGAAGGAATTTTTGGAAGAGCTTGCAATTTGATGAAAATATTGAATCAAATTGACATAACAAAGATAAAAAACCATGTCTCATCGTGGGCCATCCCCTGGTTTAAATTTTATCTGACTTTGAAAAAAATCGATGCTGAAATTTTCTAAGTCCGAATACCGCCGCCCCTACGGCCCGACAATGGAATTCGTTGATTTTTTATAATAAAGTTAGGCATATCAAAGATAAATAACCATGTCTCATAGTGAGCCATCGCCTGGTTTGAATTTTATCAGACTTTTAAAAAAATCGATGCTAAAATTTTCTAAGTCCGAATACCGCCGCCCCTACGGCCCGACAATGGAATTCGTTGATTTTTTATAATAAAGTTAGGCATATCAAAGATAAATAACTATGTCTTATAGTGAGCCATCGCCTGGTTTGAATTTTATCAGACTTTTAAAAAAATCGATGCTGAAATTTTCTAAGTCCGAATACCGCCGCCCCTACGGCCCGACAATGGAATTCGTTGATTGTTTATAATAAAGTTAGGCATAACAAAGATAAATAACCATGTCTTATAGTGAGCCATCGCCTGGTTTGGATTTTATCACACATTAGGGAAAATCGATGCTGAAATTTTCTAAGTCCGAATACCGCCGCCCCTACGGCCCGACAATGGAATTCGTTGATTTTTTATAATAAAGTTAGGCATAACAAAGATAAATAACCATGCTCTATAGTGAGCCATCGCCTGATTTTGATTTTGGAATTTTTCGAAAAAATTGATGCTTTGTTTTTACGTTTACAACCTCTCTCCGACTACCCCCTGGCCGCCTCCTTACCGTACGATAAAGGAATTCATCTTATTCACATGATTGAAATAGTCATAACCCATAACAAATACATTGAATCACTGAATCACATCGACATAATCGCGCGAAATTCCCTACCTCCGGGATCGACAGTTACGGAGCGTACCAAATCCGTTGCTGGGAATCTGTTGCCAGTTTCACGCCCGTTAATATAACAACTAATCAAATTTAGAGAAATCAAATTCAGAGTGCTAAAATAATGGGTTATCTCACAAAATAGTTAAAATAGGTGATTTAAAGAGTATAGATAGTCTAAAAGAATTATCGAAAGAAACATTGATCACCCAATGCACTGACGTGAAGTCAGGAGTTTTCGAGAGCTCGTTAATCAACCTACAAGATGGATGAAGGACCGCTCAAAAGCTTCTGACTTCACGACAGGCTTAAGGTGACTTTAGGTTTCTGGAAAATTCAATTAACTCCATTAGATTCTACGAGAAAAGCTGCAACGAGAAGGTTTTTACACAAATCGAAAATTTCCCTTCACAAAAAAAGTTACAGCAAAATTTCGAAAAACACGCGGTAACTATGTACCTACTTAACGGTGACAGATATGGACATGCGGTTTCCGCCAATGATTTCCACTTTTAAGTAATGTTTACTGAAATATTTTCTTTCTTGGATACCGGAATTGACGATAATAAATACTGTAATATTGGTATTTCGATTTTGGTCCGATTCACTAGTCGATTTAGTTTATGATTAATTAATTTCCAGATGGAGAATGACGGATCGCGATGCGAAATCACGGCAGTAGAATATGAGACACATGTCAAAATTCCATCTCACTTGAAAAATTTGGTCAAGGTAACTGGATATGATACGAGCCTCGTTTTAACAAAACTGAGTGAAGAAGATTTTAAAAAAATTGAGAAGTTTGCAGTCACAAAACTGACCACAATGGTATCTGCACCACAGCGCAAAGATTTCTTTGGACCAGTTTTTCACGCCGATCCAAGTGGCTTCCAGATTTTGGATGGACATAAAGTACTATTGCTTGAAATAAGCGAGCAACTCAAGAAAAAAAAAAAAACGTTTAAGGATCAGTGGACGATGACTGAAAAGGCCTCGGAAAAGAATGACGAAAAAAATTTCTCAAGCAGAGAAAAGAAATAAGAAAACTACAATTTTCAACAGATGATCTCACCGAAGAAAACGCAACAGTAAGTAGAAAACTGAAGCAAACATTAAAATCTAAATTCGAAAATTATTGGCTGTCCGAGTAGATAAAAGAGAAATGGAATAATGTGGTGATGAAGACCTATTTGACTCCTTCGAACCCCCTAGTTTGCCAGATTACATGTTTTTGTAACGAAAAAATCAAAATCAACAAACTATCAAGGTCGTCTTCGACGAAAGCAAGATGGATATACTCGAATTACCACACGCACTTTGAGAAAAAACACATATTGAAAAAGGTCCAAAAATTAGTTCAAAATCGACAGCAAATCAATCAAAGATAACACAATTTATACCTCAATGGGACCCTTTTTCGGAGAAGCGAGATCAAGGAATAAAAAATCAGAATGTACAAATTTTCACAAGAGAAAAATGCGACATTAGCGAAAATCGAGGCGAAAATTCTAGACTTTGAACATCTCGTTTCAAGGTCAACAACTCCTTCTGTTTTAGAAGAAACAGTGTGTAGTTTGAGCTCTAATGAACATCAATCAACACAAGAATCAGACAACTCTCAAAACCTCAAAACATATCTAAAAAGTCAATAAATATATTATCTTCGATAATTATACCGCCTTTTGCTTCGAGAGAAGATTGTTCAACAGGAATTTTTATTGAAAGTGCTGAAGATGAATTTTTTACTTTGAAGTTACCGGTTGAGGAACCCTTTTTAGATACTGTTGCTGATACAAATTCTAGACCTGAAGAAGATTATTCATCTGCGAGCAGTTCAAAATGGGCTTCTTACAAATATTGTCGTTCTGAGAGACAAAGAAGAAATTTTGAAAGAATTCAGCCCAACCAAAGTCTAATTACATCTTTTTATACTATAAAGAAAGATTTAGAAGGGGCAATTGACAATAACGAAGACCTTTGTGATATTTTCAACCAAACGATGAAACAACTTTCAGACAGAGAACAGAATATTTCAGCAAGTATTCTTTTACAAAATCTCATAGATATCTCTACAACTAATTCCCAATCCTCCCATTGTAACAAATTCTATGAAGACTTTAAAAAATTTTGTTTGTATTTATTTTACGCAGGTGGAAATCTTCTTTACGAAACACTTTCATCCAATTCAAAAAATGTTCTTCCATCTTTATCCACGCTTTACCGATTCAGAACTCAAAATAGAGTATGTACGGATGAAGGAGTTTTAAATTTTGCTGGGCACTACTCCCATTTGAATGTTGACCTCTCAATTGCAAGTCCGTTCATAGAAGTGGATATAGGAGAACAAAAAAAATAGTGATAAAAAAATCTGCCCTCTGTTGGTTATTGGAAGAAGGTAAAGGTAGAATAAGCACGGATAGACTCAGAAGATATAACCAAAAACTTACGAAAAGCACTGCAGTGAAGGCAGGAGCTTTTGAGCGCTCGTACATGCACCTTGTAGGTAGATTCGCATTTTCCAGTTTCAGAAATCAATTGAAGGAATTTTCGACAGCTGTCAAAAAAATTCTGAAACTCAGGCGAAACTCCAGACTTCATGTCAGTGCTTCAGCTGATCAATTTTTTTTCGATAATTCGCTACAATTTTGTACGGTATCTATGGTCTTGGTGGGTGCGATCTGGACAAAATTTTGCGCGTAGTTTGAATACATTATTACTCAGCTAGGTGCAAAATTTCATCCCAATCCGCTCAGTATTTTCGGAACTATCAACAAAAAAATATTTTGAACGGCCATATTTACGGAACCCCTAGTCTAATTTTGCTCATAGATGAACGTGATCGCGATATTTGCGATCCAAACCCACCCTGAGAATTTCAAGTTCCTAGGCCTTTCCGTTCAAAAGTTACAATTTTCTATGGTTTCTATGGTTCTGGTCATGCGATCTGGACAAAATATTGTTTTAATATATCATTCTCGATTAAAATACAAAATTTCATCTCGATCGAATCCGCAGTTTCGAAATTATCCAGAAACCAAAATTTCAAACGACTGTATTTACGGAACCCCTGGTATAATTCTGTTCATTGATAAACGTGAACGCGACATTTCAGATCCACACCTATCCTGAAAATTTCAAGTCCCTAGGCCTTTCCGTTCGAAAGTTATGATTTTCTATGGTTTCTATGGTTCTGGTCATGTGATCTGGAGAAATGTAGCTTGAATATATCATTCTCCATTAGTATACAAAATTTCGTCACGATCGAATATGTAGTTTTGAAATTATCAAGAAAACTAAATTTCAAACGACCATATTTACGGAACCCCTAGTATAATTTTGCTCATAGATGAACGTGATCACGACATTCGAGATCCACACCTATCCTGAAAATTTCAAGTCCCTAGGCGTTTCCGTTCAAAAGTTACAATTTTCTATGGTTTCTATGGTTCTGGTCATGCGATCTGGACAAAATTTCACATGTAGCTTCAACACCTCATTCTCCATTTGCGTGCAAAATTTCATCTCAATCAAATCTGTAGTTTTCAAGTAATCAGGGGAACAAAACTTTGAACGGCCATATTTACGGAACCCCTGGGCGAATTTGGCCCATTAACGAACTTAACCGAGGCATTTGGGATCTGAAAGAAATAATAATGGAATTGAATGACAATTCATCGAACGAGGAATTTGAAGTACCCGTTGATGAAGAAGAAAATTTCGATCCATTGATGAAAGACAAGGTTATAATTGAGATAGAAAAGTATTATGCGATAGCATATGATGATGGGCAGTATATTGGCAGAGTACTTGAAAAAAATGGAAATTCATACAAGGTGAAATTCTTGAAGCAAGATCTTCAAAATTTTGTGTGGCCTAAAAATCAAGACATTCAGAATGTGACAGACATTTTTTTCATAATATATGGTCCTATCAGTCTCGAAGGAGCCAACCCATTTCAAATAAGAAGACATGAATAAAATCAGAAAATCTTTTACAAATTTCAAGAAATTGCTTTAAATACTGGTTGTTTTAGATCTCAATCTCAAAAAAGACAAACAAGAATTTTCCGTCAAAGTTGGAACTTCTAACTATTTCATTGTTAAATAGATTCAACGTTCTGGAAAACAACAACCCCCATACATCATAAATCAGGTATTTTGCAGAGAAAATAGAATCAAGAGATATTTCCCTTTCATTCTCAATCATCTCTCAACAAGAAAGATGGCGTCAAGAAGGAATCCCGGTCAGGAGTTGTGCCCCTTAGTCACCATGATTAGCATGGAAAAGACCAAAGCCAAGAAAGCTACCCCTATCAGAAGTGAAGATATCCTCCGCAACATGGGAATATGCCCTGAGCTCAATATGGGTCCAGCACCATCTTTTGAGGTATTTACTCCACTGGTCAATGCTGCCGACCCCCTACATTATAGAAAGATACTGTTCAAGCTTGCCGCCAGTGAAGCCCCAGCTTCTACATTAGAGTGGACCCAGATTTGGTTCAATCTTCACTGTGATGTTTTTCCGAGGAGAGCCGAGGCATCTCAGAAATTATTTCAGGATGCAGGGTATAATCTACTATTAAACACCGATATAGAAGATTTTTTAGTAACCTCTGGATTCAGGGATGTTGACATCCAAGATCTAAGTGAGTTTGAAGATCTAACTCAGAATCATGCCATAGCCCTTCTGGGGATTATCGGAGTGTTAATGGGCAGGTCACTGAACTCACAAACTTACACCACTTGGATGGCTCGCAGACTGGAGGCATTTGTTCAAGCCACAGTATGTGACCCTACGACAGCAGCATACTTATTTGCCCAGCCTAGCCAACCCTTTTGCGCAGGAGCCTATCGCTTCTTAAGTAGCAACAGGCTGATCAGAAAATCTATGTTCATGGACATATACAACACTGCACAGAGCACTGATAAAGGGATATATGCCAGATCATATAAGACCTCTCTGGTGTATCTCTCCGGGGCAGAGATGTCCATGTTTATAACGATTCTGAAGTATATTGTGACAGAGAACTACATCTTATTAGCATGGAATGAACTAGCAAAGCACTCTGACAAGCTTATTGCTGCATATAATAAATGGGTCAGGTACGAGAGCATGGCACCATATTGCAAGCTGTTCACAGAGGAGAATGAGGTAGAGGAGTTTAATAGAAGAAATCTATCCATCTTTACTGATGTTGCTGTGGCTATTGCAAGAGAAAGAGGAGTAGCATCTATGGCTAATTACAGGGGTACGGTAGATGATGAGCAAACCTCCCCTATAGTGAAGCATGCTCTCCTTATAGTGAAGATAAGCTCAAACATTTGTCACGAATGCTGTGGAGAAGTCCTCTCTGATAAATACGGAGGATTCCAATCAAGATCTTAAATCAGCTCTTTATCAAGGGGCAGAGATTCTGGCACCTTTTCCGGATGGAGGATCAGTTAATCCACCCCTCCAAGATCCTACGCCGTCCAACATCATAAATTAGATGAGCCATTGAGACAAGAAGACTATAGATTTACCTTTATGTTCAGAACTGTTGAGAGTCACGTTTGACTTTTGATCTAATAAATGTAGTATTATGTAGCCTCTCCTTAAGATGACTTTGATATGAGGCTCTTACAGATTAGACTTCAAACCCCAATCTTATTAATGTAAAAAAAAGTTACTTTTCGTTTATAAGTTTATTTTTTTGTTATTACCTCAGGACCTCTGTTTCTACTTTTCGATCTCATTGTGAAAAAAGAGTTCTTTTTGGTTCATAGGTTTATTTTTTTGTTTTATAGTTTTTTTCGAATAAATGATATTATTTATTTATTTGAATATTTATTTGTGAGGTTTCTAAACACGCTTTCATTAGTAACATTAGGCAAACCTCTAATTTTAGGTTTTCAACCCGAATAAACTGATAAACTGATTTCATAGTGAATTTTACCCAGCGAGCCTGCAATAAGTGCTACATAAGAACAAACACTGATATCAATTCATTATCATTATTGATGTATTGTTTGGCTCTTGTTCATAAGAATTAATTTTTTTAGGCTATAGTTTATTATACGGAATTGCGATGAATTGAACGGAATTGTATGGAA
The DNA here is from genome assembly GCA_963966015.1 of Aphidecta obliterata. Taxonomy (NCBI): domain Eukaryota; kingdom Metazoa; phylum Arthropoda; class Insecta; order Coleoptera; family Coccinellidae; genus Aphidecta; species Aphidecta obliterata. The sequence continues at coordinate 18,756,217 of OZ014434.1, read as the reverse complement.
TTGCACGGAATTATGTTGACTTGAACGGAATTATGATGAATTGAATGGAATTTTTATGAACTGAATGGAATTGTGGTGAACTGAATGGAATTGTGGTGAATTGAACGGAATTTTTGTGAATTTAATGGAATTATTTCTAAAAATGGAATTTTAGTGTACAAAAAACGGTCAGTGAAAGACCCCCCGGTTTATCCCCTGTAATAGCTCGTAATGGACAGAGAAAAACGAAATGTAATCCTTGCCCAGCGGAATCCGTGAATCACGATAATTTATGATTGCCATGATATGAGTCTAGTTTTTTTTTTGAAGAAAACTTTTCAAACTCATATGTACCATCTAAATTATATTATTTCCACAAAATAGGTTAACAAAACCAACACTCGTATTCTGCTTCAATAATCAGTTGGACGAAGATAATATGAATTATTCGCTATAAGTTTTTTTGTCTGGGGGAATCCTCTGGGACGAACTATCTCCGATGAATAAAACAGTGTGAGACTTCGTGTGAAGCACGACCTACTCTAACTAAACCTAACCTGCTGTTTTAGATTTCGGGCATTTATTGCCTATTAAAATTTTCACTCGTCTTGTTTGTATCTCTTTCACGAGACCCTTCTTCTTGATATTTGAAATTTTATTTTACTCAATTTCTATTTCTACGTAGTATATTTCTGGGTCTTCTGTGATAGGTGGGTATCATAAGCACATCTTTTGCGGGATTGTAGTCAACTAGTTTTTTTAGCTCATCATTTGGGGTGTTGACTTGCTTTTTCAAATATCTTCTCGGCCTTCTTTTTTAGGAAATCTGTGACAGTTTCGAATTCTAAGTTTCCATGGAGTTGTTGGTTTCTTACGTTTCTTCTATTTCAAGAACATTTCAAATATTTTCATTTCAAACATTTTCGTCAGTTCTTGTTGCTTCCATGTACTGATTGCTCAGTTTATATGACGAATTCCTATTTTGTTTGTGTATAACTTTTTTCTAGGAAACGAGTAAAATTTAAAAACCAGAAAAATTTTACTGAAGAAGAGTTTCAAGCAATAATTCAAGCGATTTTCGATGAAGAGTTCGAAGGAGAAGTAGGTGATGATGCGGACACGTCAGATGAAGAACATATAGAAGAAAATGATCATAGACAACTATGTTTTTGCGAGAAGTTTTATATATTTTGTGATGAAATAAATACAATCATAAACCTTATTGTTAGATGTAAGCTCCGCCTGATTGGAATTTAGACGATAACCAACAATACACTCTTCATGTCCCGTTGGACATGAAGTGCGAGACATGAAGTGTGCGAATGCCATATTGTTGGAATCAAGCCTCCCTGTCGATGGTTGAGAATATTCTATGAACAGAAAACAACTTGTAGACCCTATTCACTGTTCGACGATTCGACAGATATTATATCTAGAGAATTCTTAGATGTTAGATGCTAAGAAATTGTCAATTGTTTTTCAGGAGTGCCTATAATATTTAACCTTCCCCCCAATCCACCTAGAAGGACATAAACAATTATGTTGTAGCTGCAGGCATATCAGCAGATGAGAGTGCTTTCAATGGCGAAGAAAATTTCCTTGTGCTGAGAAATATGATAGGAAAGATAACAAGCAACATTATTTTTCGAAATTATATCAGAAAGAAAAATAAGAATAATCTGATTAAAAAGTTTTGAGTATACTTCGTATTATCATTCATATTCACGTGTGAACGTATTTCCCAAGATACCAACGAATACAACAGGTTATAGTGGCCCAGTGCACGCTTTCACAGCGCAAATAAACAATAAACAAAACTTGGTGAGAATACACGTTTTTGTTGTGTGAAGAAAATATCTTTACATTGAATTACAAGGTGAGTTACAATCTTTTATTTAGAAGTTGCAATGAAGTTAGATGCTCTGTGAGAGAAATTGTTATATAGGGACATTGTTTATAAAATGTTGTACAGTTGGTTACCTGAGTAGGTTGGCAACGACTCATGTATGACATGTATCGACATTAATATATAAGATAACCTAGAGGAATGTGAAACGTGTAACCTGTATTGTTTAGTATTGTTTTATTATAAACAATACATACAATTCGGAAATAGTAGACGATTTCCTCACATTATGTACTAGAGTTAAGAAGCTTCACAATGAAGATGTTAAGAGGAATATTTCAACAAATCTAGACGCTTAGAGGAATATTCCAACAAATCTAGATGCTAAGAGCAATATTCCAAAAATCTAGATTCTTAGAGGAATATTTCCACAAACTTAGATGCTTGGAAAAATATTCCAACAAACTTAGATGAATATGTCCACAAACTGGCTTAGACGCTTAGACGAATATTACCACAAATCGAGATTGATATGGAAATAAATCAATATGTTTAGACGATAGAAATGATTATGAATTAATCAAGATGCTAAGATGAATACAAAAACAATATAGGGTAAACACTACAGTTATTGACACCTTAAGCCAACTGTCCCAATAGAATATAAATAATTTGTTATTTGGGTATGAAATGAAAATATTTCTTTTTCGAGGTTATGTGTTGGTTTATACTCGATTCAAATTAACAACCGAAAGTGGAAAAACCTTTTCAGAAGAAGCTTTAAAACACATCGTTAACATCATGTGTCAATTTTCAGTGATTGACACTGTAAAATCTATTGTTGACACCACCTGATACAGTTATTGACATACTGTTGTCTCTCATATTTTCAATCAGCTGAACAAGGATGTGGATAGGTATAATATATAGTAATGGATCGTTCATTATAAGATTTATTTATAAGTTTTGCATTGAAAAATATTCGAAATGGAAACCTTCTCTATGAAGACATATTTCAATAAACATTAAACATGGAATTTTCATGCACAGGAAATGCATTTAATTATTTAATACCATTTAAATCCAAATTCTTTTTGCAAATAGGAAACAAACCCTGGCAGTTGGTTCTCCAGTAGCCGTTTATAGCAAATTGGTTTTCATTGTTATCACAGATTGTGTCTTCAGATGTACAATCCATGTCCATATTGGACTGTTTCATGACTGTATAAAGGATTCTTCATGAATTTCATCATCAAGCTTTATGTTTGAAATAATTTTTTTTTTATTTTTTTTGGCACACCCGTCTATTCTATCATATAATTTGAGATCTTCTTCATAGGTTAATACAGGGCAAGGTCCGTGATTTGTTGAGCGCTCGTTGGACTTACACCAGGGCTACATCATTTCGTCAAGATGTCTGTATTTTTCGAATCTTGCCGTAAGCACGATAACTTTCGAACGGAACGACCTAGAGACTTTAAATTTTCAGTGTGAGTTCAGTTTCCGACTGCCGTAGTTGAGTTGGTTAATGAGCAGAATTCCATCAGGGGTTCCGTAAATATGGCCGTTCGAAATTTTGATCTACTGATTCGATCGAAATGAAATTTCGCACCCAGATGGTGCGAATGACGTGTTCAAGTTACATGCAAAATTTGTCCAAATCGCATGACCAGAAGAAAATAATAACTTTCGAATGGAGGGGCCTAGGGACTAGACATTTTCAGGATAGGTGTGGATCTCGAATATCGCGGTCACGTTTATCAATGAACAAAATTATCAATGACCAAAAGTGGATGTTCAAAGAAATTTTTTTTAGGAAGATTCTACCTACTAGGTAGATGAACGAGCGCTCAAAAGCTCCTGACTACACGTCAGTGCTTTTCATTTTTTCTACAAGTTTTCCACTCAACCAAAAAATTATTGTAGAGCGAGGAACGCCATAGGTTTGGGAGGCAAGTTTTCTGGACATTCCTTCTGATTTTACTGCTGATAAGGCAGAAATAATAGCATCCTCCGTGTAATTTTTCTTATAATTGCTTCCTTCTTTTGCTTTTGCCATGTTGTTGAGAATGAAGCGTGGAAAATCGATTCAGGGGGTAGGGACAAGAAGTAGGAACTAGTTGAACTTGCAATATAGTTATTGACACGTGGAAATTCATAGAGATTGACACTGGTGTCAACAACTATCTAGAACAAAATTAGATAAAGTTCAATCATTTTTCAGTATTCATTGAGAAATTGAGGCCTGAATAGTAGGCAATACGGACTAATTTTGCAAAATTTGAATACGACAGTTATTGACATAGTATGTCAATCACTATTCATCCAACTATTTTCAAAGGCAATTATTGACACCCACAAAAAAACGCGAAACCTTCAACCAAATAGATTTTAAGTAATGAAAAAGTATTTATTGAAGAGTTTCAATAATTCAAACAAAAATTATGCTTCAGACAAAAATTAGAACAATTAAAAAAATGTTATGAACTTGAGTTAAGTACCTTGAGAAAATGGCAGTATTTTTCTAATTGCATTGATCGTCAGCACGCTGCACATTGATAAATATATGGTGAATTAGGGATGCAAACCTAACCCAAATTAATACTAACAGTCCAAACTTGAAAAATTGAAATATTTTTTTCAAAGCTCCATGTTTTCAAGGCCTCCATCCAATTCTTATAATTCAAATATGAAAATGAGGGTGTCAATCACTGATAGGGTGTCAACAACTGTACCTTTTACCCTATTCTTTAGAGAAAAATAAATATTTCGGGGCTCCAAACATACAATGCGTGCTGTGCTACATTGTTTGTTTGAATGCTAGGGACTTCACAGAACTGTAGTCTTCATCCCGCACGTGTGCTCGGCCAAACTATTTCAACAGGTATTCATTGCCGTGCAGGTTCCATACGTTGAAGACAGGTGTGCATTTGCGAGGTGGTGCTTCTTGAGAACTTGAAATCCTGTTTCGAATGGCTTTGGGCTGCTGTGCGTCCAGTGTGATTCAGAAGCATGAAACAATTAATTTATATTCATATACCTGGTATTAGATGATTTGAGAGACGAACTGAGTGCAAATAATGCATGTTAGATGTAAATGAATGATATAAATATTTTAATGGTGACATTGAGCGCATCAGGGCCTGCTTTGGCTTGGATACTCAGGAGGTGCGTCGATGGTTGGCGGACTTTTCATTTTTGTTCAGGCTACTCAATGGTTCTGTGGACTGCTCTGGTATTCTCGGACTCATTGGTTCTAACATTCCGCAAAGCCCAACTCGGAATTTTGAGTTGTTTCGGAACCGACTGCACAGAACTAATTATAGCAAATATTTGTTTCCTTCGCGCATTGTCGATCTCGGCGCTGTACACTCGCTGATCTCGATTTTTTTCGATCTCATTACGGTCGTTCAGGACCAGAGCGCTGTATAGGTTGAGAGAGATCTGCTTAGTGTCGTCCTTATCGTGAGCTGCTTATCTGTACTCTAACTATATGTTCTAAAGTTTGTTTGAATATATGAATATATCTGTATATTTGTTATGTTCTTATTGTATTTATATTGGGGGTTTTCTGTCGTTCCTGCTTATGCAGTGTAAATAAATAAATAAATTTTTGTTTCAACAACCCGAAATAGATGGCAGGAACAAGAGGATAAGCAGAGGACTGAAGACCAAGGTATTTATGCACACAGAGGATGAGTATGTGAGTGAGGAATACTCTTCTGATAAAGAGTGCATGTCACAAGGTAAAAAGTCTCTTTATATTGCGGACTAGAGCAGACGACTATTATTCTTCCATACAAACCCTGTTATCTCCTCCTCATGCCAATTGAATTAGATTGATGTATAAACACTTTAAGACAATAAGAAGTTAGAGGAGAATAACTTTAAGAAGTTAGAGATTAGACGATATAACGTAATTGGTGAAAAATTTCCCCAGAAATTAGAGTTAGATGAAATCCAGGTATAAACATTTCTATTTTACAGTGGAACTTGAGGCTGGACCGAAAAAAGTACTCAATATAATTGAGGATATCAGACTGCAAGCCAGTCAAAATATGAATAGGCATCAGACTATTTGGACCATTTGGAGAGCTTAACACTCTTCCAAATAAACGTATATTCACGAAAGGAATGCTTGTCTTAAGTGAAGTGAAATTGTGCTACGCGCAAAGAGCGCATACTGACAAACCCGATGAAGATTTACCATCAAAGAAACTCTATAATACCGAAGAGTTGAATGATCTAAACAACATGGCGTCAGTTTTGCCCTACCCGTTAGCCGTGTATTTAGAATGCATTGGCAATTGCACAGACAATCGTCAGATTGTCACACCTTTACTTTCAACGCTGACTGAGCGACTAGAACCCGTATCCGGTGCGCTCACTTACGCCCCAAGACAGATGCTTCCCTTGTTGAGACTTTTACGTGCAGGCGTTCCAGCGAATGAGGAAGTGCATAACATTGCGTTATCACTGAACAATCTTCCAGCGATTGATTGGGAAGAATTCGTAGGTCCCGGTAGACGGAAGTCGTGCAGGTACATGAGGTTGCAAAACAACTGAGTGAAGCGGCCAATGTCCTCAAAACGGTCCTAGATGGTGCGAAGGCGATGGTGCAGACACTTGCACAAATCTCCAAGGACAATCTGGCGACTGAGAACCCGTTTGAGGATATTGGAGGAAAAACATCGGGATATTGGTCAAACCAACAAAACCGGCAAGAGAAAACTGAGTATTGAAGGATGCTCCAATGTCTTGCCGGAAATGAAAAGGACTAAGCCTGAGCAGGAAGTAGAGTAGTTCCAGAAGTTGGTGGAGCAGGAAGTGCTCGCCAATAAAATAAATATAAAGAGGGAATATCGATCGAAGAAAGACTCTAACTTTGACATTTGGATGGACTATTTGAAGTCTGAGCTGACGAGCTACTAGACGTCATCGAACCCAACATTCAAGTTGCCCAAATGTCAGAGGCAACAAAAATAAAGAGGAAGAATTGGGTTCGTGACATCATAATAAACCGCTTAGACGAGAAATACCATAAGAAGGTTTTTCATATTTTTATAGTTTTTTTATAGTTGAACAATTTCCTGACCTGACTGTGAAATCACACCCATTTGTGAGTACATTCACCCTCATCTCATATCAACAAATGCTTTTTAATGCTTACATTCTGATTTGTGATCTCTATTCCAGAGACGTCGTTTCATAGAACGCCGCAAAATTCAAGAACGACCCAGCCAAGATGGACTTCCTGACGAAGCTCCTCAATTGCTACGTTCCCTCAGACCTAGAACCCCTCCTAAACGCGTTCGCTCCTACCTTCGATCCTCAAAGAAGATTACAACTATATGTTCCTTCTTTCTCTGGCTTCGACTTCGAACTCGACTTTGGACGATGTGTCCCTCCATCAATGTTTCTTCTCGCACACCACTTACTTGCTAGCGTTAGAACCAACTCCGACCCAGAGACCATACTCCGTACGTTCTATTCTACCACAATTCTAACCGTTGCCGATCAAAAAGAGATTTGAAAGAGTCTTCAACCCAGTCGTCGGCAGAACCCTTCTCTAAAGGCCTACTCTTGTGAAGATCCGACTTCAAGCGCCCGAATATGATTTACCCGAAAATGTAGATCCCTACGAATTCCTCCTTTCTTACTCTCCCGATACATTGGAGATACTGTTAGAAACTCTGACCGACATCTCCTCCTTTCTTAATACTGAAGCTTCAGCCACCTGAAGACTTGGACAAATACTTGCCAATTCCGGCGGTATTGCCATCATGTACCACTCGCTGTGGAGCACAACCCTCCCAACCTGCCACGTACTACCGGCACCAACCGTATCCAGTCCTCAAGATACAGAAGAACTATCCGACATGACTTATGCAAAGTATGTTAACTTCCTCTGCCCTGGCCCTTCATTCAAAAGCAGCCTTACTCCTCCTCCAGCGGATAAAGACACAGCTTTTCATTTAGTTAGCAAAGATCCGTATAATCCAGAAACTTCTCCTTTTCAATACGAGTCTTTTGATAGAAACTCCCACCTTACTCCCGACGTCCTATGGTTCCAACCATATTCTAAGAATCCAAGCGCATTGAACTATGCCTTAACACTTGAACTCCTTATCGAGACCGGCGACTTAGATGGCGTTACTATTCCCATTCCTAATATTGCTATGAGTTTAACCGAAAACAACTCTATGTATTTACAAGGTACGCTACCTCTCACGCACACATTAAAATACATCCCTTCCAATGATGACAACAAAAGATTCCGACTGATATCCCGAAAGATACACTGTGACTGCGAACAACCCGTTGGTCTTTCTCTCCGAGATTGCTCCACAGTCATGATTCCACGCTTCGCCTCCGAACGAGTTCGAGCCAACATGAACTGCTTATACGGCGTCACTATTCAGGAAAACTGTAATGACAACGAAGCCGACTTCACTTACACCGCTTCTAATCATCCAAATCCTCCTCCAATTCCACCAAGATCCATACATCTATGGTCTTCCTATAGATATGTTTCTAAATCGAACACTTGAAGAAGGAAAATCTACCAGTACTTTACTCTCCGACAATTCTACGGTGAGAACGTTACTCTATCAAGAACCCGTAATCCGGTTCTCCTCCTTCCATAATTGATAAATCTGATGATATTCCCCTCCAGGCCATCTTCTGCCTTTATGTTTCTTTTAATATAAGAGATCCAATAGAGGTTTTGTAGGCACTAAGGTGCTCGCGAAAGAGGGAGAGTTATATGACTCACACCTCTTTGCGAGCACGCTTATATGCAATAAAGATGAAGAGAGGTGAGAGTTCTGCGACAGGTTTGATTCTGTAATCAGGGAATATGAGACCTGTGAGGATGTCATTGAATTGACGGCTCAAGAGGTAAGGTCTGCTTTTTATCAAGCTGTTTCTCCAGTGATCCCTGAACTGCGAAACGTAGACTTGATAAAAAGGCAAACCTCGGCTCAGGAAATAACTTAAGAGGAGATTAAGTCATTCATCTCCCAATTAGAAGCAGAGAAGAACTCTGAAAATAAAGAGGAACCCACAAAAATGCATAGGATCCAAGCTCCTTCTTCATCTAAAAGGAGATGGTTTAGATGCAATAAAGAGGGATACAGATCTGCCGAATGCTTTTGAGGGTACACAATAAGTGGTTGTGCTACAACTGTCAGGCCATTAGAAGCCATAAGGGGGATGAATGTCCAAACCTGGCAGTTGAAAACAGAAACACTGTACATTGGGACTTCAAATATTCCAAAGTTCAAAGTTGGAGTTAGAGGTAGAGGCAGAGGCAGGAATGCGATTAGAGGTAGGCATGCCAGAGGTACTGAAGAATCGCAGGTAAATTAGAGAAAAAGAAAACCCAAAGAAATCAAGTGAATGCAATCAAAAAGATAATATCAGTTTTATTGCCGATTCTGGTGCCACCGATCATATTGTAAATGATCGCTGGATTTTGAGTAATTTTAAGAGGTGTGAAAATAAAACAATTAAGAGTGCGAACAAAAATCAAATTGCTGACATTGAAATATATGGTAAAGGTGATCTATTATTATATAGAGATCCACTAAAGAGTGGAAGCATAAAACTGTTGAATGTATATGCATCTAAAGATGTGTCTGAAAACCTGCTATCACTGAGAAGGTTCACAGATTCTGGACTCAAAATGTATTTAGATGACAAGGTTTTAAGAGTTTATGATAACGAAACTATTAAGTTCGTTTGAGAGGGAGAGTATGAGAAGCCAAACTGGATCATAAACTTTAAAATTAAAAATTATAAAAAGCACTGCCGTGAAGTCAGGAGCTTTTGAGCGCTCGTACATCCACCTTGTAGGTAGATTCCCATTTTCCAGTTTTAGAAACCAATTGATACAAATTTTGACAGCTGTCAAAAAACATTTCAAACTAAGGCGAAAATCCAGACTTCACGTCAGTGCAATTTTTTTCCGATAATTCTCCAGAATTTTCTAAGGTACCTATCTATGGTCTTGGTGTTACCTATCTGTGGTCTGGACAAAATTTCCCACGTAATTTGAATACAATATTCTTCATCTATGGGCGAAATTTCATTCGAATCCAATCAGTAGTTTCGGAAGGATCAGGAGAAAAATATTTTGAACGGCCATATTTACGGAACGCCTAGTCTAATTCTGCTCATTGATGAACGTGGCCGCGACATTCGCGATCCAAACCTTAAGTGAAAATTTCAAGTCCCTAGGCCTTTCCTTTCGAAAGTAATAATTTTCTATGGTTTCTATGGTTCTGGTGATGCGATCTGAACAAAATGTAGCTTGAATATATCATTCTCCATTAAAATACAAAATTTTGTCTCGATCGAATCCGTAGTTTCGAAATTATTGAGAAAACTAAATTGCAAACGACCGTATTTACGGAACCTTTAGTATAATTCTGCTCATTGATAAACGTGAACGCGACATTTCAGATACACACCTATCCTGAAAATTTCAAGTCCCTAATCGTTTCCATTCAAAAGTTACAATTTTCTATGGTTCTGGTGATGCGATCTGGACAAAATTTCACATGTAGCTTGAACACCTCATTCTCCATTTGAGTGCAAAATTTTACCCCAATCGAATATGTAGTTTCGAAGTAATCAGGAGAACAAAATTTTGAACAATCATATTTACGGAACCCCTGGTGGAATTCTGCCCATTAACGAACTTAACCGAGGCATTTAGGATCTGAACGTAGACTGAAAATTTCAAGTCTCTAGGTTGTTCCGTTCGAGAGTTATCGTGCTTACGGACGGCCGGACGGACAGACTCAAAATTCGAAAAATACAGACATCGTGACGAAATTATATAGCCCTCGTGTAAGTAGTTCGAGCGCTCGAAAATAAAATCCTAGACGTAGTAACAAATAAATGCAAAGCAAATGGCGAGTTATTATGAAATGATGAAAAAAAGGGGTAAGGACGATGAATTTCACTGTCAATGAAAAAAATTAAATCGTCAACTTAGCTTCGAAATATAAACACATTATTGAAAATAAGGAAACCAATTTAGCTAGTAGCTCAGAGAAAAATTAAGCCTCGGTCCAAATTTCAGCAGAGCAAAATGCATCATCATTAAATTATATGCCTAGGTCGGTTCAATCCATCAAAACGTGATATACAAATAAGAAAAAAAAATGTACGACAGTTAGCTGCAGATGAACAGATTAATATGAAAAAGACGGGAGGAGGTCCACCATAACCCGTAAGAAAGGAATCTTATGATGACCTTCTCCTAGCGATTATGAACAAGAAAACCGCACTAGTGGTGACGTCGCACTTATTGAGGTTATAAAGGTGTAATTAATTTTCAAGTCATAAATAATCCGTCAATTTTGGCGTATTAATTTAATCTAGGAGTAAGATTATTTGTACCGAGATTAAAATGCGGTGCAACACAAATATGAGATTTAATCAGAATTAAAAGATAATCCTGAGTTAAATTGTTCAGTGCACATAATAGAGCTAAAAAACAATTAAATAATAATAAATGAAAATATAATCTTAATTAAGCACAAAAATCAGAAATTTGCAATTTTTTTTCAAATATGAAGTGTGGTAGCCTGTTCCTATATGAATCAAGTGTTTTGAAGTCGGCACTGAATTTTGAGGGGAATTCTAAACAATCTTCACATTCACTTATGATATAGGAAGGTTGGTACCTTGCCATTGTATTTAAAGTTGTACTTACATGAAAGTCACATTCCCATATCTAGCAACAGTTGACAAATTATTATATCTGCAGTTGATAGTAAAGTACAGAAGTATCTGGTGGTCCCCTACTCGTTGCTCTGCAAATACCATGATTTGTTCCAGCTTGATGTACAATGAAGTGGAGGTTTGCCATGTCGATACCTTGAATCCAGAATTACACTATTGTTGAGAATATTTCTTCATCTTGTATTTATGAATTATACTATTGTTGAGAATATTTCTTCATCTTGTATTTATGAATTTATATTTGTATTTTCTATGGGAATGAACTCAACAATGTTTCACCCTTGCGAAAGTAAGTATGAAGTGCTGTTATTGAGAAGATTTTTTCCAAGACATCATCACCGTCATCAAGTACTACAAAAATGCGTGACTTTTTCCAGCTGTCGAGTTTGCATCAGCCTACTGTCATACAGGATATTCATCTTCTGACACCAGTCTCTCATCATAGATTCTGTCCGTCTCCTGCTCATCTAATTTGTTGCGATTCAAAATACACATCAATATCTTGTTAATATTTCAGAGATGTTATAATCAATTGGAAATCTGCAATTCAAAATGATTCTGTTATAGAATTTCTTTATTATTAGGTTGTTCAGCTATGATTGATAAACCCAATAATTAGGATCAATTCTTTGTTATCTCTCTTACTTTCCACAAATTGGAGTTTATTAGATTAGTACAATTTTCAAGGCTACAGTTGGGATTTGAATTTACTTTCCAGTGTGGACCAAGAATAAATGTTTTTTCACATTGCAGATGGAAAACAAATGTGGTATCTGTGTATTACTTCTATGTTCTATTGAGGTAGAGTTTGTTCTTTAAATATTGAAGATTTTTTTTTCTACAGATACAGATTGGCCAATATTTATTGGTTTCCATCTTCAAACCTGATTGCGGCAAATGATCTTCATTGAACTATTTTTTGTCATTTCGAAATGATTACATTTGGAAGGCTGCATTTGATTCAAAAACAAGATAATTAGTTACATTGAAAATCTGCCTTGTGGACTGATAAAATCAGAAGAATTTCGAAATGAACTAACCTCAAAGAATCATAATAGGTATCCACTTCAGCTGCCATGAAGTACTTAATAGAATTCTGGTAGAACTTTAGGTTGAATAACCGATTGTGATGATTTTCATCTATAAACGAACTTTTTCATAAGAAAGCGATTTGCCTAGGCTTATTCTCAGGAATATTTTAGTTTAGGATATATGAGATCCTTCTCTCCATTTTCTTTATAGGTGCCAGGTTACTTAGAACATCTACACAGCTTCAATCTCGTTGTCTGCTTATCACAATGGGTCTTGACTATATCAATAATCAGCAGGGTTTACTCTTTGAAACTCAACACTCGAAACTTTTACAATATCACAATGCAGGGGCTGGAGGCCTGGAGGTTAATCGTTAATCCGTCTTCCGTCATGTTGCTATTTGAGGTTAACTGTCAGCGCGTGAGCATGTTGCTATTTGAGGTTAATTCATTCATTCATTCTTTCTCGTTAAAAAAGCCCTCCCGGCTAGCAGCCCCTCTAGAGCGTGACGACTGTTCTGGGCTCAGCGACGGAGACTTTATACCCAATCTCAGTAAATATCTTCGTCATTAAACTTTCTGGGTGCCGAGGATCTGCTGGAGTCTTTGTAGAACCAATCCCAATAAGTCTTTTACACGAGGTCACACCTCACGATTCGACAATTTTCAAAAACATCCACAACTTATTTCAACAAATCACATCAAAATTATACAATGACAAATCTTCGTCGAATGAATATTTTCAAATATTATTCAACTTATGGGAGTCCAAAATGGGACGCGATTGACGCGAAGAATCGAGGAAGAGTAGACTTTCCGCAGTGACGACCATTTTGGACTCCTATTTGAGGTTAACCCGTTAACGACGTTAACCTTCGAGTCTTTGTTGGGTATTCGCGATTTTAACTACCGATGAGGGCGCTGCGAACTGTAAATCAACATGGAGGAAAACGAGTACCTTTTCGGGAATTATTGTGGTGAAACGGATTATTTCAGGTGTTCTTCAGGTTTTTCTTTGATTTTGTTAGTTTTATGCGAAGACTTTTTAGTGAATGATTGGATTATTTATAATGTAGTGTCAAGTTCATTGATTATAGGAAATTGTTTTTTTCAATTTTAAACATATCGAAATCTATATTAATAAAAGAGGATCTATGGTTTATGTATGTACAAGCATCACGTTCAAACGACTGCACCAAATGCGATAATTCTTTTTTAGTTGTGTTCATTATTCTCACGACAACCTTATACAACGAAATTTTCCGAAAAAACCGTACGGAAAAGAAAAAAAGGCTTTCTTTTTTCCTCCGACCAATACGAACAATCATAGATTACTTATATTTCATGAGAATTTTGACACTTGTGTGAGTGAAGTTTATCGTGTTTCTAGAAATTGCTCAGAAGTTTTCCACTGTGTTTGATATATATCGTTGTGTTGTGGTCGAGTTCGTAATGATACAGACAATGAGCAAACAGAATGAGAGGTTCTCAATCAAGATCTGCCCCAGCTCCGGAAGAATCGATATTTTCGATCTCAGGCAAGATACAACAAAATATAGTATCCAATGAAATGATCAACTTTTAGCGTTTGGCATTCAGATATGATTCCACAGTCGATTATGCTAGCAATATTTTGGTGTCTTTTGGAAATACTGCAATGCTCTGAGATATCAAAACGAACCCCCAGGATTATGTTGTTTGAATGGAAGAATCAAATTGCAACAACTGACAACGCCACCCGAACCTTTGAATTCGTTACTTTCAGGACAAAAACCTTTATCTAAACATTCCATGACATCTTCAATCTAGACTGGTCTATCTACGAAGTTTAGCTGTTTTCTGTTGGACCTGTACAATTAAAGCAGGGCTGTTTCAAATTATCAAATCCAGGACAATAAGGTCAGAAAGTTCCACCGTCATAAAATTACTGAAGAAAAGTAAAGAAACCCAATCTTTACCTCTAAAAGACTTTATGAATTCTCGTTCTTGTTTGAAAAGGTGTTCCTATTCAAACCAAAAAACATCTAATCTTTTTCCTTGTTTGTGAAAGTGCTTCAGATTGAATTTAAGTAGATACATTTCCTTTAAGCTTGTACATAGTAATTTGAGATCAATGTAAATATATTGTTTTTTACTTTTAAATGCAGTTGGTCTCTTTATTCACCTTGCAATTATTATCCCTGCCAAAAGCCACATTTTTAGACGCTGCAAACAGTGCATAATCAGCGACACAAGGTAGTGTGCTGCTCATCATTAAGCGGGTGAGAATTATTACTCTAATTTTTTACTCGCAACAAACAGTGCAAATAATTTATTAGGTGCTTGATTTGTTCGAAAAAACATTATCTATTACTATGTCCTAACTTACTTGTGAAAAATAATCAATTGAATTCCAATTCTGATACCATTAAATAAAGGACAGTGGAACAATCATTAACCAGTACATATCTTTTACAAGTTCTACTACAAACAGTTGTCATAAAAATATTCAAAAAAATTACGAAAAGCACAGCCGTGAAGGCAGGAGCTTTTGAGCGCTCGTACATGCACCTTGTAGGTAGATTCGCATTTTCCAGTTTCAGAAATCAATTGAAGGAATTTTCGACAGCTGTCAAAAAAATTCTGAAACTTAGGCGAAACTCCAGACTCCATGTCAGTGCTTCAGCTGATCAATTTTTTTTCGATAATTCGCTACAATTTTCTACGGTATCTATGGTCTTGGTGGTGCGATCTGGACAAAATTTTGCACGTAGTTTGAATACATTATTACTCAGCTAGGTGCAAAATTTCATCCCAATCCGCTCAGTATTTTCGGAACTATCAGCAAAAAAATATTTTGAACGGCCATATTTACGGAACTCTTAGTCTAATTTTGCTCATAGATGAACGTGATCGCGATATTTGCGATCCAAACCCACCCTGAGAATTTCAAGTTCCTAGGCCTTTCCGTTCAAAAGTTACAATTTTCTATGGTTCTGGTCATGCGATCTGGACAAAATATTGTTTTAATATATCATTCTCGATTAAAATACAAAATTTCATCTCGGTCGAATCCGCAGTTTCGAAATTATCCAGAAACCAAAATTTCAAACGATCGTATTTACGGAAAATTTATCCTGAAAATTTCAAGTCCCTAGGCCTTTCCGTTCGAAAGTTATGATTTTCTATGATTTCTATGGTTCTGGTCATGTGATCTGGAGAAATGTAGCTTGAATATATCATTCTCCATTAGTATACAAAATTTCGTCACGATCGAATCTGTAGTTTTGAAATTATCAAGAAAACTAAATTTCAAACGACCATATTTACGGAACGTGATCACGACATTCGAGATCCACACCTATCCTGAAAATTTCAAGTCCCTAGGCGTTTCCGTTCAAAAGTTACAATTTTCTATGGTTTCTATGGTTCTGGTCATGCGATCTGGACAAAATTTCACATGTAGCTTGAACACCTCATTCTCCATTTGCGTGCAAAATTTCATTTCAATCAAATCTGTAGTTTTCAAGTAATCAGGTGAACAAAACTTTGAACGGCCATATTTACGGAACCCCTGGGCGAATTTGGCCCATTAACGAACTCAACCGAGGCATTTGGGATCTGAACCTACACTGAAAATTTCAAGTCTCTAGGTTGATCCGTTCGAGAGTTATCGTGCTTACGGACGGCCGGACGGACGGACAGACTCGAATTTTCCGACGGATTCGTCATCAGTGAGTCGAACATAGTCGATTGAGACCATTTTCGGCTCAAAATTCGAAAAATACAGACATCGTGACGAATTGATATAGCCCTCGTGTAAGTTGTACGAGCGCTAAAAAATGGGCAAGAGAAAATATTCGTGCTCTCCTGGATTCCGGTTCTCAAGTATCATATATTTTATGAAAATCCGCAAAGGATTTGGGTTTTGAAAAAGTTTCTGAGAAGAGAATCATACAGGGTGTTTTTGGGGGTCAACAGTCTGCTCCAAAAATACATAATATCTATAATATCAACATCGAAAGTTTAAATAACGAATTAAAATGTGAAATAGAAGTTTTGGACCAAACGAAGATTTGTAAAACAATTCCAAAACTTGTAGCTACCAATATAATTAATTATCTTAAAAATGAAAATATTTTTATTGATGATTCTCTCGTCGATGCTCCTGTTGAAATCGAATTACTTTTGGGAGCTATTTTTGGTGAATTGCTTACTGGTCATACGAAGTCTCTGAAAAATGGTTTGGTGGCGATTGAGACTTTGCTTGGTTGGACAATAATAGGGAAATATTTTGAAAGGAATTATTCCCATATATTTTCCGAATTTTCAGATTTTTCTGTGCAAACAAATGTTGACCATAATAATCTCCATGATGAAAAAATTACGAAAAGCACTGCCGTGAAGGCAGGGGCTTTTGAGCGCTCGTACATGCACCTTGTAGGTAGATTCGCATTTTCCGTTTTGGAAACCAATTGAGGAAATTTTTGAAAGCTGTCAAACAAATTTTCAAACTGGGGCGATAATCCAGACTTCAAGTCAGTGCTTTAGGTGACCAATTTTTTTTTCGATAATTCGCTAAAATTTTCTACGGTATCTATGGTCTTGGTGATGCGATCTGGACAAAATTTCGCACGTAGTTTGAATACATCATTCCTCAGCTAGGTGCAAAATTTCATTCCAATCAAATTGGTAGTTTCGAAATTATCAGGAACAGAATATTTTGAACGGCCATATTTACGGAACCCCTAGTCTAATTTTGCTCATTGATGAACGTGACCGTGAAATTTGCGATCCAAACCCACTCTGAAAATTTCAAATTCCTAGGCCTTTTCCTTCGGAAGTTATAATTTTCTATGGTTTCTATGGTTCTGGTCATGCAATCTAGAGAAATGTAGCATGAATATATCATTCTCCATAAGTATACAAAATTTCGACACGATCGAATCCGTAGTTTGGAAATTATCAAGAAAACTAAATTTCAAACGACCATATTTACGGAACTCCTAGTATAATTTTGCTCATAGATGAAAGTGATCATGACAATCGAGATCCACACCTATCCTGAAAATTTCAAGTCCCTAGGCCTTTCCGTTCGAAAGTTATGATTTTCTAGGGTTTCTATGGTTCTGGTGATTTGAGCTTAACAAAGTTTTGCATGTAGCTTGAACACCTCATTTTCCATTAGAGTGCAAAATTTCGTCTCGATCGAATCTGTAGTTTCAAAGTAATCCGGAGAACAAAACTTTGAGCGGCCATATTTACGGAACCCTTGGGCGGATTTTGCCCAATAACGAACTCAACCTCGGCATAACCCTGAAAATTTCAAGTTTCTAGGACATTCCGTTCGAGAGTTATCGTGTATACGGACGGACGGACGGCCAATTTCGTAATAGCCCATAAACGATTGTTGTCCAACTCAAATAAATTAATGTCCAATGGGAGATTGGAACAATATCAGAATGCATTATTAGAGTGGGAAAAGTTAGGTATCATTGAAGAAATCAAAGAAGATGTAAATAATCATTATGTTCATTATTTACCTCATAATGCTGTTATAAAAGAATCCAGTGAAACAACAACGATGTTTTTGACGCCTCTTGTCGGGATACAAAAGGAATATCTTTGAATTCTTGTTCGGATAAGGGTCCAAATTTAATTGAATTGATACCCCCATTGCTCATCAAATTCAGGATAGGTATTTTTGCAGTGAGTGCTGATATAGAGAAAGCCTTTTTACAGATCAGTGTGAACTCATATGAAAGGGAGTTTCTCAGATTCTCATGGTGGCAAAATTTTGAAAATAGGGAATTGAGATTATATAGAAATTGCAGGGTTGTATTTGGGTCAAGTCCAGTCTCTTTTTATTAGCTGCAACTCTATCACTTCATTTAGAGAATGCTTCAGCTGAATTCAAGAAAACTGCAGAAAAGCTGAAAAGTTCATTTTACGTAGACAATTGTGTCACTATCAAAATTCCAGTTGCACTGAGAGTGAAGGAAATTATGTTTCCATTTTAGGTTTGTTGTGGGACAATAAATCGGATACTCTACATTGTGATGTAGGAACAATAGACGATTTGAATAGAATTCCAAGAAAAGGGCTTCTATCCATTGCTCAGAAGATTTACGATCCAATTGGTTTTACTAGTCCTGTTATGTTGGTCCCAAAAGTATTACTCCAAGAAACTTGGAAAAAACAAATTTGTTGGGATGATAATTTACCAGAAGAAATAGTCAAACCGTTTGTGACTTAATGAGTTACCTTTGATTTGTCTTTGTAAAATCTCTAGACCATTTCATGAGTTTGCTAATTTAGATGAATGTGAGAA
Source organism: Aphidecta obliterata (assembly GCA_963966015.1). Taxonomy (NCBI): domain Eukaryota; kingdom Metazoa; phylum Arthropoda; class Insecta; order Coleoptera; family Coccinellidae; genus Aphidecta; species Aphidecta obliterata. The sequence goes on along the minus strand of OZ014434.1, from coordinate 18,737,295 downwards.
TTGTTCCATTCATGTATTCTGTGATTCTCATTCAGGCCAAGTCCAGAATTTCTCCTAAGAAAATATTACTTCCAAGACTTGAATTGTTGGCTACAGTGATTGGTGTTAGGTTGTGTAAGATGGTTGAAGACATCAAATTTATGGAAACATTTTACTGGAGTGACTCCATGGTGGCGCTAGCGTAGATAAAAACAAAAGAGAATTGGAATACGTTTGTCGGAAATAGGGTGAAAGAAGTGAGATTTTTTAGCGAGTTGAGTGAATGGCATCATGTACCAGGCAATTCGAACCCTGCCGATATTGGTTCTAGGGGATGCAATGGTAAAATTTTTATAGAAAAACAATGGTGGAAAGGTCCAGAATGGCTTTTGGAGTCTAGAGATAATTGCCTAGAAGTCAGATTGTTTTTGATGAAAAGGAATTCCATGAAGAAAAAAAGAAAATTGTCTGTTCGAATTTGGTGTCTGAAAAGAACATTTCATCTGATGATTTCAATTATTTTCCGTTTTTATTTCAACTAAAAGAACAAAGATAAAATTACTGGTGATTTGAAATCAGATGAATTTTTTCGAGCTGTTATCTCCTGACAATTGTACAAACCGAAGGTTTTAGTGACAATTTCAGTTCTTTAAAAAACATGCAAGAATTTCTGGATGATTATGGAATTCTTAGATTGAAAACCAGATTGGTTCTAGGTTAAGACTGTGAAGAATTCAAATTTTCCATGCTTCTTTCTTATAAAAATAAAGTAGTTAGGAAACTTATTGAACAGTATCATCGTAATAATTGTCACGCTGGCGTACAAACGATATTAGTTTTGTTGAGGGAACGTTTTTGGATTATCAAGGGACGGAAATTTGTAAGAGAAGTAGTTAAAAAATTTGTTAAATGCAAAATATTTTTCGAAAATTCTGCAGATACGCCTTTTGCTCCACTTCCATAAGACAGAATACAGTGTAATACAGCTTTTGACGTCACAGGTATAGATCTTGCTGGCCCACTTTACTTAAAGGGAAAATTTAAGGTATGGGTTGTTTTATTCACTTGCGGCGTATACAGGGCAGTTCATTTGGAATTAGTGGATTCATTATCAACTGACGCATTTATGAAGTCTTTGAGACGGTTTATTGCCAGGAGAGGACGAATATCCGTGATATACTCAGACAACGGTTCCAATTTCATTGGAGCTAATAATTTACTGAAGATTATCGATTGGGATGAAGTCATCAATTATTCATCTTCGAAAAATATAAAGTGGCATTTTAATCCACCAACTGCCTCTTAGTGGTGAGGATGGTGAGAAAGGATCGTGAGGATTCTTAAAGAATTACTCCGTAAAAATTTAGGTAAATCTTTGGTCAATTACCAAGAATTGGAAACTTTATTGTGCGAATGAAACAATTATAAATTCTCGACCATTAACTCATTTTACTGAAGATTCAAATGATTTTGTACCTTTTACGCCATCAATTCATAAATCATCAAAATTCATCAGAAACTACAGATTTAGATATACTCGACAGAATCCTTAAGAACTCGATTCAGGAATGAGTAATTGGCAGATCTTATTAATATTGGTCAGAAAAGAATTACGAAAAGCATTGCCGTGAAGGCAGGAGCTTTTGAGCGCTCGTACATGCACCTTGTAGGTAGATTCGCATTTTCCAGTTTCAGAAATCAATTGAAGGAATTTTCGACAGCTGTCAAAAAAATTCTGAAACTTAGGCGAAACTCCAGACTTGATGTCAGTGCTTCCGCTGATCAATTTTTTTTCGATAATTCGCTATAATTTTCTACGGTATCTATGGTGTTGGTAGTGCGATCTGGACAAAATTTTGCACGTAGTTTGAATACATTATTACTCAGCAAGGTGCAAAATTTCATCCCAATCCGCTCAGTATTCTCGGAACTATCAGCAAAAAAATATTTTGAACGGCCATATTTACGGAACCCCTAGTCTAATTTTGCTCGTTGATGAACATGACCGCGATATTCGCGATCCAAACCCACCCTGAGAATTCCAAGTTCCTAGGCCTTTCCGTTCAAAAGTTACAATTTTCTATGGTTTCTATGGTTCTGGTCATGAGATCTGGACTAAATATTGTTTTAATATATCATTCTCGATTGAAATACAAAATTTCATCTCGATCGAATCCGTAGTTTCGAAATTATCGAGAAACCAAAATTTCAAACGACCGTATTTACGGAACCCCTAGTATAATTTTGCTCATAGATGAAAGTGATCACGACAATCGAGATCCACACCTATCCTGAAAATTTCAAGTCCCTAGGCCTTTCCGTTCGAAAGTTATGATTTTCTATGATTTCTATGGTTCTGGTCATGTGATCTGGAGAAATGTAGCTTGAATATATCATTCTCCATTAGTATACAAAATTTCGTCACGATCGAATCTGTAGTTTTGAAATTATCAAGAAAACTAAATTTCAAACGACCATATTTACGGAACCCCTAGTATAATTTTGCTCATAGATGAACGTGATCACGACATTCGAGATCCACACCTATCCTGAAAATTTCAAGTCCCTAGGCGTTTCCGTTCAAAAGTTACAATTTTCTATGGTTTCTATGGTTCTGGTCATGTGATCTGGACAAAATTCCACATGTAGCTGGAACACCTCATTCTCCATTTGAGTGCCAAATTTCATCTTGATCGAATCTGTAGTTTTTAAGTAATCAGGGGAACAAAACTTTGAACGGCCATATTTACGGAACCCCTGGTGGAATTCGGCCCATTAACGAACTTAACCGAGGCATTCGGGAACTGAACCCACACTGAAAATTTCAAGTCTCTAGGTTGATCCGTTCGAGAGTTATCGTGTATACGGTTGGACGGACAGACTCGAATTTTCCGACGGATTCGTCATCAGTGAGTCGAACATAGTCGATTGAGACCATTTTCGGCTCAAAATTCGAAAAATACAGACATCGTGACGAAATGATATAGCCCTCGTGTAAATAGTACGAGCGCTCAAAAAACGTATTGATTGGCCTCTTGGAAAGATTGTGGAGATTTTCCCAGGAAAGGATGAAGTCTGTAGAGTTGCCAGGGTCAAGACCTGCAGTCTTGTTTACTCATTTGTTTATTTATTTTTTCACCATTGATCATTTTGAATAATTTATTCAAAATCCATATTTTTCTGAAGAATTCGTGGAATTATACATTAGAATATGAAAATAAATACAAATATACCATCAATCCAACAGACAGTTTTTCGAATTCAATATCAATGTACGACATTATTGTGAAGTAAGTGTAATTTTAATATCGAATTAAATCTTTCGACAAAAATTTCGATGGGTCATACGTCGTGCGGGACACTGAAACCTACTGATCCCCATTGATAATTTTCTGCTCTTTCCGAATATTCTAATCAAATAACAATATTCCTTCATACAGGGTGTTGAATCTCAGCTTGCGAAAAGTACCATATTTTTCTAATACGGAGCTGGAATTCTATATCAATTCAAAGATGAATCGAGTGATCTGCTCTGATCTGATCAGCCAAGTGTTTTTTACTTTCCAAATATCAATTGATTATACTGGATGGTTCAAAAGTAATAAGCAATTGAAAATACATAGAACACCCTGTATCTCGGCTATGAATTTGAATAGACCTATCACATATAGGTTTTTTGGACTCGTCTTGAGTAGCTCTACCTCAGGTTAACGTATGTACATTTACCAATGAAACACCCTATATAAAGTTTTGAATTCGCAGAAACGGCCAATAACACGAGGTTAAAACATAATGAGGTCCTCGTTAGTCTGGATGTGGTATCTATATTCAGTAATATATCAAAGGAGAGAGCAGTCATCATAATAAGAAAACATGAAGAAAGAATTACTCAGGTTTGTCCACTTACAATTGACCAGTTCATAGAACTATTGGAGTTTGTTTACGACAATACATATTTTGCATATAATGACACCTTTCACAAACAAGTGTTCGGTACACCAATGGGTGCTCCCTTTCCACCAATCCTGTATATGATACAGTATATGATAGACGATGTGTTAGACGATTGCCTCCAAAAACTAGATTTCATCCCTACATTGATCAAAAAGTTTGTAGATGATATTATTTGTAGTATACCCGTGGACAAACAAGACGAAATCCTAAGAGTTTTTAATGCATACGACCAAAACAAACACATCCAATTCACCATGGAAAAAGAAAATCCCGCGAAAAAAGTGTCCTTTTTCTGGATACTCTGGTCATGAGATCCGATACAAATTCAATTATATTAGATTGGTAAGAAAAGCCTACAAGCTCAGGCAGATATATAAATTATCATTCCAACCACTCATACAAGATAAAGACAAACTTTATAAGAGGTATGAAAGACAGAATAAAGAAAATAAGCCACCCTACTTTATACCATAAAAACTTAAAACTACTTGAGAGTATACTCCTGAAGAACTCATATCCTAGGAGAATCTTTAGAAATTTTCTATTTAATACAAGTTCTGACAACACAGTCAACATTGAACACCGACAAATAGTGGAGAAACCGACGACGGAAAGAGTCAAATACATCACAATTCCAAAAATAGACCATTTAACAGAAAAACTTATCGCACCACTCAGACAGATTGAAAATATGAAATTTGTACAAAAATCGATCACATCCATATCAAATCTATATACAAGATCTAAACAGAAGATCCCCAAATTTATGAAAAGTGGCGTCGTGTACAAGATTAATTCTAACATCTGTTACAAATGTTACATAGGACAGACCTCGAGAAGTCTTAGTGGAAGAATAACATCCCACAAAAGTGACTGCAGGAAAAATAGATGTGCTGTAGTGCAGCACATACTTGATGAAGATCACCACATGAATTTTAAAGAAACTGTTATTTTGGTTGTTTGCCAAAATTATGAAACTAGGATTATACTCGAAATGATACGAATAACTCAATACCCTAATAATCTCAACCCACAAACTGACACGAGAAACCTGAGCTCCATCTATGCATAACTTATGAAGGTAGACAATGATGTTAATTTTATGAGATTTTTTAATAAAACCGAAAGAACTGAATGATAGAATTTGAATCAGACTGAAAGTAGGACTCATACGACTTGTCACTTCAAAATTTTGTCAACTCCATGTCATCAAAGTTTTCGCCAAATTGAGATCGAACTCCACAAAAAATAACCATTCTTATAATCCTTTGCCCTTTTTTGAGCGCTCGTACTACTTACACGAGGGCTATATCATTTCGTCACGATGTCTGTATTTTTCGAATTTTGAGCCGAAAATGGTCTCAATCGACTATGTTCGACTCACTGATGACGAATCCGTCGGAAAATTTGAGTCTGTCCGTCCGGCCGTCCGTAAGCACGATAACTCTCCTAACAACCTGGAGACTTGAAATTTTCAGTGTAGGTTCAAATCTCAAATGCCTCGGTTAAGTTCGTGAAATTTTGCACCTAGCTGAGGAATAATGTTTTCAAACTACGTGCAAAATTCCAACCAAGACCATAGATACCGTAGAAAATTCTAGCGAATTATGGAAAAAAAATTGATCAGCTGAAGCACTGACATGAAGTCGGGAGTTTCGCCTATATTTCAGAATTTGTTTGACAGCTGTCGAAAATTTCTTCAATTGATTTCTGAAACTATAAAATGCGAATCTACCTACAAGGTGCATGTACGAGCGCTTAAAAGCTCCTGCCTTCACGGCAGTGATTTTCGTAATTTTTCAATAATAATCTTTTTCCTATTTTCCAATGAAAAATTTTATCTTATGAAGTGTAGATACTATGAGAAAAAACTTGAATAAAGTTCAAATTTTAACACCCTGTATGTCGAAAACAAAACGTTTGCGATCCCATATTTATGGGACTTTTTTATTCTTAAAAGACCTTAAGGAATCTCCCCTCTTCATTTGTGCCTCCAATTTAAGAACAGCCTGTATTTACGATAAGTGATAGACACACCGAACTCAATATTAGTCAACAACCAATGAAGAGAATCCGGGTAGTGGATTCAACTAATCCTAACTTCACACAACCTGGAAAAGCGAACAACACCTCATTCCCTATGGACTTGGACACGACCATCACACTCAAAAACTGTTTTGGAACACTGACGGAAGAAGCAACTCCAGAAACAACAGAAACGCCTGTTCAACAAGCAACACAAAAGGACGAAATTCCTCCGATAGTTATCCACGAAATACTTGAGCATCATAGCGACACTAGAAATCATAAAAACAGTTCTGGACCATTCCTGATTTTATATCAAATATGGAAACAATACCTCCAATGTCTTCCTCGAAACATAAGAGAACAAAATGAAAATATACTTCTACAAGGATGGACTATCTTTCCATACTTATACAATCCAAAAAGATAGAACTCATGCGTACGTCCTTCGTGGCCTAAGCGCAGAAATAAACATAGAAAGCTAAGAAAGAAACTTTCTGAGGATAATAACGTTCCAGTGAAAAATATTTGATGAAAGGAAGAAAGTACCTTGTAGTCACATACAACAGAACTTCACTGAGACACTTGAGGAAACAGGTCAGAATTTTAAACTACACTCTTGTGTCTTGGGAAAGACATTACTCGACCAAAAATATCATCCAGTGCAGGAATTGCCAAAAATGGGGACATGCAACCAGTAACTGCTTCAGCTCCGGAAAGTGTTCGAAATGTGCAGGAAAGCACCTCACAATGAATTGCTCCAAAACCACGGAAACAGCGGCGAAGTGTGCGAATTGCGAGGGTAGCCACCCAGCATATGGCGTCGATTGCCCCATATACATCAATATCCTTGAGAGGCATAAGAATAGAATTCTCCTGAACAGGTAAACAAATGAGCCCCCAACAGTACGTCCCGGCTCCAAACCAGGAATCAAATCCATGGGAGGAACGCAAAAAGACTCATGATAAGTGAACAAACAACCAAAAGGAGACCGACACAAAAAATAAGACAGGTAACAAACAATATGACGACTTTGGTACGATGTTCGACATCAAAGATGAATTCGATAAATTGAATCAAAACATTATTAATTAATTAATCAAAAGTATCAAAACCTTCATTACTTTATCAACGAACTTCAATGACTTAATCTTAATCTTAATATCGCTACGTGGAATACCAAGAGTAACAAGAAACAAGAAATCTGGAATAAATATTGGTTGTCTATCTGAAGTTTTCAAATCACAATAATGAAACAAGAGAATTTGTTTTAGATATACTAATAAAGCAAGCCAACAAATCGCAAATCGATGTTCCATGGGGTTGCGTGTATTGATTTGTTGGCTTGCTTTATTATTTTACCTAATACCCGCCCAACTAGCAAAATAGACCCCTAAAAGAATGAAATTATTTCATAATTATCGTACAGCGCCGCTTGAAAGAATTAAAATTTTTTTTAATGCGTCTCAAAACGACAATTTTATCATAAAATAGAGGGATTTCTATAATGCTGTTGTATAGACGTTCTTATAACTCATATCATACGACAAAGAAATAGTGTAAGTATACAAATTTTATAACAGTTGCATAACGTACTATAAAATTCCTATAAAATAATTTTAAAACAGTGTTATACAGATTATAATACGGTTGCATGGCTATTATATTACTTATAATAGCGACGTTAAAAGTTGGTTGTAAAGGAAGCTGTATAAATAGTTGCATTAGAGTTCCTTGAGAAAAGTAATAAGAGTGTTGCTTTACGCAGAAGCAAAACATTACACAATAAATATGAAAGTATTTTATAATCATCTTATAACTACAACAGTATTCTCTTTTATGAAGCGCTTATTGAATAGGAAAATTATGCATTTTCTATCTGAAATTGAAAAGAAAATCAAAATAAAAGAACAACTTAAGATGTGGGCAACGTCTTTTAACATTAATCATTCTGCATTAAGAGAACTTTTCGTTATATGAAACCTGGCTATTCCTAATCTGCTTCCTACAGATCCAAGGACATTCCTAAATACTCCTCAACAAGTTAAATTAGTAACACTTGAGAATGGATCTTATTGGCACAATGGTCTAGGGTTTCCGAAATCGAATATATGAAAACATCATAAAACTGAAACTCCACTAGAGGAATTGCAGATAGATATTGCAGTAGATATGGTGGTATGTTGCGGATTCTTTGCATCTCATTGATCTAGGAGTAATGAAAAGATGTCTTACAGGGTGGAGAGATGGAAATATTGGAAATTACTCAACAAAATGGTGTGCTAATGATATTAAAAAAGTATCAAGATTTTTAATAAATTGTAAGAAGCCTTCAGAAATACATCGCGCTGTCCGTGGGCTCGATACACTTGCTTACTGGAAAGGTACTGAATATCGTACCTTTTTTTTATACATTAGCATAGTAATTTTAAAAAATGTTTTGTCTAGTGATGTTTATGAACATTTTCTTTTGTTGCTTTGTGCTACAACAATATGTTCCAGAAAAATGTTTACACATTTTTTGCCATTGGCCAAATCAATGCTAGAACAATATGTAGAACTAGAAGATTCATTCCCCAGTTTGTTGGCACAATCGTCAACACTTTCCTATTATTTTCTACCGTTTCTACTATCTTGAACATTTTGAAAATGAATAGGTGCCGGTATAAACAAATCCGATAATTTGAGGTTATTTCCCGCTTGGAAAGAATCTGTATACAGAAGTTATTCGAAACACAATATAACAAAATAATTGTTTACTGTCGTACCGCACGCATGTTAAGCGATACTTCTGTTCTATTATGCACTTTACCAACGCACTACAGGATAACACGGAAATCTAGGTGTTGCTAGCTTGGGCAGTTAATAGTTATACCAACATACATAAAATTAGTAGCAATAAATAGGTAGATTATTTATTTTATTATGATACATCTTGTAGTTCAAGATGTTCTAAATGCACATACAAAGTATGCTTTGCAATTCAATCATGAAAAGTCGTCTATTTGGCACCGATTCTCATTAGCGGTTGATTGTAACTTTTAACAGTAAACTTGTGCTAAAGGGAGTTTCCGTCATATAAACACAATATTGCGACTTTTATTTTTACTAAGAAAACAACTTTTTTTTAAATAATAACTGAATAAGTATTGCGAAAAATCTTGTGTACCTTCACTTTATGCAAAACAGCGACTTGTATTTTTTGCACACAATGTGTCGGACCACTCACTATACTCGTGGTCCAATCCTCATCCTTTATCTAAATATTAACCTATTTTTTCTGTAAAAAACAAAATGCTGTGGGAAAATATTTCATATGTATTTTTAAATCTGGCAACATTCAAAAGTGTTCAAGAATCAAACCGCACTTGACTCCTGAGACTGTCAAAAATAATTTTATGGCGCTGCATTGAACAACTTAATGAAACTTTAATATCGTATACAGCTCAGAAGAAAACAGAATCATTGTATAAGGTTTCTAATTTGTATTCTACCATATACGCCATATTCAAAACGCTCGGCTGTTCAGACACCGCCGCCATTAATGAAAAATCATATAAAAACGTGAAAAGAATAAATATAAATAGATTTTTTCAGGAAATATACAGATTTTTTTCCGCTTTTACAACAGCCACAATACATGTTTTTTTTTTAAGTTGAAAATTCAACAAATAAAACATAATTTTTATTTTTCATTTTTTAATAATATCAATAAAATGTATGCTAAGCTGGGGCGCTTCAATTTTTTATCAACAAAATATATATATTTGTCAGAAAAGTTAGCTGCGCAAATAAATTCGGCCCCTGGAGTAGCGATATAGGTCTTTGATATTTTCAATATGATTAACGACAGATACAATAATAACTCAATCACCCACCAACATAATAATGCCTTTGATATTTCATACCTCTGACATGACACAACGCAAACGTTTATATACCTAATAAAATATTCTTGTGACAATTCTATTCCGAATTTCAACAGTAGAAAACAAAATTATTGTATTTGCGATTCTGTCTGCCTTATAAAATTCTTATGAAATACTTCCTTAGTCGTTCTTTAAATGTTCGTTAAATACTCTTAAATCGCAGAATTAGAGTACTGCTATACAATAGTTTCCAAATAGTTGTGTAAATGCATTCTATATTGTAATCTTGAAGACATACTTATAGGACAGTTATATAGTCATCATATTGATTTTTCTATAACGGTTGTGTAGTATACTAAAAGATGTCTTAAAAGAACTGAACTGTTGTATAAACTGGGGCCCTTTTTGGTTGTAAAGACATTTTATAGTGGTTTATAGCCACATTATAAGATTTTCACGTTTTTATAAGATATGCCGTGTAGCAGTTCTTACAGCCTTTATAAAATTAGTTTTGCTAGTTGGGCGATCCACACTCATGCCGCGAACGTCCGCGAACCCGCGAAACGCGAGTGTGGATGGGATCGCGCGAACCAAACTGCGAATATTCCTGGCTTATTTACACGTGAAGTTCACGCCAAGATTCGCGGCAAGAATTCTTGCCGTTATTCGCGGCATGAGTGTGGATCGGGTATAAAACAAATTCTATTGTTTCATTACACACACGCGGCTGTCATTTCAGTTACGCCAGCGAAGCGGACCGATTAGAAGTACATGTGAGGTTCCTACCGCACCACGTGAGTAAATATTTTTGTTTCGATACTTTTTGGTCGCAAGCTAGCATTCTTCGTGATTTCAATATGGAAGTTTCAGTAAAATGTTTGTTATTTATCGTAGTTTGTTATGCAGTATAATTTCAATGCTTTGAGCAGACTGATTTTTATATGTGAGACAAAATATCACACTCTCATGAGCGGCGCAAAATGTGCCGTTCATGTGGGGCTGCTTGTGCCGCGACACAACCAACCCCTGAGCATCCCATATTTTTTCATTATTTTTTTTTTAAAGAATGAGGACGTACAAGCGAAAAACTCGAAGGGGAACTACAAGTCAGGATCTTTTACAAAGGGCTGCTGATGAAGAAATCAAGGATAGACTCAAATTAAAAACTGTTGCACGTGAATTGGAAATTTGTCACACAACACTACAACGCTTTGTTAAAAAAATAAAAAGCGGAATCAATTCTGTTGTTGGATACAAACAAAGACTAGTGTTCAATGAGGAACAAGACGCACCACTATCGATGTACATTATAAAAAGCGCTTCTATTTACTTCGGTCTTCTACCGGAAGAAGTACGACAACTTGTGTTCCAGTGTGCCTCGAAGTTTAACGTACAAAACATCCCACCATCTTGGCATACAAATGGTGAGGCTGGCAAGGATTGGTTGACCAACTTTCTGAAGAGAACTCTATACTTTTTATAAGAACACCCAGAGCTACCAGTGCAGGACGCGCGAGCTCATTCAACCCACATAATGTGAGTCAATTTTTCGAGAAACTTGGCGACTTGATTACAAAGCATAATCTTACTCCTTCACGTATCTGGAATTTGGACGAGACTGGTGTCCAAACTGTGCTGAAACCGAAGAAAATTTTGGCTGAAAAAGGAACAAAGCAAGTAGAATCAATTGTTTCATGAGAGCTTGGAACTTTAGTCACAGTTGAACTAGCGGTAAGTGCTCTGGGAAACTCGATTCCACCGATATTTATATTTCCACGTCTGAAATATAATCTGTTTATCCGCGACGATCCTCCTGGGTGTATTGGGGCTGGTAATAAATCCGGTTGGATGACAAGCACCAAGTTCTTAGTGTTTATTGATCATTTCATTAAACACACTAAGCCTAGTCCCGAAGAGCCAGTGCTGTTACTTCTGGACAATCATTAATCTCACATATATTGAGGTGATTGAAAAGGCCAAGAGAAATTCTGTTGTATTACTATCGTTTTCACCACACTGCACTCACCGTCTGCAACATCTGGATGTTGGTGTCAATGGCCCTTTTACAACATACTGCTCTAAGCTCAAAATAATTGGTTGAGAACTAATCCCGGGAAGATTATGAGCATTTATGGAATACCAGGAATGGTAAAATACGCTTTCCTGTTGGCAACAACACCTACCAATATATGCAATGCATTCAAGGAGGCTGGCATTTGGCCCTATAATTCGTACGTATTTACAGACGAAGATTATGCACCGTCTTTTGTCACCGATCGCCCGATGCCAGAAATTCGACCCTCACAAGGTACAGACAACTTGCCTGTCCCTACAAATAATGGAGAAAGGACTCCTGAATATCTTGATGAGTCAATTAATGTTGGCAGCAATGTAGGGATTGAGACTAGTCCGTCAATACTCCTAGGCAAAGTGACTGCAGCGTTGACTATACAGGTGAACCATCAGGCAATAAAGAACAAGAGACACGTCAGTGCTCTCAGGAGCCTATCCGCAATGAGCTGATAACAACGTAAGAAATCAGAATAGAGAAATTTTCTCACCAGTGCTAATAAGACCACTGCCTAAAGCACCTCCCCGATTAATTGGAAAAAATAAAGGACGTAAAAGAAAGACAGCTGTTCTTACATACAATCCATACATCTCATACTCATACATCCATTTTATGATGGTACAGTTCACTCCTCGCGACACACGTGTCTGTCAGAGAGGCACTTGTAAAGCGAGGAGTGAACTGTACCATCATAAAATGGATGTATGAGGTGTTGACGACGAGGACAGCTGAGACACTGGCTGTCGATCAGACCATCTCTGTCAAAACCACTCGCGGAACACCTCAAGGAGGAGTACTATCTCCCCTCCTCTGAAGTCTGGTAGTGGACGAACTACTGCACAGGCTAACGGAGCTTGGCTTCGAATGTATAGGCTATGCCGACGACATAGTCCTAATAGTAAGAGGTAAATTTGAGGGTTCCCTCTGTGATTTGTTGCAGAGGGGCCTCAAAATTATCGAGCAGCGGTGCTTGTCAGTGAGGCTCAACATCAACCCAGCCAAGACCACAGTGGTTCCCTTTACCCGGAAAAGAAACCTTCCAGCCATGAAGCCCATCTCGGTGAATGGAGATAACGTAGAATGGAATTATGAAGTCAAATATCTGGGAATTACCCTAGACAACAAGCTTTTATGGAATAAGCATGTTAAAAACACTGCTAGTAAAGCGACAAGAGCTCTAATGGCGTGCAGAAGCCTATCCGGTAAAACCTGGGACTGTAACCCTAAAATACTGCGATGGATGTATGTCATGATTGTGAGACCCATAACAACTTATGGGGCAGTAGTCTGGTCTGCTAAGACAGGGCAGACAAGCACGAGGAAAATACTCGACAAGATACAAAGGCTTGCCTGCGTTTGCATCACTGGAGCTATGAGAACGTGCCCGACAAGAGCACTTGAGGTCATCACTGATCTCCCTCCATTACATCTAGTGATCAATAGGGTAGCCCATGAGGCTATCCTTAGAATATCTAGGGAAGGCACAGGGAATGAGAGAATTAAAAGTCAAGAAGCCTGGTCCTCTCTGAACAAGTACATCTCATCAGCGAACCTGCCTAGTGATGTTATGTTTAAAAAAGTAAGCATTGAGAAGAACTTCAACACTATGCTATGTAAAAAGGAAGAATGGGAATTAGAATACACTACCCAAAATTTCAAAGTGAATACAGATGGTTCTAAAACCACGATGGGGGCCGGCGCTGGAGTATACGGGGCAAGAACCAAGTGTACACTATCGTTAGGCTCCTACTCGAGTGCCTTTCAGGCAGAAATACTTGCAATCGAAAGATGCATAGATATAAACCTGGAAAGAAACTATCAAGGGTGTGACATTGTGATCCACTCGGATAGTCAAGCTGCTATCGAAGCATTGAACTCCTATATCATCGACTCAAAGCTGATATGGGAGTGCCGGAGGAAACTTAATGAAGTAGGCAAGAAAAATAAGGTCTCTTTAGTCTGGGTTCCTGGTCACTCAGGAATCAAAGGAAACGAAGAGGCCAATACACTTGCCAGAAAGGTAGCCACTTACTGGCCCAGAACCCTTCTGTGGCATAGGTAAACGCACCTATAAGAAAGAGTTTCTGGAGAAGGAAGAGACCGAAAGAGAAGCACTCTGGAGGAACCTTCCAGGAATGGACCACTCTAAAAAGTTCATTCGGAACTTTGAAAGTTCAAGATCCAAAAAGTATTTGGATCTCAGTAAGAACAAGTTACGCCTACTCACTGGCTTCCCTCTGGACATTGTCGCCTTAGGAAGCATATGATGAGAATGAGCTTAACAGAAACAGACGAGTGTAGATTCTGTGGTGAAGAGGAGGAGACTCCTGTTCACCTGGTTACAGAATGCCTCGCCATTGCAAACCAGCGCAAAGAATGTCTTGGACAAGAGAATTACAGGAGGAATGAGGATCTAACCTCCTTGAAGCCCTCTCAGATACTGGAGGTCATTGGAGCTCTGGAGCTGGAGAGCGAGCTGTAGGTAGGGCATTTGCAAATACGGCTCTGATGGGGGGCACAATAGACCTTGAGGTCGCAGTGGAACGTAACCCCCTTCCTAACTATAACTATAACTATAACTTTCTTAAATTTTATTTCCACCATAAACGATTGAACTTTCACATTATTAAATATTCATCACATTTTATGATGATATTTGAAGTTGGATATGTTCTTCCAAAAAAGTTACACAGAACACAACCGGGCTCTTAACTCGCACAAGCTCTGAGCTTCTGAGGGGTCTCACAGAGACCTAGGAGAGTCGGGATATAAACAATAAACAACTACAGACAATCCAGAGAAAAATGCTTCGGCTGAAGAACAGGTTAGTAAAAAGAAGAAGAAAGAAGGTCAAACTACAAAGAAGATTAAGGGCAAAGGGAAGGGAAAAGACAAACACACAAAAAAACCGACTAAGAACCCCGCTGAGAGAAGCGTTTTCCAAGATGATGACAGTTCTGATGATGAACAAGAATGGTACTGTATCATAAAATATGTTGTGATGCCTATTCAAACTCTAACCCTAGAGAAAAATAGATTAAATACAGAGAATGTAAGAATTAGGCCCATTTGCGATGTATCAAAGATGAAGAAAGCCCAGCATTTGTATGTCCTAATTGCTATTCTGATCAATCATCTATAGAGAGTAACTAGTTTTGATTTTTTTTTTTTTCAATTTCTTGGGAAGACTTTAAGAGAAATCTTCATTATTTTTGTGATATATTCCAAGACTGATAACTTTCTTTTTATTATAATACTTAGTATTACAAATAACTAAATTTTGAAAAATGTTGTTTATTGTGATAAGTTCATGAAAGTTATTATAAAATTGATGTATTTAATATTCTTAACCCTCTCTTTCCCACTGATTACATTTGGCGTCATTCACATTTTCGTATGGAAATGTATTGTTGGTTGCCAGTATAGATTCTTAATACTAGTTCGTATTTACGAGATGAGGCGTGCCAGGTGGTGTTTAGTTAGTTCCTTCAGCCTTCAGATCCAATTCGAGATTTTGCATCGATGCAAAGCTGCGTGATTTGTGCTCGGGTTTTGGAATATTCCGATTGATGAAATCGTAAGTATTGAAGTTAAATATGATTGAGAAAATATGAAGCACATGCATAAACTTTTTGTGATTCCATAAGAATTTTTCTGTTTCAAAATATCTCATCAAAATAATTTCATGACTCAAACAATATTTGACTCCATATGGAATCAATGGGAATCTCAATATAATTTGTTTTTACTTTTCTCTAGATGTCGTATGTGGGACTGACGGAAAAAGTCGCTGCAGAATTACTACTGCTTTTAGAGGGAGATATTTCTGAAGAGTTAGATGATGATGAGGTGGAAACTATAGGAAAATTATTAAATAGTATAAGCGTATCTCCTACCAACGCTGTTTTAGGAGAAAATGTAAATCTCGATCCCACTCTAGACACCGATGAAGACGATATTCCCTTGGCCACACTCGTGGCCGTTGAAGTGCAAATAAAGGTTGTTTGTCGAACGTCGCGTGTCGTACAGGCCAGCATGCCCTCACTCCGCTGACGTGTATGAAAGAGGAAGTGATAGTGAGTTCTATGAACACTGGATTATTCATTATCATAACGCGAATGTATTTCCATTCTTGAACTGTTCGGCCACCAGATGTCAGGCTCTCTTTTTGAGCGCTCGTACTACTTACACGAGGGCTATATCATTTCATCACGATGTCTGTATGTTTCAATTTTGAGCCGAAAATGGTCTCAAACGACTATGTTCGACTCACTGATGACGAATCCGTCGAAAAAATTCTAGTCTGTCCGTCCGTCCGTATACACGATAACTCTCGAAAGGAATGTCCCAGAAACTTGAAATTTTTAGGGTAGGTTCGAATCTCGCATGCCGCGGTTGAGTTCGTTATTGGGCAGAATTCGCCCAGGGGTTCCGTAAATATGGAACCTCGAACTTTTGTTTTCCTGATAACTTTGAAACTACAGATTCGATCGAAGTGAAATTTTGCACTCACTAACTTTGTAATGGAAAGGCCTATGGACTTGAAATTTTCAGGATAGGTGTGGATGTTCATCAATGAGCAAAATTAGACTATGGGTTCCGTAAACATGGTCGTTTGAAATTCAGTTTTCTTGATAATTTCGAAACTATGAATTTGATCGTGACGAAATTTGGTATTTAAATTGAGAATGATATTTTCGAGCTACATTTTTTCCAGATCGCATGATCAGAACCATAGAAAATCATAACTTACGAATGGAAAGGCCTAGGAACTTGAAATTTTCAGGGTGGGTTTGGATCGCTAATTTCACGGTCACGTTCATCAATGAGCAAAATTAGACTAGGGGTTCCGTAAATATGGCCGTTCAAAATATTTTTTTCCTGATAATTTCGAAACTATTTCTTGGATTGGTATGAAATTTCGCACATAGATGAAGAACAATGTATTCAAACTACGTGGGAAATTTTGTCCAGATCGCATTACCAAGACCATAGAAAATTGCACTGACGTGAAGTCTGGATTTTCGCCTAAGTTTGAAATTTTCTTTGACAGCTGTCAAAATCTTTCCAATTGGTTTCTGAAACTGGAGAATGCGAATCATCCTAGAAGGTGGGTAAACGAGCGCTCAAAGGCTCCTGACTTCACGGCAGTGCTTTTCATCATTTTTTATGTATTGAATATCCAATATGTCCGATGTCATTTTATAGACCAGTAAAATTGATAACAAGCTCATGCCAGATGAAGCCGGAATAACTGTTCAAATTGCAAAACAATGATACAAGAACTTTTTTCTTCTGAATAGGGCACACTATTACGGGTGTCTGTTTACCTATTAGCCTTTTTCGTAAATTATTATAATCAAAATAAAATTGATGAAAAGCGCATCGTGAAGTCAGGAGCTATTGAGCGCTCGTTCATCCACCTAGATTCGCATTTTCCAGTTTTAGAAACCAATTGAAAAAAATTTGGAGAGCTGTCAAAAATATTTTCAAACTAAGGCGAAACTCCAGACTTCACGTCGGTGCTTCAGTTCACCAATTTTTTTTCGATGATTCGCTAGAATTTTCTACGGTATCTATGGTCTTAGTAATGCGATCTGGACAAAATTTCCCACGTAGTTTGAATACATTATTCTTCATCATTCCAATCCAATGAGTAGTTTCGAAATTATCAGGAGAAACATATTTTGAACGGCCATATTTACGGAACCCCTAGTCTGATTTTGCTCATTGATAAACGTGGGCAAAAAATTTCGAAAGCTACAATTTTTTATGGTTCTAGTCATGCGATCTGGAAAAAATGTAGCTTGTGTATATCATTCTCCATTAAAATACGGAATTTCGTCACAAATCCGTAGTTTTGAAATTATCAAGAAAACTGAAATTCAAACGACCATATTACGGAACCCCTAGTCTAATTTTGCTCATTGATGAACGTGACCGCGACATTCGAGATCCACAACTATCCTGAAAATTTCATGTCTCTAGGCCTCTCCATTCCAAAGTTATAATTTTTTATGGTTTCTGTGGTTTTGGTTATGCGATCTGGACACGCGTGTAGCTTGAACACGTCATTCTCCATCTGTGTGCAAAATTTCACCTCGATCGAATCAGTAGTTTCAGGAAAAGAAAATTTCGAACGGCCATATTTAAGAAACCCCTGGTCGAATTTCGCTCAATAACGAACTCAACCGCGGCTTTCGAGATTAGAACCTACCCTAAATTCAAAGTTTCTAGGTCGTTCCGTTCGAGAGTTATCGTGTATATGGCCGGACGGAAGGACAGACTTTTATTTTTCGACAGATTCGTTATCACTGATTCGAACCCTATCGATTGAGACCATTTCGGCTCAAAATTCGAAAAATAGAGACATCGTGACGAAATGATTTAGCCCTCGTGTAAGTAGAACGAGCGCTCAATAAACGAGGACAATATTCAAATTAAGGGCAGATTCGTAAATTTGGCTGTTTTCAAAGTCAAGTCAATAATTTTTTACTTCATTGATTATGGATTAATCAATTTGTGGCTTGGACAACCGACCCTCGGCATTTCCAATGAATCGTTTCACTGACGCTGAATTTGATTAACTGATTTGCACTTGATGGAGTAACAAAAACTCTAATTACAGAATTACAAATTTATTCAAAAAATAATTTTCAATAATTTACAATCTTCATTCACCAAAAAAAAATAGAGAACATTTTATCTTCGTAATGAAAACGAAAAGAATCAATCAAATATGTCAGAACCAATATAAATGTACAATTTGAGTTAGAAAATAATTCGTATACAGGGTGTTTCATGAGTGGTTGGCCATAGCCTAATGGTGAATGCAAGTCATCCAGGCCTTTCAGAAAAGTTGCTTGTTTTGTATCCTAAGGCTATTAGTCAGTTAGGAGATACAGGGTGATTTATGGATTTCGGTCTGAATTTATGATAGCCATAACTTGGGAATCTGAAGGCCGATTTTGATCAAATTTCATGAGTTTCTTTACTCCAGAGTCCTTTTGAATGGCTCACGAAATACCAATATTTTCAGGGCAGTACTCAGAATATCGTGGTTTATCCTTCAAGCCTCAAATTCTATATTTTATACATCACTGAGAGAAGTGTCGTTATTGCCATGAAAAAATACATCCATTCAATCTAAAGAATTCAATTTTCACTTCGAATGGCACACTTGTGCAGCGATCGAACGAATTCATATTTAATGTAATTTTTTTTTAATGCTGTCCAGATTTTAGTCCGGATAATGGGCCGTATTCATTAAAAAATAGTTATGCTTATACTTGGAAAAAATGAAGGAAATTCTGTTCTTTCTTTGCTCGCATTCATAATATTCCGAATAAAACCTTATACTCATAGAGTATAAGCATATCCCTCACAATAATAACATAAAGGTCTCCTTTTACTCTAAATAAAAAGGATATCCTTCATTTTTTGTAAGTATAATCATAACATTTTTATATGAATACGGCCCATTATGTCTTGTCTTTTGCTGAAATTTTGGGTTTTATAACTTTTTGTTCAACTCCTTTGTATTCTAAACCCTCAGCACTAACTGAGTCTTTTAACACGCTGCGTAGAGAAGTAATTGAAAGTATGCTCAATCAAGCTTTGAATTCTTTCGAAACTGCATATTTAATTCAGAGACAAATGGCGTAAGCCCTTTGAAACATGTAATCAATGAGTGCATTTGCTTTGAAACAAAAACATATTGACTTGTATTTCTCATGAAATTCGCTTGATATCGCTTTCTTTACACATTGAATATTTGTGTTACTTGAATTCAAGGAACGATATTCTGTGCCCCCAAACATAGCGGTCAAATTCATAAGTACCCCAATTGGACAACCGCCCCTCGGTTTTTTCCAATAAATCGTTTTACTGAACTTAAATAAATTAATTCATGGAAACTGTAACATACTTTGATTAACTGGGATCTTTTGCGTTTGATGAAGTAACAAAAACTCGAACAACATAATCACAAATTTATGCAAAAGATCACTTGCAATAATTTACATAAATCATTCACCAAAAATTATTTGGAGAACATCATAACTTTATAATGAAAGCAGAAAGAATAAAACTGATCAAATATAATTAATATAAATGTACAATTTCAATTCGAGAATAATCCATATATAATTCGAATACTCCAAATAAACTGAATAATATAAATTTATGATGATAACAGAATAAAATGAAATTCATGACATAACATTTAATATCATCAAAGTTTCAAATGATCACACAAAGATAAACCTCATTCTTGTAATATGATGAAATAAATGTTGATTTAGACACACAATTCAAATGAAAACAGGAAAATGATGGCAATACTCATCATTTGAGTACCATACGTTATCAACAAAAATATTTAGTGTTGTAAAACAGAATAATTCAACTAAAGTTAACACAATGATCGAGATATAAACATTTAAAATTACAAGAGAAGTCATGTAACTGAATACACTTTGAATGCTTACTCAACTACGAAAATGCGAATTCTGGATATCTTATTAATATTTTTATATGTTTTCATACTATAGATAGATTGCGCATCTACAATTTTCGCTAGTGCACTAGCATGCTCAATTTATTTATTTATTTATTTTTGGCATAATTCTAAATATGTATTTGTATCATTTTTTGAGCGCTCGTACAACTTTCACGAGGGCTATATCATTTCGTCACGATGTCTGTATTTTTCGAATTTTGAGCCGAAAATGGTCTCAATCGACTATGTTCGACTCACTGATGACGAATCCGTCGAAAAATTCGAGTCTGTCCGTCCGGCCGTCCGGCCGTATACACGATAACTCTCGAACGGAATGTCCTAGAAACTTGAAATTTTCAGGGTAGGTTCAGTTCCCGAATGGCTCGGTTAAGTTCGTTAATGGGCCAAATTCCACCAGGGGTTCCGTAAATATGGCCGTTCAAAGTTTTATTTCCCTGATTACTTGAAAACTACAGATTTGATCGAGATGAAATTTTGCACTCAAATGGAAAATGAGGTGTTCAAGCTACATGTGAAATTTTGTCCAGATCGCAGGACCAGAACCATAGAAACCATAGAAAATTGTAACTTTTGAACGGAAAGGCCTAGGGACTTGAAATTTTCAGGATAGGTGTGGATCTCGAATGTCGTGATCACGTTCATCTATGAGCAACATTATACTAGGGGTTCCGTAAATACGGTCGTTTGAAATTTTGTTTTCTCGATGAATTCGAAACTGCGGATTTGATCGAGATGAAATTTTGTATTTTAATCGAGAATGATATATTGAAGCAATATTTTGTCCAGATCGCATCACCAGAACCATAGAAACCATAGAAAATTTCAACTTTTGAACGGAAAGGCCTAGGAACTTGAAATTTTCAGGGTGGGTTTGGATCGCAAATTTCACGGTCATGTTCATCAATGAGCAAAATTGGACTAGGGGTTCCGTAAATATGGCCGTTCAAAATATTTTTTTCGTGATAGTTTCGAAACTACCGATCGGATTGGAATGAAATTATGCACCTAGCTCAGGAATAATGTATTCAAACTACGTGCAAAATTTTGTCCAGATCGCATCACCAAGACCATAGATACCGTGGAAAATTCTAGCGAATTATCGGAAAAAAATTGATCAGCTGAAGCACCGACATGAAGTCTGGAGTTTCGCCTAAGTTTCAGAATTTTTTTGACAGCAGTCAAAAATTCCTTCAATTGATTTCTAAAACTGGAAAATGCGAATCTACCTACAAGGTGCATGTACGAGCGCTCAAAAGCTCCTGCCTTCACGGCAGTGCTTTTCGTAATTTTTTTTCTTTCTACTTTGTATAATTGAATGATATTGTATATTATATAATTCCAAATACTGACATTTCGATCATGCCTAATGCTTGTATCTTCTTGCTGTATATTATCTGTGCCCCAAAGCGCAGACACATCCAGAATAATTTCTCTCAGAGACAATAGAAATAGAGACTGCCGCATAGAAAGACAAAACGTGCGACACGTTCTTGGAATCCCGTCGAAAATGGCGCTAGGTTTTGGTGGCGAGTTCGAGAACTAAGGAACTACTGAAGACTGAAGAGATTACCTCAGAATCCTCAGATCGAGCGATTTCCGTCTTTTCGATATCAGCAAATAAAACTGTACACATTGCCAACGGCCAATATAATGTCTTCGCATATCATTGAGGTGATAAACCATCAAAAGGACCGTTTTTTCAAGCTTGCCCCAAAATTGTCGGAAGAAGATTTAGTACCCTCTAATTTTTCAAAAATGAAAGTCTCGACATCAAGCAATGTGATAAGTCACTCAGGGAGTAGTGCCCCTAAATCCATTGCTGAAGAGCTGCAGAAGCCAGAATATTTAACAACAGCATGATTTTTAGATCAGGTGGAAAAATGGTTTCACTTAATGACTTACAGGCATCCATCTGCTGCAACAACAAGTGAATTTAACACTGATGTCTATAATGAAACGATAACATTTTTAGAAGAATTCATCAAAATATTCACCACTACTGAAGTAGGCTATAAGAAAATTCGGAAACCATCCCTGACAGGTGTTGTCATTTCGACACGATCCATGCTTGTTCTCCAAGCTGAATTGTTTGGATAAGAGAGTGTCCAAATTCGTTTTAACAAGTCGATTTTCCTAAGATTGTTTGGAAAATTTATTCTGTGTATTGAGAAGAAAACAAATTGTGCCGAATGCGGAACAAGTAAAAAAACAACCTGAAATTTATCTCTTGAAGAATGCAAATAACAGCAGCTACGAGGAAGATGACATAGAGTTTCTTTCGGGTTTTTAGACACTCTGAAAACATCGAAGCCACTTCATGATGAAGTTATGTTGCCAAAAATAATAGAAACTCCTGTTTTTAGTTTGAATCGGAGCGAGTTGAATCTTTTTATAATATATCAGGATATATTTTTAAAGCGAGCCTTACACGATCAATATTATTGAAGCAATATCGACATCGATCAATATATTAAACGTGTAAGGAGGATATGGAAACAATAATATTGAAGGCAATAATATTGGAACAAATAAAATCCGTTTGATTCTCATTGAAGTCCCTTCAATATATTCAGTTGCTCTCAATACATTGAAGGGACTTCAATAAAAATCAAATGAATATTATTTGTTCCA
This sequence comes from Aphidecta obliterata, assembly GCA_963966015.1. Taxonomy (NCBI): domain Eukaryota; kingdom Metazoa; phylum Arthropoda; class Insecta; order Coleoptera; family Coccinellidae; genus Aphidecta; species Aphidecta obliterata. The sequence goes on along the minus strand of OZ014434.1, from coordinate 18,714,244 downwards.
AAATTATTGCCTTCAATATCCTGATCGATATCGATATTGCTTCGATAATATTGGCCGTGTAAGGCTCGCTTAATAGCCATTTGGAAACTACTAATACCTGTATCGAATGTGTTAGTTCAGCAGGTTTCATAATGCCATCACACAAAAAAATCAGTAAATTTACACTAATTAAGTGGTTCAAAGAACAATCCTTATTATTCACTTCAGAGGCAGATATTTTGATATAATTTTATCAAAATATAGATCTCTGAGTTTTTTTTTTTTTGAGAAATGTCGGATTTGAGTCTAGATCTGCCAGATTGCCATAAGCTCAAAATCATAATTATAAAAGGATTTATGGTTTTAAGATTGAAAATTAATTAAGAAAATTCAAAGTGTTAAGTCTCCCCTCCACTTCACACATATTTTAATACGCGGCAACCTTAGCCGCTTAGCCCTTAGGCCCCTTAGAGTCAGGAGTCAGTACAGTGTTGCCACCTCTACCGATTTTTCGGTAGATCTACCGATTTTCTTCTCAATCTACCGATCTACCGAAAGAGCACATAAATCTACCGAAATTTGATGGAGTGACTGTATGTTCTGATATTGTAGGAAATCATGACTCTTACGATATTATTTTAAAGGTTTCCTTACCATAACATAATTTGATACATAATTTAAGTTATACGTTGACACTAGTTAATTTTATACAAAATCTTTTATGTTTACCCCATTCTTCAGCGAATTGCGAGAGAGTATTTTCAACATACAATTTGTTGAAAACAAAACAGAAAAATCGTTCGGAAACGAAAACCATATCTGGCTTGTTGTATACGAAGCAACTTTTAGCAAAAAACGTATGCCATAATTTTCCCATAGAAAATGGTCTTATTTCAAAACTGACTGATACCAATCTGAAAGGAAAATGTTCCTTTGAACATTAGAGAGTGACATTTGTCAAAATTTATATTTAATAGTAATAGTTATAATGATAATACACATGTGATTTATTATTTTTGTTTCAAATGTTTATTTCCTTAAAGAATTCATTTTTTTGAATATATATTTTTTTTATTATATTTATTTTTCGTTCAAATGTCCATTTTTTATATATATTGTTTCAAATTTTTTTTTCTTCATATTTGTTGTTTACAATAGGTGTTAATTTTTTGAAAACCTATTTATTTTGTTAGAATATTTATTTTTGTTCAAAAGTTCAGTTATTCAAATATTAATTTTTCAAATGAATAAAATCTATTTTCAGTTTTGCTTCTTTCGTAATAACCTACATATTTCGGATAAATAGTATTTAAACTTGAATAACCCATAAAATAGGTGAAAAGTTATGTATTTCAAAAATCTACCGAAATCTACCGATTTTTTCCGAACTTTCTACCGAAACTGTAGGTACGGAAGGTGGCAACACTGAGTCAGTATCATTGTAGACCTCAAAGCGAGAGCATCTTGTTGAAACTGTATTTAGTTTAGAATCATCGTAAATAAACTACAAAATGAAATCAGAAGGTGCATCATTCAAGAAAAGTTCATCAACATTAATTGGTCCTCCGAGCCGGATACCAAAAATTCAGTAGGGGAGAGCGGGGCTGAAAGTGCCGGGGGTAAGTTGTGCCGATGCTTATATCTCGAAATCAGAAATAGATTGATAAAAGATCGTATTGTATCGCGTATTGCCTAACCATCAGGCACACGTGGCTGCCATCTCAGTTGCGTCAGCGAAGCGGACCGAGTAGAATTACATGTTACTCATGTGAGGTTCCTCCAGCAGCACGGCAGTAAATATTTCCGTTTCGATACTTTTTGGTCGCAAGCTGGCATTTTTCGTGCTTTTAATATGAAAGTCTCAGTGAAATGTGTGTTATTTATCGTAGTTTGTTATGCAGTGTAATTTCAATGATTTGAGCAGAGTGATTTTCATATGTCGGACAAAATATCACACTCTCATAAACGGGGTAAAATGTGCCGTTTATTTGGGGCTGGTTGTGCCGCGGCACAACCAACCCCTAAGTAGCCTATATTGTTCCATTATTTTTTGTTTGGCAGAATGAGGACGTACAAGCGAAAAACACAAAGGGGAACTACAAGTCAGGATCTTTTACAAAGGGCTGCTGTTGCAGTCATCAAGGATGGACTCAAATTGAAAACAGTTGCACGTGAATTGTAAATTTGTCTCACAACACTACAACGCTATGTAAAAAAATAAAAAGCCGAGTTACTCCTGTGGTTGTATACAAACCAAGACTAGTGTTTAATGAGGAACAATGCACTACTGTCGAAGTACATCTTAAAAATTACGAAAAGCACTGCCGTGAAGGCAGGAGCTTTTGAGCGCTCGTACATCCACCTTGTAGGAAGATTCGCAATCTCCAGTATTAGAAATCAATTGAAGGAATTTTCGACAGCCGTCAAAAAAATTCTCAAACTTAGGCGAAACTCCAGACTTCATTCATGTCAGTGCTTCAGCTAGCTGACCAATTTTTGTTCGATAATTCGCTAGAATTTTCTACGATATCTATGGATATGGTAATGCGAACTGAACAAAATTTCGCACGTAGTTTGAATACATTATTCTTCAGCTAGGTGCATAATTTCATTCCATTCCGATCAGTAGTTTCGAAACTATCAGAAAAATAATATTTTGAACCCTCATATTCACGGAACCCCTAGTCTAATTTTGCTCAATGATGAACGTGACCGCAATATTCTCCATCCAAACCCACCCTGAAAATTTCAAGTTCCTAGGCCTTTTCGTTCAAAAGTTACGATTATCTATGGTTTCTATGGTTCTGGTCATGCGATCTGGACAAAATATTGCTTTAATATATCATTCTCGATTAAAATAAGAAATTTCATCTCGATCGAATCCGTAGTTTCGAAATTATCGAGAAAACAAAATTTCAAACGACCGTATTTACGGAACCCCTAGTATAATTCTGCTCGTTGATAAACGCGACATTTCAGATCCACACCTATCCTGAAAATTTCAAGTCCCTAGGCCTTTCCGTTCGAAAGTTATGATTTTCTATGGTTTCTATGGTTCTGGTCATTTGATCTGGATGAATGTATCTTGAATATAAATTTATCCATTAGTATACAAAATTTCGTGACGATCGAATCTATAGTTTTGAAATTACCAAGAAAACTGAATTTCGAACGACCATATTTACGGAACCCCTAGAATAATGTTGCTCATAGATGAACGTGATCACGACATTCGAGATCCACACCAATCCTGAAAATTTCAAGTCCCTAGGCGTTTCCGTTCAAAAGTTACAATTTTCTATGGTTTCTATGGTTCTGGTGATGCCATCTGGACATAATTCCACATGTAGCTTGAACACCTCATTTTCCTTTTGAGTGCAAAATTTCATCGCGATCAAATCTGTAGTTTTCAAGTAATCAGGGAAAAAAAACTTTGAACGGCCATATTCACGGAACCCCTGGTGGAATTTGGCCCATTAACGAACTCAACCGAGGCATTCGGGAACTGAACCCACACTGAAAATTTCAAGTCTCTAGGTTGTTCCGTTCGAGAGTTATCGTGCTTACGGCCGGACGGACAGACTCGAATTTTCCGACGAATTCGTCATCAGTGTGTCGAACTCTATCGATTGAGACCATTTTCGGCTCAAAATTCGAAAAACACAGACATCGTGACGAAATGATATAGCTCTCGTGTAAATAGTGCGAGCGCTCAAAAAGCGCTTCTATTCACTTCGGTCTTCTACCGGAAGAAGTACGACAACTTGCGTTACAGTGTGCCGTGAAGTTTAATGTATAAAACATCCCACCATCTTGGCATGAATATATTATTATAAAATTGACGTCTTTTGAATTCTAAATTGATTTCCATTCATGTAAAACACCTAGCATTATCAACGGCACAACCGACCCCAGCTACGGCACAACTTGCCCCAATGTGGGGTTGGTTGTGCCTTGTCGCCGCTGTATACAAAAATCACTTTTTCTCAAAAGCTATTGAAAATGTGCAAAATCTGTAGGTCAATTCGTATTATGGACTAAATTTGGCTAGGGATGAACCACTACTTCCAGATATAGTCCTTGTGTTATCTGAATCATATGAGGATTTGTAAAAATCGGCACTTTCAACCCCGCTCTCCCCTACAGATATTGGTGATTACACATAAATACATCGAAAGACGAAGAAGATTCGCCGAGAAGCAGTACCGGCAGTCTACAGCGGCCCAACCGAGCAGCGGCCCAGCAGAGAAGTCGAAGTTTTACGCAATTTCACAGTGAAGTTCCAGGGAGAAGCGGACTGGGCAACTTGACGAGACAGTCGAACCGAGAATAGCGAATAATAATAAATAATATAAGTAAAATACATTATGGATGGTCTCAAACGTAAACGCGGTAGCTTGAAAGCAAAACTTACATCATTCACGAAATATTTGAAAGTCATTACCGACAAAATCGCTGCAAATCCTAATCAGAGTCTTTCCGAATTCGACATAGGTAATTGAAATTGGAGAACGTTCAAATAACACTGTTAATTTATAAGCGGAGTTTAACGAAATACAAAATCAAATTGAATTGGCGATAGATGAGGAAAACTTAGAGGCGGAATATCAAGAGAGCGAGAACTTTGAAACGAATAACTACATTCAGAAGTCAATTGCCAAAAAATTATTAAATGATCATTCAGAAGATAATCATTCTGTCAAATCAAACGAATCGCTAATTACCAAAGACACAATAACCCTGCTATAAAATTGAAACCAATCGAAATACCCAAATTTGATGGATCGTATCAAAATTGGTTGGAGTTCGCGGACTTTTTCGAGTCATTAATAAACAAAAATGAGTCTCTGGATAACATTCAACGCTTTCATTATTTGCGATCGTCCTTGGAGGGTGGCGCAGCACAGGTAGGTCGTTCCCTTGAGTTTACCAGTAACAATTATCCGATAGCTTGGACTTTAGTACGCAGCAGATACGACAAAAAACGACTTTTAATTTCAAATCATGTGAAATCTCTGTTCAACATAGAATCAATTCATAAAGAATCATCGCATAAGTTACGTCAACTAATCGACACCTTTTCCAAAAATCTTCATTCGCTCAATCAACTCGGACAAAATTGATATTCTTGGGATGTTTTGCTCATTCATATGTTATCGACAAAATTAGACGCATCTACACTCAGAGAATGGGAAAAATGTAATGGGAAAAACTAAATACCAACACTTGAAGATATGAGGGTTTTTCTGAAAAATCGCGCGGACTACTTAGAAACAATAGAAATGAATCAAGCACACAAAAGACATAATTCAAATTCGAATTCCCATTCAAATTCATTTGGAAAAAACTCTCAAAACACGCAAAGTTTTTACTCGAGCGCACCAGTATGCATAATCTGCAAAAAGGAACATACTGTGTACAATTGCACTGAATTCATTAATTCTCCTCCGGAAACAAGATTCGAAAAGATAAGGTCACTCAAGTTGTGCACCAATTGTTTAAAAGCAGGGCACTTTTACAGAAATTGCAAAAGCACTACGTGCAAAAAGTGCTCATCAAAACATCATACGCTGCTACATCCAGATAATAAACCAACTGAAGCTAATGCTAAACAATCAGAGTCATCGGAAAGTACTAACAATCAAGAACCTAGGAACAGCCTAGCGTTAGCCAGTTTCAAAGACAACAAACAGGTCATTTTATCTACCACTTTGATCAATGTTCTAGATATCAATAATAAAATTCATACTGTCAGGGCTTTATTAGATTATGGTTCACAAAGCTCCTTTATTTCATTTCGTCTCTGTGATTTGCTTAAAGTTAAAAGAGAGATGACAGAGGTAACTGTCTCAGGAATAAATAATACGACATCAAATTTACGATACAAATGCTCGCCTATTAACACATATAAAGCTCAGATGAACTGCTTTGTGATACCGGAAATCGCAGGTTTCACTCCAGACATCCAATTCGATATAAATGAATTAAATGTTCCCACCAGACTCAAATTGGCTGATCCATCATTTCACGTACCACAAAAGGTTGACATTCTGATAGGAAATGATTTATTTTGGAAAATTCTGCGCCAGGGTCAGTTCAGATTAGGTAAAAACAAGCCAGTGCTCCAGAAAACAGTATTTGGTTGGATCATAGCATTTGTATGTAGTACAAAAACCTTCTAATTCTATTAAATGTAACCTAGCCACAAACCTACAGGTTCAAGAAGAACTTCGCAAATTTTGGGAACTCGAAGAAGTTTTCAATTGTAAGCAACCCTTACTATCAAATGAAGAAAGGGCTTGTGAGGGGCATTTTCAAGCGAATACGTATCGCAACAACGAGGGTAGATTCGTAGTAGCCCTACCATTCAAGGCATCTCCAGAAAGCCTTGGTGAGTCATTCGAGTCAGCAAAAAACAGATTCCTCAACCTAGAAAGAAAGCTAAATCGCGACGCCAAACTCAAGACTTTATATACAGATTTCATAGACGAATATTTGGAATTGGGTCATATGACGAGAGCGGGTTGGGCTGATGATTTTCAATCAAAATTAAACTCAGAATGCAAGTCATATTTCATGCCGCACCATGGTGTCTTACGAGATAATTCAGTAACCAGCCGTTTGAGGGTTGTATTTGATTGTTCAATGCCAACTTCCAACGGACTTTCATTAAATGACATTCAAATGATCGGTCCAGCGCTGCAGAGCGGATTAATTTCTATATTATTAAGATTTCGTTCTCATAAATACGTCGTCAGCGGAGATATCGAAAAGATGTATCGTCAGGTGATAGTTAAAGATGATCAAACAAAGCTTCAACGCATTTTATGGAGAAAAGATTCCGATCAGCCTATAGAAATTCTAGAAACAAAGAGAGTCACATACGGAATGAAATGCGCATCTTATCTGGCAATTAAATGTTTATTTTCACTGGGTGTCGAATACGAACAAAAGAATGAAAAAATCGCAAATATCATCAAAACCGACTTTTACGTCGATGACCTATTAACGGGTTTCGAGTCAAAGCAAGAGGCAACTGAGGCGTGCAAGGAAATTTCCAAAGTACTCAGCGCAGCAGGTTTTCCTATTAGGAAGTTTTATTCTAACGATCCAACAGTATTAGAACGAATTGAATGCAAGTCTAGTTTTGCTCAAATAATTAATTTCGGAGGAAACGAAGACGCAAAAACGCTTGGTTTATCGTGGGCACCTCAGTCAGATACTCTACTATACAACATCTCATCATTCACTCTCACAGACAAAATCACAAAACGTCGTATGTTGTCTGATATATCACAGATTTTCGATCCTTTGGGATTACTGAGTCCATGTATAATCGTGGCAAAAATCATTCTCCAAAAACTTTGGCTTGAAAAATTATCGTGGGATGATTTCATTGCAAGTTAAAAATGCATACGTAACCTTTAGAGAAAAGTTGCCTATCCTAAACAATTTGAAAATTCAGCGTCACGTCAAGGAAAATGATACCGTTAAATACCAATTGCATGGATTTTCGGACGCGTCAGAAGGTGCGTATGGTGCATGCATTCACGTAAAGTCAATCAATAAAGATCAAGAATCCTTTTGTTACCTTCTATGCGCAAAGAGTGAGGTGGCACCTATAAAAACGATCACAATACCGAAATTAGAATTATGCGCAGCAGTCACATTATCTCGTCTGGCACAAAAGGTGTTTGGATCATTAAATTTGAAGTTTGATGAGTGTTTTCTTTGGACTGATTCATCAATTGTTCTCAGTTGGTTAAAACTTCCATCTAACAATTTAAAGCCGTTCGTAAGTAATAGAATCTCCGAAATTCAAGAGAATACGACGTTTGCACAGTGGCGGCGTGTACCAAGTAAAGACAACCCCGCTGATCTCTTATCAAGAGGCGTCACCCCTGCACAACTCATAGAGTCAGATCTTTGGTGGCATGGTCCATCTTGGATCACGCAAAAGAAAGAAAATTGGCCGAATTTACAATTTTCAAGAGTAGACGTTCCGGAAATAAGGAAAAAGGTATCAATATTGTTTGTTAACAAAAAACAAAGTTTAGTTTCATTCGAAAGGTTTTCAAGGTACATTCGAATTAAAAGATGTGTTGCATTCGTATTTAAATTCATTGACAATTGCAAATTGAAAATCGACAAACGCTCATTTGGAATATTATCAATTCAGGAGCTCAATCACGCCCAGATCTACATTATTAAATTAGCACAGCAAGAATCATTTCCCATTGAACTTGACTTATTGTTGAAAAAGAAGTTTTTAGAAAAACGAAGAAATATAATCAACCTGAATCCCTCTCTGGATAGCGACGGAGTTTTGAGAGTCGGTGGACGATTGGATGATTCTGATTTTTCATATTCCAAAAGACATCCAATCATTCTTTCATCTGCTCATCGATTGACGATATTAATTTTTGAATATTTTCATCTTAAATTGATGCATGCTGGACCACAGCATTTATTAGCTACAATTCGTGAAGAATATTGGCCGTTGAGGGGTCGAGAGTTAGCCCGAAGTGTGGTTCACAAATGTGTTCGTTGTTTTAGACTTCGGCCAAAACTAGCCCAACCATTAATGGAAAATTTACCTGTGCAGCGACTCACTCCAAATCCGCCATTTTCTGTGTCAGGAGTTGATTACGCTGGCCCCATATTTATCGAGGATAAGAAGGGACGTGGATGCAGACTGATCAAGTGTTACATTTGTATTTTTGCTTGCTTCAGCACCAAGGCCGTGCATATCTAAAAAGCCACTGATTTGTCTAAGGAAACATTTTTATTAGCCTTAAAAAGATTCATCGAAGGACCTAGAGAAGATCACCCTGATGAGTCAGTCATCAGTGCAGAGATCGTCAATAACTCAACCAACTCAACGCCCAGGTCCTGGCCCTATAACAACTGAAGCGACGAACTCTGCTACTATAGAGACAGAGCAAGAGAAATGGATACGGCAGTTCAAGATAGATCTTCACAAAGTAATGTCAACCGGCCACAGAAGCAAGATCACAGGACAGATGCTAGAAGAATTTTGCAGATTAATGTCCTTAAATGATCCTGTGAGCTATCAGAAAGCCTGCTCAATGATAGCACCAAAAATGGCCCCAGCATTCTCCGTCAAACAGACTTGGCTGAGCAATATGTTTAATACGCCAGCAGCTGACACGAGGTCGTTTTTTAGGTTTTTTCATCGGCAGCTACATCCCAGCCGAGGATTCAGCTGTAAGTGTCTCTCCCAAGAAAGTCACTCTTGTGGGAGAAGAGAAAGTGGTGAATAAAGAAGCAACACCCATCCCACAAAAGCAGAAGCAGGGACCGACATCAAGGGAGTTATATAAAGAGATAGTCAAAGCGAGATCACTATCACGCCCATTATGCAGATGACCAGATCATATTTGCCCAAGATGAAGACGATATAGAATTCATGGCCCGAAAACTCATTAAGGAGTATGAAAAATGGGGATTATCTGTTAACACATCAAAGACCCAATATATGTGTATTGGAGGAGAGAAAAATGACTTGGTGTTAGAAAGTGGATTGACCATCAAATCTTGTGAAGAGTATGTATACCTTGGAACACTCATAAGCAATAGTGGTAGAACAGAAAAAGAAATCCAACAACGTATAAATAAAGGAAAGAAAATTATCGGGTCATTGAATTCAGTACTGTGGTCCAACGAAATATCTAAACAACACAAAAGAGATATTTACAACGCAACATTGAGGAGTGTGGTATTGTATGGATGTGAGGTTTGGCAGTTGAGCAAAGTTCAGCAAGTTCAGTTCTAGCACTAGAAATGGATTTCTGGCGGAGATCGGCAGGAGTCTCGAGAATAAAAAAAATCAGAAACGAACGAATTAGAGAAATGATGGGCGTGGAGACAACAATAATAGACGATATAAAGAAGGCTCAACTTATCTGGTACGGACATATACAGAGGATGCCAGACGAACGTATTCCCAAACAACTGCTTAACTGGATACCTCCTGAGAGGCTAAAAAGAGGCAGACCGAAAACAACTTGGTTGCAGGGCATTGAAAAAGCCATGTCAGAGAGGGATTTGAGACCAGGAGACTGGTTGGATCGACGAAGATGGAAACTAGGAACCGGAAGGCGGCCAACGCTATGAATCCGGATATATATATATAAAAAGATTCATTGCCAGAAGGGGAAAACCCAAGCACATTATTTCTGATAATGGTACCAATTGTGTAGCAGCAAGGCGGGACATAGTCAATATTCATGAGTTTTTGAACACGAACTCTTCATATTTGAAAGAGTCATTATCGGCAGATAACATTACGTGGACTTTTTCACCACCATATTCTCCTCATTTCGGTGGGCTCTGGGAAGCTGGAGTCAAGATGATAAAGCATCATATGAGACGCGTTTTGCTTAATGCGCGACTTACGTACGAAGAATTTTACTCTGTGATGGTTCAAGTAGAAGCTATCCTAAATTCTTGTCCTCTATTTCCTATTTTAAACGACCCTGATGACCTAACCCCTCTTACACCGGCCCACTTTCTTGTCGGAAGAACATTGACCACGATAGCCGATTCAGATTATCTGAACACTCCCGTAAATCGTCTTACGAGATTTGAGTTGGTTCAGAAGCTACTTCTATGGGCGAGATGGAGCAAGGAGTACATATCTAAACTTCAGAAGAGGACGAAATGGACTCGAAGCAACGGAGAAGTTACTGAGAATGCATTGGTTTTAATCAAAGATGACAAACTTCCACCAATGCATTGGAGGCTTGGACGTGTAGTGGAAGTTATACGTGAAAAAGACGGTATAGCTCGCGTTTTGAAAATAAGAACATCCAATGGGATTGTTTTACGTTCGTTCGCGAAGCTGTGTACATTATCTTCAAAAGACACTGAAAGTGAAATAAATTGTGGATCTATCCATACCAAGGACTAAAGAGTCAGATTATTGTTTTATTTTTTAAATTGCATTTACGTTGTTATTTTTTTTTAATATTTGGCACATTTGCCAAGGCCGGGGGTATGTTAAGACTCCCCTCCACTTCACACATATGTTAATACGCGGCAACCTTAGCCGCTTAGCCCTTAGAGTCAGTATCGTTGTAGACCTCAAAGCGAGAGCATCTTGTTGAAACTGTATTTAGTTTAGAATCATCGTAAATAAACTACAAAATGAAATCAGAAGGTGCATCATTCACAAAACGTTCATCAACACAAAGCTTCCTCAAAAAATTGAGTAGCAATTCCGTTGCTGGAAACTTATTGTGAACTATATGCAATCCAAAATTATTTATTCATATTTCAATCCATCGTTCATTAAAAGACAATTTGTTTTTATTGCGATTTGGATCCTTGCAACCTGAGTAAATGAACGTGAAATCCAAAAGAGTCTTCTCATGATAAGACTGCACACATTATACAATAAGAAATGAAATTTATGATCTGGATATTCTATTACGCCCTTACAACGATTGACCTTTTAGATTGGAGTAGGAGAGTGAGACTGACAGATGATCAAAACAGAGCGTTTATCGAAGCAGATATTGACCAAGGTTCTTTCAACGTCAGAAGGTTGGAGGAATTGGCATTAATATGTCATTGATGAAATACGTTGCAGGACAAATAGAAAATTCCATATGCAAAGCAACGCCCATATTTCCAACTTTGACACACGGATCCCAGTCCCAAATCCCGTTCAATAGACGATGCCTATCAGATGTATACATCGGACCTAGGGATGCAAGTAAAGTATCGATACTTTCGTTTCGATACCAAGTAGTTTTGGCATCGATACTATGGATGCGATATTTACAAGGTATCGATATTTCAAAGCAGGGTATCGACATTTGAACGCGCCATCTATTGTTCAATAGAATCTGTCTTATTATTCTAATTGCTAAATAAAGATTATGATTAAAAAAAAATTCAATACAGTTGAAGGTCGAGGATTCAGAAAAATGATGAGAACTGTTTGTCCCTTATATAAAGTACCTTCAAGGGAATATTTTAAAAATAAAATAGATCTCAAATATGTTATCATGCATTCCATCTATAAAGCAAAAATGTCTCTGGTTGAAAATTTTTGCCTTACCATGGATATATGGAGTGAAACGATGACAGGAAGAAGTTTCTTAGGTGTTACTGTACATTTCATTCATAGAATGCAGAAAAATTCAATTTCCTTAGTAAAGGAGTTATCTGAACGCCATAACGCTAATTATTGTTGTATTTCGTTCCCCAAATTCGGGGCCGTGTTCGGTAATTGTGGACAAAGAGTGCACCATTCGGAGTGTTCAGATTGTTATTTGATAAAGCTGGAATGTTGATTGACTGGAATATTTTCGCTCATTCGTATGTCATGCGTAAAACCATAGTGTAAAAATGCAGTTAATGCTCATTACTCGGATTTGCACTTAATTTATAAGTCAAGTGATTGTCAAGGCCTAAGTCAGTATTGTCATTTTTCCACTAAAACAAAAATTTAAAGATGTACGCACCTTAAGGTGTGTACAGACATGCTCCGAATATCGTACCGAACCGTGTCGCGTACCCCGCGAGAGCGAATCAAATTCACGAATTCAAATTGCACCTCTACGTGCGATGAATTTGATTAGCTCTCGCGGGGTACGCGACACGGTTCGGTACGATATTCGGAGCATGTCTGTACACACCTTTAAAGGTGCGTACAGACATGCTCCGAATATTGTACCGATCCGTGTCGCGTATCCAAGTGTGGACGAAGGGTTGCAACCGCGTATCGCACATCTATGCGATCACGTCGAGATGCGATGAATTTGATTCGCTCTCGCGAACTTTTGTTGATCGCGTCGGTGTACGCGACACCGTTCGGTACGATATTCAGAGCATGTCTGTACGCACCTTTACGATTAAAATTCCATATCGATAACTTATCGCTGCCTGAGTATTACAAGGGTGTATGTAACAAAATTGAAAAATTGCCAATTTCTACATAACAAGGTTCTATGTATCATAAAGCACCCATAGGAAAGCAACATAGTTCTATGTTAAACATAAGACTTTGTATCCCATACAATTGTAGTGAATTTCCTTTAACTCAGAATTTCTATGCAGTACATAGAACCACTGATTCGAAGAATGTACAATATGTTTAAGGATTTCATAAAGAACGCTCGACCCAAGTCAAAATTAATGTTTATCGCAAAATATTCTGCACTGAATTCAATTATTCTTTCAATAAGCCTTCAAAAGATCTGTGCAGAATAGAACGCCTTAAAAAATAAAACACCTCGACTGCGATAGGTACATGTGCCCTCATACAGTGGAATAACATAACATAGCATGAGCATAAGCATAAAAAGCTTATTTTCGAATGGGGCTTATCAAAAATGAGGAGGAACCTCTTCTGATTTATGATGATTTCATCATCATTTCAAATTTAACGCGATAACCAAGTATCTTCTTCGTGGAGTGCATTGAAGCGTAAATTTCATTGATTGTTCTCTGTGCACGTTATTCCTATGTATGAAACATCAAAGTACATCCTCATGCCATATCAAATTATTTCTATGTTATGTTATTCAACTGTATAAATTCATTAATGCTCATGACTGATACATTTTGGTACACAAGTTTCTCCAAAAAACTTGAGAGAAAATAATTCACCATTCATGATAATTCTATTGTTATAATTGAAAAACATGATTTTTTTAGGGCAATTTTAGGTCTCTGTATTTCAGAGCTTGGACTTCTTAGGTCGAAAAACATTGAAAATATTCAAAAATCATGGAAAAAATAATATAATTTATAGTGCTTTGGCGAACTGTGTTTTCGTGAATGATATATTGACTTTTTATCTACTTCAAATTGCATGTAATGAAACCTGCAGAGAATGGGCGACGGTTTCTTTTGGGGCGTGAGTGGAGAAATTGCCGCTGCGTTTCGTTTTAAAGACATTCGGTTTCACACATCGAATGTATCATCGCTGAGTTATACTGATGAGACATGATAAGTCGAAACGGTCTATAGGAGCGAATGGTGGATTTGGTGTTCTCTGGGGTTACATGAATTGATTTGCTGGCCGGCTTATTAGATTATAAAGAATACTTATTCTTAGGAAAAATTGTTTCATTACATGTGAACTGTGTTTACCTTTGCCTCTAGAAGCATCCATAAGGATGCTTCGACTGCATAAAGCGCATATTTGGTCATTTCTGTTATTAATAAACGTTTCATTCCAGCTTCAATTTGCTTTTTATATTGGGAGATGGTGAGACGTCACTACCATAAATTCATGAAATTCTTGAATACCAGCATATATAAAAAGGCAGAATACTATCCAGAACCCGAAGGCAATTTGCCCATGGCTCTAGAATTCATTGAATACAAATTACCACTGAATAAAATAACAGAAGAAAAATTTGCTGGGCACGACGAAAATGGCGAAGCTATTTATACCATGGGTGGTGATGACTCATCTGAGGATGAAGACAACGATGGAGAATACTCCGCCAAACTTTTGATTCATAAACTTGACGAATTCAATATGGATCTCACTCCGAGTGTAGAAGATTTAATAGCGCAAATTGTCGAAGATGCAGATGGTGACGTTATTTATCCCAATGCTAATGAGGATACCCCTGAAGACGATATTCCTGAAGCAAATGATGATGTTGAACAGTGTGTCGAAACAAATCATAACGATCTTAAAGGTGTAGTACAAGTTTATGAGATTGCATCTGGAGAAACTTCAGAGGAAGGAGAGAACAATTTTAAGGATAATTCCGACAACCGTGAACGAAGTGAAAGCAAATCAGTCAATCACGAAAACCTAGGCAGAATGATGGTGACGACCCTGACGATGACAGCAGTGACGAGCAAGTCGTTGTTGAGATTAACGACGAATTATACATAATAGAAGTGATGGAACTGAAAGAAGAAGGGGAAATTCCCTATGCAGAATTAAAAGAACCAGTAATATATGTAAGTCCTGAAAATGAAATTCCTGGTCAAATGTTGGTGGTAGCTGAAGAAATTGGAACTAAACAGAGCTCAAACAAACGAAAGAGAGAAAATGATGATGAAGGAGAATATAGAAGAGTTAACGGAGGTATGTATTTGTATGAATCTTGTCATTCGAATTTTTAGGGCTTCATGGCCAAAATAGCAGAAACGAAATCCTTATAATCACGCCCGTCTGTTCTTATGTCACATCCATCCTTGCTCTATACTTGTCGTTATTCCCCTAGTTCTTCTCGTCGCTACACTGCGAGTACCCACTCTCAAGTCAGAAAAAGTCAATGTTGAAATCATCTGTTCCCTCTGATGATTTTCTAATATCTATGTACAATGTTTCCAATGTAAAAATCCAAATGTTGATGATTTTCTAATATGTATAGCCAATTTTTCCAATGTAAAAATCCAAATGTTTGCAAATTATTTCCATTTTTCGAAGAAGGTACATAATAAATGGTATACATACGTTAAATTCGAATTCTTCAGTTTACCAATTTATTATAATACAGATTGAAATGGAATTTTTGGTTTTGCTCAGAATAATATATCTTTGAATAACGCGAAAATCTGTTTCATAATTAGAGTGAAAATGCATTAAAAAAATTCTTTTATTGATTCATCTCATTAAGTTGAATGAAAATGAAATTTTTGATAAGGTTTCGGTTTGTCAATTTTATTTCCGATTATATATTTTTGATAATTTGAGAACAAGAACTTCGCTAGGAAAATTCTCGACAAAAAATATGAATTTATATTTTTGAATTTAGGTTTCTATTACATTTTCAAATTGAAAACTTCTTTCAAATAAATCTAAAAATAACTCATTTTCAACAATTCTGCTTCTGCAAATACGAAGAATTGGAATTCACATTTCTATAGAGAAATTGTACCAATTTCTGCACCACGTCATACGGACTTTATATAGATGAAATTTGCAGAATAGAATAAGAAGTGCAAATTTCTGGAATATTAAAGTCATCAATATTTTTCCTCTAGTTAATGCTTATTTTTTCATTTTATTTTTCAGTACTCATGTATATCCGAAAGAAAGTGAGGAGATGTTTATTTTCACTCTGATATCACGGAGGTCAAGTCAAATTGCTGCGAATTCAATTGGGCAGGGAATTCTTCGAAGCAATCATAAAATGGAGGGACCACGATACACTTAGGCATATACAGGTGTATCGTGGTAAGGAGGAAGAGGAATATGAAAAAACCGTCTGAAGGTCTTCATCAGCTTAGAGGGTCTAGGGCCGATATACTTCGAGTCACCAAGAAACTCTAAAACCACTAGTATTAGCCTAAGGATGGTCACCTCATCGAAAACACCATATGACTGCTAATATAAAAGTTGAATTGGTTAAAAACTTGAGCGAACTTGGTTCATTCCCCAGTGCGAGTTGCAACTTATTGTTTGTTATTTTATGGTTTTTATGGATTATTATTCGTCATTCAGTGTTATAATTGTATACATTTTTTCAATTATTAAATGTGATCAAATGTGAAATATATATACATAGATTTATTCGACCGCCTATACAGACCCAAATCGATATACTCTACCGACTTTTCAGTCCAAAAGTGACGTTGTCAGACCCGGCTCCGGGTCTGGTAACGTTTGACCATATAATCTTGCTGGGGGACGTGAGGGGATGCCAGGGGTAAATTTTCAGCCGGGTGTGAAAAATCGGTGAAACATCATAATAAATACAGAAAACTTCAGGGTTCGACCAGTGCGAGGGCGCCTCCGTCGACATCAACACGCTGTATATAATTGATATAGTCAATCAACTCCTCCAGTCCCTAAATATGACAACGCTGTAGATTGTATATAAACCTGAAATTCATACTTCCCACAGCTTATACAAACCCGGTATATAGAGCCGTCGTCAAGAGAAATGTTTTTTTAATTGTCCTCATGCAGCTCGAAAATTGGATATTTCATCTTTCTGATATATAAATCTAGGAACCATACTTTACGAAGCTTATACAAACCCGGTACAGGGAACAGTCGTCATGAGAAAAAATGCTTCCGAGTCTACCGAAGGTAATCGAAGAAGCATTGTGATCCCTTTTGGTCTCCGATTCCAAAATTTCCACTTGCAAAATGCATTTCAGACGATTATGAACAACTTTGGTTTCGTGCCTGTCTGTCGGTCTGTATGTTCGTTAATGGACAGGATAACATCAGGGTTCCGTAAATATAACCATTCGTAATTTTGTTCTCCCGATTACTTCGAAACTACTGATTCGATCAAGATGAAATTTTACACGAAAATGAGAAATTTTATCCAGATCGCATGACCAGAACCATAGAAAATTATAACTTTCGAACGAAAGGGACTCTGAATTTTCGGGATAGGTGTGGATCGCGAATGTCGCAGTCGCGTTTATCAGTGAGTAAAATCAGACTAGGAATTCCGTAAATATGGCCGTTTGAAATTTGGATTTCATGAAAATTTCAAAACTACGGATGCAATCGTGACGAAATTTCGTATTTCAATGGAGCATAATATATACAAGCTACATTTTTTCCAGATCGCATAACCAGAACCATTTCAAATTTCAACGAATTATTGAATGAAAAATCCTTATATTTCCGTAACAGCTGATTTGGCATAATTGACAAAGAGCTGCTGTCATATAGACCAACTGCAGTATACAGGCCCGAGCTAACGGCAAATTGAACAATAACATTCCTATAAATAATGGTATTCGACAGGGTTACTCTCTGAGTCCATTACTATTCAACATAGTAAGGGACGCAGCGGCGTAACTACACAGGTGCAAACCGGTGCAGGGGGGCCCCAAGCTCTGACCAGCACACCCCGTTTGAACTAGCTGAAAAAAAATCAATATTTTAAAATTTTTAAATGAGCTCTATGTGATCAATATGAAATGTATAAATCAGCGCTGTACCAATTATAATTTGTAATATAACGTAAATAGTATGTATTCAATCGATTTTTTCCATTAGAAAATTACTCACGTTACATTGAATTATTCGAAAATTACATGAATGTTTCTACGCTTCCGTACTATGTCATCATTTCTTTTGTCCCTTCTCCCTTATATCAAAACAAGTATGTAGGTACTTTTTCGCCGCTCGTAGGGAGGTCATGAAAAACATCTGTTACCGCTCGCTCTCCTTGCCACCCAGCCAGATTGAAATGCAAATAAATGAAAGTTTATTTTATATTTACCTCGTTCATTCGTACGAAATCCCTATTTCGTTGAAAAAATGCGAACAGAAGTTAAAAAACACTTCGATGAATTAGCTTCTGATCACAGATTTCGAAGAAGAGATGAGATTTTCAGAATAAATCAATAAATATTGTCTACAAAGTATTAGATAGAATAACAATTGAATGCACGTTTCGATGATATGATTTCAGTCAGTAAAATTTTCAATATTCTATCACCATCATTTTCACTAGATGTAGATGAAAAAA
The DNA here is from genome assembly GCA_963966015.1 of Aphidecta obliterata. NCBI lineage: Eukaryota > Metazoa > Arthropoda > Insecta > Coleoptera > Coccinellidae > Aphidecta > Aphidecta obliterata. Next base: position 18,695,822 of record OZ014434.1, on the reverse strand, counting down.
ACTATAATTAAAAGGTGTGACCAATTTCGAAGTATATATTCTGAAATAATAGGCTCCAACTTTCACCTTCAATTCCTCAATATTTAACGCCTATTTCTACCCGAATTAAATAAGGCATGGACAATTCACGAAGTTTGCATGAAAATAATTACGAAATACGGAATGCTGGAATGCGACCTAACAGAAGTATTGACAGCAATATTACTGTTCCATACAATTCCTGTCACCTCTGCAGAAGCTGAAAGATCATTCAGCAAACAAAAAATTATAAAAAATTATTTGAGAATTAGTATGGGACAAGCCCGATTGCGACATTTACCGCTATAATATCATTCGACAACGAAGCAGCATAAAGTCATTGATTCTTTCGCGAAAAAGAAGGCTAGAAAGAAGTTGTAAATAAGTTAACCTTTGTTGTGAATCAAATGTATACATTGATTTCAATGTTTTATTTTTATCCACAATTGAATATTTTATATGAATACATAAATTAACCTTTCGATTCATTTGTTTCGTTTTCGTTTCTAGAGAAAAACAAAATTTATCTTTGGTTTAGAGTCCAATTGAATAGATTTAACGCGTAATGCATGTAAAGCTGTAATGACAGGCAAGTCGTTTCACTATTCACCATTATTAACACAAAATTTTATCGACATCTGACAGATATTTTCTGTCATTTCAAATTTTTTCTAACATTTATTCTTGATCTTTTGGCGGAATAATTCATACTAAATCTGCACATTTCATCGATCTATTGCAGTGCAAGTGATTCCCAAGTTTCCATTTATTGGATTGGTAGGTTTCGAATCACTGAGGAAATGAAATTTCAGCATTTTCTTTTTAACCTCGAATTCACGCAATAACGAAATACTGCGAGATTCTCGGATTATTAAGCTACACTAGAAGTTTCAAGCTTATTCTTTTTGAAATTCATCGTGTGAAAAGGCAGAAACGGTTTTTACCTCAGATTTTGTAAGGATTCGAATCCACTCGTTTGAGATCATTTCGACTCGATATTCGAAAATAACGGACATTCTGGCACAAGGGAGGATTTACGTAATAACCCCTCATGAGTATCAAATTTACGCAACGTGATGCACAAAAAATATTGTATGCAATAAAAAATTTTATTTACGTATGTTATTTGTTTTATTTTAATTTTTCCTTGTATTTGAGTTTGAAAGAATGTTTATTTCGAAATTGATATAAATTGATTGAATGTTGTGAACCTGATTCATGGGTTCCCAATCGTTATTACCCCTTCTATGGAAAAAATTTATATCCGCCCTTGTTCTGACAAATTGAATTATTTTTATTCATCCAAAATGAGAGTTGAGATTAATTCAATGAAAATAAACACATTTCATGCAATAGCACGCTGGACAATTGGAAAAAGCGCAATATTCTCTTTCCTTTTTCACTTCTTCACAATACTTATACAAATATAATAATAACGCCGTCGACGAAATCGATCCCAATGATCTGACAACACCGCTGGGATCGAAAAGGTTGGCCGTATATCTCTGCCCAGTATATGTGGGAATGAAAAGTCGGTGGAACGTTCCGGGTCTCAAAAATAGAGTCGAATATATGACTTTTTTGAATGGAAATTTTTGTTTCCCCTCTTTAGATGCCTGAGGAGTTATATTTTCAAACAGCTTATTTTTCATTTATATACTTGTGGAAAACACCCAGATCACATGGGTCTTAGGTAGCCTGCCAAGTATACCGGGACTGAATACGTCTGTTGGATAAATATATATATGTATAGAAGTTGCAATTTAGTGCAAATATGTATAGAAGTTTGATCTTTTATTACTCGAATATATTTTCCCGCAGAATTCCCAAATTATATTTGCAGATGCCAAGGTAATTTCCAATAATTATTAGTGCTCTTTATATTCCTTCGAAATGGCCAGTTGTAAATCAAAATTACAGGGTACTTTCAAGACTGACGTAGAGTCGGTAGTTTTGCGGACATGGTCAAATGCATCACCACCAGAAAGGCCAACTGAACTTTTCCAACACTGCTTGGCATCCAGACACAACATTCAACTTGACAGCGATGTCAAATTAATTTGGGTTTCTGAAATGTTGTCAAGTGAAAAATTAACTGATCCATGATCATTTTGATTTGAAATGAGGTGACTTTGGAGCGAGAGTATCGAACCAAAGATGATGATATGAATCACAAATTCTGTGAACCAAACCAGCCGTCAGTGTGACAGCTAATTTCAGAAAATCGACACAGAGCGGATATCGAATATATGAAAGTTCTCAACGCCAGCTCAGAAGAACTCAATTTCCTTCTCACGTGGATCAACTGTGGAGCTGAATTTTTACATATATAGTCATAATTTTTAACTGTCTGCATTGCAGTAAGAATATTATTCTATTCTTCATCGATGCTAGCTTGGTGTTGAGATTCACGTATCTTTTTCCTGACACAAGTCACCGCCATAATCCGACCTAATGCCCTGAAAGAATCCCCTCGGTAACCTTGATTCTGCTGTGTTCTCGTCCAATCATATGAAGTAGAGGTATCGCAGGGACTGATTCTAAGCTCTTTTATAATTTGGTCGATCCCCTTTCTAGATGTATTGGTGTCAAGAAGGAGAGACAAGATAATAACGGATTGGTACACCAAACCATCAAGCTCAGGACGATGTTTAAATTTCCTATCGAACCACAGTGCTCAACAAAAGAAGAATGTTGCCACTAACTTGATTCATAGAGCCTTAACACTTGGCCACAACATAAACGAGGTAACTAACATACTCCTAGATAACAACTACCCCAAATATTATATCAAGAAAATGATAGATAACTACCTAACCAAATACAACCGGACAAATAACACAAGTGCAGCACTCGGCAGCTTACAACCTGAATTGCCTACTGAAGACAGGAAAAAATATTGCCGACTAGTGTTTGACCCAGAATTGTCATATAGGCTGTATAACGTGTTCAGACAGTTTGGATACACTGCAGCTTTTTTAATTGTATGAACAATTTTTTTTTGGGAGATTGCACACCTCCCTCCCGGCGGGAATATTTTGACCGTCTAAACTACTTTATACTAATATTTTTCTGTTCTTTTTATTTTTGTTATTTTTTGAGCGCTCGTTCTACTTACATGGGGGCTATATCATTTCGTCATGGTCGTTTGAAATTCAGTTTTCTTGATAATTTCGAAAATATGGATTCGATCGTGACGAAATTTTGTATTTCAATGGAGAATGATATATTCAAGCTACAATTTTTCATAATTTCTTGATAATATCAAAACTACGGATTCGATTGTGACTAAATTTTGTATTTCAATGGAGAATGAAATATTTAAGCTACATTCTGTCCAGAACGCATGACCAGAACCATAGAAAATTATAACTTTCGAACGGAAAGGCCTAGGGACTTGAAATGTTCAGGTTTGAATCGCGAATGTCGCGGTAATGTTTATCAATGAGCAAAATTAAACTAGGGGTTCCGTAAATATGGCCATTCAAAAAATGTTTTTCCTGATACTGAATGGATTGGAATGAAATTTTGCACATAGATAATAATGTACTCAAACTACGTGCGAAATTTTGTCCAGATCGCATTACCAAAACCATAAATAACGTATAAAATTCTAGCGCATAATCGAAAGGGAAACTGGAAACCTAAAGCACTGACATGAAGTCTGGAGTTCTGCTCAGTTTTATTTTTTTTGACACCTTTTGAAAAAATTTTCAATGTGTTTCTAAAACTTGAAAATGCGAATCTACCTAAAAGGTGGATAAAGAGCTCCTGACTTCACGGCAGTGCTTTCTATTTTATTTATTTATTTATTTTATTTATTTTTGGTTATATGCTGACTATCCTAGGTCTCTGTGAGACCCCTCAGAAGCTCAGAGCTTGTGCGAGTTAGGAGACCCGGTTGTGTGATAAATTTTTTTACCAACTTTGCAATTCTTATTGCCACGTTCTTACGAATCCAATACCTTCTTAATCGGAAAACAAATGTTCTCTTCTTTAGGCTGAGAAGATACCACAACACAAGGGCGTAGATATGGAGGGGTACTGGTGTAATTAATTACCCCCTCAACACTTCCAAAATATAAAGTTTCACAATTATCGCCAAGGCTTGATGTATACCTGACGAGATATTTTATTGATTCCACCGACCCCCTCCCCCTCCACGAAAAAATCTAGGCCTTTGCTACAACATGAGCAGGTTAGGTATCAATCTTGTCAAACAACAGACTTACCACTTATACATTTTATGCAATATGATCTTCAAAAATGAAACGTACGACTGAAAGTTAAACTTTCATTCATTTTACTGATTTTTCTGATTTAATTTTTTTTTTTTTTCGGTTAATTTTATTTCATTATTATATTATTTTCTTGTTGGTCTTCTTCTCCCAAATAAAATTTTCCGGTGCTCTGAGGAGGGTAATTACCCCCGTTAAACACCCCCCTCCCCTATCGTAGGACCTCCATTGCATTCGAGTGCAAAATTTCACCTCGATCGAATCTGTAATTGCAAAGTAATCAGGAGAACAAAATTTTGAACGGCGATATTTACGGAACCCCTGGTGAAATTCTGCCCATTAACGAACTTAACCGCGGCATTTGGAAACTGAACCCACTCTCAAAATTTTAAGTCTCTAGGTTGTTCCGCTCGAGAGTTATCGTGCTTATGGATCGCCGGACGGACAGACTCGAATTTTCCGACGGATTCGTCATCAGTGAGTCGAACATAGTCGATTGAGACCATTTTCGGCTCAAAATTCGAAAAATACAGACATCGTGACGAAATGATATAGCCCTCGTGTAAGTAGTACGAGCAAATAAGGAGATAATAGAGAGATACTGGTTGATGGTGTCTTTTATTCTGTAGATGAGTCATTCTGCAAAATATGAATGTTTGTGTGTATTCCCCTTGATTATTCATTTGATCTTTACACTCAATGTCATATTTATTATTTATTAATTTTAACTGTAAATATAATTTTAATCCATGACAGGTTATTATTGGAGGTCCTCTAGATTTTTAATTTAACATTGTAAATATAATTTTATTTTTACACCACCGGTTATGTGTTTTTTTATTATTAATTTATTTTGATTATGCATAAGATGTTTGTCTTGGCAATGCAACAATTCACATTGGCTTCCTTATCTGTTCCAACGGTTGTGTAGTGATTTTGTTTTGGATTTTGATTATATCCATTTTCTGACCTGTGAAAGCAATTATTGTGATTGAAATAAACACCAGTAAACCCTCTCTTACTCTCTCTCTCTCTCTTTTTCTCTCCCTATATATATATATCATTTTGTGATTCATTTTTCCTCCAATAAAATATTCAATATTTTTCAACTTGTATTCCCTCCTTGAATACATAGCTTAGGACAAGATTAAGATGTGATGATCTGTTGATTATCACAGAATACAAAATATTATTGTTGATTTAACCCTTTACAAGGACCCCTGGCCGATTGAGCGACCACTTCTGTTTTCCATACTTCCGCAAATCGCAGAGATTTCGAATTCAGCCAGTTATTCCATATCGTAGTCGCCAATCATTTTCAAGCCCTATATCTTACCTAACATGTAATGCGCGCGCAGTAATAAAACAAGTGGTTGCTTGTTCAACCTTGACTACCTTGAATTTTTTCGAATTATTGGTTTTCGTGTATGTTCGATCAGTTTTTCATTTGTTCAAGATGAGTAGGGTAAGTTTCAATCATTGCATGTTATATTATGTTTTTTCGCTAATAAGTTTTTATAACAAGAGTATTCACTCGCATGAAATTTGGATAAAAGTTTTGCACCTCGAAATCTTTCTTGGTAACCATATATTTTCCCTCCAAATTTTTCTTGAGAGGAAAAGTTTATTCACCCGAAAAATTTTATAAATGGCTGCCAGATGTATTCAATTTAACATAAGTAATTCAAATTTGATCTAACAATTTACGACTAAGATGTTATTGGGAGAAATCTCATGTTTTCTGAATGTGCGAATGTAACATTATGCCATTCATCTAGATTCTAGAGCATGAATGGCCAAGAGGTCGATCTACCGGTCGACCGCAAAGGCGATTTTGGTAGCCCCCGAGAGATGAATAAACTGAAAATGAAAACTTTTCGATTGCGTTACTCCTTATATTTTTTAGTACAGTGACTAGATTAAACACAGTGGCGACATTCGTGGTCTCATTTTTGATTGGCTGCCGGCTCAGCCGCCATATTCTTCCTAAATTCGTTTGTTTACATTCTTCGTTTACCTGAATTTTAGGTTTTATTCAAAATATAAGGCCCATTGTAGTGAGAAAGTTAGAAAATTTAATGGTTTAGAAATGTACCTGTTATATTTGACTGATACTTTTTGGCCAAGTATCCCTTAACTATCAAAATTTTCTTGTTATTTTTCAGCCAAAGTGGTAAGTGTTGTCTTTTATATATGAGTATTCCTTACGTTTTCTTGTACCATTTGTTATTTAAATTATCCTTAAATCTTGGGTTCTTTACCTAGTATGTGATATCGCAGCCGAAACTTCGATTTGAAGAGTATATTTTTTTTTAGATCAATGGTTCACTTGATGACATCCAGACATCCATCTGCTGCAATAAGCAAATTTAACACTGATGTCGATAACGAAACGATAACATTTTCAGAAGAATTCATCAAAATATTCACCAATACGGAAGTAGGCTATAAGAAAATTTGGAAACCATCCCAAACAGGTGTTGTCATTTCGACACGATCCATTCTGGAACTCCAAACTGAATTGTTGGAATAGAGAGCATACCAATTTGTTTTAACAAGTCTATTTTCTCAAGATTGTTTGGGAAATTTATTCTGTGTATTGAGAAGCAAACAAATTGTGCCAAATGTGTTACAAGTGAAAAACAACCTGAAATTGATCTCTGTGTCGGAATACTTGTTGAACGTAAATAATAGCAGCTACAAGGAAGATGACAGAGTTTCTTCAGGTTTTTTAGACAGTCTGAAAACATTGAAGCCACTTCATGATTAAGTTATGTTGCCAGAAATGATAGAAACTCCAATTTTTAATTTGAATCGGAGGGACTTGAGTTCTCTTTATAATATATCAGGATATATTTTAAAAACTCTTAATACCATCGAATGTGTGAGTTCAGCAGTTTCCAAAAGGCCATTGCACAAAAAATGTAGTAAATTTATACTAATAAAGAGGTTCAACTAACAATCCTTATTTTTCACTTCAGAGGCAGTGTTTTGTTTTCTTTAGAGATGGAAAGTATTTTCAGAAAATATTCCATCTCAAATTATAGATCTCAAATTATTTTATTTTAAAGAAATGTCAGATTTGAGGCCAGATTGCCAGAATCTCAAAACCAAAATTATAAAAAGATTTATTATTTATAGATTGAAAATTAATTCGAGAAAATTCAAAGCATTCTAAAAAAAAAGGGAAGCTGGCAACTTATTCTGAATTATTTATGTTTCGATTAATCATTTATTAAACTTCAATTTGTTTTTTATTGTTATTTGTATCCTTCCAAAGGAAATGAATGAACGTGAAATCCAAAAGATTCTTTTCATTATAACACTGCAATACAGTACTATAAGTAATGAAATTTATGATCTGGATATTCTATTACGTTCTTACAACGATTTACCAGTAAATATTAGGGAAAAAATCATTCTATTTAATTATCATAAGTTTTTTATTACGATTTCCATTCAAATCCTATGGATTCACATTCAAATTTAGGAAGAATATGGCGGATGGGGCGGGGCTTAGCCTGTCGCCACTGTGTTTAATCTAGTCACTGTATTTTTTAGTACTAGGACACGCCATCTAGTTCCATTAGCTAGTATTAACTCACCTAGCCGCAGGTTGCCGTATCGATGGAGGCGATGGAAGATTCGCGAAGTGTTAATCGCAATTTCTAGAAGTGAATAGACCTGAGCGTGAATAGTTTTCGGTTGACATTTTGTACTCCTTCCTCGCGTGAAATTCGCCTTGTGACTAACATTTAATCAAAATGACGGTGCCATCTGGTTCAGGTGCGAAAAAAAGTAAGACTTACCACTATCACAGTGAGTGGGAAGAAGAATTTTTTTTCGTTATTGTCAACGACAAATGTGTGTGCCTAATTTGCAATTCAAGTGTAGCATTACCAAAAAGAACAAATGTTGAAAGGCACTTTAAAACCACTCATTCCAAATATGTCACAAGTTTTCCATTTGGCAGTGAAAATAGAAGGCTAAAAGTACGTGAGTTGAGAAGCAGCTTCCGAGCGCAACAATCGTTTTTTAAGAAACCGGAATTTAAATCAAAAGCTGCTACACTGGCATCATTCGCAGTTATAGAAGTATTGATAAAACGGAAGAAACCTTTCGAAGATGGAGAAATGATCAAGGAAGCCATGCAGAGAGCTGGAGAAGCTATTTTTAATGACTTTAAAAATAAGAAGGAGATTATTTCGACCATTAATGACATTTCTCTGTCACGAAACACAGTGATGCGACGAAGTGAAGCCTTATGTGGAAATTTGGAACAATTGCTAAAGGAAGACTTGAAAAAATGTAGTTTCTTATCCAGGGCCATATTACCGCATAGGCCAACATATGCCATGGCCTAAGGGCGGCACGGTTTAGGGGCGGCAAATTTTCGGTAAATAGAAAAAAAATATTTCTGAAAAAAAAAATAGAAATACGCACCTTCGAAAATCATAAAATTATTTAATATTTTACATGAATTTCACACATTTTCAAAGCAAAAAGTTCTTTCATTTCAATACGCAGTTCAGAAATGAATAAACTTATCTTATTGGAAAATCCAATAATCACTTCACATCTAAATCTAAATATGAAGTAGCCACTCTAGAACCGAACAGTGGTCGTCGATAACGCTCATCAAAGGATGTCGGCATTGTCGGCAAACTGGATGAGTACTATCGTAAATTGTAAATATGCAATAAAAAGAGAATAGGAGTAATAGGACCACCCGCCTGTGGGATCTGCCGCATCGCACTCGCGAAACATCTGTATTAGAAATAATAGAAAAAATTGTAGAAGAATCGAAAACTTGCCATTATAGAGTGGTCGTCATTTGTTTTTTGGTATTTCTGAATATTATTTGTGAGTTTTGTGACAATTTTTAGTTCTTATAAAGAAAGTTCTTGAAACGTATTCGTTATGTCGAGAAGACGTGAAAGTGGCTGTGAATATAGAAAACGACCAAAGGACAAGTTAGAAAAAAATGAGTATGATGGAAAAGGTCCATTTGCTTCTACCGGATATAATGATTGAAAAAAATTCTGTTATTATTGAACATCACGAGAACTCACATAATCACAAAAATTGTGTCCTCATTTTACTCCAAAGACAAAAAGTAGCTGGACAGGTAGATGCACTTCATGTTAGACAATACAAGCGGGAAGTACAGTACTGGAGGGAAATTTTAAAGACAGTTGTTGCAGCGATTAAGGCATTGGCATCAAGAGGACATTCCTTCAGGGGGTCCACAGAAGTATTTGGTAGTTTACATAATGGGAATTATATGATGCTATTGAAATTTCGAGTTTGATCCTTTTCTCGACGATCACATTGAAAAGCATGGAAATCCAGGCAAAGGAAACGTCTCTTACTTATCATCATCGATATGTGAAGAAATAATCAATATTATGGGTGAAGAAGTTGTAAAAACAATTGATCAGGAAGTAACAGAAGCCAAATACTGTGCAATAAGCGTAGATTCCACACCAGATATAACACATACCGATCAACTGGCTTTTATAACTCGCTATAATAAAGAAAATGGACAACCAGTCGAACGATTTTTAGGTAAATTGCACAATGGTTTATTCCAAAGGATTTTTCCTAATACTAAAATGATTTTTTTAATCTCAAATATTTTTTTAAAGTGCCACTTAAATGTTGAATTAATCAGTAATTCAAAATTATCATTTCTTACTATTTTATTAATAAAAGCGATTAATGATCGAGATGATTTAACGTGCGAGCACAGCGACCGCGTTAATATTCGAGACCAATTTTTCCGTTAACTTATTCCGAATTAAATTGAGAAATTCTTGATTTCAGAATGTTTGTTTTTACGAATCGAATCGAATTTGACATTCCTGACATTTCAAGTTCTGTGTTCATGTTTGATACATCGATATTAATGTTGCCAAATCAGCCCTGTTTGGTCTATGTAATGGTTTTATTAACATAGGCAATTTTACTCACAGGTTTTATACCAAATTCGGGACACGAGGCTGTTATCAAAATGATGGAGGAGCATAATTTCAATTTTGAGAATTGTAGAGGTCAATCCTACGACAATGCGGCAAATATGTCAGGAATTTATAATGGACTGCAAGCAAAAATTAAAAGAATCTGTCGTTTGGCATATTGGATTCCATGCGCGGCTCATTCGCTGAACCTCGTCGGAGAACACGCTGCTGGATCTTGTGATGCATCTCGGGATTTCTTCTCTCTTCTTCAGGATATTTACAATTTCTTCTCAATTTCGACTAATCGCTGTGAGATACTGATGAAACATTTGACTGGCCCTTCAGTGAAACGATTATCAGCTACGTGCTGGTCGGCGAGATATGAAGCTTGTAACAGCTTGAACCAAAATTGGAAAGAAGTTGTCGCAGCGTTGAGTGAAATTGATGAGAAGGACAAGTCTAAGACTGGGAGCGAAGCAAAAGGCTCAAAAATCAAGCTAGCATCACTCGAAACCGCAGTAATGTTTGCTGTATGGAGTACAATTTTGGAAAGATTTAATAAAGTGAGCGAAGTGGTACAGAAAGTTGACATCGGTATAGATGAAGTAGTCGCATATTATGAATCACTGGTTGATTATGTCGGAGGATTAAGAGATCAATTTGAACGATTCGAGGAGAAGGCAAAGAGCAATTCTGGAATTGAGAAGTATCGAGATGAAGAAAGAAGAGCCACAAAAAATTGAGAAAAGCACTGCCGTGAAGGCAGGAGCTTTTGAGCGCTCGTACATGCACCTTGTAGGTCGATTCGCATTCTTCAGTATAAGAAACCAATTGGAAAGATTTTGAAAGCTGTCAAAGAAAATTTCAAACTAAGGCGAAAATTCAGACTTCACTTCAGTGCTTCAGGTGCCCATTTTTTTTTTCAATAATTCGCTAGAGTTTTCTACGGTATCTATTGTCTTGGTAATGCGATCTGGACAAAATTTCGCACGTAGTTTGAATACATTATTCTTCATCTATGTGCGAAATTTCATTCCAATCCAATAAGTAGTTTCGAAATTATCAGGAAAAAAAAAGTTTGAACAGCTATATTTACGGAACCCCTAGTCTAATTTTGATAATTGATGAACGTGACCGCACAATTCGCGATCGGAACCTATCCTGAAAATTTCAAGTTCCTAGGCCTTTCCGTTCGGAAGTTATGATTTTCAATGGTCTATGGTTCTGATCATGCGATCTGGACAAAATGTAGCTCGAATATATCATTCTCAATTCAAATAAAAATTTTCTTCACGATCAAATACATAGTTATGAGATTATCAAGAAAACTGAATTTCAAACGACCATATTTACGGAACCCATGGTCTAATTTAGCTCATTGATGAACCTGATCGCAAGATTCGAGATCTTCACCTATCCTGAAAATTTCAACTCTCTAGGCCTTTCCGTTCGAAAGTTATAATTTTCTATGGTTTCTATGGTTCTGGTCATGCGAGCTAGAAAAAATTTTGCATGTAGCTTGAACACGTTATTCTCCATCTGAGTGCAAAATTTCACCTCGATTAAATCTGTAGTTTCGAAAAAATCAGGAGAACAAAAATTCGAGCGGCCATATTCACGGAACCCCTGGGCGAATATTGCCCGATAACGAACTTAACGCGGAATTCAAGATTCGAACCTACCCTGAAAATTTCAAGTTTCTAGGACATTCCGTTCGAGAGTTATCGTGTATACGGAAGGACGGCCGGACGGACAGACTCGAATTTTCTGACGGAATCGTCATCAGTGAATCGAACATAGTCGTTTGAGACCTTTCTCGGCTCAAAATTCGAAAAATGCAGACATCGTGACGAAATGATATAGCCCTCGTATAAGTATTACGTTCAAAAACGGGTGTTACATTCAAAAAACGAGAGTTGGTATAATTTCCGGTGAAACCGGAAGTCAAACGAATCTGAAATTTTTTTCAAGAATTCATCTCTCCCAACAAAGCTTAACTATAAAATTTCAAGTGTTCATCTCGGGTCTTTATTTGAAATATTCTAATCAACGGTCTTCGTGAATCAACCTGTATGTTATTTATTATTATTATTAAAATGTGTTGATTAAAATAGCGAATAAGCAATGTTACTCAATTTTTTTTCCAGTGAAATGTTTAAAAATATTATTTTTTCATCTTTCCTTTCAATTTCAGGTGATGACTTCATTCATGACGCCTTCATTGACGTCTCCATTCATGATGCCTTTTGTAAGTAACATATTTCCACACCCATTTATGTAATTCTTCCCAAAAAGTCATATATCAGTGTTGCGAAATTATTCAGAAAATTAGAAAACACTGTAACGAACTTAGGCCGGACCTGTCGCGTCACTCGGACGTGGGCGTCAGGGCAGAGCGAGACGCGAAGATTCTAGAGGAATCGGGAAAGAAGACCTTCTTGAATATACTGGAACCCTTCGAGAACTATGAAGCGGCGATATAAAACGACATCGGCCTGAGCGAGAGTTAGTAGTACAGTATTAGACTTATAGCGCGCGTAAAAATAAATGATGAAATGAAATTATGAGTGTTGAAATAAATTAGTATTAGTGTAATTAGTGAACTGTAAATAAATTATTTAAGAAGAACTTGGACAATATTCATTACAATAGGAAGAATGCAATTAACTTTTTTCAAGTAATTTATTCATTTATTTGATTTATTTATTTTTTGTTTCGTTTAATGGCTCAGTAACCTGATGGTAAAGGTGAACAGAATTGATACGTATGATCCATGTTTCATTGAAGCACATAGAAATTGATATATCAGAATAATCAGGGAGAATCAGTTCTGTCCCTTGCCCCTGGATATAATAGTAACGTAACATATTCTCTCCACTACAAATATCGGATTAATAATTGGATAATTAATTTTGCCTCTCATTTCCAGAATGAAAATCATTTTTTTCGGCAACCGTTCGGGAAGTACTCACTTCCCAGACGCTTTTTCTTTGAGAAAGTAGCATTTCTCGGCCTAGTCCGGGAAGTTCGTACTTTCCGGACTAGGCCGGAAAGAATCACATCGTTGTTATGGCAATAACGACTGACACCTATTTGACATGAAATTACATAGTTGACATTTGGATTCTTGAAAGTCCCAAATTTTGTTCTACAAAGAAAAATAATGAAGAAATGTTACTATTGATTTGTTATTCTACACAGTTGCCGAAAAAATAGTGTACGCAACTCGTCCAAAAACTCGCAGACTTCCAGGCTCGTCCAAGAATTTGTCTACTCTTCCAAAAAAAGCGGTATTTTCTGGACTTGTTTTACGTAAATTACTATTGTTTTTTGCATAATATGAGGGAATAATAAAAAAATTTGAGAATGTACTGTACATCTTGGGCACACTGTATACCGTATATGATAATTCCTTCACATTGTATTTACATAAGTTATACTAATCTCCTATATTTCAACAGGCCGAAGGGTTTCAGTCATTGGCGATAGAAATGGGGCGTCTGCCACTAACGGTGGCCATACAATTGAAAAAAAAATTTATTAGCATTACCATTAAAGAACGGCTGAGGATCCTCAAGCTCGAGGTAAGACACATCAACGGATGATATTTTATAATATTGAATTTTTGTATGTTAAATCAATCAAAGATCTTATACAAGTTATATAGTGAAAAAAACAATGTGTGTTGCCAGTTAATACACTTCTGATTATTGATATGTATTTAGGATTTGATATATTTAGATTTAATATTTTTTTAAAATTTAATATTGTGCTCTCTTAATGCAAACAATCAATCCGTTTATTTTGATTCGCTCACAACTACCGAATTCAAAAATTGTGGATTGAAATTTAAGAATGAAAAAACTAGTGGGCAAGACGGTATCCCCAGATCTATAATAAAAAAAATTACGAAAGGCACTGCCGTGAAGGCAGGAACTTTTGAGCGCTCGTACATGCACCTTGTAGGTAGATTCGCATTTTCCAGTTTTAGAAAACAATTGAAGGAATTTTCGACAGCTGTCAAAAAAATTCTGAAACTTAGGCGAAACTCCAGACTTCATGTCAGTGCTTCCGCTGATCAATTTTTTTTCGATAATTCAAATAACACAAAATGTAGCTCGAATATATCATTCTCAATTCAAATAAAAATTTTCTTCACGATCAAATACATAGTTTTGAAATTATCAAGAAAACTGAATTTCAAACGACCATATTTACGGAACCCATAGTCTAATTTAGCTCATTGATGAACCTGACCGCAAGATTCGAGATCTTCACCTATCCTGAAAATTTCAACTATCTAGGCCTTTCCGTTCGAAAGTTATAATTTTCTATGGTTTCTATGGTTCTGGTCATGCGATCTGAATAAAATTTTGCATGTAGCTTGAACACCTCATTTTCCATTAGCGTGCAGAATTTCATCTCGATCGAATCTGTAGTTTCAAAGTAATCAGGAAAACAAAATTTCGAGCGGCCATATTTACGGAACCCTTAGGCGGATTTTGCCCAATAACGAACTCAACCTCGGCATTTGAGATTCGAACCTACCCTGAAAATTTCAAGTTTCTAGGACATTCCGTTCGAGAGTTATCGTGTATACGGATGGCCGGACGGACGGACGGACAGACTCGAATTTTCCGACGGATTCGTCATCAGTGAATCGAACATAGTCGTTTGAGACCTTTCTCGGCTCAAAATTCGAAAAATGCAGACATCGTGACGAAATGATATAGCCCTCGTATAAGTATTACGAGCGCTCAAAAACGGGTGTTATATTCAAAAAACGAGAGTTGGTATAATTTCCGGTGAAACCGGAAGTCAAACGAATCTGAAATTTTTTTCAAGATTTCATCTCTTCCAACAAAGCTTAACTATAAAATTTCAAGTGTTCATCTCGGGTCTTTATTTGAAATATTCTAATCAACGGTCTTCGTGAATCACCCTGTATGTTATTATTATTATTAAAATATGTTGATTAAAATAGTGAATAAGCAATGTTACTCAATTTTTTTTCTAGTGAAATGTTTAAAAATATTATTTTTTCATCTTTCCTTTCAATTTCAGGTGATGACTTCATTCATGACGCCTTCATCCATGACGTCTCCATTCATGATGCCTTCTGTAAGTAACATATTTCCACACCCATTTATGTAATTCTTCCCAAAAAGTCATATATCAGTGTTGCGAAATTATTCAGAAAATTAGAAAATACTGTAACGAACTTAGGCCGGACCTGTCGCGTCACTCGGACGTGGGCGTCAGGGCAGAGCGAGACGCGAAGATTCTAGAGGAATCGGGAAAGAAGACCTTCTTGAATATACTGGAACCCTTCGAGAACTATGAAGCGGCGATATAAAACGACGTCAGTTAGTAGTACAGTATTGGACTTATAGCGCGCGTAAAAATAAATGATTGAGAGTTGAAATAAATTAGTATTAGTGTAATTAGTGAACTGTAAATAAATTATTCAAGAAGAACTTGGACAATATTCATTACGATAGGAAAAATGCAATTAACTTTTTTCAAGTAATTTATTCATTTATTTGATTTATTTATTTTTTGTTTCACTTAATGGCTCAGTAACCTCATGGTAAAGGTGAACAGAATTGATACGTATGATCCATGTTTTATTGAAGCACATAGAAATTGATATCTCAGAATAATCAGGGAGAATCAGTTCTGTCCCTTGCCCCTGGATATAATGGTAACGTAACATATTCTCTCCACTACAAATATCGGATTAATAATTGGACAATTAATTTTGCCTCTCATTTCCAGAATGAAAATCATTTTTTTCGGCAACCGTTCGGGAAGTACTCACTTCCCAGACGCTTTTTCTTTGAGAAAGTAGCATTTCTCGGCCTAGTCCGGGAAGTTCGTACTTTCCGGACTAGGCCGGAAAGAATCACATTGTTGTTATGGCAATAACGACTGACACCTATTTGACATGAAATTACATAGTTGACATTTGGATTCTTGAAAGTCCCAAATTTTGTTCTACAAAGAAAAATAATAAAGAAATGTTACTATTGATTTGTTATTCTACACGGTTGCCGAAAAAATAGTGTACGCAACTCGTCCAAAAACTCGCAGACTTCCAGGCTCGTCCAAGAATTTGTCTACTCTTCCAAAAAAAGCGGTATTTTCTGGACTTGTTTTACGTGAATTACTATTGTTTTTTGCATAATATGAGGGAATAATAAAAAAATTTGAAAATGTACTGTACATCTTGGGCACACTGTATACCGTATATGATAATTCCTTCACATTGTATTTACATAAGTTATACTCATCTCCTATATTTCAACAGGCCGAAGAGTTTCAGTCATTGGCGATGGAAATGGGGCGTCTGCCACTAACGGTGGCCATACATTTGAAAAAAAAATTTATTAGCATTACCATTAAAGAACGGCTGAGGATCCTCAAGCTCGAGGTAAGACACATCAACGGATGATATTTTATAATATTGAATTCTTGTATGTTAAATCAATCAAAGATCTTATACAAGTTATATAGTGAAAAAAACAATGTGAGTTGCCAGTTAATACACTTCTGATTATTGATATGTATTTAGGATTTGATATATTTAGATTTAATATTTTTTTAAAATTTAATATTGTGCTCTCTTAATGAAAACAATCAATCCGTTTATTTTGATTCGCTCACAACTACCGAACTCAAAAATTGTGGATTGAAATTTAAGAAAAAAAAACTAGTGGGCAAGACGGTATACCCAGATCTATAATAAAAAAAATTACGAAAAGCACTGCCGTGAAGGCAGGAACTTTTGAGCGCTCGTACATGCACCTTGTAGGTAGATTCGCATTTTCCAGTTTCAGAAATCAATTGAAGGAATTTTCGACAGCTGTCACAAAAATTCTGAAACTTAGGCGAAACTCCAGACTTCATGTCAGTGCTTCCGCTGATCAATTTTTTTTCGATAATTCGCTAGAATTTTCTACGGTATCTATAGTCTTGGTGATGCGATCTGGACAAAATTTTGCACGTAGTTTGAATACATTATTCCTCAGCTAGGTGCATAATTTCATTCCAATCCGATCAGTAGTTTCGAAACTATAGGGAAAATAATACTTCGAACGGCCATATTTACGGAACCCCTAGTCTAATTTTGCTCATTGATGAACGTGACCGCGATATTCGCGATCCAAACCCACCCTGAAAATTTCGAGTTCCTAGGCTTTTCTGTTCAAAAGTTAAGATTTTCTATGGTTTCTATCATTATCGAGAAAACAAAATTTCAAACGACCGTATTTACGGAACCCCTAGTATAATTCTGCTCATTGATGAACGTGAACGCCACATTTCAGATCTGCACCTATCCTGAAAATTTCAAGTCCCTAGGCCTTTCCGTTCGAAAGTTATGATTTTCTATGGTTTCTATGGTTCTGGTCATGCGATCTAGAGAAATGTAGCTTGAATATATCATTCTCCATGAGTATACTAAATTTCGTCACGATCGAATCTGTAGTTTGGAAATTATCAAGAAAACAAAATTTCAAACGACCATATTTACGGAACCCCTTGTATAATTTTGCTCATAGATAAAAGTGATCACGACAATCGAGATCCACACCTATCCTGAAAACTTCCCAAGTAGCTTGAACACCTCATTTTCCATTAGCGTGCAGAATTTCATCTCGATCGAATCTGTAGTTTCAAAGTAATCAGGAAAACAAAATTTCGAGCGGCCATATTTACGGAACCCTTAGGCGGATTTTGCCCAATAACGAACTCAACCTCGGCATTTGAGATTCGAACCTACCCTGAAAATTTCAAGTTTCTAGGACATTCCGTTCGAGAGTTATCGTGTATACGGACGGCCGGACGGACGGACGGACATACTCGAATTTTCCGACGGATTCGTCATCAGTGAGTCAAACATAGTCGTTTGAGACCATTTTCGGCTCAAAATTCGAAAAATACAGACATCGTGACGAAATGATATAGCCCTCGTGTAAGTAGTACGAGCGCTCAAAAAGAAAAGTTCCTGCTGATGAAACACGAGCGGGACATGTTGTTTTGAGTGGGAGGGAAAACTTCAGAGTAGGGACTTATCTTGTAATTATTGATCACTTGACAAGGGAATTGAATCGACGTAAAGATTGTTACAAGGATTTTGCTGCGAAGTTCTCTTTTTTGTTAAAATTGCAAAAAGTTGATTCTGCAGAATTAAGAGTAGCAGTTACTAATCTTATTTCAAGTTATCCTGACGATCTAGACGATAAGATCTATGATGAATGTTTGCACTTCAAAGCCTACGTAGCTCAGACAGAATGTCCTCCAAAAACTTTACTCGAGATAAGTACCTTCATTAGGAGCGAAAAAAGCTTAGTTCAAGTTTTTCCGTATCTCAATATTGCCATTAGAATGTTTTTATGCACTTTCGCAACGAACTGCTCAGCAGAACGGTCTTTTCCAGCTTTAAAACGAATTTTATCCTATATGCGATCTAGCATTTTCCAGTTTTAGAAAACAATTGGAAAGATTTTGACAGCTGTCAAAGAAAATTTCAAACTAAGACCAATTTTTTTTTCGATGATTCACTAGAATTTTTTACGGTATCTATGGTCTTGGTGATGCGATCTGGACAAAATTTCCCATGTAGTTTGAATGCATTATTCTTCATCCATGTGCGAAATTTCATTCCAATCCAATGAGTAGTTTCGAAATTATCAGAGAAAAAATAGTTTGAACGTCTATATTTACAGAACCCCTAGTCTAATTTTGCTCGTTGAGAAACGTAACCGCGAAATTCGCGATCCGAACCTATCCTGAAAATTTCAAGTCCCTAGGCCTTTCCGTTCGAAAGTTATGATTTTCTATGGTATTTATGGTTCTGGTTATGCGATCTAGACAAAATTTCCCATGTAGCTTGAACACCTCATTCTCCATTTGAGTGCAAAGTTTCATCTCGATCGGATCTGTAGTTTCGAAGTAATCAGGAGAACAAAATGTTGAACGGCCATATTTACGGAACCCCTGATGGAATTCTGCCCATTAACGAACTTAACCGAGGCATTTGGGATCTGAACCTACATTGAAAATTTCAAGTCTCTAGGTTGATCCGTTCGAGAGTTATCGTTCTTACGGCCGGACGGACGGACAGACTCGAATTTTCCGACGGATTCGTCATCAGTGAGTCGAACATAGTCGATTGAGACCATTTTCGGCTCAAAATTCGAAAAATACAGACATCGTGACGAAATGATATAGCCCTCGTGTAAGTAGTACGAGGGCTCAAAAATAGTGCTTTTCTTGTTGAATGTTATTGTATTGTCCCTGTGGTCAATAGTGCATTCAATTATCGTTTCTTCATGGTATAAATTTTTTTCAATGTTATGTATAGTCCCTGTGACTAGTAGTGGTTTTTTCTTTGTGATTCTGATTATTTTTTTTTTCGATTTATTCATTTAATGTCATGTTTAGTTTTTGTCAATGCATTTGCACTTTTTTGGGGTCATTAATGAAGACTACTATTGTCTCATATATTCAATTGATTTGAATTCATAGGTTCTATTTTCATTTGCACCCTTTTTTTTATTAATCTTTTTAAAATACTCCTTCATTTGGCATTGTAATCACTAAAGAATTATATTATAATTTCAATACAGAATTATACTGAACTATATCGAACTATTCTGTTATTTATTTGAACAAGGGCATAATTTATATCACTCATGAGCTGAAATATTTAGATATACCTTAGAATGTTTTTCCTTTGGTAATTTGTATGAATTCATCAAGTTACTTTCAGAGGTTAACATATTCGAAGGATTATCTAGATATTTTACAGAATGGGTGATATTATTATGCTGTACGGAATACCCCACTGAAAAATTCAAATTTTGCGCCAACCAAGGCACTCGGTAAAGCAGGAAACTGCATTACCGACGACAAGTTGTTAGTACCGGGGAAAAACACCAGGATTCAAATCAAAATCGAACTTGCCGTTTACGAGGCCTGTGTCCCATCTATACATTCCTTTATCTATGCCCTATTGGTTTTGTTCTGTGTGGTGGTGGAAGTAGTTTTGAATAATTTTAGGTGAACCTTACCCTGGGTTGAGGAATGAAAATATTTTGCAGGATGCAAATTTACCCATTGTGTGACCTTTCACAAAGAAAAAAAAACTTACTTTGGAAAAGCGGTAATTTGATACTACTTAAAATAGACAAACAGTTTCTAGGTAGCGAAGATCTTCCTTAGGAATTCAAAACTCAGGTACACAGAAATTAGTACAGAATTTTCTTGATGTGGTTTGTTATTGTGTAGTATTTGGAAGAACGAGTAAGATCATCGGCGAATATCTTTCCATGGGTAAGTTGGTAATATTTACATTTGGAACATTGATTGGTGAGCGGTATCAAAGGTGTGTAAAATACAGATCTACTTTTGTCAAATTATAAAGTGTGATTTTTTGGTATTACCTTCAGAATATCTTTGAAAATCACGTCATTCATTGCCAGAAACTTAACATGATCACGCTGTGAAGACAGCGGCCAAACCTGGCAGACCAAATCTCTAGAAATACCCTATCGACCAGTGGCGTGCCGAAAAAATATTTCTATGGACTATTACGATAATTATAAGTTCTTTTTCGGGACTGATGGAAATAATATATTAATTATTGACCAAGATAAAATGTAACATGAAATACAAATGGAAATTGTTTATAATGGTAAATAACAGAAGTAATGTTAAGCCGAGTGGCCGATTCTTACACAGCTCGACATTTGAAAAATTCTTTTCATATAGAAGCCGCCGTTCTAGCATCACCAGATTTTCACAGCATGTTTCTCATTGCAATACTAGTATTTCGTGAAAAAATTGTTTACTTCTCTTGGGATCCAGGGGTTGAAATTTCTTATTGCAATACTAGTATTTCGTGAAAAAAATGATTGACTTCTCTTGGGATCCAGGGGTTGAAATTTCAACCCTTAAATTTCAAAAATTAGTTTTATATAGAAGCCGCCGTTCTAGCATCACCAGATTTTCACAGGATGTTTCTTATTGCAATACTAGTATTTCGTGAAAAAACTGTTGACTTCTCTTGGGATCCAGAGGTTGAAATTTCTACCCTTAAATTTCAAAAATTAGTTTTATATGGAAGCCGCCGTTCTAGCATCACCAGATTTTCACAGGATGTTTCTCATTGCAATGCTAGTATTTCTTGAAAAAATGGTTGACTTCTCTTGGGATCCAGGGGTTGAAATTTCAACCCTTAAATTTCAAAAATTAGTTTTATATAGAAGCCGCCGTTCTAGCATCACCAGATTTTCACATGATGTTTCTTATTGCAATACTAGTATTTCGTGACAAAAATGGTTGACTCCTCTTGGGATCCAGGGTTTGAAATTTCAACCCTTAAATTTAAGAAATTCTTTTCATATGGAAGCCGCCGTTCTAGCATCACCAGATTTTCACAGGATGTTTCTCATTGCAATACTAGTATTTCGTAAAAAAATGGTTGACTTCTCTTGGGATCCAGGTGTTGAAATTTCAACCCTTAAATTTCAAAAATTAGTTTTATATAGAAGCCGCAGTTCTAGCATCACCAGATTTGCACAGGATGTTTCTCATTGCAATACTAGTATTTCGTGAAAAAATGGTTGACTTCTCTTGGGATCCAGGGGTTGAAATTTCAACCCTTAAATTTCAAAAATTAGTTTTATATAGAAGCCGCCGTTCTAGCATCAACAGATTTTCACATGATGTTTCTTATTGCAATACTAGTATTTCGTGAAAAAAATGGTTGACTCCTCTTGGGATCCAGGGTTTGAAATTTCAACCCTTAAATTTAAGAAATTCTTTTCATATGGAAGCCGCCGTTCTAGCATCACCAGATTTTCACAGGATGTTTCTCATTGCAATACTAGTATTTCGTAAAAAAATGGTTGACTTCTCTTGGGATCCAGGGGTTGAAATTTCAACCCTTAAATTTCAAAAATTAGTTTTATATAGAAGCCGCCGTTCTAGCATAACCAGACTTTCACAGCATGTTTCTTATTGCAATACTAGTATTTCGTGAACAAATGGTTGGCTTCTCTTGGGATCCAGGTGTTGAAATTTCAACCCTTAAATTTCAAAAATTAGTTTTATATAGAAGCCGCAGTTCTAGCATCACCAGATTTGCACAGGATGTTTCTCATTGCAATACTAGTATTTCGTGAAAAAATGGTTGACTTCTCTTGGGATCCAGGGGTTGAAATTTCAACCCTTAAATTTCAAAAATTAATTTTACATAGAAGCCGCCGTTCTAGCATCACCAGATTTTCACAGCATGTTTCTCATTGCAATAATAGTATTTCGTGAAAAAATTGTTGACTTCTCTTGGGATCCAGGGGTTGAAATTTCTTATTGCAATACTAGTATTTCGTGAAAAAAATGATTGACTTCTCTTGGGATCCAGGGGTTGAAATTTCAACCCTTAAATTTCAAAAATTCTTTTCATATAGAGGCCGCCGTTCTAGCATCACCAGATTTTCACAGGATGTTTCTTATTGCAATACTAGTATTTCGTGGAATAACTATTAACTTCTCTTGGGATCCAGGGGTTGAAATTTCTACCCTTAAATTTCAAAAATTAGTTTTATATAGAAGCCGCCGTTCTAGCATCACCAGATTTTCACATGATGTTTCTTATTGCAATACTAGTATTTCGTGAAAAAATGGTTGACTTCTTTTGGGATACATAGGTTGAAATTTCAACCCTTAAATTTCAAAAATTTGTTTTATATAGAAGCCGCCGTTCTAGCATCACCAGATTTTCACAGGATGTTTCTCATTGCAATACTAGTATTTCTTGAAAGAATGGTTGACTTCTCTCGGGATCCAGGGGTTGAAATTTCAACCCTTAAATTTCAAAAATTAGTTTTATATAGAAGCCGCCGTTCTAGCATCACCAGATATTCACAGGATGTTTCTCATTGCAATACTAGTATTTCGTGAAAAAATGGTTGACTTCTCTTGGGATCCAGGGGTTGAAATTTCAACCCTCAAATTTCAAAAATTAATTTTACATAGAAGCCGCCGTTCTAGCATCACCAGATTTTCACAGCATGTTTCTCATTGCAATACTAGTATTTCGTGAAAAAATTGTTGACTCCTCTTGAGATCCAGGGGTTGAAATTTCAACCCTTAAATTTCAACAATTAGTTTTATATAGAAGCCGCCGTTCTAGCATCACCAGATTTTCACAGGATGTTTCTCATTGCAATACTAGTATTTCGTGAAAAAATTGTTGCCTTCTCTTGGGATCCAGTGGTTGAAATTTCAATCCTTAAATTTCAAAAATTAGTTTTATATAGAAGCCGCTGTTCTAGCATCACCAGATTTTCACAGGATGTTTCTTATTGCAATACTAGTATTTCGTGAAAAAATGGTTGACTTCTCTTGGGATCCAGGGGTTGAAATTTCAACCCTTAAATTTCAAAAATTAGTTTTATATATAGAAGCCGCCGTTCTAGCATCACCAGATTTTCACATGATGTTTCTTATTGCAATACTAGTATTTCGTGAAAAAACTGTTGACTTCTCTTGGGATCCAGGGGTTGAAATGTCTACCCTTAAATTTCAAAAATTAGTTTTATATAGAAGCCGCCGTTCTAGAATCACCAGATTCTCACATGATGTTTCTTATTGCAATACTAGTATTTCGTGAAAAAATGGTTGACTTCTCCTGGGATCCAGGGGTTGAAATTTCAACCCTTAAATTTAAAAAATTAATTTTATATAGAAGCCGCCGTTCTAGCATCACCAGATTATCAGAGGATGTTCCTTATTGCAATAATAGTATTTCGTGAAAAAATGGTCGACTTCTTTTGGGATCCAGGGGTTGAAATTTCAACCCTTAAATTTAAAAAATTAGTTTTATATAGAAGCCGCCGTTCTAGCATCACCAGATTCTCACATGATGTTTCTTATTGCAATACTAGTATTTCGTGAAAAAAATGGTTGACTTCTCTTGGGATCCAGGGGTTGAAATTTCAACCCTTGAATTTCAAAAATTAGTTTTATATAGAAGCCGCCGTTCTAGCATCACCAGATTTTCACATGATGTTTCTCATTGCAATACTAGTATTACGTGAAAAAAATGTTGACTTCTCTTGGGATCCAGGGGTTGAAATTTCAACCCTTAAATTTCAAAAATTAGTTTTATATAGAAGCCGCCGTTCTAGCATCACCAGATTTCCACAGGATGTTTCTCATTGCAATACTAGTATTTCGTGAAAAAATTGTTGCCTTCTCTTGGGATCCAGTGGTTGAAATTTCAACCCTTAAATTTCAAAAATTAGTTTTATATAGAAGCCGCCGTTCTAGCATCACCAGATTTTCACAGGATGTTTCTTATTGCAATACTAGTATTTCGTGAAAAAATGGTTGACTTCTCTTGGGATCCAGGGGTTGAAATTTCAACCCTTAAATTTCAAAAATTAGTTTTATATATAGAAGCCGCCGTTCTAGCATCACCAGATTTTCACATGATGTTTGTTATTGCAATTCTAGTATTTCGTGAAAAAATGGTTGACTTCTTCTGGGATCCAGGGGTTGAAATTTCAACCCTTGAATTTCAAAAATTAGTTTAATCAGAAGCCGCCGTTCTAGCATCACCAGATTTTCACATGATGTTTCTTATTGCAATACTAGTATTTCGTGAAAAAATGGTTGACTTCTCCTGGGATCCAGGGGTTGAAATTTCAACCCTTAAATTTGAAAAATTAATTTTATATAGAAGCCGCCGTTCTAGCATCACCAGATTATCACAGGATGTTCCTTATTGCAATAATAGTATTTCGTGAAAAAATGGTCGACTTCTTTTGGGATCCAGGGGTTGAAATTTCAACCCTCAAATTTCAAAAATTAGTTTTATATAGAAGCCGCCGTTCTAGCATCACCAGATTCTCACATGATGTTTCTTATTGCAATACTAGTATTTCGTGAAAAAAATGGTTGACTTCTCTTGGGATCCACGGGTTGAAATTTCAACCCTTAAATTTCAAAAATTAGTTTTATATAGAAGCCGTCGTTCTAGCATCACCAGATTTTCACATGATGTTTCTCATTGCAATACTAGTATTTCGTGAAAAAAATGTTGACTTCTCTTGGGATCCAGGGGTTGAAATTTCAACCCTTAAATTTCAAAAATTAGTTTTATATAGAAGCCGCCATTCTAGCATCACCAGATTTTCACAAGATGTTTCTCATTGCAATACTAGTATTTCTTGAAAAAATGGTTGACTTCTCTTGGGATCCAGTGGTTGAAATTTCAACCCTTAAATTTCGAAAATTAGTTTTATATAGAAGCCGCCGTTCTAGCATCACCAGATTTTCACATAATGTTTCTTATTGCAATACTAGTATTTCGTGCAAAAATGGTTGACTTCTCCTGGGATCCAGGGGTTGAAATTTCAACCCTTAAATTAAAAAGTTAATTTTATATAGAACCCGGCGTTCTAGCATCACCAGATTATCACAGGATGATCCTTATTGCAATACTAGTATTTCGAGAAAAAATGGTTGACTTCTCTGGGGATCCAGTGGTTGAAATTTCAACCCTTAAATTTCAAAAATTAGTTTAATTAGAAGCCGCCGTTCTAGCATCACCAGATTTTCACATGATGTTTCTTATTGCAATACTAGTATTTCGTGAAAAAAATGGTTGACTTCTCTGGGGATCCAGTGGTTGAAATTTCAACCCTTAAATTTCAAAAATTAGTTTTATATAGAAGCCGCCGTTCTAGCATCACCAGATTTTCACATGATGTTTCTCATTGCAATACTAGTATTTCGTGAAAAAAATGTTGACTTCTCTTGGGATCCAGGGGTTGAAATTTCAACCACTAAATTTCAAAAATTAGTTTTATATAGAAGCCGCCATTCTAGCATCACCAGATTTTCACAAGATGTTTCTCATTGCAATACTAGTATTTCTTGAAAAAAATGGTTGACTTCTCTTGGGATCCAGGGGTTGAAATTTCAACCCTTAAATTTCGAAAATTAGTTTTATATAGAAGCCGCCGTTCTAGCATCACCAGATTTTCACATAATGTTTCTTATTGCAATACTAGTATTTCGTGAAAAAATGGTTGACTTCTCCTGGGATCCAGGCGTTGAAATTTCAACCCTTAAATTTAAAAAATTAATTTTATATAGAATCCGCCGTTCTAGCACCAGATTATCACAGGATGATCCTTATTGCAATACTAGTATTTCGAGAAAAAATGATTGAATTCTTTTGGGATCCAGGGGTTGAAATTTCAACCCTTAAATTTCAAAATTTTGTTTTATATAGAAGCCGCCGTTCTAGCATCACCAGATTTTCACATGATGTTTCTTATTGCAATACTAGTATTTCGTGAAAAAAATGATTGACTTCTCTGGGGATCCAGTGGTTGAAATTTCAACCCTTAAATTTCAGAAATTCTTTTCATATAGAAGCCGCCGTTCTAGCATAGCCAGATTCTCACAAGATGTTTCTTATTGCAATACTTGTATTTCGTGAAAAAATGGTTGACTTCTCCTGGGATCCAGGGGTTGAAATTTCAACCCTTAAATTTCAAAAATTCTTTTCATATAGACACAGACACCCTTAATGTTTATGAAATTATAATTCAACTAAAGTTGAAGTACACTAGACCGCAAAATTAAACGTACAGAAAAATGTACTGAAGGAACTGAAGTTTGAAACTCGCCTTAGTCCTGCCTAACACTTTTTTCTTCTGTATCGCACAAATGTTTAACAGGTTAGAGATCCAGAGGTCTTGGGGTTCGGTCCAATACTTGAACGTCGGCTTCGTTCAAATATTGCCTATTTATTTGTGATATGTGTGGTCGAGCATTGTCGTGCACAAGCAAAAATTTTGCTTCCATGAGGGGCATACAAGGTACCACATGTTCTTCTGAGCAATCTCTTATGTATCTATCAGCGTTAATACCTCTCTGAAGTTTAACGTGATATGAATGAAAAACCAAATTGTTCAGAAAGGATGGGACTTGAGAATGTGGTACTCAGAAATTTAATTCAGTTGGTGAATTTTTTTACAGGATGTTCAGAAGTTAAGCGTAAAATGCAATTTTTTGTGCTACCATATATCCCAACGTATCCATCCATCCTGTTCGTAAAATCGATATCAGGACATGATGAAGATGAAAGCATCAGCATCTTGTCAAAAAGTTATCGAAATTGGTCCAAAAACTTTAAGGTTTGTATTATAATTTCATGAACATTAAGGATGTCTGGCAATGAATGAAGTGATTTTTAATAATATTCTGTAGGTAATACCAAAAAATCACATACATATTATAATTTGACGAAAGTAGATCGGTATTTCACACACCTTTGATACCGCTCACTAGCCAAAGCCACATATCCCCAACTTCATGATGGTCCATCGTTCTTACCTGTGTTGGGCTCTAGTACTTCCCCAAATAGAAAAAGATGGGGGTGTACATTCTGAACAACGCAGATATCCATCCACCTTTGACGAAGCAATTTGCTCATACATTGTACTTCTACTCACCAAAGGCATATAATTTTTTACGCAAAAATTTTGTGCTCCCTTATGGTAGAACTCTAAGAAAGTGGGTATCTAGCCTAAACTGTAATCCAGGGATCTTGGGTGAAGTTTTGGAATTTTTAAAAAACGAAGTACGATTTTTTTTTAAATTGTGCTTTAATAATGGATGCTATGTCAATCAGGACAACCGTAGGGGCATGTTTATCTTGGCAATGTTGATTTCGTTGATTTAATTGACACAGATTTTGAAATGCCAGCAACAGAGGCATTGTTTTTCAAATTGTTGATGCATATTTGCAAACACAAATAATTATGGCCTGTTTAAGGAATTTACATGACGTTGGTATTAGTGTAAGGTCCATAACTTCAGATGGAGCCAACGTCAATATTACGACATATAATTAATTATTTGGATTGCAATATTGACTCTGACGAACTGAAACCATCGAAGTGAGCCTGCAGTACGTGTATATTATATGTTGAAATTGAACCAGGAATTGTTTCGCAGAAAAAAAATTACTATGCAGTTCAGGCAAAATTTCTTGGGAATAGCTCTGGAGTATATTCAAACGTCAAAAAATTAAAACTTGCAAATTCATTGAGTTCTCAACATATCAGCTATAAGAACAAGATTATGATTGTATGCCTTGCCGCACAGACAATAAGTTGTAACGTTATGATTTCACAGCATTGTTTATTTCCACCATGCACTAGGGAAAGTTACGAAACCCGACATAACGCTAGCATTTGTATTTTCAATGTTTGAATTCATCCCTTCTGGTACATTATATATTTATTATCTCGGACTTCGTCCCTTCAGTTTGTTTTGTTTTGGAATTTGTGAGGTTAACTGTGGAGTCATTGTCATTGTCGTTAGTTTTATATAACGAGTAAGAATTTTTGGCCTCTAAATATGATTTCCGGACTTGTGGTCGTTACCGTGAATTTGAATTTACAGAATGCCTAATTTAGTAGATACAAGTAAAACATCTCGATGGACATTACCAAATAGCATTATCCAATAATTTCCGAATTCTCTTATTCTTCTTTTTCTTGGTTGTCAAGTTCGACAGTTGGTATCTCTGTGTGACCTTTGGTAATGAGGTGTCAAGGCGATATTCTGTGAACGGATATTGTTTGTTAAGATATCGGAAACGTGTTGGAGTTTTAAATTGGAGAATTAGTGATTTTAAATCATCCTTGTGTAGGCGATTATAATTTCAATTTGAAGCATTCCTGTGAGGTTTACCGGAATATTTCTGGGATTAACGTTCGATATTTTTCCGCTGTTCTTACAAAATAACTCTTGGACATCTAAGAGATAAGAATGTCCTTTTGTTCCTTGAACCACTGTCTGAACATCTTTTATTAGGTTTTTATTGCGATAATTGTGTTGAAAAAGAATTTCCTGTTGGACTTTCCACGAAAAACAGATTACATCTTGCTTCAATTCCCTCGAACAACAACTTAGAGGTATGAGATCATTTTTATAGTAAGAACCATGTCTTATATTTCTTTATTAGGGTTCACGTGTACGGCGGCAATCAAGGAGATTCACGTATACGGCGGAGGCTATATTTCACGTGTACGGCAGAGATTCACGTATACGGCGGAGGCTATATTTCACGTGTACGACATTGAAGTAGGAAGTTTCAAGTATACGGCGTTCAAGTGTAGGCTGTTCAAGTGTACGACTGCCTTTCGAGTCAACTGTTCGAGGTGTCCAAGCGTCTCTATTTCGAGTCCCTCTTCGTACAAGCATTGTCTGGGTGCTGGCACTGCACTGTGAGTTCTGCGTGGGAACGGGCTTATGGGTTAAGACTCTCTTAAGTCCATCCTGTAACGTCCCCGCCGTGAGAGTCGGGCAACGTCTCTTCGGAGGCGGCCAATAACAGGCAATGGCACCACGGCATTTTAAACGTCAATGTCGTGGGACACGTGACGCTGTGGGCATTAGATCGAATGTTGGGCAAAGAAGGCAGCCCCTTCAAACGGCCCACTCCTACCAAAGCTGGTGCCCGGCATTCAGCCTAACGGGAGGGGCATAGGGGTAAAACCCCGTGTGGGTGTGGGTTTGCAGCCCTCACCTACAAAATACACATGTAGCAATGGAATTGAGAAGAGTAATTCGGCCCGAGGGCCAACGGCGGGACGATCGGAACCCCACCCTTCATGTGACGGACTCCGCGGGTTCTCGATCCGATCCCAGCGCTCAAGCTCTCCGAACATCTGGGGTTGCATGCCCGATTTGCGAACCCGTACGGGTGTTCTCTTCAACGAGAGGTCTAGCCAACCACATGCGCACACACCGTGCCCAAGTAACGGTTCCGGATCCTGCGGGACCCGGTCTGGGGTATCGGTGGCCGAGCAGCAGGCAAGCCAAGGCTTTGTGTGCATGACATGTGATCCAAGTATGGGATTCACAACAAGGTCTGGCTTAGGTGTGCATAGGCGACGGGCTAATCCGGAGGTAACGAATGAGGAAGTAAATATCGAACGTCGTCACAGAGGTTACTCAACCGAAGAGATGCGAATCTCTGTGGTCGAGGAGGCGCACGTGATTCACTATGGCCGAAGCAGACTGGGCCAAGAGGTCCGGTTTGTAAATGTCTTTTTGAAGAGTCAGTTCTTTCCTGAGAGAACAACAGACTCACTAAAAGGCATGAGAAGAACTCCAGCTTATAGAGCTATTCTGGAACAGGCCATCACGGAGCTGTCCTTCTCGGGGTCATCTAGCCCAGACTCCACTATTGGTGACCAGGACTCGCCCGATACCGCAATACCTAATGTGGATCCGCTTGAAGCGGCAAGGAGTCTCTTGCCAAGGGTCAGAGAGTCCGACTATCCGGGCTCTCAAGCGCTGGTCGCATTAGTAGAACAGGTCGATGCAGGTCTAGACACGTCAGCAATGATAGAGACCTGCCTCAAAGCCATGATACCATCTTATGGTAAGCGTAAGCAAAGGTATACGAGGAAAAGAGTGTTTGTACCGCCTAGTAACAGGGATACTAGGCGGCGTAAGGAATATGCAGACATGCAGAATCTTTTTAAGAAGAACATGTCTAGGGCCGCAAAGCAGGTCTTGAACGGAGGGGACGAGACAACTAATCCGTCCCTCGAGGAGATGGTGAACCACTGGGAACCAGTGCTAACCGTTCCGTCGGCTCCGGTTCAACAACACGATTGTTTGCCCGAACATCGGCAAAAATCTGCAACCGCTTTACCAATTACTGAAAGCGAGATCAGTGCGGTAAGAATTCCTTACAACTCTGCTCCTGGCATCGATGGCCTAACATTCGCCACGTGGAGTAAAGTTCCACCGGCCCATAGGGCTCTCTTGTACAACCTAGTGTTGCATCTGGTTTCATTTCCGGACCGGCTCTTAGCTAGCAGGACGATCTTCGTCCCTAAGAAGACAGGTAGTTTAACACCTGCTGATTTCAGACCGATCAGCATAGCGTCTGTCATAGTCCGCCAATTGCATAAGGTCTTGGCGAGGCGTATGGTGGCGGCAGGGGTCATTGATGAGAGGCAGCGATGCCTGGAGGACGGATGTGCCGAAAGCATTTCGGTGTTGGCAGCCGTCCTACATCACGCCAGACAAAACCTGAAAGAGCTGCATCTAGTTTCTCTAGATAAGGCCTAGGCGTATGGCTCCGTCAGTCATCAGGCAATAACATCTGCCATGACAGAAGCTGGAATACCCGAAGGGTTGGTCAGGTACGTGGCCGCCACATATTCGAGAAGTTCAACTGTCTTGGAGTGTGGCGGTAAAAGATCTCACGAGATCCCAGTTAGCAGGGGAGTTCGCCAGGGCGATCCAATGTCGAGCATTCTGTTCGCATTGGTGGTGAACAAGGTGTTGAGGGCGGTTCCTCCTCAAGTGGGGTATAGTGTCGGAGGCGGTCCGATAAATGCGATCGCCTATGCTGACGACATTTGCCTTTTGTCAGCTTCAAAGGTAGGTTATTACTATATTCTCTGAATTGAACCTACCATTAAATTTAATATATATAACATGGCGCAGTCTTGAGGTATTCAGTGAATTCAGATAAGTTCTATTAATTGAATGAATATAAATAAAACTCAAAACAGTCAAGTGAAATTGTAAATGAAAAATGGAAGCCCGTGCACTGGAACCGATGTCCATGAAGGGAAATTTGGCACAAAATTGGATGGTATGGAAACAAAAATTCTCGAATTATCTAATTGCAACAGAAGCATCTGAGAAACCGGAAGCTGTTCAATGTGCGAAACTGATTTATTTCATTGGCGATGAAGGCCTAGAAATTTATAATACCTTCACGTTCACTGATTCCGACAAGGACAAAATAAAACCTCTAATTACAAAATTCGAGCAGTATTTTGTGCCGAAGAAGAATGTCGACTTCGAGCGATATAAATTTTTCACCCTCAGACAACAACACGAAACTATTGAACAATTTGTGACCATTTTGAAGAACACTGCCAAAAATTGCGAATTCCATCCTGAAAATAAAGATGGACTCATAAAAACTATGTTAGTGATCGGTGTGAAAATTGAATCGCTAAGAGAAAAATTATTACAAAATATTGATTTGAAATTGAATAAAGCTGTGGAATTGTGCTTAGTGCATGAAAGTGCGAAATCACAGTGCGAGTTAATGAAGAACGGAAACCATTTTCATGATGTTTGCAGCGATGTTCATAATGTTCGAGAAAAATCTAGAAAACAAGGACTGCAGGTATCAGCTTCCAAGGTCACGTCGAATAACCAGGCGATGTTTTCAGGCGGACGACCAGTGCAGCAACATATGAGCGGTATGAATAAAAACATAAATAACTGTACTCGTTGTGGTTATTCACATCAGGTAAATAAATGTTTTGCATACAAAAAAAAGTGTTCGAAATGTGGCAAATTTAATCATTTCGCTGCTTGCTGTAAAAATAGAAATGTTAATTTGATTGATGATGATGATTCGAATGTAGAAGAAAATGAAATCATGATGGATTGTATTGATCAGCTATCACAACGAAATGATAATAAGAATAAGAATTGGACAATTTCAATGCAGATAGAAAATAAAAAGATTCAACTCAAAATTGATACAGGGGCTTGTGTAAATATAATTAATTATAAAGACTTTTTAGATTTGAAGAACAAACAAAGGAAAATGAAATTAGTTAGGGCTGATAATCATCTCATTTCTTATACGGGTAATAAAATTCCTGTCGTTGGCAAATGTTATATAAATATTAATTATAAAAATAAATTGTATAATGTAGAATTTTTAGTAGTTAAGGGTAATCAATATCGTGCAATCATTGGCCTGGACACTTGTATAAATTTGAACTTAATTAAAAAAGTTGAATCTGTTGAAAATAATAACTTTGAAAATGTAGAATATAAGAAACTAATTGATGAATATGCTGATATTTTTAGGGGAATAGGTAAAGTAAATAAGCCTTATCATATTGTATTGAAAGATGATGCAGTTCCTTGTGTACACCCTGTACGGAAAGTCCCATTTTCAATTGAAGCTAAATATAAAGAAACTTTACAGCAATTAGTAGACCAAAACATTATAGAACCTGTAGAAGGAGTTTCGACGTGGGTAAATCCGGTAGTAATAGTAAGGAAGAAAGATGGTAATTTACGTATATGCTTAGATCCCCAAGACTTGAATAAATCAATTAAGAGGGAATACTTCAAGTTACCCACGATTGACGAGTTAATTTCAAAATTAAACGGGGCTTGTTATTTTTCTGTATTAGACGCTACTAGTGGATTCTGGAATATACCACTAGATAAGAATAGTAGTAAATTATGCACATTTGGCACCCCATTTGGTCGTTATCGTTTTTTAAGAATGCCATATGGACTAAAGTCAGCTCCAGAAGTCTTCCAAAAAAGATTCAAAGACATTTTTGATGGTGAAGGGACGGAAGTGTATATAGACGACATATTGGTTTTTGGACGTAATAAACCGGAACATGATTTTAGATTAAAAAACATTTTAGAAACTGGTCGTAAGAACGGAATTAAATTCAACCTTGATAAATGTAAATTTGGTGTAACTGAAATTAAATATGTAGGTCATATATTCAGCCGTCGTGGAATTGAAATGGACCCTGAAAAAATTGAAGCTATAAGGGACATGCAGAATCCCACTGATAAAAAAGGTGTTCAAAGACTTCTCGGACTCGTAACTTATGTTGGTCGATTTATTGAAAATTTATCTGAGATAACTCACCCAATCCGTCAATTACTGAAAAATAATATAATATTTCAGTGGAATCCGGAACATGACATAGCTTTTAAAAAATTGAAAGACGAAATAATTAAAGGCACAACTCTTCAATATTTCAATCCGAAATTACCAGTAACTGTATCAGTTGATTCTAGTCAATATGGTTTAGGAGCCGTATTGATGCAAGAAACTAAACCTTGCGCTTTCGCATCGAGATCTTTAACGGAAACACAAAAAAGATATGCTCAAATCGAAAAAGAGCTTTTAGGCATAGTTTTTGGAATAGAAAAGTTTCATCAGTATGTTTATGGACAAAAATTCATTGTAGAAACGGATCATAAACCATTATTGCCAATATTTAAGAAACATTTGAATGCATGTCCTGCTCGTTTACAACGAATGCTTCTGTCTCTGCAAAAATATGATTTTGATTTGGTATATAAGCCCGGAAAGCAGTTAGTTATTGCTGATACATTGTCAAGAGCATATGTTGATAAACCGTATTTAAATGATCTAAATCTAGAAGAACAAATTTGTTTAATTGAAAGTAAAATTAATATGACCGAGGAAAGAAAAAAACAGTTGATCGATGCGACTAGTAGTGATGAAGAATTGAGCCTGATTTTAAATTATATTCGGAATGGATGGCCAAATTCTAGTAATCGTGTTCATCCTCAAATTAAAAATTATTATAAGTTTAGAAACGAAATCACTGAAGCAAACGGCTTGATTTACAAAGGTCAAAAAGTGATAATTCCGAAGGTGATGAGAAAATTATTACTTGAAAAAATCCATGTTGGACACTTAGGAATAACCAAATGTCAAAAAAGAGCCAACTCTATTGTTTACTGGCCAAAAATGAACGTAGAAATTGAATTGATGGTAAACAAATGTCGCGTATGTCAGAAATATGATAAATCGAATATTAGGGAACCCCTGATTTCACAATCAATACCTAGACGACCATGGTCAAAAGTGAGCATTGATATTTTTGAGATAAGTGGAATAAAATATATCATCGTGGTGGATTATTATTCGAAGTTTTTCGAAGTAGAATGTCTCAAAAATGTATGACTGCCGATGTTGTTGTAAGCAAGTTGAAACGTATATTCAGGACTCACGGAATTCCCTTCACAATTGTATCAGATGGTGGTACACAGTTTTCTGGTTCAGTTTTTGCGAAATTTGTATCTGATTGGAGTATTGACCACATTATAGTTGCTCCCCATCATCAACAATCAAATGGCTTGGCAGAACGAACAATACAGACTGTTAAAAAAACCATTAAAAAATCAATTGAAAATGGAGACGATCTAGATTTAGCCTTACTTATTTTAGTGAATACTCCCATATTTTATGATGTAAGTCCTTCTGAAATTTTGATGTCAAGACGTTTACGTGATAATTTAACTATCAGTGAAAATAATCTTGAACCTAAAATTGTTAATGAAAAAATTTTGAACGAGAAATTAGATAGAGACCAATTAAATTCCAAATGTTATTAGGATAAAAAATCAAGGAATTTACGTGAATTGAAACTTTTCGAGAATGTAAAATACCAAGAACATCCTAAATCAGTATGGAAATTTGCAAGAGTAGTCGAAATATTACGTAATAGGACTTATAGAATTGAAAAGGAAGATGGGTCAACCCTAATAAGAAATAGGGTACATTTGAAACCTACTTTGATCCAACCAAATAAAAATATCAAATCCTCCAATGGTGACATATTTGACAAAGTTTTAATCAATAAATTATTAAATGAAGATAGTCACAGTAATTGTAATGTTAAACCAAACATTGAAGATCCAAATACTTTCAAGCAAAGCATAGTCTCTCAAAAGGAGATGATAAGGCCAAATGAAAACAGAATTGTAACAAGATATGGAAGAGTGGTTAAACAAACCCAATTATAATTGATTTTTTAAATCTCAAACCTACTCTTTTCCTCACAAATTTTGTAGTAGAATTCATTTTTTTGTTTCTTCTTTTTCCTGGATCATGTTGATTCACTTAGGTTAAGAGTAATAGGAGGAATTCATGATTCTTCAGTTTTGTTTGTTCTCATAGTTTGAGTGAAACTCTCATTTGATTTAATTGGGTCATGTTGAAAAAAAAAAAAAAAAAAAAAAGTTATGATTAGTGAGTAAGAACTTTGATTTTTGAAAAGGGAAGATGTTATATGTATAGAAGTATTCAAGTGTGCGATGACCTTTATGATAAAAGCATCCCCACTGACATTGTACAATATGTGGTGTCGACAGAAGAAATAAACAGTTCATCTCTACATCTCATGAAGTTATTACTATATTCTCTGAATTGAACCTACCATTAAATTTAATATATATAACAGTAGGTATGACTACGGCGCTCGCAGCTGCCGAGCGTGTCGCTTTACAACAAGGGTTGAGCTTCAACCCTAATAAGTGTGTGGCAACTTCTTGGTACCGTCGGGTAGAGACAAGAAAATCAAAGTTCTCACCCGGGCACAGTTCCTATTACATCAGAGCGACCCCATCCGCCAACTCGGCCCTACGGAAGAGTGGCGGTACTTGGGAGTTAATATAAGCCCTCAGGGACTGAGGAAGAGCAGCCCAACAATGGAGGCGGAACACACAAGAGTTTCGCGAGCTCCACTTAAGCCGCAGCAACGCTTGAAGATCTTGCGTTGTTTTCTGGTGACCATGTATTATCACTCGTTGGTATTATCTGGTTGCACCATGAAGGTCCTGAAGCAGCTGGACCTTCAGATTAGAGCGGCAGTAAGGCGATGGGTGGGATTGCCTAAAGATACTCCGCTTGGGTAGTTTCACGCCTCCGTGAAAAATGGTGGACTCGGGATTCCCGCATTTACCATCATTATACCCGGTATAATGAGGGACAGGCTGACTCGTCCAAAGGATTCGTCCTCGGAGGCGGTCAGATCTGTCTCTAATACAGATTGGGCTCAACATAAGATCAGTTGGGCCGAGAAAGTCCTGTCTATAGCTGGTGACAAAATATATTCTGCCGAACAACGCAGAAAATACTGGGCAATGAGGTTGTATACCTCTAATGATGGGAATGAGCTTAGGGAGAGTGAGAAGTCGACCGCTTCCACTCGGTGGATTGATTCTGGCAGCACGGGCATACCCGGAAGGGATTATCGCCAATTCCATCACGTTCATGTCAACTGTCTACCAACCCGGGTGCGCACGACGAGGGGCCAGAGAACAGCCGACACGAACGTAAATTGTCGGGCTGGGTGTACTAGCACTGAAACAGCGGCACATGTCATCCAATGTTGCTTCCGCACTCATGGCGGAAGGATCAGGGGACATGATGCCGTGTGCAAGACGCTCTCTGGCTTCTTCAAAAATAAGGGGCTCGTAGTGCACAGCGAACCGCGCCTTCGAATACCAGAGGGCGTTCGCAAACCTGACCTGGTTGTTGTGAGGGAACACGATGTGTGGGTTGTAGATACCCAGGTCGTGTCAGGCGCGCAGCCGCTTGACCTGGCCCACAGTTTGAAGGTCGGCAAATATAATATCGATCCGGTTAAGGACGAAGTTGCCAGGCTGACTTGTAGGCCGGCCTCTACTGTGAGGGGCACATCATGCACTATCTCCTGGCGAGGTGTATGGTCAAAACAGTCAGCAGACACATTGACTGTCGACTTGGGAGTACCTAATGGGCTACTCAGTGGGATAACTACGAGAGTATTGCAAGGGTCGTCAACTAACTGGACCCGGTGGAACCAAATAACAGCAAGGGTTCCAAGTTTGAGAGTTGGGGTGGGGTAGGGAGTTTGCGGAGGCAAATTACCCCTGGGCAACCTGTGCCCATAACAGCTTAATTCGGTTATCGGTTTATCATTTCAAGATATACGTAAAGTGAATGGCCAACAATATCCAACGTATAAAGATGCATGCCTTGCACTCGGCTTGCTGGAAGACGACAACCAGTGGGAATGCATGCTTGCTGAAGCTGCATTGAACTGTACAGCAACACAAATTCGTCTACTATTCGCTATAGTGTTGACTACATGTTTCCCAGCCCGAGCACAGATATTATGGGAAAATCACAAAGATTCAATGATTCAAGACTGATGATATATTGCATCAACATCGTATACGGTGCCACGATCTAACCATAACATTCAGCGACGAAATGTATAATGAAGCATTGATTGCTATTGAGGATCTTTGCATTGTCATTGCCAACTTACCACTTAGTAATTTCGGTATGAATTCGCCAAATCGAACTGCATCTGATTTAATGAATACTGAAATGAATCGTGAACTGCAGTACAGTACTATAGAAATGGCAGCGATTGTTGCCCGCAATGTCCCCCTAATGAATGAGGAACAAAGAACCATTTATGATCGCATTATGCTCGCAGTTTCAGCTGGACAAGGTGGGTTCTTCTTTTTGGATGCACCGGGTGGAACTGGCAAAACATTCGTTATTTCGTTAATGCTTGCTGAAATACGATCAAATAATGGCATCGCATTGGCCGTTGCATCATCGGGCATTGCAGCAACTTTATTGGATGGAGGTAGAACAGCTCATTCAGTATTTAAGCTGCCACTAAATATTCAGAATAACCCTGACGCAGTATGCAACATTAAGAAACAATCGTCCATGGCCACTGTGCTGAAACGGTGTAAAATTATTATTTGGGATGAATGTACTATGGCACACAAACATTCACTTGAGGCGTTGAACAGGACACTGAAAGATATTAAAAACAGTGACAAACTATTTGGCGGAACTCTGTTGGTCCTTTCAGGTGATTTCAGACAAACACTTCCAGTCATTCCACGTTCAACATACGCTGATGAGATCAAC
Organism: Aphidecta obliterata; assembly: GCA_963966015.1. Taxonomy (NCBI): domain Eukaryota; kingdom Metazoa; phylum Arthropoda; class Insecta; order Coleoptera; family Coccinellidae; genus Aphidecta; species Aphidecta obliterata. The sequence continues at coordinate 18,657,009 of OZ014434.1, read as the reverse complement.
GCTTGCTTAAAATCATCTCCATTGTGGCGTAATGTTGAAAAATTACAGCTAAAAATAAATATGCGCGTTCAAATGCTTCAAGATCCATCCGCTGAAACATTTTCAAAACAACTCTTAGATATCGGTGATGGAAAAGTTGCTATAGATGAAACTGGATACGTAAAATTACCGACCGATTTCTGCACAATCGCTGATTCGCAAGATACTCTCATTGAACAAATATTTCCCGATGTACACACACAGTACATAAATCATGAGTGGCTTGCAGAAAGAGCGATTTTAGCGGCAAAAAATGTAGACGTTGACAGTTTAAATCTGAAGATACAAATGTTGTTGTCAGGGAACTTGGTGTCATATAAATCTATTGATACAGTCGGCGACAGCGAAGCAGTAAATTTTCCCATTGAGTTTTTGAACTCACTGGATTTGCCAGGCATGCCACCGCATAATTTACAATTAAAGGTTGGATCTCCAATTATCTTGCTTCGTAATTTGAACCCGCCCCGGCTGTGCAACGGTACGCGATTAGTCATTCAAAAATTAATGAAAAACGTGATCGAAGCCAGGATTTTAAATGGCAAGTTCAGAGGTGAAAATATACTCATACCACGGATTCCTATTATACCTACAGATGTGCCAATTCAATTCAAACGTATTCAGTTTCCGATTAGATTGGCATTTGCAATGACCATCAACAAATCCCAAGGTCAAACGATGTCTGTTTGTGGATTAGATTTGAGAACACCATGTTTTTCACACGGACAATTATACGTGGCATGCTCTCGAGTGGGTAAACCATCCAGTTTGTTTGTGTTAGCTAAAGATGGACTAACAAAAAATATTGTTCACGCTATAGCATTAAGAGATTGATATTGTTTAATAGTGTTACTGTCGTAATTGTTTAATTAATGATGTATAATTTTAAGGAATAAATTATAATAACTTAAAAATAATGTTTGCCTTTTGTTATTTTTATATTCCCTCATCGTTCACAGCGCTCCATACTTATTTCACGCATATACCACATTCTTACATACATACAATATGCACATTCTAACATACATACATACTTACAATAAGTAAGCTATTTTTTGTCTACACTAGAAATTACTAGGAAATTATTTATATGGCAAAACAACGTTTGCCGGGTCAGCTAGTATTTTTATATAATCTTAATGTAATTTTTCTAGAGTTGGCATGACATTCGACCGAGAACCAAAAATAAAAAGGCGCAAATGAATGTTCATGCGTGGTGGTGGACCAGCAATGGCAGATCCTTCGCAGTCGAACAAAAGAATTGTATGTATTATTGGGGATACTGCCATAAGGGGCTTATCAGGAGTAGCAGAACCACAGACTCAAGAAATTCAGTTGGATGACGAGATGTCAGAACATGAAGACACCAGTCCCCCCCCATGAGAATGTGCAAGAAGAGATACCTCTTGGAAATGGAATTCAACCAAATCCAGCAAAAAAAAACCTATAAAACAAGAAATATTTCTACACAGCGTTTTGATAAAGCTGTGAACATGGGCAGAGAAACTATGGGAACTGCTGCTTGAAAAAACGTTGATGAAAAAAGAATAATATGGAAAGAAATTAATGTTAATGAAAAGGAATGTTGTATCAAATGAAAATATAGTTTCGGAACTAAAAGAGCTGAAAAAGATAATCTTAGAAGAATTAATAAATGAATAGTCAGCTGAGTTATGTTGTGTATTTTATAGTTGATTGATATTGAGTTTATGTGTTACTGTTAGTTACAGTTTATTTTGTTTGAAAATATAAAAATATTTATTTTTTAAGGTGTTTATTGTAGTTATGTTCGATATCGAAAATTATTCATAACTATATTTCTCATCCTTCTTCCTTCTGCTAATTCAGGGCTAACCCTATCAGCTTTTCTAACAAATCACAAACCAATTTGTTTGCACAAACGAAACAAACGGATAAACATTTTATCTGATAAATGATCAAACTAAAAGGGTTATAATAATGTCTTTCGCGACCTTTATGCACCAACATTTCGGCAACATCTACAATATTATTTATATTATGTAACACAAGATCTTCTAAATTCATTTTCGAATAATTCACAACACGATTTATAACAATAATAACTACAACAGAAACTTCAAAATGCGTGCTACGTCAACGACTCGTTCACAACGAACGTATGAAACAGGTTGTCAATTCTCGAGATCACTCGTTCGATGAACGCATACGTTCGTGACGTCATGAGCGTAGATTTCTGGAAATTGCAATTCTTGGGGAACGCCTCTATGAACTATTCGTTCAAAATCATAGTTCGAACGTTCGTTCGACAACGAGTGATCTGTTTCATACGTTCGTTGTGAACGAGTCGTTGACGTAGCAAAGTTTGAAGTTTCTGTTGTAGTTATTATTGTTATAAATCGTGTTGTGAATTATTCGAAAATGAATTTAGAAGAGCTTGTGTTACATAATATGAATAATATTGTAGATGTCATCTTAGCTGTACTCATACGTTATTTTGTCAATTTTCCAAGAAGAGTAATTGTAATAGAGTAGTAAGTAATACAATTATTGTTTTACAGTTTCTATCAGAAATTTGGATTTCCTGGGGTTATAGGAGTGATTGATTGCACCCATGTGGCTATTGTTCCCTTATCAGGAGAAAGGGAAGAACATCTGTATGTCAACATAAAAAAATACCACTCCTTGAATGTACAACTGGTGAGAATTTTGTGATAGTGTGATAGTTTTTTTATATTTTATTTTCATTTTTCAGATATGCAGCAGTAATATGAGGATAATGAATGTGATTGCTCGTTTTCCTGGATCAAGTCATGATTCATTCATTTGGAATTTATTTATATGAGAACAAGAAAATCTTTTTACTTACTAGGTGAGTACTTCAGTGCAGTGTTTTTATTCAGGGTTGGCCTATATGTAAGCAATTCTTAAAATTGATACCCCTATAAATTGACATTATGATTATTACAGGCCGAGACCATGTACTCCAGTCAAGCGTAGATCTATTCTCTACTCTAAGATGTCATGCGCAGATCTATAGGATCTATGGTCCATCTCTAGAGCTAAGCGTCACTCCGCCTGCCGCCATTATAATTGTTACTTGTAACCTTAAACTAGAACGTAACTGTGTGTATACAGTTCCACGTGCTTATTTGCGACATTAGATTATTGTGAAATAAACGATTTCGTTCACCATCCTGAGTGTTTTTACTAGTAACTTACATATATATTGTTTATATATGTGATATTTATTGAATTGATATATTTACTTCTTTCAAAATTTTATTTGAGGTGACTCCGGATATCCATTGAGACCCTGGCTTTTAACTCCATTTGATGGTAATCCAGAACCAGGTACTACCCAATTTGAATTCAATCAACACCTGAAGCACACTCGTTGTTTGATTGAAAGGTGTAATGGGCTACTGAAAATGCGCTTCAGGTGCTTATTGAAACACAGGGTGTTGCATTACACACCAGAAAAGGCAGGAAAAATAATTAATGCCTGTGTTGTGCTTCACAACTTATGTGTTGAAAACAATATGCCGGAACCAGATCCAGAGATAGGAGATGATATTCTAGATCTCCGATTACCTAGAGTTTTTTTCAAAATTGAATTTTGCTAATAAACTGAGGTACTAGCGACGCGTTAGCCGTTCCATCCCTGATGGTAATTTGCTGCAACGCTAAGAACACGCGATGGAGGTACCGGGCACCAGGAATCCCTTAGCTTAGTCGGCATCGAGCATCAGTCTCCAATTTCCATTCATCTACGTAGTGTTACACGTATTGTCTGTCGTGAATCTATCGCAATCGTAATTTGTAAGTGTCGGGTTTGCGATGTGTGAAAATGAGTGGCAGTAAAGTCGGTAAGAAGCGTAAATGTTACTTCGCAGACAGAGAAAATTAGAATCCATGGTTCTTTTTAATAGAAATAAAATAGTTACTTCTTTTATTATTTAGTTTTTCGAAAACATTTTATCGACAATGAAAAAGAGTACCTTTTCTTTAGCCTAATGTTCAAGGTATCCAAATTTGTTTTTTTTTTAACTCCTTATTATACAGGATGTCAAAATCTACCTGGTACCTTTTCTTTAGCTTAATGTTCAAGGTATCCAAATTTGTTTTTTTTAACTCCCTATTATACAGGGGTTCAAAATCTACTTGGTAGTCATCTAAGGGCCGAAGCCGAAATCACACGAAATGATGAGTATTCTGATGAAGATGACCTTCCTTTGTCACACTTCGTCAGGAGTGCTGAAACTGTTCCTCCAGCAATAAAAAGAAAAAAGTCGTATTCATGGAAAAGCGGTGAGACTATTTCGAAAAATCATCATCGGTTCTTGATGCGAAATATAAGGACCTAGGTTTGGGAGCAAGCGTGTTACTACATTTCTGTGACGTCTTGACGCGCAATAAAGGAAATTTGAATTTTCAAATATTTTTCGACAATTTCTTCACGTCACTTCCACTCCTCACAGAAATGACTGAAAGCTTCATGCTACAGGAACATTGAAAGAAAATAGAATTTCCAATTGCCCGATAAGTCATAGCAACTTTCTACTGAAGATTCTACGAATATGCATCTACTGAAGATAAAACAATTTTCGTTTGTGAATGGCATGACAATAACGTTGTTAGTATTGCTTCCAATAGTAACGATATATTTCCTCTTGTGAAAGTGGAAAGATATTCTAAAAAAAGAAAAGAAGAAAATATTGATTGAACAACCCCGACTTATAAAGACTTAAGTAGTATAATCAATACGGGTTCTACACCGGAAGTGAACTGTCATTCTCAGTCATGTCACACGTGGTGGGGCGTGTTCGGTCATGCGCATTGGGGTCGTGCGGCCATTTTGAATCAGGTGGGGATGCGATTGGTTGGGAGGCGTGGATAACCTCAAAATATCGATAAGAACGTCGAAACCATAGAATGTTGATGAGCCCAAAGACCGGGAAACCATAGAATGTCGTAAACAGGATGTTGATAAGAACGCAGGAAATGTGACCACAGGATGTTGATAAGAAAGTAGATAAGAACACAGTAAACAGGAAATGGATGTTGATAAGAACATAGTAAACAGGAAATGTAACCACAGAATGTTGATAAGAACGTCGTAAACAGCAAATGTAACCACAGGATGTTGATAAGAACGTCGTAAACAGGAAATGTAACCACAGGATGTTGATAAGAATGTCGTAAACAGGAAATGTTACCACAGGATGTTGATAATAATATAGCAAACAGGAAATGGATGTTGATAAGGTCGTATATATAAAGCGAAGTAATGTTTATATTGGTTATTCGTTGTTTATACAGGTATGTTTGAATATATTGAAAAAATTCATCATTTTGATTAGAAAATTATTGTTTAGACACTAACGATGGATCTTTCTAAAATTAATGAGATCATCGAGGTCAACAACAAACCATTGAAGAGGTTGAGTGAACTTCAATTGGGATTAGAGTATCCAATTCAAGCAGCGAAAATCATTGATGGAAGATTCAAGGATAGATGTATACTTATCGAGTCGGCTGAATTCAAAGTTTTCTTACCGGGACGAATGACAAAAGCACCACACGCGGTAACGATGGAAAATAGTTTTGGGATATTAAACCCAGACGAAACGGAAAAAGCTGTAGAGGGCCCCAGCACGGTGCCACAAAACTTATAAGAACAAAGGAGCCGCCACCAATTGTCATAAAAGGAATTTTTGACAGCCAAATAATAAATGAAATTGGATCCCTTATAACGGACAAATTCCTTATTAAATATGGAAACGACAACTCGAACATATACTGTGAGATGGACGACGACCACAAAAAATTAGTGGAACACTTTAAAGAATGTGGCCAAGAGTTTCATACCTACGCCCACGCATTCACATTGCGGGGTCTAGAAACTGACCCAAAGGTGGACGAAATTAAAGAAGAACTCATTCAAGTGAACAAAATTGGTGAATAAGAAGTTTTCAGAATGAAGGGCCCGAAGTCCCCAGTATTTCTGGTCACGACCGATAATACTGTAACCTTGAAAAATTTTATGATTAAGGCCAGAATTGTCAATTTCACCGCAGTAAGGTGGAATAGATACACGAATAAAAAAGAAATTATACAGTGCCATCACTGTCAGCTTTGGGGCCACGCCACCTCCAATTGCCACAGGGCGTTGATATGCTTGAAATGCGCAGGAAAACACCTAACGAGAGAATGCCCAAAACCGAGGACAACACCTGCGAAATGCGCTAATCGCCAAGGGGACATTACCGCGAATAGCACGGGATGCCCAACATACATATACCTAATTAACAAGAAGATATCGCAGAAGATAACCTTCACGCCAGCAGCCGCCAAGCGGTGAAGCGAAGTCCCGATTCCCAAGGAAAATGTCTGGGAAATGAGAAAACAAGCTGTGGAGGCTAAAAGGAAAACGGAAAAGCGCAGCGAAACGTAGGTTAGTAGCGGTGTTCCCACCCAATCCCAACAAAACTTTACTAATAATCCATTCGCTGACATCAATAACGAATTCGAAAAGTTGAATAGTGTAAGAAATCGAATGAGGCTTGAAGAGCTGCGGTGAAATAATGTGATGATTAGTTAAGATTTCTTCCTGCTCGGGTCAACCAGCTGCGAAAGATTATTCATTGATTCTCGGTGTGTTACGTGAATAAACGATAATTTTGGAATTTTTGCATTTAATTTCTAACAATAGACATATTGACATAAACAAATTTTTGGACTCTTTGAGGAACCTCAATAATAAAATGAGCAAGGCCACAAACCAAGCCGAAAAGTTTCACATATTCTTTCAATTTTTCCAAACCGCCAATGAATATTAGGCTCAATATTGCGGCATGGAATGCTCGGTGTTTCTAGAAGACGCCTGGAAATTTCAAATTTTTCGAAAAACAATGACATAGACATATTGACTTTGAACGAGACGAGACTTAAAGACACAGACACCTTTTTTATAAATGGATACAAAGTAATCAAAAAAGACAAGCCGGCAAACAATGGTTATCAAATCCCAAAAATCCCCAACTGCACAATAGAACATTTAGGTATTCGTATCGGTAAGCTATTTTCTCTAATTGCGGTATACAATAGACCACTCAACAAATTTAGTATGAATTGCTTTAGGAATCTATTCAATAACGGATATAAAGTTCTAGTTCTAGGAGATCTGAACGCTAAACACGAACAATGGAACTGCAACGCCCGAAATACAAACGGTAATACCCTTCTTGATTACCTCGATCTGAATGACGATATCCTTCTCCACATCCCTAATAGCCCAACTCTTATCCCACAAACTTCACTACCCCAACCATTAGCGCACCCAGAGGGGGTTGGGGGTGGTCAGCGGTCTGCAGCACCACAAAGGATAGCTGAGAATCGTGAAAACACTACCAGAGATTAGAGATCGTTGTGGATCAACAAAGATACCTCATCCAGTGCAAGAACCCTTTTACTCTCAATATCAGATTCCAGATTTTTGATTGCCCTGTATGTAACTGAACTCTTTTTTAGTTTTACTGCTAAACTGAGCCAATTCCTATAAACAGTAAACATAGACATTGCCAACGCAATGGATTGTATCGAATCTATAACCAAAAATATTTCGAAGCTAAGACAAAATTCTGAAACCCAATTTGAATCTATTTTTGATAAAGTGAAAGAGATATGCCAGAAATATGAGATAAATATAAAAATTCCAAGAATAAAAAAAAAACAAAATTCATAGACATAACGTAGAGTCTTCATTTCCGGTACAGTATTACCAAATTTCAATGTTTATACCTTTTGCTGACCATTTATTAGCTCAATTAGAATCTAGATTTTTGAAACAAAAAGATATTTTATCTTCATTTGAATGCTTATTCCCGAAAAAAAGAAGATAATGAAATTCTGAATATTTCTCGAAACTTTGTAAATCTAATGAAAGTGACATCATGGGAAATGAAGCTTTTGTAACAGAAAATTTACTGAAGTGTGAATATAAGATGTGGAGTGCTGAATATAAGACGATTTCCGAGATCTCAGATATCGAGAAATATAGTCCAAAAGATTTATTGGCATATATCAATAAATAATTGTTTCCGAACATTTAATTATTGCTTAAAATATTTTATACCATACCTGTGACGACAGCAACGGCAGAGCGGAGTTTCTCTACACTGAAACGTTCAAAAACATATCTGAGAAATTCTTTGTCGGAAAATAGATTCACTGGCTTAGCCTTATTAAACATCTGTAATGAAATTCATATCGACCCGGAAAAAATAATTGAAAAACTCGCCGAAGGAGAACGTCGTCTGTATTTCGTGATTCAATACATTGTTTTTTATTGTTATTGTTTATTGTTATTATTAATAGATTGTTTATTAGTTTCGTTCGATCATATTTCGAATAAGGTTTTTATATTGGAAAAATAAAATATTTCATATCTCATGGATTTCTCAAAATTTTGAAAAAGCCCACCTCATACCTGACTCCACTAATGCGGAACATCATACGGTCGAACAAAGAGTCATGGACTTCCTTCTAAATTATAGAGAAACCCGACCAGATCTAAAGTTCCTTACTGACGGATGCTCAGGTCAAAATAGAAATAGCCTACTAGCTAACGCTCTTTATCACTTTGCAACTGTAAACGACGTTACAATCATAGAAAAGTATTAACAGAAGGGCCACACTCAGATGGGGTGGATTCGATGCATTGAGAGGGTTTTGAAAAGAACCAAAATTAACCTGCCTGCAGACTACATTGAAGTGTGTAGAAATGTCCGAAAAAATCCATTTCCATATGAAGTAGAATACTTCACATATGGCATTTTCAGGAGCTTCAGGTCTCTGAATTATTTCAATTCTATTCGTCCTGGGCGATCAACTGGAGATCCAACAGTTATGGATCTGAAAGCAATCGAGTACGAAAAAGGAACACTTACTGATAAACATAGACATTCATCTGTTATATGAGAGGAACTACCTAGGAGATTAAAAACTAATGTTGCCGTGAATATAAAATCTTATGAAGATCTTCCACCAATATAAAGCTGTAGAAAAAAAATCAAGCAGAAGAAGTGAGCAGGAACCTCCGGGGCCGCTGATAGACAGCGTACTCCAAGGGAAGGGGGCTTCACGGTGGAGGAAGTCAACCTCATGCTGGAACTGGAGCAGAGGTTCTATGGGCATCCTCGTGTTGCGAAACGTATGGAGGGATTTTTGAACAGGACCGCTAAGCAGTTAAGGGATAAGCAGGCTCTGTCCTCTTATAAAGCTTTGCGGGACGCGTATCTGCGAGACCATCCGCCACAGAACGCACCCTCGAGCCACCCTGGTACGGAAAGTGAGGGCGATACTACCGATCAGGAAGGGATCGTTGAGCGATCCGAATCTGCTGCCCCTCAGGCACAGATTCCCCAGATACGGGTGACTCCAGCACCCGACGATTTGGCATCTCCAGAGTCAGCACACTGGAGAAATGGGATTTTAGAGCACGCTCTGGCTCATCAGATACCTCCAAGCGCTACCCCAGACAAGTCGGCAGAAGCTGTCCATCTTCTGCGGGGCACCCTCCAGCTTACCTCGGAGTCTGATTTTGAGTTTTCACAAGCTCAGATCGACTTCCTCTACCAGGAGGCAACTTCACACTTCCAAACATCTGAAGGTGGAGATGGAGGAATCGCCTGCCCCAGAGTTCGGGGCAAGGGGCGCAGCAAAAAGCGTTTCTTGTACGCCCGAACCCAGGAACTTTATAAGAAAAATCCAGGTGAGGTTGCCAAATATGTCCGTCAAAACGTAAATTGGATAGAATACGGCCACAGCCTACCTTCTATGACGGACGTGAAGAAGCTTTATACAAAGCTATGGGGAGTAGCACCGCTGGCGGTGATGCCCGAGGGCATAGACGAGGAAATGATACCATCCTCACAAGCTCTCCCCTCCTTCACAGTAAACGAAATCCAGAACGGGATTTCAGGTATGAAGCAGTCTACGGCCCCCGGGCTTGACGGCTTAAGACGTGTTGACGTCTTAGGGAAGGGCGTTTCGGAAGTGCTCCACATGCTATATAATCTGTTGCTGGGAAGCTACCAACAGAGTGGAGTATAAACCGGACGACACTCATCCCCAAAGAAGGAAAGGACCTTTCACAAATAGAAAACTACAGACCTATAACAATTTCATCCTTGTTGAGCAGGATATTTTGGGGATGTGTAGACCGTAAGATACGGTCTGCAGCCGGATTTACACCCCGCCAAAAAGGGTTCATTTCGGAAGCGGGGTGCTTCAACAATGTTCACATCCTTTTGGAGCTGCTGCGGCACTCCAAGGCAAACTCGAAAAACCTGGTCGTGACGATTATGGACCTAACAAAAGCGTTTGACACCGTCCCACATTCCATCTTGGGACAATCGTTACGAAGAAAAGGCCTACCTCCGGAAGTTGTACATCTGGTGGAAGAGGCATACAAGGATGTGAACACAAGAAAATACACAAGAGATGGGATATGCGAGATCAAGCTCCAGCGAGGGGTTAGGCAAGGTGACCCCTCAAGCCCATTTCAATTCAATGCAGTGTTAAAACCCTTATTGCTGCAGTTGGAGAGTCAGTCCGGGTACCAGATCTCAAATGATACCCAGATAGCGGTGTTGGCTTTCGCCGATGACTCAGTCATCGTTAGCGAAGATGTACAACAAGCCAACAATCAACTACGCACAGTGGAATCGTACCTAGGGAGGTTAGGTATGAGCATAACTCCAGCTAAATGCGTCACATTCCACATAAAGCCGCTGCATAAGACCTGGAGATATATAACTGCTCTCAAAATGCGAACGAACACGTGTCCGAATCGAGTGGCGTTAAACAGAGCTGTGCCACAACCGGATCTCTTGTGCCGCCAATGTGGGTCCCAGCTTGAGACACTTGGCCACATACTGGGTGAATGTGTTGGCACTAAGGCAAAAAGAATCCGAAGACACAATGAGATTTGCGACCTCGTTGTGGACAGGCTAAGAAAGCAGAGAGAACAGGTTGTGATAATCGACGAGCCGAGGCTAACTCACCCAGTAGCTGGGAATCTCAAACCAATCTTGGTGGTAAAGTACCAGGAAAGGGTATTTGTGGTCGACGTTACGGTCCGCCATGAGGATGGGGACTCTCTTGCAAAGGACGTACCGACAAGGTACAGAAATATGGATCGTTGCTACCTGACCTCCAGCGAAGGTTAGGAGGGACCGCTGGGGAAGTCCTACCAATTGTGATAGGAATGAGGGGAGCGATGCCCAAGGAGACGATTTCATCTTTAGCCAGTCTTGGCATTAAAGATAAATCGACTCAGAAAACGATTTCGATGATCTCTTTTAGGTGCTCAATAGAGATCTTCCATGAGTTCATGGATTATGACGCTCCCCTCCGTCGCCGTGGTGTCCGGCGACGCGGGCAGGAAGACCCCCGGAATCTTCCTGGTCCCTAAATGCCTCAATCAAAGAACGACATTAGCGGCTAAGTATTGGCTCGTCTTTTGAGAGAGTGCTTATATAGTTTCATGTTAATTTATTAGTTTATTTTAACATTTTTTTTTTGTGGTGTCCAATATACAATGTGTGTTTAGGTGATGCCCTTATTGGCATCCACCTATTTTATATATACATTTTTTGTGTCATACTTGCGAGTATGTGCATGTCTCACTATGGTAGTACAACAAATCTGAAACAGCATTTAAATCGGATACATCCGACGACAGTTTTACGGAATGATCCACCAAGCACAGAAAGTCAAACTGTTTCTTCTGGTAGTGATGGAAACATTCCAAATTTAGCGGTTCCTGCAACTTCAAGAAATGCGGACTCAGCTATACCGTCAAAGCGACCAGCTAAACAGCTGAAACTTTTTGGCACCACATCTGAAAATGTTCTTTCAGAACAAAAAAAAGCAAAAATTGATTCGAAATTAATAAAACTCATCACAAAGGATTTCCAACCAATATCTATTGTAGAAAATGAAGGGGTTTTAGAGTATACAGCTGAGCTGCAGCCCCTTTATAAAGTACCCAACAGAAAAAAAATTACAAAATATATCCTACCTAAACATTATGTTAAAGCAGTGGAGCTGTTGAAAAATATTTTAAGCGACGTGAAAAATCTGGCAGTAATTACTGATATGTGGACCTCGGACAGTAACAAAAGTTACATAACTATAACAGGTCACTTTATTCATGAAGATAAATTAAAGTCTAGAGTTATTTCCACCAAAGAAATGGTTGTTAATCATACCGGTGAAAACATTGCTGCCTCACTAAGAGAAACTTTTGATGAATGGGACATTACGAATAAAATCGTAACTGTGGTGTCAGATAACGGAGCGAATGTAAAAAATGCCATCACTGAAGTATTGCGAATGCATCACCATCCATGCGTAGTACATACTTTAAATTTAACGGTGTAGGACCTTTTAAAATGGGACGAAACTTTGAGCGGTGTTCTGAGAAAATGTCGATCTCTCGTTGGCCACTTCAAGCATAGTGTTAATGCAGCGAATAAGCTGAAGAGTGTACAGGAACAATTAAATTTACCTGTACTCAAAGTAAAACAAGATGTGCCGACTCGTTGGAACTCTTGTTATTTGATGATAGAGAGATTGTTTCAAATAAAAGATGCTCTCAGCATCACAGTAACAAACCTACAAACATCAATTGACTTTTTAGGTCCTCACGACTGGAAAATTTTGAAGGACTGCCTGAAACTCCTCAAACCTGCGAATGACTTAACTATCGTTTTCTCAGGTGAGAAGTATCCAACCATGTCACTGATCATTCCGTTAGTTAGAGGATTACAAATGTCCTTAATGGAGGTGAAGCTCGAGACAGAAGTCTCGAGTAGATATTCTCAAAAAACAATTTTTGGAATTTGTTCATCGTCGATTGGGAAATTACGAATTGAACAGAACAGCAGCAAAGGCCACATTTTTGGATCCGAGATTTAAGAAATTGGGACTCGGTAACAAAGATCTGGCCAATAACACGGAGAGACTGCTAACGGAAGAATTGAGTGCAATGTTTTCTCGGCATAACCGCAATAAAGAAATCGAAGTTCCTAGGAACAGAGAGATCAATATTGAGAGCTGTGATAATACCGATAATAATGCGAAGGATGATAATATCTGGAGACATTTTGACAGAACCGCTGCTGAATTCAAAATTTACAGTACGCCTTCGTCAACCTCCACAATAATAATAAAGCAATACTCCCATTATTAGACAGAAGGAAGGATCCTTTGGCGTTTTAGAGTGAATATAAAAATGTATTTCCTGAGCTATATGATCTGTCCCAAAAATATTTATGCATACCCTGCTCTTCAGTTCCATCCGAAAGAGTTTTCTCCAAGACGGGACAGCTCACAAATATGAGGAGGAATAGACTTTCACCCAAAAATCTGGACAAGATAATATTTTTCAATACTGAACAATGAGTATGTACTCCAGAATGAGAGAATAAGCTACCAAAGAATCTATTTTTGTTTTCATTAGAAACATTTCTTTTTCGTTCTATTTCATAGTTATACCTACATATATATTTTTTCCATTATTCTGTTGAAATTTTAAGTGTGTTAATTTTGTGATATTTTTAATATTTTTATGAATAAATACTTCAGAATGACGTCTTCGTTTTTTTACATTTTAGATATATTTGAGCTTTTAGACTGAGCACCTCACCACAAGCATAAAAGAGTAAATGGGTAAAGACCTTATCGACACCGTTCTCAACAATTGACTTCTCTGCCTTTTGCACGATTCCATTGATCGACAACTTGTCTCGTTGGTTGTTGAAAATATTTCAAGCGATTATTCGCTCAAGCCAGTTCAACAAGTAAGCACCGTGCCTGTTCGAGCGATCGAGTGATGTGCGAGTGAGTTCAGCGTATAGTCAAAGAGTAGGAAACTCCTACTCTTTGGTATAGTCACTCGAATTATTTCCGTGAGTGATTATTGCCTAGTACTCATCACTCGAGCGGTTTTTTCGATAATCGAGTAGTGTCGGTTATTTTGATAATCGAGTACTCGAGCAGTTTTTAACTCGAGCAGTCCCAACACTAACCGTGACAGTCGCAGCCACTAGAGCAGACGACGCACGCGTTCCGCAACATCGAAATAGTTGACCCATGATCGACCGTCAAGGGGCCAGGTCAGCGTGGCAAGAATCGATCCCGCCGTCTACCATCAGCCCCAAACGGCAACCTTGGCTCGTGCGACACTAGACGAGAACGTCTGATGCCTAGTAAAGTCACATTGTTTTGAGCCTTTCGACTCATAGAAACTCAAAAAGGTATCGTTGCCACCTTTGACTTGACAGGATACGGCCTTAGAGGCGTTCAGGCATAATCCCACGGATGGTAGCTTCGCACCACCGCCCGCCCGAGCGAGTGCGTGAACCAAATGTCCGAACCTGCGGTTCCTCTCGTACTGAGCAGGATTACTATCGCAACGACAAGTCATCGGTAGGGTAAAACTAACCTGTCTCACCTTTATTCAAGGTGGGGAGGAATTACATAATGCCAACCTTGTATACCTGAGATGAACTCCTTATATGCTTCTATTTAATATTGAATATAACTTTGTATTGTTATGATTCCTCATCATTTTCAATCACGCCATTATGTAGGTGTTTGTTTTTCATTACAGATAAGATAATATTATAAATACCTCTGAAGACGAATCGGTCGTCAATAATTAAGTGCATTTCTTACTAGCTGGTAGACAGATTGGACAATCGTCCGTTGTAATAAATAAACTTTTTTTTTTAAAGTTGGCTTTCGATTTTAAAAATATAATTATATACTTTGATCAATTATTATTTCTTATACCAACCCTACAAGAGCGTAATCATGAGAGTAACCATGGCTCTGCTTATGCACAACCAGAATTATTTTGATCTTCACCTCCATCACCTGAAGCGCAAACACAATCTCAGAATGTATCACACATTTCACCCAAAAAGAAAATTTCAGAACGCAAAAAAGAAAACAACAGCAGGGACGACTACGAATTACGAAGATGCTTTGTTAGACATTATAAGAGAAAAACATAAAGAAAGTACGGAAGTAGATGAGGATAAGACATTTTTACTTTCGCTGGTTCCATCTTTCAGAAAATCAACAGAACAAAATAAGTTTACAGTTAAAACAAAGATTTTAAGTACAATTAGCTACAATTAGCCTTATCACAACAAAATGATTCAAATATTATAACAAATAAAACTATTACAAACTGGCCAACCATTCTATGGAATTATGTTGGGCCAACACATTCAAAAGAGCAAATAAGTTCATCAAATAAATATAAAGAATCAGTTCCGTCAACCAGTTCTTCTAGATATACATTTTCCATTACAACACAAAGTCATCCTCAACTCCAAAGTATATTGTAAATCATATACCTGAGCTTGATGAATATGAAGCTATTTCGAGTCCTTTATCTGAGAAGAAGTATATATAGGGGGACCCTATTTAAAATACAAGAACTGTACAATGATTTATCAAATAATTGTAAACCCGACAGCTTTGCAGTTGCAACCCCCATTATGAACAAGTTTACTGCATTCAAGTTTTTTTTGATGAGGTAAGAGTAGGCGAAAGAGTAGGTGTACCTAAATTCACAATCAGAGCTGACATTGCTGAACTAAGAGATCTGCAACTGGAACAGTGATCAAGGCAAAGAAAGATGATCCATCTAGGCAACAAGTTTTTGTTAAGTTTGTAGCTGTTTTGTATAATGTATGACAATTAAATCAAGACAATTACACATACATTTTTAGAAAAAGGGCCAACCAGAATGAAGGTGATAGCAAGCATGCAACAATCGAAAAGGAGAAAAAACGGGTTCCTAAAAGCGGTCCAATTTATATTCCTGCACAGTAGGCAACATTCATCAAATCGGCGAAGAAAACTGGGGTGCGTTACAATGTTAATGAAATCTGTACTCAGGATATTTATGATTTGAAGTCATTAAGTACTGAAATGAAAAAAAATTTCATGAAATACCCAACAACCCCTACAGCCCAATATAATATCTCACAAAACTTCTCAGATAGTTTTAAGTCAATGGATGTCAGGCAAAACATTCGAAGCCAGCCTTCAAAAAAACCGTCTCGATTGAAAAAAAATTACGAAAAGTACTGCCGTGAAGTCAGGAGCTTTTGAGCGCTCGTACATCCACCTTGTAGGTAGATTCGCATTTTCCAGTTTTAGAAATCAATTGAAGGAATTTTAGACAGCTGTCAAAAAAATTCTGAAACTCAGGTGAAACTCAAGACTTCATGTCAGTGCTTCAGCTGACCAATAATTTTTTTTCGATAATTCGCTAGAATTTTCTACCGTATCTATTATATACTATACTATACATTATTCCTCAGCTAGGTGCAAAATTTCACTCCAATACAATCAGTAGTTACGAAAATATCAGGAAAAAAATATTTTGAACGGCCATATTTACGGAACCCCTAGTCTAATTTTGCTCATTGATGAACGTGTACGCGACATTCGCGATCCGAATCTACCCTGAAAATTTCAAGTTCCTAGGCCTTTCCGTTCAAAAGTTACAATTTTCTATGGTTTCTATGGTTCTGGTCATGCGATCTGGACAAAATATTGCTTTAATATATCATTCTTGATTAAAATACAAAATTTCATCTCGATCGAATCCGTAGTTTCGAAATTACCGAGAAAACAAAATTTCAAACGACCATATTTACGGAACCCCTAGTATAATTTTGCTCATAGATGAACGTGATCACGACATTCGATATCCACACCTATCCTGAAAATTTCAGGTCCCTAGGCGTTTCCGTTCAAAAGTTAAAATTTTCAATGGTTTCTATGGTTCTGGTCATGCGATCTGGACAAAATGTTACATGTAGCTTGAACACCTCATTCTCCATTTGAGTGCAAAACTTCATCTCGATCAAATCTGTAGTTTTCAAGTAATCAGGGGAACAAAACTTTGAACGGCCATATTCACGGAACCCCTGGTGGAATTTAACCGAGGCATTTGGGATCTGAACCTACACTGAAAATTTCAAGTCTCTAGGTTGTTCCGTTCGAGAGTTATCGTGCTTACGGACGGACGGACGGACATACTCGAATTTTCCGACGGATTCGTCATCAGTGAGTCGAACATAGTCGATTGAGACCATTTTCGGCTCATAATTCGAAAAATACAGACATCGTGACGAAATGATATAGCCCTCGTGTAAGTAGTACGAGCGCTCAAAAAGTGTTGAATGTATGTCAATAACTTTATTCAATATATTGCCTTCTCATGTTAAAAAACTTTCCTGCCTTGTTAAATTTAGAAAATCTTTGTATACTTTAATTTTGAATTGTGAACCATATAATATTTGTGAGTTCAAAGAATTTTGTAAAAAACGGTGATTGTATTTTTGATGATGACCTGTTCCATTTTCACACCTTGTTGTAATTTTTTGGAATCAATGAATACTATTACTATTACTATCAATGAACATGAAAGTGAGACTCCGTTTTGGAATTAGGACGATTAGACACAGAAATAGAAAATAACGGAAATACAGAAGAGACTCGATAATCCGGAGAACGGTAATACGGATATCTTACTAGTCCGGATAGGCGTCAAGATTGTATTATGTACCTTATAATCCGGATCGCAAGACTCAATAATCCGAATCTGGTTTACTAAACAGCGAAGCAAATTTCTTGTTTCGTTTGAAATACTAGCGGCAAAAGCTCGACAACTGTTTCGGAATATTTATGGACAACATACGTTTGTTGCAAGCAGAGGCTGGCTTCTTAATTTCAAAAAAAGGCATAGGCTGAGGCATCTTGAAATCTGCGGAGAGAAATTATCAAATGATGACACTGCTGTAGCCCCCTTTCTGGCTAAACTAAGACAAGTAATAGAAGCTCATGATCTTCATCCCCGGCAAATGTATGATGCTGACGAGTTCGGCCTTTTTTGGAAGTTATTGCCTGACAAAACCTTAGTTCACAGCAACGAAGCAACGGCACCCGGCAGAAAATCAAGCAAAGAAAGAGTCACGTATCTAGCTTGCACAAACGGCGATGGTACTCATAAACTTCGACCTCTTGTCATTGGAAAAGCAAAGAATCCAAGGGCATGCAAGAACAAAACTCTACCTTTGGAATACGTCTCTAGTGGAAACGCCTGGATGACTTCGGCAATTTTTAAAACTTGCCTTTTGCAAACAGTTGAAATCATTTTTGAAAAATCAACGGCTTCCTGAAAAAGTCTTATTGTTGATTGACAATGCTCCGAGTCACTGCTCTGAGGAGGAATTGATTAGTGAAGATGGAAAAATTTTTACAATGTTTCTACCGCCAAACTCTACAGCTTTGATACAGCCTATGGTCAAAATGCTATCAAATTAACAAAACTGAATTACCGAAAAGGCCTTTTAGCACATATTCTTTCGATACTCGAAGACGGGGATGATGTCGGCAAATGCATTAAGAGCATAAATCTTTTCGATGCAGTTTGTTTACTCCATAAGTCATGGCAAAAAGTGTCAACGAACTCTTTAGAAAAGTGTTGGCACAAACTTTTATCAGGCAACTTACCTGATTATGATCCAGATGATTTGATTCCCCTAAACGTATTACAGAAAAAAATTCAGCAAATAAGTCATGACTATCAAGACATTTCAAACATGCTGACACAAATTGATGGAGAGGTTCATTCAAATGTTGAACTAAATCAATGGGTTGAAGACGCTGAAAAAGTCATAGAGGATGGCGATCTTGAACATGAGACTATAGATGATGGGACCAGCAGTGATGAAGATGTCGATATCAACCCAAACAAAATCAAGCACGTCGACGCAATAAAATATTTTTGTATATAAAGCGGAATCACAGAGAATTTTTGAGAGCGTTGACATAGAACGCACCTGTTTTTGTACATGCATGGCTCTCTCCTTCCTGGATTAAATGTGACTATGAGTATGTATGAGATGAGTGATGTGATGGCTGGGTTAGTTTTTAGTGAATATGATATGTTCGGTAATTGTGAGATGCTGTGCAACGCACAAGCTTCAGCTTAGGTTGTAAAGTTCTCTCAAACTCAAATGTATTTACTCTGATTGTAACTTGTAGACCGAATAAAATTATTATTATATTATTATTATTATATTAATTGGTGCATTGAAAATGAAGTAGATGCTCCAAGTATAAAGAATTTTCATGAGGCTTTGAAAAACTTAACTTGGCACTGTATTCTCCGAAAAGAGATGAATGTGATGTATGCGTAGCATACAATACAAAAAATTTAGAAAAGCAGGTTTACATCAAACACATCGAAAAGAAAAATGATGCAAGAAATGAGAAGAAAAACAGATAAACTATTGAATCACAAAGTGTTCACGATGGATTTACAATCTGTCCTCCTTTTTCCCAAGTCTGACGCTTCAACTTTATATTATCGAACAAAATTAGTGGTACATATCTTCACTGTTTTTGATCTCCATACCGAAGAGGGGGATTTCTTTGTATGGTGTGAGGGTGAAGGCGAACTAACTTCAAATTGCTTTTCCTCTATTATTTGCCATTTCTGATTGCTGAAACTATTCCAAACTTCACTGGTGATCAAAAGATAATTTTAACTAGTGACGGATGTCCAGCCCAAAATAGAAATTTCACATTATTAAAAGACCTTCTCAATCTATCTGTAACAAAACAGGTATGCATTGAACAAAAATATTTTGGAAAAGGGCCACACCCAAATGGAATGTGACCCAATGCATTCCACTGTTCAACGTTATTCGAAAGGTCGGAATATAAATGTCCCAGCTGACATTGTTGCATAGAAGTGATAAGAATCGAAGAAATAACTGTGTTGAGTCCAGGTTTAGATCGATGGTTCCACAGATTATTTTACATTGAAAAGACAAAAGTGAATATAGTGACAAGTGAAATAGGGGTTGTTTACTGAGTCATTCTGACAAAATGTCGGAATACAACTCTGCAAATGAAGACAGAGAATCCGACGCAGAAAACTTGTCGGATGAAGAAATATCCGATATGGATATTGAAGTAGAAGATGCTAATGATGAATCCGATAAAGATCGGATTATAAAAGAACAGAAGGAGTATATCAACAGCCTCATGAGTCAGATGAAAGTTTTGACGGAGAGTATTGAAACTCTATCCGATGAGGTGAAATCCTTAAAGAAGGGAATGTCCCAGCCTTCGAAGCCGTGGAAACGCGCTAAAAGAAGGGAAAATATAGAAAGCAAAATTTCTGAAGACAGAGAGCACATAGAATCGAGCCCTGGTATGCTTATGGGGATGTTGAATGCTGCTTCCACTACAGTAGACTTGCTAGCAGTTAATCACAGGATGGACGCAAAGAGAATGAAAGTGTTAACATTACGATCAAGTGACGATTCTATGTCATTATACATGGGCATGACAAAAGAAGATAACAAAAATTACGAAAAGCACTGCCGTGAAGGCAGGAGCTTTTGAGCGCTCGTACATGCACCTTGTAGGCAGATTCGCATTTTCCAGTTTTAGAAATCAATTGAAGGAATTTTTGACTGCTGTCAAAAAAATTCTGAAACTTAGGCGAAACTCCAGACTTCATGTCGGTGCTTCTATGGTCTTGGTGATGCGATCTGGACAAAATTTCGCACGTAGTTTGAATACATTATTCCCGAGCTAGGTGCATAATTTCATTCCAATCCGATCGGTAGTTTCGAAACTATCAGGAAAAAAATATTTTGAACGGCCATATTTACGGAACCCCTAGTTAAATTTTGCTCATTGATGAACGTGACCGTGAAATTTGCGATCCAAACCCACCCTGAGAATTTCAAGTTCCTAGGCTTTTCCGTTCGAAAGTTAGAATCTTCTATGGTTTCTATGGTTCTGGTCATGCGATCTGGACAAAATATTGCTTCAATATATCATTCTCGATTAAAATACAAAATTTCATCTCGATCAAATCCGCAGTTTCGAATTTATCGAGAAAACAAAATTTCAAACGACCGTATTTACGGAACCCCTTGTATAATGTTGCTCATAGATGAACGTGATCACGACATTTGAGATCCACACCTATCCTGAAAATTTCAAGTCCCTAGGCGTTTCCGTTCGAAAGTTACAATTTTCTATGGTTTCTATGGTTCTGGTCATGCGATCTGGACAAAATTTCACATGTAGCTTGAACACCTCATTTTCCATTTGAGTGCAAAATTTCATCTCGATCAAATCTGTAGTTTTCAAGTAATCAGGGAAACAAAACTTTGAACGGCCATATTTACGGAACCCCTGGTGGAATTTGGCCCATTAACGAACTTAACCGAGCCATTCGGGAACTGAACCCACACTGAAAATTTCAAGTCTCTAGGTTGTTCCGTTCGAGAGTTATCGTGCTTACGGCCGGACGGCCGGCCGGACGGCCGGACGGACAGACTCGAATTTTCCGACGGATTCGTCATCAGTGAGTCGAACATAGTCGATTGAGACCATTTTCGGCTCAAAATTCGAAAAATACAGACATCGTGACGAAATGATATAGCCCTCGTGTAAGTAGTACGAGCGCTCAAAAAGCGGATACGGTGAATACACATGCTGGTATATGGATGGGAAATTTATTTCGCAATTCGGGACTGAGACGGCTTCAATTAGGCCAAAAGGGGTCAATCCACAAGATGACTTTTACTCATCTAGCAAAAGAGACTTCTACTTCTGCCGCCGTGGAACTGCTGCAACTGTCATTTAGAAGAGATCAGTCTTCTGGGACAGAAGAGAGAGTGTCAACCCCCGCAGTCCGCACCCCCAAAAGAGGCCACCATATGACAACCCGGAAGGGATATTATAGCTGCAGGAGAGCCAGCTGAGAAAATGTCATATACTGCAGCGCTGCGAAAAGTGAATCGCCCAGTAAAAGCTTCTTCTGCACCCGCAGAAGAAATTGTAGTTTCTATTCCAATTGAGCCGAGGAAAGAAAAGGTCCCACCAGTGACCTTGAAAGGCACTGCCGACTGGACTCAAATCTCAAGAGATGTGCAAGCGAAAGGCATAAAATACCAGAGAGCGACCACAGTAAGGGACGGCATTCGTGTTGTACCTCAATCCCCCGATGACCACAGGAAGATGACGAAATTCCTCGAGTCAAGGAGAAAAGAATTTTACACGCTCCAAAGAGAAGAAGAAAAGAAAATAGACGCGGTGGTACGATATCTACCACTAGACGCAGATATTACCATCATCACCGAAGACCTAGCCGAGCAAGGCATTGCCGACGCGGATGTCATAAGGATGACATCCAACAAAACCAAAAAGGCAATACCCTTATTTTTGGTGAAAACCCAAAATAAGGAGGTATTCGAAGTGAAACAGCTCTACGGTATAAATTGTGTAGTAGAGCCTAAGAATAAGAGCATTGGACCTGGCCAATGTCATAGATGTCAATGTTACGGACATGCGCAAAGTAAATGCACATTCCCATGGAGTTGTGTTAAATGCTCTGGAGCGCACAATAGTAAAGATTGTACGCTAACCAGAGAAAACGACGAGAGAAATGCTACATGTGCGCTATGCGGAAAAGCAGGTCACCCAGCCAGCTACAAAGGATGTAGCGAGTAGAAACTGGTGACCAAAAAGAAGACTGCGACCAAAGCAAGAAAAGAAGAAGAAAAGAAAAAGATGTCCACTGTCCAACAAGAACAGAAGAAAGAAGATAAGAAGAAGAAAACGCCACTACTCAAACAAGAGCAGAAAAAAGAAGCCTCAAAAAATGGAAAATCTAAGAAAAGCAGCCAAAAGAAGAGACCAACAAGAAAGGACCCGGAATCACAGAGGATCTAGATACCTTCAACAAGAATATCATGAGTAGGCTCATGAAATTCCTGGAAATAGAGATGGACAAAAATTAAATATTCAATTTTGGAAAAAACTAATATGGTTCAGGCTTATTATTAAGCGAATTCCTCAGGGCCGAAAGCGAGAAAAATTTACTCTCGCAGATTTCCAAGCCGAGCACTACCAAACTTCACGATATTCATGGAAAAAAAGAGGAAATCATCCGAAATCACGCTGAAAGTGTCCTTAATTCAGTAAGAAAAAATCCTATGATATCTACGAAAATGATTTCGAATCACCCCAGTGTAAACAGGAGCAAATCAACGGTACGTAGAGTTTTGAAAAAAAAAATACAAGCCATATCATTTCAGAAGAAGTTGATTTTGATTAAAGGAAAGAATTTCTATGGCAAAGAGATAATCCACATACCAGGGTACCAATGAATAGCCAGAAGAGGTTTTTGGTCAATGTTTGGATTGGAATTGAGGATAGATTTATTATCGGGTCTTACATTCTCCCTGGAATATTGACTGGAAATAGCAATTATGAGTTCTTGCAAAAGATTCTACGCGATCTTATGGAAGATATTCATTTGAGCCAGTTTCAAGAAATTTGGTAACAGCATGATGGCTGTCCTGCCATACAGTCAGAAGTATAAGAGAGTATTTAGTGGACTCAAAAAAAGAAATGATTCAACGAATTGAATCAGCTGCCTAGGAAATTTGCCGAAACCGAGGAATGAGAATGTGTCTTCAGAAAAATGGGAATATTTTTGAAAGTTATTCATGAGTTGGCTTGCCAGACGTCCCGGTTTTCAGACACCGTCCCGGTGTCCCGGCCGGTTTTTTTCACGTCCCGGAAAAAATTATATTTGATATTTTTGATGACCAAAACAATCTAAAGTAAAAAAACTTTTTACAGCCGTTCTCTGGTTCATCTAACTGCCACCAGTGAGCGTATGCGTATCGCTTATTTTCCTACGCTACCCCGGCTACCCCCTCGTTCAAGAACATTGGACTGACCCACGTCGGCTAGACACTAGGCGATAGAGGTGAAGATGAAATTCAGTCAGTTACATTTGATCTATGATTAGTTGTCAGTCCTTTTCAGCGGTGCGTGTTGTGTTGGCGAGTTAGCGCAATTTTATTTGTTTTAAGTTAAGAGTTTATTCTTTTCCAGTTAAAATGCCAAAACGATCGTGTAAATTCACCAACGATTGACAGAATGAATTCCCTTTTTTGAAGAAGGTGTGTACTGCTAATCAAGATCAAGACGATAGAGTTAAATGTTCACATTGTAATTCTGAGTTTTCGGTTGCTCATGGTGGTCGATCTGATATAAGAGATCATTGACAATCGAGTAAACACAAAAAGAGTTTAGCAAGTGCTGCTAGCTCACCAAAACTGACCAGTTTTTTTAAGACTACGAGTTCTAGTGACAAAAACCTAGAATTAGCAGTAAAAGAGGCGACATTTGCTTACCACACAGCAAACCATAGCTTTAGTTTTAATTCTAATTCTTGTTCATCGAAATTAATTTCTAAGTTTTTTGACCCTAAATTCTCACTTGGAAAAACTAAGTGTGAAGCAATAGTTTTAAATGTCATTGTAATGAATTGGAAGACTTGATAACATTTCGGTAAATGCAGAATTAATTTAAATAGTCAGGAATAGAGAATTATTTCTCTTGGCCTAAGTCGATACAGGAAAAAATCGAAATCGTGGGAACGCCTAGCAAGGTGAAGACTTAACTTTAACGAAAACTCGAGTACCCATCTGTTTAGTTTTATTCGAGAGTGTTAAAATGTCGATAAGCCAAACTCAAGTGTTTTAGGGACCCATAAATATAAATGCCTTATCGCGCATATATTGACCAAAAAAATTAAGCGTTGGGAGATTTATAATTTTCCCTCATCGATTCCACGAAACACTTAATTAGGGTTTAGATAGAAAAATTTCCCATCATACCACCACTGTCGGAAATGCGATAGGTGATTGGTTCAGAATTTTCAGACCAATAATTGCCGATGGTTGGTTTACGAACCGCCTTAAAAAAGATGAACGAAAACGAAAATATCATTTGGAACCACCTAGAATGGTAGGGTTGAAAATTTGCTTGAGACGAAAAAAGATCGGAGTAAGTCAGTTGGTTCGGGGAACCCGGTAAAAGAAGTTGGTTCGGGGAACCCGGTAGAAAAAGTGGTCCAGGGGACTCGGTAGAAGAAGTTGGTTCGGAGTACCCGGTCGAAGCAGAGAGTTCAGGGAACTCAGTCGAAGCGGTAGTTTTTCTTTTCGGGACTTGGCAGAGAAAGGTTTTTGGGAGATTCTATCAGGAGTGGATTCGGGAGAATCGGACGAAAAAGGTTGTTTCAACGGAAAAGAATTCGTAATTCGGGAACTTGTTCGACTTGAGTATACATTTATCGGGAATTTAGCTGAGTTAAGAAGTGGATAAAAACATATCGAAACGCCGTAATAAAATACGGGTGTGTTTTGTAGCGCAGTGAACTCTCGGCTTTATTAAGTGCGAACAATACAGTGACAGGATTAAACCCTCCAGTGGCGGAGCATGAGAAAAGGTAATTCTAAAATTACGCATGGTTTTATTTCAGTTCTCACTAGTCCCGAGTCTTGAAATCTCCCACACAAGATTGAATTAGTTACTCTTGAAATTCAGTTTTTTTTAGATAATTGTTATTCTGAGATAATTAATCAAACCTTGATTTGACACTTTTTGTGATGAATCTGTCGAGATTTATTCGTTCTGGTGAAGGTTGAATGCGTGTGTTGATATAATTTGTAAAGAATCATTTATTTTTTTTTTAATATATATTTAATGAAAACTAATCACTGTTTCATTTATATTCATTAATTGGGGTTTTCAGGGAAAATTCAATAAACTCGAAGTCCTTACTTTGCTCAAGGCTCGAATCCAAGGCCCTATCCAATTAACCGCTCGATTGGATTGGGGTTACTATCCCACAAAAAATTTTATGAAAGATTTTTTTTTGTTTTGTATTATTTTGTTAGAAGTATTCAGATATCGCGTTCTGCGTATTTACATCATAGCCCCATTAGCTCAGGAAGAGCTCAAAGAAGATCTGACCAAGGCAAACTACGTATCTGTGAGTATGGATGCATCAAACAGAAAAGATATAAAACTTGTGCCAATTGTTGTGCGCTATTTTAATCCTAATTCAGGTGTGCAAGTGAAGCTCTTAGATTTCAAATCTGTGGAGGGTGAAACATCCGAAATTCTTACAAATCATTTATGCTCTGTCCTCTTACAAAACGATTTGATCAACAAAGTGGTTGGCTTTTGTGGCGATAACTGCAACACTAACTTCGGTGGTGTGAAAAGAGCAGGAAAAAACAATGTCTTCCATCGACTCAAGAATAGCCTAGAACGGGAAATCAATGGAATCGGTTGTGGAGCACACATTGTGCACAACTGTGTGCAAACTGCAGTAGATATTCTCCCAATGGATATTGAGGCCTTAGTGGTGAAAATTTATAAGTACTTCCACATATACACAGTCCGTGTAACTAAACTAAAATCATTCTGTGAATATGCAGAGATAGAGTATCGTAAATTACTTCAACACGGAAACACTCGATTTTTATCAATGATGCCGGCACTGGAAAGAATTTTACAAATGTTTGAAGGTCTGAAAGCGTTTTTTCTAGACCAAGAAATGTGCCCATCAATAATAAAAAACTTATTCTCTGATTCAAACGGGGAGCTGTACCTGTGGTTTGTCCACGGACAGCTTGCCCTATTCAACAAGACCGTCATGGAAATGGAAAAAAATAACACGACAGCTTTTGAGGTTGCTGAAGCTCACAAAGCTCTGAAAAGAAACCTCATTGAAAGAAACGCCTCGAATTTTATCCCTACGGGCGCAAAAAAAATCTACATGAGTCTAGATGAAAACTATCGTAGCAGCGTGAAAGAAGAATTTGATGGCTTTCATGACAGATGCATTGCCTACTTAGAGCTCTGGGAGAATAGCTTTGGAAACGCTGAACAGTTTTCATGGGTCAGTCTCATGAAAACAGATGCTGTCAATTGGGAAAAAGCCGAAACTTCTGCTGAAATCATCAATAGCTGTGTTCTTGATGAAAATAGGAAAATAAACAATGACCAGCTGTTTGACGAAATTGTGCTTGCTAAGGAGTATCTGCAGTCAAATTGGGAACAGTGGAGGCAAGAAGAGACTATTTCAAGCCAAGAAAAATGGCTCAGGTTATTTGGTCACTTCAACGTGAATCACATTGCAGCACCCAATCTGATTAAAATTGTTGAATATGCCTTTTGCTCACCTGGGACATCAGCACCAGTTGAGAGAGTATTTTCTTTAATGAACCACGCATGGACTGATGATAGAGGTTTGATGAAGGAATCAACCTTCCTTTTTCCTTCCTTCCTTCCTTCATTTTTTTTTTAATTCAAGAATCATTTTTTTTTAATTGAATATTTAATTTTCGTTAGAATACGAATTCGTTTCAAAGAATATCGTCGAATTATGGCAATTACCGTTGGCACGAAAATTAATTTCCTTAAATTTCAATTTACATTCCACAGCTGAGGGGGTCAACTTCAAGGTCGGTTGTTCGATTTCATTGGAATCACATTGAACTTTTTTTTGTGGTGATGTTAGGTATGATGATATGACAGCCCAATTTCAAAATTTTGGCCTTCATAGCCCAATCAGTTTTTTTTTTTTTTTGATTATGTTAAAGGTCCGAACGAGACATTTGGGTGGCTTTTATTGAAAAACCATATGTTATTTTTCGATTCTGTGTTCATATTCGTTTTAGAGATTTATGGAAGTACAATCGTGAAAAATTTCAATAATTTCGGGTGAAATTTTTTTCGCTGTAGACATGTGAAAAAAAAGTTGTGTTCGATTTTGGAAAAATTTTTTTCACTGAAATTCTTAGAAAATCGTGTTCATTCCGGAAATGTAATTCAATTCGGCTAAAGAGCAAAAAAATCACGAACATTGCAGGTTTTCCACCATTTTGAATATTGTTTTTCAGGCTTCTTCAACATTTCTAAATTGAGCACCCAAAAGTACTCAGATGTGACCAGAAAGCGTTACCTCAAAGGTTGTACAAAAACGACCACACTCAGTAGAATGAAAAATGATATTGAACACCCTGTATCTCGCTTATGCTTCGAAAACGAGGTATATGTGATGGGTCAAAAATGATTGTCCCGGTGTCATCTACACGACCATATATGTTTTTCCAGTTTATGATGAAACACCCTGTATAAGGAATTCTTATGCATCAGATGAAGATATCCTAGACAGTTCATTACTACATTCACATTTTTGGTTTGCTGATAAAGAACAAAAAATATGGAATAGTTTCTACTTTGTGAGGATTTAGGATGTATAATTGCCACCTAGTGTAGCCAACCCTACAACTTTAACTGGAGATTTACAGTTTTTCAAAAGTTCCCTCAGTTTTCAGTTTAGGTCTAAAAATCTACAGTTTTCTATTTAAGACTTAAGCGCCATCTATTAACCTTGTTACGAAGTATGTACAATAACTTAACCGCTTGCTATCGGACCGAACTGTTTAAAACTTGCTGTTTTACCGGCATTCTACCTGATTCAGAACATAGTACTAACATATACGTCGAAACTCATGTTCTGTAATCTAATCCGGGATTCCCCTGCTTTGCGTGTCTTGGCTCATTTGTTTTGATATTTGATTGATTATTTGGATAGTTGCTGTATAAGTAATTTACTACTCTATATTAAATTACTATGACTAGAAGTTATTGTGAATCCGATGTTGACAAAACACCACCAGCGAAGAGGAAACCAGTGAAATACGAGCAGAAATTTATGCAGTCCTGGCTCAAGGATGAAAAGTTCAGTGGGTGGCTTTAAAAAAGTAAGAAGGGCAATACATATTTTTACTGTTCTGCATGCGACTGTGATCAGAAATGTGGCATTCAAGAACTGACGGGGCACAAAAGTTCATTGAAACATGAAACGAACTGTAAAAAATTACATAGGCAACCCAAACTAGTTCTTTGTTTGCATCAACATCAGGATCACAGCAATCGCAACAGAAAACGAAAGCCGGCGAGGTCAAAATAGCGTGTTTTATTGCAGAACATAACATAGCCTTTAATGTTGCCTCACATCTGACTAATTTGGTGAAGTCAGTGTGTCCAGACTCAAAAATTGCTGAAAAATTGTCTATGGGCCAAACGAAAGCTCGCGCTATTATAGTAAATGTGACAGGAAAATTTAGTAGAAAATTTGAAAAAAAATGATTTTTCACCGTTGGTAGATAAGAGCACTAATATGTCACAAATCAAGCATAGATTTCTCAATGAAAATTATGCAGTAGTATTTCTAACACTTATTCGGTACAGCCAAAACTTTGTACAATAAAACATAAAACTGTCGAATATTTCATAGAGAAAGAAATCCCATACAAAAAAAATATGATATGGTTTGCGTCTGATGGCGCCAATGTAATGTTTCGAGGAAATAACTCCATGATGACTCATTTGAAAAACGACATACCTAATCTCGTTACTATCAAATGTATATGCCATTGAGGCGTTGAAGATTTTTGCCGCGAAGTTTTCAATCACATCCAAAATTCACCTAAGCGTATTGGTGATTACAAAACATTCCAAGCATTTGCAAACATAAAACCGCACAAATTATTGCACCCTGCTCAAACCAGATGGCTATCGTTTAATGAAGTTGTGAATAGAATGTTTGAGCAGCTTCCAGCTATCAAATTATATTTTCAATCAGCTGTTTTAACGGATCGCCTTCTTTCTGCTCAAGGAATTTTAACGAAAGCCCTGGAACCGACCACAGAATTGTACTTGGAATTTCTGCGATTTGCGTTACCAATATTCACCGATTTGAATAAAGAAATGCAGGCAGAAAAACCGAAGTTGTTTTTATTATATAATCACGTCTTCACAGTATATTCAACGATCTTAGAATGCTTTATACAGCCGGTATATTTAGAACTTAAAGAAGAAGAGAAGTAAAGCCAAAGACATTTCACATGCCAAAGAACAAAAAGTATTAAACGTTGATGTACAGTGAAATCTCCCAAGAGCGGACACCGTTGGTTCCAGCTTTTTTGTCCGGACGTGGGAGGTGTACGCTTATGGGAAGGTGCAAAATAAATACAAAGAGAAATGAAAAAAAAATTATTTATTGAAATATATTTATGACCTTATTAACGAAAAATGAATTCAGAAATATTGAGCTATTACAGAAAACAAAATTATTCACATTAAAAAAGAAACAATTTGAAAAAAAAAAACGGTTATTTTGGATTGTGTCATTTTTTTTTCTTCTATTAGTAGACGAGTTTGGAAGTGGGTTTCAAAATTTTTAGGGTGTCGAAAGACCACAAAATCTTCTTGGGCAAATATTTTCAACTCTTCTATAAAATTCAGAGCTTCGCTGTCAGATTTTATTTTGGTGCTTTCAGTAATAATGCTTCTTTCTACGTCGCCCTCCTGTTCTTCATCTTTTTCTCCATTTCTATGATTGAAATCAAAATGCTCTTCTGTAGATATTCATTCCTTCATCCAAATCAACGAATTCTCTATTATTCACTGTGTTGCACACTGCTTCACAATTTTTCGAAAAAGTGGCTAGTACCGATAGGGGCATGTAGTCCTCTTCGTCATATGCCTCCTCAAAGATAGGAGGCAGCTAGCGAGCACTGTGTATTTCTTGCGACGAAATGAAGGGGATTCGTGATTTGGGCAAAAAACGGATAAATTCCATTTCGGAATTATTTTATTATTTTCCTGATATTTGCTCGGAAAACATAACAGAATTCGATAGAGAATGGCGAACTCTCTGCAATACTGACCTGAATTTTGATGAAACGAATACACCAAATGTAGAACAATTTTGGGGCTATATTTCCAAATTAAAAAAATTACGAAAAGCACTGCCGTGAAGGCAGGAGCTTTTGAGCGCTCGTACATGCACCTTTTAGGTAGATTCACATTTTCCAGTTTTAGAAAACAATTGGAAAGATTTTGAAAGCTGTCAAAGAAAATTTCAAACTAAGGCAAAAAACCAGACTTCACGTCAGTGCTTTAGGTGACCAATTTTTTTTTTCGATAATTCGCTTGAATTTTCTACGGTATCTATGGTGTTGGTAATGCGATCTGGACAAAATTTCCCACGTAGTTTGAATACATTATTCATCATCTATGTGCAAAATTTCATTCCAATCCAATAAGTAGTTTCGAAATTATCAGGAAAAAAATAGTTTGAACGGCTATATTTACGAAACCCCTAGTCTAATTTTGCTCATTGATGCACGTAACCGCGAAATTCGCGATTCGAACCTATCCTGAAAATTTCAAGTCCCTAGGCCTTTCTATTACAAAGTTATAATTTTCTATGGTTTCTATGGTTCTGGTTATGCGAGCTAGACAAAATTTTGCATGTAGCTTGAACACGTAATTCTCCATCTGAGTGCAAAATTTCACCTCGATCGAATCCGTAGTCTCGAAGTTATCAGGAAAACAAAATTTCGAGTGGCCATATTTACAGAACCCCTGGGCGAACTTAACCGCGGCATTCGAGAATCGAACCTACTCTGAGAATTTCAAGTTTCTTGGATATTCCGTTCGAGAGTTATCGTGTATACGTCCTTCCAGCAATGAAGCCCATCTCGGTGAATGGAGATGACGTAGAATGGAATTATGAAGTCAAATATCTGGGAATTACCCTAGACAATAAGCTTCTATGGAATAAGCATGTTAAAAACACTGCTAGTAAAGCGACAAGAGCTCTAATGACGTGCAGAAGCCTATCCGGTAAAACCTGGGGCTGTAACCCTAAAATACTGCGATGGACGTATGTCATGATTGTGAGACCAATAATAACTTATGAGGCAGTAGTCTGGTCTGCTAAGACAGGGCAGACAAGCACGAGGAAAATACTCGACAAGATACAAAGGCTTGCCTGCGTTTGCATCACTGGAGCTATGAGAACGTGCCCGACAAGATCACTTGAGGTCATCACTGATCTCACTCCATTACATCTAGTGATCTACAGAGTAGCCCATGAGGCTATCTCTAGAATATCTAGGGAAGGTACAGGGAATGAGAGAATTAAAAGTCAAGGAGCCTGGTCCTCTCTGAACAAGTACATCTCATCAGCGAACCTGCCTAGTGATGTTATGATTAAAAGAGTAAGCATTGAGAAGAACTTCAACACTATGCTATGTAAAAAGGAAGAATGGGAAAAGGAATACACTACCCAAAACTTCAAAGTGAATACCATTAAATGGTATACAGATGGTTCTCAAACCACGATGGGGGCCGGCGCTGGAGTATACGGGGCAAGAACCAAGTGTACACTATCGTTAGGCTCCTACTCGAGTGCCTTTCAGGCAGAAATACTTGCAATCGAAAGATGCATAGATATAAACCTGGAAAGAAACAATCAAGGGTAAGACATTGTGATCCACTCGGATGGTCAAGCTGCTATCAAAGCACTGAACTCCTATATCATCGACTCAAAGCTGATATGGGAGTGCCGGAGGAAACTTAATGAAGTAGGCAAGAAAAATAAGGTCTCTTTAGTCTGGGTTCCTGGTCACTCAGGAATCAAAGGAAACGAAGAGGCCAATACACTTGCCAGAAAAGGAGCACAAACGCCACTTACTGGCCCAGAACCCTTCTGTGGCATAGGTTAACGCACCTATAAGAAAGAGTTTCTGGAGAAGGAAGGGACCGAAAGAGAAGCACTCTGGAGGAACCTTCCAGGAATGGACCACTCTAAAAGGTTCATTCGGAACTTTGAAAGTTCAAGATCCAAAAAGTATTTGGATCTCAGTAAGAACAAGTTACGTATACTCACTGGCTTCCTCACAGGACATTGTTCTGTTGAGCTTAACAGAAACAGACGAATGTAGATTCTGTGGTGAAGAGGAGGAGACTCCTGTGCACCTGGTTACAGAATGCCTCGCCATTGCAAACCAGCGCAAAGAATGTCTTGGACAAGAGAATTACAGGAGGAATGAGGATCTAACCTCCTTGAAGCCCTCTCAGATACTGGAGTTCATTGGAGCTCTGGAGCTGGAGGGCGAGCTGTAGGTAGCGCATTTGCAAATACGGCTCTGATGGGGGGCACAATAGACCTTGAGGTCGCAGTGGAACGTAACCCCCTTCCTAACTATAACTATAACTATACGGCCGGACGGACAGACTTGAATTTTTCGATGGATTCGTCATCAGTGAGTCAAACATAGCCGTTTGAGACCATTTTCGGCTCGAAATTCGAAAAATACAGACATCGTGACGAAATGATATAGCCCTCGTGTAAGTAGTACGAGCGCTCAAAAAGGCGATGGATCTACTAAATTTACGCTTCTGTCAATTACGACCAAAAAACTTCTATGTCTGCCTCATAGCACTGCTACGGTAGAACGCTTGTTTTCTAGCATTAATGCTACGAAAACGAAACATAGAAATAAACTCTCTACAACCAAAATAAAAGGAACCCTGCATTCGAAATCCGAAATGAAAAATATTTTTTATTTCGATGCAACAAATGACCATTTGAAAAAGTTCAATAAAAATATGTACGAGTTCAAAAATAAGTAAAATGTGGAAAATCAAGAAGATCAACTAATAGAAAATGATAAAGCT
Organism: Aphidecta obliterata; assembly: GCA_963966015.1. Taxonomy (NCBI): domain Eukaryota; kingdom Metazoa; phylum Arthropoda; class Insecta; order Coleoptera; family Coccinellidae; genus Aphidecta; species Aphidecta obliterata. The sequence continues at coordinate 18,623,457 of OZ014434.1, read as the reverse complement.
GATTGTTGATGTGTACTATTTTTTGAATGATTCTTTAATTATTTTCGTTTCGAAATTTTTGTCATTAATTTTATTAAAAAGTATTTAATCACATGTTTTTTTATAACTCCTTTCTCATACATTTGCTACTGGAGTATTCATTTTGTGCCTCATTCATTACTACCACTCAATTAAAAAATACAGTTGCTTTCAAAACCTTCGCGTGCACTTTTCTATGTAACAGAACTTTAGCTGTGTAAATTGGCCATTTTCAAATTAGGTTGGAGATGATACAGACAGAATTTGGAAAATACCTGACAGTTAATTGTCAAGTGTCAGAGTTGATTGATTACAGCCTGATTCAATATAGCGAAAATTATAGGAATGTAGTTGCACGTGTTAAGGTGTGTACAGACATGCTCCGAATATCGTACCGAACCGTGTCGCGTACCCCGCGAGAGCGAATCAAATTCATCGCACGTAGAGGTGCAATTTGAATTCGTGAATTTGATTCGCTCTCGCGGGGTACGCGACACGGTTCGGTACGATATTCGGAGCATGTCTGTACACACCTTTATACGTTCACATCCAGGAGTTCCCAACACCAATCATGCTGACAGAGACATTCCAACATTCCTACTATGCTGAGTGTTATGTTACAGTGATTCATAAAAGGGGACCACTGGAGAACTTTTAGCTAGTCTTGACATAATCGGGATCGTGAATTTATGTACGAATCGTTCGACATTTTCCATCCTTGTAAATCTTAAATAAACACATTTTTAAAAACCCAGTTGTTCACCACTAAAACGTAATTGGCGCAGTCGATAAAGGAGTTCTTGTGAAAGTTCTGCAGAGAAAACTACAAGGACCTGAACCTACCTTCCATTGGATCCATCAAGGACATCGAATGGAAATTGCAATTTTTGCTAAGTGGTGAGTTATACTGATACTTGAAATTTTTTTTTACATTTTATGTCAGACCCTCCTGAATCCTTGTCCGATTCCATCATCGAAAACGACTCTGATTTGGAGCTAAATTTATCAAATTCTTTTAGATAACTAAGTATTAAGTCTATTTCAGAAACAACAATAAAAAAAATAGAGATGGCTTCAATTCCGAAATTCGATTTTAGAGAATTAAGCTTTATTCCTGATTTTGACGGGAACCCAAATAAGCTCCATAGATTCATTACGGCCTCGGAAGCACTTTTAACACGATATTTTGATGTGAATAATACAAATAATTTCCAAAATATAATTCTGCTAAATGTCATGCTGAATAAACTGCATGGTCGTGCCGAAGAAATTGTTAACATTCATGGAGCAAACGATTGGTAAGAGATGCAAGACCTAATGGATCAGAACAAGACTCCAAGAGCTCTAGCCTTAATTAGGATGTGTGACAAGCTCAATGAGGTTGTGGATCAACAGATCCTACCTATTATAGATGTGGATAGGGTCAACGTGTCCCAAAGGAGGAAGAAAGTGGATGCACAGACCATATCAGATATATATTTGTTGGGAGGAACACCACATATAGAGTGGATGCAAGATCCTCCCGCCATAGAACCAGTGGCATTTGTGGCCATGGCGGATGGTCTGTTCACTTGTCCAGCAAGGCCATCAGCAAGTTGAGGACTGGTCATTTAGAAGGTATGTTCAAGATTTTACTCTCTAACCAGGTTGCCAGATTTGCTGAATTAATAGGGGAACTCATGTATGATCGTTTTGCATCAACGATAGCCCCTCCTGTGACTATCAAAGACATACCTGACTTGAGTTACATCGGTTGGTATATATCTTTCACTGAAGAAGGGAAAAAGGCTAGCTCTTACAACGGTGTGGTTACTAATCTAACAACCATCAACAAGGATATATTGAACCGTGCTGCGAATAGGTTGAGGGAAACAGCAATTGAATCCTTAGAGAGCAAGTTATCTGCCATTAAGATAGCTCAGGAGCTTATTACAGGTATGGATGTGGTGGATATAAATGGAACTATATTCCTCAAACCAACCACTAGGGTCAATGATCCCATGCAAGCTGGCCCTGAGGTAGTCCATGACCCACGAAGGGATGTGTTCATCAATGGTACATTTACCCTCAATGAAGAAGAAGTGGCGAGCCTGTACACTAATGATATGGATGATGTTCGAGCGGCTGCAATGGATAAGATAACTCGAGCACGAGGTCTGTCCCAGTTCGTAGACGTGACACGCTATCAACCACTAGACCTACCGGATGAAGATGAGCGAGTGTTGAGAGGAACATGGCCACGTGCTGCCAAAGTGCTACCTAAAGGCAGCATCATGATCACAGACGAAGAAATGCAAAACCTATTCTACTGTGAGGAGAACAACCTCGATCCAAGGTGGAGGACTATATTTTTCAAATACCAACAACTTCAGAATCCACTTGAAAAATGTATCGCTGGACCATTTCCACAACCTCAAGAAGAAATTCAACCCATCGTCGAGGAAACATAGCCTAAAAGTTCAATTCATGGAGAACTTATTGAAATTTTATACATATTGATTGTTTTGTACTCTTTTCTATTACAAGAAAGCGAAAGAATGTTGGAAATCCAGACAACCAACTGCAGGACCAGAACCGATAGCGACCGTTCAACAACCCAGCAAACCCTTCTTCACCCCCTGAGGCAACTTCTGAGGAGGGAGGTGTTATACGTTCACATCCAGGAGTTCCCAACACCAATCATGCTGACAGAGACATTCCAACATTCCTACTATGCTGAGTGTTATGTTACAGTGATTCATAAAAGGGGACCACTGGAGAACTTCTAGCTAGTCTTGACATAATCGGGATCGTGAATTTATGTACGAATCGTTCGACATTTTCCATCCTTGTAAATCTTAAATAAACACTTTTTTAAAAACCCAGTTGTTCACCACTAAAACGTAATTCTCGCGATAGTTGATAGCAACTGTATAAAGGCGAAATCACATGGACGTGAATATTCGGGATTCGCGAAAAGATTGCAGGTGTCCGTTCATAATCTGTCATTTTTTTCGCAAATTGCGAATATTCGCCTCCATGTGAATTCGCCTTAAGAAATTAAGCAATTGTAGAGCTCAAGCGCGTCTTCCTAATTGTTACAGAACACTAACAGAAGTTCCGAAATCTGACATTTTTATGTGACAATTACAGATTTCTGTAACATTTAGGAACACGCCCATTTACAGTTTTCTACAGTTTTTTTCAACAGTGTTTGCAGATTCACTCTAAGATTTGGTTGGCAACACTGTTGCCACCTACATGACTTCTCCAATTCTTATAACTAGTGAGTATCAAGTAATTAGCCCTTGTTTTCAAAGAAACAATTTTTATAACATTTTAATTTATGATAACCGAGCTAAGATCCTCAGAGTTGACATAATTATATCTGTAACAAAATTATAATCTCCAACATAAAATGTATCTGTTATTCCATATCCAAAAAATTGACATATCACAAGATCTTGTGTCTCAAAGTCAGCACTCATTTTTTTTAGATACAGAAAGTTACGTACTTCACCCTTGTATAAAAAGTTGTACTTACATCACAGTCGTTTGCTTTTGGTTTTCATTCCCATATTAGCAGTAGTCGACCTAATTTCTACAGTTAACAGTAAACTGCTGAAGCACTCTCCTTCAATGGTCCTCAGCATTAATTGAAGTGTATGTCCGCCATGTGGATATCTTGATTCCAGATTAGCACCATCGTCTGAATTTCTTGTTATACCTGATTATCATCCCCATTATGGTGGCAACAGATTTTGCATTTATGTTTGTATTTCCTTTTGGAATCAGCTCATTTATGTTTCCCCATTCTGTTCCATTAGTCACATGATTTGATGTATTTCCATTCATTCTAGAACATTGGAATGGCCCCTTTCTCATAAATATTCCAGAGATTTCAGAATCAATTAGGAACCTATCTATCTATCTATCGATGTGGCTTTCAACCCAGGGTGGGTTTTTTCTGACTCCACAATAGTTCTCCACGGTTTTCTGTCGCTCATAGCATTGGGTGGATTTTGGATACCCAATGCCCTTTGGCAATATTGTCTCTCCATCAGAGAGTCGTGAGGGGCCTAGGGGTCTTTTACCTTTTGGAGCTTCTTCCCATACGAGCCTGACATTGCGATTGTGTCATTGTCTTCTCACATGTCCCGCCAACTGTAACCGTTTGGATTTTATTTCTCAGGCAATGTTAGGCTCTCCGTATAGGTCTTCTAGCTCTCTGTTTGTACGAATGCTATATCTTCCAGTTGTTTCATCTAAGATTAGGCCATATATTTTCCTCTGCTCAAAGACTCAGGCGTTCTTAATTTGCTACAGTCAGCGTCCGTGTTTCACATTCCTACATCACAACTGTTCTAATTATTGTCTTGTATGTTCATTTTTGTACGTCTTGTTTGTTTTTTTATTGGAGATTATTAGTTGTGTAAAGGCATTTTTTTCCGGCCTGTATTCTACAATATTAACTTCTACTGTACCATCAGTGTCTTCTGATAGTGTAGTTCAAAGATATTTGAATTTTTTGACCTGCTTGAAGTTGTAGTCGTCCATGTTTTGGCCTACTCTGACTCTGATCGGGTTATTTCTGGTGTTTTGTTTTTTTTTTCATTAATCTTGAGCCCCATATTTCTAGTATGTTTTCCGAAGTTGCTGAATGTATTTTCGACATTAAATCAGGAATCTGCAATGTAAAATGATATTGTCATAAATAAATGTTATATTGTTATATTTCATTTAACGAATAATATCAATTTATGGGGTGACGATGAGGGATGTTACAATACTGTTCACAATTCATGAATGAATAAATATTTGATCTAGGTAGCCAACTATTTCATATTTAAAGTGATATCAAGTTCTAGTGTGCTCCCCCACCGTGATCTCAAAGCTTCACATGATTTATTGAAGACAAAAGCGCAGAGTTTGAGCAATTAATGTATTAAACAGATACAGATGGGTTAATTCAACTAATGATGATCCTTCAAAATTTGAAATAAAATATATTAAACATCGTTCATATCAACTTCAAATTCTAGGTCTTATAGCGAATTATTCATTTAATAATTTTTGTGTTATTGTACAAATAATCGATGTTTTCAAACCAAACAGAGATATTTAGCTGACTTACTGAGTTTCTTCGTTTAGACCATAAAAGAACGGTTCATTGAAATCAATGGAACATTTCAGGGCGAATAATTGAACTCAAAGATCGGAAAGGTTCGAACTCTTACCAGCACGGAATGCTCAATCAACATTTTTTGCTAGTCAAAAAAACGAAGGGAAACATGTACAGAATACAGAATCCTCCCTCACTTCCATTATCCAATCTTCAGAATATCTTAAACATAACGTAACGACATAACCTCACAAAACTTACCGAACCAAAGACTAAAGAGATAATTTTCTACACCACAGAATACAGAACACTATAGATATTATCTAATATATAAAATTCTCGTGTCCACAGTGTTCGTTGCCATACTCCTCCGAAACGGCTAAACCGATTTTGATGAAATTTTTTGTGCTTATCCGGTATCTATCAGAATCGGCCAACATCTATTTTTCATCCCCCTAAATGTTAGGGGTAGTCCACCCCTAAATTTTATTTTTTTATTTTTTAGACAAAATTTCTAATTTCAATTTTTTTATGATACAACATACAAAAATACATACAATCCCCAATTTTCACCCTTCTACGATCAACCCTTATTTTTTAATAGCCAGAACAACGAGAGGCCGAAGGCCTCGAGCAATTTTGAAATTGCGAAAAAAGGGAGAGACCGGGGGCGCGAAGCACCCCCGCGTTTTCGAGAGGGAGAAACGGGCTTTCCTAAGGTAAGAGAGGCCGAAGGCCTCGAGCAATTTTGAAATTGCGAAAAAAGGGAGAGATATGGCAAAACAACGTTTGCCGGGTCAGCTAGGTTAGGTTAGGTTAGGTTTAGGTTAGGTTATTTTGAGACGAGAGGCCGAAGGCCTCGAGCAACTTTGAAATTGCGAAAAAAGGGAGAGACCGGGGGCGCGAAGCGCCCCCCGCGTTTTCGAGAGGGAGAAACGGGCTTTCCTAAGGTAAGAGAGGCCGAAGGCCTCGAGCAATTTTGAAATTGCGAAAAAAGGGAGAGATATGGCAAAACAACGTTTGCCGGGTCAGCTAGGTTAGGTTAGGTTAGGTTTAGGTTAGGTTATTTTGAGACGAGAGGCCGAAGGCCTCGAGCAACTTTGAAATTGCGAAAAAAGGGAGAGACCGGGGGCGCGAAGCGCCCCCCGCGTTTTCGAGAGGGAGAAACGGGCTTTCCTAAGGTAAGAGAGGCCGAAGGCCTCGAGCAATTTTGAAATTGCGAAAAAAGGGAGAGATATGGCAAAACAACGTTTGCCGGGTCAGCTAGTATTATATACATATTATAGATTCAATTCTACCCGTGCAGAGTCAGAGTATTTTTGATATTTTCTTGTAGTAGATATACGTTTGAGGTTTTCCGAATCCAATAGAATTCGTAGAGAGAATATACCATAAAAATTACGAAAGCACTGCCGTGAAGCACCTTGTAGGTAGATTCGCATTTTCCAGTTTTAGAAATCAATTGAAGGAATTTTCGACAGCTGTCAAAAAAATTCTGAAACTTAGGCGAAACTCCATTCTTCATGTCAGTGCTTCAGCTGATCAATTTTCTTTCGATAATTCGCTATAATTTTCTACGGTATCTATGGTCTTGGTGATACGATCTGGACAAAATTTTGCACGTAGTTTGAATACATTATTCCTCAGCTAGGTGCATAATTTCATTCCAATCAGATCAGCAGTTTCGAAACTATCAGGAAAAAAATAATTTGAACGGCCATATTTACGGAACCCCTAGTCTAATTTTGCTCCATGATGAACGTGACCGCGATATTCGTGATTCAAACCCACCCTGAAAATTTCAAGTTCCTAGGCCTTTTCGTTCAAAAGTTACAATTTTCTATGGTTCTGGTCATGCGATCTGCTGATATTGCTTCAATATATCATTCTTGATTAAAATACAAAACTTCATCTCGATCGAATCCGTAGTTTCGAATTTATCAAGAAAACAAAATTTCAAACGACCGTATTTACGGAACCCCTTGTAAAGTTCTGCTCATTGGTTAACGTGAACGGGACATTCCAGATCCACACCTATCCTGAAAATTTCAAGTCCCTAGGCCTTTCCGTTCGAAAGTTATAATTTTCTATGGTTTCTATGGTTCTGGTCATGTGATCTGGAGAAATGTAGCTCATATATATATATTTCTCCATTAGTATACAAAATTTCGTCACGATCGAATCTGTAGTTTTGAAATTATCAAGAAAACTAAATTTCAAACGACCATATTTACGGAACCCCTAAAATAATGTTGCTCATAGGTGAACGTGATCACGACATTTGAGATCCACACCTATCCTGAAAATTTCAAGTCCCTAGGCGTTTCCGTTCAAAAGTTACAATTTTCTATGGTTTCTATGGTTCTGGTGATGCGATCTGGACAAAATTTCCCATGTAGCTTGAACACCTCATTTTCCATTTGAGTGCAAAATTTCATTTCGACCAAATCTGTAGTTTTCAAGTAATCAGGGAAACAAAACTTTGAGCGGCCATATTTACGGAACCCCTGGTGGAATTTGGCCCATTAACGAACTTAACCGAGGCATTCGGGAACTGAACCCACACTGAAAATTTCAAGTCTCTAGGTTGTTCCTTTCGAGAGTTATCGTGCTTACGGCCGGACGGACAGACTCGAATTTTCCGACGGATTCGTCATCAGTGAGTCGGGCATAGTCGATTAAGACCATTTTCGGCTCAAAATTCGAAAAATACAGACATCGTGACGAAATGTAAGAAGTACGAGCGCTCAAAAATGATGAAAAGCATCCATTTTTTTTTTCGATAATTCGCTTGAATTTTCAACGGCATCTATGGTCTCGGTATGCAATCTGGACAAAATTTCCCACGTAGTTTGACTACATTATTCTTCATCTATGTGCAAAATTTCATTCCAATCCAATGAGGGATTTCCCTGTCTCGATTTCAGAGTAGATATTCAAAAATTGGAACGGCAATGAGCAATTGAGGAGACAACAATTACAATTGTAAACTGTTTTTGGTTCTAGTACTAGAACTCTGTTCACTCATTGTTATACATATAGGTTAAATCGTTTCGTTCAGACTTCACCTCAAAGATGATTCTAATTTCTTTCTTACAGAAAGATTGGGTCTTGGCCCTTGGTTCACAGTCATTTGAAATACGATGATTGATTTCATAACACTCTTGTTGATATTTATTGAATTACCTTTCTAAATAACCTGCCCCAGAAAATTGGACTCAAACTTGTTACCTGAAATTCAATAACTTCGTAAACGTATTTCAACTGAATGTCACTGATATAAATACCTTGTTGCTATTTCCAACATAAATTGGGACGGTAATCAGGTACCTACTGGGTTTTTCGTAGGACCGTAAGGGTTTCCACAAATTTATTCAAGTAGTCTTTACAAACAGTTTCACACAATTTTTACAGAAGTTCTATTACACAGTGGATAAGAACTATGAATCAGTTCACGTAATTATTTTCCGACTAGGGTAATTTCGATCTTGATTGATTAATTTCATTCACCGATGACAGACTGCATCCTCATGACAACAAAAAATACAATAAATACGGCGCTCTCTGATCATAACTTAAAATACTCTCCGGGCTGAACCTACCAGGTTAAAAAAGTGAGAAAAATGCATAGTAATAGTTATTTATTGTACAAGACGAAAAAATTGTACTTTATCTTCGAGAGCGCTAAATACACTCGAGAAGATAATGCTATTTCATCGTCGTCTGCAATACAACTTTTTTTTCTATAGCAAGACTTCAAATTCAGGTGAAAAATAAAGTTTCAGAGAAAACTGTAATTTTTGGCACAAAAATGGCAACTGTGTTGCCACGTTACCATAGGGATATGAATTACTCTGTCAACTTATAATGTGGAACAAATTTTACATTCTGATTTTCAAGTGTGTTCAGTATTTTTGCGTGTTGTATACGAAGCGAATACGAAATGTACGGAACATTTCATTTCGATCGAATCATTAGTTTCGAAGTATTTAGGGAAACGAAATTTCGAACGGCCATATTTACGGAACCCCTAGTCGAATTTTGCCCAATAACGAACTTAACTGCGGCATTCGAGATTTGAACTACCCTGAAAATTCAAGTTTCTAAGTCGTTCCTTAGTTATCGAGTATACTGACGCCCGGACGGACAGACTATAATTTTTCGACAGATTCGTCATCAGTGAGTCGAAGCTTATCGATTGATACTAGGATTTCGGCTCAAAATTCGAAAAACATGAAAAATGATTTGTATCTGATCGAAAGTTATATCTTTGTACATAAAAAAATTTCGAAAAGCACTGCCGTGAAGTCAGGAGCTCTTGAGCGCTCGTACATCCACCTTGTAGATAGATTCGCATTTACCAGTTTCAGAAGCAAATTGAAATTTTTTTGACAGCTGTCAAAAAAATTCTCAAACTTAGGCGAAACTCCAAACTTCAGGGCTTCAGCTGACCAATTTTTTTTCGATAATTCGCTGGTAACTATGGTCTTTGTAATGCGATCTGGACAAAATTTGGCACGTAGTTTGAATACATTATTCTTCAGCTATGTGCAGAATTTCATTCGAATCCAATCAGTAGTTTCGAAATGATCAGGCAAAGAATATTTTGAACGGCCATATTTACGGAACGCCTAGTCTAATTTTGCTCATTGATGAACGTGACCGCGACATTCGCGATCCAAACCTACCCTGAAAATTTCAAGTTCCTAGGCCTTTCTGCTCGAAAGTTATAATTTTCTATGGTTTCTATGGTTCTGGTCATGCGATCTGGACAAAATGTGGCTTGAATATATCATTCTCCATTAATATACAAAATTTCGTCAAGATCGAATCTATAGTTTTGAAATCATCAAGAAGACTAAATTTCAAACGACCATATTTACGGAACCCCTAGTATAATTTTGCTCATAGCAGTAGAAAATCATCACGACATTCGGGATCGACACCTATCCTGACAATTTCAAGTCCCTAGGCGTTTCCGTTCAAAAGTTACATTGTTCTATGTTCTCTATGGTTCTGGTCAAGCGATCTGAACAAAATTTCATATGTAGCTCATTCCCCATTTGAGTGCAAAATTTCATCTCGATCGAATCTGTAGTTTCGAAGTAATCAGGAGAACTAAATTTCGAACGGCTATATTTACGGAACCCCTGGTGGAATTCTGCCCATTAACGAACATAACCGAGGCATTTGGGATCTGAACCTAGACTGAAAATTTCAAGTCTCTAGGTTGTTCCGTTCGAGAGTTATCGTGCTCACGGACGGACGGACGGGTGAACTTCTGATAATTTTGAATTACGATAAATTCCCCTTTGTATTTGAGTTTGCTCAGGCGCCAACTATATTTTTAAAAGTGGAAAATTATAGCAAACCACCAGGTAGCTGCTAAAGCCGGAGACAGAGTTCGGCTTATCTGCGATGGTAGCGATATAATTAACTATTTTAAACTCGAGTCTTCCAGAGGAAAAACATAAATTGAATGGAAATAATATTACTAGGAGAAAATTAACTAAAGATATATTGCTTCATACAAAAGAAAATAAAAGACGATTATTTCTACAGCTTTCACTAGATATGAGCTTATACGGGGTCTTTCACGAGGAACCTCACCCATATTTATACGGGAAACTACTGAACGTATTTTCATGAAATTCAGCACTTATAAGTATTTCACGATGCTGATGAAATCTAAAATATTTTCAAGGCATGAGCACCTCCGGTTTTTCCGGAAATGACGTCAACTTCCGTTTTTCAAATTAGAACACCATTTTTATTGCAGAAATAGATTCCTTAGAAAATTTCAAGTTATTTTGATGTAACATTTTTCAGTTTTGGTTGGAAAATTCTCTCTGAGCGGGAAAATTCGAAAAAAAAATCGAAAATAGAGCTCCGCTGAAACAAGAATAACTTCGAGGTTTTTTGATGGAAAATTTTCATTTTTGGGATTTTTCAAGATGTAAGATTGATGTATCCACTTTAAAAATCGAAATCGCGATTCATGATACAGGGGGTGAAAAAATCGCTTTCAAAATTAGGGATGACAAAATCGTGAAAAATCAATTTTTTCAAATTAGAACCCCATTTTTTTATGGCAGATATTGAATCTACGTTAAAAAATAATGTGAGTGTATGCATCACACCCTTGCCCTAAAATGGATATTTTCTGAGTTATTCACAAAAAACTGTTTTTCGTCTTGAATTTTCAGCTATTTCTTTTCCCTTCACGCCAAAAAGATGAAATTTTCAGGAACTGTTACTTAAACCATGCCGTAGATTTTTCACCCCTTCTTGAAACCGACTTCAAGTTACTATTAGGAGAACCATGGCAAACTCTCGCAGTTATAACTAGAGAAGATGCTCAAAGTTTTGACCGTTAATTTCTAGACATTTATTTATACGTCTCAGGAATGCTTCGTGCGTTGCTCTTCTTATTTCATCGGGAGGAAGAGATCTGCAAAAGTGTTTAAAAACCAAATTGAGTTTCAAAACTATGAATCTAAAAATCTAAACAAACCTGAACGCATTTCTGACTCGTTCTATGCAGTCCTCTTTATCAGTCAGGGGAGTTGAGTAGACAATATTTTTTATCCTACCCCAAACATAATAGTCTAAAGGAGTTAAATCGGGAGAACGTGGTGGCCAAAGATGTGGACCATTGTTCGCCAACCATCGATCTTCAAATAGCCTGTAGAGGATATTTGACACATTGAGTGAATTGTGTGGAGGCGCGCCATCTTGTTGATACCATAAGTCATTATGGTTCTGTACTAGCGGCTCAATTATTTGAGTCAATATGTCAGAATATCTATCTCCTAAGGGAGAACATTCTTTAAATAATGCAAACATGTGTAGTGTTCTATCTTACCAGTTAAAGTCTCATCATAAATGTGAACATCGAGAATTGCATTATTTTTGATGGCGCAAAAAACATTGAAACTCCAGGTCTCTTGAAAGTTCCATTGTCTGAAGTGGTGGTTGTTCTCTTCATCCCAATAATGACTGTTATGCCTATTGAAAGAACCATTCTTTCTGAATTTAGATTCATCTGTCCAAATTATACAGTCCAAAAAGTTTTCATTCTCTTGAAATCGAATCATCATAGCTTCGCAAAACTCTGTTCTCCTGACGAAATCAGTTTCCTTCAAATGCTGTACCCTATTGAATTTATATGGGTGCATTTTATGTTTTTTTAATATTCTCCAAACACTCGATTGAGATAATCCCAGATCAATCTCGGCATCTTTGAGAGAATTTTGAGGATTCACACGAAAATATGCAAGAACTGTAATTTCGTTGTTCTCATCTTCTACTACACTTTTTTCTCTGTGTATAGTTTTCTTAACGAAAGATCCGACATTTCTCAAGTTTGTCATGGTTCTGTTAATGGTATCTCTCGTTGGTCTGGGTCGGTCAGGAAACCTCTCAATGAACAGTCGAATCGTTCTATCTACAACTTTATTACATTCTCCATGAAGTAGAATGAGATTTAAATAATCTTCATTGGTAAAATTAGGCATAGTGATCGATTTTATAACTTAATACGAATTATCACCAAATTAATAGTAAACACAAAATGCTACTGAATAAAGAGGAATTTGGCAGATGTAATTAATGATATCTATCATTAAAAAAAAAGAATGTAAAACATGGTAAGTTTTTGCATATGGTTCATAAGGAATTATTTATTTATCACTGGAGAGAAAACCGATGGCCGATTAGTTGAAATAAAGAGGTTTCCGATACAAATTCGAATCCAAATTCGCCATCTATTTAGGAACAACCTGTAACTTTTTTCTCTCGCATATTAGGGTAGTAAAATCTAAAACATGGTTTGAGTAACAGTTCCTGAAAATTTCATCTTTTTGGCGTGAAGGGAAAAGAAATAGCTGAAAATTCAAGACGAAAAACAGTTTTTTGTGAATAACTCAGAAAATATCCATTTTAGGGCAAGGGTGTGATGCATACACTCACATTATTTTTTAACGTAGATTCAATATCTGCCATAAAAAAATGGGGTTCTAATTTGAAAAAATTGATTTTTCACGATTTTGTCATCCCTAACTTTGAAAGCGATTTTTTCACCCCCTGTATCATAAATCGCGATTTCGATTTTTAAAGTGGATACATCAATCTTACATCTTGAAAAATCCCAAACATGAAAATTTTCCATTCAAAAACCTCGAAGTTATTCTTGTTTCAGCGGAGCTCTATTTTCGATTTTTTTTCGAATTTTCCCGCTCAGAGAGAATTTTCCAACCAAAACTGAAAAATGTTACATCAAAATAACTTGAAATTTTCTAAGGAATCTATTTCTGCAATAAAAAAATGGTGTTCTAATTTGAAAAACGGAAGTTGACGTCATTTCCGGAAAAACCGGAGGTGCTCATGCCTTGAAAATATTTTAGATTTCATCAGCATCGTGAAAAACTTATAAGTGCTGAATTTCATGAAAATACGTTCAGTAGTTTCCCGTATAAATATGGGTGAGGTTCCTCGTGAAAGACCCTGTATACAAGATGGGAACATCCAGAAAAATTATATTTATCCATATAATACGCCGGTGGAACCGCCAGAAAATGCGGACAGGTTTTTGGTGATTTCGAGTTACGAAGTACAGAATAACAGCCAGGAGTTTAAATGTCAAAATCTGAATCGAACGCTGCACGGTGGCAAGTTTATGGTATGATGCCGGGAGAAAATTCACTTTACCTTATACTTTTCACGATTTCTCCACTACACTCTTATTGTCTGTTCGGTCGGAAAAGGGAACTTGTTCGCTGGGTCTCGTTGACTTTTTGTGAACGGAAATTTAACTCTCGACGTTTTTCTAAACTCTCTCAGTACTACTCATTCGACTCTCTCCACACGATTGGTTCTTCGGGAGGGAACATCTTTTCCCAATTCTTTCTTCTCGCGGAATATGGGTTTAAAAAAAAACGTCACACTGGTCTTTTCGAAACCCAGTGCGCTGCCTTCAGAGAATACTACACAAGATCATGGAGGGTGTATGTTCGGTTGCGGGGTTCACCAGCGTTCTGAATTGATCTTTAGATGAATTTCGATTGTCAAAAATCGAACTTCATTACAATGTATTCAAACTACGTGCCAAATTTTGTCCAGATCGCATTACCAAGACTATAGATTCCATAGAGAATTCTAGCCAATTATCGAAAAAAAAATTGGTCAGCTAAAGCACTGGCGTGAAGTCTGGAGTTTCGCCTTAGTTTGAGAATTTTTTGACAGCTGTCAAAAAATTTTTCATTTTGTTTCTGAAACTGGAAAATGCGAATCTACCTACAAGGTGGATGAACGAGCGCTCAGAAGCTCCTGACTTCACGGCAGTGCTTTCGTAATTTTTTTTCTTCGAATAATTAATTATGAAAGGATTAATTTTGCGAGCAGTAAAACGTTCAAGCGAAATTTTAACTCTCATGGGTTTGGTAAAAGATCTCAAAAAGAACTAACCCGATGTCACGAGTCGTAATTTTTGAGCGCTCGTACTACTTACACGAGGGCTATATCATTTCGTCACGAGTTCTGTATTCTTCGAATTTTGAGCCGAAAATGATGATCTCGATCAACTATACTCCATTTAAGAATTATTGACATCTCGGTTGGCTGTGAAAAATCGAATTTAAGTAGGTAATATACTATTCAGTAATATTTTGGGTTGCTGAATTCAGGTTGGTATAGGAATAACACTAACATTACCCATAGAAATCTTGCTTTGATGATTTTATGGAAGATATTGCTGAATATGTAATATCGTCGGCCTAATTCGTTAACCTGCTAAGTCCATTTCGGCATAGTTCACAGGAGAGAGAAAAAACTGAAAGAAATCTTTTCTATTTTACATGTAAAGATTCTGAAAATCCCTTTGGCTCCTATAATGATTCTAGTTATTTTGTAAGTTTTAATTTTAAAATATCTTAAGCACAGTTCGAAAAAATCAGGAAAATAATCACTTAGCAGCTTTGCGTCATGAATTTTACATTCGATTGAGGATATAGCAGTTTTTCCGAAGAGTGATTTTGCGTCGATTTTGGTGCAATTGCGTTAAATCACTAGTCTCACAAGGCTGAAATCGTGAAGACCTTCTCTGCGGTAAAAGTTGCCAGTCATCCTTATAAAAAAAAAGTTAAAAAAAGTAAAAGTTTTATAAAGAATGGCTCTATTGCTTTCCTTCCGTAACACTGAATGAAAATATACCCACGTGCGTAGGTTCCTTGTTCCCATTTTTCAACAATCTTTATCAGCAAACTGTAGATACAATTATTAATTTCAACTCGCTCATTCGGTCTTTTGTAAAATGTTGGCTTATTAGGTATTATAAAGGGTTGATTAAAGGTTTGTTGTTAAACCCTAATTTCAAAACATCCTGTGGAATAATTTCGTGGTCAAATTCTTTCAAAATACCAATTTAGGTTAAGAACCATTCATTTTCACTATTTTGTTTATTAGGTCATGTCTTCAGGTGCACCAAGTTGATTTTCAAGAGGGAAATGAACTCCGAACAACAGTTTACCCAATTTTAAGAAAAAAAAAATCTTTCTTCGTTCCTTCTCCATACTCTTTTCCATCCATCTGGAGAATGTGAATCTGAATTCGTCAGTGAAAAGAACATTGCTTCGTTGCCGTAAGTCCAATGTAAATGTTCAGTAAAGCTACCCGATGACGCTGAAGTAATTTGGGTCCAGTTACTGGTCTGCAAGCTTCGACTACTCTTTTGACGGTAGAGCGATGAACATGAAGAATTCTTGCAACATATTCATAATTACGTTCATCTTCAACAAGAGCAACAGCCTTTGTGCAATTTTCCTCCTCCAATTCACCTCTTCAATAAATCACAATTCTTGAAGTAAACCGTTGATGACAAGTTCATTTCGTTCTTGAAAATGAACTAGAGCACTCGAAGGCATAAATCAAAAAAAATAATGTTGGAAAGGAATAGTTCGCAACAAAATTGGTATTTTGAAAGAATTTGACCACGGAATTATTCCACACGATGTTTCAAAATTAGGGTTCAACAACAACCTTCTAATTAACACTGTATAATAACTTATGAGCCAGCTTTTAACAGAAGAATGAATGACCAAGATGAAATTAATAAATTTATCCACAGTTTGCTGAAAAAATTTGAGAATTGGGTTAAAAATAAAGAAACTACGAGACCTCAAATTTCACAAAAAAATATTGACTTGTTGTTTTTTTTCTTGCACGGGAGTGTATATCTTAAATGATAGAACAAAAGAGACTTGACTTGTCTATAATTTTGGCCTTCACTAACACTATGCAAATGAAAACTCGATCAAAACATTGTCTTACTTCGAGCGTCAGTACAAAACTGAGTCCCCAATGGGATTTAGCAGGTTTTCTATGTGTAGATTTGCTATTGAGTACGAAGCAGTTTTTCGTGCACGGCTTTTTTATCACATTGAATACTGATATCGACCTATTTCTTATACCATAAGGTAGGTAATCGTCTGAACTTTATGATCAGCTCAAAAAGTAAAATTGACCAAAAAATGGACTTAGCAGGTTAACGAATTAGGCCGACGATATGTAATTATAAAAATTTGCTCTGAGTATTTTTTGTCTTATGCTAAAAATGGCTGGAATTGAGGATACATTGCACCTAACAAGAGAACGCCAGGCAGTTTGTCGGTGTTACTTCGAGTTTTTCAAAGATTTGGCATATATTCCCGCTAGCATTTATCGAGTTTCGCTAGTGTTTCAGGTAAACTGTTATTCACCTACTCAAAGTGTATTCTGATTGATCAATGTCTCTTAAATTTTCAGATTTTACCAAGCCCTGTCCGTAGAATATCAGCATGTTATTATAGCCTGGAATTAGCAGTGGAAGAAAACCTGTGCGATACGATTATTCTTCAAAGAGACATTGAATGACTTTGTTTTTGCTAGAATTAAAAACAATGAATATATCAGTTTAGATATCCTTTTCGAACTGGCCAAAGAGCACCTAAATTTCAATTGATCGAAGTCAACATTATAATATATCATAAAAAAAATTGGATACAAATACAAAAAAGTTGATCGAAGGAAAATTCTCACTGATAAACAGAAAAATATAATAAAAATAGTACGATATTGTGATAAATACCGAGAATACATAGAACAAAACACAAAATTCATTTATCTAGATGAAATTTGGATATTCAAAAATTAATATTCAAATTTGTCACTGGACACTAGAAAATAATCCAAAAGGTATGCCGAGTATATTCAAGGGTAAAGGCAGAAGGTGCACTATTTTGAATGCTGGAACAATTGATGGATTTTTACCTGGATGTGATCCGATTCTTGACAGTGGTATTAATGATAAGGGTTACTATGAATGGTGAATTATTTCATAAATGGGTTATTGAAATATTGAAACCTTCCCTGCAAAAGGATGCCCATCAATAGGATTATGTCAGCTTATTCAATAAACACATCCAAATCACTACACTACGTGGAAACAAAGTTTTCAATATTTTTATCTTTGCTCTTGTATCATTCATAGATATTTTAAGTTTATTTAGTATACTACTACTGTATGGTACCCTGTTCACATTCCCTCTGCTAATACTGACATTAACACATGCTATATTGTTCCCAATTCAAAAGTATACTGAATAATTGTAAAATTGCTCATCAATTATAATATTTTCAATACCTAATTCATGGACAGTTTTAATGAATGAAAATAAAAATTGACTTTCTTGAAGTATTCAACACCCAGCAATAAATAATTCACAAATTGGTTCATATATTGATAGTTCGGTACAAATTTCATGTCAAAATTCTTCATGTACTACATAGATTCTTAATTTTTGTTTCTCTCTTATTTCTTAATACATTATAACGTTTTTTCCAATCCATTCTTTTGGCCCTGTGCTTGCGAAGTATCCAAAAATTTTTTTCTGTTGCACCACTAGCTACCTTCTAGAATTCCATTAATTATCCTTCTTGAATTCTGACATAAAATGGTACTCTTATAGTTATATGGTTAGAATATTGCAAGATTTCCAATAAATATTGCATGGTCCTGAGTGAAAATAAATATTAATTTGAATGATCTTCAATTTTCCATAGTTGACTTTTATATGAGATAATTTCATATGAAAGCATTTCACGATATTTTTGCGCTTTCAAACCTGAACTCCCATGTAGAAACTGAAATTGAAATATTCCGGCTTAATTTTCCGATAATTCGTACACTCAACACTTTTCTAGGTTATATTTATGTTTTATTTCTATGATGAAATTTAGTTACTTTGTGTAACCAGAAATAAAGCCTCGACTGGACGTTCATGGCCTGCTTCGATGTCAATAATTCTTAAATGGACTATATGTTCGACTCACTGATGACAAATCCGTCGGAAAATTCGGGTCTGTCCGTCCGTCCGTCCGTAAGCACGATATCTCTCGAACGGCACAAACTAGAGACTTTAAATTTTCAGTGTAGGTTCAGATCCCAAATGCCTCGGTTGAGTTCGTTAATGGGCAGAATTCCACCAGGGGATCCGTAAATATGGCCGTTCAGAACTACAGATTCGATCGAAATGAAATTTTGCACTCAAATGGAGAATGAGGTGTTCAAGCTGCATGTGAAATGTTGTCCAGATCGCATGACCAGAACCATAGAAACCATAGAAAATTATAACTTTCGAACGGAAAGGCCAAGGGACTTGAAATTTCCAGGGTGGGTTTGTATCGCGATGTCGCGGTCGCGTTCATCAATGAGCAAAATTAGACTAGGCGTTCCGTAAATATGGGCGTTCAAAATATTTTTTTCTTGATCATTTCGAAACTACTGATTGGCTTCGAATGAAATTTTGCACATGACTGAAGAATAATGTATTCAAACTACGTGCCAAATTTTGTCCAGATCGCATTACCAAGACCATAGATACCATAGAGAATTCTAGCGAGTTATCGAAAAAAAGCACTGACTTGAAGTCTGGAGTTTCGCCTTAGTTCGAGAATTTTTTTGACAGCTGTCAAAAATTCTTCATTTTGTTTCTGAAACTGAAAAATGCGAATCTACCTATAAGGTGGATGAACGAGCGCTCAAAAGCTCCTGGCTTCACGGCAGTGCTTGTCGTAATTTTTCATCTGGATATCAAAATTCAATTCGATAGCATACATGACTTTGAAAATATTTTAAAATATCAAACGGGCGTAACTTGCCCCCCAAATCCACCTTGCCAATTTCATAATATCTTATTTCCTTCGAAATGATATTGCACTTTTTCATGGAGCAAGCGCGTAAGAAAATAAAAACGGAATTAAAAATAGAATTTATATTAAAACTACTACTACTGCCCTCCTCTTAAATAAAAAATGGTTTTCTTAATTGTTGAAATGTAACAGAATAAGGAATGGCGATGGCGAAAAATCTGTTGTTTACACAAGTATTAAGTTTGATGAGCGTCCATCGGAAATTCTTGACGGAAAATCAGGACTGGATTGAAACGGAAGTTTTGAACAAGTTTTCTGCAAAGCCGAGAAAAATGATATTTCACTCACGTGCGAAAAAAAACGCCACAAGTTAATATTTGGTCAAATTTGAGGTCTCGTAGTTTCTTTATTTACAGTACAATTTTCAAATTTTTTCAAGCAAACTGTAGATAAAATCATGAATTTCAACTCGCTCATTCAGTTTTTCGTTGCTGGCTTATAAGTCATTATACAGGGTTAGTTAGAAGTTTGTTGTTGAACCCAAATTTTGAAACATCCTGTGGAATAATTTCGTGGTCCAATTCTTTCAAAATACCAATTTTTATTGAGAACTATTCCTTTCCAACATTTTGTTTGTTGATTCATGTCTTTGAATGCTCCAGTTTATTTTCAAGAACGAAATGAATTTGTCATTTTTTAAAAGGTGAATTGGGGGAGAAAAATTGCATAAAAACTGTTGCTCTTGTTGAAGATGAACATGAATATGTTGCAAGAATTCTTCATGTTCATCATCGCTTCTCCGTCTAAAGAGTAGTCGAAGCTTGCACCGAGTAGCTAGACTCTAATTAGCTCCTGAACATTAACATTAGGAACTTAGGGCAATGAAACAATGTTCTTTACACTGAAGAATCCAGATTCTCCAGATGGATCGAAAAGAGTATGGAGAAGGAACGGAGAAAGATTTTTTTTTCTTAAAATTAGGTGAACTGTTGTTCGGAGTTCATTTCTGTCTTAAGAATTTTCTGGCGCACGTGAAGACATGAACCAAAAAACGAAATGTTGAAAATGAATGGTTCTTAACCTAAATTGGTATTTCGAAAGAATTTGACCACGAAACTATTCCACATGATGTTTTGAAATAAGGTTTTGACAACAAACTTCTGAAAAACCTTGTATGATAACTATAAATAAGCCTGCATTTAACAAAAGACCGAATGAACAAGTTTAAGTTAATAATTTTATCTACAGTTTGATGAAAAAATGTTAAAAATTGAACTGAAAATAAAGAAACTACGAAAACTCAAATTTTATCAAATAATAACTTGTTGTTTTTTTGCACTTGAGTTTAGTATAAGTTATGTTAAATTTGTATTACCAACTTTCTCATGAAAAGATTTTCGCCGATGATCTTGCTCGTTCTTGCATACAAACGCTACACAACAATACACTATTGTTTCTTAATTTCAATTTAAACTATCACAAATATCACAATAATAGTCAGTTCACACACTTAATTTCGAATAACAGGCCAACAGAAAAGATTTTCAAACAAATATATATAACTCGTTTCAGTCAGCATTCCATTTGAATTCAATGAGTATGACAAGGAGAGGTTACCGTTACTCAGTAGTGGCTTTCCAGACAGATGCGTATTACTCCGGGGCTTGACGCACTGGGGCGTCACGCCCTAGCTATCGCGGAAACATGCCAAAACCAAAATATAGCTCGTTTCAGTCAGCATTCCATTTGAATTCAATGAGTATGACAAGGAGAGGTTACCGTTACTCAGTAGTGGCTTTCCAGACAGATTCGTATTATTCCGGGGCTTGACGCACTGGGGCGTCACGCCCTAGCTATCGCAGAAACATGCCAAAACCAAACTGTCAGAAAAACGTAAACAAAACAGCAAGGTTTGGCGTTCAACAGCTGTCAGAGCTTGAAACCCCGCAAATTTGGGGGGTGCACCAGGGGAGAGGTAAAGGTGGCGCGAGTGCTTGACGCCCCGGCACTGGAACGGTCAAAATTTGGTGTGGAGTACTCCCAGGGCGCACCGGGTGCACCCCAGACGGTGGCTGGAAAACAGTTTATGTTTATTTAAACAATGAACAATGTGCGCCGCGGGTCGAAGTTGCGGAATCGCCAACGCCGTGATCGGGCTGATCGGAGATTCTCGAACCGATACGAACCTTCCCCAAACCAATTGCCTTTTGATTTATCCTGACAATCATCCTTGTAGGTAGTTTTGCATTTTCTAGTTTCAAAAACAAGTTCGAAAAATTTTCAAACGAAGGCGAAACTCCGGACTTCACGTCATGGTGATTTTTTTTTCGATAATTCGCTAGAATTTTCTACGGTATCTATGGTCTTGGTTATGCGATCTGCACAAAATTTTCCGCGTAGTTTGAATACATTATTCTTCATCTATGTGCAGAATTTCATTCCAATCCAATGAGTAGTTTCGAAATTATCAGAAAAAAATTATTGTGGACGGCCATATTTACGGAACCCCTAGTCTAATTTTACTCATTGATGAACGTGACCGCGACATTCGCGATCGGAACCTACCCTAAAAAGTCCCTAAGCCTTTCCGTTCGAATGTTATAATTTTCTATGGTTTCTATGGTTCTAGTCATGCGATCTGGGAAAAATGTAGCTTGAATATATCATTTTCCATTAATATACAAAATTTCGTCACGATCGAATCTGTAGTTTTGAAATTATCGAGAAAACTAAATTTCAAACGACCATATTTACGAAACCCTTAATTTAATTTTGCTCATGTATGAACGTGACCGCGACATTCGAGATCCACACCTATCCTGAAAATTTCAAGTCCCTAGGCCTTTCCATCGCAAAGTTATCATTTTCTATGGTTCTGGACAAAAATTTGCATACATCTTGAACACGTCATTCTCTATCTGAGTGCAAAATTTCACCTCGATCGAAGCAGTGGGCAGTGGTTTCGAAGTAACAAAATTTCGAACAGCTATATTTAAGGAACCCCGGGTCTAATTTTGCCCAATAGGAAAAAATCACGGGGTGGCGACATCTACTATTAATCGTTTGAACTACCCGAGTGATGAACAACAAAATAACGTGTGTGTGTTTATATGGGAAAAGTGTGAAATATTTGTATGATTTCGAGTCATTTATGTATCGAAAGTGAGATTAATTGATGATAATTTATGGACAATTGTTTCAAATAAACTGTTTACGAGCTGAAAATGCAACGGATTGTAAGAGGTAATGTGGGAATAAGATCACGAAAAATGTGCTCTATTCCTCGATGCCCATCACATAGTTCTTCTGAAATTTCTTTGAATAAATTCCCGTCGAATCCCAAGTCAGTTAAAAAATGGCAGACAATCTTGAAGATTGAAAAACGTATCTCAAAGAAGTTGTTACTTCGCAGCAAGCACTTCCTGAAAGATGATTTTTTTTTATCGTAAGTATTTTTTATTATATAATGGTTATTTGCTATCACATTCTCGTTCACCCACATAATCAAAAATGTCCGAAGTGGTTATCTCGACATTCCCAGGCATTATTATCAATTCCGAAATCTTATAAAAAATATTTGATTTACTTTTTATGAAACACAGAAATTACAGAATAATTTTGACCATCATTCGGCCCGACATCTTATGATTTTCAGCGCCCTCTAACGGTTCATGATTTTTCCCTATAACAATCTTAACCGCGGCATTCGAGATTCAAACCTACCTTGAAAATTTCAAGTTTCTAAGTTGTTCCGTTCGAGAGTTATCGTGTATACGGCCGGACATACTCGAATTTTTCGAAGGATTCGTTATAAGTGAGGCGAACCTTGTGGATTGAGACCATTTTCAGCTCAAAATTCTAAAAATATAGACATCGTGACGTAATGATGAAGTCCTCGTGTAAGTAGAACGAGCTCAAAAAGAGACAAATAAATTTGCCTGTAAGAGGAGAAATCTTGAAGCATGAAGTTCTTCAGCTTCATGAAACATTAAAAGTGGAAATGAAAAATTTAGTGCAAGTGATGGATGGCTGCAGAAGTTCAAAGTTCGTTATGGTCTTAAAATTTCGAAACTTTGTGGAGAAAAACTGTCATCAGAGGAACAAAAACATTTATTTCGTGTATTTTACATACCTTCCATTGGTGTGAACACGAAAACATGTTTTGTGTTCACACTAACGCGAGTCTACTGTAATTGGAAATAACAAATTAAAATTAAAAATTCCAAAAATAATGATCCATATAATACATATATGTATACTATAAAAAATCTAATACTATAAATATTAGAATTGTTTAAAACTGTTTGAATCCTACTCAAACTAGAATATTTCAAAATAACCCTGATTATATACGAAAAACATGTCCATCTGACATCATTATCTGATTATCATCGGTCATGCGTCCAATGGCGGCATTTATTTCACTTTCCGAAAACATAATTGTTGATTGGGAAGACAAGCTTTCCTTGATTCTCTTTAAAGGCAAGGATGAGGTTCTTTCTTCTTTGAATATATTGTTCAAACTAGTCTTGAAAGTTATGAAACGATCATCACTGATCGTACTCAGAGTGTCAACTTCCATCACAGATTCCTGCGGTGCCGTCTCTGCATTACTGGAAGAAATTTCCACCATATCACTTTGTGTAGATACCTGCGAGAGGACCACCGGGATTCTCGATCGTTTAACACGCCTATCAGTCTCTTCTTCTTCGTCTGAACTTTGGGAAGGCCTCCTCCTCTTTTTCTGTTCTTTTTCCAGTATTTTCTTGAAATACGCATACTGAATCAACTCGATAGCAGACTCAGCATCCTTTGCAGTAACTTCTCGGGACATTCTAGCTTTAGCATGTGCGGTCGACAGACGGATCATTGTTTCCAAAGTACGAGGAGTAACTGGTTGAGTTCTTGCCACATCGTTTTCCATCAAATCTTCACATCGGAGAGAAGCATAGTGACTACCTATTATTTCACTAGCTTCTTCCGTCAACGTCGGTTTCAGAATTTTCACGAAATGTATGTACTTTCTCATAAACTCAACGCTCAAAATTTTATCAGATTTCCTTCGAGAACCTCCGTGTAATAAAGCGTCATAAGGTTCATACATGGGTGTTTCTTTGTTTAATTCTGTTTCATCGGGATTATTCATACTCAATATTTCTGCGTTGGCATTCATTGGTAACACTTCACCATCCTGCTCAAGGGGACTCCTATATTGATGCATTCTGACTACATGATCTGCAATGACCAAATCCCTTTGTTCGTTTACAGTATCTAACATAACGAAGAGCAAGTCGAAACGAGAGAGTAGGGAATCTTGAAGACCGATGTTTTCCATGGGCGTTTTATACTGATTGTACTTTCCGTAAACAGGATTTGCAGCTGCTAAAACAGAGCATCTGGCATTCAATCTAGAGTGAATACCAGCTTTCGCGATTGTTACTCTTCCTTGTTCCATTATCTCGTGGATTGCAGTTCGGTCAATGTCCGACATTTTATCGAATTCGTCTATACATACTATACCGCGGTCTGCTAGAACCATTGCACCTGCTTCTAATCTTCTCTCTCCTGTTTCCTGGTCTACAGTTACAGACGCCGTTAGACCCACGCCAGATGAACCTCTTCCGGTGGTTGCAATCGCTCTCGGAGCGGTGCATAAGACATACCTCAAAAGTTGTGATTTGGCAACTGATGGATCGCCTATAAGTAAAACATTGATGTCTCCTCTCAATCTGGAAAAAGAAAAAATTTATTTGAAGTAAATACGAAAAGAAGAATCTCTTATAATAAATGCATTGGTTGGGAGAGGTTTCCAGTCTATGAAGATTTGGACATTTCCCACTGCTCCAAATGTCAAGGCTTCTTCCACAAAAAAGAAAATTGTAGGAATTTCACTGTCTATGGTAATTGCAGTGGAGAACATGAAGAGGGACTATGTCCCAAGGATAAAACTTTTTGTAAAAATTGTAAAATATCGAATGAAAAATTCAATACCAACTACAACTTTAAGCACTCTGCACTAGATTTGAGTTGTCCTTCTTTACAGTACCATAAAACGATACTTCAAAATAAAACTGCATATGAACCAATTTTTTTTCTTTTTCTTTTTTAAATAATGAATATTGCGCGGGAAGATGATTTGTTAAATTCTATTGAAAATGATTCGATTAATGAAATCATTGATGCTACTGAAGTATCAAATAAAATTAACATAAATGAAAAAAATCTAAATGTCCTACATATCAACATTAGAAGCATAAAAAAAATTTTTGATGAGTAATTGGTATTTTTGGAAAGCTTTCAGATTAAATTCTGTGACATAATAATATTATCTGAATGTTTTTGATTGCAGTCAACTGCTAACTTCAATCTCCCGAACTATACCACATTCTATAACAATAGAATAGTGACATAAACAGAAACGATGGTGTAATAATACTTGTCAAGTCAAATCTCAGTGCAGAAGTCAATACCACTAAATTTGAATTGTCGAATATATGTGTCACTAAGGTAAATTTAAAAGTTAATAACTTATTCATTTGCGTTGACGCTATATATAGGTCTCCTCAAACCTCTGTCCACACATTTATCCGAGACCTTGAGAGTTTTATAACTAACTATCTACATAAAAATATTGAAATACTAATAGGAGACATGAATATTGACCTCCTAGATGTAGCCAATAACATTACAAATGATTATCTGACAACCCTACACTCAAATGGATTTTTGTCTCATATCAATACTGTTACAAGACCACATAGTCAGTCATGTCTAGATCATATTTTCTTAAGAAATAATATAAAAACTGAAAAAAATACTTACAAGCACATATGTAATAAACTATGACATAACAGATCATAACCCTATTATGATAAACATCTCACATCCATAAAAAAAAATACATCATCCTGTGATACACATCACACAATAACTAAAATTGACACAGATGCATTAATAAGGCAATTTGAAGTAGAAACTTGGGAAATCGTATGTAATGAATATGATCCAGAAATAGCAACACAAACTTTTTATGAGAAATTCCAATCCTACGTCAAGGCTAGTCAAACTACTGAAAACATCAAGATCAGAGTTCACAAAAAGATTGAACCATGGATAACAAATGCCTCAATTAATTCTATAAAAACCAGAAACTAAAAAAACAACTGCAAAAAAACTACAAAACAGATAAAGCAAATTACTATAAAACGTTTAGGAAACACTTGAATAAAATAATGTCCAAAACCAGAAACAACTACTATAGGAACGAAATAAACAAAAATAGGGATAACCTAAAAAAACATGTAAAATAATTTCAGAAGCAACCAATGAAAAATCTAAAAAAAAATAATCTTCAAATTGTTAACAGTCCACTTGAAGAATTTCAAAATGACAAAGAAATGGCAACCTACTGTAATGCCTATTTTTCTTCCATTGGTATCGAAATTCATGAAAATATTCCCCATTGTAACACAGTGTTTCCCGCAAACCTAATAAATAAATCAATGTTTCTAAAACCAGTTTCGGAAAATGAAATCATCAAATATATAAACAGTCTAAAAAATAATAGCGCTCCTGGATTTGACGGTATAACTGCTAAATATCTGAAACTATTAAATCCCTATTTACTGAAACCCTTAAAACATTTTATAACTCTAATATTTAATTCTGGAATTGTACCAAATGAATTTAAAACCTCTGTAATAATACCCATCTATAAGGCTGGAAATCCTAATCTAATAACTAATTACAGACTAATCAGTTTAATTAGCAATCTAGCGAAAATTTCTGAGAAATGTTTAAAAGAAAGATTAATAGACTACTTAAAAAATAATATCCTACTTCCTATTCATCAATATGGATTTACCGAGGGCCTAAACTCAAGTGATGCCATGCACGAATTAACATCACTCGTTGCCAATGAAATGAATGAAAATAATAAGTGTATAGCAGTATTCCTGGACCTAGCAAAGGCCTTCGACACGGTACCTCATCGAAAACTCCTTGATGTCCTAGAACAAAATGGAGTGAGGGGTCTTTGAAAACTATCTAACGAACAGAAAACAAAAAGTCAAAATTAGAGAAACTGTTAGAAAATGTACGAATTGGTATACCGCAAGGAACAGTTTTGGGTCCAATACCATTTAAACTATACATTAAAAGCTTAACTGAAATAGATATCCAAGGTAAAGTAATATCATATGCAGATGACACCGTACTTGTCTTCAGTGATAAAGATTGGGAGGCCGTGAAGATACGAGCCGTAGCAGGAATTAAACACGTCAAAAAGTGGTTAGATGCCTCTAAACTATCACTACATGTTAAAAAACGAATTATATTGCATTTTCCAAAACATCTGCTGATCGTCCCCAATTTAAGAAGTTAATATGTGCTGACCTAGACTCCGAAATACAAGAAACTAAAACCTCTAAATATTTAAGTATTGTCATCGATCAAAATTTGAAATGGGACTCTCACATAACCTACATAACAAAAAAACTTACGTCATGGAATCGTGGGGGGGGTTATATGAGGTGGCGCTGAGACCTTAAAATGTTATTCAAAATAAAATTTATTTTTAAGAAAAGTCGAAGGTAGGTACTCTACTCTGCTATTATATAATGAAAAAATTCAAAATATTAGGTGCATTCATACCATATTTTGTTATATACACAAACACGAACATTCAAAAAATTATATTAATGATTGTCGTATCACTAGAAATGTATCTAACCAATGAATCAAAGTCCCAAAACCAAAGAGTAAATTTTTCAAAAATTGCTCTAACTACCTGGGCTCAAAATGTAATGTTGACTTACCGATTGAGGTCAGAATGCGGCATGAACCTCACAAATTCAATAAAACTGCCTCGATGTACATTTATCAAAATTTCTGTAAACATTTTTTGGGGTAATATATCGCACCCGTCGTAGAATAAGGAGACAACTCAAAAATTGATTTTGTTGGGAAATCGTATTTGAAGTTTTGGTTTATCGAAGTTTTCGTTCTATACTTTTGTGTTCTTACTCAATTTAACACGCTGAACATTCGTAATTACTGCAGCAATCCATTTGAACATTATCACTTTAGCACCCAATATTCAATTAACGCAATTTTTCCCGTCGTGCTGGAATATTCTACGGTTTTTCCAAAAAATTTGAAATGTTACCTTATGTCTCTTATGTGGCGGAGAGGCCAATTAGAGTTATTCTGATATTGCACGTAAGAAAAGGGTTACTTTCTGAGTATTGCTTATAATTCTATCTCTTTTAGGACTTATTGCTTATAATCTCTATCTTCTTTTAGACCTCTAAGACCTATTCAAATGGCACAAACAGGTTTCCCTAACCTAAGTGCCAAATTAAAGCCATTGAATATTCATCAAGTATCTATGAATCTAGCATTCTTTATGTGTTTCTCTTTTCTCTGTAATTCAGATTCTAATAGTAATGTATAACTAATATATGTAATGTAAACAATGTAAGGAATGTAAACGATGTAAACAATAAAAAATAAAAAAAAAATAAAAAAAATGAGTCACCTTGTGCCATTCGTCAAATTCTTTTCTACACCCCCTAAAAGAAGACAAAGAATAGCCCTCTTTATATAATCATGGCCATGAATGGAAGGGGCTAAGGACTTAGCTAAAAGACCACATATGTCTTTAGACGATTGTGCCAATTTCTTACACTTCAGGATATCGTCCCTCGATATGGACATAGTTGCTTCTTTACTAATCTGGGCAATATTATTAGCTATTATTACTGTTCGAAACATTCCACTCGTGTAACTTCCTTGTTTACTAGGCATACACCTGAAATTCCCAACGATCTGAATTCTATCACCAGGTTTACATTTATCCACTAAATCGTTGTCACAAATGATATCTATAGACCTAGGTAATTGGCCAGCCGGTGCCTTCTCCGGCATTTCTTGAATGGATAAAGTTTGGTGGTCCTTATATTGCGAGAGTCCATATACGGTTTCTAAGAAATTACCGTCTGCATCTTGAGTTGGATAAACTACGGAAGATGGAATAGCTTCTAATGAGGTTAAATCGGCATATTTCCTTTCCATGAATTTTTTTGTTGCTGGGCAATAATGTACACTTTTAACGATTTTGGTAAGAATCAAAGAACATCTGGTAACTATTCCTTCACAGCAAACTAAATGTCCCAGATATCTCGAAGTTAATGTGCGAGGAGTAACATGATTATTACCAAAGCTTCCTTCAAATGCAATGAAAAACTCGTTGTCCTTGGTGAACACGCTGCCTATCCTAGATACAAATTCCTTCAGTGCTTTTTGAAAAACTAGTAGTTCTTCAAATGCGTTCATGAGTAAATTTCGGGCTCTCGTAGGATTTTTTGAACGTAAATCATTGATATTAACCAAAAGTCTTGTATTCTTTTCTGCCACCATATCATTCACTAGTTGAGAATATTTTCCTTGATCTTCCTCATCGTCTAAAAAATCTAGGTATTCTTGAAATGCCTCTTGCAAATTTTCATCTAATTTTTGTACATCCATTATAAAATACTAATTAAAACAACTTGAACATATACGTTCAGCCGTTTTACACACTTTTACACACCTTTGGCGGGAATGCGGGAAATTAAGATGAGCAAATGTAGGATCCTAGCAAATGTCATTTGGATCATCAGATTGGAACTACAGATTGAAAAACTATATTATTGCTACAGCAGCTTTTTTTAAATTTCCATTTCGAGCAGGAAGCGTTTTGTTCCACGTTTTTCTGAAACTGATGTCAGTTTGAATTATCGTGTAATATCGACAATCAGTCCATCAGTTTGCCATCATTCAATTTATAATCAAACTGATAGACTGAAATGATTTCATGTCTGAATGGCATGAAATTTGCGTCTCAACTGTTTTTGGAGTGTTATCGAATATTAGCAAATCGCTTTCCTCAGAAGAAATGAAAGATGTACAGCAGGGGTGGCCAACCGTACTACCGTACTACGTCGCGCCACGGTCGTGAGGATGTGCCGGTGAACCCCCGAAATAAGAAAACCAATTGCAATGAGGAACAGTTGGCCTAGCTAGGGGAACCACAGACTATTTATAAACTCGCAGTGCAAGTTGTCTATTGCAATAGCGTCTACTGTACTGTTTGATACTTATTCAAGCAATTTATTTTGTGGAGTTCTTTTTTCGAAAAATGTCGTCCACAGGAAGGAAGAAATATGCCATTTGGTCATATTTTGCTGTTTTTAGAGAAATCACTGACGTGAAGCTTTTGAGCGCTCCACCCCGTAGGGAGATTCGCATTTTTCAGTTTTAGAAGAAATTTCTAACAGGTGTCAAAAAAAATTTCATACTACGATGAAACTCCAGACTTCACGTCAGTGCTTTGAGTCTTGGTAATGCCATCTGGACAAAATTCCGCAAGTAGTTTCAATACATTATTCTTCATCTATCTGCAAAATTTCATTCAAATCCAATCAGTAATTTCGAAATTATCAGAAAAAAACTGTTTTGAACGGTAATATTCACGGAACCGCTAGTCTAATTTTGCTCATTGATAAACGAGACCGCGACATTGGAGATTCAAACCTACCCTAAAAATTTCAAGCCTCTAGGTCTTTCCGTTCGAAAGTAATAATTTTCAATGGTTCTGGTCGAGCGATTTGGAGAAAATTTCGCATTTAGCTTGAACATGTCATTCTCCATCTGAGTGCAAATTTCATACTGACCGAATCAGTAGTTTCGAAGTAATCAGGCGAACAACATTTCGAATGGCCATATTTACGGAACTCCTGGTCGAATAATGGACCCAACCGCAGCATTCGAGATTTGAACCTACCCTGAAAATTTCAATTTTCTAGGTCATTCCGTTCGAGAGTGAGTTGACTAGTGCTGTGTATGAAGAAACATATACAAAAATGTGTTCCATCTGAAAATTCTCAGCTACCAATGTCAGTCATTTATGTGTATTATTAATGAAAAAAAAATTACGAAAAGCACTGCCGTAAAGGCAGGAGCTTTTGAGCGCTCGTACATGCACCTTGTAGGTAGATTCGCATTTTCCAGTTTTAGAAATCAATTGAAGGAATTTTCGACAGCTGTCAAAAAAATTCTGAAACCTCCAGACGTCATGTCAGTGCTTCAGCTGATCAATTTTTTTTCGATAATACGCTAGAATTTTTTACGGTATCTATGGTCTTGGTGATGCGATCTGGACAAAATTTTGCACGTAGTTTGAATACATTAGTACTCAGCAAGGTGAAAAATTTCATCCCAATCCGCCCAGGATTTTCGGAACTATCAGCAAAAAAATATTTTGAACGGCCATATTTACGAAACCCCTAGTCTAATTTTGCTCATTGATGAACGTGACCGCGATAACCCGTTCAAAAGTTACAATTATCTATGGTTTCTATGGTTCTGGTCATGCGATATGGACAAAATATTGTTTTAATATATCATTCTCGATTAAAATACAAAATTTCATCTCGATCGAATCCGTAGTTTCGAAATTATCGAGAAAACAAAATTTCAAACGACCGTATTTACGGAACCCCTAGTATAATTCTGCTCATTGATAAACGTGAACGCGACATTTCAGATCCACACCTATCCTGAAAATTTCCTAGTCCTTTCCGTTCGAAAGTTATGTTTTTCTATGGTTTCTATGGTTCTGATCATGTGATCTGGAGAAATGTAGCTTGAATATATCATTCTCCATTAGTATACAAAATTTCGTCACGATCGAATCAGTAGTTTTGAAATTATCAAGAAAACTAAATTTCAAACGACCATATTTACGGAACCCTTAGTTTAATTTTGCTCATCGATGAACGTCATCACGACATTCTAGAATCTCACCTATCCTGAAAATTTCAAGTCCCTAGGCGTTTCCGTTCAAAAGTTACAATTTTCTATGGTTCTGGTCATGCGATCTGGACAAAATTCCACATGTAGCTTGAACACCTCATTCTCCATTTGAGTGCAAAGTTTCATCTCGATCGAATCTGTAGTTTCGAAGTAATCAGGAGAATAAAATTCTGAACGGCCATATTTACGGAACCCCTGGTGGAATTCTGCCCATTAACGAACTTAACCGAGGCATTTGGGATCTGAACCTACACTGAAAATTTCAAGTCTCTAGGTTGATCCGTTTGAGAGTGATCGTGCTTACGGCCGGCCGGACGGACAGACTCGAATTTTCCGACGGATTCGTCATCAGTGAGTGGAACATAGTCGTTTGAGACCACTTTCGGCTCGAAATTCGAAAAATACAGACATCGTGACGAAATGATATAGCCCTCGTGTAAGTAGTACGAGCGCTCAATGAGAATTGGAGAAACTATCACGAGAAAATGTTGGAATCGAAGATGGCGGACGAAGCAGATGATAGTGAAAGTGGCTCCCTTAAAAATTTCAAAATTGGGGATATTAAGTTTGTTCACTGCAAGGAAAAAGTGGTGGACTATGCTAAGTGCTCAAAGTGTGAAGGAAGCTTTCATCCGAGATACATGGATCAGTCGGCAAGTTCAAAATCAACGACTTGCTAACATGAACAACCGAATGTGAATGGAATAAGCGATCTCAAATATCAGAACATGATTTTGAGCATTGAGAATTCTTACCTTATGGAATTACTGAAAGAGGTGCAAGAAAAAAACAGAATTCTAATTGTATTATATATAGTTTATATCCCGACTCTCCTAGGTCTCTATGAGACCGCTCAGAAAATAATACTTTATCGATGGAAAAAATTCAACTTCAGAATAAAGAAAAAAAGATGGAAGATATCAAAGCTGATAAACAAATCATAAAAAATTACGGAAAGCACTGCCGTGAAGGCAGGAGCTTTTGAGCGCTCGTACATGCACCTTGTAGGTGGATTCGCATTTTCCAGTTTTGGAAATCAATTGAAGAAATTTTCGACAGCTGTCAAAAAAATTCTGAAACTTAGGCGAAACTCCAGACTTGATGTTAGTGCTTCAGCTGACCAATTTTTTTTCGCGATAATTCGCTAGAAATTTCTACGGTATCTATAGTCTTGGTGATGCGATCTGGACAAAATTTTGCACGTAGTTTGAAAACATTATTCCTCAGCTAGGTGCAAAATTTCATTCCAATCCGATCAGTAGTTTCGAAACTATCAGGAAAAAAAAAATTTCGAACGGCCATATTTACGGAACCCCTAGTCTAATTTTGTTCATTGATGAACGTGACCGCGATATTCGCGATCCAAACCCACCCTGAAAATTTCAAGTTCCTAGGCCTTTCCGTTCGAAAGTTACAATTTTCTATGGTTTCTATGGTTCTGGTCATGCGATGTGGACAAAATATTGCTTTAATATATCATTCTCGATTAAAATACAAAATTTCATCTCGATCGAATCCGTAGTTTCGAAATTATCGAGAAAACAAAATTTCAAACGACCGTATTTACGGAACCCCTAGTATAATTCTGCTCATTGTTAAACGTGAACGCGACATTTCAGATCCACACCTATCCTGAAAATTTCAAGTCTCTAGGCCTTTCCGTTCGAAAGTTATGATTTTCTATGGTTTCTATGGTTCTGGTCATGTGATCTGGAGAAATGTAGCTTGAATATATCATTATCCATTAGTATACAAAATTTCGTCACGATCGAATCTGTAATTTTGAAATTATCAAGAAAACCAAATTTCAAACGACCATATTTACGGAACCCCTAGTATAATTTTGCTCATAAATGAACGTGATCACGACATTCGTGATCCACACCTATCCTGAAAATTTCAAATCCCTAGGCGTTTCCGTTCAAAAGTTACAATTTTCTATGGTTTCTATGGTTCTGGTCATGCGATCTGGACAAAATCTCACATGTAGCTTGAACACCCCATTCTCCATTTGAGTGCAAAATTTCATCTCGATCAAATCTGTAGTTTTCAAGTAATCAGGCCAATCAGGGGAACAAAACTTTGAACGGCCATATTTACGGAACCCCTGGTGGAATTTGGCCCATTAACGAACTTAACCGAGGCATTCGGGAACTGAACCCACACTGAAAATTTCAAGTCTCTAGGTTGCTCCGTTCGAAAGTTATCGTGCTTACGGACGGACGGCCGGACGGACAGACTCGAATTTTTCGACGGATTCGTCATCAGTGAGTCGAACATAGTCGATTGAGACCATTTTCGGCTCAAAATTCGAAAAATACAGACATCGTGACGAAATGATATAGCCCTCGTGTAAGTAGTACGAGCGCTCAAAAACATCAACAACAAGAAAGAAGATGACGGAAATCAATCAAATGTCGAAGGAAGAAAAGTCAGTAGTAGAGAAAATTCAGAAAGGAATAGTGGACCTACTTACGCAGGTACATTGGCGCTACCTTCAAATAAAATAGGTCAACATAACCACTCAATAATTCAAGTTGACATTGTTGACAACGACAATTATGGAACAAATTTAATGAGAATAATCCAAAAAAAAAACAAATATTCCTTCAAACGGTGATCCTGATAGATTTCGAACTGTACAATACAAAAAGAAAAAATCTTTCAAACCTAAGAAACCAGATATGGGCACAAATGCATCGAATGAAACAAACCTTTTTAAGTCGACTGAAATGCCAAAGCTATGGCTGTTCATTTCCCGAATTGATTCTACGGTAAACAAAGAAGAAATAAATGCATACATTGCAGGAAAAAGTAATTCTGAAGGGCACATTTCTGTCAGAATTGGAGACCAAAAAAACCAAATTTCAAAGCTTCTTGGTAGGAGTTCCCACAGACCTGAAGGAAAGGGTATACCAAAATGATTTATGGCCAATGGGGGTAACTTTTGAAAGGTTTTACTTTTCTAAAGGACGTCATTTTTTGGAGAATGCATCAAGCAAGACTTCAATTCAAAAATAAAACAACCTGAGCAACTCACAAACAAATACATGATCTTTCATCAAAATGTACAATTCTTGGGAAATGCAATTGATCAACTAGAAGAACTATCACAGGAACTGTCTTTTGCATGTCATCTCAAAAGATCAAGGAAAAAATGGAGAAGTACAAAACAAAAAAGAAGAAACCGAAGATATATTTCAAAAAGGCCAATAAAAAGGAAAAAATTAATCAATCAGAAAAATTTTGCATTAAACTCATTAAAGATATAACCAAAAATCTATGCGATATTGGTATTAATCAATTACAAAGAAGGTTAGTCCATTATACACGGCAAGAAATCTGACAAGAAACCTAAAAGTAGTCTGAGAAATGTGATATCTGTATAACAAATAAGTTTGACCTAATGTCTCATTTGGGTCCAGTCACAAGGATGTTCAAAATAATCTCTATAGACACTATTCGTTCGAGACCTACAGAGTTACTTACACCTCATTTCATCTAATATGCATTTATTTTAACGTCAAAAACCCAGAATGCAAATGATTTCGTAAGGCTAATAAACCATACATACATCAGATTCAGAGAATATTGGTATGGTACTCAATGACCAATACCCTGGAATAAATTGGAACGAATTCAAAATGTATTTGAAAGATAAATCAATACCTATGGACTTCACCTTCAGTAAATGCACCTTTCTCAAATGGAATGAACGAGAGACTAAATCAAACTCTAGTGAACAAGATAAGATGCAGAATAAATGAGATAAACAGAAAAATGGCTTGGCTAACATCAAGAGGCTGTGTTAATAAATACAACAAATTAATTATGCTGATGTGACAATTTTCTGCCTCAAAAAATGAAATAAAAATTATGATATCCATAATTAATAGTAATTGACGTAACAAGTCCGGAAAATACTGTTTTTTTGGACGAGTAGACAAAATCCTGGAAGTCTGCAAGTCCAAGAAAACTGTTTTTGGGCGTGTTGCGTACACTATTTTTTCGGCAACCGTGTAGAATAACAAATCAATGAAACACATTTCTTTATTGCGATAGGTAAAACACTCCGAACTTTAAAATATCAAAATGGCAACTAATTTCATGTTGGTATTTCATTGCTATGGTAATGATCAATTGTATTTATCGAAATCAGACCCACCAAGATTTTCATATAGCCAATGATATCAACGTAATAGGTGTCAGTCTTAATTTCGTTGCTACGGAAAACGTACTTTCCGGCCTAGTCCAGAAAGTACGTACTTTCCTGGACTAGGCCGGGAAGTATAATTTTCTCAAAGGAAAAACGTCTGGGAAGTGAGTACTTCCCGGACGGTTGCCGAAAAATGTTTTTCTATGATGGTTGAAGAACACTTCTCTAGTTTTTTGACCATCGAAATTTGTTTACAATGACAAACACCAGTGTTTGCATCAAATAGTTTGATTGGAAGAATTCGTTATGTAGAGGTTTTGGGTTGAAAAATCAAATGGAGGTAAATTATACTTCCTATATAATATTCTGCAATGATTGGAAATTCGTTATAAAGAGGTCAATAACAAAAAATATTTGTAATGTAGAGGTATATTTTACATTAACTCTTACGGGCAGTTCTAGAAAATTTCGAAATATTCGTTAAATAGAGGAATTCGTTATATCAAGGTTACACTAAGTACAAGTGACAGAAAATCAGAGTCCAACCTTTTCCATATCACAAAACTTATACCACTCATCCCAGCTTTTACACATAAAGATGAAGAAGACAGAAAGAGGACTTAAATAATTTTAATTCATTATTGGTAAGAGCATTTGTAAATAGTTGTGAATATCCTTTGATTAATTCAATAAATGCTTTATTTATAGGGCAATCCATTGGAGTTTACTTTGTTCACCTAATTCCAAAAGAAAAATTGAAAGATTAACCTTGAATAAAAATGTGAAGTTATTCAAATGGATGGACATTCATATCTGGAAAAATTTCGGTTCCCAATACAAACAATAAAATTGAGTCTATCTTAATAGAATAGTTCTGTGAAATTTGATAGGGTGCAAAATAAGGTGGTCCATAAGCAATATTTTCTAATAATTTTTTAGTTGTTAAATATCACAAATCTGGAAAACCAAAGCCACAAAGGAAACTTTGTGTATGTGGTGTCATTCAATGAAGAAAATTGGGACTTGTGTCTAAACTTCCAAGTATTCTACCCAGAAATTGAATGGGATTCTGGGAAAGCTTGGCTATATCAACCGAAGAAGATAACAGCCAAGATGAAGATTGAAAACTTTCGTATCTTTCTTCTAATAAATATTTTTCATCCTAGACTTTCTAATCCAGCATATGAATTATAAGAAATTACATATGATAAAAAAGTGGTGTCCACCATTTTTTTGGAAAATATATTCTTTCAGTATGAAACTTTTTTGCATACATTTTGAGCATTACCGTACAATAAAAAAATTGAATGTAAAATAGCAAAAATTAAATATAGGTAAGAAAATGTGAAATAACTCCAAACTTTAATATTATCAGTTACACCCATTTATTCTGTAGGCTGTATATGTTTCATTCAAGAATAACAAAAAAATTTCGCAATTTTAGCCTTTAACTCGGTAATTCCCTATAATTCATAACAAAATATAATATTGGCTTTGTGCTCTATCTACCTTGAATGTCCTCTTTATTTTTAATTTGCAGGTCAAAATTGTCCTATCTAACAAAAGTCACCCGTCTAGTAAATATTTCATCCTTCAAATAGGATTACTACAAATTTTTCACTTCATTTTAGCTTAGCCTATTCCATTATTCAACTGTCAATTCATTGATTTCCAGTAAACAAAACAAAAATGATGAAAAAGTTTCCACCTTGTAAGCATTCAAAATGTGCAATTACCTCCTGCATGACTTCTCAAATTTCAGTACCGTGTAAGACTGATGAGTTTTCTATAATTAACTGCTTTTCAACAGAACAATTTCAATAGCATTTTAATGTATGTACTTACAGACAAGGCCGTACCCAGGAAAAAATTCCGGATGGGTGGTGGTCTATTAAAATTATTTTTTATTCTAAATTTTTTTAATTTTAATCATCAAATGAAGCATTTATAGGCCGTTTTCAAAATTTCGGGGGTTCTGGTACGGCCTTGCTCACAGAGCTATAAAACAAGATCCTCAGTAAGGTTTTGCCTAATAGTATTAACATGACATTATAATCTTTAACATAAATATCAGAACCATGAATTTTTCTTTTCAGATATGATATGTGTGGATGCCTATTCCTATATGAATCTTGTGTTTTGGAGTCAGCAATGCATATTGTGGGTAACTCAGAACAATCCTCACATTTTCTTATGATATAGGTTGTTAGGGATCTCTCCATTGTATATAAAGTTTTACTTACATAAGAGTCAGTTGCCTTTGTTTCACATTCCCATATCGGGCAACAGTTGACAAAATAATATGTCTGCAGTCAATAGTAAAGTACAGAAGTATCTTCTTCAATGATGGTCCCCAGCTCCTTGCCCTGCAAATACCATGATTTGTTCCAGCTCCATGTACAATGAAGTGGAGGTTTGCCATGTTGATACATTGATTCCAAATTAACACTATTGTTGAGAATATTTCTGCATCTTGTATTTTTTTTCTGGATGAACTCAACAGCAAGTAAGAAGTCATCACCTTCACTAAGCCCTACAATACTGCATTACTTTTTCCAGCTGGTGAGGTTTTGCAACAGCCAGCCTACTGTCATACGGGATATTAATTATCTGTTATGTTAATTTCATATCCTATTCTTGGACTTCCAAGTGGCCTCCTTCTGTTTAGGACTTCTCTCATCGTAGAGGATATGTCCGTCTCCTGGTCATCTAATTTGAGATTCAAAATACACGTCAATATCTTATAAATATTCCAGAGATGTTATAATCAATTGGAAATATGCAATGAAAAATAATACTGTTATAGATTTTCATTATTATTAGGGGTTTATGGAACCTATGATAAGGTAAAACCAATAACTAGAATCAAAGGTTATTTCTCTTACCTGGCACGAATTGGGGTTGATATGATTTGTAGAATTTTTGAGGATATGGTTTGGGCTCATTCTTTCATTATAAAATTTAAATTTACTTTTTTGAAGAAAAAAATCAGTGTGGAACAAGAATAAATATTTTTTCACATCGCAGATGGAAAACATATGTGGTATCAGTATACAACTTCGAAGTTCGTTAAAATATTGAAGATCTTTTCTCTACAGATAGGCACCTATTGAGATTAGGGGATATAGTATATTGGTTTCAATCTTCAAACCTGATCAAAAATGATAACATTCGGAAACCTTTAATTCAAAATCAAGATAATTAGTTACATTGTACAATCGGCCTTGTGGGTTAATAAATTGAGAGGAATTTCAGAATAAACCAACCTCAAAGAATCATAGTTGGTATCCACTTCAGCTACCATGGAGTAATAGAATTTTGTTAGAACTTTAGGCCCAATAACCGATTTTGATGTTTTGTTTTTTAAACGCACTTTTGTTTAAAACCACGAGTGGGTGTTTTAAAGTAAAAATTGAAAATGATCACTGATTAAACTAGCAATAATTTCAGAAATAGCAACATTATAATATGATAGATAAGTTGCGATAGTTACTTACATTCGAATTTACTACTGCAACAATTCACAGGAATTCACATGAACTGTACTAAACGATTATATTTTTCAAAATAGTTGATAATAGGACTAGGCGAACCGATTTCGGTTCGCCTAGTCTTATTCTAGCAATCTTATAGTATAGGTTATATGATTCCTTTCAATTTGAAGTATTCTTTAGTCACTGCCTTTTCAAACACTGATTTTGGCTTCATTATCGAAATTTGGTTCTTGAAGAACCAATGCTAGGATGAGTATTGAGTACCTAGGTATTTAGACGTTTGAATTCAAATTTCAAATCAAAAATGAAATGAGGTTTAAACCTTCGGACGTTTCATTTTGACATTCGAGGTTAAAGGTTAAAGCATTGACATGTGATGTGACATCCTGACATCTAACATCCTGAGCATGCTTAACATCTGTGTCCTGCAGTTAGGTGTGCGTTGTCTCTGGTCTCTGCTTTGAATATAGTACTACCAAAGACTATGTTCCTCTTTGGTACTACAGGAAGGAGCATTAGGCCTGAAAAAGTGGTACCAAACTGGTTGTTGCCTATGGCCGAATCGTAATTCCGGATTGCAGTGGCGTAGA
This sequence comes from Aphidecta obliterata, assembly GCA_963966015.1. NCBI lineage: Eukaryota > Metazoa > Arthropoda > Insecta > Coleoptera > Coccinellidae > Aphidecta > Aphidecta obliterata. Next base: position 18,583,059 of record OZ014434.1, on the reverse strand, counting down.
GTATTTTAGTAGGGTAGAAACTAGAAAACTTCTATTCATTTTAGTTGTTGAATGCTTTCAAACATTGATCTACTAATCAACTAATGTTTCTCTTAGGAATAATAATGATAATAAATAATAATAATAATTTATTCAGCATCAATAATTTTCATGCTTCGTCAAATCATTATACATATTACATTACTAAAGAAAGTTTACATACATACCATAATATTAAAATATAAATATAACAGGAAACTACAAATAAATGATGTTCTTTGTATATCCTTGTAGACCTTGAAATAAATGATACATTATCCCTAAAATTTATCCTACATGTACAGAGCCAAGTAAAATCTACACCTTTTTGCTAACAAGCAATAGTTTTTGCCTTGATGTTAGGTAGACGAGTGTTTTTATCAAGATATATTCATCAATTAAAGGACCTCAATTCCCAACTTTGGTAGCAACCTCAAAGGAGGGGCTTGTCGGACTGTCTTTTTTTTTAAAAAAAATGAATTATGTGGTATATACCCTGAATAAAATGAAAAAACAAGTACATTTATACATTTTGAAGACCATCTATTATGCAAATTTTCAGTCGTTAACAACTTATGGAATCATTTTCTGGGGTAATTCCTCACATGTTGATAGGATTTTTGTCTCTCAGAAGTGGGCAGTGAGGATAAAGTGAGGCTTAAAGTATCGAGAAACATGTCGATCTCTGTTCAAAAAAAGTGGAATTCTCACTGTTCATGGCCTGTATATTCATCGGTTATCATTGTTCTTCGATGAACATAATTATTACTTTGAAACTAATAGAAATGAAAACAATACTAGACAGATGATTCATTGGTTTTTTCCTTCTCTAGCTTGTTATGAAAGACACCCTCTTTATATGGCCATAAGGATATTCAATGCATTACCTACAAAGCTTCGGAATATTCAGGAATACAATAAATTTAAAAAGGAGATCCACAAATTTATAATAGATTGTGAGCCCTATAGTGTTGAGGAATTTTTGAGTTTTTGTGTGTAATTATTGTTTAAATTGATTTTGACTTGTTTCATCTTTGTAGTGGGTGTTTGTGAGCTGCTATGATTGTTGAAATAAAAATTCACTTACCTTCTTAACTCGTTGAAAATCTCTTTTGAGGAAGACGTTGACAGTGCAAGGCAAACATCACAGCTTTTTGAGCGCTCGTACTACTTACACGAGGGCTATATCATTTCGTCACGATGTCTGTATTTTTCGAATTTTGAGCCGAAAATGGTCTCAATCGACTATGTTCGACTCACTGTGACGAATCCGTCGGAAAATTCGAGTCTGTCCGTCTGGCCCGTAAGCACGAAAACTCTCGAACGTAACGTCCTAGAGACCTGAAATTTCCAGTGTGGGTTCAGTTCTCGAATGCCTCGGTTGAGTTCGTTAATGGGCCAAATTCCACCAGGGGTTCCGTAAATATGGCCGTTCAAAGTTTCGTTCCCCTGATTACTTGAAAACTACAGATTTGATCGAGATGAAATTTTGCACTCAAATGGAGAATGAGGTGTTCAAGCTACATGTGTCCAGATCGCATGACCAGAACCATAGAAACCATAGAAAATTGTAACTTTTGAACGGAAACTCCTAGGGACTTGAAATTTTCCGGATAGGTGTGGATCTCGAATATCGTGATCACGTTTATCTATGAGCGAAATCATTCTAGGGGTTCCTTATATATGGTCTTTCGAAATTTAGTTTTCTTGATAATTTCGAAACTACAGATTTGATCGTGACGAGATTTTGTAAACTAATGGAGAATGATATATTCAAGCTACATTTCTCCAGATCACATGACCAAAACCATAGAAACCATAGAAAATCATAACTTTCGAACGGAGAGGCCTAGGGACTTGAAATTTTCAGGATAGGTGTGGATCTCAAATGTCGCGTTCACGTTTTTCAATGAGCAGAATTATACTAGTGGTTCCGTAAATACGGTCGTTTGAAATTATGTTTTCTCGATAATTTCGAAACTACGGATTCGATCGAGATGAATTTTTGTATTTCGATCGAGAATGATATATTGAAGCAATATTTTGTCCAGATCGCATGACCAGAACCATAGAAACCATAGAAAATTGTAACTTTTGAACGGAAAGGCCTAGGAACTTGAAATTTTCAGGGTGGGTTTGGATCGCGAATGTCGCGGTCGCGTTCATCAATGAGCAAAACTAGACCAGGGGTTCCGTAAATATGGCCGTTGGAAATATTTTGTTCCTGATAGTTTCGGAACTACTGATTGAATTGGAATGAAATTTTGCCCCTAGCTGAGGAATAATGCATTCAAACAAATTATCGAAGAAAAATTGGTCAGCTGAAGCACTGACATGAAGTCTTGAGTTTTGCCTAAGTTTCAGAATTTTTTTGACAGCTGTCGAAAATTCCTTCAATTGATTTCTGAAACTGGAAAATTTCAATCTACCTACAAGGTGGATGTACGAGCGCTCAAAAGCTCCTGACTTCACGGCAGTGCTTTTCGTAATTTTTTTTCATATTCCAATGAATTTTATTTACTACATCCACAGCTTCCTCCTCCTCACCGGCAGAAGAAATCGATTCTTGCCAATAGCAACCACCTCAGATTGGATCGAACTTTGTCTTCAACTGTGTAAAAGCTACCCGAGGTTAGACACAGCAAGTGTCATAAGACATTGCGACCTTATAAAACCTATCGCAATTGGCGCCCGTGTTAATTGGTAAATAAGATTATAGGCATTATTCTCAACCCGGAGAAAAACGCCGTCACACAATATTCCTGATAGTAAAACAAGAAAAGTTAGAACATTCACAGTAATTGGAGACAATAACCTCAAAATAAATGAATATAATAAATTTATTGATCCAGTTGGACATGGAAATGTACAGGACGAGTCAGCGTTTGTTACATCAGACATAGAGCAATTTAAACAAGAATGTTCGTATCTCGTTATCAACAAAGCTTCCACCGTCATTCTATTAAAATATATCGAAGAAACGCTGCGTTAAGATCAAACAATTGCGTTGAAAATAGATTCTTTTTGAGCGCTCGTACTATACTTACACGAGGGCTATATCATTTCATCACGATGTCTGTATTTTTCGAATTTTGAGCCGAAAATAGTCTCAATCGACTATGTTCGACTCAGTGATGACGAATCCGTCGGAAAATTCGAGTCTATCCGTCCGTCCGGCCGTCCGTACGCATGATAACTCTCGAACGGAACAACCTAGAGACTTGAAATTTTCAGTGTGGGTTCAGTTCACGAATGCCTCGGTTAAGTTTGTTAATGGGCCAAATTCCACCAGGGGTTCCGTAAATATGGCCGTTCAAAGTTTTGTTTCCCTGATTACTTGAAAACTACAGATTTGATCGAGATGAAATTTTGCACTCAAATGGAAAATGAGGTGCTCAAGCTACATGTGGAATTTTGTCCAGATCGCATCACCAGAACCATAGAAACCATAGAAAATCATAACTTTCGAACGGAAAGGCCTACGGACTTGAAATTTTCAGGATAGGTGTGGATCTGAAATGTCGCGTTCACGTTTATCAATGAGCAGAATTATACAAGGGGTTCCGTAAATACGGTCGTTTGAAATTTTGGTTTCAAGATAATTTCGAAACTACGGATTCGATCGAGATAAAATTTCATATATTAATCGAGAATTTTATATTAAAGCAATATTTTGTCCAGATCGCATGACCAGAACCATAGAAACCATAGAAAATTGTAACTTTTGAACGGAAAGGCCTAGGAACTTGAAATTTTCAGGGTGGGTTTGGATCGCGAATTTCACGGTCACGTTCATCAATGAGCAAAATTTGACTAGGGGTTCCGTAAATATGGCCGTTCAAAATATTCTGTTCCTGATAATTTCGAAACTACCGATTTGATTGGAATGAAATTTTGCACCTAGCTGAGGAATAATGTATTCAAACTACGTGCGAAATTTTGTCCAGATCGCACCCCCAAGACCATAGATACCGTAGAAAATTCTAGCGAATTATCGAAACTAAATTGATCAGCTGAAGCACTGACATGAAGTCTGGAGTTTCGCCTAAGATTCAGAATTTTTTTGACAGCTGTCGAAAATTCCTTCAATTGATTTCTAAAACTGGAAAATGCGAATCTACCTACCAGGTGCATGTACGAGCGCTCAAAAGCTCCTGCCTTCACGGCAGTGCTTTTCGTAATTTTTTACTTCCTTCATTGGATTTTGACGAAATTCACTGAACTCAACCGCTACTCCCAAAACGTTATCATAACTTCGGTGCTATATAACTTATAATACTGACATAATTGCACCCAAATTATGTCCAACAGACACCGTTCGCGAAACTAGAAACGAACAATTATTCTCATTTCATAAGTCTGAGGAACATTCATCTTGGTGTGCAGATCTTTGAAAATATAGATCGTTCGAATGATCAAGAAAAATTACGAAAAGCACTGCCGTGAAGTCAGGAACTTTTGAGCGCTCGTACATCCACCTTGTAGGTAGATTCGCAACAAGACATGGGCGTAGAAAATGTCCAGATGACGGCTCTCATTGCCGATGTGCAGAAGAAAAAGTAGCAACACTTCGTAGAACTAGGGCGGTAGATGACAACTGGAATGACAGCAATATTCAGAAAGACCAAGAGAAAGATCCAGAACTTGGTTTAGTCATCAGCTGGAAGAAGTGCAATCGAAGACCATCATGGCAGGAAATTGCAGGTTACTCGTCAGCTGTTAAATCCTGCTGGTCACCATGTAATTCTTTCACTCTGGACAATGGGGAACTGAAGCGTGTATTGGAGTCCGAAAATGGTGGTGAAGACCGACGCCAGATAGTTGTACCCAGGATTCGAAGACAGGAAGTGCTTCGTGAAATCCATGACGGGGTCGTTGGAGGACATCTGGGGGTGAAGAAGACGTTGCAGAAAGTGAGGCAACGGTTCTACTGGGCTAGTTGCCGTGATGATGTTCAGGACTGGTGCAGAAAGTGCGCTGTATGTACTGCTAGCAATGGACCTCGAATACGACCAAAGGCTCCCATGCGTCAGTACAATGTAGGCAGGCCATTCGAGAGAATCGCCATCGACATTGCCGGCCCGTTTCCCGAATCAGACCATGGAAATAAATACACCCTGGTGGCAATGGATTTTTTCAGTAAGTGGGCCGAAGCTTATGCCCTACCCAACCAGGAAGCTATCACCGTCGCCGAAGTTTTGATGCAAGAGTGGATATGTCGATTTGGTATTCCATTGGAGCTACACTCAGACAGACAGGAACTTCGAATCCAAAGTATTTCAAGAAATGTTTCAATTGCTGAACATCAACAAGACAAGGACCACGGCGCTTCATCCGCAGTCCGATGGAATGGTGGAGCGGATGAACAGAACAATCAACCGCTACTTGTCCAAGGTTGTCTCTGACCATCAAAGAGACTGGGACCAGTATCTTCATTTGTTCCTGATGGCTTATCGATCTGCAGTACACGAATCAACTGAACAAACCCTTGCTAGTATCGTAATGGGCCGAGAACTACGACTCCCATGTGGCCTGCGGTTTGGAATACCACCGGGACAAGACACTGCCAGAGAAGACTTGTCAGCAACTTGAGACAGAGAATGGACGATATCCACGAACTGGTCCGGTTAAACATCCAGAGTGCCAGCGATAGAATGAAGCAGACGTACGACATTAAGGTCGAGGCTGGAAGGTTTCAGGATGGTGACCTGGTCTGGTTGCACAACCCCAAAGTAGTCGTGGACTATCGCCGAAGTTGCAGAACACTTGGGAAGGTCCGTTTAAAATCATGAAAAGGATAAACGACCTTATCTACCGAATTCGGAAGCCACCACGAGGGAAACCAAGGGTCGTCCACTTCAACCGATTGGCCCCTTACGCTGGAAATCACGACCAAGTTCGCACCCTCAAACCACCAGAGGATGAGATGACATACCAGAAGTTGCAGAAAGTGAGTAGTATTCGGGATTTGGGAGTGGTTCTGGATTTAAAACTGAATTTCATCAAGCATATAGACAACATCGTGTCATCGGCGAATAAAATGCTTGGTTTCGTCCTTCGTCATAGTAAGATGTTAAAAAAAATGAAACTTTGTTGACGATGTATTATTCTTTGGTTTGTAATAGGCTGAATTTTTCATCTCCAGTTTGGAATCCTCACTATGAATGTCACGTGGGACGGTTGGAACGCGTACAGCACAAGTTTCCCCGATGTATGTCATATCGGAATAACTTCCGAATTGAAAACCATGAATATTCCGAAGCTCTCAAGAGGTTTAATATGGTCACCTTAGATAACCGCAGGAAAGTCAACGACATGTGTCTGCTATTCAAAGTGGTGAACGGCGTCCTTTCGGTCCCTTCTCTTCTCCAATCTGTACATTTTAAGGTACCTGAAAGGAGGCTCAGATCGGCTGAATGTTTGCCGTTCCTTTTCGTAGATTGAATATTACAAAAAATTCACCAATATGCAGAATTTTGAGTGAGTTCAACTCGAGCTCTTTCGATTTAGACCCCTTCAATATCCCCTTTATGCGCTATAAGAAGTTGTTGAAACATCATTATTATCATTATTTTGTACAAGATTGATTTCTTTCTGATTCCTTTTTGATTTCTTTTTGTTTCTTTCTAACTATTGGTTGCTCTTAGTCCAGTGTTTCGGTAGATTTTATCTTTGTTTGCACTAAGTTTAAGTTTATGCCTAAAGATTGTATATTTTTCTTTTTTATGTAACCTATGAATACTGTTTTTGGGTTGAAATACCTGTTTGTATTCTTGTTTCTCGATAAATAAATAAATAAATAAATAAATAAATATAATGTAAATTCAGAAATAATTTTCAGGACATCCGATCAGCGTACGACTTAGGTACATCGTTGAGGATACTGGAAAAATTGTGCGCAGAAAATAATATATTAGAATTGTTCCTCATAAAGTTAGCTAGCAATATAAATTTTTGAACATGTTGACAAATTGTAAAAATGAAATTCTGGGAACATTCTTTAAAGATTAACATAATAAGAGATCTAACGCGAATCGAAGACAGAGAACTAAGGCAAATTATTCTGAACGATTTTCATGTTTCCAACCGGTGGACATGCAGGTATCGAACGAATGTTCAACAATATCAAAAGAGAGTATTTTTGGAATGGTTTAAGATCTGACGTTGAAAATTTGTAAAGAATCTACAATTTTGACAACTATCCTCTGGAAATAAAATATAGGTTGCAAACGGCATGGAAAGATGCTAGAGAAAACTTGGTGAAGACAAAATTGAAAAGAAAAGAGAGTTTCGACAGAAATTGTAATGAAATGAACTATAAAGTAGGAGATAAGGTGCTCTTGAATAATAAGAACAGTGACAATAAACTTGATCCCTTATTTAACGGTCCCTACGAAATAGTGGAAGTGCGAAACCCAAACATTATTGTGAAAACGGACAAGAACAAACTCAAAGAAGTTCACAAGAACATAGTGAAACCGTATTTTTCATAACGAGTAATGATTACTAACCAGTGATTAGAATTAAAAGACTGATGTAAATTTTAGATTAGGAAAAATAACGTATTAAAACTTGGTAGATGTAAGTTCCATCAAAATTATGTATAATGTATATATAGATATTAAGCTATAGATAAGTAAAAAAAAAATATATTTGTATAGAAAAATTTTTCTCTCAAAGGAGGAAGGTGTAGTATGTATCAGTAGGAACACTCTGTATATTAGCGATCTTGAGATGCAATATCTGTTACCTCGCTATTCGTCAAACACGTGAGAACGGTGTTGACAATGATGTGTAATATTTTGTTGTTTAATATTAGTTGTTTAATATTATATCGATTATGCTATCAATGCCCAAGGTTGTTATGAATACAGCCACCCTGAACATCATAAACAATCTTGAATATATAAACACTAACATTTTTGCTAGAGAGATCAGAGTCTCTAGGTGTTACGAATAAACCTTCTTGACGAGTGATTAGTGTATTATTCACCATCCCTCGACTGCATAAAGATTGAGCGAACCTACCCTAGCTGGGTACGTTACAATGCATCGCGATCCTTATCTACCCGAAATTCACAGAACGACGCGATCACTGAATGATTCGAATAGAAAATCTGAAAATGTTTCTTTATCATGTCATAATTTATTGGTTACCTCGAGAGAACCAACTAGAGTTGTTACTAACAGTAGCGGATTAAGTGTTCAGAGCGCCCTAGGCAAGAATCTCATCGGCGCCCCTTTGGCTGCCATCTATATACAGGTTGTTTTCAAAGGTAAGGCTTTTTTCTTTGAAAGGTGTTAGAACCCAACAAAATAAGTAAAAATTCCAAGAATCCTTCATATAAAATATTCACCAGGGCCGAGTATTTCGAAATCAAATTTGCTAGCGAATCTAAGAAATATCCAGTCCTGACCTGACGGTACGTATTGAGATCTAAATGTGTTTATTAACTTCCTTTATGGAAAATCATCTGACAGAGCATATTGTTTTTGTGACTTCAGAATTCCGTAATGTGTTTCTAAATAGGTGGATAGGACATGTTGGGTCGATTTCTTGGCCTGCACGCTGCTCAGATCTCATCCCCTGTGATTTATTCTTTGGGGTCATTCGAAACATTAGTGTACAGTAACGGTGAGGTGAATAGTGTGGCAATTTCGAACAATTTCTGTAAACAATTTGGATCAATTTTATCGGTGAATTTGTGAACTTCCCAATTTTTTTTGAAGGACCTTTTCAATCAGTAATTTTCTGTCTCCTCAGTTTGAATTCAAGAATTATACCGTTCAGGAAAAATCTCTCAATAAAAGCTGTAAGAGAATATACGAAAATGCTATTAAATCCGGCAGTTTATTCACTTGCTAGATACATATGGCACCGTGATTCATGGCAGATCTTCTAACAGACTCGTCCTAAGATCTTGATGACCAAGATTTTTTGCATTTTTTTCAAATTGAATATTTTATATAATCAACTTCCGGCGAAATGATCTTTTTTGATATGTTCTAGCACCTGTCAAAAAAAGCCTGACCTTGAAAAACACCCTGTATATCACCGTCATCGCAGTCAATCAATTTTCGATGATAGGGATAGAATAGCGATCGAGTATTGACCCTACGAACGCGTAAAATTGCATTTGTAACTATCATTATGAAATCAGTCAATTAAGGAAAAATCAAGAAGGCCACGCACGCTTCGAAATCTCTGCCACCATAGAATTTTATATTGTGTAAGGTAAGGTGAATACCGACTTACTGACACATTCAATTATTTTAATATTTTTCGCGTGCGCCCCCCTATACCTTGGCGCCCCTAGGCTCGTGCCTACTTTGCCTTACGGATAATCCGCCACTGGTTACTAATATGAATGGCCTAACCTCCTCCACAAAGGTTGATCTCTCTTGTTGTTACTCTTTGGTTATATTACGCATAGAACAAAATATCACAGCTACGAATTTTGTGATCGTGACGGTTAGGTCATTTTCTAGATTGTTTTGGCCTTGGGGTTTCAGTTTCGATTGATTCGCGGTTCCAACCACCGATGAGGGCGCTGTGAAATGTTAACAAATATGGAGGAAAACATTTCAACTGAAGAACACTGAAATAAATACCTCACTGATTATTTTTTTTCAATGCCAATTACTCAGCTCAAAAAACGATAAAAATTTCTAGATATACCTACCGCACGAATACCTGGTTTCTAGATATAAAATAAAAATATCCCACGTGAAATATGAAAACAATAGTCGTTTTCTAGGTTCGGGATTTAGCCGGCAGTCAGCGTTTAGACTTTTGGAATCGCGAATCATGCCTATTTTTGGCCAACGTCGATATGGGGACTCCGTGTTTCGTATAAACCACAGATTTCTTTCTCTTGTAATTTTATGAAAATAATAGGGAAGTCGAGGAAAAACTAAAAAACCATTTTACAACCCAAATAACAATCGTTTATTACTACAATTTCTTTTATTGCTTGAGTTAGCATAATTATTTATTTGCGGGATCAACCTCATTAAAAAATTATATAAGTGACATTCAACAATTCCTCTTGATTTTCAAATGAACCGATTTTATATGCCTTTCGAGGTAAACCTTTCGAACTGAAGCATAATCACATAAGTGACACCTATGTTCCTTCTTATTCAAATGAATTAATTCTATATGCGTTTTGAGGTCACACTTTTGAGCTGCAGCATGATCACATAAGTGACACTTATGTTCCTTCATATTCAAATGAACCGATTTTATATGCCTTTCGAGGTTAACTTTCAGAATTGAAGCATAATCACATAAGTGACACTTATGTTCCTTCATATTCAAATGAACCGATTTTATATGCTTTTCGAGGTAAGTCTTTCGAACTGAAGCATAATCACATAAGTGACACGTATGTTGCTTCTTATTCAAATGAATTGATTTTATATGCGTTTTAAGGTCACTCTTTTGAGCTGCAGCATGATCACATAAGTGACACTTATGTTCCTTCATATTCAAATGAACAGATTTCATATGCCTTTTGAGGTTAACCTTCAGAACTGAAGCATAATCACATAAGTGACACTTATGTTCGTTAATATTCAAATGCACTGATTTTATATGGATTTTGAGGTTACCCTTGTAAGATGAAGCATACTCACATAAGTGACACCTATGTTCCTTCTTATTCAAATGAATTGATTTTATATGTGTTTTAAGGTCACTCTTTCGAGATGCAGCATGATCACATAAGGGACACTTATGTTCCTTCATATTCAAATGAACCGAATTAATATGTGTTTTGAGATTACACTTCGAAACTGCAACGTAATCACATAAGTGACACTTATGTTTCTTTAAATTTGTATGAACGGAATGATTGTGGTGTTCGAGATCAGTTTTCTGTTTTGCTGCATTAGCAAGTGGATTATTCCTATTTTCCTGTTCTTCAATGAAATTCTGAGTCGCTTCCATTTCGAATTCAGAATATAATGTTTCTTCGTCCATCTTCAGTAATTCACTCCTCTCATGCACCCCATTTTCATCTATGTAAGTTAATAGTAAAAACAGTCAGGATGGTGAACGAAATCGTTTATTTCACAATAATCTAATGTCGGAAATAAGCACGTGGAACTGTATACACATAGTAACAACTGTAATGGCGGCAGGCTAAGTGACGCTTACCTCTAGAGATGGACCATAGATCCTATAGATCTGCGCATGACATCTTTGGAGTAGAGAACAGATCTACACTTGACTGGAGTACATGGTCTCAGCCTTTTATAATCATAATATCAATTTATAGGGGTATCAATTTTAAGAATTGCTTACACGGCCATACTGACCCTTGAAACGACCACGTTTCATGTACAGCAAACATTAACACTTTTCAGTTTACAAAAAGCATTGTTCGATTAACAATTGAGTCTTCGTTAAGGCATACAATTTGTGAAACATTAACTTGAGATTATTTTGTGAAGCATGGCTATGTTTGAAGCGCTGGCTCAACGCTGCGGTTTTATATTTCAGGGGGAAAAAAGAGCCAGACAAGAAAAAAACCTCCACCGCTTACATGCTCACTAATCAAGATTCAGAACTAATTAGCCAAGAACTAAATGTCAGCTTCTGCTGATTACTACAATCTAAATATGCGACAAAAATTATTCAGGGATCACATTATGGGATGACAGCCAGACAAAAAGATCCAGGTAACACATCCTAGTTGATTTGATAATTTTTCTCTATCTTAATCTGCGACAAAAATTATTCAGGGATCTCATTATGGGATGACAGCCAGACAAAAAGATCCGGGTAACACACCCTAGATGATTTGATAATTTTTCTCTATCATCGGCCAAAAAAATATAGTTCAGGGATCAAGCTCAGGGGATGACAGCCAGACAAAAAGATCCGGGTAACACATCCCAACTTGATTTAACTAAAGCCATGATCAACAATAAATTAAATGAACCAATATTTCGAGGCTACATGGTTCTAAGATTCTTGAAAATAACTCATTTCTGAATTTGCATAATGTTATATCAACTACTACAGTTACAAAGTGATTATCTTCTCATTCAAATTTCAATAAGTCAGGCTATATACACAAAGCCACCAAAAAAAACAAAACAATCACTCCAAAAGTGATTAGATTCAAACCAGATAATCAGCAAAAATAAAACTCTCTTAGCATAAAAAAAAGCAAAGTGACTTCACTATATCACAACCTTAATCAATGAAGGACTTTGTCAGAACTCGATAGCCAAGGGTTATCGGATATCACTAATTGATAAAACATCAAAAATTATAAGTCCAAACTCTTTATCGTCTCACACAGTAAAATCACACAGACATCGTAGTCACCAATTATACTTGTGAGCGATACTGTTCACACATCAAATGTACAACAAAAATTCGAATCAATCAACTGTAATGTTCACTAACCACACCGACCTAAAAGTCATGGGTCTTCTATACCAACATTCACAGTTGAAACCAAAAACAAAATTGGCAACTATAGTGTTCAGATACCTCTCAGGACATCGGAGTCGCGGGTCATCAACACTATAGTCCAAAAAGCAAAACTTGGACTAACAATAGGTCATGGCGATAAATATTATAACACCAACCTCTGCAATTTTGAACAATTGAAATTATTTGAAGTTAACGTTTCAAGGCTATAAAGTTCTGAATATTTCTAGAATTTCTGCTTTTGATAATCTAAAACAACGTTGAGCATTGAGTCTTAGTAATACACTCATCACCACTACATACAAAAACTGAATGGTTGACATCTTTAAATTTTCCTTTTGAAACACTGGATATTTCACAACTTAACTGTCATCTTCAGGCCAGCTATGGTAATTATATTCTGATCGCCTATTCTTTTGAGTGCATTACGATCATTTGGCAAAACGACCTTAATTTCGAAGGAGCCAACAAATTTAGACTTCAGTTTTCTTCCATTTGATAGTTGGGTGACTTCCATAACTACTTTTTGACTTATTTCAAATGGATATCGTGGTTTGCGAGCATCGTTGAATCTTGCATTTGTATTTTTGATTGCAGCATACAGTTTCGTAATAAGGGAATACCTGAAACATTAAAAAGAGCCAGTACATAGTTCTCACAAGGACAAATTCCTACTAAGATAATCAACATGCTTCATCTTTTCACCAGGTCGGTATTTTATTCCGGAATCAAAATCCTGCAAATGAATCCAACACCGAACTATTCTAAGAACGAATTCCTTTTTCAAAGCAATAACCCTAATCGAATTACAATCAGTTAATATTTCAAAATTGATTCTGTATAAGTATTTTCTGGAATGTCTAGTCTACGATAGTCAGATCATACGAATAGTTTTTTGGTCCAACCTCAGTGGTTTTCCTACAGAAATATGCTACAGGATGTGCAACTTTATCTAAATCTTTTTGAATTGATATTCTACCACAGGTACTTGCATAATTTGATTCAGTAAGTTTAATAATTCCTGATTCTAACTGTCTTGGTTATAATTTTGCATGATCGTTAATTTAACTTGCTCGTCTATCCTGACAAGTCTATTTCTAAATCTTTACAAACTGAAGAAAATGTTTTGGGAGAATTTATAAAGGAGGTCTCAAAGTCGACACAGTTTTCGATTACTTTAAGTTGAACTTTTTTTTCAGAGAATATCCTATCCTATTAGAGCATCAATATTAATATGAGTAAAATAAAATATCTGAGTCGGTGTCACTCAGGTACGAAATCTGTATAAATCATCGTGTTCGAGTTTTCTTTCGGGAAATTTTGAAGAGCTTCTGGCTATCACTGATTATGTGGATTATTTTCTCTAATCTTTGCATTACAAAATCTTTCAATGTGTCCCCTCATTTTACAAAAGTTACAAATTAAAGGCGGTCTTAAATTAGAAGGATTTTCAAAACGCCTTTTTGTTGATCTACAGTCTATAGCTTTATGTCCTACTTTTCCACAGTTTCTGCATCTTCCGGAGAATGATTCTGACTTTAGTTCGCGGGGTCTTTTTGTACTGTTTTCTGATGGGGGTGTTAATGGTACAGACAAATCGGTATCAAATGATGACAACAATTTCAGAAGCTCTGACTCGTCGTTTGGCGATTGTATCTCAACTCTATTTTTCACTTCTAGATTAACAATATCATGTGAAACCAGACTAGAAATAATTTCCCATGGAAATCCGTTGTAAAACTTTTTTATTGCATTTAATTTAGCTCGACCATATTCTGCTAAAAATTTAAAATCAGCGCTATTTATTGCCATGCAGGATTTAAGTCTTGTAGCTGGAGTTCCCCTTAAAGGAAATGCGATTTCTAAATCTCTACAAAAAGTTGGCCAATTTCTAGTTAGAGGTTTCCAATTCACGTAGAATTTAGAAGCAAGACCTCTCAAAGCATCGCCAGTTTTTTAAACAACAATTGTATCGGACATACCTGTTTCATTTCTAACACAATCGACTTCAGAAATCCATTCCTCTGTAGTAAAGGGACTATTATCAGGGTCAAACTGCATGAAATTCACGTGGCTGCTCTCTTCGTTTGTAGCATTCGATCTCCCATTTCCCATATTCGCCATAAGTTCCATTATTTTCAACTGCATCTGTGCTTGACTTTCCATTATCCGAAACATCGACATTGATTCAGCTTGAACTTGAGCAGCATTTTTTAAGGTTCTGTTGATCCATTTCGGGCAAATTCACACACAAAGAACTCGTAATATTTCTTCAAATTAGGTCCAATTTCTTCTTTTAAAGAAGAGATTTATCCCACTTCTGATGTAAGTTAATAGTAAAAACAGTCAGGATGGTGAACGAAATCGTTTATTTCACAATAATCTAATGTCGGAAATAAGCACGTGGAACTGTATACACATAGTAACAACTGTAATGGCGGCAGGCTAAGTGACGCTTACCTCTAGAGATGGACCATAGATCCTATAGATCTGCGCATGACATCTTTGGAGTAGAGAACAGATCTACACTTGACTGGAGTACATGGTCTCAGCCTTTTATAATCATAATATCAATTTATAGGGGTATCAATTTTAAGAATTGCTTACATCTATGAATTGTTCGGTGATGTCCACATCTTCGATCTTCAAGCTTTCAAGGGTTCCTTCGCCAGCTGAATACTGAGCACTAGAACAGATCCAACAGTTGCAAAAAATATTTTTGGGTACGAATGTTGAGTCACGTTATTATGACAATTGAAAATCCTTTCCAGATTGGAATCATCCCAAATAGATTATATTTCAACTGACACCACAGTTATTAAGAGGCAGAATTCCAATGGGCCTAAAAAATGTGAAGATCTTACACTAAAAGTTTCGGAAAGTAATATAAACAGTGTTACAAATTTCAGTTGAATGAATTGAATGAAATAGTTTTTGAACAGAGTAGATTGTAGTGGAACTTGTGAAGAAAGTGAGGGTTATGTACGAAAGTATCAGACAAATACAGGCGAATAAAATGACAGTAAATACTCACTCATATTCATTTGATGATTCTCTAGATTCATGAACGTACTGTTCAACTGTTCCCATCTCTTCTGTTTTAATCTCCTTCTTTACATAATTATAATTAGGTCTCCCAGCTGAATCTAGTGTGAAAACACGAGATTCAGATTTGTCTGCCATTTTCGTAAGTATAAAGCTCAAATGCTCTGAAAATAAAGTATGATGGAAAATTACCAGGACGCAATAGCAATTAGTACATTGACTTTCTTACACTAAGAAACTACAATTAAATGAAAAAAGAAACCATAAAAAGCACAAGAATCGAATTGATTATCAATACCTCTTGAAATCTTCGATATCGATCTTTTTAGATAAAGTTCCATATTTCTACGGAAAACTTACCCTCCTTGCAATATCACTTCATGGTGTAAATCTAAATTTCCATTCAGGATTATTATTAATGATCAAAATTGTATACTCATCCGACGCTCCACCAAATATTGTCACTCTGTGGAATAACCTAATTTTTGTTCACACCCATAGAACAGAACGGTTTTTTTTATGTCCCTCTGTGGACATTAGGCGCTTTTAAGTTATGATGATGATGAAGAAAATTCTGTTATCTGTTAACAAGGTAAAACATCATCATTTTAATTATCATTGATCAACTGTATCATGGAATAGAACCTTGCCTGGTTGAGAACTTTAGATTCTTCATATTCTTCACTCATCATTATCAGTTATACATAATCCTCGATGGGATTATTGCGCAGGGAGACTGGTATTTCAAACGCAACATTGCGCTAACTATACAGGGTTTTCCTTTTAACCTGGCCTATTAGAAGTATTTAGAGAACAAGTGGATATTTCGTTTTGAAATTTTAGGTGGAACCTTGGGGATGAGGGAACTCTTCGCCTAAAATATTTTCAAGTCGACAGTGTTGCCACATCTATCTTAAACGCATATCTACTTTCTTATTTCAAATGGAACTACCTATATTTTTATTAAGGTATCGATACAATACCAAATTCCCAGTATAACTTACTAAAAAAAATTTCTCTGTCATGCACTGTTGCCAAGTTATGCACTAATTCTTGAAATTCTTGACATCTGCATTGCCAGTTTGGAAATGCAATATCTCGATTATTTTATATGCGAACAAAACCAAACTCAGCAGTCTTATAGAAGATAATCCCAGCATTCATGTGGTACATTCGGTATTTTGATGAATCGAAAAGTTTTTCGAAGATTTTGCTCCGAAAATGTGGAACTTAAAAGTGAAATATTTCGAGATTTTCAAATGGCAAACCCATATTTATTTTTACACCATTCGATTCGAAATGAAGAATGATTGGTAGTCTTTTTTCAAACCAAGTAATTATTTTGGATAGGTTTCGAATGAGATGAAAAATACTGAATTATTTCAGTATTTATAGTCATGATCTATGGTCCTGATTAAGATTAAATGGATGTGTGATTATGAGGTGAATTATTGAAATAGATTCTATGGTTGAGATCATAAAAAGTGTTCGATGATTATGGATGCCATAGAAAATAATGTTAATTGATAATCGAACCTCGATTCAGGTGGTTCAGTTTGTAGCATTTCTTGATTCATCGGTTGCAAGATTTTATTCATTTTCTGATAATATACATTGTTCGATCAATTTCATTTTTATATTGAGAAAACAATTTTAAGGATTATCAGTTTAATGCAATAATGTAAAGCGATAGATAATATCAAATGTTCGAATTGGCTTCCGTTCTCCTCTAAGCATTTTGAAATTCTGTGTTCTACGGACAATGTGGCCTTTCGAAGTAATTCTGGGGTTATTCCACGAAGAACTTCTATTATTCTCAAAAGAATTGATCAAAAAATGCTAGAAAATAAACCACTGGCATCCATAATCATCGAACACTGTTTATGATCCCAACCATAGAATCTATTTCAATAATTTGCCTCATAATCACAGATCCATTTCATCGTAAACAGGACCATAGATCATGACTATAAATACTGAAATAATTCAGTATTTTTCATCTCATTCGAAATCTATCCGAAATAATTAATTGGTTTAAAAAAAGACTACCAATCATTTTTTATTTCGAATCGAATGGTGTAAAACAAATATGGGGTTGCCATTTGAAAATCTCGGAATATTTCAATTTTGAGTTCCACATTTTCGGAGCAAAATCTTCGAAAAACTTTTCGATTCATCAAAATACCGAATTTACCACATGAATGCTGGGATAATCTTCTATAAGACTGCTGAGTTTGGTTTTGTTCGCATATAAAATAATCGAGATATTGCATTTCCAAACTGGCAATGCAGATGTCAAGAATTTCAAGAATTAGTGCATAACTTGGCATCAATGCATGGCAGAGAATTTTTTTTTAGTAGGTTATACTGGGAATTTGGTAGTGTATCGATATCTTAATAAAAATATAGTTAGTTCTTCTTGAAATAAGGAAGTAGATATGCGTTTAAGATAGATGTGGCAACACTGTCGACTTGAAAATATTTTAGGCGAAGAGTCCCCTCATCCCCGAAGCTCCACCTGAAATTTCAAAACGAAATATTCACTTGTTCTCTAAATAATTCTAATAGGCCAAGTTAAAAGGAAAACCCTGTATATTTAAGTATCATCGCCGTGGAAAATAAATCATCAAGAAGACTGGTCGCTGTTCTTCTCTCCTCGACGAGGGAAATCATCATCGTCTAATGATAGTTGTTTTCCTGACAAGTTCCTCATATCATCATCAATTAAAGTTAAGAAATTAGTAGTGCAGCATTTAACTTGCTCAATCATCTTTAAACATCATATGAGAGAATTCTCACCAGTCGACCTGTTGCTGTTAATAAATATCTTTTACTTGTGGATTAACGGTATTTGAACGGTGTACGGAAGAGGTTTTGTTTTTTTTTTTGGCACTCTGAAATAAACTTTTTTTTTGTTTTGAGTGCTAAAAATTTGTGTTTTGAATTTCCTATTTTCCCGTCAATCTCTTCTATTGAATCAAGTGTAATATGGGTTACATACACAACGTAGAGGCCTTAAACCACTATACGATCACGATCTTGGACAAAGATTATCTGGAGTAATATTTTCACGTTAATTAGAACTCGTTTTAGGTAGAGTACTAGTTCTTTGTTGCGTTTAACAGAGAAACCTGACACTCTGTGGAAAAACCTAATTTTTGTTTACACCCATAGAACAGAACGAATTTTTTGTATGTCCCTCTGTGAAAATTAGGCGCTTTTAAGTTATGAGAGATGAGAGAAAATTCAAGGTAACAATACCATTGATATTACTGATTAACTGTGCAAAACTGACATCTGATCAAAGCTAGTTTACAGTAACCTACTCAAGATAACAGATTTAACGGCCGAAAAGAAGTGATCTGTGGTCATGTGAGTCAGAACTCATTTAAGGTAGAGTTCTAGTTCTTTGCTGTTTTCAATAGAAAACTGTAATGTCGGTAATAGTTTTACCGCATAAAAGTATCGATAAAGTGAAAGGTATCATAGATGAAGGAATATACTGTTATGGTTCGTTCCAGATATATTGATATTGAATTTTGAAATTTACGAAAAAAACCACTAACAGTTTTCAAAGAATTTTCTTTCAATTTTCCCGTGACTCATTTTCAAGGAGGGTTCTAAAGGTGCACAAACAAAAGAAATTTTCTCACAACATATAATCTCATTCTAGAAAACAACCCCAACTAAGAGAAGAACCTATAACTAATAATTCCAAACTCCAACACAATGTTCGATCGGTGAGTGCACTGCAACAAATTTTCAATTTTTCTTCTTCTAAACAGCACGCCGCTTCCAACTTCTCCTTCTCTCCTTTACTTGCCAAATTGACTCCAACAACTCAATCTACGAAAATCCACTCTTGACCAACTTTCAAATACCATTCATTATATCTTCTTTCTTACAAAACCCATCTTTATGCCAACTTTTTCAAAATTATCGATATTTCCGCTTGAAGTTTATCCCTCAACGGTTCATTCGCCTGCTTTTTTCATCCATATTATTTCAAAGTCTCGTTTCCTAAGTAACATTCTTGATACATTTTTTGGGCGCTCGTACTACTTACACGAGGGCTATATCATTTCGTCACGATATCTGTATTTTTCGAATTTTGAGCCGAAAATGGTCTCAAACGACTATGCTCGACTCACTGATGACGAATCCGTCGAAAAATTCGAGTCTGTCCGTCCGGCCGTCCGTATACACGATAACTCTCGAACGGAATGTCCTAGAAACTTGAAATTTTCAGGGTAGGTTCGAATCTCGAATGCCGCGGTTGAGTTCGTTATTGGGCAAAATTCGCCCAGGGGTTCCGTGAATATGGCCGCTCGAAATTTTGTTTTCCTGATTACTTTGAAATAATAGATTCGATCGAAGTGAAATTTTGCACTAAGATGGAGAATTACGTGTTCAAGCTATATGCCAAATTTGGTCCAGCTCGCATGACCAGATTCATAGAAAATCATAACTTTGTAATGGAAAGGCCTAGGGACTTGAAATTTTCAGGATATGTTTGGATCTTTGATGTTGCGGTCACTTTCATCAATGAGCAGAATTAGACTAGGGGTTCCGTAAATATGGCCGTTTGAAATATGGTTTTCTTGATCATTTCAAAACTATGGATTCGATCGTGACGAAATTTTGTATTTAAATTGAGAATGATATATTCGAGCTACATTTTTTCCAGATCCCATGATCAGAACCATAGAAACCATAGAAAATCATAACTTTCGAACAGAAAGGCCTAGGGGACTTGAAATTTTCAGGATAGGTTCGGATCGCGAATTTCAATGAGCAAAATTAGACTAGGGGTTCCGTAAATATAGCTGTTCAAAACAATTTTTTTTCTGATAATTTCGAAACTACTCATTGGATTGGAATGAAATTTCGCACATAGATGGAGAATAATGTATTCAAACTACGTGAGAAATTTTGTCTGGATCGCATTACCAAGACCATAAATACCGTAGGAAATTATAGCGAGATATCGAAAAAAAAAATTGGTCACCTATAGCACTAACGTGAAGTCTGGATTTTCGGCTTAGTTTGAAATTTTCTTTGACAGCTGTCAAAATCTTTCCAATTGTTTTCTAAAACTGGAAGATGTGAATCTACCTACAAGGTGCATGTACGAGCGCTCAAAAGTTCCTGCCTTCACGGTAGTGCTTTTCGTAATTTTTTTCATAATCTAAACATAACTAACTAAGCTCAACTATTTACAATGTGTGAGGGTGGATAAACTTATACTCGTGTTTTCACGTACAGAGTTTATTCTAAGAAATTACAGAAACTTTAAATTAATAAAACTTACAAAATCGACGTTTGTTGCTGCTAATGGTGAGGAGCTCTTTATCTATTCGTTGTCTAAAACAGAACAGTGCTCACTACGCCATTAGCGGCCAGATACTTTTCTTGTTGCGCATGCGCAATAGATTGACATAGAATTAGTTGTCAGTAGGTTGTTTTACAGAAGTGGACTGGCGCCAAATCTACTTTGGCCAGCAGTTTGAGCAGTTCTCACTTCAACACTCCCTCCCAAACTGAGAACCTGACAACTAATCAACAGATTAAGATAAAACATATACAGATAACAGATAAGTTCCACCCAACTGATTTCAACACATAAAAATAAAAAAAATATGGAATATATACAGTATACAATAAATAATATTTCATTTGAATTTATATAAACAAAGCCTTAAACCTAAATCAACAGAATTGTCAGTGGAACTGTGTACAGCCGTTACTGTTAGGCAATCGAATAGGGTTACTTATAGCGAACCAACTTTCCTGAGAATTTTGTATGGTATCAATACATTGTGTCCAGGGACCGGAGACCCTTCCACAAGTGATATTATACCATCAGATCGACAGATACATATAACATATCTACAGATACATCTTATTTTCCATCATATTGGACTAACTTGTTTAATTTGTCACACACACTATATCAAGGGCGGTCCTACGGGGGGGGCTAAAGGGGGTAATTACCCCCCCCCCAGAGCACTGAAAAATTTTATTCAGGAAAAGAAGATCAACAAGAAAATAATATAATAATGAAATAAAATTAGAAGAAAAAAAAATTAAAACAGAAAAATAAATGAAAAATTCTGAAGTTCGTCAGTCGTACGTTTTATTTTTGAAGATCATATTGCAAAATATCTATAAGTGGTAAGTCTGTTGTTTAATAATATTGATACCTAACCTGCTCATGTTGTGGCAAGGGCGTAGATTTTTTTTTTTGGTCGATGAAAAAAATCGATCAAGCCTTGGCGCAGTACCCCTCCATATCTACGCCCTTGAGTTGTGGTATCTTTTCAGCATGACGAAGAGAACGTTTGTTTTGCCTAACGATTTTCCGATTGAGAAGGTGTTGGATTCGTAAGAACGTGGCAATTAGAATCGGAAAGTTAGTGAAAAATTTTATAAAAAACACTGCCGGTGAAGTCAGGAGCTTTTGAGCGCTCTTTCATCCACATTTTAGGTATATTCTTATTTTCCAGATGTAGAAACCGATTGAAAATTTTTTTAACAGCTGTCAAAAAAATTTAAAACTGAGCAGAACTCCAGACTTCACGTCAGTGCTTTAGGTTTCCAATTTTTTTTTCGATTATGCGCTAGAATTTTATACGGTATCTAAGGTTTTGGTAATGCGATCTGGACAAAATTTCGCACGTAGTTTGAGTACATAATTGTCAATGTGCAAAATATCATTCCAATCCATTCAGTATCAGAAAACAAATTTTTTGAATGGCCATATTTACGGAACCCATAGTTTAATTTTGCCCATTGATAAGCATGACCGCGACATTCGTGATCCAAACCCTAGGCCTTTCCGTTCGGAAGTTATAATTTTCTATGGTTTCTATAGTTCTGGTCATGCGATCTGGAAAAATTGTAGCTTGAATATATCATTCTCCATTGAAATACAAAATTTCGTCACGATCGAATGCATATTTTTGAAATTATCAAGAAAACTAAATTTCAAACGACCATGACGAAATGATAAAGCCCTCGTGTAAGTAAAACGAGCGCTAAAAAGAACAGCAAAATATTAGTATGAAGTAGTTTACACGGTCGAAATATTCCCGCCGAGGTGGGGTGGGGGGGGTATGTTTGGTTGAACTCAATTCATTCAATTACCCCCCCCCCCAGAAATTCAGCCTAGAACCGCCCTTGCACTATATGCTATATGTGAGCCAGACTCTTGTATTCGCATCTATCATTTCCAGGGACCGGAGACCCTTCCAAATCAAGACACCAGTGGCGGCTCGTGGACATTCATCGTGGGTCGGCAGAGATATATATATATATATATATATCAAGGATTTTTAACGTCTGAACTATGTATCAAATACTATCAAAGGTAATTATAATGGCTGGCAGACAGAAAGATGTTAAATGAAATCAAATGAACTTCCCGCCTGGGGAAGTAGATTTTTCCGAAGTTCATTTGATTTCATTTAACATCTTTCTGTCTGCCAGCCATTATAATTACCTTTTATATATATATATATATATATATATATATTTTTTTTTTTTCCTATATCTATAAATTAATATATATAGGCCATTTAAGAATTATTGACATCGAAGCAGGCCATGAACGTCCAGTCGAGGCTTTATTTCTAGTTACAAAAAAGTTACTGAATTTCATCATAGAAATAAAACATCAAAGAATGTCAAACATAAATGTAACCTAGAAAAGTGTTTAGTATACGAATTATCGAAATCGAATAATTACGCCGGAATGCAATTTGAACATGGGAATTCAGGTTTGGAAGCGCAAAAGTGGAATGCTTTAACATGAAATTATTATAACTTCCAAGCAAGCAATGCTGAGATATCATTCATATAAAAGTAACCCATGGAAAATTGAAGATCAATAAAACAAGACCATGCAATCTTCACTGGTATTCGAAATTTTGCAAAATTCTAACAGAGACCTAGGAGAGACGGGATATAAATAAAATATTACTCCATTTATAGTACCATTTTATGCCAGTATTCAAGAAGGATAATTAGTGAAATTCTAGCAGGCACCTATAAGGAGGTGCAACAGAAAATATTTTTTTATATTTTGCAAGCACTGGGCCACGTGGATAGATTGGAAAAAAATTATTATTAACAAATAAGACAGAAACAAAAATTGAGAATCTATGTAGTATTAGGTGTACAACTTTGCTTCCGCCGTTTTTTCCCGAAATTCGAGGCTTTATTGTAAAAAACTGGTTAAACATTTATGATTCTAAGTATTGTCCATCGCTGGCCACTACTTTCTCCCTTCTTTCAGGCAGCATACGAATCCCGCTCTGAAAAAACTGGTCATCTTTTGAATAGATCCAATTTTTTACTTCTTCATAAGACCGGAAGTGCTGGTCAGCCAGGCCGTGTGCCATCGATCGAAACAAGTGATAATCCGAGGCGGAAGCAAAGTTGTACACCTAATACATGTAGAATTTCGATATGAAATTTTGTACTGTAACTAACAATATATAAACCAATTTGTGAATTATTTAGTGGAAGGTGTTGAATACTTCAAGAAGGTCAATTTTTATTTGTATTTATTGAAACTGTCCATGCATTATTGAAAATATAATCGATGAGCAATTTTACAATTATTCAGAATTCTTTTGAATTGGGAACAATATAGCTTGTGTTCAATGTCAGTATTAGCAGAGGGAATTTGAACGGGGTACTATACACCTACGTTATATACATAAATATATATTAAATTCTTTTGATTAAGAGCAAATACATAATACAAATCAAACAAACACAATTAGCTGAGGTTGGTGCAACAGGGAACCATACATTTCTAAGTATGATACAAGAGCTCAGGGAAACACCTCAGCTGACAAAACCCTGCCTCCCTGAAAGTATAATAAATAAACTCAAAATTTGAAATATCTACAAATTATACAAGAGCACAGATAAAATTCTAAGTGAAAACTCTGTTCCACGTATAAGTGTAGTGATTTTGATGTGTTTATTGAATAAGCTGACATAATCCTATTGATGGGCTTCCTTTTCCTTCAAACAATCGTTTTTCTTCTATTCCATTTCTATTGATGAGGTATCTTGAAAAGAGTACTGAGATCTGAAACAAAACCAGAAAAAAGCATTAAATAATATATCATTGACTGAATTGTTTAGAAGATCACTACAGTAATTGGAACACTCAAAAGTTAATCAATACATAACTTGTATGTCAGTTAAAATCCCTTCAATTTCCAAAATAATAGTATTCTGCTTCCTCTTGCATCTGGGGGCTGGTTTTTCATTTCATGCAATCTTAGCTAATCTCTCATTGCCCATTCTGGACACATATTCATTCCAGTGTCTTCTTCTTGCACATGTTCACCTCACCACATCCAAAATTTCACATTCCTTCTTACTTGTTTCCTATTTCGTGCATTCGTCGTCTGCGTTAATCAGTCCGGTTCCAAGGCCTTCGTGATTGCTCTATGAGCCCTCTTTTTTTTTTACAAAAGGCAAGTAGCTGGCCTTACCTTTAAACCCTCCTCCTCAATCCGGGCTTTTGACCGGCAGAGTTGTGTTTGAGCTACTCAATCCACCCACCCACAACTCTGGTGGAGTCAAAATCAATAACCATAACTGTTATTATTTCCTCCTCTGGACAGAACTCTTTAAACCGTCCTCCTTTAACTGGGCTTGGGACCGGCAGAGTTGTGTTTGAGCTACTCAATCCACCCCTCCACAACTCAGGCAGAGTCAGAATCAATAACCATAACTGTTATTATTTCCTCATCTGAACATAACTCTTCGCAATCATCTTCAGAATCAGAATCATCAGGACTTGTATTTATGATGAAAGGTGGTATGTCTGAAACATCATGATATCCCATATATTTTGTCCAATCTTCTCTTATTTCTTTCTCAACGTGCTCTACGTAAGCTTTCCATTTATCAGCTGTACACTCTTTCCAAAGACATTTCACTCGTTCCTTATCTCCTAACTTTCCCTGTATTCTTCGATTATAATACATTTTACAAAAACTCCAAGCCAATTCAATAGGGTTATACTGAAAATTCCACACATGTGATTTTTAATTTAATCAGAACGTGTATTTCTGACAGATCACCATCGCAACGGATGAATTTTAGTGGAAATTTTTTCCTCGTGGGTACCCAACAGCGAATTATACTGGAAATTTTTTTTGACGTTTATAATGACAGAATATTATACTTGATGGAGACGAAAATTGATGTTGTTGGAAATAAACGCATTTGGTGTGAAATTTTCTTACCGAATACCACACGAGGTCAAATTAAATCCGGAATTTTTTCTCGCTCATGAATATTTTTAGAAAATTATCCCTCGTCTTCGACTCGGGATAATTTTCAAAATATTCATGAGCTCGAAAAAATTCCCGGCAATAATTTGACCTCTAGTGGTATTACTAGTGACAATTGTATGGAGGCAATCTGAGGACTTCGTGTCCAGCATTTTCTAGTACTTGATCAATATGGTACCTTTTAAAGTTTGGATCGTCAGAAAATGGTTTTATCAAACTTAGAAGTTTAGTTTTAGTGAAACTCGCTTCAAATGGAATATTATGTTCTTGTAACCATTGTTGAATTACTTCTTTACGAGCAGCAGTTGTTGGTAATTTATCAACTTTAATCGAATGATATGGTGCACTATCCATGATAACAACACACCTTGTATCAAGTAATTGCAGAGAAGGTATCAATTTTTCAATGACCCATTTATGAAATAATTTACCATTCATAGTTTTATGGTAATCCTTATCATTAATACCAATGTCAAGAATCAGATCACATCCAGGTAAAAATCCATCAATTGTTCCAGCGTTCAAAATAGTGTACCTTCTGCCTTCACCCTTGAATATACTCGGCATACCTTCTGGATTACTTTCTAGTGTCCACTGACGAATTTGACTACCGTTTTCGAATATCCAAGTTTCATCTAGATAAATGAATTTTACATTTTGTTCCATGTATTCTCGGTATTTACCACAAAATCGTACTCTATTTATTATATTTTTCTGTTTATCAATAAGAATTTTCCTTCGATCAACTTTTTTGTATTTATATCAATTTTTTTATAGGTTAGGTTAGGGGGTTCTCAAGGTGCACAAATGATATAATTTTTGTTCACAAAAACTTATTATTTAAATCAATAAACTAATTCTTATAATTTTATAAATTCTAAATAATGACTCTTATCGAACAAGATATAAATTAAAAAAACTCACAGAGAACAACTAACTCTAAGTTAATGATACAATCCCTGAACTCCAATATTATTTATCTCAGTTTCTTTCGGCCCTTTTTCCTTCCAATTGTGTTGATACTTCCTTCAAAGTACGTTGACGTCATTGATATTTTCTTTAGTTTCCATTATTTCTGGTTCCATTCAATTTGTTATTAACAAATATCTCGATGATTTTTCGTTTTACAATCACAATTTGAATAATACTTTTCAAAGATTTATTTCCACTCTGACATTTTTCTCTCGTCAAAAAATCAGCTTCCTTAATACTAATAATTTAACAACAATCTCTATGGTAACAATTAAATTATTCAGAACCATCTTAAAAACTCATTTTACTATAATTTATACGATATTTTTAAAAAAATTCTTGAATTTTGGTGATCTAATTTGAATTTATTTTCACTCTTGGATTTCCATGACAATATCAACAGGAAATGCTCTGGGACCGACAGTTTCTTCTAATAATTGTGCTAAAAATAAAACGTCATTAGTAGCATGAGTAAGTGCAATGAATTCTGATTCCGCTGAACTTTGTGCTAATGTTGATTGAAGTTTTGAGCCCCATACAACAGGATTACCATATGCAAAAATCACAAAGCCTGTAGTCGACTTTTGACTTTTCTTATCACCGGCAAAATCTGCGTCACAATAACATGACAAATAGGAGAACCTCCTGTATATTTTAGACCTAACTGACTGGTACCTTTTAAATATCTGAAAACTCTTTTTACTAAGGTCCAATGGTACTGTTGTGGATTGGCTTGGAATCGAGCCAAATAACCTACGGCAAAAGATATATCAGGTCTCGTAAACACACTTAAATACAACAGAGAGCCTATGGCTTTCATGTATGGAAAACCTGCTTCATTAGTAACTCGAGGAACTTTATGATTTCCTCGAGGAACCAATAGAGTATCAACTGAATTTGAGTTTTCCATTCTAAATTCTTTTAGCATTTTCTTCACAAACTGTGTTTGATGAAGAAACAACTGATTTTCTGATTTCCAAACCAAGGAACTTAGAAGGAAAGCCAAACTGACATTAAAACGTGACTTCAACATATTGACATTTTCTTGAATGAGTTTTCCACAACTAGGTACCTGTAACTAATAGATCATCAACATATACTAGAATCAGAATAATCTCACTATCTTCCTCTTTCTTGTATAAACATGGTTCACGTAAATTCGGTTCAAATCCAGAATCCTTCAGAAAATTATCAAGTGTCAATCCATAAAGAGCTTTTCTTAACTTCAGAGTTACCTTTGTTTTATCCAGATTAATTCCATCAGGTACACTTACATATTTTGGTCTATCAATTTCACCATGAAGAAATGCTGTTTTGATGTCCAACTGTTCAATATGCCAATGTTCAGAAACTGATAAAGCAAATAATAATTTAACAACAGATAGAGCTGGTGTAGGAGATGAAGTTTCCTCAGCGGTATACTTTTCAGTATCTTTGCATCCTACAACTTGTTTTCTTTCCACAATTTCCCAAACTTTATGTTGGTTTATTGCTTCTAGTTCCGACTGAATGGCAGTTATCCACTTACTACTTTCTGAACAGGTGATTGCTTCCAGATAAGTTTGAGGTGTAATACTTGTCTGATATATTTTTGAATCATATACAAAACCAAATGGATTCAAAATTGTGGCATTTACTGAAATTTTTGGTATATCAAGTCCACTGGTTTCATTACTATCAAAATCATCTAACTCGGAAATTTCTTCATATTCTATCTCATTGTTTATCTGAGAATTATCTGAAACATTTTCTAACATATTTGTAGCACTTGTTTGATTAACCGAATTTTGTAAAAGGTTTGTAACAGATTTACCACAAAATCGTACTCTATTTATTATATTTTTCTGTTTATCAATAAGAATTTTCCTTCGATCAACTTTTTTGTATTTATATCAATTTTTTTATAGGTTAGGTTAGGGGGTTCTCAAGGTGCACAAATGATATAATTTTTGTTCACAAAAACTTATTATTTAAATCAATAAACTAATTCTTATAATTTTATAAATTCTAAATAATGACTCTTATCGAACAAGATATAAATTAAAAAAACTCACAGAGAACAACTAACTCTAAGTTAATGATACAATCCCTGAACTCCAATATTATTTATCTCAGTTTCTTTCGGCCCTTTTTCCTTCCAATTGTGTTGATACTTCCTTCAAAGTACGTTGACGTCATTGATATTTTCTTTAGTTTCCATTATTTCTGGTTCCATTCAATTTGTTATTAACAAATATCTCGATGATTTTTCGTTTTACAATCACAATTTGAATAATACTTTTCAAAGATTTATTTCCACTCTGACATTTTTCTCTCGTCAAAAAATCAGCTTCCTTAATACTAATAATTTAACAACAATCTCTATGGTAACAATTAAATTATTCAGAACCATCTTAAAAACTCATTTTACTATAATTTATACGATATTTTTAAAAAAATTCTTGAATTTTGGTGATCTAATTTGAATTTATTTTCACTCTTGGATTTCCATGACAATATCAACAGGAAATGCTCTGGGACCGACAGTTTCTTCTAATAATTGTGCTAAAAATAAAACGTCATTAGTAGCATGAGTAAGTGCAATGAATTCTGATTCCGCTGAACTTTGTGCTAATGTTGATTGAAGTTTTGAGCCCCATACAACAGGATTACCATATGCAAAAATCACAAAGCCTGTAGTCGACTTTTGACTTTTCTTATCACCGGCAAAATCTGCGTCACAATAACATGACAAATAGGAGAACCTCCTGTATATTTTAGACCTAACTGACTGGTACCTTTTAAATATCTGAAAACTCTTTTTACTAAGGTCCAATGGTACTGTTGTGGATTGGCTTGGAATCGAGCCAAATAACCTACGGCAAAAGATATATCAGGTCTCGTAAACACACTTAAATACAACAGAGAGCCTATGGCTTTCATGTATGGAAAACCTGCTTCATTAGTAACTCGAGGAACTTTATGATTTCCTCGAGGAACCAATAGAGTATCAACTGAATTTGAGTTTTCCATTCTAAATTCTTTTAGCATTTTCTTCACAAACTGTGTTTGATGAAGAAACAACTGATTTTCTGATTTCCAAACCAAGGAACTTAGAAGGAAAGCCAAACTGACATTAAAACGTGACTTCAACATATTGACATTTTCTTGAATGAGTTTTCCACAACTAGGTACCTGTAACTAATAGATCATCAACATATACTAGAATCAGAATAATCTCACTATCTTCCTCTTTCTTGTATAAACATGGTTCACGTAAATTCGGTTCAAATCCAGAATCCTTCAGAAAATTATCAAGTGTCAATCCATAAAGAGCTTTTCTTAACTTCAGAGTTACCTTTGTTTTATCCAGATTAATTCCATCAGGTACACTTACATATTTTGGTCTATCAATTTCACCATGAAGAAATGCTGTTTTGATGTCCAACTGTTCAATATGCCAATGTTCAGAAACTGATAAAGCAAATAATAATTTAACAACAGATAGAGCTGGTGTAGGAGATGAAGTTTCCTCAGCGGTATACTTTTCAGTATCTTTGCATCCTACAACTTGTTTTCTTTCCACAATTTCCCAAACTTTATGTTGGTTTATTGCTTCTAGTTCCGACTGAATGGCAGTTATCCACTTACTACTTTCTGAACAGGTGATTGCTTCCAGATAAGTTTGAGGTGTAATACTTGTCTGATATATTTTTGAATCATATACAAAACCAAATGGATTCAAAATTGTGGCATTTACTGAAATTTTTGGTATATCAAGTCCACTGGTTTCATTACTATCAAAATCATCTAACTCGGAAATTTCTTCATATTCTATCTCATTGTTTATCTGAGAATTATCTGAAACATTTTCTAACATATTTGTAGCACTTGTTTGATTAACCGAATTTTGTAAAAGGTTTGTAACAGATTTGCCTGCAAGAGGCATAACTTGTATGTCCTTATTGGACTCAACAGATTTGGATGAAACTATAAGTTCATCACTAGGGACTGATAACTTTGATTCACATGACTTGTAGGTCAAATTTTCATTAATTAAAACATTACAAGATGTAATCGTCTTACAGGTTTTAGGGTCATACAACAGATAGCCAGTATCGGTATACCCTACTAAATATATTGTACTAGATCTTGTGTTCAACTTTTTACCTTTTGGAACATTTTTATTTTTAACTTCTGCCTGTGAACCAAAAATTCTTATGTTTTGCAGATCCATATGGAGTAAGAAAGTCTACAGATGAATGAGGCGTACGATCGTATAGATAGCAACCGGTCAAAAATGCAAAACCCCAGAAAGTAACGGGAAAGCCTGATTCAAATAACAAGGCTCTAGCTCTTTCTTGGAGTGTTCTATTGAACCTTTCAGCCGTTCCATTATGTTCGTGTTGATAAGGTTCTGCTAACTGAATTTGAATACCAAACTGATCAAGAACTTGTTGACAGGAATTACTGATAAACTCTGTTCCGTTATCACTACGTTACTTACTGAATTGACCAGGACCAGGAAATAATGACTGAATGGAATGCTTTCATATGAAATTATCTCATATAAAAGTCAACCATGGAAAATTGAAGATCATTCAAATAAATATTTATTTTCACTCAGGACCATGCAATATTTATTGGTAATGGAAATCTTGCAAAATTCTAACCATAAGAGTACCATTTTATGTCAGGATTCAAGAAGGGTAATTATGGAATTCTAGCAGGTAGCTAGTGGTGCAACAGAAAAAAAATTTTGAATACTTCGCAAGCACAGGGCCAAAAGAATGGATTGGAAGAAACGTTATAATGTATTAAGAAATAAGAGAGAAACAAAAATTAAGAATCTATGTAGTACATGAAGAATTTTGACATGAAATTTGTACCGAACCAAATGAACCAATTTGTGAATTATTTATTGCTCGGTGTTGAATACTTTAAGAAAGTCAATTTTTATTTTCATTCATTAAAACTGTCCATGAATTATTGAAAATATTATAATTGATGAGCAATTTTACAATTATTCAGTAAACTTTCGAATTGGGAACAATATAGCATGTGTATTAGCAGAGGGAATGTGAACAGGGTACCATACAGTATGAGTATAATAAATAAACTTAAAATATCCATGAATGATACAAGAGCAAAGATGAAAATATTGAAAACTTTGTTTCCACGTAGTGTAGTGATTTGGATGTGTTTATTGAATAAGCTGACATAATCCTATTGATGGCATCCTTTTGCAGGGAAGGTTTCAATATTTCAATAACCCATTTATGAAATAATTCACCATTTATAGTAATCCTTATCATTAATAGCACTGTCAAGAATCGGATCACATCCAGGTAAAAATCCATCAATTGTTCCAGCATTCGAAATAGTGCACCTTCTGCCTTTATCCTTGAATATACTCGGCATACCTTTTGGATTATTTTCTAGTGTCCACTGACAAATTTGAATACCGTTTTTGAATATCCGAATTTCATCTAGATAAATGAATTTTACGTTTTGTTCCATGTATTCTCGGTATTTATCACAATATCGTACTATTTTTATTATATTTTTCTGTTTATCAGTAAGAATTTTCCTTCAATCAACTTTTTTGTATTTGTATCCAATTTTTTTATGATATAATATAATGTTGACTTTGATCAATTGAAATCTGGGTGCTCTTTGGCCAGTTCGAAAGGGATATCTGAACTGATATATTCACTGTTTTCAATTCTAGCAAAAACAAAGTCATTCAATGTCTCTTTGAAGGAATAATCGTATCCCACAGGTTTTCTTCCACTGCTAATTCCAGGCTATAATAACATGCTAATATTCTACGGACAGGGCTTGGTGAAATCTGAAAATTTAAGAGACATTGATCAATCAGAATACACTTTGAGTCGGTGAATAACAGTTTACCTGAAACACTAGCGGAAATATATGCCAAATCTTTGAAAAACTCGAAGTATCACCGACAAACTGCCTGGCGTTCTTTTGTTATGCGCGATGTATCCTGGTCAATTCCAGCCATTTTAATAGCATGAGACTAAAAATACTCAAATTCAGAGCAAATTTTTATAATTACATATTCACCAATATCTTCGATAAAATCATCAAAGCAAGATTTCTATGGGTAATGTTAGTGTTATTCCTATACCAACCTGAATTCAGCAACCCAAAATGTTACTGAATAGTCTATTACCAACTTAAATTCGATTTTTCACAGCCAACCGAGATGTCAATAATTCTTAAACGGAGTATATATATGAAAATGATGAGGAAGTCGAGGAAAAACTAGTTTAAAACCCAAACAACAATCGTTTTTTGATTCCTAACCTAAATCATTAACGAGAATACAAGTGTTGCTAAAGTTAGCATAATTATCTATTTACGGGATCAACAATTCCTCTTGATTTTCAAATGAACCGATTTTATATGCCGAGGTTACCCTTCAGAACTTAAGCATAATCACATACGTGACACTTATGTTCGTTCATATTCAAATGCACTAATTTAATATGCTTTTTGAGGTTACTCTTGTGAGCCGAGTCATAGTCACATAAGTGACACTTATGTTCCTTTATATTCAAATGGACTGATTTAATATGCTTTTTAAGGTAGTCTTTCCGATCTGCAGTATAGTCACATAAGTGACACTTATGTTGTTCAAATGAACTGATTTAATATGCTTTTTGAGGTTACCATTGTCAACTGAAGCATAATCACATAAGTGACACCTATGTTATATATTCAAATGGAATGAATTAATATGCTTTTTAAGGTAGTCTTTCCGAGCAGCAGCATAATCACATAAGTGACACTTATGCTTCTTTATAATCAAATGCACTGAATTTATATGCATTTCGAGATGGCACTTTTGATCTGCAGCATAATCACATAAGTGACACTTATGTTCCTTCTTATTCAAATGCACTAATTTTATATGCTTTTTGAGGTTACCCTTGTGAGCCGAGTCATAGTCACATAAGTGACACTTATGTTCCTTTATATTCAAATGGACTGAATTAATATGCGTTTCAAGGGTTTCCTTCCGATCTGCAGTATAGTCACATAAGTGACACTTATGTTGTTTCATATTCAAATGAACTGATTTAATATGCCTTTTGAGTTTACCATTTTCAACTGAAGCATAATCACATAAGTGACCAATATGTTCCCTTATATTCAAATGGAATGAATTAATATGCTTCTTAAGGTAGTCTTTCCGAGCTGCAGCATAATCACATAAGTGACACTTATGCTTCTTTATAATCAAATGCACTGAATTTATATGCATTTCGAGATGGCACTTTTGATCTGCAGCATAATCACATGACTGACACTTATGCTTCTTTATATTCAAATGCACTGAATTTATATGCATTTGCAGACTACCCTTCTGAGCTGCAGCATAATAACATAAGTGACACCTATGTTCCCTTATATTCAAATGGACTGATTTTATATGCGTTTCAAGATGGATCTTTTGAGCTGCAGCATAATCACATAAGTGACTCTTAATTATATTCCTTCATATTTGAATGGACTGATTTCCTATGCTTTTCGAGATTTCTTTTCAGAGTGCAGGCATAATGACAGAAGTGACACATGTTTCTTTAAATTCAAAAGAACAAAATGATCGTGGAGTTTCAGATGACACTCCTGTTTTGCTGCATTAGCATGTGAATTCTTTCAATTTTCCAGTTCCTCAATAAAATTCGTAGACGCTTCTGCTTCAAATTCGGAAGAAAATGTTTCTTCCTGTATTTTCAGGAATTCACTCCTCTCGTGCACTCCATCCTCATCGATGAATTGTTCGATAATGTCAATTTTTTCAATTTTTAAGCTTTCAAAGGTTTACCCATTAGCTGTACACCGAGAACTAGAATATATCAAACAGTTACGAAGAGGGACTAAGACGTCAATGTTAAAATTATTGATGAGAATTTATAATGATACAGATGGGAGTAAGTTTCTCGAAACTGGAATTGTTTCTCAAACGAAAATTACGAAAAGCACTGCCGTGAAGTCAGGAGCTTTTGAGCGCTTGTACATCCACCTTGTAGGTAGATTCGCATTTTCCAGTTTTAGAAATCAATTGAAGGTATTTTCGAGAGCTGTCAAAAAAATTCTCAAACTTAGACGAAACTCCAGACTTTGTCTGTGCTTCAGCTGACCAATTTTTTTTTCGATAATTCGCTAGAATTTTCTTCGGTATCTATGGTCTTGGTGATGCGATCTGGACAAAATTTCGCAAAATTAGTTTGAATACATTATTCCTCATCTAGGTGCAAAATTTCATTACAATCGAATCAAATCAAAGTTTCGAAATTATCAGGAACAGGATATTTTGAACGGCCATATTTACGGAACCCCTAGTCTAATTTTGCTCATTGATGAACGTGACCGTGAAATTCGCGATCCAAACCCACCCTGAAATTTTCAAGTTCCTAGGCCTTTCCTTACGGAAGTTATAATTTTCTATGGTTTATATGGTTCTGGTCATGCGATCTGGACAAAATGTTGCTTTAATATATCATTCTCGTTTAAAATACAGAATTTTATCTCGATCGAATCCGTAGTTTCGAAATTATCGAGAAAACAGAAGTTCAAACGACCGTATTTACGGAACCCCTAGTATAATTCTGCTCATTGATGAACGTGAACGCCACATTTCAGATCTACACCTATCCTGAAAATTTCAAGTCCCTAGGCCTTTCCGTTCGAAAGTTATGATTTTCTATGGTTTCTATGATTCTGGTCATGCGATCTAGAGAAATGTAGCTTGAATATATCATTCTCCATTAGTATACATAATTTCGTCACGATCGAATCTGTAGTTTGGAAATTATCAAGAAAACTAAATTTCAAACGACCATATTCACGGAACACCTAGTATAATTTTGCTCATAGATGAAAGTGATCACGACAATCGAGATCCACAACTATCCTGAAAATTTCAAGTCCCTAGACGTTTCCGTTCAAAAGTTACAATTTTATATGGTTTCTATGGTTCTAGTGATGCGAGCTGAACAAAATTTTGCATGTAGCTTGAACTTGAACACCTCATTTTCCATTAGAGTACAAAATTTCACCTCGATCGAATCTGTAGTTTTAAAGTAATCAGGAAAACAAAATTTCGAGCGGCCATATTTACGGAACCCCTCGGCGAATTTTGCCCAATAACGAACTTAACCGCGGCATTCGAGATTCGAACCTACCCTGAAAATTTCAAGTTTCTAGGACAGCCGGCCAGACGGACAGACTCGAATTTTTCGACGGATTCGTCATCAGTGAGTCGAACATAGTCGTTTGAGACCATTTTCGGCTCAAAATTCGAAGACATCGTGACGAAATGATATAGCCCTCGTGTAAGTAGTACGAGCGCTCAAAAAGTAAAGGCAATGAGCCAAAAAAGTCTCAAGTGTTCAGTCGAATTTTTGAAGTAAGATTCTCATCAAGAACACTTACTACATAAGGTATGTAATGCAAACTGCAACGATTGCAAATTTATTGGCCTGTTATACAGGTAGTTCTGCAAAATTGCTAGTTTTTCGGATTTGCTGAACTCAGAAACTTTCATTGTCTGTGGAGGACTTCTGCGACTGCCTTGATCAAGACAGGGGCAAATGTGACAACATTGATATGGTGGATGGCGGAGTTCAACAGTAGCAGAAGGGTCAGTGGCGGCTCGTGAGGTTTCAATCAGAGGAGGCCAAGCAAAAAATACAGGGTGTTTCATAATATATGCGCAGAATTTCAGGATGTGATAGCTCGTCCAAAAATATGAAAAAAGTTTCTATCAACTTACTCTCTAAAATGCACCATTTTCGAATTTGAAATTGAAAAAAAAATCGGTTTTTGCGAATATCACCGAAACCTTTTATCGTACAGAAAAAAGCTTTCGTGAGCATTTTCTAATCATTATACGCAATGTTTTGTGCGTTTTTTTTTTTTTTGTCTCAATTGGTGAAGGTTTTGAAGGGGTAGTGGGTGTTTTTTTACCCAACTTCTACGCTAATCGAAAAAGTACGGTTTTCGAGACGCCCATTTTAACCGCCAATGTTTTCTTCGAAAGATACTCCTGGTCATACGCTCTATAGTCGACCGTTTTCGATAAAAATCAACTTTTATGTTGAAAAACATGGTCTTCACAAACTGTCAACCCTTTTATACGTCAAAAACTGTAGGTTTACAATATGAAATCATTTTTTGAACCACTGAGCAATCTTTGGAAGAACTTATTAGATTACTTTGATAGTAATATAGTAATAATAATATTTTTGGACGATCTATCACATCCTGAAATCCTGCGCATATATTATGAAACATCCTGTATAGATATACCACTAGATAGTTGATCTATGATAGTTTGCCTAGCCTATGATCAAGTGAATTTACAATATCGAGCTTTACGAATAATTTGAATTTAACTGATACCCCTAAGTGAGATTTTTATCTGCTGTGTCTTTCAATAGACCTCTGTAAATTTTTTTAATCCGAATAGCCTAATTTTGACCACACATTGTTTTCTGAATCGTCCCTATGGTAAGATATTAAAAATAGATAGAAACAGGTGGTATAGTGTAGTGATTCCGATCCTTCCTAATATCCTAATCGCCGAGGCGGCCGAGGCCGAGGTTCATATTCGGGGTTGATCGGGCCATCGAGCTAAACGAATATGCGAGGGGAAATCTGCCTCCGTCACGTGGTTTACAGATCGAATTTTGATTGGACGCAGCTTCGGATCGGCAGAAATTCGAAATTTTACATTCAAGATTCAAGGTAAGGCTGCCATCCGTCCGGGTTTCCCCGGATTTGTCCTAGTTTTCAGAGCGTCCGGGCCGGATTTATTTGTTGTCCGGGTATTGAAATTTTCGAGTGGATCCCGGTTCAAAACTATTTTGAAAACATTTCGTAGTTGACGTCACCAGTTTGTGTATCGCTAAAATGCCATAATTTCAGAACGGAGGAGTACTACCACTCAAATCTTCACAAAACGCACGAATGAAAAAATCCAGGAAGAAATCAACAAACATAACCAATATTCTTTAAAAAGCTGTTTCCGAACGCGGTCAGAAACCAGTCTATCCATGTAATAAAAGTACGAACTGCAGCCCGAATTATCCCAAAACTTGTTTTCAAACCAACCTCGATTATTTCAAACTATTTGGTGCGTAACCAGTTCGATGCAAAAATACTAATATTTCCAAATGGACGGAATAGTTTTAAAAAATCGTCGCGCAAAAAATTGAATAAAGGCATACCATGAGCCACCGCCAGGCTCGTGCGCCTGGGATGGTCATCTTTATAATAATTATATACTATGAGTATCGTGAACATTCGTGGATCATCTGACTCCTGACTCTCTAGCTCTAGTCTGCTCTAGTCTAGATTCACTGATGGACAATACTGAAATACTGTAGTGAAGAGCTTTATTAGGCGCTCAAGAAAAATCTATCCCCGGTAGAAATATCTTTCCTCTTAAATAATGATGTCAACTACTTCACGTTGCGTTTCTGAGTAACACGTTCACAAATAAATCAAATCCATCAGTTCCTTCAAAGGAAGTTATTCGTCATTGAAATACCAATAGATATATAGAAAACAGTATGAATAACTGTTGTCATTTTTTTGGAAAAAAATATCCAACTTCAAACTTCATCATAAAATATGACCAGTATTTCATTATGTGAAAGTATGATATTTCATGATGAAATTTGAGGTTAGATATTTTCTTCCAAAGAAATAACAACAGTTATTCATTTGATTTATTTGTGAGCGTGTTACACAGAAACGCAACATGATGTAGTAGAAACCATTATTTTGAAAAAAAAAAAGATATGTCTATCAGGGATAGATATTTTTATCAGAGCGTCCGATAGCTCTTCTTCACAGTATTTCAGGAT
Source organism: Aphidecta obliterata (assembly GCA_963966015.1). NCBI lineage: Eukaryota > Metazoa > Arthropoda > Insecta > Coleoptera > Coccinellidae > Aphidecta > Aphidecta obliterata. The sequence goes on along the minus strand of OZ014434.1, from coordinate 18,544,372 downwards.
TATCCAGTCATTCTGGGACACCCTGTATAGAAGAGTAATAATCCTTGTTATTTTGCAAAATGTGTAGAAATTAAGACTATCCTGAAATATTTTGAAAATGTTTTCAAATATAATAGGTAAAAAAAAATATTTCAATATGTCCGGGTTTTCAGATTCAATGTCCGGGGTTTTTGAGCTTCTTGTCCTAGTTTTCAGATTACAGAGATGGCAACCCTAATTCAAGGGGATCTCGATTCTAGACTGGAGTTGGGCCTCCGGGCTGGACTTATGGGGTCTGCTGTATTCCAATGATTCGCATGCCTGTATTACGGTGCAGCGATGCGCAATCTCCTCAGTTTTGGAGTCTGTTGCGGAGAATGTATAAACGTGATGAAATATTGGGGTGAAGAATATCCAGAAATTCGAATATTCTATTGATTTAGGTTAACATAATATAGTTGAACTTGAACTAAGAATTAAATATAATGCAGTAAAATTTGGGGAGGCCTGGCCTCCTCTGCCTCCTCTGAGCGGCCGCCACTGAGAAGGGTATTTGGTCGACAGCATGGAATTGAAAAATAGAACTGAGAGAATGTTGGCTGGCATGTCAGATGAAAGACGCAAACATCAACTTCAGGTCATAAACAGTGACAACAGTTCAATGAAGAATCCTTGCAATTTGGGAAATAATTTCAGTGAAAAATTGAACAATTGTCGGTTTACTGTTTTTAGTTACAGTAAGTAAGGTTTTCTTTGTGTATAGGTAATATATCAGTATGAAATAAAGTAATATAAACAATTTATGTGTTAAATGAAATGGTTTTTTGAACAAAGTAGTTTATTGTGGAACACATGAAGAAAGTGAGGGTTATGTACAGTATTAGACAAATTCAGGCGAATAAATGACAGAAAATACTCACTCATATTCAATCGATGAAACTCTAGATTCATGAATATACTGTTCAACTGTTCTCATCTCTTCTATTTTAATCTCTTTCTTTACATAATTATAATTAGGTCTCTCAGCTGAATCTAGCGTGGAAACACGACATTCAGATTTGTCTGCAATTCTCGAAAGTATAACACTCAAATGCTGTGGAAATAAGGTATGATGGAAAATTGACAGGACGCAATAGCAATTAGTACATTGCAGAAAGACTTCCTTACACTTAGAAGCTACAAGTCAATGAAAAATTACGAATCGAAGATTCGTCATCAGCTAGTCGAACATAGTCGTTTGAGACCATTTTCGGCTCAAAATCCGAAAAATACAGACATCGTGACGAAATGATATAGCCCTCGTGTAAGTAGTACGAGCGCTCAAAAAAAATTGATCATTAATATCTCTTGAAATCTTCGATATCGATCTTTTGAGACAAAGTTACATATTACTACGAAAAACTCACCCTGCTTTCAATATCACTTCATGGTGTGAATCTAAATCTCCATTTAGGATCAGCACTATCAGCAGGATTATTTGATCAAAATTGTATACCTGCTCATCCCACGCTACCAAATAATGTTACGGCCGTAAGCACGATAACTCTCGAACGGAACAACCTAGAGACTTGAAATTTTCAGGGTAGGTTCGAATCTCGAATGCCGCGGTTAAGTTCGTTATTGGGAAAAATTCGCCGAGGGGTTCCGTAAATATGGCCGCTCGAAATTTTGTTTTCCTGATTACTTCGAAACTACAGATTCGATCGAGATGAAATTTTGCACTCTAATGGAAAATGAGGTGTTCAAGTTATCCAGCTCGCATCACCAGAACCATAGAAAATTGTAACTTTTGAACGGAAACGCCTAGGGACTTGAAATTTTCAGGATAGGTGTGGATCTCGATTGTCGTGATCACTTTCATCTATGAGCAAAATTACACTAGGAGTTCCGTAAATATGGTCATTTGAAATTTAGTGTTCTTGATAATTTCAAAACTACAGATTCGATCGCGACGAAATTTTGTATACTAATGGAGAATGATATATTCAAGCTACATTTCTCTAGATCGCATGACCAGAACCATAGAAACCATAGAAAATCATAACTTTCGAACGGAAAGTCCTAGGGACTTAAAATTTTCAGGATAGGTGTAGATCTTAAATATGGTGTTCACGTTTATCAATGAGTACAATTATACTAGAGGTTCCGTAAATACGGTCGTTTGAAATTTTGTTTTCTCGATAATTTCGGAACTACGGATTCGATCGAGATAAAATTTTGTTTTTTAATCGAAAATGATATATTGAAGCAACATTTTGTCCAGATCGGATTACCAGAACCATAAAAAATTACGAAAAGCACTGCCGTGAAGGCAGGAGCTTTTGAGCGCTCGTACATGCACCTTGTAGGTAGATTCGCATTTTCCAGTTTTAGAAACCAATTGAAGGAATTTTTGACAGCTGTCAAAACAATTCTGAAACTTAGGCGAAACTCCAGACTTCATGTCATTGCTTCAGCTGATCAATTTCATTTCGATAATTCGCTAGAATTTTCTACGGTATCTATGGTCTTGGTGATGCGGTCTGGACAAAATTTTGCACGTAGTTTGAATACATTATTCCTCAGCTAGGTGCATAATTTCATTCCAATCCGATCCGTAGTTCCAAAACTATCTGGAAAAAAATATTTTGAACGGCCATATTCACGGAACCCCTAGTCTCATTTTGCTCATTGATGAACGTGGCCGCGATATTCGCGATCCAAACCCACCCTGAAAATTTCAAGTTCCTAGGCCTTTCCGTTCGAAAGTTACAATTTTCTATGGTTTCTATGGTTCTGGTCATGCGATCTGGGCAAAATATTGCTTTAAAATATCATTCTCGATTAAAATACAAAATTTCATCTCGATCGAATCCGTAGTTTCGAAATTATCGAGAAAACAAAATTTCAAACGACCGTATTCACGGAACCCCTTGTATAATGTTTCTCATAGATAAACGTGATCACGACATTCGAGATCCACACCTATCCTGAAAATTTCGAGTCCCTAGGCGTTTCCGTTCAAAAGTTACAATTTTCTATTGTTTCTATGGTTCTGGTCATGCGATCTGGACAAAATTTCACATGTAGCTTGAACACCTCATTCTTCATTCGAGTGCAAAGTTTCAACTCGATCGAATCTGTTGTTTCGAAGTAATCAAGAGAACAAAATTTTGAACGGCCATATACGGAACCCCTGGTGGAATTCTGCCCATTAACGAACTTGACCGAGGCATTTGGGATCTGAACCAACACTGAAAATTTCAAGTTTCTAGGTTGATCCGTTCGAGAGTTATCGTGCTTACGGCCGGACGGACGGCCGGCCGGACGGACGGACAGACAGAATTTTCCGACGGATTCGTCATCAGTGAGTCGAACATAGTCGATTGAGACCATTTTCGGCTCAAAATTCGAAAAATACAGACATCGTGACGAAATGATATAGCCCTCGTGTAAGTAGTACGAGCGCTCAAATATTATAACTTCCGAAGGGAAAGGCCTAGAAACTTGAAATTTTCAGGGTAGGTTTGTATCGCGAATGCCGCGGCCACGTTCATCAATGAGCAAAATTAGACTAGGGGTTCCGTAAATATGGCCGTTCAAAATATTTTGTTCCTGATAATTTCGAAACTACTGATTGGATTGGAATGAACTAGCTGATGAATAATGTATTCGAACAACGTGCGAAATTTTGTCCAGATCGCATCACCAAGACCATAGATACCTTAGAAAACTCTAGCGAATTATCGAAAAAAATTGGTCAGCTGAAGCACTGACATGAAGTCTGGAGTTTTGCCTAAGTTTGAGAATTTTTTCGAGAGCTGTCGAAAATTCCTTCAATTGATTTCTAAAACTGGAAAATGCGAATCTACTTACAAGGTGCATGTACGAGCGCTCAAAAGCTCCTGCCTTCACGGCAGTGCTTTTCGTAATTTTTTTTAACATGAAAATCGACAAACGTCAGATTTCAAACCTTCAATCGTTGGCGCGGTCCACGGGATGTGATGTGATTGGCTTGCCAAACACTTACCAAACTCCTCCATCAATAGCGTTCGAGCAGTTTCAAGGTCACCAGCTCTTTTACGGGTGATTCAGTACTAATTTGACAAAGTGATCTCTCTTGTTGTTACTCTTTGGTTATATTACGCATAGTATAAATATCACAACTACGAATTTTGTGATCGTGACGGTTAGGTCATTTTCTCGATTGTTTTGGTCTTGGGGTTTCAGTTTCGATTAATTCGCGGTTCCAACCACTGATGAGCGCGCTGTGAAATTTTAACAAATATGGAGGAAAACATTTCAACTGAATAACACTGATATAAATACCTTACCGACTTTTTTTTTCAATGCTAATTACTCTGCTCAGAAAAGGATAAAAATTTCTAGATATACCTCACGAATACCTGGTTTCTAGATACTCGTTTTCTAGGTTCGAGATTTAGCCGGCAGGGAGCGTTTAGACTTTAGGAATCGCGAATCATGTCTATTTTTTGCCAACGTCGATGGGGGTACTCTGTGTTTCGTATAAACCACAGATTTCTTACTCTTGTAATTTTATGAAAATAATGGGGATGTCGAGGAAAAACTAAAAAACTATTTTAAAACCCAAATAACAATCGTTTATTACTACAAGTGTTGCTTGAATTAGTATAATTATTTATTTGCGGGATCAACCCCATTACAAAATTATATCCGTACCTCAGAGCAAAAGGGTATTAAGTCCAAAATTTCAATTTTCGGGTTTTTTTGGCTCACCTTCATTTGAATTTTGCGCTTTATTTAGTGGTCTAACTTCAAGACGATTGGACTTAAAATAACGAAAATAACATAGTATCAAATTCTTAATCACAACGCAAATCAAACGAAAAATGCTAGTATTTTACGCTCTCCTTGGAAACTCACATTTTGTGACTTGACGGTTTTGCTCTGAGGTACGGATATAAGTAACATTCAACAATTCCTCTCGATTTTCAAATGAACCGATTTTATATGCCTTTCGAGGTAAACCTTTCGAACTGAAGCATAATCACATAAGTGACACCTATGCTCCTTCTTATTCAAATGAATTAATTTTATATGCGTTTTAAGGTCACTCTTTCGAGCTGCAGCATGATCACATAAGTGACACTTATGTTCCTTCATATTCAAATGAACCGATTTTATATGCCTTTCGAGGTTAACTTTCAGAATTGAAGCATAATCACATAAGTGACACTTATGTTCCTTCATATTCAAATGAACCGATTTAACATGCTTTTCGAGGCAAGTCTTTCGAACTGAAGCATAATCACATAAGTGACACCTATGTTGCTTCTTATTCAAATGAATTGATTTTATATGCATTTTAAGGTCACTCTTTTGAGCTGCAGCATGATCACATAAGTGACACTTATGTTCCTTCATATTCAAGTGAACGGATTTCATATGCCTTTTCAGGTTAACCTTCAGAACTGAAGCATAATCACATAAGTGACACTTATGTTCATTTATATTCAAATGCACTGATTTTATATGGATTTTGAGGTTACCCTTGTAAGATGAAGCATACTCACATAAGTGACACCTATGTTCCTTCTTATTCAAATGAATCGATTTTATATGTGTTTTAAGGTCACCCTTTCGAGATGCAGCATAATCACATAAGGGACACTTATGTTCCTTCATATTCAAATGAACCGAATTAATATGTGTTTTGAGATTACACTTCGAAACTGTAACGTAATCACATAAGTGACACTTATGTTCATTTATATTCAAATGCACTGATTTTATATGGATTTTGAGGTTACCCTTGTAAGATGAAGCATACTCACATAAGTGACACCTATGTTCCTTCTTATTCAAATGAATCGATTTTATATGTGTTTTAAGGTCACCCTTTCGAGATGCAGCATGATCACATAAGGGACACTTATGTTCCTTCATATTCAAATGAACCGAATTAATATGTGTTTTGAAATTACACTTCGAAACTGTAACGTAATCACATAAGTGACACTTATGTTTCTTTAAATTTGTATGAACGGAATGATTGTGGTGTTCGAGATCAGTTTTCTGTTTTGCTGCATTAGCAAGTGGATCATTCCTATTTTCCTGTCCTTCAATGAAATTCTGAGTCGCTTCCATTTCGAATTCAGAATATAATGTTTCTTCGTCCATCTTCAGCAATTCACTCCTTTCATGCACCCCATTTTCATCTATGAATTGTTCGGTGATGTCCACATTTTCGATCTTCAAGCTTTCAAGGGTCCCTTCGCCAGCTGAATACAGAGCACTAGAACAGATCCAACAGTTGCGAAAAATATTGAAAATCTTTTCCAGATTGGAATCATCCCAAATAGATTATATTTCAACTGACACTACAGTTATTAAGAGGCAGAATTCCCACTGGGCCTAAAAAATGTGAAGATCTACCACTAAAAGTTTCGGAAACTAATATAAACAGTGTTATAAATTTCAGTTGAATGAAATAGTTTTTGAACAGAGTAGATTGTTGTGGAACTCGTGAAGAAAGTGAGGGTTATGTACGAAAGTATTAGACAAATACAGGCGAATAAAATGACAGTAAATACTCACTCATATTCATTTGATGATTCTCTAGATTCATGAACGTACTGTTCAACTGTTCCCATCTCTTCTGTTTTGATCTCTTTCTTTACATAATTGTAATTAGGTCTCTCAGCTGAATCTAGTGTGGAAACAGGAGATTCAGATTTGTCTGCCATTTTCGTAAGTATAAAACTCAAATGCTCTGGAAATAAAGTATGATGGAAAATTACCAGGACGCAATAGCAATTAGTACATTGCAGAGTGACTTTCTTCACTAAGAAACTACAATTAAATCTCTTGAAATCTTCGATATCGATCTTTTTAGAGAAAGTTCCATATTTCTACGGAAAACATACCCTCCTTGCAATATCACTTCATGGTGTAAATCTAAATCTCCATTCAGGATTATTATTAATGATCAAAATTGTATACTCATCCGACGCTCCACCAAATGACAAATATTGCCACTCTATGGAATAACCTAATTTTTGTTTACACCCATAGAACAGAACGATTTTTTTTTATGTCCCTCTGTGAAAATTAGGCGCTTTTTAGTTATGAGAGATAATTCAAGGTAACAATACCATGGATATTACTGATTAACTGTGCAAAACTGAAATCTGATCAAAGCTAGTTTACAGTAACCTACTCAAGATAACAGATTAACCTGCCAAAAAGAAGTGATCTGTGGTCATGTGAGTCAGAACTCATTTAAGGTAGAGTTCTAGTTCTTTGTGGTTTCAATAGAAAACTGTAATGTCGGTAATAGTTTTACCGCACATAGTGAAGCGACCAAGAGGAGCAGAGAGGACAGCAGAGAGGATAGCGGCAAATTCAAACAAATATGATCTAATAGGGTAGTACATAGTGCAGCGATCGCGAAAGCGGTCGCGCGAGCCGTTTAAGCGAGGATAGAGGCGCGATCGGGAAGTTTGTTTTCTTTAATCGCCGCGCTGCTACAATTACTGAATGAAAATGATGAAAAGCACTGCCGTGAAGTCAGGAGCTTTTGAGCGCTCGTTCATTCACCTTGTAGGTAGATTCGCATTCTCCAGTTTTAGAAACCTATTAAAAAAATTTTGACAGCTGCCAAAAAAAATTTCAAACTTATGCGAAAATCCAGACTTCACGTCAGTGCTTTAGGTGCCCAATTTTTTTTTTTTGATGATTCGCTAGAATATTTAACGGTATCTATGGTCTTGGTAATGCGATCTGGACAAAATATCCCACGTAGTGTGAATACATTATTCTTCATCTATGTGCAAAATTTCATTCCAATCCAATGAGTAGTTTCGAATATTTACGCTCATTAATGAACGTGAACGCAAAATTCGCGATCCGAACCTACCCTGAAAATTTCAAGACCCTAGTCATGCGATCTGAAAAAATGCCGCTTGAATATATCATTCTCCATCAAAATAAAAAATTTCGTCAAGATCGAATTCGTAGGTTTGAAATTATCAAGAAAACTAAATTTCAAACAACCATATTTACGGAACCCCTAATCTAATTTTGCACATTGATGAACGTGACCACGACATTCGAGATCCACACCTATCCTAGAAAGTTCGAGTCTCTAGGCCTTTCCATTACAAAGTTATAATTTTCTATGGATCTGGTCATGCGATCTAGACAAAATTTTGTGAGAATCTTGAACACGACATTTTCCATCTGAGTGCGAAATTTCATCTCGGTCGAATGTGTTGTTTCGGAGTACTCAGAAAAACAAAACTTCGAACGGCCATATTCACGGAACCCCTGGTCGAATTCTGCCCATTAACGAACTTAACCTCGGCATTTGAGAACTGAACCCGCACTGAAAATTGCAAGTCGCTAATACGTTCCATTCGAGAGTTATCGTGTATACGGCAAATTTTCAGCGCAAAATTCGATAAATTCAGACATCGTGACGAAATGATATAGCCCTCGTGTAAGTAGTACGAGCGCTCAAAAATGAATATTGAAGCGTTCATAAGTTTGATATTTGTGAAAAATTCTTTGTGGGATCAAAGAGATGCTCATCATAATAGATATATTTTGGACAAGTTATGGGATGCTGTTGCGAATGAAATTGGTCCAGTTAATCATTAATTTGAATTAAATTTTTTCCAAAATTTAGTCGAATGTTTTAATATTCATACGGAAATATGAATGAAATTTTTCTGGATGCTCGCGTAATTTTTCATACATTATGAAATTCACCATATATGTACTTTCCTAGATTTATTTATTTCGTGAACTCTACAAGTTCTTTTATTCTCATCATTTTTTATCAGATACCTAACAGAGTTTCAATGTCGAATTTTCTAACAGAAAAATTCATTTAAATCCATAATTCGAACATACGTCACCTCTATAATAATCAAACTCAACTATCGCTCTGCTTTCTTGGTCGCCTCACAGATGACACCTCTCTCGCCGCTACTCTCGGGAGCCGCTATCCTCTCAGCTGTCCTCTTCGCACCTCTTGGTCGCTTCACTATGTTCCTAGCCTAAAAGTATCGATACAGTAAAAGGTATTGAACCGATCTGGCGTCTGCGCCCGCCATTTTTATTGTCCGTACAGAAATCCATATTATCATGAAACTTGGGAAGTGGATTTGCTGTGTCCGTCCAAGAGAAGAATAACCACAGAATCTTTTTCTACAAATTGAAGTACGATGCTAACCTCAAAATCTAGCTTCTCTTTTGGGGTTGTTTTGCTCTGGACGGTTTTTGATTTTTCCTGTCGCATTCCCCTCTCCTTGCACCGTGGGAGCTCATCAATAATCAAATGATAGTTTGACCCCTGCGAAGTGAAACTCCCAATTTACCGCCTTTAATCTACTCAATCATTTTTGAGCGCTTGTACAACTAACACGAGGGCTATATCATTTCGTCACGATGTCTGTATTTTTCGAATTTTGAGCCGAAAATGGTCTCAAACGATAGAGTTCAACTCACTGATGACGAATCCGTCGGAAAATTTGAGTCTGTCCGTCCGGCCGTCCGTCCGTAAGCACGATAACTCTCGAACGGATCAACCTAGAGACTTGAAATTTTCAGTGTAGGTTCAGATCCCAAATGCCTCGGTTGAGTTCGTTAATGGGCAGAATTCCACCAGGGGTTCCGTAAGTATGGCCGTTCAAAATTTTGTTCTCCTGATTACTTTGAAACTGCAGATTCGATCAAGATGAAACTTTGCACTCGAATGTAGAATGAGGTGTTCAAGCTACATGTGAAATTTTGTCCAGATCGCATGACCAGAACCATAGAAACCATAGAAAATTGTAACTTTTGAACGGAAACGCCTAGGGACTTGAAATTTGCAGGATAGGTGTGCATCTCGATTGTCGCGATCACTTTCATCTATGAGCAAAATTATACTAGGGGTTCCGTAAATATGGTCGTTTGAAATTTTGTTTTCTTGATAATTTCAAAACTACAGATTCGATCGTGGCGAAATTTTGTATACTAATGAAGAATGATATATTTGAGCTACACTTCTCCAGATCACATGACCAGAACCATAGAAACCATAGAAAATCATAACTTTCGAACGGAAAGGCCTAGGGACTTGAAATTTTCAGGATAGGTGTGGATCTGAAATGTCGCGTTCACGTTTATCAATGAGCAGAATTATAATAGACTTCCGTAAATAAGGTCGTTTGAAATTTTGGTTTCTCGATAGTTTCGAAACTACGGATTCGATCGAGATAAAATTTCATATTTTAATGGAGAATGATATGTAAAAGCAATATTTTGTCCACATCGCATGACCAGAACCATAGAAACCATAAAAAATTGTAACTTCTGAACGGAAAGGCCAAGGACTTGAAATTTTCAGGGTGGGTTTGGATCGTGAATTTCACGGTCACGTTCATCAATGAGCAAAATTAGACTAGGGGTTCCGTAAATATGGCCGTTTAAAATATTCTGTTCCTGATAATTTCGAAACTACCCATTTGATCGGAATGAAATTTTGCACCTAGCTGAGGAATAATGTATTCAAACTACGTGCGGAATTTTGTCCAGATCGCATCACCAAGACCATAGATACCGTAGAAAATTCTAGCGAATTATTGAAACAAAATTGATCAGCTGAAGCACTGACATGAAGTCTGGATTTTGCCTAAGTTTCAGAATTTTTTTGACAGCTGTCGAAAATTGCTCTAATTGATTTCTAAAACTGGAAAATGCGAGCGCTCAAAAGCTCCTACCTTCACGGCAGTGCTTTTCGTAATTTTTAATCACCAATTGAGAGAATTCTCACCGGTCAACCTGTTTATGAATATTCTTTACTTGTGAGTTAATGGTATATGAAGGAGAAAAGGAGGGAGGTTGTTTTTTGCATCCCCGTCAGGGTTGTTTTTTTATCCTCCCTACCTTTTGGCACTCTGAAATAAACTTAATATTCTCTTGTTTCGGGTGCTAAAAATATGTGTTTTAAATTTCCTATTTTCCCGTCAATTTCTTCTATTGAATCAAGCGTAATTTGGGTTACATATTTACATACAAAACGTAGAGTCCTTTTAAAACCATTATACGATCACGATCTTGGCCAAAGATTATCTAGAGTAATATTAGCAAGTTAAAAAGAACGCCTGTAAGGTAGAGTTCTATAGTCCATTTAAGAATTATTGACATCGAAGCAGGCCATGAACGTCCAGTCGTGGCTTTATTTCTGGTTACTAAAAAGTAACTAAATTTCATCATAGAAATGGAACATAAATATAACCTAGAAAAGTTTTGAGTATACGAATTATCGAATAATTAAGCCGGAATATTTCGATTGCAGTTCAAACATGGGAATTCAGGTTTGAAAGCGCAAAAATATCGTGGAATGCTTTCATATGAAATTATCTGAACTTATCGTTCATATAAAAGACAACCATGGAAAATTGAAGATCATTCAAATGAATATTTATTTTCACTCAGGACCATGCAATATTTATTGGTATTGGAAATCTTGCAAAATTCTAACCATATAGATAAGAGTACCATTTTATGTCAGGATTCAAGAAGGATAATTAATGGAATTCTAACAGGTAGCTAGTGGTGCAACAGAAAAAAATTTTTGGATACTTCGCAAGCACAAGGCCAAAAGAATGGATTGAAAAAAACGTTATAATGTATTAAGAAATAAGAGAGAAACAAAAATTAAGAATCTATGTAGTACATGAAGAATTTTGACATGAAATTTGTGAATTATTTATTGCTCGGTGTTGAATACTTTGAGAAAGTCAATTTTATTTTCATTCATTAAAACTGCCCATGAGTTATTGAAAATATTATAATTGATGAGCAATTATTTTATTACTTTTGAATTGGGAACAATATAGCATGTGTATTAGCAGAGGGAATGTGAACAGGGTATCATACAGTATAAGTATAATAAATAAACTTAAAATATCTATGAATGATATAAGAGCAAAGATAAAAATATCATTGAAAACTTTGTTTCCACGTAGTGTAGTGATTTGGATGTGTTTATTGAATAAGCTGACATAATCCTATTGATGGGCATTCTTTTGCAGGGAAGGTTTCAATATTTCAAAACCCATTTATGAAATAATTCACCATTCATAGTAATCCTTATCATCAATACCATTGTCAAGAATCGGATCACATCCAGGTAAAAATCCATCAATTGTTCCAGCATTCGAAATAGTGCACCTTCTGCCTTTACCCTTGAATATACTCGGCATACCTTTTGGATTATTTTCTAGTGTCCACTGACGAATTTGAATATCCAAATTTCATCTAGATGAATGAATTTCATGTTTTGTTCTATGTATTCTCGGTATTTATCACAATATCGTACTATTTTTATTATATTTTTCTGTTTATCAGTAAAAATTTTCCTTCGATCAACTTTTTTGTATATGTATCCAATTTTTTTCATGATATAATATAATGTTGACTTCGATCAATTGAAATCTAGGTGCTCTTTGGCCAGTTCGAAAAGGATATCTGAACTGATATATTCATTGTTTTTAATTCCAGCAAAAACAAAGTCATTCAATGTCTCTTTGAAGGAATAATCGTATAGCACAGGTTTTCTTCCACTGCTAATTCCAGGCTATAATAACATGCTAATATTCTAAGGACAGGGCTTGGTGAAATCTGAAAATTCAAGAGACATTGATCAATCAGAATACACTTTGAGTCGGTGAATAACAGTTTACCTGAAACACTAGCGGAAATATATGCCAAATCTTTGAAAAACTCGAAGTAACACCGACAAACTGCCTGGCGTTCTCTTGTTAGGCGCGGTCAATTCCAGCCATTTTAATAGCATAAGACAAAAAATTACGAAAAGCACAGCCGTGAAGGCAGGAGCTTTTGAGCGCTCGTACCTTGTAGGTCGATTCGCATTCTTCAGTTTAAGAAACCAATTGGAAAGATTTTGACAGCTGTCAAAGAAAATTTCAAACTAAGGCGAAAATCCAGACTTCACTTCAGTGCTTTAGGTGCCCATTTTTTTTTTCATTAATTCGCTAGAATTTTCTACGGTATCTATTGTCTTGGTAATGCGATCTCGACAAAATTTCGCACATAGTTTGAATACATTATTCTTCATCTATGTGCGAAATTTCATTCCAATCCAATAAGTAGTTTCGAAATTATTAGGAATGCCTCGGTTAAGTTCGTTAATGGGCCAAATTCCACCAGGGGTTCCGTAAATATGGCCATTCAAAGTTTTGTTCCCCTGATAACTTGAAAACTACAGATTCGATCAAGATGAAATTTGGCACTCAAATGGAGAATGAGGTGTTCAAGCTACATGTGAAATTTTGTCCAGATCACATGACCAGAACCATAGAAACCATCGAAAATTGTAACTTTTGAACGGAAAGGCCTAGGGACTTGAAATTTTCAGGATAGGTGTGGATCTCGAAGTTCGTGATCACGTTCATCTATGAGCAACTTTATACAAGGGGTTCCGTAAATATGGCAGTTTGAAATTTACGGAACCCCTAGTCTCATTTTGCTTATTGATGAACGTGACCGCGATATTCGCGATCCAAACCCACCCTGAAAATTTCAAGTTCCTAGGCCTTTCCGTTCAAAAGTTACAATTTTCTATGGTTTCTATGGTTCTGGTCATGCGATCTGGACAAAATATTGCTTCAATATATCATTCTCGATTAAAATACAAAATTTCATCTCGATCGAATCCGAAGTTTCGAATTTATCGAGAAAAAAAAATTTCAAACGACCGTATTTACGGAACCCCTTGTATAATGTTGCTCATAGATGAACGTGATCACGACATTCGAGATCCACACCTATCCTGAAAATTTCAAGTCCCTAGGCATTTCCGTTCAAAAGTTACAATTTTCTATGGTTTCTATGGTTCTGGTGATGCGATCTGGACAAAATTTCGCATGTAGCTAAAACACCTCATTTTCCATCTGAGTGCAAAATTTCATCTCGATCGAATCTGTAGTTTTCAAGTAATCAGGGAAACAAAACTTTGAACGGCCATATTTACGGAACCCCTGGTGGAATTTGGCCCATTAACGAACTTAACCGAGGCATTCGGGATCTGAACCTATACTGAAAATTTCAAGTCTCTAGGTTGATCCGTTCGAGAGTTATCGTGCTTACGGCCGGACGGACGGCCGGACGGACGGACGGCCGGACGGACGGACAGACTCGAATTTTCCGACGGATTCGTTATCAGTGAGTCGAACATAGTCGATTGAGACCATTTTCGGCTCAAAATTCGCAAAATACAGACATCGTGACGAAATGATATAGCCCTCGTGTAAGTAGTACGAGCGCTCAAAAATACTCAAATTCAGAGCAAATTTTTATAATTACATATTCACCAATATCTTCGATAAAATCATCAAAGCAAGATTTCTATGGGTAATGTTAGTGTTATTCCTATACCAACCTGAATTCAGCAACCCAAAATGTTACTGAATAGTCTATTACCAACTTAAATTCGATTTTTCACAGCCAACCGAGATGTCAATAATTCTTAAACGGAGTATAGTTCTTTACGGTTTTCAATAGAAAACTGTAATGTCGGTAAGAGTTTATCATTTCAAAAGTACCAATACACATTACAGTACAGATTAGTACAGAATGGAACCGTTAAACCAGGATGTTTGATGAGAATAGAAGGTGGAAAATAGGACATTCAAGATGCATTTTAGTCGGTTTTGTAGTTTTGTTGATTTAATGATCATTGTTTTCTTCTGCGTGTTTGTGTTGTGAACAGTCAATCTGCCGTTACTCCTGTTTCAGATAGAATAAAAGAGACTATCCTAGCTTTCTATTTGACCATAGACAACTGATTAACTTCCGAATTTCTTCACTTCGAACTGAAGTGAACTTGACAAATAGAACACGACCTTTTCGGATGACGTTTCGCAAAGAATAAAAACTAAAAACATTCTGGTTGAAGTTAGGTTGACAACGCAGAACACTGACATCCGACATAAACAAATCAAAATTCATATCAAATAAAACCTTAACTTAAAATAATAATTCTTAATTCATCCTGTAAGACATTTTCACAATATATATACATTTTCACAGTATATAGTATAGCCGTATAGGACGTGTCAATTGATTGATATCAATTAGGAAAAGAGAAAAAATATAAAATCATAATATTTTTAAAACTAATTCTTTTCAACTTGCTTGAGAGAAACTTCATGTTAACCTGACTATTAGGGAAACGAAAGGATTAGAAAGAAAATCTTTCATGGGAAAAAACGTTTCAAGCTCATCAAAAATCGATTTTTATTATATTGAACAAATTCATATTTATAATCCACCTTACATCAAAATTAAAATTAAACTTCAGTCGCCTAAGGAAACATACTCTGAAACAATCATTCTCTTCAAGAATGAAAATTGAAAAATTAGACTAGATAAACTAATAAGCAAGCCAACAAAACAATTCATGTATCCCAGATACCAACGAATCCATCATTTGCAGTCGTAGACCAGTTTCGATCGATATCAGATCTCGTCAGTACGATTAGCAAAATGATAAATTCGATATGAGAAACAGAAGACCTTAAAACATAAGGCAACGTGGTGGTAATTTTTCAATTTTCATTCTTGAATTCGATAAATTCAGATAAACAGCCGTATATTATTCTTCTAATCGTTCTCTTGTTCGGGAATTTTCTTCAACGGAATTGACTTGTGCAATGCTATCACTTGTAGATTCTATATCTTCCTCAACCTCATGAATAACCGAGTCTAAATCATCCATTATCACTCATATAGGTATTGTGTAGTACGCACGCTTCAACTGTTGCTTCCACAACGAAACCAATATTTAAATTCTCAAAACCTTTCAATCCACGAAATCGTGATTTCAATAGACCAAAGGCATTTTCAATTACAAGTCTTGTTGAAGAATTTTTTTGAGCCTCCGTCAAGTAGCTATTATCCTTATATTGCGTAACAAGCCACTTCAGGTTGGGATATGCAGAATCTCCGAATAAATAACCATGATTTAATTTACGAGAGGTCGCATCTTTGTATAAATTTGATTTTTTTAATACACGAGCATTATGCAGAGACCCAGGTTCTTATTCTACATCCATTTCCATTATATAATCCATTTTAAAATATTAGAATCTTCAATCGATGGCTACTTGATACTACTGCCCGCCATTTTTATTGTCCGTACAGAAATCAATATTATCATGAAACTTGGGAAGTGGATTTGCTGAGTCCGTCCAAGAGAAGAATAACCACAGAATCTTTTCCTACAAATTGAAGTACGATGCTAACCTCAAAATCTAGCTTCTCTTTTGGGGTAGTTTTGCTCTGGACGGTTGTTGATTTTTCCTGGCTGCTCGTTTTTCGTGAAGGTAAAACAGGGTGGGATTGTGAGTTAGTTGATCTGAAACCTTCGAGGGTGGAGGAGATACTTTGGTTTTGTAATGTGAGTAACAATATTTTATAATTACAACTTTATCATTCTGATATTCAGGCTTCTATTAATTTGCTACACTTGTCTTCAACAGGGTCCATTATTTACCCCATGTGTTTATCTCATATCATTTACCCTCAATTCAAAAGAGACCTATATTTGCTTCTACTCGACGTATTTTTCCATGTTGGTTTGCTTCTTGTGTATTGTTTTGTATCCATTTTTCATACTTCATTATCAAGTCTATTCCATATTATTTAATGATTCTAACTGACCATATGTATTAAATTCCTAACACAAGAATTTGCCTGTATAAACGAATGTTTAATAATCACTTTAATTATAAGTTTTGCAAGATTCTTCAAATGATGCTATATGTAATCGTTGTAGTTTTCAGCAAATATCAAGGATATTCATACGCACCATTGTCGGCATTATGTTTCATCATCTTATATTGATTGAGCATTTTAAAAAGCTACTCTCCACACATTATTATCCGTTATGACTTCTTGTTGATTGTTTTTATCATTGACTGCTTATATCGTTTACTGACTATATCATCCACTGCTTATATCGTTTATTGTTTATTTCGTTTACTGGTTATATGGTTTATCTGGATGACGCAACCTAAAAAAATTAACTAAGGCTTTGCCCAACGTTTGGAAATATATATCAAGGAGACTAACGCATTTCCCTCTCCTTGCACCGTGGGAGATCATCAATCGTCAAATGATAGTTTGACCCCTGCGAAGTAAAACCCCCAATTTACCGCCTTTAATGTACTCAATTATTTTTAAACACCATTTGAGAGAATTCTCACCGGTCAACCTGTTTATGAATATTTTTTACTTGTGAGTTATGGTATATGAACGAGTTGAGGAGGGAGGTTGTTTTTTGCATCCCCGTCAGGGTTGTTTTGTTTATCCTCCCTACCTTTTGGCACTCTGAAATAAACTTAATATTTTCTTGTTTCGAGTGCTATAAATATGTGTTTTAAATTTCCTATTTTCCCGTCAATCTCTTCTATTGAATCAAGCGAATGTGGGTTACATACTTACATACACAACGTAGAGTCCTTTTAAAATCACTATACGATCACGATCTTGGCCGAAGATTATCTAGAGTAATATTAGCAAGTTAAAAAGAACGCCTGTAAGGTAGTTCATTAGTTCATTACGGTTTTCAATAGAAAACTGTAATGTCGGTAAGAGTTTATCATTTCAAAAGTACCAATACAGTACAGTATTATATATAAAGGAATATACTGTTATGGTTCGTTCCAGATATATTAATATTGAATTTTACGAAAAAAACCACCGACAATTTTCAAAGAATTTTGTTTAAATTTTTAATTTTCCCGTGACTCTTTTTCAAGGAGGGTTCTAAAGGTGCACAAACAAAAGAAATTTTTTTTCAACAACATATAATCTAATTCTAGAAAACAACCCCAACTATTAAAAGAACCTATAACTAATAATTCTCAACTCCAAAACAATGTTCGATCGGTGAGTGCACTGCACCAAATTTTCAATTTTTCTTCTTCTAAACAGCACGCCCCTTCCAACTTCTCCTTCTCTCCTTTACTTGCCAAATTAACTCCAACAACTCAATCTACGAAAATCCACTCTCGACCAACTTTCAAATACCATTCATAATATCTTCTTTCTTACAAAACCAATCTTTCTGCCAACTTTTTCAAAATTATCGATCTCTCCGCTTGACGTTTATCCCTCAACGGTTAATTCGCCTGCTTTTTTCATCCATATTATTTTAAAGTCTCGTTTCCTAAGTAACATTCTTGCTACATTTTTGAGCGCTCGTACTACTTACACGAGGGCTATATCATTTCGTCACGATATCTGTACATTTCGAATTTTGAGCCGAAAATGGTCTCAAACGACTATGTTCGACTCACTGATCACGAATCCGTCAAAAAATTCGAGTCTGTCCGTCTACACGATAACTCTCGAACGGAATGTCCTAGAAACTTGAAATTTTCAGGGGATAGGTTCGAATCTCGAATGCCGCGGTTAAGTTCGTTATTGGGCAAAATTCGCCCAGGGGTTCCATAAATATGGCCGCTCGAAATTTTGTTTTCCTGATTACTTTGAAACTACAGATTCGATCGAGGTGAAATTTTGCACTCAGATGGAGAATTACGTGTTCAGGCTACATGCAAAATTGTGTCCAGCTCGCATGACTAGAACCATAGAAAATTATAACTTTGTAATGGAAAGGCCTAGGAGCTCGAAATTTTCAGGATAGGTGTGGATCTCGAATGTTGCGGTCACGTTCATCAATGAGCAAAATTTGAATATGAGTTCCGTAAATATGGTCGTTTCAAATTCAGTTTTCTCGATAATTTCAAAACTATGAATTTGATCGTGACGAAATTTTGTATTTGAATTGAGAATGATATATTCGAGCTACATTTTTCCCAGATCGCATGATCAGAACCATAGAAAATCACAACTTTCGAACGGAAAGGCCAAGGGACTTGAAATTTTCAGGATAGGTTGGGATCGCGAATTTCGCGGTCTCGTTCATCAATGACCAAAATTAGACTAGGGGTTCCGTAAATATGGCACATAGAAGAAAAATAATGTATTCAAACTACGTGCCAAATTTTGTCCAGATCGCATTACCAAGACCATAGATATCGAAAAGAAATTGGTCATTGACGTGAAGTCTGGATTTTCGCCTTAGTTTGAAATTTTCTTTGACAGCTGTCAAAATCTTTCCAATTGGTTTCTAAAACTGAAGAATGCGAATCTACCGACAAGGTGGATGTACGAGCGCTCAAAAGCTCCTGACTTCACGGCAGTGCTTTTCTCAATTTTTTTTTATAATCTAAACATAACTAACTAAGCTTAACTATTAACAATGAATCATTTGAACCGGCTTGAGAATATAATATTACAATAATGTATACGTTCATCAAATTTACTGAATTAACTAAGATGTTTGAAGGTTCTTGACTTTGGGTGATATTATTTGAATTTATTTCTTATTTTGAATTTTTGGAACTTTCGAGAAATATAACCTTTTTCAATTTCCATAACAATACATTCCTTTATCTATGCCAGGTATCGCATAGTATCCATAGACAACTTGTCTAATATACCGTCATGCCTATTTTTGGCCAGCATCGATGATAGTCTAATCTGCGTTTCGTAGATAGCACATATTTCTTACTCTTGTATATATGAAAATGATGAGGAAGTCGAGGAAAAACTAGTTTGAAACAATCGTTTATTGGTTCCTAACCTAAATCATTAACGAGAATACAAGTGTTGCTTAAGTTAGCATAATTATCTATTTACAGGATGAACAATTCCTCTTGATTTTCAAATGAACCGATTTTATATGCCGAGGTTACTCTTCAGAACTGAAGCATAATCACATATGTGAGACTTATGTTCGTTCATATTCAAATGCACTAATTTTATATGATTTTTGAGGTTACTCTTGTGAGCCGAGTCATAGTCACATAAGTGACACTTATGTTCCTTTATATTCAAATGGACTGATTCAATATGCTTTCTAAGGTAGTCTTTTCGAACTGCCCTATAGTCACATAAGTGACACCTATGTTGTTTCATATTCAAATGAACTGATTCAATATGGTTTTTGAGGTTACCTTTGTCAACTGAAGCATAATCACATAAGTGACATCTATGTTCCCTTATATTCAAATGGAATGAATTAATATGCTTTTTAAGGTAGTCTTTCCGAGCAGCAGCATAATCACATAAGTGACACTTATGCTCCTTTATATTCAAATGCACTGAATTTATATGCACTTCGAGATGGCACTTTTGATCTGCAGCATAATCACATAAGTGACACTTATGTTCCTTCTTGTTCAAATGCACTAATTTTATATGCTTTTTGAGGTTACCCTTGTGAGCTGAGTCATAGTCACATAAGTGACACTTATGTTCCTTTATATTCAAATGGACGGATTTCATATGCCTTTTCAGGTTAACCTTCAGAACTGAAGCATAATCACATAAGTGACACTTATGTTCATTTATATTCAAATGCACTGATTTTATATGGATTTTGAGGTTACCCTTGTAAGATGAAGCATACTCACATAAGTGACACCTATGTTCCTTCTTATTCAAATGAATCGATTTTATATGTGTTTTAAGGTCACCCTTTCGAGATGCAGCATGATCACATAAGGGACACTTATGTTCCTTCATATTCAAATGAACCGAATTAATATGTGTTTTGAAATTACACTTCGAAACTGTAACGTAATCACATAAGTGACACTTATGTTTCTTTAAATTTGTATGAACGGAATGATTGTGGTGTTCGAGATCAGTTTTCTGTTTTGCTGCATTAGCAAGTGGATCATTCCTATTTTCCTGTCCTTCAATGAAATTCTGAGTCGCTTCCATTTCGAATTCAGAATATAATGTTTCTTCGTCCATCTTCAGCAATTCACTCCTTTCATGCACCCCATTTTCATCTATGAATTGTTCGGTGATGTCCACATTTTCGATCTTCAAGCTTTCAAGGGTCCCTTCGCCAGCTGAATACAGAGCACTAGAACAGATCCAACAGTTGCGAAAAATATTTTTGGGTACGAATGTTGAGTCACGTTATTATGACAATTGAAAATCTCGAGGAATCTTTTCCAGATTGGAATCATCCCAAATAGATTATATTTCAACTGACACTACAGTTATTAAGAGGCAGAATTCCCACTGGGCCTAAAAAATGTGAAGATCTTCCACTAAAAGTTTCGGAAACTAATATAAACAGTGTTATAAATTTCAGTTGAATGAAATAGTTTTTGAACAGAGTAGATTGTTGTGGAACTCGTGAAGAAAGTGAGGGTTATGTACGAAAGTATTAGACAAATACAGGCGAATAAAATGACAGTAAATACTCACTCATATTCATTTGATGATTCTCTAGATTCATGAACGTACTGTTCAACTGTTCCCATCTCTTCTGTTTTGATCTCTTTCTTTACATAATTGTAATTAGGTCTCTCAGCTGAATCTAGTGTGGAAACAGGAGATTCAGATTTGTCTGCCATTTTCGTAATTATAAAACTCAAATGCTCTGGAAATAAAGTATGATGGAAAATTACCAGGACGCGATAGCAATTAGTACATTGCAGAGTGACTTTCTTCACTAAGAAACTACAATTAAATCTCTTGAAATCTTCGATATCGATCTTTTTAGAGAAAGTTCCATATTTCTACGGAAAACATACCCTCCTTGCAATATCACTTCATGGTGTAAATCTAAATCTCCATTCAGGATTATTATTAATGATCAAAATTGTATACTCATCCGACGCTCCACCAAATGGCAAATATTGCCACTCTATGGAATAACCTAATTTTTGTTTACACCCATAGAACAGAACGATTTTTTTTTATGTCCCTCTGTGAAAATTAGGCGCCTTTTAGTTATGAGAGATAATTCAAGGTAACAATACCATGGATATTACTGATTAACTGTGCAAAACTGAAATCTGATCAAAGCTAGTTTACAGTAACCTACTCAAGATAACAGATTAACCTGCCAAAAAGAAGTGATCTGTGGTCATGTGAGTCAGAACTCATTTAAGGTAGAGTTCTAGTTCTTTGTGGTTTCAATAGAAAACTGTAATGTCGGTAATAGTTTTACCGCACATAGTGAAGCGACCAAGAGGAGCAGAGAGGACAGCAGAGAGGATAGCGGCAAATTCAAACAAATATGATCTAATAGGGTAGTACATAGTGCAGCGATCGCGAAAGCGGTCGCGCGAGCCGTTTAAGCGAGGATAGAGGCGCGATCGGGAAGTTTGTTTTCTTTAATCGCCGCGCTGCTACAATTACTGAATGAAAATGATGAAAAGCACTGCCGTGAAGTCAGGAGCTTTTGAGCGCTCGTTCATTCACCTTGTAGGTAGATTCGCATTCTCCAGTTTTAGAAACCTATTAAAAAAATTTTGACAGCTGCCAAAAAAAATTTCAAACTTATGCGAAAATCCAGACTTCACGTCAGTGCTTTAGGTGCCCAATTTTTTTTTTTGATGATTCGCTAGAATATTTAACGGTATCTATGGTCTCGGTAATGCGATCTGGACAAAATTTCCCACGTAGTGTGAATACATTATTCTTCATCTATGTGCAAAATTTCATTCCAATCCAATGAGTAGTTTCGAATATTTACGCTCATTAATGAACGTGAACGCAAAATTCGCGATCCGAACCTACCCTGAAAATTTCAAGACCCTAGTCATGCGATCTGAAAAAATGCCGCTTGAATATATCATTCTCCATCAAAATAAAAAATTTCGTCAAGATCGAATTCGTAGGTTTGAAATTATCAAGAAAACTAAATTTCAAACAACCATATTTACGGAACCCCTAATCTAATTTTGCACATTGATGAACGTGACCACGACATTCGAGATCCACACCTATCCTAGAAAGTTCGAGTCTCTAGGCCTTTCCATTACAAAGTTATAATTTTCTATGGATCTGGTCATGCGATCTAGACAAAATTTTGTGAGAATCTTGAACACGACATTTTCCATCTGAGTGCGAAATTTCATCTCGGTCGAATGTGTTGTTTCGGAGTACTCAGAAAAACAAAACTTCGAACGGCCATATTCACGGAACCCCTGGTCGAATTCTGCCCATTAACGAACTTAACCTCGGCATTTGAGAACTGAACCCGCACTGAAAATTGCAAGTCGCTAATACGTTCCATTCGAGAGTTATCGTGTATACGGCAAATTTTCAGCGCAAAATTCGATAAATTCAGACATCGTGACGAAATGATATAGCCCTCGTGTAAGTAGTACGAGCGCTCAAAAATGAATATTGAAGCGTTCATAAGTTTGATATTTGTGAAAAATTCTTTGTGGTGAGATGAACCACCCCCGAAAAACCAGATAAGCTGTTTAGGGCAGAGTAAGATTACCCACAAAGCTTCGGGGTAAGAGTTGTGGCAGCTAAGACCAACATGAGGGGTTGCGGTAGTTGACAGCGTGAAAAAGAAAAAAAATCAAAGGAACGATGCGCAAGAAGAGAGGGAGAAAAAGTCGAAGATGGCGGGGGCGTGTGAAAAAAAGGACGCTTATAATTTTTGGTATGGTAAGAAAACGGTCGTAGAAGCAAAACTAACGAACCGAAGGGTTCTTCGATAGTCTGAGTATAATATTATATTTTTTGATAATCGTATGCAAGTAAGTCCATTTTTAATTTCTTTTTTACATTATTTCTTCTTGATTGTTGTCTGGTGCTGCTTCTCCATTTAATATTTACTACGTATTTGTGCTTGTGATATTTATTCATATTTCCGGTACTTGTGTACTCCCAGTCAATACCACTATTTCAATTCTCCCACTTGGGAAACTTGGTAGATGGTTCATTAATATGTTGGATTCTTGAAACTTAATTGGAGAGATAAGTGCCTGCTAAACATAATGACGCGGTATAGAGATTCCCCCATGGGAGATATATCAAGAATTGTACCTCTTTGCATCTAAGTAGCGTTGAACCTTCCCACCTGTAGAGCACTTAACACTGCTCGAACTTGCAGGCTTCCCTGAATTTATTTCACTGAGATTACAGCCTGTTAAGATGGTCTCGGTCCCTATCTGCCCATACCTCATTTATTATTTAGTCATTAAGGGGATAGAGAATGCAATTCTGGAATAATCTTCCCTTTGTACCGTTCAAGTTGTTGGTGTGGACGTAGCACTTATCATTCTGAAGGAAAGTCCCTCTTGAATCTAACGCTTTTCTGTGTACATCTATTGTTATTTAGTGAACAGTTTTCCACTTACGATACATTATCTTCGCATCCACCATTCAGGATATCTGTTACCATTAATGCTTTCTATCCTACAGAAAGGGTTTTCTCGTTCTGTAGTATCTATTTTTGACTGTGATATATTTCCCCATTGCTCTCTATGACTGACTTTTGATATATTTTAATACTCTCATTATTGCCTGATTTTGATATATTTTGATACTCTCATTATTACTTGATTTTGATATATTCTGCCATCCTCATCATTGCTTATTTTTGATTCTGAGGCATTTTACCACTCTCATTATTATTTGATTTTGATACCTTTTACTACTCTCATTATTACTTGATTTTGATATATGCTAACATTCTCATCATTACTTATTTTTGATTTTGCTACATTTTACCATTTTATTATTTGCCTCTGTTTAGGAATATTCTTTACTTGTGAATGAGACAAGGAGAGAGGTTGTTTTTTTTTTCTTCCCCTTGGGGTTGTTTTTTTTTTTTTATTACCTTTTGGCACTCTGAAATAAACTTGTTATTTTCATATTTTGGGTGCTAAAAATATTGTGTTTTAATTGTCTCAGACTTCCCGATAAATTTCCCTAGTACGATGAGAAGGCCCTGTGGTTTCTACGAAATGTAGAGTCCTTCCTAGATTGATCACTGCGCTGGCCAAAAATAGTTAAGATTAGTTTGCGATCCCGCGTGTTCGTATATTGAAAGTGTTCCGAACTCTCGTTCAGATAAAATAGTCGGTATTTAAAACTGCAAAACATTACAGTGGTGCCGAATGACCAGAATCTCTCCGAAAATGAAAAGTGGAAGTCTACGGCATGAAATAAAATATTGGAACCTTGACCTTGTGTTACTGAATGATATTGACAAAAATTTCTGTATAGGTTATTCGACAGAATGGAATCGACTGACCTAGGAATTGCTGACGTAAACCAATCCTTTGAAATACAGGAGTTGAGGGCAGAACTGCGACGACAACGTCTACTTCAGGAACAACAGGCTGAGACTAACCGGTTGATGCTGCAGAGCTTGCAGGACCTCCACGACAGACTAGGAATGGCGACAACCACCACAGCCGACATGCAGACCCCAGTCTTGTCACCTACATTGGAAACACAACATACCCCTGTGCAAGCAGCAAGTGCGAGGAATACTGTTCCAGGCCACCGGCAGGCAACAGAAACCACCCCTAGCTTAAATGGAGCAGAGTGGCAACAGGTAGCACTGCAGATTATTAGTAAGACAAACAGTTTCCCTAGAGTAGTGGAACCACCACATTACCGAGACACCGTCCGCTATGCGCCCTCGAAATTCATAGAAGACCTCGAGGGATTCTTTGTTCGAGCTCACATCCCCTACGAAGAGCAACTAAACTTGGCCAAAAGTGTTTTACACGGTGAAGTGGAAGTGTGGAAGGACTACCATCAGAGTAAATGGCAAGTTTATGAAGATTTTCGACAGAGTTTCCTAAGAACCTTTTGGTCAGAGGAAAAGCAAGAACAGGAGCGGCACCGGCTGGATATGCAGCGTTACCACCCCGGGCCAACGTCAAATCTGACTACCTTTTTTTTGGGACAAGTAAACCGTTATAGGCTATTTCGGCCCCCGATTTCAGATGAGCGAATGCTAAGAATCATCATGAAGCAGTTTCCCCACCAATACCAGACCATGTGGGGAATGATGACCTCGCCGACTCTAGATCAAGCGGTGTCTTTCTTTGAAAAACAGGACGAGATAAACAAAAATAAGACAGGTGGGGGCGCGTCGACCTCTAGAGGGGTGCACTCGGATACGCACCAAAGGGGGCGAGTTTTAGTCCCATCATACCCACCACCGCGGGTGCGTGGACAGCACCAGTCCGGCAACGCGCCACAGGGAAACGCTTAGTGGGGATACTTTTGGGAAAAGTATCCCTAGAACAAGCTGGTAAATTAACCGGCCCCATTTCTCCAAAGATCCAGTTCGTACCTGTTGGATGCCCATGTCGCCACTGCCAAGAACCACCATCGTCATGTCACTGTCAGCCAAGGGTGGTCACTTTCTCCAACGGTGTTACCATGGGGGCACCACTACCCATCGAACAACTATACGGTCTATATCCCAGGGGTGTGAAGATGCTCAAAAATGTGGGGGCGACACCAGTTACTATCTTTTTACGGAGGTCTCAACCACTGGTGGCAACCATTACGGGAAACCCTTCAGAACCAGAGCCACTTTTGGCTGTAGGACAATCCTATGGTTCCCTACCCCATTTGACCATCGAGTATTCCGGACAATCGCTACTGACGTTACTGGATTCAGGTTGTGAACTGTCTTGCATTAGCGAAACGAGCCTGTCTGCAGTGGCCGACTCTGCAGTTATGTACTTACCAGTAACCAACACTTATCTTCGGGGTGCATTAGGTAACCGGAGCCCTAGGATTCAGCACCAGGTTTGGATGTCGTTTACGATTCCCCCATCTAGGACTATGCATGAGCATAATTTCCTAGTTGTCCCTAAGTTGGTCCGTCCGGTCATTTTGGGCAGCGACTGGCTAACCAGTGTACAAGGGATCCTAGACTTCGACAAGAGGAACATCGCAATAGGTGGCCCGGAGGGAACTGTCTTAATCCCCTTTCAAGGGGAACTACCACCACTACCACCGGAGGAGGGGAACACAATCCCAAGCTGTATTCTGGTGGACAACCAATCGACACTGACTAACATTAAGCTATCCGATCATATCGTACCCATTGACGAGTTGCTGAAGAAGGTGGCAACCTTAGACAGGTTGGACGGTGGCCAGAAGAAGGTGTTCTTGAACCTGCTGTTGGAGTTTCGGCACTTGTTCAACACCTACCCTGGCCGGACGAACAAGTATTCCCATCAGATTACCCTTCACTCTGACAAACCGTTTGTAAGGCGCCCATACCCGATCCCCTTTGCTAAGAGACCAGCTGTAGAGAAGGTGCTACAAGAAATGTTGAACCTAGGGGTTATCAAGAGGGAATCGTCCCCATATGTCAGTCCGACAACAGTAGTGACAAAAAAGGATGGTACCGTAAGAATATGTCTCGACGCCCGATGGATTAATGCCCTGATGATAGCGGACAATGACGTTCCCACACCACCTGAGGAGATTTTTCAATCATTTCAGGATTGTCGATATATTACCACTTTAGACTTGAGGGCCTCCTATTGGCAGATCCCCTTGCAGCCTGAAAGTACCAAATATACTGCCTTTATGTATGATGGTAAGACATATACATACCAAGTTCTCCCATTCGGCCTCAAGACAGCCGTCGCCAGTTTTTCTAGGGCCATGGATGTTATCCTAGGACCCGAGGTATGTTCCTTCACTCATAAATATATCGATGACCTCCTTGTTGTAGCCCAGGATTTTGACCAACATCTGGAATACTTGCGTCAGATTTTCGCCCGATTCTCGGAGGCCCAAATGACGCTGAACTTGGACAAGACCGAATTTTTCCGCGAAAAAGTACACTTCCTGGGTCATATCTTAACTTCCACCGGTGTCTGCGTCGACCCTGACAAGACCGCAGCCATACAAAAATTTCCCGCACCAAAGAATGTGAAACAGTTACGAGGGTTTTTAGGATTATGCAACTATTACCGCCGCTTCGCTTCCGATTACAGTTCTGTGATGTATCCTTTGACTCGTTTGTTACAGAAGAAAGTCCGATGGGAATGGCAAGACGTGGAACATGCAGCCTTTGAAAGGTTAAAAGGACTATTCCTCAATACCGTAATGCTTCGATTTCCCCATTGGCAACGGCCGTTCGTTCTGCAGTGCGATAGTTCTGGTGTTGCATTGGGTGTCGAGCTGTACCAACTCAACGAGAATAGTGAACATTTGGTCCTAGGATTTGCCAGTCGAGTGTTGCGGGGTCCAGAACTCTACTATACGGTGACTGAAAAGGAGTTACTGGCCATAATTTTTGGATTAAAGAAATACCAGACATTGATCCTGGGAAACAAGGTGGTAATTAGGACAGACCATCATGCACTGAAATTCCTCAAGCAGTGTCGTCTCCTGAATGAAAGGCTAACCCGTTGGTCGCTATTTCTGAACCAGTTCGACTACGATGTGGAGTACGTTCCTGGGAAGGAGAACATTGTTGCTGACACGCTTTCCAGATATCATCCCGATCTGATGCCTAACAATATATCGAAGGAAGGTCCTTTGGTGGCTGGGTTAAACTTCATCAGGGGGGGTTGTGGTCCGGCGGTATCAGGTAATGACCGATCGGTTTTAGTAAACTTTTTTGAAGCCGAGCATATCAATGAAGTTAGTGATACTGTGCGCCAGATTGCCAAGCATCAGTCAAGCTGTTCGTTCTGGGGACCCATTTACCATTTCTTCACTGAAGACCCCACCGTGCTGACAGCTGCGCAACACAGATACCTATCACTTTGCTGGATGAGCCAGGACCGTATCTTACTGTACCAATCCGATACTTCATGTCCGTCTCGGATAGTTGTTCCTGACGTCCTAGTGGAGAAGCTGGTGACCGCCTACCACCAACTGTATGGGCATTTTGGAACAAATAAGCTGTGTGTCGTTTTACAACAGTGCTTATTTTTCCAGAAAATGAGAAAGCGGATACATCAGACCATTAGGAGCTGTGATGTTTGTCAACGGAATAAGTATCCGAGGAAGTATCTGCGGGGTCCTACCCACCCCATCACCAGTGTGAACCCTGGAGACTTGGTCTGTGTCGACTTCTATGGACCGCTGCCCATGAGCCGAAGCAAAGTGGCCTACATTTTTGTAGTCATCGACAATTTCTCAAAGTATGTGAAATTATACCCCTTGCGGCGAGCCCAGGCTAAGATTGCTGCCCTCAAGATTGTCCATGACTACAACAATATTATACCTATTCGGAAGGTACTTTCTGACCATGGCTCCCAGTTCACCGCGACCGTATGGAAGAAGACTCTGTCCACGTACAGCATTGGTTTCACCTATTCTTCAATCCGCCACCCAGCCTCGAATCCATGCGAAAGGGTGATGAAAGAGCTAGGCCGTATATTCCGCACATATTGCAATAATGCGCATACGGGTTGGGCCCTCCAACTTCCGGCGATCGAGAGGTTATTCAACAATACTCCACACCTGAGCACCGGTCTAGCCCCATGTCAAATAATTTTTGGGAAAATGGAAGACTTGCCACTGGACTCGGTAATAGCTTCCCACCTACCGCCCCCAATCCTGAGGACGGTAGGAGAGTATCAAGCAATGGCTCGAAACCGCCTCCAACACCAAGCCCAGTTAAGGAAGAAGCGATGTCCCATAGGGGATATGTTACGAGTTGGTGATTGGGTGTTACTACGGGACCAACCCATCTCAGATGCTGGGGCAAAGAAAACGGCGAAATTCTGTCCCTTATATTCTGGACCTCATCTGGTGGATGGTATCCCCTATCCAAACGTATACTACCTCGTCAACATTCAAGACAGGAGTAGGGTAGGGAACTACAACGTAGCCAACTTAAAATTGTATTATCGACCTGAGTAAGAGTGTTATTTCGCATTATTATTTTTCTATTAAAATTTACGATAGTAAAACAACATCAAATGATTTTCCTGTTACCGCCCAAAGCTGCCACGATTTGTCAGACAAATTAATAAACTAGGAAGAGAGAAAGAGAAAAATACCTTGTTAACCACTTAAAATATCAGTAATACTTCAAGTTGTTCTTTACAATAATAGATTTTTAAATTTTTCATGGAACCAACACCCATCAAGTGTAAGTCGATCCCTGTTGTGTCGCCTTCCGTCTGCAATAAGGGGAGCATGAGTATTTTCTTCCTCTTGAGTATTATATCCGTGGAAATGGGAGTTTGACTGGATGTTGATGGGCATATTCCAAACGGTGAGAG
This sequence comes from Aphidecta obliterata, assembly GCA_963966015.1. NCBI lineage: Eukaryota > Metazoa > Arthropoda > Insecta > Coleoptera > Coccinellidae > Aphidecta > Aphidecta obliterata. Next base: position 18,514,289 of record OZ014434.1, on the reverse strand, counting down.
GGATGTTGAAGCTCCTTTCCACCACCTGTCCCATCGGTGACACGAAGCTTCAAGGGGGCGACTGAGATGAACCACCCCCGAAAAACCAGATAAGCTGTTTAGGGCAGAGTAAGATTACCCACAAAGCTTCGGGGTAAGAGTTGTGGCAGCTAAGACCAACATGAGGGGTTGCGGTAGTTGACAGCGTGAAAAAGAAAAAAAATCAAAGGAACGATGCGCAAGAAGAGAGGGAGAAAAAGTCGAAGATGGCGGGGGCGTGTGAAAAAAAGGACGCTTATAATTTTTGGTATGGTAAGAAAACGGTCGTAGAAGCAAAACTAACGAACCGAAGGGTTCTTCGATAGTCTGAGTATAATATTATATTTTTTGATAATCGTATGCAAGTAAGTCCATTTTTAATTTCTTTTTTACATTATTTCTTCTTGATTGTTGTCTGGTGCTGCTTCTCCATTTAATATTTACTACGTATTTGTGCTTGTGATATTTATTCATATTTCCGGTACTTGTGTACTCCCAGTCAATACCACTATTTCAATTCTCCCACTTGGGAAACTTGGTAGATGGTTCATTAATATGTTGGATTCTTGAAACTTAATTGGAGAGATAAGTGCCTGCTAAACATAATGACGCGGTATAGAGATTCCCCCATGGGAGATATATCAAGAATTGTACCTCTTTGCATCTAAGTAGCGTTGAACCTTCCCACCTGTAGAGCACTTAACACTGCTCGAACTTGCAGGCTTCCCTGAATTTATTTCACTGAGATTACAGCCTGTTAAGATGGTCTCGGTCCCTATCTGCCCATACCTCATTTATTATTTAGTCATTAAGGGGATAGAGAATGCAATTCTGGAATAATCTTCCCTTTGTACCGTTCAAGTTGTTGGTGTGGACGTAGCACTTATCATTCTGAAGGAAAGTCCCTCTTGAATCTAACGCTTTTCTGTGTACATCTATTGTTATTTAGTGAACAGTTTTCCACTTACGATACATTATCTTCGCATCCACCATTCAGGATATCTGTTACCATTAATGCTTTCTATCCTACAGAAAGGGTTTTCTCGTTCTGTAGTATCTATTTTTGACTGTGATATATTTCCCCATTGCTCTCTATGACTGACTTTTGATATATTTTAATACTCTCATTATTGCCTGATTTTGATATATTTTGATACTCTCATTATTACTTGATTTTGATATATTCTGCCATCCTCATCATTGCTTATTTTTGATTCTGAGGCATTTTACCACTCTCATTATTATTTGATTTTGATACCTTTTACTACTCTCATTATTACTTGATTTTGATATATGCTAACATTCTCATCATTACTTATTTTTGATTTTGCTACATTTTACCATTTTATTATTTGCCTCTGTTTAGGAATATTCTTTACTTGTGAATGAGACAAGGAGAGAGGTTGTTTTTTTTTTCTTCCCCTTGGGGTTGTTTTTTTTTTTTTATTACCTTTTGGCACTCTGAAATAAACTTGTTATTTTCATATTTTGGGTGCTAAAAATATTGTGTTTTAATTGTCTCAGACTTCCCGATAAATTTCCCTAGTACGATGAGAAGGCCCTGTGGTTTCTACGAAATGTAGAGTCCTTCCTAGATTGATCACTGCGCTGGCCAAAAATAGTTAAGATTAGTTTGCGATCCCGCGTGTTCGTATATTGAAAGTGTTCCGAACTCTCGTTCAGATAAAATAGTCGGTATTTAAAACTGCAAAACATTACAGTGGGATCAAAGAGATGCTCATCATAATAGATATATTTTGGACAAGTTATGGGATGCTGTTGCGAATGAAATTGGTCCAGTTAATCATTAATTTGAATTAAATTTTTTCCAAAATTTAGTCGAATGTTTTAATATTCATACGGAAATATGAATGAAATTTTTCTGGATGCTCGCGTAATTTTTCATACATTATGAAATTCACCATATATGTACTTTCCTAGATTTATTTATTTCGTGAACTCTACAAGTTCTTTTATTCTCATCATTTTTTATCAGATACCTAACAGAGTTTCAATGTCGAATTTTCTAACAGAAAAATTCATTTAAATCCATAATTCGAACATACGTCACCTCTATAATAATCAAACTCAACTATCGCTCTGCTTTCTTGGTCGCCTCACAGATGACACCTCTCTCGCCGCTACTCTCGGGAACCGCTATCCTCTCAGCTGTCCTCTTCGCACCTCTTGGTCGCTTCACTATGTTCCTAGCCTAAAAGTATCGATACAGTAAAAGGTATTGAACCGATCTGGCGTCTGCGCCCGCCATTTTTATTGTCCGTACAGAAATCCATATTATCATGAAACTTGGGAAGTGGATTTGCTGTGTCCGTCCAAGAGAAGAATAACCACAGAATCTTTTTCTACAAATTGAAGTACGATGCTAACCTCAAAATCTAGCTTCTCTTTTGGGGTTGTTTTGCTCTGGACGGTTTTTGATTTTTCCTGTCGCATTCCCCTCTCCTTGCACCGTGGGAGCTCATCAATAATCAAATGATAGTTTGACCCCTGCGAAGTGAAACTCCCAATTTACCGCCTTTAATCTACTCAATCATTTTTGAGCGCTTGTACAACTAACACGAGGGCTATATCATTTCGTCACGATGTCTGTATTTTTCGAATTTTGAGCCGAAAATGGTCTCAAACGATAGAGTTCAACTCACTGATGACGAATCCGTCGGAAAATTTGAGTCTGTCCGTCCGGCCGTCCGTCCGTAAGCACGATAACTCTCGAACGGATCAACCTAGAGACTTGAAATTTTCAGTGTAGGTTCAGATCCCAAATGCCTCGGTTGAGTTCGTTAATGGGCAGAATTCCACCAGGGGTTCCGTAAGTATGGCCGTTCAAAATTTTGTTCTCCTGATTACTTCGAAACTGCAGATTCGATCAAGATGAAACTTTGCACTCGAATGTAGAATGAGGTGTTCAAGCTACATGTGAAATTTTGTCCAGATCGCATGACCAGAACCATAGAAACCATAGAAAATTGTAACTTTTGAACGGAAACGCCTAGGGACTTGAAATTTGCAGGATAGGTGTGCATCTCGATTGTCGCGATCACTTTCATCTATGAGCAAAATTATACTAGGGGTTCCGTAAATATGGTCGTTTGAAATTTTGTTTTCTTGATAATTTCAAAACTACAGATTCGATCGTGGCGAAATTTTGTATACTAATGAAGAATGATATATTTGAGCTACACTTCTCCAGATCACATGACCAGAACCATAGAAACCATAGAAAATCATAACTTTCGAACGGAAAGGCCTAGGGACTTGAAATTTTCAGGATAGGTGTGGATCTGAAATGTCGCGTTCACGTTTATCAATGAGCAGAATTATAATAGACTTCCGTAAATAAGGTCGTTTGAAATTTTGGTTTCTCGATAATTTCGAAACTACGGATTCGATCGAGATAAAATTTCATATTTTAATGGAGAATGATATGTAAAAGCAATATTTTGTCCACATCGCATGACCAGAACCATAGAAACCATAAAAAATTGTAACTTCTGAACGGAAAGGCCAAGGACTTGAAATTTTCAGGGTGGGTTTGGATCGCGAATTTCACGGTCACGTTCATCAATGAGCAAAATTAGACTAGGGGTTCCGTAAATATGGCCGTTTAAAATATTCTGTTCCTGATAATTTCGAAACTACCCATTTGATCGGAATGAAATTTTGCACCTAGCTGAGGAATAATGTATTCAAACTACGTGCGGAATTTTGTCCAGATCGCATCACCAAGACCATAGATACCGTAGAAAATTCTAGCGAATTATTGAAACAAAATTGATCAGCTGAAGCACTGACATGAAGTCTGGATTTTGCCTAAGTTTCAGAATTTTTTTGACAGCTGTCGAAAATTGCTCTAATTGATTTCTAAAACTGGAAAATGCGAGCGCTCAAAAGCTCCTACCTTCACGGCAGTGCTTTTCGTAATTTTTAATCACCAATTGAGAGAATTCTCACCGGTCAACCTGTTTATGAATATTCTTTACTTGTGAGTTAATGGTATATGAAGGAGAAAAGGAGGGAGGTTGTTTTTTGCATCCCCGTCAGGGTTGTTTTTTTATCCTCCCTACCTTTTGGCACTCTGAAATAAACTTAATATTCTCTTGTTTCGGGTGCTAAAAATATGTGTTTTAAATTTCCTATTTTCCCGTCAATTTCTTCTATTGAATCAAGCGTAATTTGGGTTACATATTTACATACAAAACGTAGAGTCCTTTTAAAACCATTATACGATCACGATCTTGGCCAAAGATTATCTAGAGTAATATTAGCAAGTTAAAAAGAACGCCTGTAAGGTAGAGTTCTATAGTCCATTTAAGAATTATTGACATCGAAGCAGGCCATGAACGTCCAGTCGTGGCTTTATTTCTGGTTACTAAAAAGTAACTAAATTTCATCATAGAAATGGAACATAAATATAACCTAGAAAAGTTTTGAGTATACGAATTATCGAATAATTAAGCCGGAATATTTCGATTGCAGTTCAAACATGGGAATTCAGGTTTGAAAGCGCAAAAATATCGTGGAATGCTTTCATATGAAATTATCTGAACTTATCGTTCATATAAAAGACAACCATGGAAAATTGAAGATCATTCAAATGAATATTTATTTTCACTCAGGACCATGCAATATTTATTGGTATTGGAAATCTTGCAAAATTCTAACCATATAGATAAGAGTACCATTTTATGTCAGGATTCAAGAAGGATAATTAATGGAATTCTAACAGGTAGCTAGTGGTGCAACAGAAAAAAATTTTTGGATACTTCGCAAGCACAAGGCCAAAAGAATGGATTGAAAAAAACGTTATAATGTATTAAGAAATAAGAGAGAAACAAAAATTAAGAATCTATGTAGTACATGAAGAATTTTGACATGAAATTTGTGAATTATTTATTGCTCGGTGTTGAATACTTTGAGAAAGTCAATTTTATTTTCATTCATTAAAACTGCCCATGAGTTATTGAAAATATTATAATTGATGAGCAATTATTTTATTACTTTTGAATTGGGAACAATATAGCATGTGTATTAGCAGAGGGAATGTGAACAGGGTATCATACAGTATAAGTATAATAAATAAACTTAAAATATCTATGAATGATATAAGAGCAAAGATAAAAATATCATTGAAAACTTTGTTTCCACGTAGTGTAGTGATTTGGATGTGTTTATTGAATAAGCTGACATAATCCTATTGATGGGCATTCTTTTGCAGGGAAGGTTTCAATATTTCAAAACCCATTTATGAAATAATTCACCATTCATAGTAATCCTTATCATCAATACCATTGTCAAGAATCGGATCACATCCAGGTAAAAATCCATCAATTGTTCCAGCATTCGAAATAGTGCACCTTCTGCCTTTACCCTTGAATATACTCGGCATACCTTTTGGATTATTTTCTAGTGTCCACTGACGAATTTGAATATCCAAATTTCATCTAGATGAATGAATTTCATGTTTTGTTCTATGTATTCTCGGTATTTATCACAATATCGTAATATTTTTATTATATTTTTCTGTTTATCAGTAAAAATTTTCCTTCGATCAACTTTTTTGTATATGTATCCAATTTTTTTCATGATATAATATAATGTTGACTTCGATCAATTGAAATCTAGGTGCTCTTTGGCCAGTTCGAAAAGGATATCTGAACTGATATATTCATTGTTTTTAATTCCAGCAAAAACAAAGTCATTCAATGTCTCTTTGAAGGAATAATCGTATAGCACAGGTTTTCTTCCACTGCTAATTCCAGGCTATAATAACATGCTAATATTCTAAGGACAGGGCTTGGTGAAATCTGAAAATTCAAGAGACATTGATCAATCAGAATACACTTTGAGTCGGTGAATAACAGTTTACCTGAAACACTAGCGGAAATATATGCCAAATCTTTGAAAAACTCGAAGTAACACCGACAAACTGCCTGGCGTTCTCTTGTTAGGCGCGGTCAATTCCAGCCATTTTAATAGCATAAGACAAAAAATACTCAAATTCAGAGCAAATTTTTATAATTACATATTCACCAATATCTTCGATAAAATCATCAAAGCAAGATTTCTATGGGTAATGTTAGTGTTATTCCTATACCAACCTGAATTCAGCAACCCAAAATGTTACTGAATAGTCTATTACCAACTTAAATTCGATTTTTCACAGCCAACCGAGATGTCAATAATTCTTAAACGGAGTATAGTTCTTTACGGTTTTCAATAGAAAACTGTAATGTCGGTAAGAGTTTATCATTTCAAAAGTACCAATACACATTACAGTGCAGATTAGTACAGAATGGAACCGTTAAACCAGGATGTTTGATGAGAATAGAAGGTGGAAAATAGGAAATTCAATATGCATTTTAGTCGGTTTTGTAGTTTTGTTGATTTAATGATCATTGTTTTCTTCTGCGTGTTTGTGTTGTGAACAGTCAATCTGCCGTTACTCCTGTTTCAGATAGAATGAAAGAGACTATCCTAGCTTTCTATTTGACCATAGACAACTGATTAACTTCCGAATTTCTTCACTTCGAACTGAAGTGAACTTGACAAATAGAACACGACCTTTTCGGATGACGTTTCGCAAAGAATAAAAACTAAAAACATTCTGGTTGAAGTTAGGTTGACAACGCAGAACACCGACATCCGACATAAACAAATCAAAATTCATATCAAATAAAACCTTAACTTAAAATAATAATTCGTAATTCATCCTGTAAGACATTTTCACAATATATATACATTTTCACAGTATATAGTATAGCCGTATAGGACGTGTCAATTGATTGATATCAATTAGGAAAAGAGAAAAAATATAAAATCATAATATTTTTAAAACTAATTCTTTTCAACTTGCTTGAGAGAAACTTCATGTTAACCTGACTATTAGGGAAACGAAAGGATTAGAAAGAAAATCTTTCATGGGAAAAAACGTTTCAAGCTCATCAAAAATCGATTTTTATTATATTGAACAAATTCATATTTATAATCCACCTTACATCAAAATTAAAATTAAACTTCAGTCGCCTAAGGAAACATACTCTGAAACAATCATTCTCTTCAAGAATGAAAATTGAAAAATTAGACTAGATAAACTAATAAGCAAGCCAACAAAACAATTCATGTATCCCAGATACCAACGAATCCATCATTTGCAGTCGTAGACCAGTTTCGATCGATATCAGATCTCGTCAGTACGATTAGCAAAATGATAAATTCGATATGAGAAACAGAAGACCTTAAAACATAAGGCAACGTGGTGGTAATTTTTCAATTTTCATTCTTGAATTCGATAAATTCAGATAAACAGCCGTATATTATTCTTCTAATCGTTCTCTTGTTCGGGAATTTTCTTCAACTGAATTGACTTGTGCAATGCTATCACTTGTAGATTCTATATCTTCCTCAACCTCATGAATAACCGAGTCTAAATCATCCATTATCACTCATATAGGTATTGTGTAGTACGCACGCTTCAACTGTTGCTTCCACAACGAAACCAATATTTAAATTCTCAAAACCTTTCAATCCACGAAATCGTGATTTCAATAGACCAAAGGCATTTTCAATTACAAGTCTTGTTGAAGAATTTTTTTGAGCCTCCGTCAAGTAGCTATTATCCTTATATTGCGTAACAAGCCTCTTCAGGTTGGGATATGCAGAATCTCCGAATAAATAACCATGATTTAATTTACGAGAGGTCGCATCTTTGTATAAATTTGATTTTTTTAATACACGAGCATTATGCAGAGACCCAGGTTCTTATTCTACATCCATTTCCATTATATAATCCATTTTAAAATATTAGAATCTTCAATCGATGGCTACTTGATACTACTGCCCGCCATTTTTATTGTCCGTACAGAAATCAATTTTATCATGAAACTTGGGAAGTGGATTTGCTGAGTCCGTCCAAGAGAAGAATAACCACAGAATCTTTTCCTACAAATTGAAGTACGATGCTAACCTCAAAATCTAGCTTCTCTTTTGGGGTAGTTTTGCTCTGGACGGTTGTTGATTTTTCCTGGCTGCTCGTTTTTCGTGAAGGTAAAACAGGGTGGGATTGTGAGTTAGTTGATCTGAAACCTTCGAGGGTGGAGGAGATACTTTGGTTTTGTAATGTGAGTAACAATATTTTATAATTACAACTTTATCATTCTGATATTCAGGCTTCTATTAATTTGCTACACTTGTCTTCAACAGGGTCCATTATTTACCCCATGTGTTTATCTCATATCATTTACCCTCAATTCAAAAGAGACCTATATTTGCTTCTACTCGACGTATTTTTCCATGTTGGTTTGCTTCTTGTGTATTGTTTTGTATCCATTTTTCATACTTCATTATCAAGTCTATTCCATATTATTTAATGATTCTAACTGACCATATGTATTAAATTCCTAACACAAGAATTTGCCTGTATAAACGAATGTTTAATAATCACTTTAATTATAAGTTTTGCAAGATTCTTCAAATGATGCTATATGTAATCGTTGTAGTTTTCAGCAAATATCAAGGATATTCATACGCACCATTGTCGGCATTATGTTTCATCATCTTATATTGATTGAGCATTTTAAAAAGCTACTCTCCACACATTATTATCCGTTATGACTTCTTGTTGATTGTTTTTATCATTGACTGCTTATATCGTTTATTGTTTATTTCGTTTACTGGTTATATGGTTTATCTGGATGACGCAACCTAAAAAAATTAACTAAGGCTTTGCCCAACGTTTGGAAGTATATATCAAGGAGACTGTCGCATTTCCCTCTCCTTGCACCGTGGGAGATCATCAATCGTCAAATGATAGTTTGACCCCTGCGAAGTAAAACCCCCAATTTACCGCCTTTAATGTACTCAATTATTTTTAAACACCATTTGAGAGAATTCTCACCGGTCAACCTGTTTATGAATATTTTTTACTTGTGAGTTATGGTATATGAACGAGTTGAGGAGGGAGGTTGTTTTTTGCATCCCCGTCAGGGTTGTTTTGTTTATCCTCCTTACCTTTTGGCACTCTGAAATAAACTTAATATTTTCTTGTTTCGAGTGCTATAAATATGTGTTTTAAATTTCCTATTTTCCCGTCAATCTCTTCTATTGAATCAAGCGAATGTGGGTTACATACTTACATACACAACGTAGAGTCCTTTTAAAATCACTATACGATCACGATCTTGGCCGAAGATTATCTAGAGTAATATTAGCAAGTTAAAAAGAACGCCTGTAAGGTAGTTCATTAGTTCATTACGGTTTTCAATAGAAAACTGTAATGTCGGTAAGAGTTTATCATTTCAAAAGTACCAATACAGTACAGTATTATATATAAAGGAATATACTGTTATGGTTCGTTCCAGATATATTAATATTGAATTTTACGAAAAAAACCACCGACAATTTTCAAAGAATTTTGTTTAAATTTTTAATTTTCCCGTGACTCTTTTTCAAGGAGGGTTCTAAAGGTGCACAAACAAAAGAAATTTTTTTTCAACAACATATAATCTAATTCTAGAAAACAACCCCAACTATTAAAAGAACCTATAACTAATAATTCTCAACTCCAAAACAATGTTCGATCGGTGAGTGCACTGCACCAAATTTTCAATTTTTCTTCTTCTAAACAGCACGCCCCTTCCAACTTCTCCTTCTCTCCTTTACTTGCCAAATTAACTCCAACAACTCAATCTACGAAAATCCACTCTCGACCAACTTTCAAATACCATTCATAATATCTTCTTTCTTACAAAACCAATCTTTCTGCCAACTTTTTCAAAATTATCGATCTCTCCGCTTGACGTTTATCCCTCAACGGTTAATTCGCCTGCTTTTTTCATCCATATTATTTTAAAGTCTCGTTTCCTAAGTAACATTCTTGCTACATTTTTGAGCGCTCGTACTACTTACACGAGGGCTATATCATTTCGTCACGATATCTGTACATTTCGAATTTTGAGCCGAAAATGGTCTCAAACGACTATGTTCGACTCACTGATCACGAATCCGTCAAAAAATTGGAGTCTGTCCGTCTACACGATAACTCTCGAACGGAATGTCCTAGAAACTTGAAATTTTCAGGGGATAGGTTCGAATCTCGAATGCCGCGGTTAAGTTCGTTATTGGGCAAAATTCGCCCAGGGGTTCCATAAATATGGCCGCTCGAAATTTTGTTTTCCTGATTACTTTGAAACTACAGATTCGATCGAGGTGAAATTTTGCACTCAGATGGAGAATTACGTGTTCAGGCTACATGCAAAATTGTGTCCAGCTCGCATGACTAGAACCATAGAAAATTATAACTTTGTAATGGAAAGGCCTAGGATCTTGAAATTTTCAGGATAGGTGTGGATCTCGAATGTTGCGGTCACGTTCATCAATGAGCAAAATTTGAATATGAGTTCCGTAAATATGGTCGTTTGAAATTCAGTTTTCTCGATAATTTCAAAACTATGAATTTGATCGTGACGAAATTTTGTATTTGAATTGAGAATGATATATTCGAGCTACATTTTTCCCAGATCGCATGATCAGAACCATAGAAAATCACAACTTTCGAACGGAAAGGCCAAGGGACTTGAAATTTTCAGGATAGGTTGGGATCGCGAATTTCGCGGTCTCGTTCATCAATGACCAAAATTAGACTAGGGGTTCCGTAAATATGGCACATAGAAGAAAAATAATGTATTCAAACTACGTGCCAAATTTTGTCCAGATCGCATTACCAAGACCATAGATATCGAAAAGAAATTGGTCATTGACGTGAAGTCTGGATATTCGCCTTAGTTTGAAATTTTCTTTGACAGCTGTCAAAATCTTTCCAATTGGTTTCTAAAACTGAACAATGCGAATCTACCGACAAGGTGGATGTACGAGCGCTCAAAAGCTCCTGACTTCACGGCAGTGCTTTTCTCAATTTTTTTTTATAATCTAAACATAACTAACTAAGCTTAACTATTAACAATGAATCATTTGAACCGGCTTGAGAATATAATATTACAATAATGTATACGTTCATCAAATTTACTGAATTAACTAAGATGTTTGAAGGTTCTTGACTTTGGGTGATATTATTTGAATTTATTTCTTATTTTGAATTTTTGGAACTTTCGAGAAATATAACCTTTTTCAATTTCCATAACAATACATTCCTTTATCTATGCCAGGTATCGCATAGTATCCATAGACAACTTGTCTAATATACCGTCATGCCTATTTTTGGCCAGCATCGATGATAGTCTAATCTGCGTTTCGTAGATAGCACATATTTCTTACTCTTGTATATATGAAAATCATGAGGAAGTCGAGGAAAAACTAGTTTGAAACAATCGTTTATTGGTTCCTAACCTAAATCATTAACGAGAATACAAGTGTTGCTTAAGTTAGCATAATTATCTATTTACAGGATGAACAATTCCTCTTGATTTTCAAATGAACCGATTTTATATGCCGAGGTTACTCTTCAGAACTGAAGCATAATCACATATGTGAGACTTATGTTCGTTCATATTCAAATGCACTAATTTTATATGCTTTTTGAGGTTACCCTTGTGAGCCGAGTCATAGTCACATAAGTGACACTTATGTTCCTTTATATTCAAATGGACTGAATTAATATGTGTTTCAAGGGTTAACTTCCGATCTGCAGTATAGTCACATAAGTGACACTCATGTTGTTTCATATTCAAATGAACTGATTTAATATGCGTTTTGAGGTTACCATTGTCAACTGAAGCATAATCACATGAGTGACACCTATGTTCCCTTATATTCAAATGGACTGAATACATATGCTTTTTAAGGTAGTCTTCCCGAGCAGCAGCATAATCACATAAGTGACACTTATATTCCTCCATATTTGAATGGACTGATTTCCTATGCTTTTCGAGATTACTTTTCAGAGTAAAGGCATAATCACAGAAGTGACACCTATGTTTCTTCAAATTCAAAAGAACGGAATGATCGTGGAGTTTCAGATGACACTCCTGTTTTGCTGCATTAGCATGTGAATTCTTTCTATTTTCCAGTTCCTCAATGAAATTCGTAGTCACTTCTGTTTCAAATTTGGAAGAAAATGTTTCGTCCTGTATTTTCAGGAATTCACTCCTCTCGTGCACTCCATCCTCATCGATGAATTGTTCGATAATGTCCATTTCTTCAATTTTTAAGCTTTCAGAGGTTTCTCCATTAGCTGTACACCGAGCACTAGAATAGATCAAACAGTTACAAAGAGGGAATTAGACGTCAATGTTAAAATTATTGATGAGAATTTATAATGATATAGATGGGAATAAGTTTCTCGAAACTGGAATTGTTTCTCAAACGAAAAAGTAAAGGCAATGAGCCTCAAGTGTTCAGTCGAATTTTTGAAGTAAGATTCTCATCAAGAACACTTACTACATAAGGTATGTAATGCAAACTGTAACGATTGCACATTTATTGGTCTGTTATACAGGTAGTTCTGCAAAATTGCTAATTTTTCGGATTTGCTGAACTCAGAAACTTTCATTGTCTGTGGAGGACTTCTGCGACTGCCTTGATCAAGACAGGGGCAAATGTGACAACATTGATATGGTGGATGGCGGAGTTCAACAGTAGCAGAAGGGTATTTGGTCGACAGCATGGAATTGAAAAATAAAACAGCGAGAATGTTGGCTGGCATGTCAGATGAAAGACGGCAAACATCAACTTCAGGTCATAAACAGTGACAACAGTTCAATGAAGAATCCTTGCAATTTAGGAATAATTTCAGTGGAAAATTGAACAATTGTCGGTTTACTGTTTATAGTTACAGTAAGTAAGGGTTTCTTTGTGTATAATATATCAATATTAAAGTAATATAAACAATTTATGTGTTAAATGAAATGGTTTTTTGAACGAAGTAGTTTATTGTGGAACACATGAAGAAAGTGAGTGTTATGTACAGTATTAGACAAATTCAGGCGAATAAATGACAGAAATTACTCACTCATATTCAATTGCTGATTCTCCAGATTCATGAACATACTGTTCAACTGTTCCCATCTCTTCTCTTTTAATCTCTTTCTTTACATAATTATAATTAGGTCTCTCAGCTGAATCTAGCGTGGAAACACGAGATTCAGATTTGTCTGCCATTCTCGAAAGTATAACACTCAAATGCTGTGGAAATAAAGTATGATGGAAAATTGACAGGACGCAATAGCAATTAGTACATTGCAGACTAACTTTCTTACACTTAGAAGCTACAAGTCAATGAAAAAAAATTGATCATTAATATCTCTTGAAATCTTCGATATCGATCTTTTGAGACAAAGTTACATATTACTACGAAAAACTCACCCTGCTTTCAATATCACTTCTGGTGTAAATCTAAATCTCCATTTAGGATCAGCAGGATTATTTGATCGAAATTGTATACTCATCCCACGCTCTACCAAATCAAAGACTCTTTGACCAAATAATGTTGCTCTGTGAAATAACCTAATTTTGGTTTACACTCATAGAACAAAAAGAATTTTTTTTATGTCCCTCTGTGGACATTAAGCACTTTTAAGTCATGGAGAAAATTCAAGGTAACCATACCCTTGATATTACTGATTTACTGTGCAAAACTGACATCAAATCGAAGCTAGTTCACAGCAGTGTGACCATATTTTGAAAAGCGAATCTACTGCTAGGGATGGCTAACCGTATGAAGAACTGATCTTCGGATCAGGTCCGGCTGGTCGGACTAATGGACCTGATCCCTACTGACAATTCTAACAGGTACGAGTACTAGTCCAGTCGATCGATATAGTCCGGATCGCGAAGCGTATGAGTACGGACTAGTACTCGTACCTGTTTGAGGGATCAGGGATCAGGTCCATTAGTCCGGCGTACGCTCTTCTTTGAGTGTAGGACGGGGACAGATTACGGACTCGTCGGACTCGAACGTTGGGTTAGGTATTATTGTCCTTTGTCGGTCTCGTCCCCTAATATAATGAAATTCTAAATACAACATACTCATTTCTCTGTTATAGAATTGGGGTTCCTTATCATCAACAACAACAATCTCCCTTTTCATTTTGGTAATTCCCTGAAAGAACAGAAACACGAAAAATTTGTTGAAAAGATTTGAGAAATTTATTCGTATTCATATTAGATTGCTCATTTATTTTGTGTTTTTCTGAAGTTATGAATTCAACATCATTGTTATGATTTGTATGAAAAATTAAGTAATACTGAAATAGGAAATATTTTTTGAATGTTTTTTTGAAGGCTTTTCGAGTTTTTCCATTAATGGGTCCAATAAAAATGTGTTCAAATAATTCTTTTTTATCCGTATCAACCCTGTTTATAATTGAAAATTTCACTAAATTGACTTTATATTTTATCAACTGATGATAAGGGGACAAACACCAGTTAACATCAATGAACTTCATAAAGAAAATTCCATCATAATCGATAAGTTTGACATTTGCTGGTACATTTCCAGGAAAGTTTTTTTTTTATTTTTTTTCACTCTATATACTTCATTCGGGTCTTTCTGTGCTTGATCAAAAATTTACCCCACAAATATATATTTTTTTATTTATCATATGATTCTGAAGGAATTTGTTGAAAAGCACTAACTACTTGAGCACCCCTGAAAAAACTGAACAAAAAAAATTGTAAGTTCAATTGTTTTTTGTTTTTGTTCGCGAAAGTTCCCAGTCTCGCAGACGGCACGTTACCAGTTGCGTTCCGAAATTTCACCTTACCACTTGAAGGCTATCATTGTAACATAATTTTCCGACAAATCTGATAATTTTGGCAACCTAGTACCATAATTTCATTTCATTCATCTGGCAAAGCTGGTCCCGCAGGTACCATTATCCGCGGACTCGGACTGCTTTGGAAGCCGACCTGCGCAATAAGTCCGGACTAGAATCTGGACTGGAACTGATCTTTGGACTAGTTATTTCTCTGGACCGGATCAGGTCGGACCTGATCCATGAAATTGTTGGGATCAGCCATCCCTATCTACTGCGAAGATGAGAGAAATCTACCACAGCAAAATGTAGATAGTAAACACCAGGTGGCGCTGTTGACTGTGTTATGAATTTTTACAGGTTACTTGAATGATTCCATCAGATCATAGATTCTCGGGACATCGAGACAATGAAGTATATTAAAATGTTCATAGATATATAATTTATCCATAAAATTGTACAAAAATTACATAAAGTCAATTATTAAATTATTCATCAGGATCACTAACGATATTTTCATACAGAGACATGCTGTTCATCAGTGTCAACATTTCTGGATCGGGAAGAAATTCTCAACATTCACCAGCTTCCTTTATTCCTTCTTTGGCATGTAGAATTGATGCAACATTTTTGTTCGCAAATCGGTTTCTCACTTTAGTTTTAATCCTGTTAATTTCCGAAAATATTCGCTCACATTTCACATTTGATACAGGTAAGCACAGCATGTGCTTTGCAAATTTTGAAATGTGCAAATACTTCTCCATATTGGCTGCATTTTTTAATTTGCTAATCTTTGTCCAAAATTTTTTTGACGTTTACTTACTACGAGGTTAAGATTAGAGCACAGGCCACAGAGTTGGTATTAAATACGTGAATTACTCACACAGAATTTCATAAATTGAAGAAGAAGATAATAGTATGCAGTTACGACAAATATGAATTGAAATTTATAATTGATATGAACTTTATGATATAAAATGACTTTGAAGTCGAAGAGGGTGAAAATCTACCAAAATCTACTCCCAAAAATTTACCTACCACAGGTTGCCTGAAATCTACCAAAAAAGTAGATTTCTACCACATATGGTCACACTGGTTCACAGTAACCTGAGTAACCAACCAGAGATAACAGATTAAACGGCCATAAAGAAGAGATCTTCTTCTGTGGTCTTGCGTCGAAACGCAGGATGGCTTTTGACAACTTGGAAGAGGTTAGAATTAAAGCTGTCTGAGCTGCGCTGACGTGAAGTCTAGATTTTCACAAGAGGATAGTTATCCCAAGAATCCAACGTTGCCACACGTTATGACAGACGTTTTGGAGCAGAGAATTTGTAATCGTGATGTCGGGAAACAATTATTTTATCTTAACTTAACCTAACCTAATAATTAATGAGCGAGAGTTAATCAATAATAATATTTTATGTGATTACAAATTCTCTGCTCCAAAACATCTGTCATAACGTGTGGCAACGTTGGATTCTTGGGATAACTATCCTCTCATTAGATTTTCGCCTTAGTTTGAAATATTCTTTGACAGCGGTCAAAATCTTTCCAATTGGTTTCTAAAACTGGAGAATGCGAATCTACCTACAAGGTGGATGAACGAGCGCTCAAAAGCTCCTGACTTCATGGCAGTGCTTTAAGTAACTTTTTTTGATCTATCGAGGGCATTCGACACGCTACAACATGACTTCATTTTGGATAAGATGTATCAGATGGGATTCAGGGGCGTGTTTCTTGATTGGGTCAAGAGTTTTCTATCTGATCGTAAAGTTTATGTGAGATTGAATTACGTTACATCTGACGAGTACACTAACAACATGGGTGTCGCTCAAGGATCTGTCCTGGGCCCGCTTCTATTCTTATTATTTACTAATGATCTGCCTGCATACGTGGTGGCCTCTATGCTGGTAATGTTCGCCGATACTTCGATCGCTATTAGAGCAAAAAGTTGGCAGGAATTGAAGTCACTGTGCGAAACGATAGTACAGTGTTTCATTGATTGGTGCCACAGTAACGCACTTATTCTGAATCTGACGAAATCGGTAATAGACAGGTTTCGGAATCGAGATAATCCGAGTGTTGAATCTCTTGTTATAAAACACAAACAAGGCGAATTGAAGGCGACCGACGTCGTGAAATTTCTAGGCTTGTATGTGGACGGGAACCTTAGGTGGCATTTACACATTGATCATGTTTGTGGGAGGCTTAACAGTGCTTACTATGCCTTATTACGTCTCAGGAGTTGTCACCCTGTCGACGAACTACTGACCATTTATTACAGCATGGTTTACAGTCATTTAAATTACAATGTAGTTCTTTGGGGCTCCGGGGCAGGGGCTTATCGACTGTTCATTTCTCAAAAGCATATCGTACGACTTATTTTCAGACTTCGGCCATGCGATTCATGTCGTCCGATTTTCGCTCAATTTGGTATTCTTCCCTTCCCATGTATCTACATCCTTTACTGCCTTAATTATATCCACCTTAACATCAGTAAATACAAGAGATGCTCTGACTTTCATGGGTATGAAACACGTCACACTGATACCATAGCCTTCCTCAGACATCGTACAGCTAAATACGAGTCCTCACCAAGCTTTATAGGTATAAAATTGTACAATCATTTGCCTAGTAGGTTGAAGTCAATGAATGGAGGGTCTTTCAAGCGAGAAGTGAAGTGTCTGTTAATTAGCGGATGCTACTATAGTGTTGATGAGTTCCTTGAGGACTCCATTCAGTAAAACTGTTCTTTTTTTTTCTCTTTCTTCTGTATGTGTATACTATTTTATATGACTTATCCTATACATTTCTTAAATGTCGAAAAGGATCAATAAACTTTATTATTATTATCTCGTTTGTTGGTGCTACCAAACTCAGCTCAAAGCTGGTATCATTGGCCTATCCCGGGTACGAAGTACAAAAGAGATTAGACTCAATTAACATTGTGAACTTCCATACTGTATGACAGGTGTTCAATATTACAGCCTTCTGGATGTCTGAATAGGTGTTTTTAGGTAGTCCCAGTTTAGCGATACTTTCGTGCAGAGTCTTGGGCACCACTCCGGTTGATGATATTATCACTGGAACGATTTCCACTTTTCGCAATGCCACATTTGTTTGATTTCGATGGCGAGATCCGCATACTTAGCCATCTTCTCCTGATATTTATTGATAATGTTGTGAGTGTTCGGAACCGCTACATAAACGAGGAAGACCGAATTGACTCTTCTTTCCAATACCACAATATCTGGTCTGTTATTCGTCACCTGTCTATCGATGATAATGGACCTATCGTAGTAAAGTCTAAAATTGTCATTCTCGAGAACCATCTGTGGCTGATACTTATAATATGGTGTATATGCGCTGAGAAGACCGAACTTGTTCGCCAGTTTCTGGTGGACGATGTTGCACACTTGATTATGTCTATGCAGGTAATCAATATTAGCCAGCGCGCTACAGCCAGATGTTATATGCTGAATAGTCTCTGATTTTTGTTGACACTTCCTGCATTTGTCAGATTGGGTATTAGGATCCTTAATGATGAACTTCTTGTAATTATTCGTATTGATGACCTGATCTTGAATAGCGATCATAAAGCCCTCAGTTTCTGGAAATAAGTTTCCGCTAGTGAGCCATCTGGTATGGCATATGTGTTGATTGCCTGTACTAAGTGACCTGCATTCAGCTCAGACTTCATCAGTGCTTTCACTCTTCTGGTGTATTGCGCCTGAATTCTTACTTTAGCCTGCTTGTGTTCCAGCAACCTGGCTTGTTGGAATCCCAGTTATTTGTTAGATTCTCCGTTTTCTATTGCCTCTATGATATCTCCGTTTGGAAGTTTTATATCTCCGTCTATGACAATGCCTTTTTCGATATGAAGGATTTTGCTCTTGGATAGACCAAATTCTATATGAATATCACTGAAAAATCCATGCACTATCTCTAGAAGACGTTCAATTTGATGCTGGTTCGCCGCATATAGCTTAAGATCATCCATGAATAGAAGGTGTGAAATTATAAAATTCATATTTCTATTAGCTTTGATGTTGAAGCCGTATTTCGTACTATCGAGCATAGTGGAGAGGGGATTCATTGCGAGGCAGAACCATAGTGGGCTCAAGGAGTCCCTGGAAGATTCCCCTAAGGATCGGTATTTCTTCGCTGTTAATAAAGTTTTGATTGAGATGCACGTGCAAGTTTGTTCGCCAATCTTTCATTGTTGTTGAAAAAAAACCTATAATAGTCGGGTGGACTTTGTAGATTTTCAACACCTCGAGAAGCCAAAAATGGGGTACACTATCAAATGCTTTCTTATAATCTTCAAAAGCTGTGTGTATATTCCGGTGACCCTTCTGGGCTTGTCGAAGTATAACAGAGTCCATAACAAGTTGTTCCCTGCACCCTTGGTGATCTCTTGTGCAGCCCTTTTGTTCTTCTGCCAATATATTATTTTCCTCGGCGTGCTTGTATATTCTGTTGGTGATGCATGCTGTTAGAATTTTATACAATGTTGGTAGGCACGTGATAGTTCTGTACTGTGTAGGGTCATCCGTCTTTGAACTCTTTGGCAGCATATGTGTTGAACCCAAAGTTAGAAATGATGGCATATCCTTAGGGTTGTGCAGGATGTGGTTGAATTGTTTAGCCAGTTCTTCGTGGACACTGGAAAATTTCTTGTACCAGAAATTTTGGATGTTGTCTACTCCCGGGGAAGTCCAGTTGTTAGCATTTCGGACAGCTTCTCTGATTTATTCTACGGAAATCTCATCGAATTGCATCGGTGCAACTCCCAACTGTTCCTTCTCAGTTTTTATCCAGCTGGCGTCTACGTTGTGATATTTGGGCGTTGACCATATCGAGGACCAATAATTCCCTAAACAATGCTTGGACGGCATTGGTTTGTTGATGTTTACGTTTTCAGTTTTTAATTGTTTGAAGAAGGTTCTTTGATTATTTTGGAAAGTGCTATTTTGTTGTTTCCTTTTTGTGCACTTGATGTATCTCGATAAACGCTTGGACTTCGCTTTCAATTTTTGCTTCAACAGGTCTACATGTTCACTCAGATGATGTTGATGATCTGGATCGTTGATATGTACTATTTATTTTCTTGAATATTTTTCTAACGTGATTTTTCAAGCGTTCTGAAGGTTTCTCTATTGCTCTGATGTTCTGTTAGTCGTCCTAGCTCAGTTCTTATATCGTTGATAGCATGATCCAGTCGTTGCTGCCACCACGGTTTTTTGCTGGTATTTTTGGCACATACAGTTGGTGCATATACTTCCTGGTTGTGCATTCGGAGCACTGATACGTCCCACAGTAAATGAGCAAATGAAGCTGCCCGAGAGAATTGTAGTCTTCGATGTATCTTTCCAGTGTTGAATTCACAGCTGCAATAATATTACTGGTTTCTCTATTGGTCCTCAGTTTCGGCAGTTTTGGTCGACGAATCGGATTAGTGCCCTCAAATTCTGCTAGTGATTTGCTCAGTTCGAAGAGCACTTTATCGAGCAACACTGGTTGAGCTGTTGTATCGATCGGATCAGGAAACAATTTGTTCCTTAAAATAGCTCTTCTTTAGTCAGCTATTCGTTGCTCTGTTATGTGTTGCAATTCTGGGTACCTTTAAACAAAACTACGGTGAAGAGCATATCGGTACGTAGTCTGGTCAATTTCCATCTTCGTAATTATTATTATTATTATTATTATCGAAATCGACGTCATCACATGAAATCAGAGATTAAACGACCCGACTAGAAAGGAGCCAAATGATTAGTGACATGGTAAACGAACAGTACTAAGGAATGCAAGAAAAAGTCGAACTAATTGGACAATTTCCCTATTAACTGAAGATATACTTTGGACGGTTACTCCGAGTATGTCGCCAGAAGTATACCACGCCAGCAACAATAATAGCAACGACAGCAATTCTGCAACAACCACCTTTTCCAAATTTATCAGCAATGCGATCGGAAGACATAGATGAACCAGAATCGCATAATCAATCTTCGGTGGTTCCGACCAGACAACGTAGGCATGCAGATGTTCCACACAGAGTTACATAATAGTACTAGATGACCCGGCAAACGTTGTTTTGCCATATCTCTCCCTTTTTTCGCAATTTCAAAATTGCTCGAGGCCTTCGGCCTCTCGTCTCAAAATAACCTAACCTAAACCTAACCTAACCTAACCTAGCTGACCCGGCAAACGTTGTTTTGCCATATCTCTCCCTTTTTTCGCAATTTCAAAATTGCTCGAGGCCTTTGGCCTCTCTTACCTTAGGAAAGCCCGTTTCTCCCTCTCGAAAACGCGGGGGGCGCTTCGCGCCCCCGGTCTCTCCCTTTTTCGCAATTTCAAAATTGCTCGAGGCCTTCGGCCTCTCGTCTCAAAATAACCTAACCTAAACCTAACCTAGCTGACCCGGCAAACGTTGTTTTGCCGTATCTCTCCCTTTTTTCGCAATTTCAAAATTGCTCGAGGCCTTCGGCCTCTCGTTGTTCTGGCTATTAAAAAATAAGGGTTGATCGTAGAAGGGTGAAAATTGGGGATTGTATGTATTTTTGTATGTTGTATCATAAAAAAATAGAAATTAGAAATTTTGTCTAAAAAATAAAAAATAAAAATTTAGGGGTGGACTACCCTTAACATTTAGGGGGATGAAAAATAGATGTTGGCCGATTCTGATAGATACCGGATAAGCACAAAAAATTTCATCAAAATCGGTTAAGCCGTTTCGGAGGAGTATGGCAACGAACACTGTGGACACGAGAATTTTATATATTAGATAGAGATGCAATTACCATTCGAGAAGATCAACTGGAGTTGCTTTGCGCACGACCACATAAATGCGGAAGTTTGACAGATCTATGTCAGTTTTGCGGTGCTCTGTTTTTTACACAAGAGAAATCCAATAGAACCGATGACTATACGAGTTGTTGTAATAGAGGATCCTTTACGATACCCACTCTCGAATCGTGTCCCCAAAGACTTAAGACGCTATATACAGATAATGGACATTTGGCAATTCAATTTAGAAGTATGATAAGATATAAATAGTTTGTTTGCTATGGCCTCATTCAAAACTTCGAGACCAATGCCTTCGCACATGAAAGGGTAGACCCACAACTCTTTGAAACGTTTGACAGTAGCTTGCGAAGCTGCAACAAATACATTCAGGATTATAAGACCATGGGCGAAGAATTGAAGGAAAGACGAAGGCAGAATATGGATACCGAAAATATTATAATCGGAATGACGAAAGAACCGGTTATAAATATTTTGGCTGCCCAGAGGAATTCAAACTGGCGACCAGGTCGGAGAGATATAGCTGCCATTTTTGAGGGTTCCGAACCGCCTATCGATGTCGATCAAGTGTTATATCCACACAGAGAAAGTGACCCCGAGCCTCATAATACTCATCACGAGTTGAAACTACTAGATCCGATGGATGACCCGATGGTGTATCCTTTATTGTTTCCCAGCGGTGAAGATGGTTATAAAACTGGTATGCCGTTTATACGGCACATTATTGTCAGAAGAGAAGCACGGGCAGAAAAATTCGTCACCATTATACAATACTACAGATATGGATTGTAAGTGAGAGATTCATTTTCCACAATACATCACGGAGAAAAATTGTTCCAACAATCTATCGTAGACGGATGGATCAAGAACGAGATGAGCAGAATATGGTGGTTACGGCAACACCAGAATCAATTTAGGCGCACCGTCGAAGATACCCTAAGAGGTTCAATAGCATGTGGGTCATGCCGTTATTTTACCGTCGGGCTTTCCAGAAGGGAAATATATCGGAGTATATGGACGCTCTGGCGATTGTGGCGCGATTTGAAAAACCTGATCTATTCATAACTTTCACATGTAATCCGAATTGTCCGGAAATAAGGAATGACCTTATGTTTAATGTTATGTTATGTTAAGTTCATCAAACTTGGAACAATCATCCGGATTTGGTATGCAGAGTTTTCCAGATAAAATTGTTAGCTTTTATGGATGATATACTGAAGAATCAAATTTATGGTGTGGTCAATAATTATCAGTATGTAATCGAGTTTCAAAAGAGAGGTCTGCCGCATGCTCATATCGTCATAACGTTACACGATGACGACAAATTGAGAGATGCCGAAGATATCGATACTATAATAAGTGCACGCTCACCAGATGAACAGACGAACCCACTCATGTATGAACATGTAGGGGATTTTATGCTGCATGCACCGTGCGGTAAATTGAATCCGAATGCATCATGTTTATGAGATGGAAAATGTTCCAAATATTTTCCAAAGCAGTTTAGGGAGGACACGATTGTTGCCGTTGGACGCAACAAGAGACCAGAGTATAAAAGGCCCGACGATGGAAGGAAAGTTTTCGTCGAAAAATGGAATCGTCATATCACGAATCGTAGAGTCGTGCCATAATATATAATGCTTATGAACTGGCGAAATACAATTATTATTATTATTATTACAAAAATGGTAGGAGTAAAGGTTAACAACCTATAAACACAAAACTAAAATATAAAATGAAAAAATTTTCGAGAAGTGATACACAATAAATGAGTGCTAAATTTAATCGAATCCTTCTGGAATCAGGCAATGCTTAAGGCTGGACCATCTATCCAGGGAGTTCTTGAACGAATTCATCGATGGTGACGACACAACTTCAGCGGGTAGCCGATTCCACGTCTCGAACACCCTGTTTGGGAGAAAATTGCTCCTCGGTGTGGTCCTGAAGTTCTCTTTGGCAAGCTTGTACTGGTGTCCCCTCAACAACCTGTTCTGATTGGGTGGAAAGAGATAAGCCAAGTCTGTTCCGAAGAAAGAGTGAAGGGCTCTGTAGGTGATAATTAAATCACCCCTTCTTCTGCGTTCAGAAAAAGGAAGGCAACCCAAACAACCGCAGCCTCGTCTGATAGTCAGGTCGATTCCTACCAAACGGGAGACGGGTATTCCAACGCTGCACAGATTCCAGAAGTTCTTGATCACCCTTGAGGTGATCAAACAGGTCCAGCATACTCCAGAATAGGACGCACGTAGGTTGTGTAGAGAGTTCTGCTTGTTGCTATATCACATCCACGAAAGTTTTAGACAGTTGGTAGGTAAATTGTCTCGCCCTAGACACAGCAGTAGAAATGTGAGTGGACCAACTCAAGTTATCAGTGACGGTGACACCCAGGTCTGCTGAGAGACAATGATTGCCATGTTAACTTCGAGGCGGTTGGATCTTTGAACACCATCAAATATCTACATAAATATATCAATGAGGGTCCAGATTCGATTACTTTGTACGTGGATCAGGCGACAACGGATCATACGGAACCGCAAGAAGAAGAACAACAATAACGGCAACCATCGACGAAGGTCGACGAAATCCAAGATTATATTGATGGACGATATGTGAGCGGAATCGAGGCCACTTGGAGAACATTCCAGTTCAAGATGCACAATCGCTCGCACTCCATCATATTCTTACCGCTGCATCTACCCGGTGAAAGGGAAGTTCAATGAAAAGAAGAGGATGAATCCATGAGAATTGAACAAATATTGTCGAAACCTTCGAAAATTGGGGCGTGGCGTGGATCCTGACACCAAAAGGTATAGATATATCCGAATACCATTACCTGTGAGATGACAAAATGCCAAATGGAATGAAAGATTGCAAATAAGCAAGAAATTAGGTCGCTTGGTACATGTGAGTCCTAACGATGGACAATTAGAGAAATTTTTCCTGCGAATATTACTGAAAAATATTGCAGGAGCGACATCATTTGATGATTTATTGACCCTTGACGATGGGTATGAATGCAAGACATTCCGAGAATCGTGTCAACGGAGAAATTTGCTCGTGGAAAAAGAGGAAGAGTTCAGAAATTGTTTACGTGAGACGTAGTCAAGTTTCCATAACAGCAAATTGCGAAAATTGTTGCTCTTATTTGCACCATTGCATTAGAGGAAGATGTTCCACAAATTAGTGGATTGTGGCACTCATTCAAGAAATCACTAATAGCCGATTTCAGATATGCAAGCATGAGTCGACAAGAAGCCACTGTTAAATGTCTGGACATAATCAGTGGAATTATTTCCCGATGTCGACAAGGAATTTCACTGCATAACTTAGGAATTCATAATGATCAAGATGATTAGACGCAACGAGCAGGGAAACCATCTTCACCCTATAATTAGGATGGAGAAATCCTTCTTCATTTAATGATTTTTTTAGATGTTTCTGCGGCTACGCTATGACATACCGACGCCCTCTAAAAGGAGGCGTATCGATAATGAATGAGGAACTGAATTGGCGAGCAAGCGAGACGAGAGCTAATTTGAAAACTGCCACACATTTGTGGACTCGAAGTCAAAACGACTCTAGGTTTAGCGCACTGGCCTACAACAAATTATAACCGTTCAGCGCTTAAAACACACCCGTCATCGATAATATTTTAGATTACGGTGATATATGAAATCCGTTTCGTCATGGACTTCACTAAATTAATCAGAAATGTATCTTTTTTGCGATTGAGATGTTTCCAAAATTTATTATAGACAACGTAACTTTTTCGTTACAAATAAACGAAACGGATTCGTCAACTGGGCATGTGGGCGATGGTTTCGAAAATGAAAGACTTTTTTCGAAATTATGATTCGGCCATACTAACTTAAGGATTATTGTCTGTCTGCTTCGCTAAGATGCCAACCGCCTATTTTGTTTTCGATTCTCATTGTCGCGGTTCGGACGGAAGGAAAACCGAAGGAGAAGGGAAAGCCTGTTTGCTACGGTTCTACACTTTTCTGCAAGAAAATTACGATCATGGTTCCTCACAAACACTGGTGCCGATAGGCTCAGGAGACGACCAGGCAGACATATGTCAGTACCATGTACTGACCGTTATCGAAGCTGACTTCGTGATCCGTTCTGGGAATTCGGAAAAACCGACCGGTGTTCCTTCGGCAGTCGTATCGACGGAAGATGCGCACGTCTCTACGACATTCCGTCCCACGATCTGGGTGACAAGGACAATGAGTGTATTCAGTGCGGAGCTCTATTTTTCCGCACAGAGACGATGAGCTGCTGCAAAGAAGGCACCATCAGAATACCAGCCGATTCCGTGTATCCGGAATTGCTGAAGTCGATTATCAAGGACGTCGCAAATTAGGTGAAGTAGTCCAGGATGCAGGACGGACCAGCGGCAACAACACCGAGTCGATCATAGAGCTACGCCAGGTCCAAGACTACCTTTCGCGAAGAAGGGAACAGGAACCGGTCGGTGGTGGAAGGATCGGAAGAGAGGTCATCCTTTCGAGTTCCTTCACTGGAGGCACGCGGTCCATGCAGCAGAACTATCAGGAGGCTATAGCTATCGTCGCAATATACGGCCGACCTTCGTTATTCGTGACCTTCAAATGCAATTCCAGTTGGCGTGAGATCAAGAATAATATGGGAGGTAGGTTTGCCGCACATGCCTTGTCTCCTGACGTTGGCGGACGAGGATAAGCTGTGGGAGCCCGAACATGTCGAAAGGCTGATCTGCGCCGAGTAACCAGCCGAAAACACCTGGCTATTTGACATCATTATGGCCTCCATGATTCACGGACCCTGCGGCGTGCGCAATCCCGCGAAATAAGATCTTTCATCAATCCCGGTACGTGTCATCGGGAGAATCGGCCTGGCGATTGATGAGCTTACACATCGGCGGTAGAAGTCACGCGTTAGTCACACTGCCGGTACACCTTCCTGGCGAGAGCACAGTCCATTTCGCGGAAGTGCAAGGTGGCAAAGAAATATTTTTTGGAGACTGAACGTGTCCGATCCTAGCACACACCAATACACGTATAATCAGATACCTCTGTAGTATATATTCATCAGCAAGGAGAACCGCTGGTGTCGGAGACTCAGGAGTTATCCGATAATACCTAGGTTGTACACAATCAGTCCGAAGTACGAGGAGAAATTTCACCTTGGAATACTGCTCCTGCACGTCGCCGGACCGACCTCCTCCGAAGATTTGTGCACGTGTGACGGCGTGACGTGCGGAACGTTAAGAGAGGCGGCCCGTGTTAGAAATCTGCTTGCCTCGGTCCTCGAGTGGTTTAGAACATCAGAAGACGCTGCTCTGGTCGTCATGCTGGGCAGCATACGAAAATTTTTCGGTTATTCATTCATTCGTTCTTGGTGAACAAGCCACCCCGTCTAGCAGCCCCCCTAGAACGTGATGGTTGTGATCTGGGCTCAGCAACGGAGGCTATGTTCCTAATCTCGGTAAAATATTCGTCGTTGTATTTTCGAGATCCTGAGGAACTGCAGGAGTTTTGGTCATACCCCTCCCCAAAAATAGTTTATTTTTTACAGGTCACATGTGATACACAAATCGTAGATTTTTCAAGAAATCATCAAACTTTTCAAACAATTAACACTTCACAAATATTAGTTTCAATCTTAGTCGTTTTTTTTTTTCCATAATATTGTTTCGAAACTGGGATTCGGTTTCAGTTAAAACAATAAACAAAAATTCCGTAATCCTTCAATTCCACACAACACTACAATGTATAAATTAGTTTTACTGACTGAACCAATCTCTTGTCACTTTTTTTAGAACTGCCTCCCTGAAAGTCACGGGACGGCTTATATTGAATTTTGTAACACTGCCCCTCCTCTTATTTTGACCATCCCGATCAAAAAACATAGTTTTACCATGATAGGGTTTCAGTCCTTCCAAATGAACAACCTTCATCTTGATTCCAGGGCTATGTTGGGTTCTGTAAATCACGTCGTTGATTCTCTTCCTCACCTTGTACGGTCCTTCCCAAAACGGTGTCAGCTTTGGAGATACACCTCTCTTCCTACGTGGGTTGTACAGCCAAACCTGGTCGCTTTCTTTGAATCCTCCCGAATTAGCTTTCAAATCATAATGAGCTTTTATCCCGTTTCTAGCCTGTATCAGCCTTTTTCGAGCGGTTTCGTGGATTTTCAACAGGCTGTCCCTCAACTTATCTGCATAGTCCCGCACGTTCACTTTTTCGGTGCTTGTTGATCCGAACAACGTTGCAGGGCAATCGTAGTTCCTTTCCCGAAGATAAGTCCGGGGTAAGTTTGATCGAATCGAGTACCGCCGCTCTGTAAGCCATTAGAAATAGTGGAAGATGTCTGTCCTTGTTCCTCTGATGCTTTTCCACCACCTTGGAAAGGTGTGCTTCCATAGTTCTGTTGAACCTCTCAATCATGCCATCCGACTGAGAGTGGGTAGCTGTGGTTCTGGTCTTGTTAATGCCCAACAATTCACAAACCTACTTAAACAACTTGGACTCAAAGTTCCTTCATTGGTCAGAATGTAACTCCCTCGGTATTCCGAACCTTGAGAACATGTTGTCCACCAATGACCTGGCTTCTGTGCATGCTTTCTGGTCTGGTTTGGCACTTAAACAACTTGGACTCAAAGTTCCTTCATTGGTCAGAATGTAACTCCATCGGTACTCCGAACCTTGAAAACATGTTGTCCACCAATGACCTGGCTTCTGTGGATACTTTCTGGTCTGGTTTGGCATAGGCTTCCACCCATTTGCTGAAATAATCCATGACAACGGGGATGTATTTGTTGCTATCGTCTGTCACAGGAAAGGGGTCCAGCTACATCAATGGCGATGCTTTCGAATGGTGCGCCTAAGTTGTATTTCTTCATTTCACCTCTGGACCGTGTTTTCGGACCTTTAGTAGTGGCACCACATTCTTGGCACCTTTTGCACCAGCTTTCTACATCATCCCTACATTAGACCCAGTAAAATCTATGCCTGATTTTGTCCAAGGTTTAGTTTGCTCTCAGAGACTTCCTGATTTTCCCTCATAAATTTGTTTCAAAACTTCACCTATCTTCTTCTTGGGCAAAACCAATTGGAAAATTGAGGATCGCCCATCATCTTATTCCCACACCCGTTTGAGTAATCCATTTTCCACAACCAGGGAATCTAATGTAGAAAGTCCGCGATTCTTCGATCGGTTTCCTGGTCCTGTCTCAGGTGTTCGGTAGTCCAGTTGTACTCAGGTATCAGGGTCGTTCGTCTTACATCGGCGACTCTCTCGGGGGTTTCCAAATTGAATGATGGGCCTTCACCTTTGGCCGCACTAACTAAAGAAAAAAAAGCATTGCGTGGGTCGGTTAACTTTTGCTCTGATATGGATTTTCATAACAAGCTGAAGAAATTTAGCGAGATTGTGGCCAAAGTTACCAAGCTTGAGACTGAGAATGCGGCCCTGAGGAAGGAGGTTGGGGTTCTCAATTTCAGGATCGACATTATGGAGTAGTTCGCTAGGACCAACAATGTTGAAATACAGAATGTTCCTGAGAAACAGGGTGAGAATCTTCTGGAGATTGTATCCAAGATTGGGGCCACCGTTGGAATGCAGGTTGAATCATCCGCTCTTGATTTTGTTTCCAGAATCCCTACCTCTCTAACTGATGAACCCAGAAACATTGTCGTAAGGTTTTTGTCGAAAGCTGGCAGAAATGATTTTCTGGCTGCATACAAAAATAAACGTGTAACGAATGGGGAGACCAAACCAGGTTTGAGCGTTGATGGGGTTTCACCGCGATTGTTCGTGTGTGAACATCTCACATTTGTGAAGAAGTTATTCTACAAGGAAGTCCGTATTCGAGCCAAGGAAAAGCAATATAAATTTGTCTGGATTCAGAATACTAATATTTTGGTTCGTAAAGACGATACGACCAAAATAATTCAAATCAACCGACAAGACGACCTCAGGAAGTTATAAACTCCTCGCTCACATCTGAGTTGCTGTTTTTCATCGACTGGTTTTTGACTTCTTGAATGGCTTTTTCAATTTACTACCAGAATGTCCGAGGTTTTCGGACCAAATTACATGACTTCAAAACTAGTGTCACGGCTTCTAACTACGACGTGATTTTTATTACGGAATCTTGGTTGAATGACTCTATTATTGATTCTGAACTGGTGGACACTTGGGTTTACAGTGTTTATCGTCGTGATAGGTCATCAACGAGTTGTTCCAAGAAGAATGGGGGAGGTGTGTTTATTGCGGCGAAAAGTGACCTCAATCCAACCCTGCTTCGAGAGTTTCAGAGTAACGCTGAAGATGTATGGATTCAGATTGAGACGAACAACAATAAAATCTTCATGTGTTGTGTGTACATTCATCCAGGTGATGTTGATGCTTTCAGATTATTCACCGATAACCTGATGAATAATGGGAAACAAAAATCAGAAAACCATATTGTAATGATTCTCGGTGACCAGCATATGTCTTGAAATGTCTTGAAATGATTCACGTAGCTTTTTATATATTTAATTGATTCCGTTTCTTTATCTGAGTTGATGCAGTTTAATTTTGTACAAAATTGTGGTGGGAGGATTCTTGATTTGGTTCTGTCAAACGGTCGAAAAATAAACAACCTGAGTCACTGTTATGACCCCCCTTGTGTTAGAAGACATTCATCATTCGGCACTTGAATTTTTATTCAGCATTGAGCTCTCTAGATACTTGAAAATAGTTAAGCCAGGTTATTATGATTTCGGGAGGACTCCATTCAGTGTATTTAATGAAAAATTCGGTAGTATTCCGTGGACATCGCTATTGGATGATGAGGATGTTAATAAAAATTTGAATGTTTTTTATGGGGTACTGAACGAATTTATTGATCAGTATGTTCCTTTCCGGGTTGAAAATAGGAATTTTCCCAACTATTTCTCAAAGGTGACCGTTCAACTCATTAAGCAAAAAATAAATTTCATTCTAAATGGAGAAAATACGGAAATCTGAGCGACTATCTTGAATTTAAAAGACTACGTTCTAAGTCCAAACAACTCATTAAGGCCGATTATTATCGATATTCCCGCACACTACAAGACGAATTGAAAACAAACCCGAGGAAGTTCTTCAGCTTCCTATCAACTGAAAATAATAACCGTGAACTTCCAAGAAGGATGTTCCTGGACGGCGTTAGTGCGGATACGAGTGAGGGTGTCAGCGAGCTTTTTGTTAACTATTTTAAAAGTGTCTATACCGAAAACAGATTCCCTTGCATAGCGAGAATAGAATTGGTGAAACTAACCATCAATACTTATTAAATTTCATCCAGTTCACAGAAGAGCAAGTAGAATGTGCTCTCCAGAATCTCAAGGTCGATAAGCGTCCTGGACCTGATTCAATTCCACCTTTCTTTGTTAGAGAATGCGAATCCTTAAAAGTCCCCCACTATAATTTTTAATAGATCTCTGGCTACGGGTGTCTTTCCAACTTATTGGAAATTGGCATTCCCATACACAAGGGTAGGGACGGGGGGTTGATTAGTAACTATTGTCATGGAAATCCAAAAGTGAAAAATAAATTCAAATTATATCACCAAAATTCAAGAATTTTCTTTTAACATCGTATAAATTATAGTAAAATGAATTTTTTTTTAAGAGAGGATTCAGAATAATTTAATAGTTACCATAGAAAATTGTTGTAAGATAATTAGAATTAAGCAAGCGAATTGATTTTGACAATTGTAAAAATGTCATGATAGAAATAATTTGTTTGAATAGTATTATTAAAATTGAGATTTGAAACCAAAGATTATTGAAGATTTATGCAGCCTGAAATCTTCAAGAAGATACTGGAATCAAGCTGCAGTACATTCATTGCTGATTTCACTGTTTAGAAGAGAACTGTGGGATAAAATTGTCCCAACAGCTCATACCAGAAATATTAGTGGAACCCGAGGCAATAGATCTAATAGGATCAATTACTGAATTCAAAGATATTCTCTACGAAACAGAGGAGATATTTGAAGCTTGCATTTTATGAACTATATTTAGAGTAAGCTGTTTACTGTGAGTTTTTAATTTATATTTTGTTCGATAGGAGTCATAATTCAGAGTTTTTCATTTTTTTAGAATTAGTTTATTGAATTTAAATAATAAGTTTTTTGTAAACAAAAATTATTTCATTTGTACACCTTGAGAATCCTCATTGAAAAAGAGTCGCGGGAAAAATAAAAGAAAAATTAAAATACAAAATTATTTTCAATATTGTTAGTGGTTCTTTCTTAAAAATTTGAATAATAAAATTTAAAATTATATATATATATATATATCGGTTTTAGAACGTTTTTCTTCGTTGTCCGATGCCTAACTTCCATTCTTTCCGGTTTTTCCATTGATCTTCCCTCAAATCTCTGGCATTCATGGCTTTCGTTACTTCCTCCTTCCAAGTTTTCTTCGGTCTCCCCCTCTTTCTGCGATTTGTTGATATCCACTTCATAGCCATTTTGGGCAGTCGTGTTTCTTCCATCCTCTGAACATGTCCGTACCACATTAACTGTTTTCGCTCTATATCGGTCATTATCGAGCCATCTATTCCCATTCGTTGTCTCACCTCTTCGTTTCTTATTCTATCCCTTCTTGATATACCCAGTGATCTTCGAAATACATCCATCTCTGTGGCCTCGAGTTTTCTTCGGTTGTGTTGGGTAATTCTCCACGTTTCAGCTCCGTAAGTCAAGCTACTTTTAATGAATGCTTCGTAAATATTATGTTTTCGTTTTTTTCCGATATCGCTACTCCAGAGTATGCCATTCAGACATCCAATAGTTCTTCTGGCCTGTGTTATCCTCTTTTGTATTTCTTTATCATCTTTCCCAGACGTGTCGAATTCCACTCCGAGATAGGTGTATACGTTGCAACATGTAACTTCTTGTCCGTCTAATTGGATGTTAGATTGCTCTGCTCCTATAGGAAGATATTTCGTTTTCTGTGTGTTTAGTTCCAGTCCCCAGTTCTTATATTCTTCTTGCAGTTTTCTCGCCATATATTGTAAGTCGTCTTTATCGTTGGCTATGACAACTTGGTCATCAGCAAATTGTAGGGTGTACAAGTAGGTTTCTCCGATATCGATGCCCATTCTGCTGCATTTCCTCTTCCATTGGAATAAAGCTCGCGCTACATAGATCTTAAACAATGTGGGCGATATACAGCATCCTTGGCGTAAACCCTTATCTACCAAGAACTTCTCTGATAATTTGCTACCGACCTTTATTCTTGATGTGGTTCCCTCATATAGGTTTTTGAGAGCTCTAATGAGGGTATGGCTAATATTTGTCTGCTGTAGAACACTCCACAATTTTTTCACTGGGATAGTATCGTAGGCTTTCTTGAGGTCTATGAACATTAGGTGAGTTTCTTGATTAACTGCTGTTCGTTTCTCTATGATTTGTTTTAGACAGAATATGTTATCAGTACATGTCCTTCCAGCTCGGAAACCCGACTGTTCTTCTTCTTCGTTACTCCTATATTCCTGTTCTATCATGTCTCGGACAAGTCTTCCATACAAACGGCTCAGAGTACTGGTTACAGATATTCCCCTATAGTTTGAACAGTCAAGTTTGTTTCCCTTCTTATGGATTGACGAGATATAGGCTTCCTTCCATTCTTCAGGGACTGGCTCTCCACCAAGGTATTGGTTGATACACCATGTAAGCAGTTCAAATAGGTGTTCTGATCCACATTTGATTAATTCCGCCGGAATTCCTTCCGGACCTGCAGCGCGACCATTTTTCAGTTTTTGGACAGCATTCTTCACTTGATCAACGGTGACTGTTATCTCGTCGACAAAAAAGAAAAAACGAAAAAATGGAGAAATTATGCCGATTGTTGAACGTGTGGAACATCTGAAATCTGCGGGTCCAAAAACACGCGCCGAACATCACACGGAAGTACAGGAACCATATTTCTGTTCTGGTGCAACTTCCACACAAACTTCGACACCTCTCATCCAACTTCTTGACAGAAAAAGAAACGTCATGGTTGATACACCAATTCCTATTGCACCACCCTGTCTTAAAATTATTAATATCGAAAAATTGAACCATAACAAATTTGGCGCCCAACGCGTGGCTTGAACAAGGTGAATAATTTGAGTTTATACAACAGATTTATTATAATATTTTTTCGATAATTTTTTTTTATAATTAGCATTTGTTTTTCAACATGGAAACTAGAAGTAAAACTTTGATTGGGGAAAAAGGAGATGAAGAAGATAAAATACAAAGAAGTGAAGAAGAACAAAACAAAACAGAATCAAGTGTATTAATCAATTTATTAATGGAGATGAAACAAAAGATGGAAGATAATTCAGAAAGAATGCATCAAGAAATGAAAGATAATTCAGAAAGAATGCATCAAGAAATGAAAGATAATTCAGAAAGTTTGAAACAAAAGATGGAAGAAATGAAAGATAATACAGAAAGTTCGAAACTGGACATGAATAAAAAATTTGAGAAAATGGAAGAAATTTCGGAGAGATTAGAGACTAAAATAGAAGAAAATTCAAAGGAACTGAAGGAAACCAGAGACAGAATTGATTTATGGGAAAGCAGACTTCAGAATAAAATTGAAGAAGAAATAATTGATTTTGAGAAAGACAAAGAACTTACAGTAAAAATAGAAAATGCAGAAGAAAATATGAAATTAAATGAAATTAATATGCAGAAATTACAAGACTCATCATATAAGAAAGAAGAAAAAAATGCTTTTAAATCTAATGATGACAAGAAAGGAACTAGAGAGGATAGTTCTGAAACAGAAATAGGAAAATATTGTTTTGGAAATATTCATAGAATAGAAAATTCTATAAACAGATTCAAGAAAGGGGATATCAAGTTGATATACAAAAAATCAGGCGAAATTGAGCTGATACAAACAGAAATTCAGAAATTTGATAGATTTTATTATACAAAATTAAGACAAAGAGGTGACAAACGTAAGAAGGCAAAATTTGATGACAGCGAAGAAGATGAGAGTTCCCTAATGTATGATGAAATCGATGATGATTCCCAGAAGCAAAAACGAGCTTATAAGATGAACAATAAAAAGAAAAAAATTATTAAAAGAGTTCATAAACCTGCGCCAGAGAAGACTTCCATTAAAAAAAGACGGAAGAAAGTAAAAGAGAAGTGGGGAGAAATATTATAAAAAATTTTTTCGACATAAATGATGTTAGTATTGAAATCCAATCAAGAAACAAACAATGCTTATCAAGAAAATTTTTGTCATTATTCGAGTTATAATTACAAATCAATCATAAAATTTCAATATTTAAAATTTAAAAAAAAAAAAAAAAAATTATTAAATATTTAATTTGGGGAATTGTCATGGAAATCCAAAAGTGAAAAATAAATTCAAATTATATCACCAAAATTCAAGAATTTTCTTTTAACATCGTATAAATTATAGTAAAATGAATTTTTTTTTAAGAGAGGATTCAGAATAATTTAATAGTTACCATAGAAAATTGTTGTAAGATAATTAGAATTAAGCAAGCGGATTGATTTTGACAATTGTGAAAAGTCAGTGTGGAAAAATTTCTTTGAATTGTATGATTGAAATTAAGATTTGAAAACGAAAGATTATCAAAGATTTATGCAGCCTGACATCAGGAAGTTGTTGATTTGGTGAGATTCAGATGACTGTTGGTTGTTGAAAGCTTTCAAATTCGAGGTTCAAGGAGATACTGGAATCAAGCTGCAGTACATTCATTGCTGATTTCACTGTTTAGAAGAGAACTGTGGGATAAAATTGTCCCAACAGCTCATACCAGAAATATTAGTGGAACCAGAGGCAATAGATCTTATAGGATCAATTACTGAATTCAAAGATATTCTATACGAAACAGAGGAGAAATTTTAAGTTTGCATTTTATGAACTATATTTAGAGTAAGCTGTTTACTGTGAGTTTTTAATTTATATTTTGTTCGATAGGAGTCATAATTCAGAGTTTTTCATTTTTTTAGAATTAGTTTATTGAATTTAAATAATAAGTTTTTTTGTAAACAAAGATTATTTCATGTGCACCTTGAGAATCCTCCTTGAAAAAGAGTCGCGGGAAAAATAAAAGAAAAATTAAAATACAAAATTATTTTTAATATTGTTAGTGGTTCTTTCACAAAAATTTAATATTATTAATATCGAAAAATTGAACCATAACAAATTAAAATAAAAGAAAAATTAAAATACAAAATTATTTTTAATATTGTTAGTGGTTCTTTCACGAAAATTTAATATTATTAATATCGAAAAATTGAACCATAACACTATAGACCAATAAACAAGCTTTGTGTGTTCGAGAAGCTCTTCGAGTCCTTGGTTTATCCACACCTTTTTCACTTGGTGAAGACCCAGATTATTCCCGAACAATGTTGATTTTTTAAGGGGAGATCGGTTGAAACCAACCTGCTGAGTTTTGTCGAATATCTGGACAATAGGCTTGACGAGCGGGAGCAGGTTGATGCAGTGTATACTGATTTCAGCAAGGCTTTCGACAAGGTTGACATACCCAGTCTTTTGTCTGAGCTTGCTGCGGTCGGAGTTCACGGTTATGTGTTGCAGTCGTTCAGGTCTTACTTGGAGAACAGAGGTCAGTATGTTGTAGTTCAGGGTTTCTGTTCAGAACGCTTTAATGCTACATCGGGTGTGCCTCAGGGGTCTGATTTGGGTCTGTTGCTTTTCCTGATTTTTATCAATGAAATAGGAAGATTATTATCATTATTATTATTATTATACATTGATTAGAGTGGAGGTATGTAATATCTATGCACTCAATTAAAAATGAAAAATAAACAGTATTCTGCAATAAAAAGTATACATAAAAGAAAAAAAGAAAGAAAATGTCTCCACAAAAGCACTTCACCTCAGGTTATCGTATGCGTTTTTGAACGCGTTCACTGAACCCACATTCACCACTTCATCGGGAAGGCGATTCCAAGCTTCGAAAACTCGGTTGGACAGGAAGTTCATTCGACAGGTAGTGCGGAACGGTTCCTTGGCAAGTTTGAATTCGTGGCCTCGAAGGTTATTTCGGTTCAAAACGAACAGGTGCCGAAGGTCCACACCGAAGAAACCGTGCATCGCTCGGAAGGCCACTATCAGATCTCCCCTAGCACGCCGATCCTCGAAGCTGGTTAGTCCGAATAATCTCAGTCTAGTAGGGTAGTCAGGTCACGTAGTGGTTGGGAATGGCATTCTGATGCACCCTCGCTGCACGGACTCAAGAAGGTGCGAGTCGGATCGCAGGGCGTCCCACCAAGCTGGGCCCGCGTATTCCAGAATTGGCCTCACGTAAGTTGTGAACAACAACTTGGCGGTCTGGATACTGCAGCCACGGAAAGAGCACTGAATAAGATAGGCAGTCCTCTTGGCCCTATTGCAAATTGTCGTGATGTGCTCTGACCAGTCTAATTCACAATTAACCACCACGTCACAATGGCTCCTGACAACGGCAAGAGGTTGCCCCATGAGCGCATACGGAAGTTCAGGGTTATTCTTGCCAATATGCATGACGCAACATTTCACCAGGTTGAGAGGCAACAACCACTCTTCAGCCCACCGAGCAATCCCGTCCAAATCCTTCTGTAGCTGGTAAGTCGTCACAGACGGAACGTTAAGCGTCGTCAGCGAACATGAGGCATCTGAAGCCGATCAATCTGGGAAGATCAGATGTGTAGAGTAAGAACAGAAGCGGCCCAAGAACCGATCCTTGTGGAACTCCACTTGTGACCCGTCCACCCTGAGTAGAAAACGCGTCGCCAACTCTTACTCTGAACGTTCTCTCGCTGAGGAAGGACTCGATCCAAGAAAGCAAGTTACCCCGAATACCCAAATGCTCCAGTTTGTAGATAAGACGGTAGGGAACCCGGTCGAAGGCTTTAGCGAAATCTAGGTACACGACGTCAGTCGGTATACCCGCGTCCAATGACTTACTCCAGTCATCAATCGCCACCAAGAGGTTGGTCAGGGTTGAGCGACCAGGAAGGAAACCGTGTTGCTCGCTGGGGATCAAACCGTTGGACACAGCAAATT
Organism: Aphidecta obliterata; assembly: GCA_963966015.1. Classification (NCBI taxonomy): domain Eukaryota; kingdom Metazoa; phylum Arthropoda; class Insecta; order Coleoptera; family Coccinellidae; genus Aphidecta; species Aphidecta obliterata. The sequence goes on along the minus strand of OZ014434.1, from coordinate 18,476,665 downwards.
CGAGGATGAGGCCAGCAACGATTCTTTCCAAGACTTTGGAGACTGAGGACACGAGGCTAGTCAGCCGGTAATTTGAAGGGGAGCTTTCAGAAAAATTCTCAAACTATGGCGAAACTCCAGACTTCACGTTAGTGCTTTAGGTAATTTTTTTCGATAATTCGCTAGAATTTTTTACGGTACCTATCTATGGTCTTGGTAATGCGACCTGGACGATATTTTCAACGTAGTTTGAATACGTTATTCTTCATCTATGTGAAGAATTTCATTTCAATCCAATGAGTTTTTCCGAAATTATCAGGAAAAAATATTTTGAACGGCCATATTTACGGAACCCCTGGTCTTATTTTGATTATTGATGAACGTGACCGTGAAATTCGCGTTCCAAACCTACCCTGAGAATTTCAAGTCCCTAGGCCTTTCCGTTCGAAAGTTATAATTTTCTATGGTTTCTATGGTTCTGGTCATGCGATCTGGAAAAAATGTAGCTTGAATTAATATACGAAATTTCGTCACGATCAAATCCGTAGTTTCGAAATGATCAAGAAAACTAAATTTCAAACGACCATATTTACGGAACCCCTAGTCTAATTTTGCTCATTGATGAACGTGATCGCGACATACGAGATCCACACATATCCTGAAAATTTCAAGTCCCTAGGCCTTTCCGTTCGAAAGTTATGATTTTCTATGGTTCTGGTCATGCGATCTTGAGAAATGTAGCTTGAATATATCATTCTCGAAAAAAAACAGAAAAAAATTCGAAAAATACAGACATCGTGACGAAATGATATAGCCCTCGTGTAAGTAGTACGAGCGCTCAAAAAGGCCTATCTTGACCCTCTATCGAAGATTCGAGGGGGCTTCACAGAGGGATAAATGGGCTGAATTGAGAAAACATATTTTGCATGAAAATAATGACGAAATACGCAATGCTGGATTGCGACCTAACAGAAGTATTCAACAATATTACTGTTCCATACAATTCCTGTTACCTCTACAGAAGCTGAAAGATTATTCAGCAAACTGAAAATAATAAAAAATTATCAGAGAAATACAAGGGGGCAAGTTCGAATGCGACACTTATCGACTTTCGCGGAAAATAAGGCTAGAAATAAGTTGTAAACAAGTTAACTTTTGTTAATGAATAAAATATATATACATTGTTCCCAATGTTTTATTTTTATCCACAATTGAATATTTTTTATCAATACTTAAATCCACCTTTCGATTCATTTCGTTTCATTACCTTTTAACAACATACTTTATTCAAGTATATTCCTGAACTTCTCAACTGTAGAACTATGCTCAGGTAAGAGTGCACATACTAGAACTTACAGTAAGTATAGAGAGATAAGAACTGAACAATTCATTAGGGGGCCCCACCTATTTTTTGCACCAGGGCCCCTGACTATCTAGTTAGCCACTGTCAACCAGCTGAGCAAAGAAGATAGGAGCTGCCTCGAATCTATAGCGAATAAGTTCAATTCGAAGAAGGGAAGAGAGAGCCATGCTGCTTTGTTGCATCTCAATCTGGGTGACAAAAAGACCGAGCGGTAACAGATGTTTTTTATGACACTCAGTGCTACGAGGGGCGAAAAATTATCTACTTGTTATGATATGAGGGACAAAATAATTGATGACACAGTACGGAAGCTTATAAAAATTCATGTAATATTCTGATGGAAAAATCGTTCAGCTAGTTTAAACAGGGTTTGCTGGTCAGGGCACCCCTAAGCTCGGGGGCCCCGGTGCACTGCACCTGTTTGCACCTGTGTAGTTACGCCACTGCTGGTTGAGTTTCTTTAGCGAATAAGGTCAATTCGAAGAAGGGAAGAGAGAGCCATGCTGTTCTGTTGAGTTTCTTCTCGGAAACTGCGAGAATAAAGATTCCCTCGGTTCTGTCCTACACACTGCAAGTTCTCCGGTGTGGTACGTCTCGCATATCCGGCCACACCGGAGAACTTGCAGTATGTAGGACAGAACCGAGGGAATCTTTATTCTCGCAGTTTCCGAAAAGAAACTCAACAGAGCAGCATGGCTCTCTCTTCCCTTCTTCGAATTCACCTTATTCGCTAAAAAAACTCAACCAGCTGAGCAAAGAAGATAGGAGCTGCCTCGAATCTTTAGCGAATAAGTTCAATTCGAAGAAGGGAAGAGAGGGCCTTGCTGCTTTGTTGAGTTTCTTCTCGGAAACTGCTAGAATAAAGATTCCCTCGGTTCTGTCCTACATACATTGTATATAAATATGGCCGACGATGAAGACGCGGTGTCGGATGTATCCGATAAAAGTGGGCGAGATGCCAATTTCTTTAAGTGTTGTTCTACAGAAATGAGCAAAATAAAAGTTTGTGTGCAGTGCTTCTCAGTTTTCCACCAAGCCTGTGCCAAAAAGATGCCATATCTAAAGATCATGGATGGAAATAAGGTTGTTTGTTGCACAGAAACGAACCAAAAAAGAGACTTGAAACAGGGTGAGGATTTCAAAATGGATAGCTTAAGGATGGAAATTCGATATCTACAAGAGTTACTTGCGGAAGCGAGAGATAAAAATCAGATTCTCAAACTAAATAATAACCTCTTATTGGAGAAGATACAAAAAATGGAAAAAAATGATAACCTGGAAACGAAGGTGAACAATAGAGAAAACTTAATAAATCATGCGGGTGACGTAAGTGAGAAGAGGACCACCAGAAGCTAGAACGTAGAATCCTACGATCGCAGTAAAATAACAAGATCAGCTAACAGGCAACAGATGGCAGTTCAAATAAAAACTCCAACAGAGAAAACAGAAACCTGCGTTAATGTCAATAATAAATCATCGTCTGTGACTACGGATGACACGTACTACTGTAACCGACCTAACCTAGAACTACAAAATAAAGATGAAAACATAAATCGTAATAGTTTGATTCCTATAGTTTCGGGAACAAACGAAATGAAATCTAAAGACAGGCTGAATAAACCAATTTCAAATTCTCCGTCGGAGGACTTTATTAACGTCAAAACAAGGAGACAGAGGAAAGCAAAACCTAGTGTGGGAACTGGACTCACAGAGGAAACAACTTTCAAATCAGTGAAAGCTGACAAGGAAGTTAAAAAATTATGGCTGTTCATCTCCCAAGTAAGAGAAAGTGTAGAGGAAAACGTTGTTAAAGATTTCATTATGAAGAAAGGGATGTTAGAAGAGAATGAAGTATCTGTAACAAAAATAAACACAAGAAACCAAGAAAATTTAAACTACAAATGTCTACTTGTCGGAGTTCCACCTAAAATGAAGGACGATATATACAAAAACGAATTTTGGCCAAAAGGAATCAAGTTTGCAAGATTCGATTTCCGCAGAGGACAACATTTTTTAGAGAAAAACCAAGCTTGAACACACAATCGGTTGAGGGCATATATATGAAGAAGGAGAAAATAAAAAAATACACTGAACAACAATTCAGTATACTACATCAAAATGTTTGCTCTTTGGGAAATGCCAAAGATCGCCTAGAGGAAACACTGAGTGAAAATGTAGATGTTAAAATTCTGTGTGTAACAGAACATTGGAAAACAGAGAACCAACTAAAATTCCATACAATTAAAGATTTTTCACTAATAACCTTTTTTTGTAGAAATGAGAAGGAACATGGAGGAGTTGCAATATTTGCAAAAAATGGAATACAAGTCAAGGAAAGGAAAGACATAAAGAAGATATCAAGAAAAGGCATATTTGAATGTGTAGGGATAGAGTACAACATGAATGGAATCGAACATGTCTGTATTGTAGTATATAATGATGGAAGTATGGACATAATGACTGAAGCCTTAGAACCAACATTGCAGAAATTGTTCAATGAAAATTTCAAAATTACGTTAATTGAAGACTTTAATATCAATTTTATGGACGACTCAAGCAAAAAAGGGGAATTTTTGGGGATGTTAAAAACATATAACATACAGCAAACAATATGTAACCCACGAGAATAACAACCACGACAGCAACATGTATAGACAACATATTCACAAATATTGAAGAATCTTATGAGACAAAAATTCTGCAAACACATATTTCTGACCATACGGCACAAAAAATAAGTGTCGAAATAGGATATGAAGATAAAATAAAGGCATATAAACGAATATACTCACAAAAAAATATTCAACTAACATAACAAAAATTAAATATGACCAATTATTGATAGACCAGAAAAAGAAGAAATATGAGACCTTGATTGAAAGTTCTGATAATAAGAGTAAAACGGTATGGGCAGTAATAAACTCATTGAAGAATACAAATAAAAAGAAAACTGAATTTACTGGAGATCCTTCACAAACAGCAAACAGAATGAACAATTGTTTCATAAGGGCAGGAACAACATTGACAAAAAACATTCAAGGTAAAAAAACGTTTGAGAATTTCCAAGAATTGAATAGATCTTTTCGGTTGAAAAAAATTACTGAACTGGAAACAAAAAACATCATAAAAGCTTTGAAGAACAAACATTCAAGTGGATATGATGAAATATCTAACCACATTATCAAGCAAACAGATGAAGAAATAACAGGACACATAACTCACATCATTAACAACTCACTGAGACATGGCATTTTTCCTGATAAACTGAAAATAGCAATATTGAAACCAATTCACAAGAAAGGTGATATAAATGATTTTAACAACTACAGACCGATTAGCATCTTACCCAGTTTTTCGAAGATCATGGAAATGGTTTACTGTCAACAATTAATGGAATATTTCATAGAAAATAATATTCTCAGAGAAAATCAGCATGGCTACTTGAAAGGAAAATCTATAAAAACAGCAATCTACCAATTTATCAACAAAGTAGTGGAGGCTTTTGAAAACAAAGAGTTAGCTATGGGTTTGTTTCTGGACCTTACAAAGGCATATGATTGTTTGGATAGTGAAATACTCTTTAGAAAGCTGGAGAGTTATGGAATTCGAGGACCAGCGCTGGACTGGGTCAAGTCATATTTATCGTTCAGGCAACAAATGGTAGAAATGGAAATGAATGGAGAAATCATAAGATCAAAGCTAGAAGAACTAATCCTAGGAATACCACGAGGAAGCATTGCAGGACCATTACTATTTATATTATATCTTAATGATTTCAAACTAGATGCAGATATTAAAAAACATACAGTGACTGTAGTTAATTATGCAGATGATACGAACTTTTGATTGAAAAACTGTACACGCTTCTGAAAAGTTTGTGTGAACTTACATTAGAGAAGACGAAAGAATGGTTCGAGAACAACAATCTACTCCTTAATGAAGGAAAAACTAAATGCATACTTTTTTCACCTACCAATTCAGGAATTGAAGAAAATAATACGATGACACTGAGCCAAGTAAAATACGACATCGTTGAATCAAGCAAATTTTTAGGAATTTACATCGATAAGAATCTCAACTGGAAGGAACACATAAATTATTTATATGAAAAAACATCTACAGCAATTTATGGTTTCAGAGTAATGGCCAGATATCTCTGCAGTAATTACCTGAAGACAGTCTACCATGCAATGATAGAGGCAAGACTAAGGTTTGGCATTGTATTTTATGGATCGGGAAATATAAAACAACTTTTTGTTCAAAAGAAAAAAGCAGTAAGAATACTCAATAACATCAAGTATAATGAATCTTGCAGAGGTTATTTCAAGAAATCTGGAATATTGACGATAAATGCACTCTATATACAAGAATGTGTACTTTTCATCAGGAACAACAAATCTCTATTTGAGAAGCATGAAAACAAAAGATATGTCTACCACACAAGAAATGATAATTTTATCTATCCGAAGCACAACCTAGCAACAACTCTGAAGCAAACAGAATATAGATGTTTTAACCCTTTCGGCCCTGACGGTGGCATTTGCCACCACTGACTTCACAGAGTTCAACATACACCTAGCAAGTTTATTTGAAGACCTGGTGGTGGAATTTGCCACTACTTCATAGTTCCTATACGAATACTGAGAACTGCCTCATATTTGTTGAAAAACTTGCTAGAAGGTTGCTTGTAAGCAAATTAATAGAAAAAAAAAATGATTCTTTTATAAAATACAAAAAAAGACTCTACATTGATAGTTAATAAACTTATGATAATAATAATCATGATAATAATGAAATCAAAAAGTCAGGGCTGAAAGGGTTAAATTGTATAATTCTCTGCCAAATAATATCAAATCAGTTTCAAATATAACTGGTTTTAAAAAGAAATTATTTAAATATCTCTTTGACTTGGAGCCATAATCTTTAGAAGAATATATTCCTAATTTTTAGGAGAAAAAATACTTTTTTTGTTTGTTTTTTGACACTATTCTTTACATTTTCATAGCTTAGTTTTGTGAAGATGATAGGGAATAAAGATGATTATTTATTTATTTATTTATTTACTGCAAGTTCTCCAAGAAAACTAGAAATTCCTCGTTTTCGCCCATCATCAGGTAATGTTGGACGCTATAACTCAAATATTAACGAAAAAAAAGGGGAAGAAATTCATGAGGATAGATGGGAGTACGGCTACTTTACAGAGACAATATTTTGTCGATCAGTTTCAAACGAAGGACGATTGTATTTGTGCCGTGCTTTCGATAACTGCAGCCAATGCTGGAATAACTTTGACTGCAGCGGAGCTGGTCGTTTTTGCCGAGTTGCATTGGAATCCCAGTATTTTCAGCCAGGCGGAGAGCAGGGCACATAGGATAGGTCAGGATAAGGCAGTCACGATACGTTATCTCTTAGCTCCGGGAACAGCCGATGACTCAATTTGGCCGATGCTCAAGAAGAAGCAGAAAATTTTAAGCGAGGCGGGACTTTTCATGGAAAGTTTCAATAATGTAGAAACGAAAAACCAACCAATTTCCTCGGAAACAGGAATTGGAAGAAAGGGAACTAGAAACAACGGGTAAAAAGGTGGTTCTTCAAGAAAGACTTGCACAAGGACTTATACAAGAAGGTGAGGACCCCGAAACATTTTTATTCGAAGTTCCCGGAGTTGATTTAAGTTCAATAATGGTTAAAATGGAAGAAAATTCTCGAAGCCTGGAGGATAAGCTTCAAGAAAATTCTAGAAGCTTGAAAGAAGATCTGCAAGAAAGTTCTAGAAATTTGGAAGAAAAGTTTCAGGAGACTAGCAAATCCCTAAAGGAAGATCTGCGAGAAACTCTAAAAGAAAATTGTAGAAACTTGGAAGAAAAGTTTCTAGAAAATTCTAGAAACTTAGAGGAAAAGCTTCAGGAAAATGCGGAAAATCTGGAAGGCCTAGAACAGGAACTATGTGTTGCAGAAGAAAGAATAGAGACAGAGATGGATAACATTAGGGAGCAAATGACCACGGACATAGATAAATTCGAGAAAGAAATGGACAAGATAAAGAAAACCATTGGTAAGCTGGAAAAACTGGTTAATGCTGCGCAAACCACAGTCATCGTCAATGATAAATCAATGCTGGACCTGAAGAAGGGGATGTAGAATTTCAAGATTGATTCTGGAATCAAGTTCAACGGAAAAACACTATGGGCAAATTACCGCCGTCAATTTGAAGCTGCGGCAAAAGCAAACGAGTGGAATGCAGAGGAAAGAGCTGTAGCACTTACACTGGCATTGCGGGGAGAAGCAACCCTAACCGCCCAAGAACAGGAGGACTATGATCAGCTGATCAAACATTTGGAACTTCGGTTTGGCCAGGCCCATTTCGAACACGTTTACCACTCCCAACTGAAATATCGTTACCAGAAATCAGGCGAGTCTTTACAAGAATTTGAAGCTGATATTGCACGCCTGGTGCGTCTCGCATATCGGGCAACACCGGAGAACGTAATGGAGCGATTGGCGGTGCAAGCATTCTTGGATGGACTCCGTGACCAGGAAACCAGACTAGCATTGACATTAGCCCGACCAGCACATCTCGTAGACGCACTGGCAAGATCATTAGAGTTCGAAGCAGCAAAGCAGTCCTGCTGAGGTCAAGGTCAGCCTGCTGAACTGGAAGCTGCCATAAGGAAAGTGATCAAGGTGTTTTACCTGAGAGAAGACCGCTAAACTGCAGGAATTGTGGAAAAACAGGACATGGGCGTAGAAAATGTCCAGATGACACCTCTCATTGCCGACGTGCAGAAAAAAAAGTAGCAACACTTCGTAGAACTAGGGCGGTAGATGACAACTGGAATGAGAGGAATATTCATAAAGACCAGAACTTGGTTTAGTCATCAGCTGGAAGAAGTGCAATCGAAGACCATCATGGCAGGAAATTGCAGGTTACTCGCCAGCTGTTAAATCCTACTGGTCCCAATGGAATTCTTTCACTCTAGACAATGGGGTACTGAAGCGTGTGTTGGAGTCCGAAAATGGTGGTGAAGACCGATGCCAGATAGTTGTACCCAGGATTTGAAGACAGGAAGTGCTTCGTGGAATCCATGATGGGGTCGCCGGAGGACATCTGGGGGTGAAGAAGACCTTCCAGAAAGTGAGGCAACGGTTCTACTGGGCTAGCAGCCGAGATGATGTTCAGGACTGGTGCAGAAAGTGCGCTGTATGTGCTGCTAGCAATAGACCTCGAATACGACCAAAGGCTCCCATGCGTCAGTACAATTTTGGGATACCACCGGGACAAGACACTGCCGGAGAGGACTATGTCAGCAACTTGAGAATGGACGATATCGACGAACAAGTCCGGTTAAACATCCAGAGCGCTAGCGATAGAATGAAGCAGACGTACGACACCAAGGCCGAGGCTGGGGGGTTTCAGGATGGTGACCTGGTTTGGTTGCACAATCCCAAACGTAGTCGTGGACTATCGCCGAAATTGCAGAACTCTTTGGGAGATCCGTTTAAAATCATGAAAAGGATAAACGACCTTATCTACCGAATTCAGAAGCCACCACGAGGGAAACCAAGGGTCGTCCACTTCAATAGATTGGCCCCTTACGCTGGAAATCACGACCAAGTTCGCACCCTAAAACCACCAGAGGATGAGATGACATACCAGAAGTTTATGTCCTTGTATTCAAACGGTCAGAAAGTGCTGCATGGTGTTACTAGAGAGGAGCCACGAGACCTTTTCAAGGTGCCTGATGATTACGCACTAACACACTGCGTGGCAGAAGATCTACGAATGTCCAGGGGCATTGCTGTTGTGTTCTCAAAAAATTTGGTCAACTACAAACGCTGCGAGAGCAAAATGCAGAAGTTGGAAGGGTGCTACAGTTGAAAAAAGGCGAAAGAAACATCTTCTACCTAGTTACCAAGAAGTACTCCCATGGTAAACCGTCTTATGAGGATGTCTGGAAGAGTCTCACCAAGTTGAGAGACACTATGGTAGACCAGAATCTGGTGAAGCTAGCAATTCCAAAATTGTCATGTGGACTCGATAGGCCGGACTGGAGAATCATTAGGAGTATGTTGAAGACAATATTCAAATCCAGCGGCGTCGAAATTTTGGTTTGCTGTAACCATCTTCCAAGACCAAACATGAAGACCGTGGAGTGTCATTTCCATCGAACTTCGCGTTGCAGATATGGAGAGTCATGCAGGTATCGTCACATTCCGAGGATGACATTTCGGGACGAAATGTCTTTAAGAAGGGGGCAATGTAACGAATTTAGGCCGGACCTGTCGCGTCACTCGGACGTGGGCGTCAGGGCAGAACGAGACGCGAAGATTCTAGAGGAATCGGGAAAGAAGACCTGGAATATACTGGAACCCTTCGAGAACTATGAAGAGCGATATAAAACGACGTCGGCCTGAGCGAGAGTCAGTATTACAGTATCGGACTTATAGCGCGCGTGAAATAAATGATTGAGTGTTTAAATAAATTAGTATTAGTGTCATTAGTAAATTGTAAATGAATTATTTTTAAATTCAAATATGATGAGACCATCATTATTTATGGGAACAAACTGAGTATCAATTACAGATCACCAAAACACATGCAGAATATGATTAGGCAGAAACTCAGACAAGCAGATAGATTTCTTTATTGTGTGAAGGCATTGGCAGGAGAGATAAGAGATCTAGCTTCAGTGCTATACAAAATATGCGGATGTTACCATAAAAGCTTTGAATGAAATGGGTGACTACTGCGAGGAAAATATATAACTACATAATTACCCTGTATACCTTAGATGAATCGCTTATCTGCATTGCATTGAATATTGAATATAATCCTGAATATTTATGATAACGCATTATTTTGATCACACCACATTGTGTGGGTGTATGTTTGTCCCATTTCCAGTTGCAGATAAGATAATGTTATAAATACCCTTGAAGACGAACTGGTCGTCAATAATTGAGTGCATTTCTTACTAGCTGATTGTTACAATAGGTTGGACAATCTTCCGTTGTAAATAAATAGTTTTTGTTTTAAAAACTCGGATTTCAATTTCAAAAACGTAATTGGCGACGAGGATGGGATTGTGCCGGTTTTTGTGAAGAAAAGTGTGTCGAAACTTCGTGCGTGAAAACGTAGTTATCGCCCGCTAAGAACTTCAAAAAACTTTCAGTGTTAACTGTTAAGTGTCAGATCCAGCAACAACGAAGAGAAAAGCCGTTGGAGCCCTGATCGTATGGGTAGCGCCTGCGACGACTTCAAAGAAACAACGTGGTGAGAATCCTTCCTAGAAACACTTTTTTATTCCCAGTCACTGACCTGGTCCAAAGTCATTCACTTTTTTCCCACGGTTTTGAGCGTAAAACTTGTATAAGTTTTCTCTAGGTTTCTTATAAAGAACCGATTACCGGGTTCTTCCTAGGTTTCTTAATACAAAAAACCGATTACCAGAGTTTTTCCTAGGTTTCTTATAAAATAAAAAACCGAATACAATTTATTTTTAAATATAATAATAATTTTTCAAGATTACTTCCGTTGAGCATTTTAAAGGCCGGAAGAATACGAATATTAAAATGGCAGTCGCACCAGAACCAAATATGTTTGATAGATTAAAATTAATTGATTTATTTTCGAAGTCAATTGTACCATTTGATGGTGATTCTGCAAATCTCGCACGATTTTTGAATCACTGCGAAAGATTTCATAACAGGTTCAGATCTGCCGACGCATTAATCAATGAAGCAATAATAGACATAAATGCCAGTGAAATCGTAAGTTCCAATGAGTGAATTACTGATAACTGGAATAAGTCGAAAGAATTTTTAAAATTAAGATTCGAGGAAAAAATTAGCCTCACAGTTTTATTTCGGGATCTCCAAAATGCCCGAAGAAATCGTAATGAAAATGACTTCGATTTTCTAGAGAGAATAGTTGATGTAAAAAACAAATAGGATTCACAAGTAGAATTATCGAATTTACCGATTCTTGAAAAGGATCAAGAAAAAAATATAGCGTCACGAGTAGCAACTAGAGTTCTGCTCTATAATATTAATCCCGAATTGAGAACAGCCCTTAGAGGACACGGAATAATGAATTATGACGATATTGTAAATTTTCTTCGTCAAGATTTCTATTTTTACCAACAACCCTATATGCACTATAAAAGTCAAAATAATCAGAGGAATTTTCCTGAACAAAATCAGAAGAATTTAATCAAAATAGTAAAAATAATTTCCCAAATAATAATCGAGCAAACTTCCCAACTAATAATTGTAGAAGTTTTACTCATTCATAATAATCAACAAAATTTCCCACAATCAAGTCCAAATATTCACTAGTAATACCACTAGAGGTCAAATTATTGCCGGAAATTATTTCGAGCTCATGAATGTTTTGAAAATTATCCCGAGTCAAAGACGAAGGATTCATGAGCGAGAAAAAATTTCCGGATTTAATTTGACCTCGTGTGGTATTCGGTAAGAAAATTCTACATCAAATGCGATTATTTCCAATAACATCAATTTTCGTCTTCATCAAGTATAATATGCTGTCATTATAAACGTCAAAAAAATGTCCAGTATAATTCGCTGTTGGGTACCCACGAGGAAAAAATTTCCACTGAAATTCATCCGTTGCGATGGTGATCTGTCAGAAATACACGTTCTGATTGGTTAAAAATCACATGTGTGGAATTTTCAACGAAATTTTTACCCAAATAATTCCCAACCGTGATTCCCATCTCAACCGATCAATTTCCAACAAAGACAAGTAAAAACTTATTTTCCTACAAGCGTGCGTGATTCACCCTCTACCCGCACGCAATTCAGTTTGGAAAGTGTCATTTTCCTATAGTCGTGCGGGAAAAGTTTTCCTACACTAGTGCGGGAAAAACATTTATATGATATCCTCGTAAAATATAAGTGGTGGGTGACAAAATATGAAAGTTCGAGCTTTTTTGTTGCAATACTAAGTGAGTCTGTTCAAAATAATCTATCATTTTGCACTATTTATTGAAAAAATGAACAAATATTGATAAATAAAAATGTATTGTTATGAAAATCACCCTATATATAGGCTTTGATTGATCTGATAACGAGTAGGTAACAATTGATGTTGTCATGCCGATCAATACACAAATTTGTTTGTAATTGTCAGAGTGACAGACAAAGCGTTACTTATATAAAATTTTCGATTCAGTGAAATTGCCACGATGGATTATTCATCTGATGAAGAACTTCCACAAGAAATCGTGCAAGCAGCTACAGATGCGAACTTGAAGTTATTGCCAACGAAATCTAAACAAAGGTATGAGAAGCAATACACGAGTTTTATTGAATGGTGCAACAATAAAAACGTGAAAACACCAAATAAAGAAGAAGTATTCTTGGCTTATTTTCTAGAAATGTCTAAAACATGGAAGCCGAACACTTTATGGGCAAGATATTCAATGTTGAAGAGTGTATTCAAAGTAAAGCAAAATTTGGATATTAGCAAATTTTACAAAATAATTGCATTCATTAAAAGACAGAATGTCGGTTTTCGACCGAAAAAGGCCAAAATCTTCACTCAAGAAGACGTTTCAAAATTTATGACTGAAGCACCCGATGACATATACCTCATGATCAAGTTAGTAGCAATTTTTGGATTAGCTGGTGCTTGCAGACGAGAAGAGCTGACAAAACTCACCATTGACGACATAGACGACAAAGAAAAGCTGACAAAACTCACCATTGACGACATAGACGACAAAGAAAAGCTGATAATTGTTAATATCAAGGATTCCAAAAATCATTCCTCTAGATCCATCGTGATATCTGAAGAAGCAAATGATGGTTATTTTTTGAACGTATACAGAAATTATGTACATTTACGTCCAAAAGGGACTCCTCACCGTCGTTTATTTTTATATTACAAAAGTGGAAAATGTACTATGCAATGTGTAGGAATCAATACCTTAGGAAAGATACCCTCCGAAATAGCAGTATATCTGCGCCTTACAAATCCAGAGCTTCACACTGGTCACAGCTTCAGGCGTTCCTCAGCCACTTTACTTGCTGACTGTGGTGTGGGTATAACTAATATCAAACGCCTAGGAGGATGGAAATCGACTTCAGTTGCAGAGGGGTATTTAGAAGACTCCACCAATCGAAAAAAAGAAATGTCCAACAAAATTCTCAATTTGAACACTACATCGTCTTCCGGGTGCATTTTAGAACCATCCACGTCTATATCGATCGGCGACGATTTGATGCCTGTGCCTGCACATTCGATTTCTTTCGATAATGTATTGCCCGAGTTCTCCTTCTTCCTTCTTCAGGAAATCAGCCATCTTCAAAAAATATGCTGGCTTCCGCTATAAATTTACATAATGCATCAAATTGTACATTTACAATGAATATTACGAATAATTAGTGGATAGAAAATGTTACTCTTGTTAGTTGTTTCCATTTGCATGAATAAATAATTGAAAAAATGAATTTGTTTCCTACGCTTGTAGAAAAAGTATTGTTCCTAACTCATGCGGAAAGTGCCTTTCCCGCACTCGACTGCTTACCCGAACTCCGCTCCGCGTCGTTCGGGTTAACGGCAGTCGCGTGCGGGAAAGCATCACTTTCCGCAATTGTTAGGAAAATTACTATACCCGACGAATCGTCAAGTCTTCGGTAATAATGAACGAAAAAATGAAAATGTTTTTAAACCTCATCCTAATCAAAGGATACAATCTCCCCCTGAAAAAATGTCGATTCAGACAAGAAATTATCCCCAGAAAAGATCAAATTATTCTACCCAATATCAGCAAAGTCCCCAGAGACAATATTTCAATAATCAACCCAATCCAAATATTATGATTGAGGATTAACCAATATTGCGTCTACTTCGAAAGACCCGAGATTCAAAAATCATGATTTCAATGAACGTTTATATCCAGAACGTAATAATTCCAGTAAATACTTAAATGAAAATTTTCGAGATCGTGCCATGAACGACTCATTGACTTAAATAATATGTTAGATAACACGAACCAACTGCCCTATATTCAATCCCAAAATCCCAAATGCAAACTTTTAATTGATAGTGGATGTTCAGTGTGTCTTATTGATCCAAAATTTGCATATAATAATTTCCCTAAAAATACTTTTAATGAATCTGCGACATTAACTGAAGCAGACTTTATTGAAATCCTTCAAGAGACTGAAAATGAAAAAGAATTTCTCCAGGAAGACCAGATTTTGGGAGAAAATTCGAAAGGAACTGGAGATGAAGGAAATTGCTCGGGTAATGTTTTGGACAGAGACTTGGACCTGAAGGACTATTGCCTGAACAATGCCGATTGCTCCGAGAGTGGACCTTTCTTGAAAATTACTCTTCCAGGAGATAAGAAAAATTGTAATAAAAAAATCGTCTTGGTGCTGGTTATTAGAAGAAAGAAGGGGTCGAGTTAGTACCGATAGAATAAGGAGGTTTTATGGGAATACCAAAAAAAGCAATATTTCTGAAAAGTACAAGAAACACAAGAAAGAAACTACATCTAACATAGTTAAGAAAAAAAAGATGAACGATTTGGAGAATACTGCGATCGAAACTTCTAGTGAAGAATCTAGAGAAAATGACGATGAAAGTGAACTTCATGAAGATGGTCCCTTTGGAGTGATGGAGACTCATCCTTCCACAATCAGAAGAAGTGATGGAATAAATATTGTAAAGAAAAACAAAGAAATGAAGGACATAGAAAAATAATTGTAGTTAATTTTTTTTCCAACATTTTGGTTTCTGAAAAATAATATTTTTGTTTTATTTGTTGAGAATATTCATGTTTTCTCCAGTATATATTTTATTTCTAGGAAATGTAATTTTATTTCATTTGAAATATTGAAAAATTAATAATGCTTTATATTTTGCTTCATAATTGAATTAATAAATATTATATGATTTGATCAAAAAATTTACTAAATATTGGCAGTCGAATATCAGAATAATACTAGCTTTTCTCTATCACTTGAACATTATTCATAAACGATGAAAAATTCGGAAAGTGTTGTCATGTCTGAAAACTGTGAAGAATAAAAGCTACCTTTTTTTCCATGTCATCATTCATTTGACCACGAAGATATAAATCATTGAAGTAAATATCAGGGCACCATACACCAGCGGAATATCTGTCATATCTGAAACGTGGCGAGCCTATAGACCAGGCAATAGAGCAGAAAAAGGGTCATTCTACAAAAATAGTAGAAGAAAACCGCGAGTGGGGAGTTACGTGGGGTGGTCCGTGGATGTTCAGTGATATGTTTTCGACTCGCAAATATCATTACTTTTCTTGTAATTGCAAAGAAACACCAAAAAAAACGATGTTTTTTTAGTTTTTTGCTTGTAAAATCTGAACGAATGGAGCGGTGCTAATACTTTCAACAGACGAATTGTAGAGAATGAAAAGATGAAGAAAATGAGTGCTAGTGCAACTCAATCGGGTCATCATTACTGGAGGAAAGCCGGAAAAACCGTGAAAATCAGCGTTTTTTCAGATCCTCATAACTCGGCCAATTTCTAAGTTGTAGCGCTGGCTTTCCAAATGAAAATAGTGGTTGATAGATACTTCAAGTGTGCATAACCCAGACGTTGTCCGATAAATAGTTTTTCCGTAATTGCGATTTGAATTATTTAAGGCACTATTTTCCGGAAGAGCTGGATGCGTCGGAAGTAGTCCGATTTCAATTTACAAAACGGATTTTGAAAGAAGAAGTATAGTACTACAAAACGGAAAACTTGATTTATCGTTAAAATGTTGCAAAATAGGTGAAAAATACGTGCAAACATGACCAAAACCGGCTCAGTGCCCCATCTGGGTCGGATAGTGGGGGTAGCCGGCAGACGCGGGGAACCAAAATCGCGCTGAGGCCTGGCGCGAATATTTACGTATATACCCCCACTACTTGACTGCAATCGAGCATTCGGCTTATTTTGGTCATGATTGCATGCTTTTTTCACCTATTTTGAAGCATTTTAACGGAAAATCAAGATTGCTTTTTTGTAGTACTATACTTCTTCTTTCAAAATCCGTTTTGCAAATTGAAATCGGACTACTTCCGAGGCATCCAGTTCTTCCGGAAAATAGTGCCTTAAATAATTCAAACCGCAATTACGCAAAAACTATTTATCGGACAACGTCCGGGTTATACACACTCAAAGTATCTATTGACCACTACTTTCATTTGGAAAGCCAGCGCTACAACTTCGAAATTGGCCGAGTTATGAGGATTTGAAAAAACGCTGATTTTCACGGTTTTTCCGGCTTTCCTCCGGTAATGATGACCCGATTGAGTTGCACTAGCACTCATTTTTTTCATCTTTTCATTCTCTACAATTCGTCTGTTGGGAGTATTAGCACCGCTCCATTGGTTCAGATTTTACAAGCAAAAAACTAAAAAAACATCGTTTTTTTTGGTGTTTCTTCGCAATTACAAGAAAAGTAATGATATTTGCGAGTCGAAAACATATTACTGAAAATCCACGGACCACCCCACGTAACTCCCCACTCGCCGTTTTCTTCTACTATTTTTGTCAAGAAAAAATCTCTATTGCCTGGTCTACTAATTCGTACATATATCATTGCGTTAATGGTATCAAATCCTTCCGTTATTGGTGTAAAATCCCACATCTGGATCTGTGGAAACAAATCTCTACATATCAGAACTGTACGGATTATTTCGCCGTGTATGGTGCCCTAATGGCAGCTTTTTGATGAATCTCAATATGGAAAAAAAACAACAGAATGTTTTTGAATTACTGGAATTTTCTGGAATTTTTGGAATTATTTGGAATTATTGAGAGTTTTTGGAATTATTTGGAAGTTTTGGAATTATTCGTTGTTTTTTGGAATTTTAGTGTACAACATTTTTGGGGTGAAATACCTCTCGGTGCTGCCTCACCGGAAACCTATTAGAAAATTCATACCTAAACTCAATTCGTCGACGTCAACGTCGGCGACATCGGCGTGTGTGGGTTAATGAAATATTTATGTACAGAAAACAACTAGGTGAATACCACCACCTTTTTGAAGAATTAAAATTACAACCCATCAAATTCGTCGAATATTTTAGAATGTGTTTCAGCACAATTCAATATATTTTAAACGAAGTCGAATCACTAATAACAAAGCAGAATACGAACTACGGGGAATGTATAACACCGACTGAAAGGCTCGCAATAACATTGCGGTAAGTAAATATCGATGTTGTTTATAGATTTATTGTAGGGTCAGTTAATTACTTAACTCTTGTAACACAGTTATTAACATGTTACCCTTTCATTTCAGGTATCTTGCAACTGGACATTCTTTTCGATCTTTAGCATTTTCGTTTAGAGTGTCAAATAATGCCATTGGGATAATTGTCAGAGAGACTTGCAAGGCTATATTTAATAGTCTAGTATCACAACATATGCCTATGCCAACCGACGAAATGTTCCACCAAAATATTGAATTATATTGGTCAAAGTGGGGATTTCCTAATTGTATTGGTTCCTTGGACGGTAAACATATTCGAATGAAATGCCCTTCAAATTCAGGTAGTATGTACTATAATTACAAGAAATTTTTTTCTATTGTTTTACAAGCGGTTGCAAACCCGGATTACAAATTTTTATTTATTGAAGTAGGAGCTTATGGACAACAAAGCGACGGTGGTACGTTTGCCTCTTCAGCGTTGTATCGTTAGTTTGAATATTTCTAAATGTTTACCAAATACAAATACTTTGTTGCCTTTGGCAAGCAGATGAAGCATATCCTTTAGAAAGATATATTATGAGGCCATATCCAAGACGTAACCTGGGAGAGCTGGAAACAATTCATAACGAACGTTTATCAAAAGAAGGAAAACCAAGGCACTATCATTCCACAGATCAAAGAAGAAATTCAGGTCAAATAAGTAACTTTGCTTCTAGAGGACAAAATAGAAGTACGACTGAAGCTTTTAATATTCGTGAAGCTTTCAAACACTTCTTGTGTAATGAAAAAAGGGTTCAATAATTATAAATTTTTCGATAATTTCATTTCAAAACCTACTGTAATGAGAAAACGTGTGAAATTGAAATAAATATTCATTGTTTAGTGACTTTGTTCTCATTAATGAGAAATTATTGTAAGTTCGAGCTCAAATCTGCATAAGTGATCGTGTACAGTTGGCCCTGGGTAGATGTTAATGATTGTGAATGAGTCGTTTGATTCGTAGTCAGTGGCAAATTTCCCTCCGCGGATGCGGATGTTTGTGAAGGCAAGTCTGATTAATGGTTAGTGGCAAAGGCTCTTCAATATTGACGACGTATGTAGGAAATGACATATTTGATGATAAGTCTCCAGAATCGGGGCCACTCAATTCTTCGGAGTAGCGGCTTACAGGCGAATACTGAGGGGTATTGTCTTCTTCCATGAATACGTCTAACAATTTTCGTTGAATTGAGATTTTTTCCGTCGACCATAGAATAAAAGCTTATTTTAACGCACTCGAAATCATCCATGACCCCTATTAATGCATGATTTCTTGTATTAATGCATGATTATCATGGCAACCGATTATAAAATATTCAGTCGGAGAATAGATGCATCTATGTCGGAGCACGATCGAGCTGTCAAATTTATTTATTCGCTTTCGATCAGAATCTGATTTTATCCGTTACGCTACTACATAATGAATAACGAAGAAAATATCCCTTTGACACCGCCAGATGTGACAAAAACTTCTGAAGCAGCAACTTTGAGTCTGCTTCCTGAAAAGAGACGCCATTTATATGAGAAAACCTTTGCTGAATTCAGATCTTGGTGCAAGGACAAGAAGGTTCGGAACTTTACGGAAACGGTTTTGTTGGCATACTTTACGGGTATTGCAGAAAAGGGGCATCTAGCAAGTTTATGGCCAAAATATTCGATGCTGATATCAACACTAAATGTGAAAGACAATACTGATATAAGCAGATTCCACAAACTGATGATGTTTATTAAACGGAAAAGAGAGGGATATATCCCAAAAAAATCAAAAGTTCTCGAGAAAGAACATGTGAGAGAGTTCATAGCGAATGCTCCTGATAGTGTTTTCTTGATGTCGAAGGTAAAAATAAAACTCAATTGGATCGTTATTCCAATTTATTCTCATTATCTGGTCATAGTGAAATAACTATCATTGTTTGATTTGTAGGTCGCTTTGATATTCGGAGTAACGGGTGCATTGAGAAAAGATGAATTGTTAAGGTTGCAGAGAAAGGATGTACAAGATATGGGATCGAAATTTTTGGTGACAGTGAATTCATCGAAAACACATTCGAACAGGATATTCACTGTGGTGGATAATGATGAGCATACACTTTTAAACATAATAAAGAGATATATATCCTTGAGGTCAGCTCACACTCCACACGAAAGATTTTTCGTTTTTTATAAGAACTATAAATGCTCAACACAACCAGTTGGAATTGATACATTTTCTAAATAACCGTCAATGATTGCAAACTTTCTTAAATTAGAGCAACCACATTTGTATACAGGTCACTGTTTCGGCGTTCTTCTGCGTCTATTCTTTCTGACAGTGGTGCAGATTTTTCAGCCATCAAAAGACTTGGTGGTTGGAAACCAAGTTCTGTTGCAGAATGGTATATTGAAAACTCCATTCAGAATAAAATAGAAACTGCAGAAAAATTTTATGTCATAATAGTTCCAAAGTAAATAATGCAACCTCCACTTCATCCACACGTTCCTTATCGGACATGAAATAAATGTAAACTATTCAGAATGTCACAACATGTCCAATATTCCCTCTATTAATTTTTCGAATTGTTCTATAGGAAGCATAAATATTAATATATCGAAATGAACATAGAAATTTTTATTACGTCAAATTTGTATATCATGCAAAATAAAAATTGGTTTCGATCCAGAATTTACATTTAATTCCTGACGAGGTCGACGAAAAAATCTTGTAATCAACTCGTTTATTAATTCAGCGATTAATGGTCTCAAACCTTAACGCGCTCGCTCCGCTGTCATTAATAAACTAGTTGATTAAATAACTATTCATTTGCGTGGCACTTCTTTCAAGTATGCAAGCAAACTCAACAGAAAGTTACGATCAGGATTATCTGCAGATTCATCTGCTGACCTGGACTCATATATTTGGAGTTTTCTTTTTTCGATCTCTAAATACTCTTGGTCCACATCAATACTTTTCGTTTTCGTAGCTCTTCCAGGTTGATTGGATTAGCTTGCGTAAAAGGTACACGAAGAGGTTTAATATGTGGTCTAAAATGTTGTGACGGGAATATTTCAGGTTGGTTCGAATTCGAGGATCCTAGCTGCGACAAAGATGAAGATCCAGGCTGCGAAAAAGGTGAGGGTGCAGACTGCGACAGTGAGAAGGGGCCAGGCTGAGGTATTGTTAGTGACTGAATTCCGATGAATACTCAGAAAAAATTACGAAAAGGCAGAATATGAAATTTCCAACCAAGCTGCAAACAATTTGAATCTAAAGAATTTTCGTCGTGGGGTTCGACATACCCCAGAACACGCAACAAGGGAAAAATTCTTGAAAAATCCGGAACCAAGATAGACGATTTAATCAAAGAATTCGAAAATTTAGTTACCAAAATGGCTCAACCTTCAGGAAATCAGAGAAATATAGTAGGTAGACGACGAAGTTATTTGGAGATTTGTTACCTTAATTCAATGGCAATTCAAACGAAGTCCAGTCATTTAATGTAGAAATAGAATATTACATTTAGAAATTTGGAGGCACAGATACTGCTTGAATTAACTATCACTGCTTCGCTATTATAAAATCTAGAATAATTGACGAAGCAAGAAGAATTATTATCAATGCTGGCCCTATTCCAAATTCCAATTATTTGGAATAGGGCCTTCCAAATAATTGGAATTGGAATTAAAACAATTTTCAATTGATAGGTTTGGATGTGGAATTCTTTTTGATGTCTTACAAAACGAATATCAAAACACGTGAAGAGCTAATAAACCTCTTCTGAATTTCTCAGAAAGAATTAAAAACAAACGAAATTCCATTTTGGGTAAGGAGTAATTTATAATAATGTGTTTGAGAATATCAGACATTTGTTAGATAACAATGCACGAAATTTCAATGAAACATGCAGAATGTTCGAAAATAGAGGAATAAAGAGGTAACAACTGAATTTAAAAATCCATTAACAGAAATTTCACAGCCACAAATCAGTTCTAAATTTCACAAGTGAAATCAAACCGTATATTAGAACTGTTATATTATAGTCTACGTTAAAAGTAATAGATATCCGGAAATTCACAAAGATATGAAAAATCGAATTGGAGATTTTTTTTAATAAAAATATAAAGTATGTAACTGGTATTTCCCGATTGTAATCATTTCCAAGAAACGGATAAATTAGGCAAAAGTGACAAACTGAAATCGATCACAGAAAACACAACGAGAAAACTATTGATGATAAATTCCCAAGCCCGAATTTTGACGAAATTTTAGATGATTTGGGAGGAGCAAAATATTTCAGCGCTTAAGATTTGGCATCAGGATATCACCAAATTGAACTAGGGATGAGAACTTTTCTGCCGACAAAACGGCCGGTAATGATTTGCGCTGTTGAAAGTACTTCTATGACAGTTATCACAAATGTAGGGTACTGTTGATCAACCCAGAGGAGCGTGTACCAAAGTCCTAAACCCCTCGAGGTTTCTAGAACGGGCAGCCTCTCCGAACGTTCCGCACGCACGCCGTCACATGTGCACAGATCTTCGAAGGGAGTCGATCCACGACATGCAAGAGTAGTACTCTTAGATGAAAGTACTCCACGTACTTCGGACTGAAGGTATTATCGGTTAACTCCTGCATTTCCGACACCAGAGGTTCTCCTTGCTGATGAAAGTGTAATACAGAGGTATCTGAGTATACATGTATTTGCGTGCGCTAGGATAGCACAAGTTCAATTCGAAATAAGGCTCCAGATGGCATTTCTTTGCCACATGCAACGCCGCCTCTTCATGCCGTTCCGCGAAATTTACTGACCTCTCGCCAGAAAGGTGTACCGGCAGTCTGGTGATTGCGTGACTACTTCCGCTGATGTGGAAGTTCATCAATCTCCAGGCTGATTCGCCCGATGACACTTACCGGGATTCGATGAAACATCTTAGTTCGACGTAATCAGTTTCGTCCCTTGCCTGGATGGGAGTAGATTCGGGCCCCTTCTTCATATATTTGAAGGCATGCTTGACCATCCCAACCGACATCACAACTTCCACGTTTATGTGGCAATCGTACATTAGCACAGGTACGGGGTGTGGAGGACGACGTCCCTGTTGTCCACCGAGCATGAGTAAGCATTTTTCATGTCGCCGTGTGACCGTTCTATCGCCGCCTATACACCGGTATCTTCTTATCTACTCGGAACTTGGAATACAATCACATACGGGGAAGCAGGATTGCGGTCGCCGCAGGGCCCTTGAATCATGGAAGCCGTAACTCGACGCAGAACAGCCTGTCGACGTGTTCGGGCTCTCGCGGCTTATCCTCGTCCGGAAAAGACAGGAGACAGTGCATGTGCGGCGAGTCGCGTTTCTGGAACTCGAAAATGGCCTCGCGGGCAGAAGCGGTATGTCCTGCGGGTTCAAAAACCTACCTCACAAGTTATTATTGACCACAAGCCAATTGGGAAGGTCACGAATAACGAAGGCCTGTCGTTTTTTTGCGACGATAGCGATGGCGTCCTGATAGTTCTGCTGCATGAACCGCGTGCCTCCAGTGAAGGAACTCGGAAGGATGACCGCTCTTCCGATCCTATCACTGCCAACCGGTTCTGCTTCCCTTCTTCGCGCAAGGTAGTCTTGGAGGCCGACGTAGCTCTCTGCTCGAAGCTGCACATGATGGGTGCGCATTGTGCGCAGATAGTACAGCCGATCACCCTTGATCTCGACCAACTTGTCGACTATAAACTGGTCCGCTTAGGATGATCGTGCGACTCATCAAACGGTAGCACTTATTATCGTTCAGCGCTTGGAACACGCCCGTCATCGATGATATTTTAGGTAACGGAAATCCGTTTCACCGAGGAGTTCACTTACTTCATCAGAAATTTATCTTTTTGCGATTGAGGTGTTTCCATAATTCATTATAGACAACGTAACTTTTTCGTTACAAATAAACGAAACGGATTCGTCAACTGGGTTATTATCTGTCTGCTTCGCCAACCGCCTATTTTGTTTTCGGTTCTCACAGTCGGGGTTTTGGCGGAAGGAAAACCGAAGAAGAAGGGAAAGCCTTTTTGCTACGGTTCTACACCATCGGGCAACTGATCATTTTTCTGCAACAGAATTACGATTCTACTTCCTTATTATATGTACACTGGTGTCGATAGCGGTGCGGATCTTCTCAGTAGACAACCGAACCGACATATTTCTGTACCATGTGAATTGAGAATTGAGAACTATCAATTAACATTCCAAGCATGATGTTATGTCCTTTTTCGTTCTAGTCAGATAAACACGGGAAATGCACTTGTGCATTTGTGCGCTACACACGCTGAAACATGCTGCGATGCCTTGCATCGACTCCAGGATTCATGAAACTTGCATCAGTTGCATAAGCGCCCACTCACATCGAAACCGGTTGCGATGCCTGAATCGACTCGATACAAAACACATCAATAATAAAAATATGTATTTGTTGACATCATCCAAATCCACACTAACCACAACAAATAGCAATAGTTGGCATAATTAGATAAATAGATTTTATTTCTACAAGAGTTATGAAATCCATTTCTGAATATATACTGTAACGGCGTTTTTCTCCGGTTGAGAAAAATCGCCTTCAACTTGATTTACGAATGAACTCGGGCGCCAATTGCGATAGGTTTTATAAGGTCGCAATACCTTATGACACTTACTGAGTCCAAACTCGGGTAGCTTCGATACAGTTGGAGACAGAGTTCGACCCAATCTGAGGTGGTAGCGATTGGCAAGTGTCGATTTCTTTGGCCGGCGAGAAGGAGGAGGCTATGGAGGTAGTAAATGAAATTCACTATGATAGTACGTCCGATTATGGACACTATAATGTCTAATTGGTCAAATTGTTACACCCCAAATGTCGTAACCAGTACGAAAGACAACAATAATAATCGTTTCGACGCAGTCGTATGATCAACAAAACAAATAATTCTCAGTCTAAAGATCACAAAAAAAAATAACTCTCAATATCAAAATATGTATATACAATGGGTTGGCGGCAAGCGGACGAGGTATGAGTGAGGCGAGCGATCAGCAGTTATTATATTAGCAGGCAATAAGCAGAGCAAATGTAGAAAGCGATGATAAGCGTGGTCAAAATGCGAACAAGTGTGAAAGCATACAAAATGGTAATAAAACAACAGTTCACAGTCCAGAGTTTCGGCGAGATGATACCCTAACCTGTGTTCCGCGAAATCGGGATTACTTAAGTTCAGTGACAGCACGGCGCTGCCTAAACAACGGCTAAACAAACCGGTGTTGAAGTAAGTCAAGACTGAAACCAAGTCAAGACAACGTATACTGCCGTGTAATCAACCCATAAACTCGGAGCTTAATTGGCGCATCCACCAAAACAATTTTGATCAGCGACAGCACGGCGCTGCCTAATAGTAGCTGAACCCACCGGGGTTGAAGTAAGTCAAGACTGAAACCAAGTCAAGACAAAGTATACTGCCGTATAATCAATCAGTAAACTCGGAGCTTAATTGGCGCATCCACCAAAACAACTTTGATCAGTGCCAGCACGGCGCTGCCTAAATCGTATCTGAACCAACCGGGGTTGATGTAAGTCAAGACTGAAACCAAGTCCAGACGAAGTATATTATCATGTAATCAATAAGTAAACTCGAAGTTTAAATAGCGCATTTACCCAAAACAATTCTTGGTCGGGGAATTTTATACAAAGGGGTCCACGGAGAGGAAGCTGAAACAAGCAAGGGGCGTCTCCACCAAAATATTACTGTGGAGTGGGCTATTGGCAAAACTGAAACCTTGTCGGGGAAATATGAGCAAGGCCACCAACGGTGGAGAAAAAGAAACTTGAAATATGGTTGTCACTCCTCGGAGAGTCGGAGTTGAGACAACTTAACAAGGATATAAACCCCTTTCCTCGAAGTATAAAGTTCCTCAGGCATTACTCATAAGATCAAACCGCAATGAGCAATGGACGTCAGAACTTCACTCGAGGGGCATTGAAGCACCGACGCGGTACTTCACGCTGCCAGGGTATACTACTTATTCGATGGAGTTGAGATTTCAATTACTAGACGTATGCCACCTATCGTGGGTCGGTCCTGACATGTGGTGAAATATTCACCCACAAGAAACTTTAATCGGAAAAAAAAAGGCCAGACCACCAATGGTGGAAAAATTATAACTTTGACGATGGTTGCCACTGCAATGAATCTCGGACTTGTGGCAACTTACTAAAGGATATTGACCCCTTTCCTCGAAGTATAAAGTTCTTCAGGCATTACTCATAAGATCAAACCGCAATGAGCAATGGACGTCAGAACTTCACTCGAGGGGCATTGAAGCACCGACGCGGTACTTCACGCTGCCAGGGTATACTACTTATTCGGTGGGGTTAAGATTTCAATTACAGGACGTCTGCCACCTATCGTGGATCGATCTGGACAGGTGGTGAAATATTCACCCTAAAGAATCTTTAATCAGAGAAAGAAAAAGGCAAGACCACCGATGGTGGAAAAATTAAAACTTGGACGAGGGTTGCCACCGCAATGAAACGTGGACGTGTGGTGACTTACTGAAGGATATCGACCCCTTTCCTCGAAGTATAAAGTCCTTCAGGCATTACTCATAAGATCAAACCGCAATGAGCAATGGACGTCAGAACTTCACTCGAGGGGCATTGAAGCACCGACGCGGTACTTCACGCTGCCAGGGTATACTACTTATTCGGTGGGGTTAAGATTCCACTTACTGGAACCAAAGCCAGAATGAATGCAAACGAAGTCTATCAAGGGGCTTGATTATCTACAAAAATTGTAACAGCTTCGAATTCCCCGTCGGACCAAATCTCGGATAATCTAAGGTGATAATGACTTAGCTAAATTGTCTCTTGGGACTGATGATAAAAAAAAATAAAAGTTACAGAATTTACAAGTAACGATCACGGAACACAGGAAGAATAATCTACGGTTAAAAATGAACTCAGGTTAATACGGAAATACAGCTCACCAGCTCTAGGACTTTCCTGTACGGGCAGCACACACTGCACAAGCGTTGACACACTTCAAACAGCACAAAACGGCTTAGAGTCAATTTCTCGATTTTACGATAACCCCGAACGAAAGTCGGTAATTATCCCAAGCGCAACACGATCTCGAGCGGCTTTTCTAGTCGAGAAAATTATTCTCTTGTTCTATCAGCAATTTATAACGAAGTTTCTCACGACGAATAATTCTGATAATAACGCTTTTCACCAATATTAGTCACGCCGGCTAAATTGGAATTCCTTCAATTCCGTCCCATTCCTCCTTTTATAAGGTCGGTTTGATGGGGGTAATTCGGACCTTCGAAAACGGCGTCGCTTTCCAAAAAACTCCCAGTCAACATACAAAAACTCGCTTCTGCAAGCGTTATCTCTTCCGCGACGAAATCCTATAGTTTTTCTACATAGGCTCGGATTTTAAAATGATCGCGTTAAATTCGCCTCATATGCGACATGAAAATTATTCCGACAAATTTTCTCAAAATCCCGGCCGATTATACCGGGTGACTTATGAAACTTCCTGACGGGGAATGAGGATTTATCTGAGTAAAATCTCCAGAAATCGACGTAAAACATACAGGGTGGCCCATATGTCCTCGTATTCAGAAATATTGAACAATTTTCCCAAATTTTCTACAAAAATTTACGTGAATGATACCGGCCGATCTAGTAACGAAATTCACTTCGTTACAATACAGGACCACTTAGCTCATCTCATAAATGTTTCGATTAGTTCAGGAATTTTTCCGAGTTGCCTCAAAAGAACTATGGTCTTCAAGAAAAATGACACGGCGGATATTGCTAATTATCGACCTATTTCGTTGCTGAGCGTGTTCTCTAAGATTATGGAGAAAATAGTTCTGAATAGAATGATAAACTATTTAGACAAGTTCAATCTTATCACAAATAGTCAGCACGGTTTCAGAATCGGACGTTCAACTGAGACTGCTGTTTTGGATTTTGTACATGAGATCCAATCAGCATTAGATAAGGGCTTGTTTTCTGCGGGACCCTTCTTCGATCTATCACGTGCTTTTGACACAATTTTACCTGAGTTTTCGACTAATAAATTGTACAATCTTGGCTTTAGAGGTATATTCTTGGATTGGATAAAAAGCTTTGTAACTGATAGAAAATCGAATGTAAGAGTTGATCGTATTTATTTTGATGAGTGCGAAACTAATCTTGTTGTTCCTCAGGGATCAGTATTGGGACCTCTTTTATTTATCCTATTCATTAATGACTTACAACACCATATCAGAATGAAGATCATAATATTCGTGGATGATACATAATTTTTGATTATCGTCGAGAGTTCTGATGAACTTATTGAATTATGTCAGTTTCTTCTGAAAGCTTTTTCTGATTGGTGCAGATGTAGTTCCCTTGTCCTAAATCTAGATAAAACTGTGGTTGTAAGATTCGGATTGAGGAAGGGAAGTTCTCTAGTTCTTAATTATGGACCAAATATTCTTATTTCCAGGAATTCGACGAAATTCCTTGGTGTCTATATTGACAGATACTTGAGATGGTCTGATCACATCGACTATGTTAGTAAGATACTGAGTTCTCCCTTCTACGCAATTCGTCGAATAAAAAATTCTCTTCCACTCAGTACAGTCCTGAGCGTATATTACATTTTAGTTTATAGTCACCTCTCATATAATATTATGATCTGGGGATTGCTCCTCAGATTTCTACAGAGTGTTTATTGCTCAGAAACGCATTCTACGGTTGATATTTGGACTCGATACAAGAACATCATGTAAATCTGTATTTAAGAAATATTCAATGACTGTAGCTTGTTGAGTTTCTTCTCGGAAACTGCGAGAATAAAGATATCCTCGGTTCTGTCCTACACACTGCAAGTTCTCCGGTGTGGTACGTCTCGCATATCCGGCCACACCGGAGAACTTGCAGTATGTAGGACAGAACCGAGGGAATCTTTATTCTCGCAGTTTCCGAGAAGAAACTCAACAGAGCAGCATGGCTCTCTCTTCCCTTCTTCGAATTGAACCTATTCGCTAAAGAAACTCAACCAGCTGAGCAAAGAAGATAGGAGCTGCCTCGAATCTTTAGCGAATAAGTTCAATTCGAAGAAGGGAAGAGAGAGCCATGCTGCTCTGTTGAGTTTCTTCTCGGAAACTGCGAGAATAAAGATTCCCTCGGTTCTGTCCTACATACTGCAAGTTCTCCGGTGTGGCCGGATATGCGAGACGTACCACACCGGAGAACTTGCAGTGTGTAGGACAGAACCGAGGGAATCTTTATTCTCGCAGTTTCCGAGAAGAAACTCAACAGAACAGCATGGCTCTCTCTTCCCTTCTTCGAATTGAATCTATTTTCTATTTATGTCTTTCATCTGCCAGTACGAAATTCTCACAATTTGTTTTTTTGTTAATTGAAAGAAATTCCTCGTTTTCGCCCATCATCAGGTAATGTTGGACGCTATAACTCAAATATTAACGAAAAAAATTACGAAAAGCACTGCCGTGAAGTCAGGAGCTTTAGGGCGCTCGTTCATCCACCTTGTAGGTAGATTCGCATTTTCCAGTTCCAGAAACAAATTGAAAAATGTTTTGACAGCTGTCAAAAAAATTCTCAAACTTAGGCAAAATTCCAGACTTCACGTCAGTGCTTTAGCTGAACAAGTTTTGAAATTATCAAGAAAACTAAATTTCAAACGACCATATCTACGGAAACCCTAGTATAATTTTGCTCATAGATGAACGTCATCACGTCATTCGAGATCCACACCTATCCTAAAAATTTCAAGTCCCTAGGCGTTTCCGTTCAAAAGTTACAATTTTTTATGGTTTCTATGGTTCTGGTCATGCGATCTGGAGAAAATTTCACATGTTGCTTGATCACCTCATTCTACATTTGAATGCAAAATTTCATCTCGATCGAATTTGTAGTTTCGAAGTAATCCGGAGAACAAAATTTTGAACGGCCATATTTACGGAACCCCTGGTGGAATTCTGCCCATTAACGAACTCAACCGAGGCATTTGGGATCTGAACCTACACTGAAAATTTCAAGTCTCTAGGTTGTTCCGTTCGAGAGTAATCGTGCTTACGGACGGACGGACAGACTCGAATTTTCCGACGGATTCGTCATTAGTGAGTCGAACATAGTCGATTGAGACAATTTTCGGCTCAAAATTCGAAAAATACAGACATCGTGACGAAATGATATAGCCCTCGTGTAAGTAGTACGAGCGCTCCAAAATATTTGATTTACTTGTTATGAAAGACAGAAATGACAGAATAATTATGACCATCATTCGGCCCGACATCTTCTGATTTTCAGCGCCATATATTGTATATATATTGTTAATTTTTTTTCAGCGGTACATGATTTTTCCCTATAGTTTTAGCTTTGTGAGAAACCTTCTTTGTGACTTTTCTCCCCTCAACCTTTTTTTTGAGCGCTCGTACTACTTACACGAGGGCTATATCATTTCGTCACGATGTCTGTATTTTTCGAATTTTGAGCCGAAAATGGTCTCAATCGACTATGTTCGACTCACTGATGACGAATCCGTCGGAAAATTCGAGTCTGTCCGTCCGGCCGGCCGTAAGCACGATAACTCTCGAACAAAACAACCTAGAGACTTGAAATTTTCAGTGTGGGTTCAGTTCCCGAATGGCTCGGTTAAGTTCGTTAATGGGCCAAATTCCACAAGGGGTTCCGTAAATATGGCCGTTCAAAGTTTTGTTTCCCTGATTACTTGAAAACTACAGATTTGATCGAAATGAAATTGTGCACTCAAATGGAAAATGAGGTGTTCAAGCTACATGTGAAATTTTGTCCAGATCGCATTACCAGAACCATAGAAACCATAGAAAATTGTAACTTTTGAACGGAAACGCCTAGGGACTTGAAATTTTCAGGATAGGTGTGGATCTCGAATGTCGTGATCACGTTCATCTATGAGCAACATTATACAAGGGGTTCCGTAAATACGGTCGTTTGAAATTTTGTTTTCTCGATAAATTCGAAACTGCGGATTCGATCGAGATGAAATTTTGTATTTTAATCGAGAATGATATATTGAAGCAATATTTTGTCCAGATCGCATGACCAGAACCATAGAAACCATAGAAAATTCTAACTTTTGAACGGAAAGGCCTAGGAACTTGAAATTTTCAGGGTGGGTTTGGATCGCAAATTTCACGGTCACGTTCATCAATGAGCAAAATTAGACTAGGGGTTCCGTAAATATGGCCGTTCAAAATATTTTTTTCCTGATAGTTTCGAAACTACCGATCGGATTGGAATGACATTATGCACCTAGCTCAGGAATAATGTATTCAAACTACGTGCAAAATTTTGTCCAGATCGCATCACCAAGACCATAGATACCGTAGAAAATTCTAGCGAATTTTCGAAAAAAATTGATCAGCTGAAGCACTGACATGAAGTCTGGAGTTTCGCCTAAGTTTCAGAATTTTTTTGACAGCTGTCGAAAATTCCTTCAATTGATTTCTAAAACTGGAAAATGCGAATCTACCTACAAGGTGCATGTACGAGCGCTCAAAAGCTCCTGCCTTCACGGCAGTGCTTTTCGTAATTTTTTTCATATCACTCCTTTAGAGATTGGATACGGAATGAACAATATTTCTTTGGATGGCATTTACTTAGATCTCATTGTTATCGGTTACATAAGATCGGTTAGATCCTATCTAAATTGTCACCTCATTATTTTGCGTATACAAATTGAATTTCATCCCGATCGTATCTGTTGTAACAGAAATATTGGGAATTTTTTATTCTATGATTCGTTGGAATTTAAAACGGTTCTGGTTATGCGATCTGAAATTTTTTTTACATGTAGCTTGAATGTATCATTCTCCATTAAAATACAGTACTTCGTCACGATCGAATCCGTAATTTTAAAGTTATCCAAAAAACAAAATTTCAAACGACCATATTTCTGGAACTCCTGGTCGAATTTTGCCCAATAACGAACCTACTCTGAAAATTTCAGGTCCTTCGGCGTTTCCATTCGAAAGTTATAATTTTCTAAGATTCTGGTCATGCGATCTGAACAAAATTTTGCATGTAACTTGAAAATTTCATTCTCCATCTGAATGCAAAATTTCATTTGCATCGAATCATATATATATTTCGAACGGCCATATTTACGGAACCCCTGGTCGAATTTTGCCCAATAACGAAATCAACCGCAGCATTCGAGATTCGAACCTACTCTGAAAATTTCAGGTCCCTAGGCGTTTCTGTTCGAAAGTTATGATTTTCTATGGTTCTGGAAATGCGATCTGGACAAAACTTTGCATGTAACTTGAAATTTTCATTCTCCATCTGAATGCAAAATTTCATTTCGATCAACTTTGTAGTTTCGGAGTAATCAGGAAAACAAAATTTCGAACGGCCATATTTACGGAACCCCTTGTCGAATTTTGCCCAATTACGAACTCAACCGCAGCATTCGAGATTCAAACCTACTCTGGAAATTTCAAGTCGCTAGGCCTCTCCATTCGAAAGTTATAATTTTTTATTGTTCTGGTCATGCGATCTGGATAAAATTTTGCGTGTAACTTGAGAATTTCATTCTTCATCTGAATGTGAAATTTCATTCTGATCGAATCAGTAGTTTCAAAGTAATGAGGAAGACAACATTTCGAACGGCCATATTTACGGAACCCTTGGGCGAATATTGCCCGATAACGAATTTAACCGCGGCATTAGAAATTCAAACCTATTCTGAAAGTTTCAAGTCCCTAGGCCTTTCCGTTCGAAAGTTATAATTTTCTATGGTTTCTACGCTTTTGGTCATGCGATCTGGACAAAATTTTGCATGTTACTTTAAAATTTCATTCTCAATCTGAATGCAACATTTCATTCCGGTCGAATGAGTAGTTCCGAAGTAATCAGAAAAACAAAATTTCGAACGGCCATATTGACGGAACCCCTGGTCGAATTTTGCCCAATAACGAACTTAACCGCGGTATTCGAGATTCGAACCTACTCTGAAAATTTCAAGTTTCTAGGTCATTCCGTTCGAGAGTTATCGTGTATACGGCCGGACGGATGAAAAGGAATTCCATGAAGAAAAGAAGAAAACTGTCTGTTCGAATTTGGTGTCTGAAAAGAATATTTTATCTGATGATTTCAATTATTTTTCAAATTATAATAAAATTGTTAGATCAATCGGTTGGATTTTCCGTTTTTATTTCAAATTGAAGAACAAAGATAAAAATACTGGTGATTTAAAATCAGATGAGTTTTTTCGAGCTGAGTGTTGTCTCCTAAAAATTGTACAAACCGAAGGTTTTGATGATAATTTCAGCTCTTTAAAAAATATGCAAGTATTTCTAGATGATAATGGAATTCTGAGATTGGAAACCAGATTGGTTCTAGGGGAAGACTGTGAAGAATTTAAATTTCCTATTCTTCTTCCTTATAAAAATAAAGTAGTTAGGAAACTTATTGAACAGTATCATCGTAATAATTGTCATGCTGGCGTACAAACGATATTAGTTTTGTTGAGGGAACGTTTTTGGATTATCAAGGGACGGAAATTTGTTAGAGAAGTAGTGAGAAAATGTGTTAAATGCAAAAGATTTATCGAAAAGTCTGCAGATACGCCTTTTGCTCCACTTCCAAAAGACAGAATACAGTGTAATACAGCTTTTGACGTCACAGGTATAGATCTTGCGGGCCCACTTTACTTAAAAGGAAAAATCAAAGTATGGGTTGTTTTGTTCACTTGCGGCGTGTACAGGGCGGTCCATTTAGAGTTAGTGGATTCATTATCAACGGACGCATTTATGATGTCTTTGAGACGGTTTATTGCCAGGAGAGGACGAATATCCGTGATATACTCAGACAACGGTTCTAATTTCATGCTAATAATTTACTGAAAATGATCAATTGGGATGAAGTCATCAATTATTCATCTTCGGTAAATATAAAGTGGCATTTTAATCCACCAACTGCCTCTTGGTGGGGAGGATGGTGGGAAAGGATAGTAAGAATTCTTAAAGAATTACTCCGTAAAAATTTAGGTAAATCTTTGGTCAATTACCAAGAATTAGAAACTTTATTATGCGAATGTGAAATAATCATAAATTCTCGA
This sequence comes from Aphidecta obliterata, assembly GCA_963966015.1. NCBI lineage: Eukaryota > Metazoa > Arthropoda > Insecta > Coleoptera > Coccinellidae > Aphidecta > Aphidecta obliterata. Next base: position 18,442,940 of record OZ014434.1, on the reverse strand, counting down.
CCATTAACTTATTTTACGGAAGATTCAAATGATTTTGTACCTTTAACTCCATCAATGTTTATAAATCATCAAAATTCTTCAGAAACTACAGATTTAGATATAATCGACAAAAATCACTTAGTGAAACGTTTGAGATATCTTCAGAAGATTAGAGAATCCTTAAGAACTCGATTTAGGAATGAGTACTTGGCGGATCTAATTAATATTGGTCAGAAAAAATATAAAACTTTGGAAGTAGGAGACATAGTTCTGATAGGTTCAGACAACAAAAAACGTATTGATTGGCCTCTTTGAAAGATTGTGGAGATTTTCCCAGGAAAGGATGAAGTCTGTAGAGTTGCCAGGGTCAAGACGAAAAATGGGGAACTCATAAGGCCGTTTCAGCGTCTGTACCCTATGGAAGTGTGTACGGCGTCAAGAATGCAAAGGGCGTCAGAACATTCGACAGATAAAGTGAGAATTACCAGAAGCGGTCGGAAGGTGAAGACACCCGAACGTTTTGGGTTTTGATTCGAGGAAATAATATGTTGATAATTAACTCGATATACAATGTTAAAATATTTTGGGGTTTCAGATTTTCATTTGGTGGGGAGGATGTTGAGAAATGTTGTTATTATAGAGTGCTGTTTGATATTATAAAAATAATAGTGTGTTGATATCAAACGAGATGACATTAATATATTTTTCAGAAAAGTCGTAGTATTTTGTTCATCTCAAAATAATATAGATTTCTGCGAACCTCTAGTTCAGTTATAACATGCAGCGGAGCTGGTCGTTTTCGCCGAGTTGCATTGGAATCCCAGTATTTTCAGCCAGGCGGAGATCAGGGCACATAGGATAGGTCAGGATAAGGCAGTCACGATACGTTATCTCTTAGCTCCGGGAACAGCCGATGACTCAATTTGGCCGATGCTCAAGAAGAAGCAGAAAATTTTAAGCGAGGCGGGACTTTTCATGGAAAGTTTCAATAATGTAGGAACGAAAAACCAACTAATTTCCTCGGAAACTTTATTAACCGAAGGCATTGAATGCAACACATCGCATAATAAACTTGATATTTCTACATACTTCGAATCGCATAGTGAAAAGTAAAAATTAAGTATTAGTGTCATTAGTGAATTGTAAATAAATTATTTTTAAGAAGACTTTGACAATATTCATTACATTGGTGTCAGAAGTGCGATTTTTAAATAAATAGTGCTCGCGTAGTGAAAAGCTGGTTCGCGGAAAATAACTGATAGAACTTTCAACGTAGAATAGACAAAATGACCAAAAAAGTGCGTCTTGTGGATTTAAAAGTCGCGGAGTTAAAACAGGAACTGGAAGAAAGGGAACTAGAAACAACGGGTAAAAAGGTGGTTCTTCAAGAAAGACTTGCACAAGGCCTTATACAAGAAGGTGAGGAGCCCGAAACATTTTTATTCGAAGTTCCTGGAGTTGATTTAAGTTCAATAATGGTTAAACTGGAAGAAAATTCTCGAAGCCTGGAGGATAAGCTTCAAGAAAATTCTAGAAGCTTGAAAGAAGATCTGCAAGAAAGTTCTCGAAATTTGGAAGAAAAGTTTCAGGAGACTAGCAAATCCCTAAAGGAAGATCTGCAAGTGAGTCTAAAAGAAAATTGTAGAAACTTGGAAGAAAAGTTTCTAGAAAATTGTAGAAACTTAGAGGAAAAGCTTCAGGAAAATGCGGAAAGTCTGGAAGGCCTAGAACAGGAACTATGTGTTGCAGAATTCCTTAGGAGGAAGTAGTTCATTGCGAGCACATGAAGCCCTACGAGGTGCTGAAACAGTAGAGGTATGCAAAGGTCCCGAATGCTGGACAAATTAGTTGTTGTTCCGCTTGCTGAACAAGTTAGGTACCGAATGCTGGACAATTTAGTTTTCATTCCGTTTGCTGAACAAAGTTCCTCAATATTGAGTTCTAGATGGAATAAATTGCGGTTGTGTTCTCTTATATGTTTCCAATTTTTTTTTTCTCATGGTAGGCAAGTTGAGGACAACTCAATGTCAGGATGGCCGAGTGTTAGAGTATCCCGGAACGCAGCCCGTACAGAGATCTGACAACGTCGGGTAGAAGGGACAACGGCCATGATCGATCATAGACAACCCCGATCACCAGGGTCGGTGTCCTGTGCGACCATTTAGATCCATTTCATTCAAACTCTGTTATTGGTTCATACCAAATATTTGAAGTCTTTTTTTGTAGCTTAAAGAGGAAACAACAATTTCACCATTGGCGGAGAAGGAAAATGCCTCCGTATCTCCACCTCCGCTCATACCTCTACCAACAAGTGGATGTGGAGAAAAGAGAAGATTGCCGGAGGATGTGACACAAACCCCCGGTAAAAGACACAGGAGAAGGGAAAATGAGGACATGGGACACTCATTTAGCAGCCTGGAAAGGATTCATTTAAAAACCTTGGAGGCAAAAAACGAAATTTTCCAAAAATATTGGAGCACTGGCAGAGAGCACCAAACATCTGGCAGAAGCCAATAGGAGATTAGTGAACATATTAGAGAAGAGAAAAATTTAATTTTATATTATATTTTAAACGAAAAATATAAATATAAGGAACATTTTGTATGTTAATTAAAATATTGAGTAATGAGCGAATTACGAATTAGAATCCCCTCTCGTGATAGTGGAACAAAACGATTTCCATCATTCTTTTCATAATTTATTAATAATAATTTCATAAATGAAGCTCCTGATGAGAAATATCTAGCGACAAAGGTAGTAGATCCCACAATAATTCATCTAGTCAATTACATAATTTATTTTAGGTTGCTCTAATAACGGGCATTATGGGTGCTTGTCGTGCAGCAGAATTGCACTCTATGCGAATTATAGATTTAGCAGACCATGGATCTATGTTTATGGTCAATGTACAGAAAATTCACTATTACGGGAAATTTCTATACCATAGTTAAGAAATATTTAAATCTTCGTCCTACCGATATATCGCAAACGGTATTATTCTTCGAATTTCAAAATGGAAAATATTACCCACAAAGAATTGGCATTAATGAATTTTGAGCAATGGGGAAAGACATTGCTACATTTTTAAAATTACGAGACTATAATTTATATACAGGGCATTGTTTTTGCCGCACGTCGGCAACTTTATCAGTAGATGCTGGAGGGGATATATCGTATGGTACCTTACAACCCATATAATATAGAACCAGGAAAAAGCAAACCAGGCTTTTCCTTCGAAAAAGCTTGCGAACGGAAACGGCCATATTGCAGAACCTTGTGTGACTCATCAGTTAGTTATTCTCTTAACATTCGTGTGCATTGCTATCAAAGTGGTATGCATTGGCGTAATATAATGTAATGAAGTTCGATTTTTAACAATCGAAATTCATCTATAAATCAATTCAAAACGCCGCAACCCAACATACCCCCCCCAATATCTTTTGTAGTATCCTCTGAAGGCGGCGCACTGGGTTTCGAAAAGACCAGTGCGACGTTCTGTTTTTTTTTTAATCCCATATGCCTCGAGAGTCGAAGAAATCGTGTTGGAAGAATTCATTCGAGAAGCGGGTATTGAGAGGGAATAAAAGATAAGCCGTGTGTTAAGGGAGGAACTAGTGAGAAGCCGTGTGTTAAAGAAGAAAATTTCCGGAAAACGAAAAGTCAACGCGACCCCGTGCCGAAGTTCTGTTCTTAGATAATACGAGTGTAGTGGAGAGACCGTGATGATCGTAAGGTAAAGTACCTGAATTTTCTCCCGGCTTCAGACCATAAACTTGCCACCGTGCAGCGTTCGATTTTCACATTTAAACTCCTAGCTGTTATTCTGTACTTAGTGACTCGAAATCACTCAAAACCTGTCCGACTGATACCTTATTTTCGGGCTAGTCCCATCTTGTATATAACCTCCTATCTTGTGTGAGCTGAGAGAAATTACTCGATTAAAAAATCTCATTACGATGTGCTGCCCAAAAATATGGCATACATAAAAATACCTTGTGGCTTAAAATGAAAGGAAAACACCAGAACACGCCCGGACATCCGAAAGTGTTTATAGAAGAAGAAAAAGCTTTCAACGTTTGGCTTTTCTATAAATACCTTCGACCTTCGGTGTGTTGTAAAATGTAATTCAGATAGGTAGGCAGAAAATTTCGATGTTTCCAAAATAATATGCCCGGCAAGGATTGAGCTAAATCATTTCTTAAACGTCACCCACAATTGACGCAAAGGATCGCCCCAAACATTGCACATGCCAGAGCTGCCACTGGTGAGGAAATGGTTGACAATTCTTTTTATTATTTGGAAACCGAATCATGACTGCAACCATCCAACATATGGAACTTTGATGAAACTAACATTATTGACGACCCAGAACTAAGTGAAATCATCACCGAAAGAAGTACAAAATATCCAAAGCGAATAAGAAACTCATCTAAAGCTTGTACGTATTTGATGGTATGTGGAAATGCTGAAGGTGATTAGGCACCTCTGTATGTCAATTACAAATCACAAAAGTAATGGAGTAAGTACCTGGACCGTAAATGGTCCTCCAAATGCTCGATATAATCGAACTCCTTCAGAGTGATTTGATTTTCAAATATCTGAGGACTGGTTTTTGAATTTGCTACTACCCATATGAAAACGTCAGAATGGCTCTAAAGAGAGTTTAGGAAGATAACAACATTGGCAGACACAACAGAATGAAGGCAGGACGATTAAATTAAATCATTTACTCAATTTGCACTGTAGACTTCGGCAGATATTGGCGAGAAATCCCAACAAGTTCGGACTAGACGCTTAATCGGCAGTGTTACCAGATCTACTGATAAATCAGTAGATATACTGATTTGGATCTTGGTCAACTGATATACTGAGTCGCACACGAAATCTACTGATTTTCAGCAAGTTAGCAAATAGGTATACTTTCAATAGTATTGAATAACAATAACATTCATACACGTGTATAATATCGGATATGGACTTTTATTACGGAACTCATTATTCGATAGTTCGCCTTCAGATGCTATCGATATTATTATATTACACTGAGTAGGTACATCCCCAAATAGTTCACCTGTTCAGTAGATAGATAGATCAGTAACACTGCCTGTTCTGATACAACAGAAACCGTATCCTACGGATGAAATTTCGTATTGCGCCGGTGCAGTGTAGGGGAATTCCTTCCTAAGGGGATTCCTAGAAGGCTTCTAATACTAAAAAAACGCAATCCTTGCGATTTACGAATTTACTATTGTAGGTGTATTCACTGTATTGTGAACTGGTGGCCTTATTCTGAAAATAAGGTAATATTTTTCTTTTTGTTGTACTTATTTTGAGTGAAGTTTATGATTTTCAACTATTAGCGATACTGATTCGAATTCTGATGCCAGAACGGAAGAAGGCCAAATACAAGCAAAAATATTAAAAAAAACTGGGAAATTGAAGACCAGTTTAAAAACTGGTTATCTCCACACATAAAAGATGACGGTAATGCATATTGCAAAGTATGTGCCAAAAGCATATCAATTAAATCAACAGGTAGGCTGGCACTTTTAAGGCATCAAGATCGTGAAAGCCATCAGAAAATGATGAAGCCGGTAAAAGTTCAAAGAACAATGACATCGTTTTCAACTCACAGCAGTCTGAAGAATATAACAAAAAAACCTGAAATGCACATAGCTGCCCTTGTTTCTGAACACAACCTCTCTTATTACCTAATGGGCCATTTTATCGAATTGCTACCAACAATTTGCCCTGATTCTGAAGTTGCCAAGACAATTAAATGTGGTCGCACAAAGAGCTCATCAATAGCCAAGAACGTTGAACCGATCTGGCGTCTGCGCCCGCCATTTTTCATTATCCGTACCGAAATCCATATTATCATGAACTTAGGGAATCGGATTGCTGAGTCCGTCCGAGAGAAGAATAACCACAGAATCCTTTTCTACGAATCGGAGTACGATGCTAACCGAGAAATCGAAAGCTCGCTTGCTTGGGTAGTTTTGCTAGGGACGGTTGTTGATTTTTCCTGGCTGCTCGGTTTTTCGTGAAGGGAAAACAGCGTGAGATTGTGAGTTAGTTGATCTGAAACCTTCGAGGGTGGAAGAGATACTTTGGTTTTGTCATGTGAGTAACAATATTTTATAATTACAACTTTAGCATTCAGATATTCTCTATTAATTTGCTACACTTGTCTTCAACAGGGTCCATTATTTACCCCATGTATTTATCTCATATCATTTACCCTCAATTCACGAGAGACCTATATTTGCTTCTACTCAACGTATTTTCCCATGTTGGTTTGCTTTTTGTGTATTGTTTTGTATCCTTTTTTCATACTTCATTATCAAGTCTACTCCATATTATTCAATGATTCTAACTGACCATATGTATGAAATTCCTAAGTGCTTATCACAAAAGAATTTGCCTGTATAAATGAATGCTTAATAATCACCTTAATTATAAGGTCTATCTAATATTCTTCAAATGATACTATATGTAATCGTTGTAGTTTTCAGCAAATAGCTAGGATATTCATGAGCACCATTGTCGGCATTATGTTTCATCATCTTATATTGATTGAGCATTTTAAAAAGCTACTCTCCATGCATTATTATCCGTTATGACTTCTCGTTTATTGTTTATATGATTGACTGCTTATATCGTTTACTATCTATATCATCCACTGCTTATACCGTTTATTGTTTATTTCGTTTACTGTCCATAACATTTACTGGTTATATCGTTTACTGCTTATATGGTTTATCTAATACTTGATGAGATTATTGACCAGGGAGACAACTATCGGACGACGCAACCTAAAAAATTAATTGAGGCTTCGCCCAACGTTTGGAAATATATATAACAAGGACACTGTCGCATTCCCCTCTCCTTGCAACGTGGGAGATCATAATTCGTCAAATGATAGTTTGACCCCTGCGAAGTAAAACTCCCAATTTACCGCCTTTAATCTACTCAATCATTTTTAAACACCATTTGAGAGAATTCTCACCGGTCAACCTGTTTATGAATATTCTTCTACTTGTGAGTTAATGGTATAGGAACGAGAAAAGAAGGGAGGTTTTTTTTGCATCCCCTTCTGGGTTGTATTTTTTTTCCTCCCTACCTTTTGGCACTCTTAAATAAACTTAATATTTTCTTGTTTCGAGTGCTAAAAATAGGTGTTTTAAATTTCCTATTTTCCCGTCAATCTCTTCTATTGAATCAAGCGTAATTTGGGTTACATACTTACATACACAACGTAGAGTCCTTTAAAAACCACTATACGATCACAATCTTGGCCAAAGATTATCTAGACTCTAGAGTAATATTTTCAAGTTTAAAAGAACGCCTGTAAGGTAGAGTTCTAGTTCTTTACGGTTTTCAATAGAAAACTGTAATGTCGGTAAGAGTTTATCATTTCAAAAGTACCAGTACAGTACAACGTTGTAGGAAAAAAACAGCTCCAAGAAGTTTGCGATATTCTGAAAATTGCTAAATTCTCTCTAGTTGTTGATGAATCTACTGACAGAGGATGTACAAAGCATTTGTGCCTAGTTTCTAGATATCACAATGAAGAAAGGTAAAATTTGGAAAAATTTTTTTCTAATACCCTTTGTATATAACTATTTCAGGATCAAAGATACATTCCTTGGTTTACTACCTCTGCATGGTGCAACTGCAGCGGATCTTTATGAATACGTAACAACGTTTTTTACCATCGAATTCCATATAGCAACAATCTGATTGGGTTTGCAGCTGATGGAGCAAGCCTGATGTTTGGGAAGAACAACTCTTTGGTTACCAGGTTGCAATCGGTTATAACAAATTTGTTTGTTTTGAGATGTGTGTGTCATATTTTTAGCTTATGCGCTTCAAATGCTTGCTTAAAACTACCTAGACGTGTTGAAGATTTAATTAGAAATATCTATAACTTTTTTCAAATAGTCCAAAACGCGTCGAATCTTCAAAAGAATTTCAAAATTTTACAAGAACTCCCATCCACAAAATGCTACATCCTGTTCAAACACGGTCGGCTATCTTTAGAGAGCGTAGTAAATAGAGTTCTAGAGCAATATAATGGTTTAGTTTAATATTTCACCGATGCTTGAAGGGTTGCTATTAGGACAAAATATATTAAGAGATCTTCAGGAGCTATTAACAAGGCCATTTTTATGGTTTTGCAATTTATTTTACCACTTTTCTCAAATCTCAATAAGGAAATGCAGTCTGAGCGGCCAAAAATCCATAAACTATTTTGTTCTATTTCTGCAGCATACAGAACACTTTTAGAGTATTTCATTAAAAAAGAATAACTTGATAACCAAAAATTTATAGGTAATATTAATTACAAAAATCCACAGAACTTCTTGCCCTCGGAAGAATTATATTTAGGTGCCAAAATTTCACTGGTAATTAACGATATGGATAACGAAGCTAAATTGACTTCAAGAAGTAGATGTTTAGATTTCTATATCGAGTTTTTTATGTCTATTCCAACGATGGTTGTGACATGCAGAACTATTTTACGTTCAAAATTTTTCCATGGAAACTATTCATTGTCTATTTTTTTCATTAAACGGGTTTTAAGAGATTTCCACAGGTTGACCCGGGTAACAAAACTGATTTCAAATAACGGGCTTTGCAATAGAAATGATACAATTTGAAATGGTAAAATGGCCACACTGCGTATTATTTTTGCGTTTACTATGCCATTTGTGTTCAGTGGGTTATGCTTCAACAACGTTCAGAAATTGTAAATTGTTTGATCAAGATCAGAGCTCAGTTGTGAATACTGAGAAAAATTTAAGAAGAATTCATGGACGACATTATTCAGTTGACCGACGCACTATTCGTCGTATTGTGAACAAAGTTGGAAGTGAATATTTATTTTACGTTAGAAGAGTACCATAACGAAAAAGAACTGCACGCACACAAGAAAATATTGATTTGGTAGTAGCAAATGTGAGAGAAAATTCGAATTTATCGGTTTCACGTCGTTCTCAACGATTGAATCTTTCTCAGACAACAACATAGAGAATTTTAAAAAGGGATTTTGGTTTTTATCCAGACCACATTCAACTGGTTCAAGAACTGAAGCCATTAGACAACATAAACGTCGCTTATTTTCTGAGTTTTGTCTTGAACAATTTGAAAATGATGAACATTTTTATCGCAAAATTGTATTCAGTGATGGAGCTCTTTTTTGGTTAATTGGTTATGTAAACAGAATTGCAGAATTTGCAGTGATGAAAATACACAAGGAACTGATCAGACACCATTACATCCAGAAAAAGTCATTGTGCGGTGTGAAATTCATGCTGGCGGAGTGATTTCTCTGAAAATGGTCGAAGAGTAACAGGCAATGGAGAACGATACGGAACTTTGTTGAATGATTTTTTTTCCTGCTATTGTTGAGAATAATATCTAGGCTATGTGGTTTGCTACCTGCCACACAGCCACCTCAACAATCGATTCATTGAAAATAAAATGTGATGATGAAATTGTCTCTAAAAATGATCTAGTTATTAATTATTCCCCCCGGGCGTGTGATTTAACATCTTGTGATTCCTTTTTTTGGAGACATTCTGAGTGGAACTGTGTAATTTTCGTTGAAAATAAATATTATTATTATATCTTTAAATATTATTATTATATCATTATCATTTAAATTGCATATTGCCCGAGAAGTGATTTCTAGATGTGGCGAAGCCATACAAAATCTGTAACCGCTTTCTATATGTATTATCTTTTTTCATATTAATTCAATAGAACCGAATGAAGGAACGAGAATCATTTGAATTTTTTGAATTAACGCATCTGGTGCTCGAGCTTAGTTGAAAATTGAATATTGAAATATTTTTTCATTTGCTCAAAATTGACAAGTGGCTTCAACAATTCAAAAACAATTGAATTTCTTCATTCGTGATATTGATGTGATTGTATTGTGTATTGCTCTGCTTTTTAGAATAGCGTTTTTAGTACAGGAACTACTACTGAAGAACTTTCCACACGTAGTTCTGTCTAGAATAGCGGTGATTTTCACTCAAGGACATTCAACCAGGACTTCTGAAATAATGAATTTACATAATAGGGATAATTAAATAAGGACCGAGGAAGAAAGAAGCCTTCATAGTATTTTTTTTCTGTACACTTGCTAGGTTTATTTTTTCGTTTCATTATGGGTTTACGTTCAAAATAATTTTTTTTGAAATATTGAAGATTGAACTAGATTTATTGAAGTTGATTAAATGTTGGTACCTTCTCTCAAATTGAAATAAATGAGTTTTTTGGAAATAGTTCATATTACTATTTTCCGAAGTACAAGTGATATATCTTGTAGAAAGCTAGAAAACATTCAATTCCATGGACATCTGAATGGATTCATTCTGGACAAAAATGTATGATTTAAACTTGAAAATTTGATGCCTCCTTCAAAAGGGGGTGTTTTTCAGAGGGTTTCTTCCACCTTCTACCTTAAAACTGCAATAGATATCACTCAGCCCAGTTGAGAAGAAAATTGGCTTATGATTTTTGTTTTCTTATTAAAATTTCTCTTTAGGCTCACAATCCAAGGAGATCATCAGACCGAAACAGAGAAAAAATGTATGTTTCAGGGGTCTTGGCTAGAAGCCCCTGAATTCAGATTCTGGCTGAAAAAAGTGCATACTCCAACTATTTTAAGCCACAAGAATATGTTGTTCGATCACTCTCCGACAAATACACATAAATTGAACATTGAGAAAGTTTCAACGAATAGAGGAATTGATTAAATATATAAAAATCCATCTCATTCATCTCATGAAAATGCTGTGAAGGTATCAGAATGGAAGTTATGTGGGATGTTAGCTAGTAGTAATCTTCTTTTCTTATTTATGGACACTTCAGTTCCTGTGTTGAAAAGCATCTTTCCTGAATACAAAACAGTTCAAAGTATTGAATTAAAGAGACCTAAGGCCACTGCTTTGGTATCTGAAAGTTAGGGTAAGACATTCTCAAATAACTGGGACAGCTGCCCCATCATGAATGAGACAACAAATTTATCTGTGAAAAATCAGTTTACATTTACTGTAATCCATTTGGAAAGAGTAAAGAAGTGTACAAAAACTCAGATCTTCGATTTGGTTGAAAAAAGGTCTCTACTGCACAACATTAATTCAATGTTTAGAAGGGTAGCCTGGTAGCACGCCATATTCCCCTTCAAAACATGGATGGCTTCTCCTAAGATACAACCAATGTAATGGTTGGATTGTTCATATATGAAGCCATTTCAGTAAGAGCTCTTCACGCAGACAAAAATTTGAAGAATTATGATTTTTTTTTTCAGGGTGAATATTCATAAGATTCTCTCTCCGTCAAAAAACAGATTGCTCTCAGTCAAGGATTGTGTTGACCGAGTACTGGAGCCTCTGTTAGCCTATTTCAGATTGAATGTTTATGAGGATTCCTCATACATCACCGAGGGCATTTTTGGAACCATGAAATTTCCTTATACAAAGGCTTATCTGGTGTTCATGGCTCAAGTTTGAGACTTGGTGACGGAGATCAACTTGATTTTTCAGTCTGAAAAAAAAATGTGAGATAATTTGCCGCTGATATTTTCAAATTGAGTCATGAGTTTTCTGTACATCTTGATGAAATATATTTAGGTTTAGCGGCTGGTCGAACATTGAAAGAAATGAATAGATCCATAGATAAGAAAGAATGTGGATTTATATTACAGTTATTGGGGAGAAATTTACTTTTTATGATCATATTTTCAATTTAATTGAGACAATTGAACCAATAGTTGCAATCCTTCCTCTTGGTCCTATCGTAGAAAGATTTCCCATTGTGGGAGAATATGTCAATCTACAAGAATCATATAATGGGTGGAGGGCTAATGCACTTTTGGATTCAATTCCTCAGACCTTCAAGCAACTTGTGATGCAAAAAATATTCGGCAAAAGTATTCAAATTGAAAAATGGAGTAGACTTATTTCCAAATTTAAAAAATATCCTAGCATCACTTTTTGTTCTACCTTTTTCTCACGCTAACGTTAAAAGAGTTTCAAGTGATCTCTTCAACATGGAAATAGATAAAAGGAATCTTTTATCTGCTGAAATTAACAAACTTCTCATGACAAAATATGATGGAATAAAAAGTAATGAGAGGTGTGTGAAGTTTACTCCTGCAAAAGTTAGGCTGGATGGCAATATTTGGCGAACAAAAATGAAATAAGATTTTTTTTTTTTTCATTATTTTTGTGTTTGTTGACGAAGAATTTTATATTTGTCAGAGTTGATGATGGAGTTTTAGATATAATGTTGGAAAGCTTTACACATTTATTCATGAACTTTTATCATGTAGATGAATTAATACATATATTTATGTACACATCACTCATACATTTTTTGTTTGTTTATGCCTGAATTTTTTTTTTTTAAATGACTTGTTACATAATATAAATATCTTGTTGAACAAGTTTTTATGTGATAACAACTGTAGTTATGTGCATTCATTACCATTTTTCATTTCATTGAGACTGAGAACTATCTATTTTACAACAAACTTTTGGTTGAACAAACTTGAAAGAATATGCATTACCTGTGATAGGAGATATTTCTAATCTAGTTCGGATTATGGGCACCCTGCCAAAAATACCTCATGAAATCTCATGAAACAATATAGACAATTTATGGGAATCTATTAGGATCTATGAGGAGAGTCTGTAATCTATGCGGACGTTATCCGTGACACATAAACTTTTTATAAGGTTTTATAAGAATTGATAAGTAGATGTTATTTATAAGCATATCTGAATACATGGTGTACAGGTTTGTATCAGGCAGAGGTGCTTAAAGGAGTCTATGAGATTCGATGAGGTTTTCCACTTTCAATTATAACGGTTAATTACCCCCTATACCCCCCCTATATCTACTTTATCAAGTGGAAGTTCGACGGTATTTTTGTGTAGTTCGGAGATTCCATCACAGTACATACTTAGAAGATTTTTTTGCCTTCCGCATCTTGTGCCACCCCCAGAAAAATCCTGTGCCCCCCCCAGAAAAAAATCCTGGATATCCGCTCTTGGATTCGATTGATGGAAATGTTTGGGTCGAGGAATAACTTCCCAAGGGCGTAGAAATAGGGGGTACACCCCCCCTTCCCCCAAGACATCCAAAATAAAAAGTTTCAGAATTATCGCCAAGACTTGATGTGTACCTGACGAAATTTTTTTATCGATTAACAGACCGAGAATTGCTCGAGTACTGGGAAAATTTCACAGGTTTAGACAGCGATGATGGTTTAGATTGTAGTGACAATGAGAGCTTGGAGGAAGAGGATCCTGTTGCTGATGCGGTTGCAGGGGACGATACTGATCAACTTGTATCTGATTGTGAATCGGAAGAGGTTATTAGCCAAATGGAGCCAAGTGAAAATGATGATAACTTAGCCATAGCAATTCTACCGAGTACTTCGAAACAAAAGACAAGCACAAAACACATTTTGTGGAAAGAAAAATCCCTTCTATTGAATGAAGAGCAGTTACGTTTCAGAGGCGATACAAAACTTGCTGCTGCAATATGTGAGTTGAACACCCCTAACGAATTCTTCGGATAATTCTTTTCACATGACCTACTAGAAAGAATCTTATATGAAACTAATTTATACGCTGTACAAGAAAAAAGTGACACACCACCTGTTTCCACTGAAATCGACATAAGACAGTACATTGGCATAATAATATACATGTCCTTAGTGCACATGCCAAATACAAGATCATTTTGGAATGGCCATCTGAGATTTTCTCCCATAGCTGACGTAATGCCAGTAAATAAATTTGAAAAAATCAGAAAATTCATTCATTTCAATGATAATCACACTCTCATACCTCGAAATCAGCAAGAACATGACAGAATCCATAAAATACGTCCACTCGTAGAACATCTGAACAAAAAATGTTCATTAGTTGCTATGGAGGAGCATCTCAGTATTGATGAACAAATGTGTTCAACAAAAGTTAGGCATTTTATGAAACAATACATGCCAATACCACAAGTGGGGTTTCAAACTTTTCGTTTTATCGGGTGTTTCTGGCTTCGCATATAAATTCGAAATTTATACTGGAGCCGAAAAATTCGGGCAAAGCAGACGGAGAACCAAACCTTGGCGTAACATCAAGTATAGTTATACGATTAGTCAGGAATATACCTAGGCAACAAAACTATAAGTTATACCATGATAATTATTACACATCTGTTCCACTCATGGCATTTCTGGCAAAAGAAGGAATTTATTCTTTAGGTACCGTGCGTAGAAACAGACTGCCCAATTGCAAATTACCTACAGAAACATCACTGAAAAAAGCTCCTCGTGGCACCAGTCTTGAATTTGTTTCAACTGTCGATGGAGTGGACATATCATCAGTAATTTGGAAAGACAATAAATACGTCACTCTTCTTTCATCATTTGTTGGAAGAAATCCAGTTTCACAAGTGAAAAGGTTCGATAGAAGAGAAAAGAAAACCATCGACGTGGATTGCCCCAATATAATCGGCGAATATAATAAACATATGCGAGGAGTGGACATGCTAGACAGTTTGATGGGTAGGAATAAAATTTGTTTGAAGAGTAGGAAATGGTACATGAGACTTTTTTATCATTTGATTGATATGACCCTGGTAAATAGTTGGTTACTCTATAAACGGGTTAGTTCGAAAATGGAGAAAGTGGTAAGCTTTTGAATCAGGCAGAGTTTCGTGCACAGGTAGCATATGATCTAAGGTCTTCGCAAAATAAGCGTTGTAGGTCAAGCAACTTGGAAGCGGAGATAACAGAAAAAAGAAAAAGGGGACCAATCAAACATATACCGGCCAAAGAAGTCCGCACTGATCAAACTGCCCACTGGCCTTTACATCAGGACACAAAAATGAGGTGCAAATACCCCAATTGTAAAGGTTTCACACGTACAAAAAGCGAGAAATGTGGAATAGAGTTGTGTATGAATAAAAACAACAATTGTTTTGAAAATTTTCATATTTAATTATATTCCCTTCAATGCAAAATGTAGCCAAATGGCGACATACCTGTTTTTTTGCTTGAAAATTCGAAAATAAAGATTTAATTTTTTCCACTATTTTTTTCGTGAAAACGTATACCTATACTTGTATATTCTTGCTATTTGAAAAAAAATAGAAATTCATGCACTTAAGGGTTAATTATATATTTTCTTAGAGACAAAGTCAAGTAGTGTGAACGCGTCGGAGGACCAAATATCAGAAGAAGGATGCAGCAATCCAAAAGAGAGGGAAATAGCTGAAACATTATTATATTATTGTATGAATCAGATATCAGCAATTAAAAGACACTGTAGGGATTTTAAACTTATATTCTTCACATTTTCATTTGTATGTATTTAAACACATCCAAACCATATAGTAATCATTCTGGGAATTTCCATCAGGAACAGATAGGTGTTATATGTGAGAACCACAATTGAAAACCATAGACCCTTATAAGTAACTACTATGAAATCTCATACATTCTCATTTATTTTCATACTGCATGTCCTTATAGAAACATAAAGCATTCATCCCAGGAATCGCTGATAGAAACGGATAGGAATCACGTTAGGGAATGCCATTAGAAACTGAAGCAATATGCATCTTTAATCTCCATTAAATACTTATGAATATCGTATACGGTTCTATACGGATTTGCGGTTTCACTATCCAATTTGGATCTCATACAATCTCATTTATTTTCAAACTGCATGTCCTTATAGAAACATAAAGCATTCATCCCAGGAATCGCTGATAGAAACGGATAGGAATCACGTTAGGAAATGCCATTAGAAACTGAAGCAATATGTATCTGTAATCCCCATTAAATACTTTTGAATATCGTATTTGGTTCTATACGGATTTGCGGTTTCACTATCCAATTTGGATCTCATAAGTTCTCTTAGACCATTTTCTATCAGTTTCAATGAGACATTTTTGGCAGGGACTTTGTTGTTGATCAATGTTTTTCTCGACAAATTATAAGACTTGGTAGTTTGTTTTCAGTAAGAGCAAAAAGCTTAATTTGGACATAAATAATTATCATGTCATTCTCCTTCCTAATATTGTGCATCTTATATTTCAACCACCAAGAATCCATCAAATATCCACTGACTCCTGATGTTCAATCCCCACCAATTACCAGATTTGAACAGGCTTTGTTACTCCTGACCGTTAGTAGACAGCACAGTGGAGAAACCGACGAAGTTAAGTTTTTTCACCTTTAATAGGGAAGAGGGTTTGTGCCTTCTGAGTTAATTTCATTGTTCGATGATCGAGCGGACTTGATTTGAATATTTCTGCGGATGCGTCGGATTTTTTCGAATTTTTCACTGAAAATTTGGTGGAGCGCCATAGGCAACACTGGTGGCGCTGTAAGTTTTAATGCAGAACGAATTTGTCTACGAGCACCGCAGTAAACGCATCCAATCTCTATCGCATCGGTGAACATAGAACTACTGCGTAAGTTTACCGTGGACATAGAATAGTAGCTTGAGGACCTAGGCTTATTCGCGAATTGTGCTCGATAAGAATTATTTTTTTGTTAGAAGCAAAAATTATTGGAGATGAACTCAAGAAGTGCAAAGATACTTAAGTTGCTTGAAGTAAAACAAAACCAATTTATAGGTGGGACAGAAATTTATTGCTCCTGTTTTTTTTTGATTTTATCATTCAAAATAGTGGCTTCTTATGCAGTGGCATTGTTATTCATTTGGGCCTAAAGTTTGATTCTGAATGGAAATGTTAATATTGTTAATTAACAATAATAATTCCTATGAACCCAAACATTATTCTTGTTTCAGATAAAATTCCAACTTCAGCGGCCAATGATAATGTGGAACCTCCAAAACATGACGTTAAGTTAACCCATTCGCGGGCACTGGGATATACAAGGTGTTTTTTAAGGTGAGGCTTCTTTTGACAGGTGCTAGAACTTATCAAAAGAGATCATTTCTACGGAAGTTGATCATATAAAATATCCAATTCTAAAAAGTGCAACAAAAGATCTTAAGACCACTGTGGATCGTGTTATCTCTCTCTTAGAAGATCTGTTATGAATCACGGTGCAATATGTATTCCAGCAAGTAGATAATGTGATGAGTTTTATCGCCAATTCGTATGTTCTCTTTCAATTTTTATTAGGAAATTTTCCCTGAACGGTTCAATTCTTGAAGTAAGGATTTGAACTGTCGTAGAGTAAGGTTGTATTATAAGTTTAAATTTCTTTTGATGTTTAGTACTCAGTGTATTCACATCAGTTATTTTTCTCTATATGGATAAAGACTCTGTAAATAGGACAAGGTGCGTGTTTTCTTGTGTTTTATAACATCTGGTTCAGCGCGCACGAGTCATTTCTGTCGGTACTGCCTCCTTTTTTCCGACCAAAAACGCCCTTTTTGTTCGGCCGGATATAATAACTTGAAGGATATTCATCGCGCTTCGGGTTAACATGAAATTTCCAAAGAAGATATTCATTCGGCCCTGAAATTTAAGTTGTTCGGAAAACAATATATTTTGAATTCTTTGGACAGTGCTCATCAGCAATTTATAAAGAGTTTTAACGATAAGGTCCGGGGAAATCGTAAAATGATCAACTTTCCTATCGACACCTAGCATTTAGGGTAAACGATGGAAGTGTTGATTCCGACAACTAGGGGAATTTTAAGGAGCTCGCTAAATTCGCCGCGACGTTAGACGAAGATTTCCAGAAGTTTATAGATCCTTCTGTATCCTCTGTATTTTGTTTATTGGTCAGATAAACCATACAGAACGATTTAATTGATTCAGAACGAAATTGACAGTGCAGCGTGTTTTTCTTGGGAAATAGACGAGACAACAGATATTAGATGTTTTACTCAGATGTCTAATTTTCCGCTTCGTTCGAGAAGGTTAAATAGCGGAATGATTTTGGGGTTTTTCGACGTCAGTAGAGGCCGAAGCGCGAATGATATTTTCAATACTTTGTTAGAGAATTTCAGCAATTTCAACATAGCGACAAAATAAGTAGGACAAACGTATGATGGTGCAGCTGTGATGGCGGGAAAAATTAACGGTTTACAATCGCGGATCAAGACAATTGCTCCTCCCGCTAAATTAAATCTAGTTTCACAAGATTCGACTAAAAAAGTTAATGAATGTCGCCTGTTTTTTTTTTTAATCTTTCGGGATTTCCATCTTTTTTCACCAAATCTAGTAAACGTACGAATATATTAGACGAAATTTGCAGGAAAAGATCACCCTCTAGCTCGGAAACTTGTTAGAATTTTAAGTCTCGCGCTGTAAATACGATATTCGATAAGCGAGAGGATTTAATTTAAGTTTTTGAGTATTTGGATGGATGGGATGATATTTCATTACGTGAAGCTATCGGTCTGAAGAAAACTTCGAAAGATTTCGAATTCTGTTTATTCTGCACACATTCAATTTAATTGGACCCTGTTTTCTCTATTATCCAACGTTATCGGATATAACTTATCGTAACGAATTTTATGCAATAGAGACCAGAGCCGAGAACACAGTAACCAAACGACTTTTAAGGACAACAGAAATGCGAACACTAAGGTCAATAACAGGACATACGTTATTTGACCGGAAGAGAAACGAGGAAATAAGGGAAATGTGTGAGATTCTGGACGTAGTAAGATGGGCAAGAGGCCGAAGAAGAGAATGGAAAGACCATGTGGATAGAATGCCGGATGACAGGGTACCTAAGATAGCAAAGAAAAAAAACCCAATACACGTAGACCACCTGGACGACCACCTATAAGATGGTACGAAAGCTGGTCTTCATCATCCCAATAGCGCCATTGATGCAGACACAGGACCTAGTCCTAACGTAAGGGGAAGAAGAAGAAGAAGAAGTAACGAAAGAATCGCGTCGCTATTGTCTACTTTGAAAACATTTCGCCGAGAAGATGAATATTTCATTCCCTTATATTCTGAAGTAGAGAAAATCCCGGAAGTAATGCCACCGAGCTCGAAACGTCGTAAACATAAAATTGATTTCGAACTTCAACTCTCCGATAATTCCTCAATGAAACGGCTTTATTTTGAAATTCAAGATCTGATGATTACCCAAATCGAAATACGGTTTAAAGATATTTCATCCCTTCATTTTTTGGAATTAGTAAATTTTAATAAAATTTCTGTGTACACTCGTTATTTTCCGGAAATACCTTTCAAATCCTTGATTGATAATTACAAAAACTTTTTCGATAAAGATAATAAACTCAGACGCGATTTACAGATTTTGTACTCGGACAATGCTATCTTTGGCAATTTAAATACGGTGAATGGTATGACGGAATTCATTTTCGCAAATGATATTGTTTCCGATGTTCTTGAATTATATAAATTATATTGTATGATTATGTCCCTGCCACCAACATCCGCGTCGGTAGAAAGAAGTTTTTCAGCGCTCAAAAGAATAAAATCATTCAGTAGGAAGATGTCCAAGAGCGTTTGAATAATTTAGCACTGGTTTCAATCGAACGAGGTTTAGTTAAAGAATTAGCTAGAGGAAAAAATGTTTTCGAGAAAATCATTGATGACTTTGCGACAAAGAAAGAACGGCGAATCGATTTAATTTATACGAAATTACGAAAAGCACTGCCGGTTTTTTATGGTGGCACTTTGGCTTTGTTCAAAATTGCACATGGACACCTCTTTGTTAAAAGGTTGCCGACCCCTGATCTAAATATACAAAACATATGTGGCGATCCATATCCAAAAAATCGAATTTTGTTTTGTTGTCGATCGGCAACACCATGCATTCATGGTATCATTCGTTTTCAGTATTTATTGTTATTCTTTCAGTATGGACAGGAAAAATCTTCTATCAGAAAAGGATCTGGAAAAGTATTGGAAGATTTTAAGACGAAATTGATATTAGCGATGCGCAAAGCGATGAAGATCGATCGCTTGATTGGAGGTGATGATGAAGTCGACGTGGAAGAAGACGAAAAAAGTCCTACTGGAAGTGGTGTCCAAGAAGATTCTGAGGAAGAAGAGGATAATTTGTCCCTCTCCTTTTTCTTGTCATTGAGAGGTACAGGGCAATCTGTGAAAAACGACATACTTTGGAAATTTGTGTAGTAGAATTTCAACAACGTTTTCATGGATATGTTGAAGTTTCGGAGCCAATTTCGGCATTGGAACGGCCAGTTCAGTTCTCCAACTACTTTTTGAGCGCTCGTACTACTTACACGAGGGCTATATCATTTCGTCACGATGTCTTCGAATTTTGAGCCGAAAATGGTCTCAAACGACTATGTTCGACTCACTGATGACGAATCCGTCGGAAAATTCGAGTCTGTCCGGCCGTCCGTCCGGCCGGCCGTATACACGATAACTCTCGAACGCAAAGCTCTAGAAACTTGAAATTTTCAGGGTAGGTTCGAATCTCAAATGCCGCGGTTAAGTTCGTTATTGGGCAAAATTCGCCGAGGGGTTCCGTAAATATGGCTGCTCGAAATTTTGTTTTCCAGATTACTTCGAAACTACAGATTCGATCGAGATGAAATTTTGCAAGCTAATGGAAAATGAGGTGTTCAAGCTACATGCAGAATTTTGTTCAGCTCGCATAACCAGAACCATAGAAACCATAGAAAATTGTAACTTTTGAACGGAATCGCCTGGGGACTTGAAATTTTCAGGATAGGTGTGGATCTCGATTGTCGTGATCACTTTCATCTATGAGCAAAATCATACCAGGGGTTCCGTAAATATGGTCATTTGAAATTTAGTTTTCTTGATAATTTCCAAACTACAGATTCGATCGTGACGAAATTTTGTATACTTATGGAGAATGATAACTGCAAGCTACATTTTTCTAGAACGCATGACCAGAACCATATAAACCATAGAAAATCATAACTTTCGAACAGAAAGGCCTAGGGACTTGAAATTTTCAGGATTAGTGTAGATCTGAAATTTGGCGTTCACGTTTATCAATGAGCAGAATTATACTAAGGGTTCCGTAAATACGGTCGTTTGAAATTTTGTTTTCTCGATAATTTCGAAACTACGGATTCGATCGAGATGAAATTTTGTATTTTAAACGAGAATGACATATTGAAGCAACATTTTGTCCAGATCGCATGACCAGAACCATAGAAACCATAGAAAATCATAACATCTGAAGGAAAGTCCTAGGAACTTGAAATTTTCAGGGTGGGTTTGGATCGCGAATTTCACGGTCACGTTCATCCATGAGCAAAATTAGACTAGGGGTTCCGTAAATATGGCCGTTCAAAATATTCTGTTCCTGATAATTTCGAAACTACCTATTTGATTGGAATGAAATTTTGCACCTAGCTGAGGAATAATGTATTCAAACTACGTGCAAAATTTTGTCCAGATCGCATCACCAAGACCATAAATACCGTAGAAAATTTTAGCGAATTATCGGAAAAAAAAACCTAAAGCACTGTCTTGAAGTCTGGATTATCGCCCCAGTTTGAAAATTTGTTTGACAGCTGTCAAAAATTTCCTCAATTGGTTTCCAAAACTGGAAAATGCGAATCTACCTACAAGGTGCATGTACGAGCGCTCAAAAGCTCCTGCCTTCACGGCAGTGCTTTTCGTAATTTTTTTCAAGTGAGTTAGTAAAGAAAATTTCAGAAGAAACCAATTTATATGCGGTTCAGACCAAACCTGAGAGACCACCCCCTTTACTGAAAATGACATAAGGCAGTTTTTTGGCATACTCATATAAACATCATTGTTGAATATGTCCAATACGAGGTCAATGTGGAATGGTGACTTGAGATTTGCACCGGTAGCTGATGTGATGCCAATAAACAAGTTTGAGACTATAAGAAGGTTTATTCATTTCTACAACAATGACACATTTATACCACGTGATCAAGCAGGCCACGAAAGGCTTCATAAAATCAGACCCGTTGTTGATTTTCTGAATGATTAATTTTCGTCGGTTGCCTTGGAGCTAAATCTGAGTTTAGATGAGCAAATGTGCTCCACCAAAGTAAGGCATTTTATGAAGCAATATATGCCGATGAAGCCTCACAAATGGGGATTCAAAGTCTTTCTTATGTCATGTATTTCCTGATTTGCCTATAAAAGTATGCTGGCCAAGAGAATAAAGATGTGCCCACTAGCGAACCTGACCTTGGAGTAACATCTAATTCGTTTTTACGTTTAGCCAGCATTATTCCACGACAACAAAATTACATACTCTCTTATGATAACTCTTATACATCAATTCCTCTAATGGTACATTTGGCAAAGGAGAGAATTTATTCCTTGGGTACCATACGCACAAATAGGGTACCAAATTGTAAATTACCAACAGAATCAACACTGCAAACCCAAATGAATTTATCACTTAGGGAAGAGGACAACTGTATTGCAATTCTGTACCTTTGAAATTTGAAGTGAAAGAGCCTTCTGAGATACAATCAGCTATGTTGAAAAAATAAATATTGGATGTGGATTCCATTCATTTTCTTTTCATAATGAACCATTTACACGAGGCCAAGACAGAACAGTACTGGCCTTGTGTAAATAGAGACAATCCACTGTCAGCACTGAATTAATTCCTAAGTTCAAGATCGAAATTTCTTGTATGAAGGCAAATGAAAAACAGTGTGTCCTAATGTTCGATGAAATAAATGGTTGTAAAAAAAGGACTGGACTACAATAAATTTCATATATTTATATTTGTTTGTTTATATCCCGTCTCTCCTAAGTCTCTGTGAGACCCCTCAGAAGCTCAGAGCTTGTGCGAGTTAGGAGACCCGGTTGTGTTCTGTGAAGGCTTTGTTACTGTGTCCTTACGCCACCTGAGGCACAGCACTGTTAATTGTTTACCCAACAGTGAATGGTGGAACCGTGCTCCATGTCAGAAAATTTCTTTTCCGACCGGAGGATTCGAACCCGGTACCGATCAAGGAGACCGACCTCGAGCCGACCGCGCTAACTACTACACCACCTATGACTATGAAGTCATAGAAGGCTATGAAGATCGAATTCTGCCCAATAACGAACTTAACCGCGGCATTTGAGATTTGAACCTACCCTGACAATTTCAAGTTTTTAAGTCGTTCCGTTCGAGAGTTATCGTTTATACGGCCGGACGGACGGACGGCCGAACGGACAGACTCAAATTTTCCGACGGATTCGTCATCAGTGAGTCGAACCTAGTTGATTGAAGCCATTTTCATGCTCAAAATTCGAAAAATACAGACATCTTGACGAAATGATATAGCCCTCGAGTAAGTAGTACGAGCGCTCAAAAATAATGACTATCAAGCTGAATCTTCGTGAATAGCTTCGTTACGATGAGACGCCCAACAATTTCCTGTGCGAAAATTCTCGATTCTGGTAGCTAACAGAGGGCAATGATAAAATATGCCGATTTGATGATTCTCAAAACTTTATTACTAACTGAGTTTTATTATGATCAATTATCAAAGGGGTAATTTTCTTGGCTGGCAGACAGGAAGATGTTTAAATGAAATCAAATGAACTCCGGAAAAAACTGCTTCCCCAGGCGGGATTCGAACCCACGTCTCCAGATCTCCGGTCTGGCACTCTAACCTCTAAGCTACCAGGGAACCGAGTGTTCAACCGCATATTGTGGAAGTGTTTCTCCGGAATTCAAATGTTGTATTAAGGAGAGGTTAGTTGGGGGAGGGGAGGCACTCACAAACAATGTCCGCGATCGTAACGATCTCACATTTTGCCTTTCCCCGCGTCGTCGAGGTTTGTCGACTTAGGCCGGATTTAGGCGTGTCAAATCTCCGACCGCCGAACGAATTTTTTTTCCGGAGTTCATTTGATTTCATTTAAACATCTTCCTGTCTGCCAGCCAAGAAAATTACCCCTTTGATAATACATAATTACAGACGATAAAAATCCTCGATATTATGATCAATGTTACACTTATGGGGTGTCTAGTGGAAATAAGAGTCATTGACTATAACCTCTCTTGTTATCATGAAGAAGCTGATACCAAAATATTATACCACATTTGTCAATTTAATACTAACTATCGTGTGCAGATTGGAAATGAGAAGGCAGATACACTGGCGAAGCAGGGGGCCCGATCAGAGTTTGTTGGTCCGGAACCCGCACTGCCAGTCTGTCGCACATCTGTCAGAAGTTGGCTGGACGGGAAGTTTTTCTCGGAGTGGAGCACGGGAGTTGATCTCAGGCAATCGAGGCTTCTCATTGAGAGACCTTCCTCTGGACCTGAGGTCAGGAGACTCCTGGCACTAGAGAGAATACAGCTCAGTCTGGTGACCGGCACTTTGACTGGCCACCTGCTGAATAAAAATTCAAAGAGATTGGGACTGACCAGTTGCTCTTTGTGCCGATGGTGCAGGAGCACGGATGAAATTGCCTAACACATTCTGTTCAGTTGTAGTAACCTCACTAATCTGAAGACCTAGGAAACCCAACACCCACTGGTCACTGAGTCTCTCAAGCAGTATGCGGAGGAACAATGGGCCACATGGCCTCAGTTCAGCCCAGAGCGGGCGCCGCGCGGAGAAGAAGAATAAGATCGTGTGCAGATACATTGTACAGATTCTGATATATGTACCAATAATATTGTTGGCAAATTTTAAGCATTTAAAAGATCAAATTCAAATAATAATTGATTCAAGCACAATTAAAAAAGAATGTACTTAAACATAAATGAAATTCATGCCAAGCTTGAAGATCAGGGAAAATGAGAGCAGAGCAACCTGGCGATTAGTCAACACATTAATGTAAGCAATTCTTAAAATTGATACCCCTAGAAATTGACATTATGATTATAATAGGCTGAGACCGTGTACTCCAGTCATGCGTAAATCTATTCTCTACTCTAAGTTGCGTAGATCTATTCTCTACTCTAAGATGAACCCTCTATGGTCTAGAGGTTAGCGTCACTCCGCCTGCCGCCATTATCATTGTTACTTGTAACCTGAACTCTAGTGTAACAGGCGTCTTTGTGTGTAAACAGTACCACGTGCTTATCTCCGACATAAGATTATTGTGAAATAAACGATTTCGTTCACCATGCTGAGTGTTTTTACTATTAACTTACATCAGAAGTGGGATAAATCTCTTCTTCAAAAGAAGAAATTGGACCTAATTTGAAGAAGTATTACGAGTTCTTGGTGTGTGAATCTGCCCGAAATGGATCAACAGAATCTTGAAAATAATGAAACTGCTGCTCAAATTCAAGCTGAACCAATGTCGATGTTTCGAATAATGGAAAGTCAGACACAATTGCAGATGAAAATGATGGAACTCATGGCGAATATGGAAAATGGAAGATCGAATGCTACAAATGAACAGACGCAAAACAGCCACGTGAATTTCATGCAGTTCGACCCAGATGATAATCCCTTTAGTACGGAGGAATGGGTAGATGAACTGAATCGAATTAAAAATGAAACAGGTATGTCCGATACTATTGTTGTTTTAAGAGCTGGTCGTGCTCCTAAATTCTATGTGAATTGGAAACCTTTAACTAGAAATTGTCCAACTTTTTGTAGAGATTTAGAAATCGCATTTCCTTTAAGGGGAACTCCAGCTACAAGACTTAAGTCTTACATGGCAATAAATAGTGCTGAGTTTAAATTTTTAGCAGAATATGGTCGAGCTAAATTAAATGCTATCAAAAAGTTTTACAACCGATTTCCATGGGAAATTATTTCTAGTCTGGTTTCGCATGATATCGTTAATCTAGAAGTAAAAATAGAGTTGAGATACAATCGCCAAACGACGAGTCAGAGCTTCTGAAATTGTTGTCGTCATTTGATACCGATTTGTCTGTACCATTAACACCCCCATCAGAAATCAGTAGAAAAAGACCCCGCGAACTAAAAACAGAATCATTCTCTGAAAGATGCAGAAACTGCGGAAAAATAGGTCACGAATCATTTGAATGTAGAAAACGTGCGTCACATTCGGATTCACAAAGACGAAGTTTGAGTTGTAACTTTTTTAAGAAACTTGGACATACCGAAAATTATTGTTGGCTTAAAAAGAAAGAAACTAGACCATCCAATTTAACTCTTATCGCTGAAAGCTCATCGAAGATCAGTTACCCAGACGGAGAACTAAAAAAAAAAAAATAATTTCATTCAAATCTCATATTTGATAGATACTGGTTCAGATATTTGTTTAATTAAAGAAAGTGTTGCTAGAAAACTGATGTGTGATGTTGTACCTCAAACAAAAATTTTTTCCTACAAGCATGCGTGATTCACCCTCTACCCGCACGCAATTCAGTTTGGAAAGTGTCATTTTCCCACAGTCGTGCGGGAAAAGTTTTCCCACACTTATATGATATCCTCGTAAAATATAAGTGGTGGGTGACAAAATATGAAAGTTCAAGCTTTTTTGTTGCAATACTAAGTGAGTCTGTTCAAAATAATCCATCATTTTGCACTATTTATTGAAAAAATGAACAAATATTGATAAATAAAAATGTATTGTTATGAAAATCACCCTATATATAGGCTTTGATTGAACGAGTAGGTAACAATTGATGTTGTCATGCCGATCAATACACAAATTTGTTTGTAATTGTCAGAGTGACAGACAAAGCGTTACTTATATAAAATTTTCGATTCAGTGAAATTGCCACGATGGATTATTCATCTGATGAAGAACTTCCACAAGAAATCGTGCAAGCAGCTACAGATGCGAACTTAAAGTTATTGCCAACGAAATCTAAACAAAGGTATGAGAAGCAATACACGAGTTTTATTGAATGGTGCAACAATAAAAATGTGAAAACACCAAATAAAGAAGAAGTATTCTTGGCTTATTTTCTAGAAATGTCTAAAACATGGAAGCCGAACACTGGGCAAGATATTCAATGTTGAAGAGTGTATTCAAAGTAAAGCAAAATTTGGATATTAGCAAATTTTACAAAATAATTGCATTCATTAAAAGACAGAATGTCGGTTTTCGACAGAAAAAGGCCAAAATCTTCACTCAAGAAGACGTTTCAAAGTTTATGACTGAAGCACCCGATGACATATACCTCATGATTAAGTTAGTAGCAATTTTTGGATTAGCTGGTGCTTGCAGACGAGAGAGCTGATAAAACTCACCATTGACGACATAGACGATAAAGAAAAGCTGATAATTGTTAATATCAAGGATTCCAAAAATCATTCCTCTAGATCCTTCGTGATATCTGAAGAAGCAAATGATGGTTATTTTTTGAACGTATACAGAAATTATGTACATTTACGTCCAAAAGAGACTCCTCACCGTCGTTTATTCTTGTATTACAAAAGTCGAAAATGTACTATGCAATGTATAGGAATCAATACCATAGGAAAGATACCCTCCGAAATAGCAGTATATCTGCGCCTTCAAAATCCAGAGCTTTACACTGGTCACAGCTTCAGGCGTTCCTCAGCCACTTTACTTGCTGACTGTGGTGTGGGTATAACTAATATCAAACGCCTAGGAGGATGGAAATCGACTTCAGTTGCAGAGGGGTATTTAGAAGACTCCACCAATCGAAAAAAAGAAATGTCCAACAAAATTCTCAATTTGAACACTACATCGTCTTCCGGGTGCATTTTAGAACCATCCACGTCTATATCGTTCGGCGACGATTTGATGCCTGTGCCTGCACATTCGATTTCTTTCGATAATATATTGCCCGAGTTACCTTCTTCTTCAGGAAATCAGCCATCTTCAAAAAATATGCTGGCTTCCGCTATAAATTTACATAATTCATCAAATTGTACATTTACAATAAATATTACGAATAATTAGTGGATAGAAAATGTTACTCTTGTTAGTTGTTTCTATTTGCATGAATAAATAATTGAAAAAATGAATTTGTTTCCTACGCTTGTAGAAAAAGTATTGTTCCTAACTCATGCGGAAAGTGTCTTTCCCGCACTCGACTGCTTACCCGAACTCCGCTCCGCGTCGTTCGGGTTAACGGCAGTCGCGTGCGGGAAAGCATCACTTTCCGCACTTGTTAGGAAAATTACTATTACGGAAATATTGAATTTGAAACGTTAGGAAAAGCAAATATTTCATTTCACAAGCGTGACCTTGCTATTGGAATTGAGTTCAACATAGTAATAAACCACATGATTCCACATAAGGACATTGATGCTTTGATCGGACTAGATATTCTCAAAAAGGGGGATATTCAAATTAAAATCACCAAGGACTGTGTCGACTTTGAGACCACCTTTATAAATTCTCCCAAAACATTTTCTTTAGTTTGTAATGATTTGGAAATAGACTTGTCAGGGATGGACGATCAATTAAAAGCGCAAATTGTTGAAATAATCACGAAAGGTGTCGAATCTAAACCTGACGCAGTTACCACAGGTGAATTGGAAATTCAGTTGAAAGATGAATCTCCAGTTGCTTTTAGAGCAAGAAATTTAGCGTACCAAGAAAGAACAAAAGTAAGAGAAATAATCAAAAACCAATTAGAATCTTGTATTATTAGATGTAGCGAATCAAACTATGCAAGCCCTATTGTCCTGGTCAGGAAGCGTAATGGTGAAATAAGACTCTGTGTTGATTATAGAGAAATGAACAAAAAAGTTCTGCGGAATAATTACCCCTTACCAAGAATGCAAAATCAAATAGACCTTAAAGCAACAGCAGAGGTTTATACAAAGCTCGATATGAAGTCTGGTTTTCATCAGATCGAAGTAGAAGAATCTTCCAAACACGTTACAGCATTTATTACACCTGATGGTCTGTATGAATACAATAGAATGCCTTTCGGTTTCATAAATTGTCCTTTATGTTATCAGTCAGCAATCGATAAGGCTCTTGGAGATTATAAAGAAAAAATTGCACTAGTTTACGTTGATGATAATCTCTGTCCATGCGAAAATATCGAAGGAGATCTTGTTAATTTAAAGAAAATTATTGATAGGCTATCGAAGTGTGGCTTTGCCCTTAATTATCAAAAATGCGAATTCCTCAAAACGTCAATAGAATTTTTGGGAGTTACAATTGAATGCGGTATCGTAAAACCAAGTACACGAAAGATAGAAGCATTGAAAAATACACCTCCTCCAAAGGACGTCAAAGGTGTTCCACAATTTTTAGGCCTTGCTAGTTATTTTAGGAGATTCATTAAGAACTTTGCCACTTTATCTGCTCCAATTTCTGGTTTATTACGAAAAAACATCGAATTTAAATGGACTGATCAATGTGAATTAACTCGCTTAGAAATTATTCAAAAACTCACACAAGAACCAGTCCTCAGAATTTTTAATCCTGCTTGGGATACTGAACTACACACGGATGCAAGTAGTGTAGGAATTGGTCTTTGATATATTCATCCTCAGGCCGAAGTTTTTCGAAGCATCATTGAGTTGTTTGAACATGTTGCTTAGTTCCTAAGCATCGCTACTTATCAGGGCAATGTCGTCAGCAAATCTGAGATGATTTAAGTACGATCCGTCAATATTAATGCCGTTAGTTTCCCATTGCAAGCTCTCAAAGATATTTTCTAGAGCCAGGGTAAATAACTTGGGAGATATTGCATACAGATATGCAACATTACCACGTCTTTATGATGTTGGGAAATCAACAATCACCGATATTAAAAATAATCGAAAAGCTTTCACGGCGGTGACGGAATGAAGAAAAGAAAAGCAATGAAAAATGCAGAAGATCAAGAACTTGATAAAGCTGTTTCTACTTGGTTCATACAGAGGCGTAGCTTGGGGGAACCGATTTCTGGTCCACTCTTGTGTGAGAAAGCTCTTGAGATGAATAAAAAACTTGGCGGATCAGAGAATTTCAGAGCAAGCTCTGGTTGTCTTCACAATTTAAAGCTGCGACATGGAATACGAGAGCTTCAAATTCAGGGGGAATCTTTGTCAGCGAATTCAAGTGCAGCTGAACAGTTCAAGAAGAAATTTCTCTCGTTTTCAGAAAAGGAAGGACTTACTCGCGAAGATGTTTACAATGCAGATGAGACCGCTCTTAACTGGAAATCCCTGCCAAGGAAGTCGCTCGCATCTCTCCAAGAAATTGCCGCACTGGGTTTCAAGAACCAAAGAAAGGGTGACAGCTATGACATGTGCAAATGCTGCTGGGACTCATAGATTGCCATTACTGCTCATCGGAAAATCCAAGAAACCGCGGTGTTTCAGCAACATCACAAGCTTACCTGTGATCTATAAAGCGCAAAAGAGCGCTTGGATGGACGCGACAGTATTCTTCGAATGTTACAAAAGCGATTCCATAGAAAATATAGAGAATTGGTGGCAGGATAATAACAAGACTGGTACAGTGTTACTTCTCTTAGATAATGCACCATCACACCCATCCGCTGGAGCTATAAATTCACTTGATCCGGACTTTCAAGTGATGTATTTTCCGCCAAACTCGACATTATTAATCCAACCCATGGACCATGGTGTCATCAAAAAACTGAAAAATATTTTGCTATTGATGAGATTATTTTTAGTGTTAACATATAAACGGATCTGTGAGTGGGTTATATTTCCTCTACGTCGGTAAGAGATCGAAGTTTACACGCTCTTGCTACTTTAACCACACTTTTCATACACTTGTGATGGGAAAAATTGGTTATTATATATTTGTAGCTGGCCTGATGATGGTTATATAAAACCGAAATCGATAGCCAAAAAGTGAATTTGATGAAAAACTTTGAATATTGTGTTTTTTATCATCATTGCATTATCTCAAAAGTGCTTTTCTGCAGATTACGAGTCATATACACTTGGGAGCAATGAAATCGGGCCACCTTAAATTTGACACAATTTCAAACATGGATATCTCGCGAGCCGATAGTCGGATATTGATGATTTTTTTTTTAATTTTAGGTTGAACCTTCGATAATAATGTTATCCTAAGATATTTTTGTCTACATTTTTATTTCAGTATATACGAGGTGCAAGATTAATAAAAATATTTTTCCTTCAACTTTGACACACCCTGTGAATACAAGGAGCCGCAGCAACGAATGGCAAAAGGAGTAAAAATGAAGTCCTATCTTTTCTGGTTATTTTGTTTTTTTAATCGTGTGTTTATCTCTATTATTTCTGCCTGGGGGTAAACTTTCAAACAAACTTGTACAAAAAGTACACATTCTTCGAGATTGTCAGAGACTACATTGCAGCATTCGACTTTCGAGTTATGGTGTGACCACCGTGCAGTCCTGGCCTAAACACCATCGAGAATTTGTGGAATGAACTAAAACGAAGAGTACTACGAGCCTTTTCCAGCGTCGATCCCGGAGCTTTGTGTTGCAGTATAGGAACATCCCACAAGAAACAATAGTGAATTTAATCAGAAGTATGCCTAATCGTATGTGGGATGTTGTTAGGGCGAGAGGAGGTCATACCCGCTAATGAAATAATTTAGTTTTAGGAAAAATTTGTTTTTAATGTTTTTTCACTGGGCTCCCAAGGTATCAGCTCAGTTTCGAAACACTGTAATTTCCGTAATAATAGAGATAAATACATGATTAAAAGAACAAAACGACCAGAAGAGATGGTCCTTCAGTCCAATTCCATTTGGCATACGTTGCTGCTGTTCCTTTTATCCACGGGGTGTGTCAAAGTTGAAGAATAAATCTTATTTTCAATAATCCACCCCGTAAATGCTGAAATTCAATTGCAAACAAAAGTATCTTAACACAACATTATCACCGACTGTTGACCTACACTTTAAAAAAAATAATTATCAAAATCCGACTAGCAGATTCCGAGTATTACTTATTTGAAATTGTGTCGAATTTTAGGTGGGCCGATTTCATTGCACCCAAGTGTATGTTGGAGTATATATAAACTTACATTGGTAGCACTGATTATTGTAGGTTACCAACACTGATAGTGTGTGGAATATTCGAGATGAGTTTAGAGATGTTGTAAGACATGTAAGAAGATATAATGAATAGCGGTGCAATATGTAGGAAGAATTCATTGAGTTATCAAAGTTAATATAGAATAGTTGCAGTTAATTTTTACATGGTAGCAGAGGGTGGTTATTGACGGAGTCAAGTAAATTTATCTACCTCAAGAATCGTCAATCGAAATATCGAATCACAGGAAAAAAAAATCGAATCTGGTAGGACAGATAATGATAAATATAGATTTCTACATATGATTTCCGGACTTATGGTCGTTACCGTGAATTTGAATTTACAGAATGCCTAATTTAGTAGATACAAGTAAAACATCTCGATGGAAATTACCAAATAGCATTATCCAATAATTTCCGAATTCTTTTATTCTTCTCATTCTTGGTTGTCAAGTTCGACAGTTGGTATCTCTGTGTGACCTTTGGTAATGAGGTGTCAAGGCGATATTCTGTGAACGGATATTGTTGGTTAAGATATTGGAAACGTGTTGGAGTTTTGAATTGGAGAATTAGTGATTTTAAATCATCCTTGCGATTATAACTTCAATTTGAAGCATTCCTGTGAGGTTTACCGGAATATTCTGGGATTAACGTTCGATATTTTTCCGCTGTTCTTACAAATTAACTCTTGGACATCTAAGAGGTAAGAATGTCCTTTTGTTCCTTGAACCAGTGTCTGAACATCTTTTATTAGGTTTCTATTGTGACAATTGTGTTGAAAAAGAATTTCCTTTTGGACTTTCCACGAAGAACTGATTCCATCTTGCTTCAATTCCCTCGAACAACAACATAGAGGTATGAGATCATTTTTGAGCGCTCGTACTACTTACACGAGGGCTATATCATTTCGTCACGATGTCTGTATTTTTCGAATTTTGAGCCGAAAATGGTCTCAATCGACTATGTTCGACTCACTGATGACGAATCCGTCGGAAAATTCGAGTCTGTCCGTCCGGCCGTCCGTCCGTCCGGCCGTCCGGCCGGCCGTCAGCACGATAACTCTCGAACGGAATGTCCTAAAAACTTGAAATTTTCAGGGTAGTTTCGAATCTCGAATGCCGCGGTTAAGTTCGTTATTGGGCAAAATTCGCCGAGGGGTTCCGTAATTATGGCCGCTCGAAATTTTGTTTTCCTGATTACTTTGAAACTACAGATTCGATCGAGATGAAATTTTGCACTATAATGGAAAATGAGTTGTTCAAGCTACATGCAGAATTTTGTTCAGTTCGCATCACCAGAACCATAGAAACCATAGAAAATTGTAACTTTTGAACGGAAACGCCTAGGGACTTGAAATTTTCAGGATAGGTGTGGATCTCGAATGTCGTGATCACTTTCATTTATGAGCAAAATTATACCAGGGGTTCCGTAAATATGGTCGTTTGAAATTTAGTTTTCTCGATAATTTCCAAACTACAGATTCGATCGAGACGAAATTCTGTATACTAATGGAGAATGTTATATTCAAGCTACATTTCTCTAGATCGCATGACCAGAACCATAGAAACCATAGAAAATTATAACTTTCGAACGGAAAGGCTAGGGACTTGAAATTTTCAGGGTGGGTTTGGATCGCGAATTTCACGGTCACGTTCATCAATGAGCAAAATAAGACTAGGGGTTCCGTAAATATGGCCGTTCAAACTATTTTTTTCCTGATAGTTTCGAAACTACTGATCGGATCGGAATGAAATTTTTTCATCTAGCTGAGGAATAATGTTTTCAAACTACGTGCAAAATTTTGTCCAGATCGCATCACCAAGACCATAGATACCGTAGAAAATTCTAGCGAGTTATCGAAAAAAATTGATCCGCTGAAGCACTGACATGAAGTCTGGAATTTCGCCTAAGTTTCAGATTTTTTCGACAGCTGTCGAAAATTCCTTCAATTGATTTCTAAAACTGGAAAATGCGAATCTACCTACAAGGTGCATGTACGAGCGCTCAAAAGCTCCTGCCTTCACGGCAGTGCTTTTCGTAATTTCTATAGTAAGAACCATGTCTTATATTTCTTTATTAGGGTTCACGTACACGGCGGAGGCTATATTTCACGTGTACGGCAGAAGTTTCACGTGTATGGCAGAGATTCAAGTGTACGGCTTTCACGTGTACGACATTCAAGTAGGAAGTTTCAAGTATACGCCGTTCAAGGGTAGGCTGTTCAAGTGTACGACTGCCTTTCGAGTCAACAGTTCGAAGTATCCAAGCGTCTCTAGTTCGAGTCCCTCTTCGTACAAGCATTGTCTGGGTGCTGGCACTGCACTGTGAATTCTACGTGGGAACGGGCTTATGGGTTAAGGTAACCACTGACTGGAAGATCATACCGCTTATCGGGTGATAACTTGTAATTAAGTGATATAATTTTGTTGCCATTTTAAGCTTGTTAGCAGTTATAGTAGGGTGCACTCCACAAATTGCGTTTGGGTACCAGCACGGTACCAGTGTATCCCTTCAGGATTATTTTTGTTAACCAATTCTTTTGGCTGTATTGTGTTATCGAACTACCGTTATTGAACTTAGCCAAGTTAGGCTGATTAAAGTTTTGTCAGTATCGATTTAGGTACAAGTTAGTATAGGTATTAGGGTAGTGATCGAGAGTCCGTCTGGCTCCCGAATTAATGATTTCCGTTGTTTATGTTCTTTCTTTCGCCTTGTACTCATCAACCACTGCAAGTTATTTTTATTAAATCATTCAAATTAAACCTTTGAGTAAATTTGTTTACTGCTACTCTGGTAGAGGGGTACGCAGCTTTGTTTCCTTTTCCATAGGCAGGCATATCACTTCCATCTCCCCTGAGTGTAGCCGCGAGCCTAATTGCCTTGTGACCAGCTCCCTCAAAGTTTACGTCACATTTTTTAAGGCCATCACAAACCGAATGGAAATAAAAGCGATGCATCCCATGATGGGGGGGGAGAAAAGCGGCAACGGTTATAGCCAAACCCGAAATAATTAAAAAGTTCCTGGATAAAGGGAAGGTAAAAAATCGGTTTCTCTTCGGTAGACATTAAGGAGAGAAGACCAATAACTAAATGCAATAGGTGCTGGGAGTAGGGGTACATGGCAAAAGAATGCAAGGGTGAGGATCGCAGCGGAAAGTGTAGGAACTGCGTACTAGAAGGTCATCAAGCGAGAGAATGTGCAAGACAACCGTTCTGTCTGACATGTCACAAAGGGGGTCATAGAACGGCAACGAGGCAGTGCAAGGGTAACACTATTTCGGATAATTAATGGGTCTAGTTATATCTGAAATAACATCTCCGAGAGAGTTGAATGGAAAAATGGTGAACGGTGGATCAGTAATTCACCTACTTTATGGGCCTTCTACACCCGAACTGGTTTTTTAAACTGTATTATAGTATTTATTATTTTTTAACTCTTATTTATCAAGCATATTTTAATCTGTACATACTAATTTATTATGGGCCTTCTACACCCGAACTGTTTTCAAATTGTGATGTCACATGCCAGTGGAATTTTGTGCCGTGGAGAAAATGGTGCTTTCTTGACTAATGGTACACATCCTGCAATTGAACCTGGAAAGAGCTAGAGCTGCACACGACGTTGCGTGAAAGGACGTAATTAAAAACGAAATTGATATTCTAATGATATCAGAACCAAATAAAAAAATGTACTCCAATGAAAGAGGAAAAAAACAAAATGAAAGGAGCAATAGGAAGGTCAAAAAGGAGGCATTGGAAAGAGTTGCTCGAAGAACTGGAAGGCGATATATGGGGTGAAGGATATCGTATAGTCACAAGACAGTTTAAAGGCGGTAGTCTATCATATAAGATATCTACAAAAACTTGAAGAAAAATTATAAAAGAGCTTTTTCCACAAGATAGCGAAAGATTTGAAAGAACGAAAGGTGTACTCGTGGAGCCAGCTAAATTTACTGCACAGGAATTGAAAGTTGCCGTAGATTCAATGAAAAATGGGAAGGCTCCGGGCCCAGACGGACTCCCAGTCGAAGCTATTAAGCTAGCCCACGAAAAAATCCCGGAGGAAATGCTGGAATTATTCAGCTCACTGATAAAAAAGCAAGAGTTCCCGAAGGAATGGAAAGAGGCGAGAGTGGTACTACTCCCAAAGAAAAGTAGAGATTTAGGTGAAGCCTCGAGTTATAGGCCCATATGCCTGTTGAACACGATAGGTAAACTGTTCGAAAGACTGCTATGGAATAGGCTGGAGGAGGAGCTGGAGGAGAAGGGGGTGATATCGTACAGCTAACATGGTTTTTCCGAAGAGGAAAGTCGACTACCACGGCTCTACCCTCCCTTAAGAACCAAATTAAACATACAAATTCAAAATGGTGCGTGATAGTGACCATAGATATAAAGAATGCGTTCAACACGGCCAGCTGGAGACACATAGTCGAGAGTCTGAGGAAGGCGGAGGTAAGCACATATTTGGTGAAGACCGTAGAGTCGTATTTCACGGAGAGATATGTGAAATCAGGGTACATAAAGCATAAATGTGGTGAAGGGGTACCTCAGGGGTCGATCATGGGCCCGGGGCTCTGGAATGTTAAATACAACGGGGTACTAAAGCTGAAGTGTGAGGAGGGGGTGAAGGCCATAGCATACGCGGACGATCTGCTTTATGTGGTGGATGGAAGGGATGAAATGGAGGTGAGGTGGAGAGCGGAAAGAACGATAGGGATGGCGGTGGTATGAATGAGATCAAAAAACTTAGAAATGGCGATACACAAGACCGAGGTGCTAGTGATGAAGGGTCCAAGAAAGAGGGAGGGTTTCAGGCTGGAGGTGGTGGGGCAAAGGATGAAGTGAAGTGAAGGAACTCAAGTATTTCGGGGTGGTGCTGCAGAAGGATATGGTGTTTGCAAGGCACATAGAGTACTGCACAAGGAAAGCCGAGGAAAATATGGCGGCGGTGTCGCTGATGCCGAATATAGGAGGGCCTAGCTATACCAAAAGGAGGATCCTGTGCGGAATAACCCACAGCATCGCACTGTTCGCTGCCCCAGTGTGGAGGGAAGCTATCAGGAAGAGCATGTTAAGGGTAGCAGCAGCGTACCGGACGGTGTCGGCGGAGGCGGCACAGGTGGTGGCGGGTTTCCCACCGATCGATCTGATGGTTGATGAGAGGTGTTAATTCTTCACAATCGGAGGAAGACCGGCGGGAAATAGGAGAATGGACAATAACAGAACCATCCGAAGATGACAGGAGAGGCGGAGCGGTGAGGGGGAAAAGGCCACGTGGACTAGGAAGCTGATCAAAGAAATCAAACCTTGGATAGAGAGCGCACAAAGAACTACAAATTTTTGAAAACTTAAACTTGGAGTATCGACCAGCGGTCCAACATAGAATATATATTATATACAACGATAATTACTTTGTAATACACGTTCAATATACATTCTTCCCGAACACGACAAATGAATATAACACTTTGTTCATTAAATAACAATTTCTAAATACAAGACAATGGAGAACCAACACGAAGACGTTTGGATGACGATGTCATGGGATGAAGCTGAACTATCTGAAGCATTTTTAGAGTTATCACCGAAAGGACCAGATAGCGACACAATGCCTAACATCTTATTGAGAAAAACATCCGTAACAGACACAGTTGAGATAGCCCAGAGTCCTGTTGAAGAATTACTGAACTTAGTACAAGCAGAACCAATGGATGAAAACGACGTTCTACGTTTGCGAGGAGGAGTAACACCAGTACCTTCACCTCCATCAACATCTAAAGACACGAGTCCAACAAGATCATATCCTATAGAGACGAATGATTTGATAGAAATGAATCCCGAAGAACAAGATGAAGGAAAAATTATCTTTCCAAAGTCAATAGTTGATATAGAGATGCCACTTCCAGGACTAAGAAAGCAGAAGATCATATCTTTAGCACGTGAATTAGATGAACTACTTGCAGAGACAGCCGTCCTCACAGCAAGTATGAACTTGCCTAACTCCACATGGATAGATGCTTTTCATCGAGATGCCGAACCTTGGGCACGCGAACTAAAGAAGAAATATCGCAGTGCAGAGAAACAGGTGATCGTAGAACAGACCCTCAAAGTCATGTGGCTTAGAGAATGGCTCCGACGACTACGTATCAAGGCAGAGACAATTCCTCAATCTACAATCGACAACGTATTTCAGACAGAAAGACCAGAACAAACACAACGCTACCTAGATGACAAATCAGTTAGTACCATGATGGGTCTCCTAACTCGCACAAGCTCTGAGCTTCTGAAGCTCTGAGCTTCTGAGGGGTCTCACAGAGACCTAGGAGAGTCGGGATATAAACAATATACAATACAATCACTTCACCCAGTTCGTCACAGGGCATGGTTCTTTCGGAACATACACCAAAAGGATAGGGAAGACCCCAGATTATAAATGTAGGAAATGTAGGGTCCGAGACAGTCCGGAACACATGTATATGGTGTGTAGGAGGTGGAAGAAGGAGAGGGGACAGGCGAAGGGAGCACTGGGTTTCTTACCCTCAGTCGACGTACTGGTGGAAAGAATGCTGGAGGATAATGTACGGGTATATCACGGAGATTATGAAGAAGAAGGAAATAGAGGATCGGGAAAGAGAGAGGAGGGAAAGTGAGGAGGAGTGAGAAACGAGGTGGAGGTGACCTCTCGATGAACGGATCCAGTATGATGTCCAATTTCCGAGAGAGTCACTGGACAAAGAGGTAGGGGTTTACCGAGTGAGAGCCGCGGACGACTCCCGGCAGCACTTTGAGATCACAGCCCCGCTGCCGGGCAAGGCTGGTAGAGCTTCCCCATTCCTCTGGGGCAAAAAAAAAAGGCCATCACAAACCAGATGGCTTTCTCCAAATTATCGATTTTGGAACATAATGTGAACAAAAAAAATATAGCATCCATTTTCCCAATCATAAATGTAGTACCAAGAATTGTTGACCCTGAAAATTTAGAATTGATTCAGATAATTGATGATCAGTGGAGATTGTTTTGTAACACTGAATTGAATGATGAAATCGAAAATGAAACTAGCATAGACAAGTACTGGCACAAAATCTCCCAAATTAATGACATGTCAGATGTCTATGAATTTAGAGAATTGGGAAATGTTGTACTAGACCTGTTAATAATTTCCCATTCAAATGCAGCTTGTGAGAGGATATTCTCAAAAGAGAATTTGAACAAGACTGATGTACGAAATCGATTATGTACAGATACGGTCAATTCTCTTTTGATATCCTCTCAAAGTATTAATGGGGAATTACAAATAAGAAGTTATTGCCGATACATTCAATGAACACTATGCAACAATTGGAGAGATGCTAGCTGCAAACATACCTCAAGCCCAGAATGAGGAATATCCTGAGCAGGAGACAGCAGAGTCATTATCACTGAGTTTATCTGACAGGAGTGAAGTGATAAAGAGCATTAAAACGAACGCAGCCGGTAATGATGAGGTGGCAAAGTCAGATTTAGTCAACTTGCTCGATGTTGTGGTTGAAACCATCGTTAGGCTCATGAATGATGTCCTTACTACAGGGGAGTTTCCCCGAATTGAAAATCGCAGAAGTAATTCCCTTGCACAAAAATGGGTCAAAACAAATAATAACAAATTATAAACCCATATCAGTACTCAGTGTCATCTCAAAGATCATTGAAAAAATAATGAAGAAAAGAATGAAGAATTTTGTGAATGCTTCATTCGGATTTGACAGGTATCAGTATGGGTTTCGGGATGGAAGTAGTACATCGAGTGCAGTTGATTTGCTAGAATGCGTTTCTGCTGAAATTAACAAAGGAAATTCGTAGATTTGCAGAAGGCATTTGATGCTGTGGATGTTGATGTGTGTTATACGTTCACATCCAGGAGTTCCCAACACCAATCATGCTGACAGGGACATTCCAACTATGTTGAGTGTTATGTTACATGATACATAAAAGGGGACCACTGGAGAACTTTAGTTAGTCTGGACATAATCGGGATCGTGAATTCATGTACGAATCGTTCGACATTTTCCATCCTTGTAAATCTTAAATAAACTCATTTTTAAAAACCCAGTTGTTCACCACTAGAACGTAATTGGCGCAGTCGATAAAGGAGTTCTTGTGAAAATTCTGCAAAGAAAACTACAAGGACCTGAACCTACCTTCCATTGGATCCATCAAGGAAATCGAATGGAAACTGCAATTTTTGCTAAGTGGTGAGTCATACTGATACTATAAATTTTTTTTACATTTTATGTCAGACCCTCCTGAATCCTTGTGCGATTCCATCATCGAAAACGACTCTGATTTGTAGCTGAATTGATCGTATTCTTTCAGGAGACTAAGTATTAAGTCAATTTAAGAAACAACAATAAATCATCCTCAAAAGTTGATTACATTTTACGTAATATTGCCCCGGAATATTGTAGATCAAGGGTAATAGAAGCTAACCTCAGTGATCATAAAGTTTTATCAGTGGACTTCAATATTCCAGTAGATCGTTCAAACATTCAACTGACGAATAAAAAATTGAGAAAAGCACTGCCGTGAAGCCAAGAGCTTTTGAGCGCTCGTACATGCACCTTGTAGTTAGATTCGCATTTTTCAGTTTTAGAAACCAATTGGAAAGATTTTGACAGCTGTCAAAAAAATCCAAACTAAGGCGTAAATCCAGACTTCACGTCAGTTCTTTAGGTGACCATTTTTTTTTTCAATAATTCGCAAGAATTTTCTACGGTATCTATTGTCTTAGCAATGCGATCTGGACAAAATTTCCCACGTAGTTTGAATACATTATTCTTCATCTATTTGCGAAATTTCATTCCATGCCAATAAGTATTTTCGAAATTATCAGGAAAAAATTACGAAAAGCACTGCCGTGAAGGCAGGAGCTTTTGAGCGCTCGTACATGCACCTTGTAGGTAGATTAGCATTCTCCAGTTTTAGAAACCAATTGGAGAGATTTTGACAGCTGTCAAAGAAAATTTTAAGCCAACGCGAAAATCCAGACTTCACGTCAGTGTTTTGGTGACCATTTTCTTTTTCGATAATTCGCTAGAATTTTCTACGGTATCTATGGTCTTGGTAATGCGATCTGGACAAAATTATACATTATTCTTCATATATGTCGAAATTTCATTTCAATCCAATAAGTATTTTCGAAATTTTCAGAAAAAATATAGTTTGAACAGAAATATTTACGGAACCCCTAGTCTAATTTGGCTCATTGATGAAAGTGATCGCGAAATTCGCGATCCGAACCTATCCTGAAAATTTCAAGTCACTAGGCCTTTTCGTTCGAAAGTTATGATTTTCTATGGTTTCTATGGTTCTGATCATACGATCTGGAAAAAATGTAGCTCGAATATATCATTCTCAATTTAAATACAAAATTTCGTCAAGATCGAATCCATAATTTTGAAATTATCAAGAAAACTGAATTTCAAACGGCCATATTTACGGAACCCCTAGTCTAATTTTGCTCATTGATACACGTGAACGCTACAAGATCCACACATATCCTGAAAATTTCAAGTCCCTAGGCCTTTCCATTACAAAGTTATAATTTTCTATGGTTTCTATGGTTCTGGTCATGCGAGCTTTTGGACAAAATTCTGCATGTAGCTTGAGTACGTAACTATCCATCTGATTGCAAAATTTCACCTCGATCGAATCAGTAGTTTCGGAGTAATCAGAAAAACAAAATTTCGAGCGGCCATATTTACGGAACCCCTGGGCGAATTTTGCCCAATAACGAACCCAACCGCGGCATTTGAGATTCGAACCTAACCTGAAAATTTTATGTTTCTAGGACATTCCGTTCGAGAGTTATCGTGTATACGGCCGGCCGGACGTACGGACAGACTCGAATTTTTCGACGGATTCGTCATCAGTGAGTCGAACATAATCGATTGAGACCATTTTCGGCTCAAAATTCGAAAAATACAGACATCGTGACGAAATGATATAGCCCTCGTGTAAGTAGTAAGAGCGCCCAAAAAATAGTTTGAACGGCTATATTTGCGGAACCCCTAGTCTAATTTTGCTCATTGATGAACGTGGCCGCACAATTCGCGATCCGAACCGTTCCTGAAAATTTTAAGTATCCAGGCCTTTCTGTTCGGAAGTTATGATTTTCTATGGTTTCTATGGTTCTGATCATGCGATCTGGACAAAATGTTGCTCGAATATATTATGCTCATCTTAAATACAAATTTTCGTCACGATCAAATGCATAGTTTTGAAATCATCAAGAAAACTGAATTTCAAACGACCATATTTACGGAACCCATAGTCTAATTTTGCTCATTGATGAACGTGACCGCAACATTCGAGATCTACACCTATCCTGAAAATTTCAAGTCTCTAGGCCTTTCCGTTCGAAAGTTATAATTTTCTATGGTTTCTATGGTTCTGGTCATGCGAGCTGGACAACATTTTGCATGTAGCTTGAACACGTTATTCTCCATCTGAGTACACAATTTCACCTAGATCGAACCTGTAGTTTCGAAATAATCAGGAGAACAAAATTTCGAACGGCCATATTCACGGAACCCCTCGGCGAATATTGCCCGATTACGAACTCAACCGCGGCATTAGAGATTCGAACCTACCCTGAAAATTTCAAGTTTCTAGGACATTCCGTTCGAGAGTTATCGTGTATACGGCCGGCCGGACAGACTCGAATTTGTCATCAGTGAGTCGATCCTTGTCGATTGAGACCATTTTCGGCTCAAAATTCAGACATCGTGACGAAATGATAAAGCCCTCGTGTAAGTAGTACCAGCGCTCAAAAATATGTCAGATCCTTTACTGAAAATAGAATAACGAATTTTGTGACAAATCTCTCTGTTGTTTGCTTCGATGAAATATATCAGAGCCGTGATGTTGATTCATGTTTTAAAGCATTCGTGGATACTATTACTCTTTTGATTCACGAGAATTTTTCTGCGAGGCGCATAGTCTCCCAGAGTAATAACTGGATAACACCGGAGGTAAAACAGGCAAGTCTTCATTAGAAGAATTTACATTACAGTCTGAACAGTCTTATAAGTTGTATAGGAATTCAAGAAATATTATAATAATCTGACTATTAAACGGATATTGATTGAGAAATCTTATTATAGTATAGCGGAATACTTTGCAGATGACCATTTCGCATAAATTTTGTTGGCTCATTTAGTAGAACTAGTGTGTCATATTTATTTTAATAAGTTGTGTTCATTTTTCCTTTTACTAGGAACTCATTTCATTTGACCTGTCCTATACATTCTCATTTTGTAATGTCGAAGGGATTGATAAAGAATTATTATTATTATCATTATATTTTATGCTCGACTTTATAATGGTTTGTATTCAACCCCACTGCAGACCAAAAGCAATATAGACGAATTTTCAACGTATCTTTCCATTCACCCCACCTCGAAAGCGACATAATATTTGTTTCTGCAAGAATTAT
The DNA here is from genome assembly GCA_963966015.1 of Aphidecta obliterata. Classification (NCBI taxonomy): domain Eukaryota; kingdom Metazoa; phylum Arthropoda; class Insecta; order Coleoptera; family Coccinellidae; genus Aphidecta; species Aphidecta obliterata. Next base: position 18,399,648 of record OZ014434.1, on the reverse strand, counting down.
CAATTGAACACACACATTTTCTAAAATCGAAGGTTACTAGGACAATCCATTCCTAAATACCAATTTGGAATTAAAAATCAAACATCCACCATCCCCCTCCTACCAATTCTCACAACAAACATTCAATGTAACAAAAAGAAGGGGAAAAAATCTGCAGTTTTGTTTATGGATATAAAAAAAGCCTTTGATAGTGGGATGCCGGACTCATACATAAACTGCAACATCTACAATGCCCAGATACAAATCAATTATATTATAAGTCTGAAGAAATGAAGGATTTGATCAGAGAATTATCTGAATTTATTTGGAATCTAATCAATAATCTAATATATAAAATTCTCGTGTCCACAGTGTTCGTTGCCATACTCCTCTGAAACGGCTTAACCGATTTTGATGAAATTTTTTGTGCTTATCCCGTATCTATCAGAATCGGCCAACATCTATTTTTCATCCCCCTAAATGTTAGGGGTAGTCCACCCCTAAATTTTTTTTTTTTATTTTTCAGACAAAATTTCTAATTTCTATTTTTTTATGATACAACATACAAAAATACATACAATCCCCAATTTTCACCCTTCTACGATCAACCCTTATTTTTTAATAGCCAGAACAACGAGAGGCCGAAGGCCTCGAGCAATTTTGAAATTGCGAAAAAAGGGAGAGACCGGGGGCGCCAAGCGCCCCCCGCGTTTTCGAGAGGGAGAAACGGGCTTTCCTAAGGTAAGAGAGGCCGAAGGCCTCGAGCAATTTTGAAATTGCCAAAAAAGGGAGAGATATGGCAAAACAACGTTTGCCGGGTCATCTAGTAATGAATAAATTTGAGATCTGCTAGAATCTAGGAACAGATTAGGAATGTTTATGCATCAGATAAAGACACTAGACATGTGGCTCAATAGTTAGGTAATGTAAATTTTTGATTCGCTGTTGTTGAAAAAAAAAAAGAAATAGTTACTACCTTGTAAGGATTTATGATGTATGTATAATCACCACCAACATGACTTCTCCAATTCTTATAACTAGTGAGTATCCAGGAATTAGCCTTGTTTTTCAAAGATACAATTTTTATAGCATTTTGTGATAACCAAGCTAATTTACAAGATGCTCAGAGTCAACATATTTATATCTATAACAAAATTATATCTCCAACATAAAATGTATCTGTTCCATAACCAAAAAATTCTGCTTCAAATATCATACATATGGGGCACCCTATCACAAGATCTTGTATTTTGAAGTCAGCACTCAATGGATACTTCAAAACTATTCTCATTGATATTGAGATACGGTAAGTTAGGTACCTCGCTCTTGTATAAAGGTTGTACTTACATCCCAGTCGTTTGCCTTTGGTTCACATTTCCATATCAGCAGTAGTCGCCAGTTAACACTAAACTGCTGAAGTGTTCTCCTTCAATGGTCCTCAGCATCCATGATTTGTTCTTACTGAGCTTGGTTCCTTGAAGTGTGTGCCTACAATGTCGATATCTTGATTCCACCATTGTCAAAATTTCTTGTTATAACTGATAATCATCCCAATAACAGTGGCTCTGATGAACAGATTTTGCATTTATGTTTGTATTTCCTTTTGGAATCAACTCAATAATGTTTCCCCATTTTCTTCCAACCATTCATATGGGGCGATTTGATGTATTTCCAAGCATTCTAGGACATCGGAATGGCCTCTTTCTCTCATAAATATTCCAGAGATTTCAGAATCAATTAGGAATCTGCAATGTAAAATGATACTGTCATAAAGAAATCTTATATTTTTCATTCAACAAATAATATCAATTTCCTGAGTGACAATAAAGGATGGGACAACCTCGTTTACAATTATTTGAATGAGGAACTATTTGATCTAGGTAGCTAACTATAGAGACGTTAGGTCACTGTCATCTCCATTACATTATTTATTGTAGATATTAGCGCAGATTTTGAGGAATGAATGTTTTGAACAGGTACTACAAATTGGTTAATTAAACTAATGATGATCCTTCAAAATATGAAATAAAATATATTGAACAATCAATTGTACAGATATGAAATTCTTGGTTGATCTTATAGCGAAAAATTCCTTCAGTGCAGGTAATTTCTAATATTATAGGGAACATCTGTATTATTCTACAAATAATCCATGTTTTCAACCTAAACAGCACGGGATGTGTTAAGGATATTTGGCTGACTTACCGCGTTTAACGACGAGGCGATACAGAACAGTTCCTCAAAATTAACGGAACATTTCACGGCGAATAATATAACTCAAAGATCAGAAAACTTGAACCTCTAGCAAGAACGGAATGCATTTTTGCTAGACAAAGATATGGAGGGAACATTATACCAAAGAGTAACAATGTCAATTGTCTAATCTTTGATTATACAGAATCCCCCGGGTTCCCTTTAGTTTAGAGATGAGCGATATTTCAGTTATTTGTTATTTCACTGATTCAATCACCGTGAGTTTCAAATCACCGATCACTGGCGTGATCGAAACATTCAAATCACCGCTCCTGTGATTTTCAAGTTGAATATCGTTCTCAGGTCTCGCCGTTCTCGGCGTTCTCACTCACGCTCACGATATCACTGATATTCTACTGATTTTCTGATATCAGTGATATCGATACTGGGAACTGCAACTGGGATGTGCTTTCACGGTGATTGGTTCATCGTTCCTCACTACTCAGTACTTACCCCACTTGTACCCGGTGATCGCAATCACGGCTAACAAAAGTAAGTATCAAGAGACGATTTTAGGAGAGGATTATCGGCGGTGCGGTGAATTTGAGATTTGAGTCTACGCATTGTTAGGAAGGTAAGGAAGGTATTAGCATCATTTAGGATAACCAGATTATATCTGATATGGTTCTGGGAATAGGAAGATGCCAATATAAGTTGGAAAAACCTGGGAATCTTGAAAAGCAATAAATTTTGGGTAACCAAATTTTGTTATCGGTCAGTATTTGACAACCTTTTCTTGTATAAATAGAGGGAGAATAGTTTACCTCTCATGCAGATTTGTTTTTGTTTAGTGAAGTTAGTTAAAACGATATCTTGCCAATATAAGTTGGAAAAACCTGGAAATCTTGAAAAGTAATAACATTTTGGGTAACGGTCGCGATTAGGTGATAAAAAAAACTAAAATGTTGATGTTCTTGAACTCAAATCATAAAAACTATTAATTTTATCGTTATATCTCATCAGGCTATGCAGGTTCGGCATTTCTGTTATTTTTTATTATTTTTTATTTTATTTTCAGTTTCTATTCATTTGAGAACTTTGTTCTTTATATTGGGTTATAATAGTACTATAGGCGAGGTGTCCCAATCCAAAAAAATTTACCAACGCGTCGTCAAATAGTACCTCTTGGGTGACGTGGAAATCTATTCGTATCTAATAATATATATTTCAATTTTGTGAACATTTAAGAATCACTTTCATCGTTACTTGTTCCTTGTTCCATTACTTCATTCAATGTTCGTTCAACTCAAGGCGTAGTACGGTGATCGCAATCACCGACTCGTACGGTCGGACTCATTCACCGTTCAAACTTCGAAAGAACGGTGATCGCAATCACCGGTTAAAAGAACGGTGATTGGCGAATCACGATCACTGATCTTCGCTTTCGATTTCCAATATTCCAATCTCCGAAACATAACCTAACTGAACAATCTATGAATCTAATCCTAATCTAAACCACAGCCGTCTTTATTAGTCTTATTAGTCTAGACGGCTGTGTCTAAACATACTGAACCAGAGAGAGATAATTTTCTGCACCACAGAACACTAACATAGGTCAACAGTGAATATTTTCTTGTAGAAGATATACGTTCGAGGTTTTTCAAAGCCAATAAAACTCGTAGAAAGAAAACACTTGTAATATTTTGCAAATACCCATTCTGTTATCAGAACGAAAACTCAGAACATAGCCTCCTTATGACCACGAGCCGCCACCAAGGGCGGTCCTAGGCTGAATTTCTGGGGGGGTAATTGAATGAACAATTAGAAAAAATTATCCGGGAGAGTGCAATAACCCCCCCCCCCCTCCAAGGGAATATTTTGACGGTGTAACCTTCGTTATACTAATATTTTGCTGTTCTTTCAATTGTTGTTATTGTTTGAGTGCTTGTTCTACTTATACGACTATTTTCAGGATAAGTCTGGATCTCCAATTTCTCGGTCACGTTTATCAATGAGCCGAATTAGACTAGGGGTTCCTTAAATATGGTCGTTTGAAATTTAGTTTTCTCAATCATTTCAAAACTACGGATTCGATTGTGACGAAATTTTGTATTTTAATGGAGAATGATATATTTAAGCTACATTTTGTCCAGATCGCGTTACTGGAACCATAAAAAATTATAACTTTCGAACGGAAAGGCCTAGGGACTTGAAATTTTCAGGTTTGGATCGCCAATGTCGGGGTCATGTTTATCAATGAGCCAAATTAAACTAGGGGTTCCGTAAATATGGCAATCCAAAAAATTTGTTTTCTGATACTGAATGGATTGGAATGAAATTTTGCACATAGACAATAATGTACTCAAACTACGTGCGAAATTTGTCCCGATCGTAATGCCAAAACCATAGATACCGTATACAATTCTAGCGCATCATCGAAAAAAAAATTGGAAACCTAAAGCACTGACGTGGAGTCTGGAGTTCTGCTCAGTTTTTAATTTTTTTGACAGCTGAATTTTCAATCGGTTTCTAAATCTTGAAAATGCGATTCTACCTAAAAGGTAGATGGAAGAGCGCTTAAAAGCTCCTGACTTCACGGCAGTACTTTTTATACATTTTTTTACAAACTTTCCAATTCTAATTGCCACGTTCTTACGAATCCAACACCTTCTTAATGAAGAAGTTCGCATCTTCAGGCTGAACAACACAAGGGCGTAGATATGGAGGGGTACTGGGGTAATTATTTACCCCCCTAAGAGTTCCAATATATAAAGTTTCAGAATTATCGCCAAGGCTTGATGTATACCTGACGAGATTTTTTTAACGATTAAAAAAAATCTACGCCCTTGCCACAACATGAGCAGTTTAGGTATTAATCTTATCAAACAACAGACTCACCACTTATACATTTTATGAAATATGATCTTCAAAAACAAAGTGTACGACTGAAAGTAAAACTTCAGAATTTTTCATTTATTTTACTGATTTTTCTGTTTTGATTTTTTCTTCTGTTAATTTTATTGCATTATTATATTATTTTTTTGTTGGTCATCTTTTCCTAAATAAAATCTTCCAGTGCTCTGGGGAGGGTAATTACCCCCGTTACGCCCCCGTAGGACAGCCCTTGCTCGCCACTGGCCTCCTTAATCCAGTGAAATATATATAGTCTATTTAAGAATTATTGACATCGAAGCAGGCCATGAACGTCCAGTCGAGGCTTTATTTCTAGTTACAAAAAAGTTACTGTTTTAATCATAGAAATAAATAAAACATAAATATAACCTAGAAAAGTGTTCAGTATACGAATTATCGAATAATTATTAACTAAGCCGGAATATTTCGACTGCAGTTTAAAAATGGGAATTCAGGTTCAACGTTATATTTATTAAGAAATGGAACCCCCAAATAGAAAACTTAAACAGGAAACTCACCACCATAATCTACACCCTCAATAGTATGAAATACCATATCCAAAAAGATACATTGAAGCTCCTATACACAGCCAATTTTCAGTCAACCCTTTCATATGGCATTGTTTACTGGGGAAACTACATCGGAAAAAAATATTTCAAACACAAAAGCAAGCAATCCGAGCTATGTATAGAATGAAATATAGAGAGACTTGTAGAAGTGTTTTCAAAAGGAATAAAATCCTGACGTTAACAGCAATATATGTGCTGAAGTATGTTATCTTCCTACAAAGCCTCAGTGAACTATTTGAACCGTTTCTGAACAACAACCCAACTTGGAAAATTGATCCTTATATATACCCGAGGCAACAATTGACACTAGCACAGAATAATGTGAAATACATGTGCATGAAGATCTACCCAAACAGTTTCATTCGATATAATATCGCACCCGTCGTAGAATAAGGAGACAACTCAAAAATTGATTTTGTTGGAAAATCATATTTGAAGTTTTGGTTTACCGAAGTTTTCGTTCTATACTTTTGTGTACTTACTCAATTTAACACGCTGAACATTCGTAATAACTGCAGCAATCCATTTGAACATTATAACTCTAGCACCCAATATTCAATTAATGCAATTTTTCCCATCGTGGTGGAATATTCCACTGTTTTTCCAAAAAATTAGAAATGTCACCTTTTTTCACGAACAGTCCTTATGTGGCGGGAGGCCAACTAGAGTTATTCTGATATTGCACGTAAGAAAAGGGATACTTCCTGAGTTCAATACTGTCACTAACACAAAATGGACCTTTTTTGAGTTGTCTCCTTAGTCTACGACATATATTATTATTAAAATAAGAGAGAAACAAATATTAAGAATCTATGTAGTACATGAAGAATTTTGACATGAAATTTTACAATTATTCAGTATACTTTTGAATTGGGAACAATATAGTATGTGTATTAGCAGAGGGAATGTGAACAGGGTACTATACAGTATAAGTAAAATAAATAAACTTAAAATATCTATGAATGATACAAGAGCAAAGATTAAAATATTGAAAACTTTGTTTCCACGTAATGTAGTGATTTTGATGTGTTTATTGAATAAGCTGACATAATCCTATTGATGGGCATCCTTTTGCAGGGAAGGTTTCAATAACCCATTTATGAAATAATTCAGCATTCCTTATCATTGATACTACTGTCAAGAATCGGATCACATCCAGGTAAAAATCCATCAATTGTTCCAGCATTCAAAATAGTGCACCTTCTGCCTTTACCCTTGAATATACTCGGCATACCTTTTGGATTATTTTGTAGTGTCCACTGACAAATTTGAATACCGTTTTCGAATATCCAAATTTCATCTAGATAAATGAATTTTACGTTTTGTTCCATGTATTCTCGGTATTTATCACAATATTGTACTATTTTTATTATATTTTTCTGTTTATCAGTAAGAATTTTTTTTTTGTATTTGTATCCATTTTTTTTCATGATATACATAAAATAATGTTGACTTCGATCAATTGAAATCTAGGTTCTCTTTGGCCAGTTCGAAAAGGATATCTAAACTTATATATTCATTGTTTTTAATTCTAGCAAAAACAAAGTCATTCAATGTCTCTTTGAAGGAATAATCATATCGCACAGTTTTTCTTCCACTGCTAATTCCAGGCTATAATAACATGCTAATATTCTACGGACAGGGCTTGGTGAAATCTGAAAATTTAAGAGACATTGATCAATCAGAATACACTTTGAGTCGGTGAATAACAGTTTACCTGAAACACTAGCGGAAATATATGCCAAATCTTTGAAAAACTCGAAGTAACACCGACAAACTGCCTGGCGTTCTCTTGTTAGGCGCGATGTATCCTGGTCAATTCCAGCCATTTTAATAGCATAAGACAAAAAATACTCAAATTCAGAGCAAATTTTTATAATTACATATTCACCAATATCTTTGATAAAATCATCAAAGCAAGATTTCTATGGGTAATGTTAGTGTTATTCCTATACCAACCTGAATTCAGCAACCCAAAATATTACTGAATAGTCTATTACCAACTTAAATTCGATTTTTCACAGCCAACCGAGATGTCAATAATTCTTAAACGGAGTATACTAAATGGAACGGCCCCGTCTTGAATGAAAAGTGAGGCAAAAGTTTGCTTATGCAACCTGTGTGGCAAACGGATATCTATCTCTTTCTATCCCATGTTATATAATGGAACGCTGGCGCATTTTTTTTCAATTTTGTTTGAATTTGCAGATTAATTAGGGATACACTTGATTTTTCCTTGGAATAGACTATGAAGGAATTAATTTTGCAAGCAGTACAACGTTCAAGCGAAATTTTAACTCTTATGGGGTTGGTAAAAGATTTCAAAAAGAACTAACCTGATGTCACGAGTCGTAATTTTTCACCTCGATATTTAAAATACATACATATTGGAAAAACCAAATTTCAAACGGGGGTAACTGGCCCCCAAATCCACCTTGCCAATTTCATAATATCTCATTTCCTTCGAAATGATATAGCACTCGTTCATGGAAGCTTTAGGTGACCATTTTTTTTTTTCGGTTACTCGTTAGAATTTTCTACGGTATCTATGGTCTTGGTAATTCGATCTGGACAAAATTTCCCATGTAGTTTGAATACATTATTCTTCATCTATGTGTGAAATTTCATCCCAATCAATAAGTAGTTTCGAAATTATCAGGAAAAAATTACGAAAAGCACTGCCGTGAAGGCAGGAGCTTTTGAGCGCTCGTACATGCACCTTCTAGGTAGATTCACATTTTTCAGTTTTGGAAACCAATTGAGGAAATTTTTGACAGCTGTCAAACAAATTTTCAAACTAAGGCGATAATCCAGGCTTCAAGTCAGTGCTTTAGGTGACCAATTTTTTTTTTCTATAATTCGCTAAAATTTTCTACGGTATCTATGGTCTTGGTGATGCGATCTGGACAAAATTTCGCACGCAGTTTCAATACATTATTTCTCAGCTAGGTGCAAAATTTCATTCCAATCAAATTGTTAGTTTCGAAATTATCAGGAGAATAATATTTTGAACGGCCATATTTACGGAACCTCTAGTCTAATTCTGCCCATTGATGAACGTGACCGTTAAATTCGCGATCCAAACTCACCCTGAAAATTTCAAGTTCCTTGGCCTTTCCCTTCGGAAGTTATAATTTTCTATGGTTTCTATGGTTCTGGTCATGTGATCTGAACAAAATGTTGCTTTAATATATCATTCTCGTTTAAAATACAAAATTTTATCTCGATCGAATGCGTAGTTTCGAAATTATCGAGAAAACAAAATTTCAAACGACCGTATTTACGGAACCCCTAGTATAATTCTCCTCATTGATAAACGTGAACGCCACATTTCAGATCTACACCTATCCTGAAAATTTCAAGTCCCTAGGCCTTTCCGTTCGAAAGTTATGATTTTCTATGGTTTCTATGGTTCTGGTCATACGGTCTAGAGAAATGTAGCTCGAATATATCATTCTCCAATAGTATACAGAATTTCGTCACGATCGAATCTGTAGTTTGGAATTTATCAAGAAAACTAAATTTCAAACGACCATATTTACGGAACCCCTAGTATAATTTAGCTCATAGATGAAAGTGATCACGACAATCGAGATCCACACCTATCCTGAAAATTTCAAGTCCCTAGGCGTTACCGTTCAAAAGTTACAATTTGCTATGGTTTCTATGGTTCTGGTGATGCGAGCTGAACAAAATTTTGCATGTCGCTTGAACACCTCATTTTCCATTAGAGTGCAAAATTTCATCTTGATCGAATCTGTAGTTTCAAAGTAATCAGGAAAACAAAATTTCGAGCGGCCATATTTACGGAACCCTAAGGCGGATTTCGCCCAATAACGAACTTAACCTCGGCATTCGAGATTCGAACCTACCCTGAAAATTTCAAGTTCCTTGGACATTCCGTTCGAGAGTTATCGTGTATGCGGACGGACGGACAGACTCGAATTTTCCGACGGATTTGTCATCAGTGAGTCGAACATAATCGTTTGAGACCATTTTCGGCTCAAAATTCGAAAAATACAGACATCGTGACGAAATGATATAGCCCTCGTGTAAATAACGAGCGCTCAAAAATATGAAATATATAGAGTTATTGCAACTAAATGTTGAAATCCAAGACATTGGTATTTCTTCAATTTCCTCCAAAAATTATTATATTAGCACGAAACTGATATAACATCAATACCAAGTAGTCAAATGAAGGATTTAAACATAGATACATTTCGAAATATATGAATGTAATCTTTGATTTCGAAATCAAAATGGTCTACAATCGTAGACCACGCGAGTAAATAAGTTCGAAAAGAAGGCGCGAGTAACGTAGGGTTAAGGTAATCCACTTCAATTTTCATATTGAAATACTTAAGATTAACCTCTACTACCCAACTTGCCAAAACATTATAAACTCTCAGACATATTACTATTTACTATACTTACTTATAATTAGATCTGCTGCATTGGATTTCGAAGATATTTGCTCCTTTATTAGGACAACCCAGCTGTATTCACTGGCCAATTTATTTGTCAAAAGTGAAGCCATCGCCCTTCTGCAAAATTCATAAGGGCTATCACCACCCACCTTGGAGAGTCGTTTAACCTAAAAACAAGCGCGCAAAAATAAGACATGTTCAAAAAAGAAATACAGATTCATTATTTAGAACAAAACTCAAATATAGTTAATTCATTTATTTCTTTCAATATAACCAAAATGATAAAACTGAAATAGCAAATTTTTTATATTCCGAAATTGGTTAGGCTTGTGAAAGAAACTACAAATATACCTAACTGCCAAGATTTTTAATGTTAGTAACTCTAACATACCAATACTGAAGATTTTTTTGGGAAACCTCAATTAATGAAATGCACAACTTACTGATTTTTTCATGTTTTCTTCCGTTTTCAGGAAATCCTCGAATTCCCATAATAAGATCAATGATCACTCACTTCATTGTTTTTATAGTAAAAGACACAGAACAAATAACGTTTGAAACTTTGAATATAACAGCACTATATTCTACAAACTATTCGAAATTTTGAATATATAACCACGATATTCTACAAACACTTTGAAACTTTGAATATAAAACAAACACTTCGCCTAAACTTTTCTAGTCAAATGCAACAGTCGAACAGCCACATAACACATTCCATTAGAAGGTAAACCCCAACCCAATCCCCTGCGACATGACCAGATGTTCTAAAATAACAATCATGGAAACTATTGAGAAATTTATAACGCGATCTCTGAATCCATGTGAATTATCCCAGAATAGAAATATTTGGTATACAAGGTGTCCCAAGTTCGAGTGCCTATTAAACGGTTCTTGAGAACCTCATCTATTTGAAATCTGAAAATTTGGATTATGATACTGTCTGACTTTATCTACTGAGCTAAAATATTCATGAAGCCCGAACACTTTCAGTTATACAGGGAGTGAAAATAAATTTCTCGAAAATTTTTTTTTGCATTTTTTTCGTGTCTTGAATAATCGATTATTCAATTTCAAATATATACTTCTATTCTAGTCGTTGCATTCATTGAAATATGTACTTTTCAAAATATCGAAAACAAACTGAAAAAAAAAGGAAGTTATGAGTAGTCAGTATTATATGTTCCATAGACTAATAATAAAAATATTATTATTAGTCTATGATATGTTCGTTATTCCTATTCTCGATATTTCGAGCAAATACTGTTTTTACATTGCCTGCGAGATAACCAGATTTGGTAAGATAACAATCATCCACCCCTATAAAGAAAATTATTACGCGATCTCTGAATCCGTGCGAATATCCCAGAATAGAAATATTTGGTATATTATCGTTGAGAACGTGTTTTATTTCGACCAGCTGAAATGAAAATGTTACATTCGCCACGGAATGCGAATTTTCGATTTATTATTCGGTATGGACAAATTTTTCTATATGGACCGTATTATGTCCATCACGGACATCTAATGGATATTTGGTATGGACATTTTTATATGGTCCGTATTATGTCCATCACGGACACCTTTTGGATATCCGGTATGGACATATTTTTTAAATGATCCGTATTATGTCCATCCCGGACACTTACTAGATATCCGATACGGACATATTTTTTATATGGTCCATTTTATGTCCATCACGGACATTTAATGGATATTTGGTATGGACATTTTTATATGGTCTGTATTATGTCCATCACGGATACCTACTGGATATTTGGTAAAGACATATTTTTCATATGGTCCCGTATTATGTCCTTCTCGGACATCTTTTAGATATGCGGTCGGTATGGACATATTTTTCATATGGTCCGTATCATGTCCATCAGGGACACCTATTGGATATCCGGTATGGACATATTTTTTATATGGTCCGTATTATGTCCATCTCGGACATCTACTGGATATCCGGTAAGGACATTTTTTAAATGATCCGTATTATGTCCGTCACGGACACCTACTGGATAACCGATACGGAAATATTTTTTATATGGTCCGTTTTATGTCCATCACGGACATCTAATGGATATTTGGTATGGACATTTTTATATGGTCCGTATTATGTCCATCACGGACACCTATTGGATATCCGGTATGGACATATTTTTTATATGGTCCGTATTATGTCCATCACGGACATCTACTGGATATCCGGTAAAGACATTTTTAAATGGTCCGTATTATGTCCGTCACAGACACCTACTGGATATCCGATACGGACATATTTTTTATATGGTCCGTTTTATGTCCATCACGGACATTTAATGGATATTTGGTAAGGACATTTTTATATGGTCCGTATTATGTCCATCACGGACACCTATTGGATATCCGGTATGGACGTATTTTTTATATGGTCCGTATTATGTCCATCACGGGCATCTAATGGATATCCGGTAAAGACATTTTTTAAATGGTCCGTATTATGTCCGTTACGGACACCTACTGGATATCCGATACGGACATATTTTTTATATGGTCTGTTTTATGTCCATCACGGACATCTAATGGATATTTGGTATGGACATTTTTATATGGTCCGTATTATGTCCATCACGGATACCTACTGGATATTTGGTATAGACATATTTTTCATATGGTCCCGTATTATGTCCTCCACGGACACCTACTGGATATTCAGTATGGACATATTTTTTATATGGTCCGTATCATGTCCATCACGGACACCTATTGGATATCCGGTATGGACATATTTTTCATATGGTCCGTATTATGTCCATCACGGACATCTACTGGATATCCGGTAAGTACATTTTTCAAATGGTCCGTATTATGTCCGTCACGGACACCTACTGGATATCCGATACGGACATATTTTTTATATGGTCCGTTTTATGTCCATCACGGACATCTAATGGATATTTGGTATGGACATTTTTATATGGTCCGTATTTTGTCCATCACGGATACCTACTGGATATTTGGTATAGACATATTTTTCATATGGTTCCGTATTATGTCCTTCACGGACATCTTTTAGATATGCGGCCGGTATGGACATATTTTTCATATGGTCCGTATCATGTCCATCACGGACACCTATTGGATATCCGGTATGGACATATTTATTATATGGTCCGTATTATGTCCATCACGGACATCTACTGGATATCCGGTAAAGACATTTTTGAATGGTCCGTATTATGTCCGTCACGGACACCTACTGGATATCCGATACGGACATATTTTTTATATGGTCCGTTTTATGCCCATCACGGACACCTATTGGATATCCGGTATGGACATATTTTTTATATGGTCCGTATTATGTCCATCACGGACATCTAATGGATATCCGGTAGAGACATTTTTAAATGGTCCGTATTATGTCCTTCACGGACACCTACTGGATATCCGATACGGACATATTTTTTATATGGTCCGTTTTATGTCCCTCACGGACATCTAATGGATATTTGGTATGGACATTTTTATATGGTCCGTATTATGTCCATCACGGATACCTACTGGATATTTGGTATAGACATATTTTTCATATGGTCCGTATCATGTCCATCACGGACACCTATTGGATATCCGGTATGGACATATTTTTCATATGGTCCGTATTATGTCCATCACGGACATCTACTGGATATCCGGTAAAGACATTTTTTAAATGGTCCGTATTATGTCCGTCACGGACACCTACTGGATATCCGATACAGACATATTTTTTATATGGTCCGTATTATGTCCATCACGGACATCTAATGGATATTTGGTATGGACATTTTTATATGGTCCGTATTTTGTCCATCACGGATACCTACTGGATATTTGGTATAGACATATTTTTCATATGGTTCCGTATTATGTCCTTCACGGACATCTTTTAGATATGCGGCCGGTATGGACATATTTTTCATATGGTCCGTATCATGTCCATCACGGACACCTATTGGATATCCGGTATGGACATATTTATTATATGGTCCGTATTATGTCCATCACGGACATCTACTGGATATCCGGTAAAGACATTTTTGAATGGTCCGTATTATGTCCGTCACGGACACCTACTGGATATCCGATACGGACATATTTTTTATATGGTCCGTTTTATGCCCATCACGGACACCTATTGGATATCCGGTATGGACATATTTTTTATATGGTCCGTATTATGTCCATCACGGACATCTAATGGATATCCGGTAGAGACATTTTTAAATGGTCCGTATTATGTCCTTCACGGACACCTACTGGATATCCGATACGGACATATTTTTTATATGGTCCGTTTTATGTCCCTCACGGACATCTAATGGATATTTGGTATGGACATTTTTATATGGTCCGTATTATGTCCATCACGGATACCTACTGGATATTTGGTATAGACATATTTTTCATATGGTCCGTATCATGTCCATCACGGACACCTATTGGATATCCGGTATGGACATATTTTTCATATGGTCCGTATTATGTCCATCACGGACATCTAATGGATATCCGGTAAAGACATTTTTTAAATGGTCCGTATTTTGTCCGTTACGGACACCTACTGGATATCCGATACGGACATATTTTTTATATGGTCTGTTTTATGTCCATCACGGACATCTAATGGATATTTGGTATGGACATTTTTATATGGTCCGTATTATGTCCATCACGGATACCTACTGGATATTTGGTATAGACATATTTTTCATATGGTCCCGTATTATGTCCTTCACGGACACCTACTGGATATTCAGTATGGACATATTTTTTATATGGTCCGTATTATGTCCATCACGGACATCTACTGGATATCCGGTATCGACATTTTTTATATGGTCCCGTGTTATGTCCATCACGGACACCTACTGGATATTCGGTATGGACATTGTACATGAATTGGACCAAAAATGGACATATGTAGAGGACGTCCTAATACTGTCCAAAAACAAACATCCAAAGGACGTACATATCAAGTCCATGGACGTTCCGACGTTAATTGAACATAAATTGTACGTCCCTAGGACGTCGTGCGCTATTAGGATACCCTTCTGCAACATAAAAATCTGCACCAGTGTCAGAAAGAATAGACGCAGAAGAACGCCGAAAACAGTGACCTGTATACAAATGTGGTTGCTCTAACTTAAGAAAGTTTGCAATCATTGACGGTAATTTAGAAAATGTATTAATTCCAACTTGTTGTGTTGAGCATTTATAGTTCTTATAAAAAACGAAAAATCTTTCGTGTGGAGTGTGAGCTGGCCTCAAGGATATATATCTCTTTATTATGTTTAAAAGTGTATGCTCATCATTATCCACTACAGTGAATATCCTGTTCGAATGTGTTTTCGATGAATTCACTGTCACCAAAAATTTCGATCCCATATCTTGTACATTCTTCTTTGCAACCTTAACAATTCATCTTTTCTCAATGCACCCGCTACTCCGAATAACAAAGCGACCTACAAATCAAACAATGATAGTTTTTTCACTATAACGAGATAATGAGAATAAGTTGGAATAACGATTCAATTGAGTTTTATTTTTACCTTCGACATCAAGAAAACACTATCAGGATCATTCGCTATGAACTCTCTCACATGTTCTTTTTCGAGAATTTTTGATTTTTTTGGGATATATCCCTCTCTTTTCCGTTTAATAAACATCACCAGTTTGTGGTATTTGCTTATATCAGTATTGTCTTTCACATTTAGTGTTGATTTCAGCATCGAATATTTTGGCCATAAACTTGCTAGATGCCCCTTTTCTGCAATACCCGTAAAGTATGCCAACAAAACCGTTTCTGTAAAGTTCCGAACCTTCTTGTCCTTGCACCAAGATCTGAATTCAGCATAGTAGACCAGGCAATAGAGATTTTTTCGTGACAAAAATAGAAGAAGAAAACCGCGAGTGGGGAGTTACGTGGGGTGGTCCGTGGATGTTCAGTGATATGTTTTCGACTCGCAAATATCATTACTTTTCTTGTAATTGCGAAGAAACACCAAAAAAAACGATGTTTTTTGCTTGTAAAATCTGAACCAATAGAGCGGTGCTAATACTTCCAACAGACGAATTGTAGAGAATGAAAAGATGAAAAAAATGAGTGCTAGTGCAACTCAATCGGGTCATCATTACCGGAGGAAAGCCGGAAAAACCGTGAAAATCAGCGTTTTTTCAAATCCTCATAACTCGGCCAATTTCGAAGTTGTAGCGCTGGCTTTCCAAATGAAAGTAGTGGTCAATAGATACTTTGAGTGTGCATAACCCGGACCTTGTCCGATAAATAGTTTTTGCGTGATTGCGATTTGAATTATTCAAGGCACTATTTTCCGGAAGAGCTGGATGCGTCGGAAGTAGTCCGATTTCAATTTGCAAAACGGATTTTGAAAGAAGAAGTATAGTACTACAAAAAAGCAATCTTGATTTTTCGTTAAAATGCTTCAAAATGGTGAAAAAAGCATGCAAACATGACCAAAATAAGCCGAATGCTCGATTGCAGTCAAGTAGTGGGGGTATATACGTAAATATTCGCGCCAGGCCTCAGCGCGATTTTGGTTCCCTGCATCTGCCGGCTACCTACACTATCCGACCCAGATGGGGCACTGAGCCGGTTTTGGTCATGTTTCCACGTATTTTTCACCTATTTTGCAACATTTCAACGAAAAATCAAGTTTGCCGTTTTGTAGTACTATACTTCTTCTTTCAAAATCCGTTTTGTAAATTGAAATCGGACTACTTCCGACGCATCCAGCTCTTCCGGAAAATAGTGCCTTAAATAATTCAAATCGCAATTACGCAAAAACTATTAATCGGACAACGTCTGGGTTATGCACACTTAAAGTATCTATTAACCACTACTCTCATTTGGAAAGCCAGCGCTACAACTTAGAAATTAGCCGAGTTATGAGGATCTGAAAAAACGCTGATTTTCACGGTTTTTCCGGCTTTCCTCCGGTAATGATGACCCGATTGAGTTGCAATAGCACTCATTTTTTTCATCTTTTCATTCTCTACAATTCGTCTGTTGAAAGTATTAGCACCGCTCCATTGGTTCAGATTTTACAAGCAAAAAACTAAAAGAACATCGTTTTTTTTGGTGTTTCTTCGCAATTACAAGAAAAGTAATAATATTTGCGAGTCGAAAACATATCACTGAACATCCACGGACCACCCCACGAAACTTCCCACTCGCGGTTTTCTTCTACTATTTTTGTCACAGAATGACCCTTTTTCTGCTCTATTGCCTGGTCTATAGGGATATAATATCCAAAGGGATATTTTCTTCGTTATTCATTATGTAGTAGCGTAACGGATAAAATCAGATTCTGATCGAAAGCGAATAAATAAATTTGACAGCTGGATCGTGCTCCGACATAGATGCATCTATGCTCCGACTGAATATTTCATAATTGGTTGCAATGATAATCATGCATTAATACAAGAAATCATGCATTAATAGGGGTCATTAATGGATGATTTCGAGTGCGTTGAAATGAGGTCGACGGAAACTATATATAACGTTTTTTCCAATCCATCCATTTGACTCCATGCTTGCGAAGTATCAAAGATTTTGTTGCACCACTTTAGCTACCTGCTGAAACTCCATTAATTATCCTTCTTGAATCCTGACATGAAATGGTATTCTTATAGTTATATGGTTAGAATTTTGCAACATTTCCAATACCAATAAAGATTGCATGGTCTTGAGTAAGAGTAAATATTTATCTTAATAATCTTCAATTTTCCATGGTTGACTTTTAGTTTCGACTGGTTTTATATTGAACCGATCTGGCGTCTGCACCCGCCATTTTTATTATCCGTACAGAAATCCACATTATCATGAACATTAGGGAGTCGGATTGCTGAGTCCGTCCGAGAGAAAAATAACCACAGAATCCTTTTCTACGAATCGAAGTTCGTATGCTAACCTAGAAATGTAGGCTCTTGCTGGGGAGTTTTGGCTCTAAACAGTGGTTGATTTTTGTTCGCTGCTCGAGTTTCCTTGAAGGGAAAACAGGGTGAGTTTAGTTGATTGAGATACTTTGGTTTTTTCATGTGAGTAACAATATTTTATAATTACAACTTTATCATTCAGATATTCTCCTAATTTGCTACACTTGTCTTCAACAGGGACCATTATTAACCCCATGTGTTTAACTCATATCATTTATCCTCAATTCACAAGAGGCAATTTGCTCCTACTCAACGTATTTTTACCATGTTGGTTTGCTCCTTGTGTATTGTTATCAAGTCTATTCCATATTATTTAATGATTCTAACTGACCATTATGTATTAAATTCATAAGTGCTTAACACAAAAATCTGTCTTGTATAAATGAATGCTTAATAATCACCTTAATTATAAGGTTTTGCAATATTCTTCAAATGATACTATACAGGGTGTTTCATTGGTAAATGTACATACGTTAACCTGAGGTAGAGCTACCCTAGACGAGTCCAAAAAACCTTATATGATAGGTCTATTCAACTTCATAGCCGAGATACAGGGTGTTTTATGTATTCCCCAATATTTTCAATTGCATATAACTTTTGAACCTTTCAGTATAATCAATTGATATTTGGAATGTAAAACACACTTCCATGGGTGAATCGATTCATTTTTGAATTGATCAAAACATCCAGGTCCGTATTAGAAAAATATGGAACTTTTCGCAAGCTGGGATTCAACACCCTGTATGGAGGAATATTGGAATTTGATTAGAATATTTGGAAAGAGCAGATAATTTTCGAAGGGGATCAGTAGATTTCAGTGTCCCGCACGAAGTTTGACCTATCAAAATTTTTGTCGAAAGATTTAATTCGATAGTAAAATTCCACTTCACAATAATGTCGTACATTGAGATTGAATTCGAAAAATTGTATGTTGGATTGATGGAATATTTTGTATTTATTTTCATATTCTAATAAATAATTTCAGAAATTCTTCAGAAAAATATGGACTTTGAATAATTTATTCAAAATGATCAATGGAAAAAATAAATAAACAAATAAGTAAACAAAACTGAATGTGGATTTTATTTAGCCCATCGATGCAAATTACTCAAATTGAAGACTCCATCCCTCGGAAATATAGCTCATCGTCATAGGAAACATACACGAACAGTCGAACAACAAATCAGCGTATTAATTTGTTTTGAATCCCACTAGTTTTCATTCAGGTAGGCTACAACAATATGAAGACAATAAATGTTTGACAACTGGTTTCAACAGTATTGTGGTCTGATCCATTATTCTTAAAAAATAGTTCATGAGTTTTTATAATAATGCCTCATAGATTCTCGGAGAGAGAATATGCTGATTATGTGGTTCGTGTATGGTTTTTGTGACGGTAATGGTAGTACGGAGGTACGGGAATATCCATCAAGATTCCCTAATTCCTACATCAAAATTGAATAGTATCCAAGAAAGAAGGCACCAAGATGCTGAAGAAGAAAATTCTGAAATGATAGAGGCACATCCAGAATACAGGACTAGTACAATTTTCCATGTTCTGAATGTGCCGCATGTATGGCGCAGATTGAAGAAAAATACGAGCGCTCAACAATCTCTACCCCTTTCATCTCTAAAAGATTCAAATATTAGAGCCAGGTGATGAAATTCGTAGAATTCGTTTTAATCGGTGGATTTCACGAAATGAAAGATTTGTGAACAAAATTTTATTCACTGATGCGGCCACATTTACGGGGGATGGAGTCTACAATTTGAGGAATTCGCATGAGCGGTCTGAAGAAAATCCACACGCAGTCAGATACACAAATTTTCAATTAATGAATGGTGTGGAGTTTATAATGTCGAGCCTTATCTTGTTGGAAAGCCTCGTTGCTATAATTCTGTTGAGGACTCTCAGCAGAATGGATGCCACCGTAATGAGCCTCCACGAGTCCACCCTCTCTCTGTTCTTATCGGTTTTCGGAATCAAAACCGTTCTACTGCATCCTAGCGGCTTCGGTACGTAACTGGCCTGAAGCATCATGTTGAACAACATCTCCAGGGTTCCAACAGGTATCCCCGCCATGCGCCCTGAATCAATGCCGTCGGGTCCCGCCGACGTGTGTCCCATGCTCTTCATGGACTCACCGATCTGTGTGGCGTCCACTGGTAGGTAGACGCTGCATGGGTCCATTGCAGGGTCAGCGATGTATGAGGCGTCTTCAGAGGAAGGCTCACTGAATATGTTATTGTATTCCCTGCGGATTTCGTCTGCATTTGGTCTTTTATCAGATTCCCCGGGTATGATGTTATCCAGTAACTCTCGCGCTAGTTCCTTCTTGTTGTGCTTATATTTGTTCTGGGTGTACTTATACAACTTGGCGCGGTATCTTCTTCTTCCTCCGGTTGTATTCGGTCTTTGTGGTCTTTCTGTTGGTCCTGATCTGCTCCTCCTGCCGTATTTGTCACATATTGATTGTGCCCACTCATCAAGGGCCTCCCTGTAGCCTACAGTTCTCTGGCACACCGCGCTGCAGACCTGGATCGCCTGGACGTCCTCCGAGCTCACGCAGAGCTCCATCAGATGATTAAGTATAGGGTCAGCCGTGCATACCGGGACACTCCCGTTGTCTGCGGGGGGTAGTTGTTCATCCACTTGTGGTGGGTCCGGGTGAAGGGCTGCTGAGTCGGGTATTTCCTCAATCGTGTCTGCTTCTAGCGATTCAATACTTGAATCGTGAGTGCATTCGTTCGGTTCATCTAGAGCGGCTATAACTTGGTGGCGGAGTTGGTCCTCCTCCTCGGAAGTGTTAGAGGAGGTGTCGGAATCCGAACTATCCTCCGATCTCCCATCTGGAGCCGCTGAAATCGTCGGGTGTCCTAAGGCTCTTGATCTGGTGTTCGGTCTTGACGGACCGGCGGCTTGGAGGTTAGCTGTGTTGTTTGTTGGCCTTGTTGTTGCCCTTGACCTGGTGTTCGATCTTGAAGGACCGGCGGCTAGGTTGGCCGTGTTGTCTGTCAGGCCTGTTGTCGCCCTTGATCTCGTGTTGGGTCTCGTCGTTTGTATACCAGGGGATTCTCTTTCGCTCTTGAATCGTAGTACTAGGTTGATGTATTGCGTACCGTACCTTTTTTTACGGACACTCTCTTTGGATCTTCCTATATTCTCGGAGAGGTAGTCCAATAATCTATCGCCCTGATACTGGGCTTCTAATCTAGCCATTTCCTCCAGCTCACCCTTCGTCCAAAATTGCCTTCTATTCCCCGACTCAGCTTCTTCTTAGAGTTCCCTATTATACTCTTCGGGTTGGGTGGCCTGTTGGTGTTTTCTTAGTGCCATATAGTTGTTAAATTCTCTGCCGCAATATCGACATAGTGAGGGGGCTCCCCGGGCAGTATTTACGCTGGTGGTCCCTTCGCCTGATCTCTGAGGCGTATGACTTGCCACAAATACATGGAAACATGGTTCGCAGCCAGGTGGTATAAACAATTTCTCACCTCGACTTTATAAATAAAACATTTAATCAAACGAACACAAATAATCACACCCACAGTGTAGCTCTCTTAGAGGGATGAAAAGTCTATGAAATTCGCCGGGACCGGCACTCCGTGCCGTTCAAAAGCACATGCGCAGCGGTCCAATTTTCGGGATTTTTCTAAGTTGGAATCTGTCCCGGTACCTGGATCCTCCACCTATTTGCAACTTGTCGAAAATTCCGGTTGTGTGTGTTTGAATGGGAGATATCTCTGTTACCTCCTGTGCTCCTAATAGCTGAAATTTCATTTTTGGAGTTCAAAAGGGCACTATATTGCCGTAACCGGGCTAAAAGATGGAGGGGTTGACGTAATATTCATGACGTACAATTTTTCATAGAACATGGTATTTTAGGCACTTGTCTCGAAGTCGAATATTTTTTGACACTTCTTCTATGACGTTCAGCTGCGAAGCTGAAGACTCCAAGTCCTCCCTCCTTCTGGGCTATTAAAGATCTTTATTCAGTAAATAAACATGTGGGTACAATATGCAAGAAAGACACATACAGAAAAGAATATACAATCAGTACAGTACAGGCATAAAATTATTATCAGAGGTTCCATTGATATTGGCAGTGAACAAGGAAAAGAAATGGATGTATAGAGTTCATTTTCAGCACCTGTTGTTCTATTAATGTACCTGTTGTATTATTAATCGGAAAAGGCCATAAACCCGCACACGTTCACACTACACGCACATGTATGGAATATCGATTGCTCTCTGATGGTGTTGCCAGAGGTAGCTCAATGAAGAAAACTCTGTGAATGGACCACCCGCCTCGTAGGGTCGTAGTAACGAGGTCTCGTCTGAGTTGAATGGTGTTGATGCCCAGTGTATTGAGCAGCGCATTGCTCTCTATGCACCAGAAACCCCTCGCTCCGATGATAAATGGAAGCACTTTAACTGACTTGTCTGGATGTTGCGCCGAGACCGCGCTCGGGAACTCAGGTTGGTCATAGGTTGCTCTCTTCAACAGGTAAGTCTCGGATAAGAGTCGTGGAGTTTCCCAAGATACACCTATGTCCGCTATCACCACCTCTTCGTTTCTGATGCAAAGCAGGTCAGGCTTGTTTAACCTGCCTCTGTCATCTCTGATGTGCGGCTCTTCGATAATCTCCCATCCCATCTTTCGCGCTGCATCAGCGACTTGCTTTACAACGAAATTGTGTCGCTGTATTCTTTTGGAGTGTCCCAGATGGCACTTCTGTAGTATGTGGGAGAGGGACTCTATTCTCCCACAATTACCCCGGCACATTTTGGCCTCTCTAAGGCCGTATGGGAGGCCTCTTGATGGCAGTGCGTTGGTCCTCAGTTTAATGGCGGACACGTAGTCCTCGCCCGTCCACATCGGAGGCGGCGAGCGCACATAAAAGTTTGAGGCACTATTATTCGACGCCTGCTTGCTGCAACCTCCCCCCCCCCCGTAGAAAGACCCCTCCAGCCTGTCAGCATTACGTTGGGCTATTGCCGCTTTTGTGGTGAATTCAGGATTAATCATTTTTCGGATCTTTTTCATTATTGGGTCTTCTGTAGATATCACTCGATGAAAGAGGTTACATCTTTCCCTCGTATTATTAAGCCTGTCTCTCATTATAATCGGGATTTTCCTTGTGAATGAGAAGACCCCCAGACCGCCCAATCTCACAGGCGTGTATAAGCATTCATCAATGATATGCGTTGGCAGTCTATGTATCTTTTTGACTGCGCGCCGGATCAGTCTGTCTGCCCTCTTCAGAATGTTTATATTTATAGATGGAGATTGGAGGGAATGTATGTATCTTGGCATTAGGTGTTCTACCAAGATAGCCATTTTTTGTTGTGGCTTCAGCGGGGATTTCATCAGTCTGGACAGCTGGGAATCCAGATTAGCTGTGCTACAAGGGGTTACCCCCGTGTGCGTGAATATTCTTCCGAAATATTTAAAGGAGTCACCGACAGAGGCAATTGGTGGTATGGGGTTGCCTTTGACATAGAACTTTGGGGTTGGGTGAACGAAGACCTTCTTCCTAGACGGGACCACGGCCAGAGACAGAGACGTGCACTTCGCGGTGTTCAAGGTTAGGGAGCGAGCATCAAAAAATTGGCAGGCGTATTTCAGGAGAAATTGGGCGTCTTTGGTGTTCTCTGCCAACAGGAGTAGGTCATCCGCGTAACCCAACACGGAGACGTTAGCTGTTTCAATTTTTACCCCTTTCCTTATTTTGAGCGAGGCTATCAGTTCGTCCAGGACCATATTGAACAAGATTGGGGAGAGGGGGTCTCCCTGTTTGACCCCTCTTTTCACGCTCAATGTACCTATCTCTTCCCCTTCACAGAACAGAGTTGTCTACTGTTCATCGAAATTAGCCATTATATAGGCTGATGTTCTGCTATCGACCTTAAATCTTCGAAGAGCTCTTCTGATGGACTCCAAGTCCTCCCTCCTTATGGGCTATTAAATCTCTTTATTATGAAAAAAGTTACATCCGCTGGGCTTAACATTTTACATTAGGGCCGCCCTCTCAACTCTGTTGCAGCCTGCTCTACATTTCCTCTCCTCCGGCGAGTTCTACGGGAGGCCTTTGGTTGGCAAGCAATTTAGCCTCAGTTGGATGGCCTTTACAAATTCCTCTCCTTTCCAGAATCTAGGCGGGTTGTCGATGTATGCATTTGCCGCCGAATCGTTTGTAAACTGCATGGTACCTCCCCCGTAAAATGATTCTTCCAGCGTGGTGCCATTCTTTCGGTCAACCTGTTCTTTTGTGGTGGCATCCGGCTTGACCATTCTTTCAATCCGTTGCACTCCTCCCTCCTTCTGGGCTAATAAATCTCATTTATTGAAAGAGTACAGCTTGCTGGGCCACATTGAGATACATCAGGGCCGCCCTGCTCCGCCCTTTTATATCAGTGCATAATAAAAATACAAACATTGGAGAATATATGCATAACATAATATAGGCAAAAGAAAAAGAATCAACAAGCAAACCAACAGATAAAAACAAATACAGGCAGTGTAAATAAACAAGGCAAAACAGATAGTCAAAAATAAATCAAAGTCATCAGGGCAAACGGACACCGACCTCGCACGCGCACGTACGCCAGGCAAAAAACAGATCGACTCCCCGCACCTCACAGCACAACAAGGGAGACGTTGCCTCTGTGTTGTTAGCCAGAGGTAGCACTAAGTCACTATCCCGCGCACCCTCGGCACTCCACGACGGCGATCTCAGCTCCATACCCTTCTCATGAACTCGTTGTGGATGTACCAGCTACTCGCATCACGGTCTGCACCAGCTCTCTCCTACCATGGGTGGTGTTGATTCCCAGCTCCTCCAGGGTATCAGTACTCTGACGGCACCACATATTACGGGCACCAATGACAAAAGGCAGGATTTTAATTGCCTTTTCAGGATATCGTGTTTCAAGGGCAGCCCTGAACTCTGGCTGGTCGTAAACGAGTCTTTTTATGTCCCATGACTCGCTGAGGTCTCGTGGCTTTTCCCATGAAACGGAGATGTCGACTACCACCGCCTTCTCGTTATTGGTGAAGATCAGATCTGGTTTATTTAGGATCCCACGGGTGTTTCTTATGTGGGGTTCCCATTCGACATTCCAACCCTTTTTTAATGCCATGGATTTGATTCTGGTTGCAACGTAGTTGTGCCGTTGCATTCTGGCGCCGTTTACAATGGATCATCTTTGGAGAACATGCGATAGACTTTCGACGCGGCCGCACCCAGATCTGCACATCCTCTCGCTAGGGGGGTTGTAGGATAAAGCTCTCGTTGGGAGGCAGTTTGTGCGGAGGTGGACAGATTTAATGTAGTCCTGCCCAGACCAGTACTTGGGGGGTTATCTATAAGATGGTTAGAGGCGGAGTCGTTTTGATACTGGAGTGTGCCGCCCCCATAGTAGGACTGATCGAAGTTTACGCCATTCTTGCGATCCACCTGTTCTTTTGTTGTCGCATCAGGGCTGATCATCTTATTGACTCTGTTGGTCCAATCCCTGGCTTCATCTAAAAGGTATCTGAAGTCTGCACAGATTCTGGAGACTGACTGCCAACGGTTCTTTATGATTATTGGGATTTTCTTGGCAAATGAAAAGATTCCTAGACCTCCCATTTTTGCTGGAGAGTATATTGCCGAGTCAATAGTATGTTGGGGCAGGTGTAGGATTTTCTTGACCGCCGTTCTGATCTTCCTGTCCACTTCCTTAAGGACCTTCCTGTTTATGGAAGGACTCTGCATGGCATGGATGTACAGAGGAATGAGGTATGTTTTGACGATGTTTAACTTTTGTTGGGGCTTAAGTGGTGCCTTCATTATTCTGCCCAGCTGTACCTGAAGCTCCTTGACATCGCATTGTACGGCACCGGTGAAAGAGAACTTCTGTCCCAGATACCTGAAGGTGTCATCCACTCCAGTAGGTCTTATTGGCTGGCCACTAATGTAAAACAATGGGGTGGTGACTGCATATAACTACTTTTTGGAAGGAAGTGTGCGTAAAGTTAAAGATTCGCACTTGGTAGGGTTCAGTGTTAGTCCTCTCTTCTCGAAGAATTCGTTGGCACATTTGAGGAGCTTTTGTGCACTCTCAACCTGGTCTGCTAGCAGTAGGATGTCGTCCGCATAGGCAAGGGCAGATATCTTGTATTGCCCAAGGGTGAGTCCTCTTTTAGTGGCCAGTTCGTCCAACAATTCATCGAGCACCGCATTGAAGAGTATAGGGGAGAGGGGGTCGCCCTACTTCAGGCCTCTCCTGATCGGGATTACCGCGATCTCTTCACCTAGACATGATATAGAGGTCTAACATCCGCTTAGGTTGTCCATTATGTAATTGGTGGTCTTTTCCAGTGGCGGCTCGTCGGGGTAGGCAAGGTAGGCGGCGCCTACCTTGGAAAATCTATCTTTAGTGTATGTATCCACTTATCGAAATAAAGAAATGATTAATTACAATTTTCAATTATAATATGTTATCAAAAAATTTTTCATTCAAAAACCTCGCACGCGATTGTTATATTACACCCTTTCGGTGGCGCTGCATAGTGCATCGCAGCCACGGTCATTACTCGCTTTCATCCAACCTGAAGGCGATCTATCCCAGCGCCTGCAATTCTATCACTACGCGTCAGCACTGCCGAGTGCCGCGGAATCTACCAATGAATTGGTAAAGGATGGAAACACTGGTGTATAGAGTGAAACATACGAAATTAAGCTGATCGGTAGGCGCTGAGCTCGGCCGCCTTCGGCTTCTTTCGAAAAAGATCGCTGACGATCCCGCAGACGCAAGATTTCACCGATTCTATTCCAGTTAGAATCCTGTGCTTGCGCATTCGCATTTGTGGATTTGTGTTTTATATTTTATCATCCTCTGAAGAATAATCCGAAAGCGGCAGAATCCGATAAGTACCTTCCTATACCTATTCAATTGTTTTAGCCTCAAACGTATCCAAATCTATTGGCAAAATTCAATGAAAAATGATTGTTGGTCGTCGCTAGCACTATTTCGATAGAAAAAGAATTGTTTTGTTCGCTGCAGAAGGCGGATGATTTCATAGATCAAATAATCAATAAGTTCGTTTCATTAAAACATAGGCGTATTAATTTAATCCATAAGACTCAAATTTAGTTCTTCATAAAATTTCGTATGGGTGCATTTATAGGAAAGTGGGAGAGGGGGGTTAAATAGGATCATTTCATAAATAATTGGGAATCTGTTTGTCGCCTAACCGCATCTGAACCTCACGAGCCGCCGCTGGTCTTTTCGTCAACTCTAAGTCTCTGTAAGGCTCTCTTTACAGAGTGGTGTGAGACTGTGTCGAAAGCTTTTCTCAGATCGAGGGTGATCATTATGCAGCTCCTGCCCGATCTTCTTTTCCGCTTGATGATGGTGTGGACGGTTAGGTTGTTGGCGAAGCACCCGTCCACTTCGGAAAAGCCTCTTTGGTTTTCGTTAAGAGGAATAGCCATAAGTCGCTCTGCCATTAGACGATTGAGCATCCTGAGTAAGATGGACGAAATAGTTATTGGTCTCCATCCATCAACTTTCGTGGGATCTCCTGAGTTCTTGGGGATCAGGGTTGTCCTAGACTTTTTCAGGCAGTCAGGAACGTGCAGGGTGTAAACCAGGATGTTGTAGAGGAGCTCAAGCCTAATTGGTGGTATTTTCATGAGATCGGCTTTGGTCACCCCATCTGGACCAGGAGATGTTCGTGGGCACTTAGCTGTGCAATTTCTTCAGCCGTGATTGGTCTGTAAACTTTTATATCCTCCCCCTGCTTTGCCTCCACAGGGTACTCGTCCTGTATCGAGGCGACCCCCAAGATCTTTCCATATTCTTCCTTGATCTCATTATTAGAAGGTCTCTGCTGGTTGTTGCAGCATGTTGCAGGAGTTCCAGTAATAACCTCATGAGCTAGCTCTCTGCGGTTAGAGGTGTAATTCTTTTGTGTATGGGCATATTCGTAAACCCGTTTTTTCTTCTTAGTCAGATTGGGTGGCGGTTGGTCTTCCGGAATGCGCCTTTGACTCCTGAGTGGTTTCGAGAAACGTGATATAAGGTTTCTAGTCCACTCGTTGATTTGGTTCTTAAAGCCTGGTATCCTCAGACAAACACCTTCGTCCTCAATCTCTTCTTAAAGTGGGCTGATCTCAATGATGTGTCCTCTTACTGGATCCAGTTCATCGAGGTTTATGTCTTCCAGCGTAGTTCTGTTAATTTCCAGTTCTTCGGGACTTGGTACTTGAACAGTTGAAATGGAGCGAAAGGGGGTAGAAGTGACGTTAATTGAGGACAATCTGCTCATTCGCTCATCTCTCTCCTGTATATACCTGTCAAGTATGACCAGGTAGTCTGGATGTTTCCTCCTCTTTTTAATTGCATCCTTGGACCTTCCCGTCAGCTGCATCAGCCGCTCCACTATCTCAGTGCCTCGGTGTTCGGCTTCCTCTCTTGCCATATCCTCCATTTTTTCCACAGTCCAAAGTCTATTATGTCTTTTAGACTCATATTCTTCCTCAGCTTCTGCATTATATTCAGCTGGATGAGACTGCCTCATATGTTGACGCATGCCCATCCGAGAGCCATATTTGTTGGGGCATACAGGGCACTGATGCAGCCCGTCTTCGTCTACGTCGTCGGTTGTTCGTGACTCGGTGGTTTTGGTGCAGAATCTGCGTTGATGTGCCCTCAGATTACGAGTCGAGCTGAATTCCTTTCCACAAGCACATAGGTTTGGATTTTCGGGCATAGGTGGTGGTTGCCCTCTACAGTAACGTCGTTGATGGTCCCTAAGGTTCTTCTGGGATCTAAATGATTTGCCGCAGATACAGGGGGTAACCATGATTGCTGCAGCACGCACTCAGTGGAAGTCTCACCAAGTTTGAAAGTCTGCTTATAAAACGCACTGCTATTTGGGGTCGCCTTGAGCGTATCTCCTCTCTAGGTGTGCACTCGCCAAGGTGTTCACCGCATGCCGCCAATGAGCGGGCGTCCAGCAGTGCCTCCCTCCCATTTCAGGTTCAATATTTGCGTGACATTCTCAAGAAACTATTTTATTTTCAGGTCCAGATGGAAAGTGACCACAGCAGCCTCCGCTTGGCAGGTTCAGGTAAGTATAAAGAAGGAACCCGCATCTCCGAATTAATTTCCATCGGTGGTAAGTATTTATGGAGTGTTATATGCATTTATGATACAGTGAGGGTTATATCTACGCTCACCCTGCATATTGTCCGTGTTGAAATGGACAGTCCGTGGTGTGGGTGCTGATAATAATCCACAAACAACTCCAGCCCGTTATTGCCTGCTCCTAGAGATCTTCAAAAGCCTGTTGTAATAGATAGCCAGGCATTTTTCATCATCATGGACTTGTAAGTATTAGTTCTTGTGCACCAGCGCTTCCGCCAACCTGCAACCGACGAAAATTCCCCCAAGTCCCAACAGACCCTTCTGGGCTATTAACATGTCTTTATTAAAAAAAAAGCACAGGATACAGTTGCGTGCTTCGCATAGCACAGAGATTGTACAATTAAATATGACATACAATGACATAAAGGTGAGAGAGATATGAAAAAAGTAGTCCATTTCACACTCACTTCGGCGGATGACAGGCCATAGCACTCCCGCACTTGCGACACTACTACCGCACCGAAGACATTCCGCTCTGAAGCTCGTGCCAGAGGTAGCGAACTAAGTAGTAGCCGAACACACACATCGCGGCGCAGACCGCGCACAACTGCCGCAGGACCCATCTGGTAGCTCAGCCGCCTGCCCGGTCACCATTCTTCCCAGGTACTCCGCCTCGAAGGGTTGTAGTAACGAGGTCGCGACGTAAGGATAGGGTGTTAATACCAAGGGACTCAAGGAGGACAGAACTCTCCCGACACCAAAAACCCCTAGCTCCTATAATGAATGGGAGTACCGAAACAACCTTCCCAGGATTTTTCTCCGCGACCGCCTCCACGAATTCAGGCTGGTTATAGGTTGCCCGTTTGAAGTTGTATGTCTCCGCGAGGGAACGGGGGCACTCCCAGGAGACGCCAATGTCAGCCACGATGATTTGATCGCCCCGTTCGCAAAATAAATCCGGCTTGTTCAACTGCCCCCTTGTATTCCGGATGCTGGGCTCCTCTGAGACCTTCCATCCCTTGGCCATGGCAGCTTTAGCGATTCTACTCGCAACCATATTGTGCCTTGCGTTTCGGCCTCTACTTCCCAATGGACACTTCTGTAAGACGTGGCTCAGCGACTCCACTCTCGACAGAGTCTCGAGGTCTCGCTAGCGTAAGGCAGCGCCTTAGTGGGCAGGGTATTAGTCCTAAGTTTGATGGCAGACAGGTAATCACGAGTGTTCCAGTATCTGGGGGGGTTGTTAATCCAGAAACCGGAAGCGGAATCATTCCCAGCCTGTGTGGTACCACCTCCGTAATAGGAATTCTCGAGCCTGATGGAGTTTGCTCGGTCTACCGCAGTCTTGGTGTTATAGTCGGGTCGAATCATACGCTGGATCCTGTTGGACCATTGCTGTCCGACCTCGACGACAGCTGCGAAGGGAGGGGGTGTGGTCGCAGCCCTCTCCATTCTGTCCCTCATTATTATGGGGATCTTCCTAGACATAGAGAAGAGTCCTAGGCCTCCAAGTGCCACCGGCGTATAAAGTGCCTCATCAATGATGTGGATTGGCAGTTTCAGGATTTTTATGGCTGCTCTTCGAATTAGCTGATCTGCTTTCTTCAGAACCTTCATGTGTACCGAAGGGGATTGCAAGGAGTGAATATATCTTGGCACCAGAAAGTTCTTAAGGAGGTCCCATTTCTGTTGTGGCTTAAGGGGAGAGCGCATAAGTCGGCCCAGTTGTTCATCGAGACCTTTGATGTTACAGAGGATCAATCCCCGAGATGTAAACATGGACCCCAGATACCGAAAGGCCTCGTTCACAGAGGCAAGTGGAGGGATGGGCTCGCCATAAACATAGAATTTAGGCGTCGTCTGAAGATATAGCTTCTTTTTCGACGGAACGATAGCAAGGGATAGGGACGTACACTTCCTGGTATTGAGCTTAAGCCCATGGTCTTCAAAGAAGGCCACTGCGATCTTCAGCAGTAATCTGGCATCTTGATTGATCTCAGCCAAGACCAGGAGGTCGTCAACGTATCCCAGGACAGAGATGTTTGCCTGGCCGATCTTAACGCCTGGACGTATTCTCAGATCAGAGATCAACTCGTCTAACACCATATTAAATAGTATAGGCGAGAGGGGATCTCCTTGTTTGACCCCTCTGCGGATCAGCACCTCGCAGATCTCCTCGCTCTCGCAAAAGATTTTGGTGGAGAATTCATCAAAGTTGGCAATGATGTATTTGGTTGTGTTCTCATCCACCCTAAATCTCCGTAAGGCTCTCTCAATGGAAGCGTGGGCAATGCTGTCGAATGCCCTCTTCAGATCGAGGGTTATCACAGATAGAGGCTTGCCTTCTTTTCGCTTCAACTTGATGAAGGTCTGAAGCGTCATGCTGTTTGCAAAGCATCCATCGATGGAGGTGAAACCCCTTTGGCACCCGTCCAACTGGATGTTGGCAGCCAGACGTGAGGCAACTATCTTGTTGAGCAGTCTCAGAAGGATGGAGGTGATGGTGAGGGGCCTCCAGTTCTCTATGCGCTGCAGATCGTCCCTCTTCTTGGGGATTAATATGGTGCGACTAACTCGTAATGGTTTGGGGACGTATTTGGAAAACAGCATTAAGTTTAGCAGAAATTCCAGTTTCTCGATGGGAGTTCTGGAGAGTCTGGCTGAATCGATGCCATCTGTATCGGCTGATGTTTTCCCAAGTTGTTCAATAAATGCCTCGATTGTGTCCCTGGTGATCGGCTCGTAGATGTTAACGCCTTCACCTACCAAATCTCGTAGGGGAGTGTCCACCAAGCGACCCTCGGATCCAAAGATCTCCTCGTAGGTGGTCCTAATATCTGCGTTAGATGGTCGAACGCCAGCAGTCTCTGGAGAAATATCGTCCAAGATTTCTCTCGCCAGTTTTTTTTTTATCCTTACCATAGAGGACTTGAGCTCTCTTATATTGTTTGGCCCTCTTCGCGCGACGACCGGTGTTGGTCGCCTGATTTTCAGTATTGGGAGATCTCCCCACTGATCTCCCTCCGAAGGATCGACAGATGTTATCTGTCCACTCATCGAAGACTGATCTGCATCCCTCCTCTCCCAGTGCAACAGCTCGGCAGGTTGTTATTGCCTCTATGTCCTCTGTTCCCGCACACAGGCTAAGAAGGTGCTTAAGAACAGGATCTTCAAGCTCCTCAGTCTGGGCATTCTCCTCTTCCCGATATTCTGGGTCTGGACGAACTTCCTCCTGTAACCCCTGATGACTAGGGCCAGGAGCGATTTCGTCGTCCATGGGGTCATTGTCACCTTCCTGGAGCCCTCGCTCTCTGCGTTCCCTGATAACCCGCTCGAGGATGTTGCGGTAGGTCATATTGTAGCGTTTTCGCTTTACTCCCTCCTTTGGCCTACCGAGATTTTCAGCGAGGAAGTCAATCAATTTGTCACCCTCATGTGCAGCCTCAAACTCCGCCATTAGTTCTAACTCTCCCTCGGTCCACGGTGGTCGACGGCTCCTCGATTCAACCTCGGCAGCGAGGGATCGATTATACTCATCGGGATGGGCTCGGATGAAATGCAGTCTCATGGAGGCGTACCTTCGGAAGTCCTGCATACACACCGGACATCGTTCTTCCGGCATCCCCTCCACCGGGGGGCCCCGGAAAATCTCCGCTGGTGGTCGCGGAGATTGGCCTGCGTAGCATAAGATTTCCCGCAAACGCAAGTGATCGGCATGTTGATGTCAGTCGCAGTCAGGCGGAATGAACAATTTCTCACCTCGACTATTAAAACAAAAAGAAATAACAATAATGACGACCAACAGTAACGTGTCCACAACACAGACTCTCTTGTAGGTACAAAAAAAAATACAAAATATGAGCTCGTCCACTCGCCAACTCCCCACTCAATCTAGGACAATATAACTGTGAAGTCCTCCATAGTTTGTCTGGTTACCGCTTGGAAGTCCGAAGAATGCATAGACGGGTCCAAAGGTTGGTGGCAGAACCAAAAAGAAATGTATTGTAGACAGGGACCAAAAGTATGTGTTTGACCTCAGACTCGAATTTTACATAAGTCCAGAATTTGATGTTAAGAAATTTTTCAAAGTCCCTTCTAAGCGAAATTTTTCTAAGTCCCAATCGGACAAAATTTTTTTAAGTCCCGATTAGCACAAATCTCTATTAAAAAATGGGTAAAAATTCCAAAAGGTCACAAAAAATTATTGGGAGAGAGTTAGTATACACCCATACATACGTCATTGACCTCTGACTTGAATTCTTGCTAAGTCCGGAATTTGATGTTGAAAATTTTTCAAAGTCCCATCAGTGTGAAAATTTGAAGTCCCTTCTGGGCTAATAAGGCTTTTATTCAATCAAATTCACATAGTACAGTGCAGAACAGGGTTTACAATTATTTACAAATATCAGTAAATGACGAATAATAGATGACATGTTCACATAGAACAAACAATTGTATATAAACAAGTTGGAACAAGGTAGATGGTGATAAAGTTTTTTTTCTTGAAGTGTCTTTATACTGTCCAAACTATCGCGCATGCTCACGAAGATTGCGCACAGTTTACCACTTTTTCGACGGTACAGGCCTTTCCACTTTCGCGTATCACGCACGCGTATCACGCACGCAGAATAACTTTCACATGAACTTAACGGTACAGGCTCTCTTTCCGCACCCATTGTTCCGCACCAAAACCGAAATCGATTCGAACCGGGCACAACGCGAGTACGCGTCGTAACCGACTCCAAGCTTTACTACAGGGTTGTTGTAGTAGGACATTACTCATCTGACCCTGCGGGCTCTGCGCCATACCACCTGGTTGAACCTCTTATGTAGACGATGCTTCCCCTTATGGCAGTATGTAGGACGTCTGCGATGTTCCGTGTTGTCAGGTTCAGCAGACGGACAATCTGGTCATTTTCAGGGCACCACCCTCCTCTAGCGCCTACAACCAATGGGCACACCGAAATCGTCTTTCCTAGATGCTATAGTTGGACTGCATCCAGGAATTTAGGCGTGCTGTATATCGCCTTTTTCGTAGCATACGCTGTTCCTAGCGGTTCTGGTGCTTCCCAGTTTACCGAGACATCGGAGATTATGACCAAGTTGTCTTTGGTCATCAGTAGGTCCGGCTTTTAAAGTTTGCCGTCGGAGTCTCGAATGTGCGGCTCTTCTTCCACCGACCATCCCGTCTTCATGGCCTGATTCTTCAGTCGGCTTGCTACATAGTTGTGTCTATTTATTCTTTCCCAGTGCATCGCTGGGCACTTTTGCAGGACGTGGCTCAAGGTTTCTCTTCTCAATGATGAAAGGCAGCACTTTGATTTCGTGATCGGGGTATCGCTCCGCCAAGACGTTAAGGAGTTCCGGCTGGTTATAAGTTGCCTTTTTGAGTAGGTAGGTTTCAGATAGGAGGCGTGGAGTCTCCCAGGAGACTCCCACGTCGGCTACTATGACCGTCTGCTCTTTCACACATAAAAGGTCAGGTTTGTTGAGTTTGCCCCTTTGATCTCTAATGTGGGGTTCCTCCTCTATCTCCCAGTTCTTTCTCCGGGCATTGTCTGCTATTCGTTTGACCACAAAATTGAGTCGTATCAGGCGTTTAGTGTGTCCCAGGGGGCATTTTTGGAGCATGTGGGAGAGGGACTCTATTCTCCCACACTTTCCTCGACACATCTTGGCTTCCCTGGGTCCATAGGGGAGGCTCCTTGTAGGGAGTGTATTGGTTCTCAGTTTATTTATATTTATTGCTGCTATAAAATCTTCCCCTGTCCATATTTTGGGTGGTGCATGTATATAGAAGTTTGCTGCATTGTTGTTGGCAGCCTGCTTAGTACCTCCGCCGTAGAAAGATCTCTCCAGCCTGTCCACATTTGCCTGGTCTACTGCATTCTTGGTGTTGAGTTGCGGCTTGATCATTCTGGCTATTTTGGGGATTATTGTTTGGTCTCCCAATAACGCATTATCGAAGAGAGTACATGCTTGTCGTGTTCTTACAATCCTATCCATCATGATGATAGGAATTTTTCTCGTGAAGGAGAAAATACCCAGTCCTCCTAGTTTCACTGGGGTGTAGAGGATTTCATCGATCACATGCATCGGCAGCCTCAGCACCTTCTTCACCACTCGTCTTATCTGCCTATCCGCTCTCTTTAGTACTTTGATGTTGATGGATGGCGATTGCAGTGAGTGTATGTATCTAGGTATCAGATGTTGTGTGATAATCGAGAGCTTTTGCTGGGGCTTTAGGGGTGCTTTCATAATGCGGCCGAGTTGTGAGTCCAAGCTGGAGGTATTGCAGGGTGTCACCCCTGTGTGGGAGTAGACAAGTCCTAGATATTTGAAGGTGTCATGTATCGTTTTTATGGGTGGAATTGCTTCGCTCTTAATATAAAATTTGGGAGTAGGGTGGATGAAGAGCTTCTTCTTGGATGGTACCACCGCTAGCGAAAGGGAGGAGCACTTTTTGCTGTTCAGTTTCAAGGAACGCGCATCGAAGAACTGGCAGACGTATTTGAGAAGTAACTGCGCGTCTTTGGTGTTCTCTGCGAGCAGTATCAAGTCATCGGCTTATCCAAGCACCGATATGTTGGCTTTTCCTACTGTAACCCCTTTCCTGATCTTGAGGTTGGCGATAAGCTCGTCTAGTACCATGTTAAAAATGATTGGAGAGAGGGGGTCTCCTTGTTTGACTCCTTTTTTGACTTGGAAGCTGCCCATTTCTTCTCCATCGCAGTATAAGGTTGTGAAGTTAGCCATAATATACGCTGTTGTTGCTGGGTCCACTCTGAAGCGCCTGAGGGCTCTTCTGATAGAGGCATGCGATACATTATCGAAGGCTTTTTTTTTTCTCTGCCGCACCCTGTTTCGTAGAGTTTATTGTTGCTTCTAGTTGTTCGAGCGTGATAGGTTCATAGAGAGTTATTTCTTCTGGGCTATAAAACTCTCTCTATTTAGACAGTTCAGCTTGCTGGGCCATATAAAAGTACATAAGGGCCGCCCTGCTCCGCCCATTAAAAAAACAATATAAGGTAAAAGAGAAATAGAAATCCTAATATCAATCATTTGTATAAGACAAAAAGGCAGAATATAAATGACAAAAGAAGAAAAAAGAGAAAGAACACGAACAAAACGAGCACAACCCCACGCACTCCGCGCACAGCAAGGGAGATATTGCCTCTGCGTTTTTTGCCAGAGGTAGTACTGAGGGGCAAAACCCGCGCACTGTCGGCACATAACCCACGGACGGTTCAACTCCACACCCTCTTCATAAAGTCTCTGTGGATATACCAGCTCCCACGCATTGTTGTCTGCGCCAGATCTCTCCTGAGACCGACGCTGTTCACACTAAGCTCCTCCAAAGCTTCGGTGCTCTGGCGACACCACATACCTCGAGCTCCAATAAGGAAGGGCAGGATCTTGATGGTCTTCTCAGGGTACCTCGTCTCAAGGGCGGCTCTAAATTCGGGTTGTTCGTACACCAGCCTCTTGAACTCCCACGACTCGCTTAGATCGCGTGGAGTCTCCCACGAGACGGAAATATCGATTACAACCACTTTTTCGTGATTGGAGAAAACCAGGTCTGGTTTGTTGAGAACCCCACGGGTGTTTCTAATATGGGGCTCCCATTCGATGCACCATCCCTTCTTCAGTGCCGCGGTTTTAATTCTAGTTGCTACATGGTTGTGACGTTGCATTCAAGCGCCATTGACGATGGAGCATCTCTGGAGGATGTGTGACAAGCTTTCAACACGGCCCCACCCGGTCCTACACATCCTCTCTTCTGGAGGATTATAGGGTAAAGCCCTAGTTGGAAGACAGTTGGTCCGGAGGTGTATGGCTTTAATGAAGTCCTGTCCTGACCAATACTTGGGGGGGTTATCTATTACATGGTTAGAAGCGGAGTCGTTCTGAAATTGAAGTGTGCCGCCCCCATAGTACGATTGGTCGAAGGTGGTCCCGTTCTTTCTATCGACCTGTTCCTTCGTTGTCGCATCAGGCTTAATCATCTTATTGATTCTGGCGGTCCAGTCCTTTGCTTCGTCCAGGAGGTACTTGAAATCTGTAGATTTTCTGGACACCGAAAGCCATCTGTTTTTCATGATGACAGGGATTTTTTTCGCGAAGGAGAACACACCAAGACCTCCCATCCTGGCTGGCGAGTATATTGCGGCGTCGATAATATGCTTTGGCAGGTGTAATATTTTTCTTATCGCCATTCTGATTCTTCGGTCCACCTCGCGCAGGATCTTCTTGTTGATGGAGGGACTTTGCATGGCATGTATGTACTGCGGAATGAGGTAGGACTTGACGATATAGAGCTTCTGCTGGGGCTTTAACGGCGCCCTCATAATTCTGCCCAGCTGATCAGGAAGCTCTTTTGTGCTGCATCGTATTGCTCCTGTATTAGAGAACCTCTGGCCTAGATACTTAAACGTGTCTTCCACTCCAACAGGTTTAACAGGTGTACCGCTAATGTAGAATAATGGTGTAGTGACAACGAATTGTTTTGTCTTTGAGGGAAGGGTGCGCAGAGTCATTGATTCGCATTTCGTTGGATTTGGGGAGAGTCCTCTCTTCTCAAAGAACTCACAGGCACACTTGAGGAGCCTTTGCGGACTCTCAACCGTGTCAGCCAGCAGTAGGATATCATCTGCGTAGGCTAGGGCAGATACTTTAAATTGCCCAAGGGTGAGTCCTCTCTTGGTGGCCAATTCATCTAGCAGCTCATCGAGCACAGCGTTAAAGAGGATAGGAGAGAGTGGATCGCCTTGTTTCAGACCTCTTTTAATAGGGACCGTGGCAACCTTCTGACCTAAGCATGATATAGTGGTCTCGCATCCAGTCAAGTTGTCCATGACATAGTTAGTCGTTTTGTCGTCGACTTTCAGTCTCTGCAGGGCCCTCTTCACAGAACGATGCGAGACAGTGTCGAAGGCCTTCCTGGGGTCAAGGGTTATCAGTACCATGCTCCTGCCCGATCTGCGTTTTCGCTTCATGATGGTATGTACAGTGAGGTTGTTAGCGAAGCACCCGTCAATCTCAGAGAATCCTCTCTGGTTTCCATTGAGTGGGATGACTGCAAGTCGCTCCGCCATCAAGCGGTTGAGCGTTCTCAATAGGACAGACGATATGGTGATGGGTCTCCATCCATCTACCTTTTTAGGGTCGCCTGAATTCTTCGGGATCCGTGTTGTTCTAGATTTCTTTAGGCAGTCAGGGACATGCTGGGTGTATAACAAGATATTGTATAGTAGCTCGAGACGGATGGCGGGTATTTTCAGTAAGTCATTTCTAGTCATCCCATCTGGACCAGGTGAGGTTCTGGGGCATCTGGATGTCATTTGGGCAATTTCCTCACTAGTTATTGGTCTGTAGATGTTGATGTCCTCCCCCGGCTTTGACTCCACAGGGTGCTCATCCAGAGTCGATGGAACTCCCAAAATTCTTTCGTATTCCCTTTGTATTTTGGCGTCGGAGGGTCTCTGTTGGGGGGCGCAGCTGCCATTGTTGACTCCTGATATCACTTCCTGTGCCAGCTCTCTGCGGTTGGAAGTGTACTTCTTCTGAGTACAAGCGTAATCGTAGGCTCGTTCCTTCTTTTTTGACAGGTTTGGAGGCGGTGGATCTTCTGAGTTGCGCTTCTGATGTCTGAGCGGCTTTGAGAATCGAGATATTAAATTTTTCGTCCACTCATTGATCTGGTTTTTGTACCCTGGTATTCTCAGACAGACGCATCTGGCCAACTCAATGTCATCTAGTTCCTCCAAAAGTGGACTGATTTCCATAATGTGGCGTCTGACTGGATCTAGTTCATCTAAGTTAATATCGTCTAGGGTTGTTTCATTGAGATCTGGATCTTGAGTGATGGGAGAAGAGCATGTTGGTATCGAGTTGGCATTGTCTGGTGTCAAGGTGTTCGGTCTATCCTCTCACCCTGTTTCGTAGAGTTTATTGTTGCTTCTAGTTGTTCGAGCGTGATAGGTTCATAGAGAGTTATTTCTTCTGGGCTATAACTTGTCTTTATTCAATAAGCAATGGCAGATACATAAGTGTTTAAAAATGGGACATATATGTGTAAATGTACAATACGTTACATTGTTCAAGAAATAAACGAACAGACAGAGAAATTTGTATAAAGTCCTTTCACAAACACATATAACGGAAGAGGCCATATTTCCCGCACACGTACGAGCACATAACCTTCCCGGACCCGCACTAAGACGTTTTTCCTCTGTAGGTCTTGCCAGAGGTAGCTGTTAATTTATTCCCACGCTATACGCATGAAGTCTATATACACCGAGCAACTACCCCGAATTGTTGTTATCACCAGCTCTCTTCTGTTAGAAGCTGTATTAACGCCCGAAGCTTCCAGAAGGTCAGTGCTTTCCCTGCACCAGAGTCCTCGAGCTCCAATGATGAACGGGAGCACCTCAATGCGTTTTCCGGGATAGGTGGACTCAATTGCGTCCAGGAGTGCTGGCTGATTGTAGACCGCTTTCTTACTGTCGTAAGTCTCGGTGAGTGTTCTCGGGGCTTCCCAAGACACACCGACGTCAGCGATGATGATACGATCATCCCTGATGCACAGCATGTCTGGCTTGTTAAGCCTTCCAGCTGTGTCGCGGATGTGGGGCCCTTACTTCGTGCCATCGCGCATATTCTGCGGACAATAAAGTTGTGGCGAATAATCCTCTTGTCCTTTGCAATGTGACATCGCTGCAGAACGTGACAGAGGGATTCGAACCTGCCACATCCACCTCTGCACATCTTGCTCTCCCTTGGCCCATACGGAAGAGCCTTGGTCGGAAGTGTGTTGGTGCGCAGTTTTATAGCGCGAATGTAATCCTCACCAGTCCACATGGGGGGGGGGGAGGGGGGGAGGGCGAAGTGATGAATGCATTGGATGCAACATCATTGGAAGCCTGCCAGATTCCATTGCCATAAAAAGACTCCTCGAGCCGAATCCCATTTGCGCGACCAACAGCATCCTTGCTGCTGTACTGGGGCCTGACCATCTTATCTATCCTGCGCTGCCAATGGTCAACCTCCTGAAGGAATCCAGCGAAGAGTGTTGACCTATCTTTAATTTTCTGTAGTCTCCCTTTCATAATTAAGGGAATCTTCCTGGTGAAGGAGAAGATTCCGAGGCCACCAAGTTTTGTTGGAGTGTATAGAGCCTCATCAATGATGTAAGTTGGGAGCTTCAGTATCTTCTTGATGTAGTATCTGCACAATTGGTCTGCTTTACTCAGGATCTTAAGATTGATGGCAGGGAATTGCAGAGCAGATATATACCTAGGGATGAGAT
The DNA here is from genome assembly GCA_963966015.1 of Aphidecta obliterata. Lineage (NCBI taxonomy): Eukaryota > Metazoa > Arthropoda > Insecta > Coleoptera > Coccinellidae > Aphidecta > Aphidecta obliterata. Next base: position 18,359,133 of record OZ014434.1, on the reverse strand, counting down.
AGGTTCTTACAATGTCCATCTTTTGCTGGGGCTTCAATGGCGCTCGTATAACTCTATCAAGTTGTGTGGATAGGTTCTTGATGTTGGATGGGATTGCGCCATTGCTCGAGAAGTAACAGCCCAGATATTTAAAGGAATCAGCGACTTTTTTCATCGGAGGAATGGGCTCAGTTGAAACGTAGAATTTGGCTGTAGTATGGAGAAACAACTTTTTCTTGGACGGAACCACCGCCATGGACAGAGAGTGGCATTTTGAGGGATTAAGGGACAAATGTCGAGCTTGTAGAAATTTGCATACGAGACCCAACAGAAATTGGGCGTCCTTGGTGTTCTCGGCTAGAAGTAGGAGGTCATCGGCATATCCCAGTACCGAGATGTTAAGGTTACCCAGTTGTATTCCTCTCCTAATTTTTAAGCTGGCAATAAGCTCATCCATGATCATATTAAATAAGATCGGTGCCAGTGGGTCTCCTTGTTTTACACCTCTTTTCAGGGAGAGGGTAACGATTTCTTCACCATTGCAAGAGATCACAGTGGACTGGTCGAAATATGTTGCCATGATGTACTCAGTTGTATTGGCGTCCACTTTGAACCTTCTGAGTGCCCTCCGGATCGAGTGATGAGAGATTCGGTCAAAAGCCTTCTGAATGTCCAATGTAAGTATTGTAAAGGGGCGGCCCTGTATTCTCTTCTGCTTAATGATGGACTGCAGGGTAATATTATTGGCGAAACAGCCATCCAAGCTGGTGAATCCACGCTGGCATTCGTCAAGTTTGATGGTACTTGAGATTCGACTTGCAATGATTCCATTGAGCAGGCGTATTAGAATAGAAGAGATGGTTATAGGTCTCCAATTCCCAACCTCTTCCAAGTTCCCAGATGTTTTTGGAATTAGGATTGTCCTGCTCATTCGCATCGGCCTGGGGATATACTTGGAATACAGTATCAAGTTGCAAAGTATTTCAAGTTGGTAGGTGGGGATCTTCTTTAATCTGGTAGAGTCAATCCCGTCAGGACCTCCAGATGTCTTTCCCATCTTACTTATGGCGCACTCAATGTTGTATTGGGTGATAGGGGAGTATATTTCGCAAGATGATTGAGCGAAATCATAGATTGGATTCTCGTCTTGTGGAGATTCTGCCGAAAATATCTCCTCGAAGTGCCTTGATATGTTCTCAGGCTTTGGTCTGATGTCAGTGTCAGCAGCAGCAATGTCGTCGAGGATTTCATTTGCGAGTTCTTTCCTGTTGGAGTTGTACTTATGCTGCATATATTTATACAACTGGGCTCTGTGTCGCCGCCTACCTCCTGGGGTCAGTGCTGGTTTTTGTGCCGTCTTTCGCTGTCCGGATTTTTTGGATCTCCCAAATTTCCGACAGATTTCTTCCACCCAGTGGTCGAACTCCTGTTCAAATCCATCGCCTTTAGTGCACACCTTTTCGCAGATAGTGATTGCCTCGATGTCCTCAGAATCAGTGCACAAGGTGAGGATATGTTGCAAGACGGGGTCTTGAAGAATCCTGCTTTCCTCCTGGTTCGGTTCTCCGGAACCACCAGCGTCGTCATCACCAGCCTCGTCCAAATCGCCACCAGTAGCGTTCTCCACCTCGGAGTCTGATGTTTCAGTGCTCGAAGGTGAATCCGAAAAGAGGGTGACAATTTCCCCATCGTCGTTAATTCTTTGGAGACGTTCCAGGGTTTCTTGATATTGCTGGCCATATCTTTTCTTCCTGATACCCTCTCTCGGTCTCCCCAGACGCTCTACTAAGTGAGCAAGTAGGTCGTCTCCCTCATACTCGATCTCGAGCCGTGCCATCTCCCCCAGTTCCCCCGCGGTCCATGGTGTTCTCCTGGACTTTGACTCCATCTCAGCTGCCAGATCTGCGTTGTATTTGTCCGGGTGCGCTTGACGCATGTGTTGCCTCATTGATTGGTAAGAGGAGTAGTCATTCCTGCACACCGGGCAGACTCCTTCGTTGCCGGTAGGGGGTCCTCTACAAAACCTCCTCTGATGGTCTTTGAGGTTTCTTTGCGTGGTGTAAGACTTCCCGCAGACACATGGGAAAGGCATTATAGTAGCGAGTGTCGTCAGACGGAATAAAGAAAAATTTCTCGCCTCGACCGAAAAAGAAACAATTGAAAAATACACTTGCCGATTAGTGCCCGAAACACAGCCCTCCTTCTAATATATGTCGAGGGTGGTCCACATACCGCCGCCGATGATGCTCCTGCACCTGGATCTGCCCAAAAATACCGCTTTCTGCAACCATTTCCATTTTTGATGTGAAAACCCCGGCGCATCCGCCAATTCGCAAAACGGGCCTCAGAAGGAATGAAAATGTGCCCGCGAAGTCCGAGGTCCGATGGTCATTTTGGTGGTTAATATTCAATTATGGCTCCTTTACGCAGAGTTTAGGCCCAAAACGCTCGCTTGAATTCCAATAGGTGGTGTGGAAATCAATGGAAACTGAAGTAATCCATGTTTGCCATTAAAAATGCGTCGGCGGTGTATACGCAGCCGGAACTTGGCAATGGCGTAGCGTTTATACGCAGTCGGGTGGTCGGACTGCGAGGTGCACGGAAAAGCTCCGGTGCCAAAGTTCAAAAGCTCAAAGCTCCCCCATTTCGCAAAAATGCAAAAGCTCAAAAAAGCTCAAAGCTCAAAAAGCTCATCTATCGAGGTGGTGTAAAAGCTCGAGGGAGCTTTTTGGGGGAGTTGGGCCCGGTGCGTAGTTGGTAAGCTCACCCAGTTGCACCTATTTTTCCGCAAATTCACATCGGAACAAGGAGAGGCGAATTTTGCACTCTCTCACTCACGAACGGTCATAGTGACTCGTGCGAGGAGGGGTCAGGCATAACTCTGCCCCTTTTAACCATATAGACACTCCGTTCGATATTTGAAGTCCGAAGGTCAGGTTATTAAATTCCGTTCGGTTGATGGAATGAAAATGAGACGAATGCTGAATGCAACGAGAGACCGAGTTTTTCAGGCCATAAGAAGCGGTGAATAAACACACTCGCGCATATTGTTCGTGATATGGCCGGGGAATTGTACGTGAAGAATGGAATTTTTAATGAGTTCAACCTGCCATAATTTTTTAACCGCTGAACCGATTCACTTCAAACTTCACACACTTATTGTCACAGATATTACGAATCCATAGGTACAAATAACACCCCGGAGGGGCACGTAGAACCCGATTAAATTACTCAGACATCTGAGCTACGCTCACACGTCTGTCTCCCTCGACGCAGCCATTGGGCTAGTAAACATCTTTATTCAGTATAAGGCAGGTACAATGGTCTGAAGGACATACAAGTGTAAATGTATAAACAATTACAGACTTTTCACAGATATAAGTGAACATAAAGTATGAACAGAGACAGTGTATAAAGTCCATTCACGACACATATTTCGGAAAAAGGCCATGTAACCCGCACTCGAGCGACACAAAACTCTTCCGGACCCGCACAAGATGGTTTTTCCTCTGAAGGCCGTGCCAGAGGTAGCGATAAAAGTCAATCCCATGCTCTGCGCATAAAATCAATGTGAATGGAGCAGCTGCCCCGGATTGTTGTTAGGACCAGCTCTCTCCTATTGGAAGCAGTATTAACGTCCAGCACTTCCAGGAGTTGGGTACTCTCACGGCACCATAAGCCGCGTGCTCCAATGATGAAGGGGAGCACGATAATCTCCCTACCAGGGTGTGCCGTCTTGAGGGCCTCGATGAATGGAGGCTGGTCGTAGACTGCTTTCTTGCAGTAGAACGTTTCCGTGAGGGAACGAGGGGCTTCCCAACTAACTCCGACGTCGGCGACCACAATTATATTATCCCTGATACACAGCATGTCTGGCTTGTTAAGCCGTCCAGTCGTGTCCCGGATATGTGGCTCCTCCGTAATCTGCCATCCCTTTCTTCTCGCCATCGCACAGATTCGCCGGACAACGAAGTTGTGACGAGTGAATCTCTTGTCTTTTCCCAGATGGCACTTTTGTAGAACGTGGCAGAGGGACTCAAATCTATTGCAGCCGCCTCTACACATTTTATTTTCTCTTGGCCCATATGGAAGGGCTTTGGTTGGCAGGCAGTTAGTGCGCAGCTGGATTGCGCGGACGAAGTCCTCGCCAGACCACATCGGAGGAGGGGAGGCAATGAACGCGCATGATGCGGCATCGTTAGAAGCCTGCCAGACTCCGTTGCCATAGTAAGATTCCTCAAGCCTTGCCCCATTAGCTCTGTCAACAGCGTTTTTACTGTTGAACTGGGGTTTGATCATTTTATTGACCTTCCTCTCCCAGTAGCTGGCTTCACATAGACCCCGCGAAAAGGGGCGATCTCTCCTTCGCCTTCCGGAGTCTCCCTCTCATGATCAAGGGAATCTTCCTCGTGAAAGAGAAGATTCCAAGCCCTCCGAGTTTTGCTGGAGTATATAAAGCCTCGTCAATTATATGTGTGGGGAGTTTCAGGATCTTCTTGATGTAATATCTGCAGAGCTGATCAGCTTTACGTAGAATTTTGATGTTGACAGCTGGTGATTGTAAGGCAGATATATATATCTCGGGATGAGATAGACCCTTATAATTCCCATCTTTTGCTGGGGTTTCAGCGGCGACCTTATAATCCTGTCCAGTTGTTTAGACAGGTTTTCGATGTTAGAAGGAGCTGCACCTGTACTCGAGAAGTAGCAACCTAGATATTTAAAGGGCTCCGCCACACTTTTCATCGTTGGGATGGGAATCGATGAAATATAAAATTTAGGTGTTGTGTGTAGGTAGAGCTTCTTCTTTGACGGTACGACTGCCATGGTTAGGGAGCGACATTTAGTTGGACCCATTGGAGCCATTGGGCTAAATTAAGAGAATCATAGTTACTACCGCCGTTTACCTCCGCTTTTTCGTTTCTATATTGTTAGTCGAGAAAAAAAAGTCCGAGTCACGACGACTCCCCGAGGCGGTGGAGACCGGTCCTCGGGCCGGTCCTACGTCTTATCGCTCGGGACCCGGGGTCAGAACGATATCGTGTTAGACGAAACGCATCGTAAAAACAGAGTCCGAGTGACGACGACTAAACGAGCAGGTTCATCGAGTCGGCCCACGTCTCATCGGTCGGCATTTATGTCGGAAGTCGATGCAGCACGTTAATTGCTCTCTAGCTCGCGATTTGTGTCGGTAGTCGATGCAGCACGTTAATTGCTCTTTAGCTCGCGATTTGTGTCGGTAGTCGATGCAGCACGTTAATTGCTCTTTAGCTCGCGATTCAAGTCGTAAGTCGATGCATTACGTTTTTAGCTTCTCGGGCGCGATCCGGATCGGAAGTCGATGCATAACGTTTATCGCCTTTCGAGCGCGATCAAAGTCGGAAATCGATGCATCAAGTTTTTCACCTTGAGGCGCGCGTTTTGAGCTAGAATCGATGCATCACGTTTTTCGCCTAAATCGCGCGATAAAAACTAAATTAGGGTGATCATTTCTGGGCCGATCCACGTAACGGTAGATCTTCAATCGACGCACTGAGAGCTCGTTTGCTCGCTCCATCGATCGTTATCCACCGATAATCGGATCGCACTATCGTGTCTAGTTTTAGCCCCACTCATAGATGCTCATCGCATCTTTTACTACTCTATTTTCTTATGCTCCCAGGTTTTATTCGAATTCTTCGAGAGCTTTTATGTCTCGATTTTGGTCTCGAATAATGATGCATCAAGTTAATCGCCTTTCGAGCGCGATCAAAGTTGGAAATCGATGCATCACGTTTTCCACCTTGAGGCGCGCGTTTTAAGCTAGAATCGATGCATCACGTTTCTCGCCTAAATCGCGCGATTAAAACTAAATTAAGGTGATCATTTCTGGCCGATCCACGTACCGGTAGATCTTCGATCGAGGTACTGAGAGCTCGTTTGCTCGCTTCATCGATCGTTCTCCACCGATAATCGGATCGCTATATCGTGTCTAGATTTAGCCCCACTCATACATGCTCATCGCATCTTTTAGTGTAATTTTTTATGCTTTCAAGTTTTATTCGCCATCTTTCAGAGCTTTCATATCTCGGTTTTGATCTCGAATAATGATGCATATCGGATATTTTTCCGTCTCGACCGTTCACCACGGCTAAGCGGATGGTACATTATTGTCTAGATTACAGGCTTGAACACTCATGTATATATTTTCCATACATTTTCACCGCATTTCATAACGATCGTTTCAGCATAGAAACCGTCGGGTCGACCGTCCTCCACAGCTACAAGACAGATTATGTTTAGATATCCCTCTTAAAAATTGATGTTATCGGGATATTTTTCCTCATTTTATATCGAATCATTATCACTCACACATAGAAATTTTCTCGCCGTCCGGTTTTCACAGCCCCTCAAAAACTGACGCATATAAGTTCATGAATTTATGTTCCCATTTTCATCATATTGTTGTATCGAAAATCATGGTGATTTTTCTGTTAAATAAACGTAATGCATCAATGCTGTTTTTTTCTCAAGTCCAAATCCGATCCTCCAGACGAACGAAGGCCTCAGTGGCTATCGTCCGCCCCCAAACCAAGAGAAACGGTCAACGTCTAATCGACAAGACGAATCCCCAAGCTAAGGGCTGAGTATTAACAGATCGCAGCGTGGAAACTGCTCTACCGAGTACAACACCCTGCCAGGTACGTAAGTCGTCTACAGACAATTCAAAGCTTCAACATCGAAATAGCTCACCCATGATCGACCGTCAAGGGGCCAGGTCAACGTGGCAAGAATCGATCCCGCCGTCGACCATCAGCCCCAAACGGCAACCTTGGCTCGTGCGACACCAGACGAAAACGTCTGATGCCTAGTAATGTGACATTGTTTTGAGCCTTTCGACTCATAGAAACTCAAAAAGGTATCGTTACCACCTTTGACTAGACAGGATACGGCCTTAGAGGCGTTCAGGCATAAACCCACGGATGGTAGCTTCGCACCACCGCCTGCCCGATCGAGTGCGTGAACCAAATGTCCGAATCTACGGTACCTCTCGTACTGAGCAGGATTACCATCGCAACGACAAGCCATCAGTAGGGTAAAACTAACCTGTCTCACGACGATCTAAACCCAGCTCACATTTCCTATTAACGGGGGTATTAACGACGCTTGGGAAATTCTGCTTCGCAATGATAGGAAGAGCCGACATCGAAGGATCAAAAAGCGACGTCGCTATGAACGCTTAGCCACCACAAGCCAGTTATCCCTGTGGTAACTTTTCTGACACCTCTTGATGAAAAATCTTCAAGCCAAAAGGATCGATAGGCCGTGCTTTCGCAGTCCCTATGCGTACTGAACATCGGGATCAAGCCAGCATTTGCCCTTTTGCTCTACGCGAGGTTCCTGTCCTCGCTGAGCTGGCCTTAGGACACCCGCGTTATTCTTTGACAGATGTACCGCCCCAGTCAAACTCCCCGCCTGGCAGTGTCCTCTGATCGGATCACGCGGGAGCGTTTATCGGCGCCCGTAACCAAGGACGCGACCACGCCCGATACGTTCGCGTGAACGAACGACAACGGAACGAGACCGGTCTCGGCACGCAGCACCACTCTACGCGCTTGGTTCGAGAACACCGTGACAGTCGCAGCCACTAGAGAACGCACGCGTTCCGCCTTTCTTCTTTCGTTGCCGTGCCTGTTTTCAGGCGTGGGCTATCTCCATGACAACTTGACTAAATTAGTCTCTATCTTTCGCTGCTCGTAATAGCTGTTCCACTCCTAATCAGGATATCTTTTTGCGACCTATCCATCTTTTGCCTTCAACCCTTCCCTGGATAATCAGGCGAGGGATGTGATATTTGGGGCTTCGTATTATGCTTATTCAGCTGTCTGAGTACATCTTCATTACTGGTATGTGCAGTCCAAGGAATTTTGAGGATTCTCCGATAGCACCACACGCTTCTATTTTATTCATGGTGTCAACTTTAAGCGTCCATGTCTCACATCCGTACAAGAGAATGCTCCATACGTAACAGCTGAGTGTTCTTAGCCGCGTCTAAACTGTAAGGTTTCTGTCAGTGAGAGTTGGTTTCCATTTGTTAAATGTTCTACGTGCCATTTCAGTCCTAGCTTTTAGCTCCTCGTCGCATGTTATTTAATTGTTCAGCCAGCTACCCAAATATTTGAAATGTGGTACTTTTCAATGTTGTTTCCGTTGATTCTATGTTTATTTTACCCACGATCATCAATTTTATCTTCTTGATGTTTACATTGATGATCTTCGACCAGCCTCATGCACTCCATCCAGCAGCTTTTGCAAGTCTTCCATGTTCTCCGCAATGATGGCAGTGTCATCTGCGTATCTTACGTTGTTTATAATTTCACCACCTATCTTCACTCCCTCCGTCCTGCCATATAAAGCCTCTTGAAATATGTTCTCTGAATACAGGTTGAACAGCAGGGGTGACAGAACGCATCCTTGTCTAACGCCGCTTTTTATTGGTATTTCACCTGTAACGCTGTCACCTAACCTAACAACAGCTGTTTGACTATGATAAAGGTTTATCAAAAGGCGCATATCTTAATAGTCTACGTTATATGATTTCAGACATGGGAAAAGTTTTGTGTGTTTGACTTGGTCGAATGCTTTTTCGAAGTAAATAAAGCATATATATATATATATATATATCAAGGATTTTTATATATATATATATATGTTTTTTCGGAACTCTCTTTTGTAATATTGTCCTCGTGCAGAAAAGGGCTTCGCGCGTGCCCAGTCCACTACGTAATCCGAACTGTTACTTGCAAATATTGTGTTCACATTTGGTATATATTCTGTTGAGGAGTATCTTCAAGAGTATTTTCAAAGTGTGACTCATTAGGCTAATTAATCGGAAGTCATTACACTTATTAGCTTTGTTGGTTTTGGGTAGGGCGATGAAGATCGATTTCTGCCAGTCGCTGGGAAGTTTACCAGTTTGGTGGACTGGTTTGAAGAATGCCGCTAGAATAGATATGCTCTCCAGCAGTTTTATTAGTTCTATAGGAATTTCATCGGGTTCTGGAGTTTTTCCTGCTTTTTATTGCTGTATTGCTTTTTGAACTTCGGATTTTAGAATGTTTGGTCCGTGTTCTGTCATATAACCAGTCAGTAGATTCTCTGGCGTTTCGAGGGTCTCGTCCTCGAACAGTTGTTTGATATACCGTTGCCACTCATTACCTGATCTTCCTTTGTTAACAGTACCTTTCCACTCTCGTTATGTAGTACTGTTGGTTCTTTCTTTTGTATATACCATAATGTTCTTTTAGCTTTTTGTGTAAGTTGAAGTCATCGTGCATGTTCTGAAGATGTTCGATTTCTTTGCAGGTTTCTCTGAGCCATATTTCCTTTGCCTCCTTAATTTCCTTGCGAATTATTTGATGTATCCTCTTGTATTCACTATGATTGTTGTTTTTGTATTTGCGTCTCTCCTCCATGAGGTTCAATATGTTCTGTGTCATCCATCCTTCTTTTCCTTTTTTCACCTTTGGCTTTACTATCTGTTGAACTCTTCCATTTCTCCAGGAAGTTCTGATATCTCGCCAATTTTCTTCGACATTCTTGTTATCAACGGGAAATGTTATAGTTGCATGTATATTTTCATTTATTTCCCGAGTTAGTTCTTTGATTGTTTCAGGGTCCTTCAGTATATGTTGTTGTATTCGCGAGGTTTTCATTGGTTGTTTCCACTTTTTGAGTTTAACGTTCAGTGTTGAGCATAACAGGTTGTGGTCAGAATGCACGTCTGCTCCAGGATATGTTTTCGTCGACTTATTACAATTACGGAATCGTCGCTTGATCAAGATGAAGTCGATCTGATTTCTTCCTGGCAGAACTGTACAAGTCGTATTCCTCTGTCGTTGCGTACCTCTAGACCGTACTGTCCAGTGACATCTTCTGTTGCTTCTCTGCCCACTTTTGCATTCCAGTCTCCCATAATTATGGTGATTTCGTGTTTTCTTGTCGCCTTCATTATGTCTTTAATTTGCTGATAAAACTTTTCGACCTCGTTGTCATCATGGTCAGTAGTAGGGGCATAGACCTGAATAATGTTCACATTAACAGGTCTCATCGCCATCTGTAGCAGTATTACTCTGTCTGACAAGGGCACAAAGTTTCGTACTGATCTACTGAGGGGTTTACCTAGTATTATAGCCACTCCGTTTCTGTGAGATGCATCTCTCGTTCCTGATGTGTAAATTGCATAATCCTCTGAGTCAAAGTTGGTTGCGTCCGGCCATCTTGTTTCGCAAACTCCCAGTATTTGTATGTCTATCCTCTGCATCTCCAATAGTAAGTTGTTCAGTCTTCCCGCGCATTAAGCGTTCGAACATTCCATGTTCCCATTTTCAGATCAAATCTTCTTATCTGTCGATTTCTCTCATGAGGTTTTCGCATGATCACGACCTGAGAGGCCTCATCTCCTCTCCTGCCGAATCTTGGTATCCGATTTCCATGATTAGTAACAGTTTTTAATTGGGGTGTCAGTGTCATGGTGATTTTCCTGGGAATCATGAAGATCTTTAATACAGTGGTTTCCCATTGCCTTCTGTATCCTTATGCCGTTGACCATTCTATTGGTTCATCCGCCTTCGAGGCCAATTTCTTGACCCCAGAGCAAAAGAGTGCCCTTCACTTGCCAGCTCTTCCTGAAGGAATTGGTCGGCAAGTGGGGACTACTTATTCCGGCAGTCGCTCGGTCGTCAGAGCCTCGTCGGTTATCTAGCAGGGTGCACCGGATAACTAATGTAATTACTCGAGCAGGTGAGGTTGACATTTGGGTAAGCAATCTGCTTATCCCTTACACCCCCTTGTTCCGCCTTACCGAGTAAGTAAAGGAACGATGAAAGTGGTGGTATTTCACTGTTGATGTTACCATCTCCCACTTATGCTACACCTCTCATGTCTCCTTACAATGCCAGACTAGAGTCAAGCTCAACAGCGTCTTCTTTCCCCGCTAATCTTTCTAAGCCCGTTCCTTTGGCAGTGGTTTCGCTAGATAGTAGGTAGACCTCAGCATATACGTTTTCGACGGCTTGAGTCAGTACGAGACTATCTCTTAGCCATCAATTATTGCACATAATTCCATACAGTCATCCCTGTCTGTATGGTCATCATTGGTCAAAAAGCTATGCTACCAGATTTATTCTTGAAGAGAATCGCGACCCGTGAAGTTAATCAAGTGGCCTATTAAAATTTAAAATTTTGAAAAATGTTTAACTTATAATTTTGTTCACAGATTTATCTCTTATGCTCGTTCGTTACCTTTGCTCTTTTTCGGTAGCATTTAAAAAAATTCCCATATGGAATTGTGTTTGATTTCTTTGATTCACATGATTATTATCATGTTTGCCTTAATGGCTAATTCCCTTCGTTACCGATTAGTGTGCTCTAGTGCTGAATTTACACTTCGAAGGCTGATCAAGAGGGCATAGATCTATCTTTTTACATCTGTAGATGGTTTTCTTAGAATGATGATTATTGATTTTCGCTACTCCTATCAAGGTAGATGCGAGACAAAATCTCAACTGCCGTTTCAGTTGTTTGCCGGCGCAAGGCCGGCGAAAGTAAAAGATCGTGTGGACGATCTGAATAGTGTCTTAGATTTTCGAACCTATAGTTTTCATATATACTGCAGAAAAATAAGACATGGCTTGAAGTTTCCTCCGCGCAACATGCACACCCAGAATCAGGTGCCGTGTCCCGTAATTACGCACGTCAGGTGGTAATTGGGACTGAAGTTAACGCTCCTAAAGTCGACCTTTGGTATCCGTGCATGAGTATTCCTTCCAGTGATGTCGGAATCCCATTCGCTTTGCCATTTCTGTTTCAACATGCCCAGCAACTAGTAGTAAGTATTGATATAGTTGGGCTCTGTATCTTCTTCGGCCAGCAATTCTCTCAGGCCTTTTCGGTCGGTTCTTCGGACCCGCCTTCAATTCAAACCAATACTCTAAATCTTTCAGTCCCTCCTTGTATCGGGATATGAGGAATACTCGGACGTTCCTCTCGAATAATAAAGATCATATAGTGGTTTTGAGAGCTGATAAAGGAAACGTCACGGTTGTAATGAGCAGAGATGAATATCTAAACAAATGTACAGAACTTCTTGATGATTCGCAAACCTACGAAAAGTTGGAATCTGATCCAACTGTTCGTGTTCAAAACAAGAACAACAGATTCGTCAAAATTCTGCTTAACAAAGACCTTAAACATAAGGCTGTTGCAAAGCGGAGGCCTTTCCGTTCAAAAGTTACAATTTTGTATGGTTTTTATGGTTCTGGTCATGCGATCTGGATAAAATATTGCTTTAATATATCATTCTCGATTGAAATACAAAATTTCATCTCGATCGAATCCGTAGTTTCGAAATTATCGAGAAATCAAAATTTCGAACGACCGTATTTACGGAACCCCTTGTATAATTCTGCTCATTGATAAACGTGAACGCGACATTTCAGATCCACACCTATCCTGAAAATTTCAAGTCCCTAGGCCTTGCCGTTCGAGAGTTATGATTCTCTATGGTTTCTATGGTTCTGGTCATGTGATCTGGAGAAATGTAGCTTGAATATATCATTCTCCATTAGTATACCGAATTTCGTCACGATCGAATCTGTAGTTTTGAAATTATGAAGAAAACTAAATTTCAAACGACCATATTTACGGAACCCCTAGTATAATTCTGCTCATAGATGAACGCGATCACGACATTCGAGATCCACACCTATCCTGAAAATTTGAAGTCCCTAGGCGTTTCCGTTCAAAAGTTACAATTTTCTATGGTTTCTATGGTTCTGGTCATGCGATCTGGACAAAATTTCACATGTAGCTTGAACACCTCATTCTCCCTTCGAGTGCAAAATTTCATCTCGATCAAATCTGTAGTTTTCAAGAAATCAGGTGAACAAAACTTTGAACGGCCATATTTACGGAACCCCTGATGGAATTTGGCCCAATAACGAACTTAACCGAGGCATTCGGGAACTGAACACTCATTTAAAATTTCAAGTCTCTAGGTTGTTCCGTTCGAGAGTTATCGTGCTTACGGCCGGACGGACAGACTCGAATTTTCCGACGGATTCGTCATCAGTGAGTAGAACATAGTCGATTGAGACCATTTTCGGCTCAAAATTCGAAAAATACAGACATCGTGACGAAATGATATAGCCCTCGTGTAAGTAGTATGAGCGCTCAAAAAACATCAAGAAAATCAGGTCAATTTTGCTGAGCAATAGCTTTCCAGTGTCTCTCATCCAGTGGTGGAATAATTGGTACGCTTAGTACGCTTGAGCGTAGGGCCCCGAGGTCCACAGGGGCCCCCTGATCGGAATCAAAATTTCTTCAGAATGAAAATTCGTCTTGCAAGTGAATATGAATAATAATGAAGAATAGAAGAATATCGTCTAAATTTTCTGTTACACGAAACGCAACCAGACCTAGAGCAAAATTCAGCTGTCAGTAAAAAAATAACACCAAATCAGAGGTTCAGCATCTGCATGTTTTCTCCAATTATTCTTATCGGCCTGCAATAAATTCCAGCAACGGTGGCAGTAAAGTTGTCGGCATCCCTTTGAAATATAGGTACATGCCACCGTCGATATGGGAGGGATGCAAGAAACTTGTTTTGCATTTCTTAATTTGAAAATGAGTATTTGTCATATTGTCATAATCATTGAGCGCTCGTACAACTTACACGAGGGCTATATAATTTCGTCACGATGTCTGTATTTTTCGAATTTCGAGCCGAAAATGGTGATGACGAATCCGTCGGAAAATTCGAGTCTGTCCGTCCGTCCAGCCGTCCGTCCGTGAGCACGATAACTCTCGAACGGAATGTCCTAGAAACTTGAAATTTTCAGAGTAGGTTCGAATCTCGAATGCCGCGGTTAAGTTCGTTATTGGGCAAAATTCGCCAAGGGGTTCCGTAAATATGGCCGCTCGAAATTTTGTTATCCTGATTACTTTGAAACTACAGATTCGATCGAGATGAAATTTTGCACTCTAATGGAAAATGAGGTGTTCAAGCTACATGCAAAATTTTGTTCAGCTCGCATCACCAGAACCATAGAAAATTGTAACTTTTGAACGGAAACGCCTAGGGACTTGAAATTTTCAGGATAGGTGTGGATCTCGATTGTCGTGATCACTTTCATCTATGAGCGGAATTATACCAGGGGTTCCGTAAATATAGCCGTTTGAAATTTAGTTTTCTTGATAATTTCCAAACTACAGATTCGATCGTGACGGTATTCTGTATACTAATGGAGAATGATATATTCAAGCTACATTTCTCTAGATCGCATGACCGGAACCATAGAAACCATAGAAAATCATAACTTTCGAACGGAAAGGCCTAGGGACTTGAAATTTTCAGGGTGGGTTTGGATCGCGAATTTCACGGTCACGTTCATCAATGAGCAGAATAAGACTAGGGGTTCCGTAAATATGGCCGTTCAAACTATTTTTTTCCTGATAGTTTCGAAACTACTGATCGGATTGAAATGAAATTTTGCACCCAGCTGAGGAATAAAGTTTTCAAACTACGTGCAAAATTTTGTCCAGATCGCATCACCAAGACCATAGATACCGTAGAAAATTCTAGCGAATTATCGAAAAAAAATTGATCCGCTGAAGCACTGACATGAAGTCTGGAATTTCGCCTAAGTTTCAGAATTTTTTCGACAGCTTTCGAAAATTCCCTCAATTGATTTCTAAAACTGGAAAATGCGAATCCACCTACAAGGTGCATGTACGAGCGCTCAAAAGCTCCTGCCTTCACGGCAGTGCTTTTCGTAATTTTTTTATAACCTTAAGGTCTCTAAGGAAGGTAGGAAAGTAGGAATACTGATGAACGAGTTTTATTCCTCGTTCTATTTGCTAAACTTGCAACTTGCTTTCATAGAAGATAGTATTGTGGTAAACTGAACAGTGTTGGTGTAAATGAACAATTTCTTTTCATCTTTGGACTTCTAATTCGAGTGATAACATATTCTTTCTGGACTATAAAAGGTAAGCTTTATTGTTTCAGGTTCATGTTTTTGAAATCCCATTCTTCCATATTATTTTAATTCCAGGCTTCTCCAATTTCAAAAATAATTGTTCATTCTCCAATGAAGGAATGGTAGAGGGGGGAATCTTTCCGCTAGTCAGTTCTACTTCTTTCTAGATAATTACTATTCTAAAGAAACGAGTATTCGAAGCCGAGTTTTGGAGTGTTTTCAGCGTTACATTTTTCGATATTCTGACTATTTTATAATGTCTAGATCTCCTACGAGAAACTAATTCTTGGCCGAATTTTCACTAACTTGATTTGGATTTAAATAATGAAATAGAAATAAAACAAATAATTTCGGTTTAAATATATGGATATTTGCATTTGAATTTAATATGGATATTTTCGTTTAAATATTGATTCAATTTTTTTTAATTTTCGCCCATCCACCGATATATTGATTTACTATAGGTACTAAATGGTCTATTAATTTCTCACCATGATGAGGGAATCATCAGTGAAGCATCTCAGTTCAAAGAATTCCTAAAACTCTTAAAACATGAAAAAAAACGAGTTGTTCGCAGATGTTGGAAATATTCTATGCTAAGGGAATGATAGAAGTTTTCTCGAACTCATATATAGCTCTGAAGTTATTTTCAACATTGAGAGCAGAAATGTCTCAGTCCTCGAAGCCGCGGAAACGGGCTGAGAGAAAAGAAAATGGCTACTCCTTTGGGACAGAGGAGACATTGTCAACCCCCACAATCCAAAAAGAAGACCAGAAAAAACCTACCGAAACTAATGATGCAGCAGGAGGGCCACCTACGAAGAAGTCGTATATTGCAGCCTTGCAAAAAGGAAAATGCCCAGAAGAAGCTATTTCTGCAACCGCAGAAGAAATTGAAGGACTTGCTCCAATCGAGCAAAAAAAAGGGAAAGTCCCTCCAGTGACATTAAAAGGCACGTCCGACTGGACACAAATCTCGAGAGAGATGCAAATGTAGGGTATTTAATACCTGAGAACGACCACTGTAAGAGACGGCATTCGTGTTGTTCCCCAATCCCCCGACGACCACAGGAAGATGACGAAATTCCTCGAGTCGAGAAATAAAGAGTTCTACACCCTCCAAAGAGGAGAAGAGAAGAGAATCTACGCGGAGGTACGTTATCTGCCACTAGACGCCGATATTAACATCATCTTAGAAGACCTCGCCGAGCAAGGCATTACCGACGCGGATGTCATAAGGATGGCATCCTCCAACAAAACCAAAAAGGCAATACCCTTATTCTTGGTGAAAACCCAAAATAAGAAGGTATTCGAAGTGAAACAGCTCGACAGTATAAATTGTGTAGTAGAGCCGAAAAAAAAGAGCATTGGATCTGGCCAATGTCATAGATGTCAACGTTGCGGACATGCGCAAAGTAAATGCACATTCCCATGGAGATGTGTTAAATGCTCTGGAGCGCACAAAAGTAAAGATTGTACGCTTACAAGAGAAAACGAGGAGAGAATTGCTACCTGTGCGCTCTGCGGTAAAACAGGTCACCCAGTCAGCTACAAAGGATGTAGCGAGTGGAAACTGGTGACCAAAAAGAAGACTGCGACCAAAGCAAGAAAAGAAGAACAGAAAAAGATGTCTAATGTCCAACAAGAACAGAAGGAAGAAGATAAGAAAACGCTACCACTCAAACAAGAGCAGAAGAAAGAAGTCCCAAAAAATGGAAAATCCAAGAAGAGCAGCCAAAAGAAGAAAGAAGAGACCAACAAGAAAGGACCCGAAACCACCGAGGATCTAGATACCTTCACCAAAAATATCATGAGCAAGCTCATGAAATTCCTGGAAATAGAGATGGACAAAAAGTTCCGAAAACTCACTGAACCCAATTGATGGAGCTAGTGAATAACGAAAATAAAAACAACCTAAAGATAGTCTCATGGAACGCAAACGGTCTACGAGCCCGTAGATCTGAAATAGAAGAAATAATATCAGAGAAACAACCGAATATTATAGCCATTCAAGAGACGAGACTATCTTCAAGAAATAGAATTTCATTTCCCGACCATGAAATATACAGAAATGACAGAAATTGTACAGGAGGGGGCGTAGCCCTAATAGTCAAGAGGAACATCGACCACTATTTTGACGGTGTACTGAATAATGGGCGAATAGAAACCGTCTCGATTATAGTTAATACTAATCGAGGACAAATGAAAATTACGTCAGCCTACAAACCACCCCAAAATGACTTGATAGAGGAAGATCTGAAAAAGATGCTTGAAGGAAACTACCCGAACATCATTATTGGCGATATGAACTGCAAATCAAGAGAATGGAATAGCAGAACTGAAAACCAAAATGAGAAGAAGCTCAAGAAGTACGCCGAAAAACTGAATGCCATAGTATTAGGATCTGAAATTCCGACCTACCTGCCCAGAAGTAATGGCCTACCGGACGTATTAGATATCGTCATAGTGACAGATATTACCCAAGATTTCACACTTGATACTATAGAAGAGGGTACATCAGACCACAACCCAATAGAACTCAGATTGGGACGAAGACCGATAACAGAAGAACTTCAAACGAAAGACTTCACAGACTGGAAAAAGTACCGTGAAATACTCCTCTACACGGAGCTAATGGGATGGCCTACTCAGAGCTAGAAAAAGCCGAAGCGCTGGTCGACGCAATAGAACGAGAAGCCAGAATCAACTACAGAGAAGACAATGAAGACTTAGAAGAAGAAGTCGAAGGAAATGAAGAATTGATGTTGGAACCGCAGGAAGGCGATACCATCCCAAACCCAACAACATCAACGCAAATTAAAGAAATCATCAAGAAATTGAAAAACAGAAAAGCTCCAGGAAAAGACAAAGTAACAAACTTTATGTTACGGAAATTGCCCAGAAAAGGAATAGCAGCGCTAACCAATATAGCAAACGCAGTGATGAGAACAGAATACTATCCGGAAAGATGGAAAACAGCAGAAGTAATTGTGTTGAATAAGCCAGGAAAAGATAGGAAATTCCCACAAAACTACAGCCCGTTACTGTCACAGATTTCCTGAAAAAGAAGCCCGAGAAGATATTTGAAAGAGTAGTAACAGAAATTGAGTAATCTCAATTTAAATTATCCAGAAGAAGAGACTCCTATGGAATTCAAATTCATAGGTAACACAATTATCACACGACAAAGATCGTGATAGAGATACAAACAAGAAGAGTCAAAAGGTTAATAGGTAATAAATGCCCGGAATCTAAAACAGCAGGTTAGGTTTAGTTAGAGTAGGTCGTGCTTCACACGAAGTCTCACACTGTTCTATCTATCGAAGATAGTTCGTCCATGAGGATTCCCCCTGACTAAACAAAAAAAGAATACGGACACTCCCGAACACCTCGATGTTTTCGGCTGCATCGAGGGAGGCAACTTCCTGATAGAAGTTTCATATCGCGATGCCTCATGCAGTGTATGTCTCACCACTGCACGCGGGAACTTCATAGCGTTAAACATCAACGACGCCATTAGGCATGCTTTGGACCATCACGATCTTCATACCCTCTCGTTTAAATGTAGGGACTGTCACAAGGGGTATGTGTCCAAACATGCAGCTCTATGCCATGTGCCGGAATGCACCGGCCCGAATGTACCACCACCTAATGCAGTCAGGTGTGAACAATGTGATAGGTACTTTCGGGGTCACATGGGGCTATCACAACACGAGCGAACGGCTCATCCCCAAATAAGGAATGAAGGCAGAGTAGGAACCTCCGGGGCCGCTGATAGACAGCGTGCTCCCAGAGAGGGGGGCTTCACGGTGAAGGAAGTCCTCATGCTAGAACTGGAGCAGAGGTTCAATGGTGCGAAAAGAATGGAGGGATTTTTGAATAGGACCGCTAAGCAGTTGAAGGATAAACGGGCTCTGTCCTCTTATAGAGCTTTGCGGGACGCGTATCTGCGAGACCATCCGCCGCAGAACGCACCCTCGAGCCACCCTGGTACATAAAGTGAGAGCGATACTACCGACCAGGAAGAGATCGTTGAGCGATCCAAATCTGCTGCCCCTAGGGCACATATTCCACAGATACGGGTGACTCCAGCACCCGACGATTTGTCATCTCTAGGGTCAGCAGACTGGAGAAAGGGGATTTTAGAGCACGCTCTGGCTCATCAGATACCTCCAAGCGCTACCCCAGACAAGTCGACCGAAGCTGTCCATCTTCTGCGGGGCGCCCTCCAGCTTGTCTCGGAGCCTGATTTTGAGTTTTCACAAGCTCAGATCGACTTCCTCTACCAGGAGGCAACTTCACACTTCCGAACATCTGAAGGTAGAGATGGAGGAAACACCTGCCCCAGGGTTCGGGGCAAGGGGCGCAGCAAAAAGCGTTTCCTGCAGCCCGAACCCAAGAGCTATATAAGAAAAATCCAGGTGAGGTTGCCAAATATGTCCGTCAAAACGTAGATTGGATAGAAGGCCACATCCAGCCTCCTATGACGGACGTGAAGGAGCTTTATACAAAGTTATGAGGAGTAGCACCGCTGGCGGTGATGCCCGAGGGCATAGACGAGGAACTGATACCATCCTCACAAGCTCTCCCCCCTTCACAGTAGACGAAATCCGGAAACGGATTTCTAGCATGAAACAATCTACGGCCCCCGGGTTAGACGGCTCAAGACGTGTTGACGTCTTAAAGAAGGGCGTTTCGGAAGTGCTCCACATGCTATACAATCTGTTGTTAGTTGCTGGGAAGCTACCAACAGAGTGGAGTATAAACCGGACTACACTCATCCCCAAAGAAGGAAAGGACCCTTCCCAAATAGAAAACTACAAACCTATAACAATTCCATTCTTGTTGAGCAGGATATTTTGAGGATGTGTAGACCGTAAGATACGGTCTGTAGCCGGATTTACACCCCGCCAAAAAGGGTTCATTTCGGAAGCGGGGTGCTCCAATAATGTTCACATCCTTGTGGAGCTGCTGCGACACTCCAAGAAAAACTCGAAAAACCTGGTCGTAACGATTATGGACATAACGAAAGCGTTTGACACCGTCCCACATTCCATCTTGGGCGAATCGTTACGAAGAAAAGGCCTACCACCGGAAGTTGTGCATCTGCTGGAAGAGATGTGAATACAAAAATATCCACAAGAGATGGGATATGCGAGATCAAGCTCCAGCGAGGGGTTAGGCAAGGTGACCCCTCAAGCCCAATTCAATGCAGTGTTAGAACCCTTATTGCTGCAGCTGCAGAGTAAGTCCGGGTACCAGATCTCGAATGATACCCAGATAGCGGTGTTGGATTTCGCCGATGACTTAGTCATCGTTAGCGAAGATGTACAACAGGCCAACAATCAACTACGCACAGTGGAATCGTACCTAGGGAGGTTAGGTATGAGCATAACGCCAGCTAAATGCGTTACATTCCACATAAAGCCGCTGCATAAAACCTGGAGCGTAGTTGACCCCGGACTGACACTGTCGAGTGGAGAGCGGATCCCGCACTGCGGTGCGGGCGGCCGTTACAGGTACCTTGGTGTGGAAATATCTCCTTGGGCTGGAATATCATATGAGAGCATAGAGTCTGACCTTGCATCAATGCTTAGTAGAGTTCGAAAGCTAGCGAACACCAGAAGGTTAACCTCATCTCCACCTACCTAGTTCCCCACTACCTGTATGCGTTGGGATGGCAGCACCAGCAACATCACAGTTAAGAAAGCTGGACCAGGCCATACGGGTAGTCATTATAGATATACTTCACTTGCCACAGTCAATTACCGATAGCCTTCTTTACTGTGGCAAACGAGACGGTGGGCTAGGTTTCCCACGACTAGAGACTCAGGTCGTGGGCGCCACTCTAAGGGCGGGATTAAGGTTCGTTACGAACAGCGTCGATCCCGTCATGCAAGCTCTAGCAACCGGGGCTGGTTTGGTGAAACGTCTCGTCAAACTAGCCCAAGGCGCACGGTTGCGATGAACCATAACAGAAAGGGATTTGAAGGCGTACAAATCAAGGGCGAAGAAGCGAGAGCTTGCACCTTGGTAATGCATGGCTTTACTTTCCGTCTCTCCTGAAGCCATGCAGATATATAACTGCTCTCAAAATGCGAACGAACACGTGTCCGAATCGAGTGGCGTTAAACAGAGCTGTGCCACAACCGGATCTCTTGTGCCGCCAATGTGGGTCCAAGCTTGAGACACTTGGCCACATACTGGGTGAATGTATTGGCACGAAGGCAAAAAGAATCCGAAGGCACAACGAGATTTGCGACCTCGTTGTGGACAGGTTAAGAAAGCAGAGAGAACAGGTGGTGATAATCGACGAGTCGAGGCTAACTCACCCAGTAGCAGGGAATCTCAAACCGGACTTGGTGGTAAAGTACCAGGAAAGGTTTTTTGTGGTCGACGTTACGGTCCGCCACAAGGATGGGGACTCTCTTGCGAAGGGACGTACCGACAAGGTACAGAAATATGGCTCGTTGCTACCTGACCTCCAGCGAAGGTTAGGAGGGACCGCTGGGGAAGTCCTACCAATTGTGGTAGGAACGAGGGGAGCGATGCCCAAGGAGACGATTTCACCGATAGCCAGTCTTGGCATTAAAGATAAATCGACTCAGAAAACGATTTCGATGATCTCTCTTAGGTGCTCAATCGAGATCTTCCATGAGTTCACGCTCTCCTCCGTCGCTGTGGGTTCCGGCGACGCGGGCAGGAAGACCCCCGGAATCTTCCTGGTCCCTAAATGCCTCAATCAAAGAAAGACATATGCGGCTAAGTATTGGCTCGTCTTGTGAGAGAGTCCTTGTATAGTTCCATGTTAATTTTTAGTTTATTGTAACATTTTTTTGTGGTGTTCAATATACAATGTGTGATTAGGTGATGCCCTTATTGGCATCCACCTATTTCATATATACATTGTTTGTGCCATACTTGTGAGTATGTGCATGTCTGCAAGTCAATACTTAGTCCGCGAGTCGTGTCATCAGGGGGGGGGGGGGGGTCTGCGACACGGGCCGGCCGGACGGACGGACAGACTCGAATTTTCCGACGGATTCGTCATCAGTGAGTCGAACATAGTCGATTGAGACCATTTTCGGCTCAAAATTCGAAAAATACAGACATCGTGACGAAATGATATAGTTGTACGAGCGCTCAAAAAGGAGACCACTGGAGAACTTTAGTTAGTCTTGACATAATCGGGATCGTGAATTTATGTACGAATCGTTCGACATTTTCCATCCTTGTAAATCTTAAATAAACTCATTTTAAAAAACCCCGTTGTTCACCACTAAAACATAATTAACGCCAACACACGTAAAATTAACGTAGGTATGCGATTTTAACCGAAATATCTGTTTCCGCGGGACGAGCGTCTGACAGTGCTTTCCCCACTCCTAAAACACAAAAGTGCCGCCGAATTAGTGTTGGGCGATACTTCGTAAAGTATCGATACTCTGGATCGTATTATATCGAATCAAGTAGTATCGATACTGAAATCGTATCGCTTCGAAAGTATCGATACATCAAATATCGATACATTAAATATCGGATTCTTTCGTTTTAAAAAAACAAATTTTGGGACTTCCATGAATTATGTTTTGTTATATTTTCGGTTTATCAAAACTGTCCTGAAGTTGTGTAGCGGAGAATTTCCGAGGAAGTTTATGACTGTCGTAAAATTATTGTCGTTTGTCGGTCTCGTCCCCTAATATAATAAAATACAAACAAAATACTCATCTTTCTGTTGAAGAATTGGAGTTGCTTCTCATTAATAACAATCTCCCTTTTCATTTCGATAATTCCCTAAAAAAATCGAAACACGAACAATTTGTTGAAACGATCTGAAATATCTAATCAAATTCATATTAGATTGCTCATTTATTTTGAGTCTTTCTGAAGTTATGAATTCAACATTATTGTTATGATGAAAAATGAATGAATGAATATGAAATCAACCCGCATTGTTTTATTCAAACCCAGATACTGAAGATCATAGTAGATTAATGAAATGCATATTTTTGATTGAAATTACCTTCACTAATATTGAATTTTTTTTTAGACGAATTTATGTCAGAATTGGATATTTTTGTGTATATTTTGCGTTTCGTTCTTGAATGTGTTTTTTAAGGGCTTTTCGAGTTTTTCAAACGACTCGTACTTTTGAGAGATTTCTACAAGAAATCTTTAATAATTCGATACATCATCTTAGGCAAATAGATATCGAGCAGTTCAATTGTTAGAATTTGCTATCCAAATAGTCCAAGTAGGTAATAATTACATCAACATACTTATTCAAATAATACTGCCTATTGCCTGTGAAATGGAATTCCAGATGTGGCGAAGCCATAAAAATGTTGTAACTTGTAACCGCTTATGGTCCTTTTTCATATTCATTGTTTAGAACAAAATCACGGAACGATTTGAGTTTTCTGAATTCACGTGTCTGGTGCTCAGAGCTTGGTTGGAAATTTATATATATTTATCTTTACATTTCATTCTTGTTTGAACAAACTTAAAAGACGGGATAATGGTCATTTCGACTATCCAAAGTATTCAATACTTCTGGTTATTCTAGAGTTTGTTGTCGATCAATGTTTTCGTTGTTTTTCTGAAATAGATAGTAGGTTTCGATATACATAATACGATCCAGAGTATCGATACTTTACGAAGTATCGCCCAATACTATGTAACTAATGTTAGGTGAAAGCACAGTCGACAACCTGACGAAGCTTGTCAATTTTTTCCACCCTAATATACAGATAAAGAGTTTTACTTTTGTCTGCGGAGTTAATTTTATGGTTCGATAATCAGGAGGATTTTTTCGGATATTTTTACGGATGCGTCAGATTTTTTCGAATTTTTTGTTGCTTTTTTGCGAAAAATTCGGATTTTTTGGTGGAACACCATTGGCAATACTGCCACATACAGAAATGTATTGTGATGCGAAATCCAAACATAAGCTTCGGAAAAGAAGCAAGCAAATTTTATTTTATTATTTCGATACTCGACCACCGATACACGCCATTAAGTATCGATACATCTTGGTATCGGTAAGTAAAGTATCGATACAAAATATCGAATATCGTAACGAAAAGTATCGATACAGTAAAATATCGATACGTATCGCCCAACACTACGCCGAATGCGGCATCACATCAGTCGGTTTTAGTGTGTTATAGTGTATAGTAGAGTTCGCGAGGCATGAAAAGAGCTCTAAAACAGATTTTCGTGTGAACTTCATTGCTAAAATGTATGGACCTCTTGGTATCATTCCCTACATCATAACAATGCAAAATCACTTGGTCGTCAAAAAATCGTCCTGTGCAGGAAGTGGTGGGGGGCATTTTTCCAAAAATTTACAAAATTTTTTTTTTCGTTTATAATTATCTACATCCAGTGACTTATATTCAAACAAATTTTCATCGAAATATACGATTCAGAAATATTTTATTTTAATTATCAAAGAAGTCGGATACAATGCGCTTATATGGAGTTCCTTAAGATAAAATCGCTTGCCCTGCAAAGGCATATTCACCATTATGTTCCGTTCCATTTTACTCGGAAACTGTAGCGAAAATCAAAAAAATGCTTCATATAAGGGGTCTTTCTCATAAACCGACGATTCAGATGGTTTTTTCCAAATTTCAATTGGCCTGATAATTTCCTCAAAAAATAGGAAAATCTGCTATTACCTCCGGTTAGCCGCGACTGACCGTGGAGACGCGAGGAAGGCTCACTTTGATGAATAAACGCTTGTCGGGGCAGAAATAAACGGCCTTATGGATCGAGCGTTCATAGGGTCGTTTTTCGGTTGGACCAGGCCATATTTTCATTGTTCGTGCATTCTGATGATGAATTAGAATGTTTGATTTGATTTCTTTCAACTTGTGGATTAAAAAACAAATAGGGACAAACATCTATTTGTTAATTTACAATTACTTATTGAGTTCAGTTTGGTATTTACATTCGTCCTGAAATTATCGCTCATTTGCATTTGTACTTAAAAGATTCACGCAACTCCGGAATCTGCAAAGGGGCACAGTTGTTATCTATGCTTTCTAGTTTCAAAATATATCTTACATTCCATTATAAATCCGATTCAAATCCGATTATCAAATCCGATCACTGTCAGATGAAGAATATTCAACAGGATGGAATTTGGAAAATTTTGTGTTACTTTTATTGCCACATGCTTTATGGGCCATACATTTTCGAGAGCCAAAAGGAAGTTTTTTTTCTCACAGGAACACATAGGTCCCGGTGCAATCTGGAATAAAAATGCCCATGTTATAAATAATAGATATTTATCAGATATTCGATATAAGGATGTTTCATGAGTGGTTGGCCGTAGCCTAGTGGTCAATGCAGGTCATCCAGACCTTTCAGAAAAGTTGCTTGTTTTGTATCCCAAGGCTCTTAGTTTAGGAGATACAGGGTGATTTATGGATTTTGGCCTGAATTTACGATAGGCATAATTCTGGAATCTGAGGTCCGTTTTTTTTTAAATTTCAAGGGGTTGTTCATTTCAGAAAGTCCTTTCGAGTGGCTCACGCAATATTTTCAGGACATTACTCAGAATATCGTGGTTTATCTTTCAAGCCCCAAAATCTATATTTTCTACATCACTTAAAGAAATTTCCTTATTGCCATGAAAAAATACATAACTCAATCTAAGGAGTTAAATTTTCACTTTGAATAGCCCACTTGTTACAAGCGAGTAGCAAATGAACGAATTCATGTTTTATGTAGTTTTTTTGAAATATTTCTTGTATTTTGCTGAGATTTTGAACCTCAAAGCTTAAGAGCGTTATAACTCATGAAGTGAACGATTTTTGAAATGTAATCCGTGAATGTATTCGTTCCACAACACAAATAACTTAAAACACCAATACACACTGTTTATTTTTCTTCTGAGTTTTTGTCCATTTTGCAATAGAATAAACTGTAGAATGCCCAGTGGAGCTGCTATTACACCAACTTTGCAGACGTCCAATATAAACTACAAATTTCTTCTTGAATCGAAGTAGCTGCTGTAAGAAGTCGGTACTTCAAAGTGTATTGAATACTTAGTTATTTCCACGAGAGTGCTACCTGGTATAGTAGATTCCGGAAAAATTACAAGTATCTACTTTAAAATGCAGTTCCTTTTCAGTTCTGAAGTATCTCGTATGTGGCAAATGCCAATGCTTCTAGCATCAGTATTGTACTTCATTTTTGAGCGCTCGTACTACTTACACGAGGGCTATATCATTTCGTCACGATGTCTGTATTTTTCGAATTTTGAGCCGAAAATGGTCTCAATCGACTATGTTCGACTCACTGATGACGAATCCGTCGGAAAATTCGAGTCTGTCCGTCCGGCCGTCCGTCCGTCCGGCCGTCCGGCCGTCAGCACGATAACTCTCGAACGGAATGTCCTAGAAACTTGAACTTTTCAGGGTAGTTTCGAATCTCGAATGCCGCGGTTGAGTTCGTTATTGGGCAAAATTCGCCGAGGGGTTCCGTAAATATGGCCGCTCGAAATTTTGTTTTCCTGATTACTTTGAAACTACAGATTCGATCGAGATGAAATTTTGCACTATAATGGAAAATGAGGTGTTCAAGCTACATGCAGAATTTTGTTCAGTTAGCATCACCAGAACCATAGAAACCATAGAAAAATGTAACTTTTGAACGGAAACGCCTAGGGACTTGAAATTTTCAGGATAGGTGTGGATCTCGAATGTCATGATCACTTTCATTTATGAGCAAAATTATACCAGGGGTTCCGTAAATATAGTCGTTTGAAATTTAGTTTTCTTGATAATTTCCAAACTACAGATTCGATCGAGACGAAATTCTGTATACTAATGGAGAATGTTATATTCAAGCTACATTTCTCTAGATCGCATGACCAGAACCATAGAAACCATAGAAAATCATAACTTTCGAACGAAATCGAAAAAAATTGATCCGCTGAAGCACTGACATGAAGTCTGGAATTTCGCCTAAGTTTCAGATTTTTTTCGACAGCTGTCGAAAATTCCTTCAATTGATTTCTAAAACTGGAAAATGCGAATCCCCCTTCAAGGTGCATGTACGAGCGCTCAAAAGCTCCTGCCTTCACGGCAGTGCTTTTCTAAATTTTTATTATGACCCATTGTTTTGTAGAGCAAACTTGAGAAGTCCAGTGCTGATTACAAAACAGTAATGTCACGTTCAATTCATTTCTGGATTATATTGCAGAAACTGTTTTCAATGATTTTTGATGTGCATCAATAAGCAGACGTTTCCTTTCAGACTTCATTCTAGTTGAGCGATCAATCAATTATGAATCGTAAAATTGATTCTATATTGCTCACTGTGGGTATTACCAATAATTTAGTTTTCTGGGTGTAAAAACAGATATCCTGAATTGGAATTTCACGAAACTGCTGCAACCTTCTGGTTTGGTTAACTATTCTAGATAATGGATTAGGATATGGATACATATTGAGGCAATAATATAAAGCAATTTCAGTTGATATTTTATTGTGCTCTTCTCCTGTTTGTTCTATTTCAATAATAGATCAATTTTTTTTTAGCTATATTGGATCCAATTTTTCATTCAAAAATGTCATCACCATTTCCTCAATCAATCGAAACCGACGTGTGTGATTTATTTTCCAATAAAACCAAAAACGAGGATAAATAAATATTATTATTATTATTATTTCCTATATTTCAATGAATTCTGTCTGGGAAATGAGTATCATGTTGTGTAGAAAATGAGGACATCATCGATAAATTAATTCATAACATTTTTCAAGAATTTCATCACTGTTTCTTTGATCAATCGAAACCGACGTGTGTTATTTTTTCCATTAAAACCAAAAACAGGGATATTCTCTATATTTCAATGATTTCTGCTTAGGAATTTCCGTCCATCAGAGGACGGTGATCGGCCAATCAAATAGCAAGAAAGCTTCCTGAAACCCATTTCTTTTTTTTTTGCCCTTGTTTGCCAATAGACGGTAGTTAATTCAACAATCGCTTTGTGAAACCCACCGATAGTGTCGTATCTTCGTTCCTCCTTGGGTCAAGAGCGATTATCAAAAATGTCAATCCTCGCCATCGACAAAGAAGTGACATATACCATAGATTACTCTGAATTAGTTGATATGTTTGCCGAATTAAAATCAAGAAAAGTGTGATTTTGAACAACTGTACATAAAACGTACCTACATATCCAAAAGAAATATTTTATTTACGTTTGCAAATTTTTTGAATTTTTAAATCAGTGGAACATATAATCTAAGACAAACGGATTTACTATAAGAATATGTATGTTTTGTTTTCAAGGATTCGTTTTATTTCTATGCATTTTATTTGAAATGTGTTTTTCAATGTTTTCAATAAAAATAAGTGAAAATCTATAATATTGTGTATTATTTTGAAACTGTAACGGACATATATGACTAAAATTATGAAAAAAAAAAAACTTATACGAAAATATATAGATGGAAATATATGCAAATGGGGGGGCGCTGTCTAATATATTGCCACAGGCGCAATAGTACCTAGATATGGCTCTGGTTCATATTGTTCGTGAAATAGATATCAAAAATAGTTTTCGGAATTTTCAGATTGAAAAATGCCTAAGTTGAAGAAGAAATCAGCAACACAACGCTTAAAACAAGTGAACGATATCATTTATGAGAAACGTCTAGATGCCGAATTTCGAAACAATGAAAATGTTGAGCGGAAACAAAAACACGTGACTCAGCGTGAAAATGATATAGAGTTTCGAAACAAAGAGAATGCTCAGCGAAAACAAAAACACGTGACTCAGCGTGAAAATGATGTCGAATTTCGAAACAAAGAAAATGTTGAGAGAAAACAAAAACTCGTGACTCAGCGTGAAAATGATGTCGAGTTTCGAAACGAAGAAAATGCTCAGCGAAAACAAAAACACGTGACTCAGCGTGAAAATGATGTCGAATTTCGAAACAACGAAAATGCAGAGCGACAACATGTACTCAAGGCACGACGTGAAAATGATATAGAGTTTCGAAACAAAGAAAATGCTCAGCGAAAACAAAAACACGTGACTCAGCGTGAAAATGATGTCGAATTTCGAAACAACGAAAATGCTGAGCGAAAACATGTACTCAAGGCACGACGTGAAAATGATATAGAGTTTCGAAACAAAGAAAATGCTCAGCGAAAACAAAAACACGTGACTCAGCGTGAAAATGATGTCGAATTTCGAAACAACGAAAATGCTGAGCGAAAGCAGGTACTTAAGGCACAACGTGAAAAAGATATAGAGTTTCGAAACAAAGAAAATGTTGAACGAAAACAGAGACATGTGACTCAGCGTGAAAATGATGTCGAGTTTCGAAACGAAGAAAATAAAAAAAGAAGAGTACAATTGAAAGCTCAACGACGTTCTGACAGTAATGAATTCCTATTGAACGAGAATGAATGTAGGAAGCGTAAATTGAATCTGTTGCGTTCAGATGAGTCTTTCCGAAACTCGGAAAATCTGTCAAATTTAGCTTCTAAAAAGGCAAGAATTGAAGATGCTAAATTAGTCCAGCTTAAAAATAATGAAGGAATGAGTCAACTTCGGACAATTCCCGAATTTCGTGAACATGAAAGAGTTCAGGATCGCCAGGCTCGTCAAATTGACATTGTGGGTTGTTCGAATGTTTCGAACTGGCAACAAATTCTTAACAAGTTTAATTCAGAAGTTAAACTAGGACCAACAGAGGTATGTATTTGTTGTGGAGGTTTATGGTTTGCCAGTTCAATCAAATCTTTGAAACCAGAAGTTCTGCGAGCACATAATATATCTGATGATTTCGTAAGTCAAGCTTATTATTTACATAGATTAGAAAACTTCAAAAAGTTGAACTCCTTTTGTGGTACTTGCTATAAATATGTTAAAAAATCACGAATACCTAAACTTTGTTTGGGAAACGGTCTAGATTTTCCTGAAATTCCCGAAATTCTAAAAGACTTGACGGTTTTAGAAGAAAGATTATGCGCTATTCGTTTACCTTTCATGCAAATCAGAAGTTTAGGTCACGAACGCCAATGTGCCCTACGTGGTAATGTTGTTAATGTACCAATTTCAATTGATTCAACTGTTTCCGTTCTACCACGTAGTTTTGACAATACCTTAACAATTCAGGTAAAATTGAAACGTAAACTTTCATTCAAGCACCATTACATGATAGAAACCATACGTCCAAATAAGGTACGACAGGCATGTGAGTGGCTACGCCATTATATATAAGCGAAGGTATTATTTTAGAAGAGAATAATGAAAATTTGCCTGAAGAATATGTAGTTGACAAGAAAGACCTATCGTCCAAATTTCCAGATGATAAGTCGTTGCCAGATCCGAATGAAAACGAACAGAATCACTTCAACGTTCTAGAAGATTTGGACGAAAATACTGATCTTGAACCATTGAATCCAGGTGGTCAAGAAACTCTTATTCAAAATGAGAATGAAATTGAAAATTTGGCACTAGCACCAGGAGAAGGACAACGTCCCATTGGTCTCCTTTTGGACAGTAAATCAGAAGAAATGTCTTTTCCAACAATTTATTGTGGTTATGCGAGATGTCCTACAGTGCGTTTAACCTACAATAATATTGTTAAGTCGGAAATGAGACGTTTTGACAGAAGAGCAGCCGTCGTTTGTCATCTTCTTTATGCTTACAAGAAACAAGAAATCATCAAAATTTCTAATGCTATTGCTGTTTGTTTGAGGAAACGAAAACAGGGTGTAGATAGTTTTTGCGCAGCACAAGTTCTTGATACAAATTTCATAAGCAATTTACTGATTCATAACGATGGATATCGAATATTACAAGGTGTTCGAAGTTCACCTGCATTTTGGGAGAAAGAAAAGAAAAAATTAATGGCTATGATTCGTCAACTCGGCATTCCAACATTTTTCTTTACTTTATCGGCAGCAGAATCAAAATGGGGTGAACTTTTGAGTATGTTATATAAAATAGTCGATAACAAAATCATATCTGAAGAAGATGCACTAAATGTGGATTATTTAGAAAAAGCACGTTTGATTAGAACGGATCCTATAACTTGTGCCAGATATTTTGATTACAGAACACGTTGTCTTTTCAAAACATGGAAATTAAAATCAGGACCTTTCGAAAACTACAGAATTTTAGATTTTTGAGCGCTCGTACTACTTACACGAGGGCTATATCATTTCGTCACGATGTCTGTATTTTTCGAATTTTGAGCCGAAAATGGTCTCAAACGACTATGTTCGACTCACTGATGACAAATTCGTCGAAAAATTCGAGTCTGTCCGTCTGTCCGTCCGTCCGGCCGTATACACGATAACTCTCGAACGGAATGACCTAGAAACTTGAAATTTTCAGAGTAGGTTCGAATCTCGAATACCGCGGTTAAGTTCGTTATTGGGCAAAATTCGACCAGGGGTTCCGTCAATATGGCCGTTCGAAATTTTGTTTTTCTGATTACTTCGGAACTACTCATTCGACCGGAATGAAATGTTGCATTCAGATTGAGAATGAAATTTTAAAGTAACATGCAAAATTTTGTCCAAATCGCATGACCAAAAGCGTAGAAACCATAGAAAATTATAACTTTCGAACGGAAAGGCCTAGGGACTTGAAACTTTCAGAATAGGTTCGAATTTCTAATACCGCGGTTAAATTCGTTATCGGGCAATATTCGCCCAAGGGTTCCGTAAATATGGCCGTTCGAAATGTTGTCTTCCTCATTACTTTGAAACTACTGATTCGATCAGAATGAAATTTCACATTCGGATGAAGAATGAAATTTTCAAGTTACACGCAAAATTTTATCCAGATCGCATGACCAGAACAATAAAAAATTATAACTTTCGAATGGAGAGGCCTAGCGACTTGAAATTTCCAGAGTAGGTTTGAATCTCGAATGCTGCGGTTGAGTTCGTAATTGGGCAAAATTCGACGAGGGGGTCCGTAAATATGGCCGTTCGAAATTTTGTTTTCCTGATTACTCCGAAACTACAAAGTTGATCGAAATGAAATTTTGCATTCAGATGGAGAATGAAAATTTCAAGTTACATGCAAAGTTTTGTCCAGATCGCATTTCCAGAACCATAGAAAATCATAACTTTCGAACAGAAACGCCTAGGGACCTGAAATTTTCAGAGTAGGTTCGAATCTCGAATGCTGCGGTTGATTTCGTTATTGGGCAAAATTCGACCAGGGGTTCCGTAAATATGGCCGTTCGAAATATATATATGATTCGATGCAAATGAAATTTTGCATTCAGATGGAGAATGAAATTTTCAAGTTACATGCAAAATTTTGTTCAGATCGCATGACCAGAATCTTAGAAAATTATAACTTTCGAATGGAAACGCCGAAGGACCTGAAATTTTCAGAGTAGGTTCGTTATTGGGCAAAATTCGACCAGGAGTTCCAGAAATATGGTCGTTTGAAATTTTGTTTTTTGGATAACTTTAAAATTACGGATTCGATCGTGACGAAATACTGTATTTTAATGGAGAATGATACATCCAAGCTACATGTAAAAAAAATTTCAGATCGCATAACCAGAACCGTTTTAAATTCCAACGAATTATAGAATAAAAAATTCCCAATATTTCTGTTACAACAGATACGATCGGGATGAAATTCAATTTGTATACGCAAAATAATGAGGTGACAATTTAGATAGGATCTAACAGATCTTATGTAACCGATAACAAGGACATCTTAGTAAATGCCATCCAAAGAAATATTGTTCATTCCATATCCAATCTCTAAAGGAGTGATATGAAAAAAAAAAGGTTGAGGGGAGAAAAGTCACAAAGAAGGTTTCTCACAAAGCTAAAACTATAGGGAAAAATCATGTACCGCTGAAAAAAAATTAACAATATATATACAATATATGGCGCTGAAAATCAGAAGATGTCGGGCCGAATGATGGTCATAATTATTCTGTCATTTCTGTCTTTCATAACAAGTAAATCAAATATTTTTTTATAAGATTGCGGAATGGATAATAATGCCCGTGAAAGTCGAGATAACCACTTCGGACATTTTTGATTATGTGGGTGAACGTGAATGTGATAGCAAATGACCACTATATAATTGAAAATTTTTGAACATACGATAAAAAAATCATCATGCAGGAAGTGCTTGCTGCAAAGTAACAACATCATTTTCAGCTGGTATACAGTTTATTTGAAACAATGGTCCATAAATTATCATCGAAATATTATACATCACTTTCGATACATGAATGACTCAAAAATCATACAAATATTTCACACTTTTCTCATATAAACACACACACGTTAGTTTGTTGTTCACCACTCGGGTAGTTCAAACGATTAAAAGTAGATGTCGCCCACTCCGTGATTTTTTCCTATACAATGTGAAAATCGTTCTTCAATATAACAAATGCAGATTCTATGAGGAAAAAACATGTTCAAATCTCGGCTAGGTCATGGACGACATGGACGTTGTAAATGTCTAGACGTGGGTTGAAAATGATAGAGTTTGCGAAAAATATTCAATCTGTAGCTGGCCATTGCAGCCAAGCACAGATGAAAGAGAGAAAACAAAAAAGAAATAAAGAATTTTCTGGGACTCTCAAATTCAAATTAGTGATCAGAGAAGGTTTTTTATAGAAAAAGCAAAACAATTGATGGTGAAAACGTCAATTCTCATACGCGAAAAAGTATTAGAATTAGAATTATTGTTTGTTATTCAAATTAAATTAGGTTTAGTGTTAATTATTACTTGTTCAGTGGTCAGTTAGGTGTTATTGGTAAGTAACATAAAATCAATAGGCTCTGGCAAAAATGTTCATGATTTTACCTATTATTGTCACTTCCTGATCGAGTAATTATATGAACTACAAAATTTTGCACAAATTCTTGACGGATACAAACCGGTTATGCTTATGCTGTTTCCAGATTTCATAGTACGTATGCTGCATCTACTCACAAATCTTCACTTAAAAAAAATGGAGAATCATATATATGTAAGTATAAATTTTATTTAAATTGAAAATTTATAAGAAATGAACATTGTCGGCCTAATTAATAATAATAATAAGCTTTATTTTGAATGATCTTCCACATATAACATCAAAGCTACACCTAATCATCGAACAAAATAACGCCAAATATTACATCTTTGAATATTAATACAAGTTACTTCCTAGACAAAAAAAAACATATTGAAAAACTTCTTCAAATTGTAGGATTCTTTTTCTATTGAGAGTGTTTTTACCCATTTGACAAATTTCCAGTGTGATTTTGCACGACTTTTCTACAACATTGAATATTGATATCGACCTTATTTCTTATGCCATAGAGTAGGTAATCGTCTGAAAAATTAATTTCGTATAATTCTTTTTAAGATACAAATGGTACAGAGGGCCCAACAAGGGTTCATGGAGGTAGGGAGAGGAATGGTAAGTATACCCTAACTCTAATAATCCTATTTAATACTTTCATACAGGGTGTTTCATTGGTAAATGTACAAACATAAAAATAATAATAATGTGTTCGATGCACATTATTGCAGTTTCCAAACTAAGTCTAATGCCTTCTTGATCTTTTCTGGATCATTACGGATTTTATTGCAGGCAACTTCGATACGTTGTAGAAGAATTTCACTATCGAATTATACTCCGTTTAAGAATTCAATTGAAAATTTCCTGTACTTTCCAAATATTCTAATCAAATTCCATTATTCCATCATACAGGGTGTTAAGAATCTCAGCTTGCGAAAAGTCCCATATTTTTTTCTGATATGGACCTGAATTTTTTGGTTAGTTCAGAGGATTTTCCGGAAGTATGTTTCACATATCAAATGATTATACTAGATGGTTCAAAAGTTATAAGCAATTGAAAATATTCACGAATATATAAAGAACCTTGTATCTCGGCTATGAAGTCAATTATTAGACCTATCACATATGGCTTTTCTGAACACTTCTTGGATAGCTCTGTCTCAGGTCAACGTATGTACACTTACCAATGAAACACAATGTATCACGATAAATAGCTTTTCTATTATCTCTTCTTCCTGTATACAAACAAATAAAACATTCAGCAATTTCATTCGAGAGTTTTTAGTGGACAAACAAACAAACATACTTACAAACCGCATTCTCATTCTCAGCTCAAAATAGATGAAAAAATAACATTAACTTTGTTATTATTTATATATTTAGTAACATTTTTTTTGTTTCTTCCAAGAACCAATCCCTACAGACTCTGGAGTGGCTAACAGGGAGGGGTATAGGAAGAATGGGAAGAGGAGGAAGGGGAAGAGGAGGAAGAGGAAGAGGAGGAATGAGAAGAGGAGGAAGGGGAAGAGGAAGAAGAGGAAGGGGAAGAGGGGGAAGGGGTAGAGGAGGGAGAGAAAGAAGAGGAAGGGAAGAGGAAGAAGAAAGAGAAAGAGAGAGATTACAAGTAGCAGAAAGGGAAAGAGAGAGATTACAAGTAGAAGAAAGGGAAAGATTACAAGAAGAAGAAAAAAAATAAAAGAAAACGAAGAGAAGAAGAAGAAAGAAGAGGAAAAAGAAAAAATGCAGATTAGTTTCGAATAAAATTTTTTTTCAATATTATTTTGCTCATTCCTTAGTGACCTTTTCTGCAGGTCGTGTGCATTCGTTTATGATGAACACGAATCCGAAGGTATATAATATATTTTTGAAGGCGCGTTCTTCTTACAAGAGGACTATATCATTTCGACACGATGTCTGTATTTTTCGAATTTTGAGCCGAATGGTCTCAATCGACTCACTGATGACGAATCCGTCACAAAATTCGAGTTCGTCCGGTCGTCCATAAGTACGATAACTCTCGAACGGAACAACCTAGGGACTTGAAATTTTCGGTGTGAGTTCAGTTCCCGAATTCCTCTCTTAAGTTCGTTAATGGGCCAAATTCCACCAGGGGTTCCGTGAGTATGGTCGTTCAAAATTTTGTTTCCCTGATTATTACTTAAAAACTACAGATTTGATCGAGATGAAATTTAGCACTCAAATGGAAAATGAGGTGTTCAAGCTACATGTGAAATTTTGTCCAGATCG
Organism: Aphidecta obliterata; assembly: GCA_963966015.1. Taxonomy (NCBI): domain Eukaryota; kingdom Metazoa; phylum Arthropoda; class Insecta; order Coleoptera; family Coccinellidae; genus Aphidecta; species Aphidecta obliterata. The sequence continues at coordinate 18,323,069 of OZ014434.1, read as the reverse complement.
CATGACAATAACCATAGAAACCATAGAAAATTGAAAGTTTTGAACGGAAAAGCCTAGGAACTTAAAATTTTCAGGGTGGGTTTGAATCGCAAATATCGCGGTTACGTTCATCTATGAGCAAAATTAGACTAGGGGTTCCGTAAATATGGCCGTTCAAAATATTTTTTTCCTGATAGTTCCGAAAATACTTAGCGGATTGGAATGAAACTTTGCACCTAGCTGAGGAATAATGTATTCAAACTACATGCAAAATTTTGTCCAGATCGCACCACCAAGACCATAGATACCGTAGAAAATTCTAGCGAATTATCGAAAAAAAATTGATCAGCTGCGGCACTGACATGAAGTCTGGAGTTTCACCCAAGTTTCAGAATTTTTTTGACAGCTGTCGAAAATTCCTTCAATTGATTTCTGAAACTGGAAAATGCGAATCTACCTACAAGGTGCATGTACGAGCGCTCAAAAGCTCCTGCCTTCACGGCAGTGCTTTTCGTAATTTTTCATCGATAAAACCGTTGGAAAAATATGACTGATTTTGTTCGCTTCAGAATCTTGATATTCATCTCCTTATCACGCTCGCAATAAAAATTCTTTTGGTACACAGAAATTCTCATCTTGTAGCAAATTTAATGCCGTTTTCAGATATGTGGTCAAATTTTATGAGGCTTCAAGGTTAACTGAAGTATAATTGATTTCATGGAAAAACTTGAAATATTTCGTGAAATCAAGAAATGTTAAATTGAAGAAAAACCGTCAACATTTCGACCTTGTTTTATTAGACATTTTTTGTTGCAAATCACATGTATGGTTTTCCCTTAAGTTTGGCCCTTTTTAAAGAAGACACCCTTTATAATTAATGAAAAAAGCACAAATTCGAGAATATCGATAACCGGATTCCGAGAAAAAATATGCAGGAGTTTGTTAGGTATGGAGAACCGGGATAGGATAAAAGGAGTGAACTTGCTCGAACCGAGAGAAGGTGGTGGTACGAAAGACCGACGGAAGTGTATCGCCTGCTATGAAGAACTAATAAAAAAAAAATTACGAAAAGCACTGCCGTGAAGGCAGGAGCTTTTGAGCGCTCGTACATGCACCTTGTAGGTAGATTCGCATTTTCCAGTTTCAGAAATCAATTGGAGGTATTTTCGACAGAAATTCGCTAGAATTTTCTACGGTATCTATGGTCTTGGTTGTGCGATCTGGACCGTAGTTTGAATACATTATTACTCAGCTAGGTACAAAATTTCATCCCAATCCGCTCAGTATTTTCGGAACTATCAGCAAAAAAATATTTAGAACGGCCATATTTACGGAACCCCTAGTCTAATTTTGCTCATAGATGAACGTCACCGCGATATTTACCATCCAAACCCACCCTGAGAATTTCAAGTTCCTAGGCCTTTCCGTTCAAAAGTTACAATTTTCTATAGTTTCTATGGTTCTGGTCATGCGATCTGGACAAAATATTGTTTTAATATATCATTCTCGATTAAAATACAAAATTTCATCTCGATCGAATCCGCAGTTTCGAAATTATCGAGACGATATCGAGGCGAATTTGGCCCATTAACAAACTTAACCGAGGCATTTGGGATCTGAACCTACACTGAAAATTTCAAGTCTCTAGGTTGATCCGTTCAAGAGTTATCGTGCTTACGGCCGGACGGACGGACAGACTCGAATTTTCCGACGGATTCGTCATCAGTGAGTCGAACATAGTCGATTGAGGCCATTTTCGGCTCAAAATTCGAAAAATACAGACATCGTGACGAAATGATATAGCCCTCTTGTAAGTTGTACGAGCGCTCAACAATGTCCTGAACAGAGGTCAGCAGGAAAGTGATGACTGCGACAACAAGCCTATCATTTGTTATGACTTTCATATTCGAACTCATGGTATTGCGCAAATGGTTCAATAGATTTATGGTTTTTTTCTTGATTTCGAGTTATACGTTCACATGTAGTAATATAAATATTGTGTTTCACTTCGAACAAGCGAATCTCATTTCAAATTATTTTCCAGTCCAAGCCAATATGATGAGTTTGTTAAAGACATGCCACAAAATAATTTTATAGTTGGAAATTCCATAAAACCAAGTGGAATTTTGACTAACAGGTATAATAAAATGTCATATGCTGTCAGTCCGATATGACTGACAAGGCTTGAACTCATATTTGGTTTTCCGTCCGGGTTGACCGACAAATCCTCCGAGAATAATTACCTGAAAACATACTGGCGGCCTAAGTGTTAAAATTATTATATAATTGTAATTTTTGTAAGAAATTTTGTAAAAATGCAATTTGGAATCAGAAACTAAACAGAGTAAATCAAGAAGAATGCTTCATACCAAGGAAAATATGATAGAAAATTAATTTGTGAAAAAGTAGATCCAGAAACGTCAGTAGAAATTGATCCTTCAAATAGTTTTGGTTTGAATTGGTTTTGGAGAAAGAAAACATCGGAATTTATGTTTGAAACCTTGCCAAGAGGAAGTACCTTTATGCAATTTGGAAGCAGGAAAATTGAATTTTCCAAGTTAAAGGAATATAAGAGCAGCATGTGTTATACATTCACATCCAGGAGTTCCCAACACCAATCATGCTGACAGGGACATTCTAACTATGTTGAGTGTTATGTTACATGATACATAAAAGGGGACCACTGGAGAACTTTAGTTAGTCTTGACATAATCGGGATCGTGAATTTATGTACGAATCGTTCGACATTTTCCATCCTTGTAATTCTTAAATAAACTCATTTTTGAGCGCTTGTACTACTTACACGAGGGCTATATCATTTCGTCACGATGTCTGTATTTTTCGAATTTTGAGCGGAAAATGGTCTCAATCGACTATGTTCGACTCACTGATGACGAATCCGTCGGAAAATTCGAGTCTGTCCGTCCGGCCGTCCGGCCGTCAGCACGATAACTCTCGAACGGATCAACCTAGAGATTTGAAATTTTCAGTGTAGGTTCAGATCCCGAATGCCTCGGTTAAGTTCGTTAATGGGCCAAATTCCACCATGGGTTCCGTAAATATGGCCGTAGTTTTGTTTCCCTGCGAAACTACAGATTCGATCGAGTTGAAACTTTGCACTCAAATGAAGAATGAGGTGTTCATGGTACATGTGAAATTTTGTCCAGATCGCATGACCAGAACCATAGAAACAATAGAAAATTGTAACTTTTGAACGGAAACGCCTAGGGACTTGAAATTTTCAGGATAGGCTGGAATGTCGTGATGACGTTTATCTATGAGCAGAATTATTTCAGGGGCTCCGTAAATATGGTCGTTTGAAATTTAGTTTTCTTGATTATTTCAAAACTACAGATTCGATCGTCACGTAATTTTGTATTTAAAAGGAGAATTATATATTCAAGCTACATTTTGTCCAGATCGCTTGACCAAAACCATAGAAACCATAGAAAATCATAACTTACGAACGGAAAAGCCTAGGGACTTGAAATTTTCAAGATAGGTGTGGATCTCGAATATCGCGATCACTTTCATCAATAAGCAAAATTACACTGAGGGTTCCGTAAATATGGTCGTTTGAAGTTTAGTTTTCTTGATAATTTCAAAACTACGAATTCAATCGTGACTCAATTTTGTATTTCAATCGAGAATGATATATTCAAGCTACATTTTGTCCAGATCGCTTAGCAAGAACCATAGAAACCATAGAAAATTATAAGTTTCGAACGGAAAGGCCTATGGAATTTCAGGGTAGGTTTGGATCGTGAATGTCGCGCTAACGTTCATCAATGAGCAAAATTAGACTAGAGGATCCGTAAATATGACAGTTCAAAATTTTTTTTTTCTGATAATTGCACATAGATGAGGAATAATGTATTCAAACTACTTGCAGATTGCATTACCAAGACCATAGATCCGTAGAAAATTCTAGCGAATTATCAAGAAAAATAGTCACATCGTCGCCTTCAGGAGAAAATTGCGTAACTCCATTCGACAAAATTTTATAGGAGAAACAAAAAACACTTCCAAAGCTAGATTTTTATTGACATTATTTGTGTTGACTAAACAATTAAAGATGTGGTTAGTTGTTTTCATTGAACTACAAAATTGCAGAAAGGTGGGGGTGTGAATTTAAGTTAACACTATAGATAAAGGAATGTATAGTCCATTTAAGAATTATTGACATCGAAGCAGGCCATGAACGTCTAGTCGAGGCTTTATTTCTGATTACAAAAATGTTTTCATCATAGAAATAAAACATCAAACATAAATATAACCTAGAAAAGGGTTCAGTATACGAATTATCGAATAATTATTAATAATAATTATTATTATCATTAATTCTTAAACCGAGTATATATTTATTTATCTATGGTTTTCATTTTACAGCACAATACCAAAGACTATAAAGACGTTTCACTCGCAAATCTGAGAGGAATCCGTCGAATTGACCTTGGGTTGCCAGGATTTTAGGGGGGGATGGGCGCGAAATTGCCGAAATTTGAATTCAAATATTTCCATCTAACTTTCAGTTTTATTTTGACCTGAAATTGTTACTGTTATTGAAACGATTCTTGAATCTTGACTAAGATTCATCTTCTCTTTGATCTTGATTTATCAGATATAAATAGCAATTTGAATATGTTTTTTTCAAAACGATCATATAGGCTTTTTATTTTCTTGATTTTTTACAGAATTTCTACTTGCAGCCATTTCTTCTGGGATAATAGTTTATTTTCAAGTTTTAATTTACAATTGTTTGCATGCTGCTCATCAATTAAACCTATTAGTTACTCAAAGAAATATATGCTGGATGTAATTAAAATCGTACCATTTATTAGATGATTCAAATATCTGCTGAAATGTTAGAAAATATAAAACAATATGCATAGATTTTATATAACTCTCATTGAAATACATACATAATTTGTGATTAATTTTCAGAAAAACAATATTTTCTTGGTTAACTTGACAAATAGACAATGAAATTGACATTTCTGTTGTTTTGAAATCCATCCCGACGATGCACGAGGGATCGGTTATCGTGATACTTCGTGTTTGCTATCTGCATTCTGATTGGTACTCCGTTTAGCACTGCCGCGGTGTATTGACTGAGTTGCCTTTCCTTGGGAGATTCAGTCGAAGGTCAATGGTTAGTTGACGAGAGAGCAGGAACTAATTTACGAGAGTGGTCTCTCTTGTTCCTCTTTGACAATACTAGCTTTCTAGTTGACCATTGTCAACTGATTAACTTCCGAATTTCTTCACTTCGAACTGAAGTGAATTTGACAAATAGAACACGACCTTTTCGGATGACGTTTGATTAAAGTTAGGTTAACAACACAGAACACCGACATAAACAAATCAAAATTCATATCAAATAAAAACATTATAATAGTTTCATCGTTACAATGCAGTCTGAAGAAAATAAATCTTTTAGTGTGATATTCAGAATCAATGGGTGCCTGCAAAAATTTCAGATTCCGTCAGAAAATGAAGAATTTTATCATAGTTTACCGAGTAAGTATAAAATTTTTTTTCATCTAACGGCTCGCACTCACTTTCTGTTTTTTTTCAGATAACAATGATTACACCATACGTTATATGAATCAGCAAATCGCTACAAATGAACCAATAACATCTTTAGAGAGATTAATTGATGATAAATTGTAAGAAAACGAAAGTCTATTTATATGTTATTATAACTATTCTCATTTTTTCTTGTAGTGAAACTATATATACCGTAAACGTTAATAGCCTTATTTTGAGAGATGAAACTGAGAAATCCTCATGGGACCATAACAAAACCATGATGTTGATTGGCAGTGTGGAGTCTAGATACGAGTATATGCATCATGCCACAAAAAAAAAACATTTTTGGAATAATGTTTGTGAGGATTTGTTGAGCAATAGGATCATGGCTAGTTGTTAGGAAAAGATAGTTATCATAAATATAAATGATAGTTGGTAATTGATTTAGACTCCGACTTGGTATGAGAGACCCATTTCCTCTTGTCAAGGATAGAAATTTTCCTGCAAGCATGGCAGAAGATGGGATTCTCAACTATTTCAAGCAATTCAGCTTATAAATCATGAATATAACATATTAATATGCTCAGGTGACTTTCTTTTCCAGATCACTTCTCAGCAGTGCAAAACCAAGTGGCAGAATTTAGTGAGAACGTATAAATCATGTATAGACAATAAAACAAAGTCTGGTCGAGGACCTTTGAAATTCAAATATTTCCAACAATTGGATGATGTTACATTTAGGTTCAAAACCTAATATCAAAACTCCAAAACATTGTGTAAATACACGTGTCGACAATTTAGTTCCAACTCAGACTGCTGAGTTTTTAGGTCAGTCTGACTTGAATGTGCCAAGTCAGACTGACTTGACACATTCAAGTCAGACGGAGTTGGGAAGTCAGAATGATGTAGTGCTAACTAATAAAAAAAAAAAAAAAAAAATATAAGCGAGTATCTAAAAATGAAAACTAATTACTATGCCGATAAAGTGAGATCTCAAAAAAAGAAGACTGATCTGCTTGAGCGAAGAGTAGCTCTTCAAGCAAGAGCTGTAGTAGCCTTGGAGGAACTGGCAAGAAGGAGGAGAGAAAATCATTAGATAGATATGTGATAATAAATGTGATAAATTTTTTTTTGAGATTTTACAATATATATTTTTTTTCAAGTGTTCCTTGAATATTTTATCTTTTTATGTTCTTGTTGATATTTATGAATTATATAAAATATTAAATAATTCTGTTCTTTATCTAGAAACCTGAACATATGGCTGTTTCAATTATTTAAGGTAATATTCACCTATATGATATAATTGTTGTTTTCAGAATTCAATTATCAAGTATAGAATGAAATCATTATAGTAAATTATTTACTTTAGTGGAAAAGTATAACTTATAATAATAATTCTTTATTCGTCCTGTAAGACATTTTTACAATGTATAGGACATGTCAATAGATTTATATCAATTAGGAAAAGAGAAAAAATATAAAATCACAATATTTCTTGAAACTAATTCTTTTCAACTTGATAGATACTTCATGTAAACCTGACTATAAGGGAAACAAAAGGATTAGAAAGAAAATCTTTCATAGGAAAAAACGTTTCAAGCTCATCAAAAATCGATTTTTATCGAATTGAACAAATTCATATTTATTATCCACCTTACATTGAAATTAAAATAAAACTTCAGTAACCTAAGGGAACATACTCTGGAACAATCGTTCTCTTGTTTGGGAATTTTCTTCGACTGAATCGACTTGTGCACTGCTATCACTTGTAGATTCTATATCTTCCTCAACCTCGTGAATAGCCAAGTCTAAATCGTCCATTATTACACATATATTGTGTAGTACACAAGCTGCAATTGTTGCTTCCACAACAAAACCAATATTCAAATTCTCAAAACCTCTCAATCTACGAAATCGTGATTTCAATAGACCGAAGGCATTTTCAATTACTATCCTTGTCGAGGAATGTTTGTAATTGAATATTTTTTGAGCCTCTGTCAAGTAGCCATTATACTTATATGGCGTAACAAGCCACTTCAGGTTGGGATATGCCGAATCTCCAAATAAATAACCATTATTTAATTTCAATTTGCCAGAGGTCGCATATCTGTATAAATTTGATTTCTTCAATACATGAGCATCATGCAGAGACCCAGGCTCACCACAGTATAAGTCTATAAACTTTTTGTTGTTGTCACACACTGCCTGAAGAATGATACTGTGAAAGCTTTTTCTGTTACAATGGGCTTCTTGATTATTTTTCGGTTTTAAGATCGGGATGTGGGTTCCATCGAGAGCACCAACACAATTCGAAAAGTTATTTATAGCAGAAAACCCTCTGCATATATCTTCTTTTTCCGCATCTGTAGGCCACCTTATAAATTTCGTCCTCTTTTCCACCAAATATTTTATCACTAATGTAATACACCTGTGGGTAGCGCTTTGAGTCACATTTAATCTATTTGCCACTTGTCTGAAGGTCTCTCTATTCACCAAGTACCAGATTGTCATATAGACTCCTTTCTCTGGCGTTATATTTTCCCTACCTGATTTGTAGTTTGGAAAAACATTATCCTCTTTGATTAGAGAAATTATATAATTCACTGTCCTCTTGGAAAGCCGGAAGTGGGAAGAGAATTCTTTGTCATCATATTTCGTGATTTGTTTCACAAAATCACTGCCCAGTTTGTATTCAACTCTTCTTTCAACAAGGTCTTCTTCCGATGATTCACTACTGCTTGAAGAGCTTCTTTCCATATCTTCTTCCACTAGAATTGCTACAGCCGAAGCCTGATATGAAACAAGATGAAAATTAATATTAAACCCAAACGATAATAATCAGAGTCAGAAAATTAAAGAAACAATTAATTCAACCAAAACAGCAATAAAATCGAAACACTGTAGTCATTTATGCAGATTTATGTTTACTTACCACAATCATATCTTCTTCTACACCCATTTCCATTGAATAATCCATTTTAAATTATTAAAATCTTCAATCGATGGCAACAAATTGTTTGTTTACCAAAAAGTAAGGTTATGTTTAACTGATGTGATTACGGAAATTAAACTAAATTTACCAGAGAGCCGCTTCAGTTGGAAGTGATGCGCATCACTTCAAAATCACAACATTGGCAAATAGAACACAGACCAACTGATTTTACTTCAGTTTGGAAGTGATTCGGCGTCAAATAGAAAGCGCCTACAAGGCGCTTTCCATTATATCATTACATCATTATATCATTCTATTATATCATTACAATAAGACATCAAAAGTATTTTCTGTGACTCTCAAATTGTCAAATTCGAATTAGTGAAACAATTGATTACGAAAACGTCCATTTTAATTAGCGACAAAGTTTGAATTAGAATCATATTGTTTGTTATTCGATTTGAATTAGACTTGTTAGTGTTATTTATTAGCTTTTTAGTGTTTATTATTATTAGTTATTAAGTTTAGTGGTCAGTGAGGTGTTATTGGTAAGTACATAATATCAAATCAAAAGGCTCTGGCATATTTGAATGAATTTATGGGTTTATCAATAGTTTTGACTGATTTCTTAAGAAATGCAGATGCTATGAGGAAGAAACTTCGAATAAAGAATAAAACAGAATGTTGTCAAGTTAAAGTATCAACCTCTGATAAGAATAAGAACAATTAAAATGTATTCAGGCAAATTGATTCGAATTTGAAACAAACATGATATAATGATAAAAACTACACAAATGAAATTATCCATGAAAAACATTTCCTATTTGAAGTACCTACTGTTATTCGACAGCAAATTTCTGTTTTTTTTTACTGTTCAAGATCTTTGAATATTCAGTTTTTATCTCAACTCAAATCTTGAACAAACAATTCAACCCATATTCTCAATAATATTATTGAGAATATGGTCCAGAGAATGTAAATGTCCTACCTCAGTGAAGTTTCATGAAACGTTTCAACAACATCGCCTCAGACAAGTTTCAATTAAGAAAACGTTTCGAATAATGGTTTCCAACTTTTTCAACACCGAGCACTGAATAATTCACAAATTGGTTCATATATTGAAATTTTAAGTACAAATTTCCTGTCAAAATTCTTCATGTACTACATAGATTTTTAATTTTTGTTTTTCTCTTATTTCTATAATAATAGTAATATTTATGTAGTTCCTACAATTATTGTAATACAATAATGGGGAATAAGTCAAATAATTACAATGGTTACAGAGTTGATGTAGTTTTAGCTTCACAAGATTCGAAATATTCTAGCAAATTATATATAAGCATCAATTTTACTACTTGGGTTGTTGTTCAGAAACCGTTCGAATAGTTCACTGTGGCTTTGTGGAAAGATAACATACTTCAGTACATATATTGATATTCAGGATTATATTCTTTTTGAAAACACCTCTACGAGTCTCTCTATATTTCATTCAATACATAGCTCGGATGTAGTTTTAGCTTCACAATATTCAAAATATTCTACCGTTCAAATTAATAATTCACTGTGGCTTTGTGGAAAGATAACATACTTCAGTACATATATTGATATTCTGGATTATATTCTTTTTGAAAACACCTCTACGAGTCTCTCTATATTTCATTCAATACATAGCTCGGATGTAGTTTTAGCTTCACAAGATTCAAAATATTCTACCGTTCAAATTAATAATTCACTGTGGATTTGTGGAAAGATAACATACTTCAGTACATATATTGATATTCAGGATTATATTCTTTTTGAAAACACCTCTACGAGTCTCTCTATATTTCATTCAATACATAGCTCCGATGTAGTTTTAGCTTCACAAAATTCAAAATATTCTACCGTTCAAATTAATAATTCACTGTGGCTTTGTGGAAAGATAACATACTTCAGTACATATATTGATATTCAGGATTATATTCTTTTTGAAAACACCTCTACGAGTCTCTCTATATTTCATTCAATACATAGCTCGGATGTAGTTTTAGCTTCACAAGATTCAAAATATTCTACCGTTCAAATCAATAATTCACTGTGGCTTTGTGGAAAGATAACATACTTCAGTACATATATTGATGTTCAGGATTATATTCTTTTTGAAAACACCTCTACGAGTCTCTCTATATTTCCTTCAATACATAGCTCGGATGTAGTTTTAGCTTCACAATATTCAAAATATTCTACCGTTCAAATTAATAATTCACTGTGGCTTTGTGGAAAGATAACATACTTCAGTACATATATTGATGTTCAGGATTATATTCTTTTTGAAAACACCTCTACGAGTCTCTCTATATTTCATTCAATACATAGCTCGGATGTAGTTTTAGCTTCACAATATTCAAAATATTCTACCGTTCAAATTAATAATTCACTGTGGCTTTGTGGAAAGATAACATACTTCAGTACATATATTGATATTCAGGATTATATTCTTTTTGAAAACACCTCTACGAGTCTCTCTATATTTCATTCAATACATAGCTCGGATGTAGTTTTAGCTTCACAAAATTCAAAATATTCTACCGTTCAAATTAATAATTCACTGTGGCTTTGTGGAAAGATAACATACTTCAGTACATATATTGATATTCAGGATTATATTCTTTTTGAAAACACCTCTACGAGTCTCTCTATATTTCATTCAATACATAGCTCGGATGTAGTTTTAGCTTCACAATATTCAAAATATTCTACCGTTCAAATTAATAATTAACTGTGGCTTTGTGGAAAGATAACATACTTCAGTACATATATTGATGTTCAGGATTATATTCTTTTTGAAAACACCTCTACGAGTCTCTCTATATTTCATTCAATACATAGCTCGGATGTAGTTTTAGCTTCACAATATTCAAAATATTCTACCGTTCAAATCAATAATTCACTGTGGCTTTGTGGAAAGATAACATACTTCAGTACATATATTGATATTCAGGATTATATTCTTTTTGAAAACACCTCTACGAGTCTCTCTATATTTCATTCAATACATAGCTCGGATGTAGTTTTAGCTTCACAATATTCAAAATATTCTATCGTTCAAATTAATAATTCACTGTGGCTTTGTGGAAAGATAACATACTTCAGTACATATATTGATTTTCAGGATTATATTCTTTTTGAAAACACCTCTACGAGTCTCTCTATATTTCATTCAATACATAGCTCGGATGTAGTTTTAGCTTCACAATATTCAAAATATTCTACCGTTCAAATTAATAATTCACTGTGGCTTGGTGGAAAGATAACATACTTCAGTACATATATTGATATTCAGGATTATATTCTTTTTGAAAACACCTCTACGAGTCTCTCTTCATTTCATTCAATACATAGGTCCATCGGCGTTTCCATTCGAAAGTTATAATTTTCCATCATTCTGGCCATGCGATCTGGACAAAATTTTGCATGTAACTTGAAAATTTCATTCTCCATGTGAATGCAAGATTTCATTTCGATCGAATCAGTAGTTTCGAAGTAATCAGAAAAACAATATTTCGAACGGCCATATTTACGGAACCCCTGGTCGAATTCTGCCCAATAACAAAATCAACCTCAGCATTCGAGATTCGAACCTACTCTGAAAATTTCAGGTCCCTAGGCGTTTCCGTTCGAAAGTTATGATTTTCGATGGTTCTGGAAATGCGATCTGGACAAAACATTGCAAGTAACTTGAAAATTTGATTCTCCATCTGAATGCAAAATTTCATTTCGATCGAATCAGTAGTTAAGAAGAAATCAGGAAAACAAAATTTCAAACGGCCATATGTACGGAACCCCTGGTCGAATTTTGCCCAATCACGAACTCAACCGCGGCCTCTCCATTCGAAAGTTATAATTTTTAATGGTTCTGGTTATGCGATCTGAATAAAATTTTGCTTGTAACTTGAAAATTTCATTCTCCATGGGAATGCAAAATTTCATTTCGATCGAATCAGTAGTTTCGAAGAAATCAGGAAAACAAAATTTCGAACGGCCATATTTACGGAACCCCTGGTCGAATTTTGCCCAATCACGAACTCAAACGCGGCATTCTAAATTCAAACCTACTCTGGAAATTTCAAGTCCCTAGGCGTTTCCATTCGAAAGTTATAATTTTCTATGGTTCTGCTCATGCGATCTGGACAAAATGTAGCAGATTTTGGATGTAGCTTGAACACGTCATTCTCCATTTGAGTTTTAAATTTCACCTGGATCGAAACAGTAGTTTCGGTGTAATCAGGAGAACAAAATTTCAAACGGCCGTATTTACGGAACCCCTGGTCGAATTTTCCCCAATCACAAACTCAACTGCAGCATTCGAGATTCAAACCTACTCTGGAAATTCCAAGTCCCTAGGCCTCTTCATTCGAAAGTTATAATTTTTAATGGTTCCGGTTATGCGATCTGGATAAAATTTTGCGTGTAACTTGTCAATTTCATTCTCCATCTGAATGCAAAATTTTATTTCGATCGAATCCATAGTTTTGAACTTATCCAAAAAACAAAATTTCAAACGACCATATTTTTGGAACCCCTGGTCGAATTTCGTTCAATAACGTAACTACTCTGAAAATGTCAGTTCTTCCGGCGTTTCCATTCGAAAGTTATAATTTTCTATGATTCTGGCCATGCGATCTGGACAAAATTGTGCCTGTAACTTGAAAATTTCATTCTCCATGTGAATGCAAAATTTCATTTCGATCGAACCAGTAGTTTCGAAGTAATCAGAAAAACAATATTTCGAACGGCCATATTTACGGAATCCCTGGTCGAATTTTGCCCAATAACGATATCAACCGCAGCATTCGAGATTCGAACCTACTCTGAAATTTTCAGGTCCCTAGGCGTTTCCGTTCGAAAGTTATGATTTTCTATGATTTCTACGGTTTCAGTTATGCGATCTGGATACAATTTTGCATGTAACTTTAACATTTGATTCTCAATCTGAATGCATCATTTCATTCCGGTCGAATGAGTACTTCCGAAGTAATCAGAAAAACAAAATTTCGAACGGCCCTATTGACAGAACCCCTGGTCGAATTCGGCCCAATAACGAACTCAACCGCGGCATTCGAGATTTGAACCTACTCTGAAAAATTTTCTAACCTCCGCTCGGTGTTGTTAAAAATTGGTCACCTAAAGCACTGACGTGAAGTCTTGATTTTCGCCTTCAGAGTTTGGTACCTCAATTTTGTGATTCTGCAGTATTATTCAAGTCAGATAAATAATAATTCATGCAGCGTACAAGTAATCACTACGGTGTGAATAATTGTTGAAATTTGTTTTTTTTTATTATTGACTCATAATTGTTTATATTTCATATTGTTCGTGAAATAGATATCAAAAATAGTTTTCGGAATTTTCAGATTGAAAAATGCCTAAATTGAAGAAGAAATCAGCAACTCAACGCTCAAAACAAGTGAACGATATCAAATATGAGAAACGTCTAGATGCCGAATTTCGAAACAAAGAAAATGCTCAGCGAAAACAAAAACACGTGACTCAGCGTGAAAATGATGTCGAATTTCGAAACAACGAAAATGCTGAGCGAAAACACGTACTCAAGGCACGACGTGAAAATGATATAGAGTTTCGAAACAAAGAAAATGCTCAGCGAAAACAAAAACACGTGACTCAGCGTGAAAATGATGTCGAATTTCGAAACAACGAAAATGCTGAGCGAAAACATGTACTCAAGGCACGACGTGAAAATGATATAGAGTTTCGAAACAAAGAAAATGCTCAGCGAAAACAAAAACACGTGACTCAGCGTGAAAATGATGTCGAATTTCGAAACAACGAAAATGCTGAGCGAAAACAGGTACTCAAGGCACGACGTGAAAATGATATAGAGTTTCGAAACAACGAAAATGCTGAGCGAAAGCAGGTACTTAAGGCACGACGTGAAAATGATATAGAGTTTCGAAACAAAGAAAATGTTGAGCGAAAACGAAAACACGTCACTCAGCGTGAAAATGATGTCGAGTTTCGAAACGAAGAAAATAAAAAAAGAAGAGTACAATTGAAAACTCAACGACGTTCTGACAGTGATGAATTCCTATTGAACGAGAATGAATGTAGGAAACGTAAATTGAATCTGTTGCGTTCAGATGAGTCTTTCCGAAACTCGGAAAATCTGTCAAATTTAGCTTCTAAAGAGGCAAGAATTGAAGATGCTAAATTAGTCCAGCTTAAAAATAATGAAGGAATGAGTCAACTTCGGACAATTCCCGAATTTCGTGAACATGAAAGAGTTCAGGATCGCCAGGCTCGTCAAATAGCGAGACTCAGTCAAATTGACATTGTGGGTTGTTCGAATGTTTCGAACTGGCAACAAATTCTTAACAAGTTTAATTCAGAAGTTAAACTAGGACCAACAGAGGTATGTATTTGTTGTGGAGGTTTATGGTTTGCCAGTTCAATCAAATCTTTGAAACCAGAAGTTCTGCGAGCACATAATTTATCTGATGATTTCGTAAGTCAAGCTTATTATTTACATAGATTAGAAAACTTCAAAAAGTTGAACTCCTTTTGTGGTACTTGCTATAAATATGTTAAAAAATCACAAATACCTAAACTTTGTTTGGGAAACGGTCTAGATTTTCCTGAAATTCCCGAAATTCTAAAAGACTTGACGGTTTTAGAAGAAAGATTATGCGCTATTCGTTTACCTTTCATGCAAATCAGAAGTTTAGGTCACAAACGCCAATGTGCCCTACGTGGTAATGTTGTTAATTTACCAATTTCAATTGATTCAACTGTTTCGGTTCTACCACGTAGTTTTGACAATACCTTAACAATTCAGGTAAAATTGAAACGTAAACTTTCATTCAAGCACCATTACATGATAGAAACCATACGTCCAAATAAGGTACGACAGGCATGTGAGTACCTAGTGACAACGCCCTTATATATAAGCGAAGGTATTATTTTAGAAGAAAATAATGAAAATTTGCCTGAAACAGAAGAATATGTAGTTGACAAGAAAGACCTATCGTCCAAATTTCCTGATGATAAGTCGTTGCCAGATCCGAATGAAAACGAACAGAATCACTTCAACGTTCTAGAAGATTTGGACGAAAATACTGATCTTGAACCATTAAATCCAGGTGGTCAAGAAACTCTTATTCAAAATGAGAACGAAATTGAAAATTTGGCACTAGCACCAGGAGAAGGACAACGTCCCATTGGTCTCCTTTTGGACAGTAAATCAGAAGAAATGTCTTTTCCAACAATTTATTGTGGTTATGCGAGATGTCCTACAGTGCGTTTAACCTACAATAATATTGTTAAGTCGGAAATGAGACGTTTTGACAGAAGAGCAGCCGTCGTTTGTCATCTTCTTTATGCTTACAAGAAACAAGAAATCATCAAAATTTCTAATGCTATTGCTGTTTGTTTGAGAAAACGAAAACAGGGTGTAGATAGTTTTTGCGCAGCACAAGTTCTTGATACAAATTTCATAAGCAATTTACTGATTCATAACGATGGATATCGAATATTACAAGGTGTTCGAAGTTCACCTGCATTTTGGGAGAAAGAAAAGAAAAAATTAATGGCCATGATTCGTCAACTCGGCATTCCAACATTTTTCTTTACTTTATCGGCAGCAGAATCAAAATGGGGTGAACTTTTGAGTATGTTATATAAAATAGTCGATAACAAAATCATATCTGAAGAAGATGCACTAAATGTGGATTATTTAGAAAAAGCACGTTTGATTAGAACGGATCCTATAACTTGTGCCAGATATTTCGATTATAGAACACGTTGTCTTTTCAAAACATGGAAATTAAGATCAGGACCTTTCGAAAACTACAGAATTTTAGATTTTTATCAACGTGTTGAATTTCAACAGCGGGGTTCTCCGCATATTCATGGACTGTTATGGTTAGAAAATGCACCACAATTTCATGAAGATCAACATGATAATTCAACGGTGATTGAATTCATCGATAAATTCATTACATGTGATGGCAAAAATGATTCGGTATCACACTTGATATATCTGCAAACCCATCGCCATACCACAACATGTCACATCGATAAAAGAAAGAATAAAAAATGTAGATTCAATATTCCGTATCCTCCAATGAAAGAAACTTCCATTTTGTATGGTTTAGAGGAAATATCCAAGGATGAAAGCAAAAAATTTTCAGATATTCGACAAAAAATATCTGACACATTAGCGGAAACAATTCAAGATGAAAAAGACTTGACATTTGATCAATTTTTGGTCAAACTTGATATTTCTTATGAGACTTATATATTGGCCATTCGTGCTGGATTGAAACGTACAACTGTTTTCTTAAAACGAAGACCTCTAGATTGTATAGTGAATGGATTCAATGTTAAAATTTTATCAACGCATCTAGCAAACATCGACCTTCAATACATTCTAGATCCTTACAGTTTGGTTCAATATATCGTTAATTACATCAATAAGTCCAATCGAGGCATGTCTAAACTATTGAATGACATGGAAAAAGAGCTTGCTTCAGGTAATCTAACCATGAAAGAAAAACTTCGAGTTATCGGCAATAAATTTGTAAATGCATCTGAAATATCAGCCCAAAAAGCTGCTTACCACGTATTAGGAATGCCTTTATCAAAAAGCAGTAGATGTCATCTTTATATTAATACATCTCTGCCAGAAGAACGGGTAAAAATGTTGAAATTCGAAAAAGATCTTCGAAAATTAGAACCGGACTCAAACGATATTTTTGTCACGAACATTGTCGACAAATATGTGGAACGTCCGTTAGAACTCGAAAGCTATTCTTTAGCTTCTTATGTAGCTGATATTATTATTGAAAATCGTCATACAAATGCAGATAACAAGGATGACAGTGATCATAGTGTGGAAAACGATGAAGGTGTCGAAATTCTCAAATGCAAGCGTAAGTGCTATAAACTCCGTAAAAAATCTTGCATCTTACGCTATAGACGATATGATGTTCATAAAGATCCAACGAACTATTTTAGAGAACAAATAATGCTGTTCTTTCCGTGGAGAAATGAGAAGAAGGAATTGCTCGATGTAAATTGTCAAGACATATACAAAAAGTATCGAGAGCAAATTGAAAATGAGCGGAAAAAATTTCATTGCTTTTTCGATGATCATTACATTGAAAATTTATTGAATAAAGCTGAAAATAATATCGACGATACCGAAGAAAATGATGAGCATACAAGCAAAATAGATGACGAATTTGCCGCTCATGCTTTAGATCAACCCGACTTTGATATTATGATACAAGGTGGAGGTATACCTACACGTGGTAACGATCAGGTAGCTCAAAGTTTTCTTCTTCCCAACGATCTACCAATGGATGAATATAATCGGTTATGTCGATCTCTGAATGATAAACAGCGACAATATCTCATGCATATAAAATGGCATTTTTGTGAGAAATTTTCTTCGCCACTCTACGAATTTATTAGCGGAGGGGCTGGCGTTGGAAAAAGTCGTTTGATTCAAGTAATTTATCAGACACTTACCAAATATTTCAATCAATTTGTAGGATGTGATCCATCGAAAATTAAAGTTTTGATTTGTGCACCGACTGGAAAAGCTGCATTCAATGTTAATGGTGTAACACTTCATCAAGCACTTAGCTTGCCCGTCAATCAAGCAGGATACGAAATGACTTTACTTAACAACGAAACCTTACATACCTTAAGTATCAAATATTCTGACCTGAAACTATTAATAATTGACGAAGTTTCGATGGTTGGAGGAAGAATGTTAGCACAAATTAGTTCTCGTTTACAACAAATATTTGGAAGAAAATTTCGGTGGGATATCAGTTTTACTTGTTGGAGATTTGAGACAATTATCTCCAGTTGGAGACTGTAAAATTTTCAAAGAAAGAAAAAAAACTTCTAAAGATCCCTATGCTGTGTTTCAAGGCACTCATTTATGGGATATGTTCAAAATGTTCCAATTAACCGAAATTATGCGTCAAAAAAATGATTTGGCGTTTGCGCAAGCTTTGAATAATATGGCATCATGTACGTTGACGACACAAGATATAGCATTATTTCAAAGTAGGGTGATATCTGAACCACCTCCCCATGTCAATAAAACAGTTTATTTATTTTTCACCAACAATGAAGTCAACGCATTTAACGACTTCAGACTTGGCAAGATAAATTCTGAATGTACTATATCAACCGCTTTCGACAAGATTTATGGAAACGGTACTGAATCGGCCAAAAATCAAATGCTGAAACCGGTAAGTGAAAAAAAAACATCAGATACGTATGGCTTATGCCTACGGTTAACGTTGAAAGTTGGCGCTCGTTATATGATGACTAATAATATCAATACTAGTGATGGTCTCGTAAACGGCGCTACAGGTGTTTTAAGGTCAATTGATTATGGTACGAATACCAAAACGGGTGTAAAAATTCCCATGCGCGTATGGATTGAATTCGACGAAAGTCGCGTAGGTCAAGAAGTTCGCAACGAACATAAACTGTTGATGACGAATCGAAGCTTGATGTCGAACCTAACACCTATCAACACAATGAAAAAAATTATTGCAAACAATAAAAATTCGAGCCTACAGTTAGAAAGACGTCAGTTTCCATTAATTGTGGCAGAAGGTATAACTATTCATAAAAGTCAAGGTAGCACTTATGAAAACGTTGTTGTCACGATTGGACCTAGAGGTCTCTCCAGAGCTGCTTTATATGTTGCTCGCAGCCGAGCTACAAAAGCAGAGGGTTTATCGATTCATGGTAAATTTGTGCCTCCGAAAAAAGCATTGAAAAGATCAGATGACGATCATTTAGTTTTCGAAGAAATTCAAAGGTTGGAAACAACCGCAAAACTTTCTACAAGATTCGAAAATTTACAAAAAACATCGGGATGCAGAATCATGTATCATAATGTTCAAAGTCTACATAAGCATTTCAACGATTTATTTTGTGATTCAGTTTTTTCTACAGCTGATTTAATTCTTCTGGTTGAAACTTGGACACTTTCTACTGATGTTTATGAACTACCCATGAATTTACAAGAAATCTCCAGAATCGATTGCAGCCAAACGCGAACTGCCGGTGGTGTATTCATTGCTGCGTCGAAAAAAATAAATGACAAAATTTCCAATATAACAAAATTCTCTCAAAGAGAAGGAAAAGGTCATATAGAGATGATTCGTTTCGACCTTGACAATGTTTCTTATTCTGCCTTTTACAATTCACCACAAGCTTCTTTCAATCTAACTGAAAGGGTGATCAAGGAAGCACTTCAAAATTCATGTTCGAAAAAAATGTTTATTGGCGACATGAACATCGATTTGAACAAAAACAATAAATACATTGACCTGTTCCAGATTTGTAATTTACGATGTGAAACTCCGAAAAATATCCAAACAACTTACGGGGGAACTAACATTGATTGGTGTTTTTCTAATCTAACCAATTTACGAACCATTTCGTATGGTTCGACATTCAGTTATCACAAGCCACTTTGTGTAATGCTATCAGGCATTCAAGATATAAAATTAACATCACACAAAAATCTCAATATGGTTGAAAGTCTCGAAACGAGCCGAAAGCCAAATACAAAGCAGAAATCGAAAACACGTCCAAATGTGAAACCAACAATACCTGTTGATCAAATCATCAATATAGGTGACAAAAAAACCAATAATAATCACGAAAAAAATGAAAGGTTGAACAAAGAAAGTAAATATATATCTAACAACGACGGTGTTGAATATTTACATGAAGGTTTATTGAATTCAGATGGAGTGTCATGTTATTCTAATTCCTCTATACAGTGTCTTTTTTCTATCTCGGAATTCAGAAGATCGATAGACAAAAAAAATTCCAATATCAATAAGAGCATCTTCCAAGTTATGGATAAAAAAAAAAAACCACAGAAGCCATACGAATGATAGTTGATAATAGATTCAGCGTTCAAGAACAACAAGATGCTCAGGAATTTCTACAGGAACTATTATTAAAATTGGATAGAGATTTTATTTCCACTATAGAATTCACAATTGATGAAAATATCATGTGTGATTTTTGTCCCCATTCGAGTTCCACAATGACTGGAAATTTTTATGGAATGAAAATTCCAGATATACCTGAAATATCTTTTAGGGATTTAATGGTATACCAATCTCAAGATGTTTGCAATAGATGCAAAAGAATTGTGGAAACACGTAAAAAATTTCAACAGGTTAACCGATATGTTTTTTTGGTTCTCTGGAGACAAATTACTCCCGTTAAAAAATTGAGAACAAAAATAAGAGATTTAGATCCAAATATGGTACAAATAGATGGTCACAAATTCAAAATTAAATGTACCATTAAACATTTAGGTAATCAAGTATCAAGTGGTCATTATATATCCATAATCAGACAAAGAGATCAATGGATTGAATGCAATGATAATAATATATGTACATTGGATGTTTTTGATTCCACTTTAGATGACGTATATATCATTCTTCTGGAGAAATACAATGAAAACGTTCATAAATAAGTTGTAATTTGTCAACCAAAATGTCTAAATGGACAATAAACATATGCCATTATCGTAGATATGATTCATATCTACGAGTTTCCAACTCTTGAGGGAAGGTAAATGGGCATCTAGAGTAGTCAGCTTTTCTGCTGCTAGTGGGAAGTTCCTAGAGGAGATTTCTTATTCTTATTCTCTTACTCTCCGTATCTTACCTCCGTGCCTGGTCAGACCTTTGGTCCGATCATGCAGCGTATCTATAAATTCATAGTTTGATAAACGAATTCGCCAAAAGGCGAAATATATATTTTTTTATATAGATAAGGAAATACCAATTTCATTTTATATAGATAAGGAAATACCAATTTCAGAAACATTTTAAATGGTGAGTACTTAGGACAATACAAATAATAATAATAATAATAAGTTATAAAAATAAAACATCTGAATTTTTAAATTTGATTCATAATGAATTAATCGAAATCATTAATTGAAATCAAACACATCATGTTTAATCAAATTTCTTTAGGTACTCCCTCAAGAATAATATCGAAGAACTACTGGAATAATGCCGTCCAAGAACATTTTAAAACCATTTCTATTTTATGCTGAAATTTTTATGGATATACTCTGAAGGAAACAATTCATTAACAAAGAAGATGCCAATAATACTCGAAGACAATTTCAATGACCAACAGAATTGACGCATACTTTGTCCGAATCCATTTATATTCCTATTGATGACTGAAAGAAAAACATCCAAATGAGACAAATTGAATACAATGCCAAAAAAATTCATGAGAAATATGAAGGAAAATATAGAATATTAATTATGGTCAGATCAAATTTCACTGGAGCAAAAATATTGCCAAAATAGCTTACAAAAAGGCTTGGAGAAAAAAATCTACAACTAACCATTTGGGATCATACACAATGACATCGCATAAAAGAATACAACATTTATTCAGGCGATGAATATGTAAAAATAAAATAAACAACATTAGAAAAGTTCAACGAAAATTATTTCCATAAACAAGAAGTAATTGCCAGAATACAATTTATAGAATGTTGAAGATAGAAGATTAATAATTTTCAAGATAAACTTCGACGAAGCAACAATATTGCCGAAGGTACCTACTTTGCAACCAATTTTTGGTACCAGAAAAGATAATTCTTATGACATTTTTCAGTTTTGTCTATATGTTGGAGTTGGAGGCACCTACCTATAAGATGTATTCAAAATATGTCAGTTTACCATAGAAAAAAAAATGACGGAATAATTACGGTGATCAACGAAACTTATATTCATGCAATCATTCTTGAAATCAAAATTCGTCCATAAACACTCAATCAAAAATCTTCAGGTAAATATACATTTGGAAAATTATTTCTATTGCTAGAGAACACATTTTCATTTCATCAAAAAAATAAATATTCAAAAGAATATTTTTCTGGAATACAAGTTCAGAAAAATCATTAATCATCGAAGAATATACCTAATTTTGATTCGAATTAAATGAATCTTCATAAAATGTATCATTACTTCAAAAATGTTTCTTTCGATTGAAATATTTCACAATATTATTTTAAGTAATTATTATTTCAGTATACATACTATTTAAGAAGAGGACTACTCATCTACTGTATTATATTGCCCCAAATGTATATCTTTTCATATTGGAGAAAAGAGAATGGATGAGATGAACATTAAAAATTTCATAAATAATAGAGTTATATGGAAAGAAAGATAGACATTTATTGTAATAAGTTACGGAGAGCCATCGACCAAAGTTCTTCACCCATTGGTAAGTACAAGACTTTTATTATTTGTATTATTATATTCTATATCTGATTATCATAATATAGATTACTAAGTGTTTATATTATTTTCCAATTATTTGCTATAGTATCAACTTGAAATTTAATCCCGATTCTTGCAATTGTTTCTCTTAATGCACGCATGTATTTCCAGGAATAATAATACAAGAATGCTCAGCCACAAGAAACTTCGGAATACAATTAATCTAATTCTGGAAAATGGAATATTTCATTATAGTTGATCTTCTGATATGTTGAAACATTCGTTCATTCATGCCGTGGATGTTTTGAAGTTCAAGTTCAGTTCAATAAAAAATGATGGTCAGAAAAGTTCTTCCGTTATTGGATTAAACAAAGTTACAGATGACCCTACAAACGAACTATAATATAGTAACAGTCCACAAAGGATTGCAACATTTATTCATGTATCTCAAATGAAACAAAAATTTATATGTATATGTAAACTGATACCAAGCCGTAATTTCATCGAAATTGATGTTGTTTTCGTTAGAGAGAATTTGTATATATTAGTTTTCATTCAAAAAACAAAATGTTTTGGATTTTGTTGGATTATTATACCTTTCAGTAATTTCAATAAACTAAAAAGATGGCATTTACAAGCATAAACAATTGAATGGAAACAATTAAATGCACATTAAAGACATAATTTCTATAAAAACCTGTTCATAATATATTTTGGCCCTTTATCTATTAATTTGAAATGTCTTTTCCCCTTTTGTATATGAATTATAAGAATATTCTTGTTATAAAAATTGATATTTAGAAAGTTGTAAACATTTCAATTCGAATATTATTGGATTGTATGTATCATTCACATTTGAAGAGTCCAGGGAAAAACCCCCGTTATAGGCAGAAAGCTGGTTTTGAGTTAAAATAATTTTAAAGTTTACTAACTAATGGTAACTAGAAAAATGCATACGCGCTGCTTTGTTGGGTATTGTATAAAGACTTCATAGTCTATATATGAATAGGGTTTACACAGATTCACTACCCCAAAGTTCTCTATTAAAGATGTCGATGACGGGCTTCTTGCGCAGTACAGCTAATATTCAACCACTTTCTAGGATGATATAAAGGGATTATTTTTCAAATCTAATTGTATCATAGGATTCTCCTCATAATCCTTCAGAAACCACTTGAGGACTGTTTTACATTTTATCCCAACATGTGTATGACGGAGATCTTCCCCTGTTCTCTTCATTGGTATTTCATTGTCCTGTCTATTACTTTCAAATTTTTTGCTGCTATTAATTCATTGATTATATTTATTCTAATACGAAGAAAACTGTTATACTAAACAAAAAGCTGTAAATATTTCTACACGAATTCATAGGTCAATTCATAATACATGTTATCTTAATGAGGATTCAACCTACACATATTGAATTTTTATGATTATCTTCATTTATTATAATCTGGTATTTATAAAGAAATGATTTCTTCTATTAAACTCTATTCTTTTATTGATTTTTAAAATATATCACATTTTAAACTGTACCATATTTATGTTGATTTCCCTCACTAAAAATATAACTTACATTTAATCAAATATTAATTGTTGCACTTAATTTTGTTTCTACTTAGTTACACTGAGCTGTTTAACACAGCTTCAGAAAATTAATAATACTCGAAGGATAATAAAAATTGATTTTCATGATCTCTCAATAAACTTCCTATTGTTCTACATACGTTTTGAATATATAAAGAATATTACACGTAAATGTTGAAAAAATCATTTCCTTGTTTTATTTACATTTCTAACAAGATACATAAGTCGTCAACTTTTCCACTACATCTAAAGATAATAGTCGAAATAACAAACAGGTAACAGCCTGGTCGATGAAATGCCCAAACCGACCAACACAACCAATTGCAGGGATTTCGAATGCGAGAATCAAATCAAACAATAAAAGATCATCTGAATTAAATAAAACAAAAAACAGGAATAGCAGAGTTTACAGTTCAATGACACTCCACGACTTTATCGTTGACACCTTCATCACTAAATTGAATAACCCCAATAATACTGATAGACAGACACTTATAACCAAACTCAAAAAAAGGTTCATCGAAAGTCACAACATCGATACCACGGCTGTCTTCTCAGGAAACAGTGTATACATTCTTATGTTCGACTTATCCAAAGAAAACTCTAACACTCCAACTGAACCTAAAGAAGGCACCCAAATTCTTTGCAATGTCTAGCTCCTTCAAACTTCTGTATGCCAACATCAATAGCTACAACCAAAGACGTCATCTCATAAATCACTACATTGAAAAAAATAACGTAAATTGTACTCTATTCGTGGAAACCAAAACCAAGCCCAATCAGCCGTTAGGATTCAGAGACTGGGACAATACTAAACAAATTTGGTAATATTACAAATAACAACACTAGAGGAGGAAGCTTAATACAAGCTTGCAAGGAATTGAAACTAGGCAAAGCTAACCCACCTTCGTTAAATAACCCACTAAATGAAGCCCTGCATTGCACATTTCGATTCTTGAACGATAAATTACATGTTTTCCTAGCATACATCCATCCAAACTCCATTATTGAACAAAACATTTTTGTCAAAGCTTCTCAATACAAATATGCTCTCATAATAGGAGATTTCAATCCCAGTACAAGTAGAAAAAAGAAACAACTCCAACAATTCTTCCAAAACAGTAATTTCATACACATTACCACGTCACCAACCTTTCTTATGGATAATAACCCTGATTCAACCCCAGATATTGTTTTATGCACGAACAATCTGAAGTGCTACGGTCATTCCGGATCTGACTTCGGATCATTTGGCAATCGAACTTATCATTAACATGACAACACCAGTTAATTCCATTCCAGATCCAATCATAAAAAACTTCAATCGATGTGATACTGAAAAAATCAATATTGAACTATCCGATACGTCCAACAAAATGAACCAATTACTGCCATCAGCATATCTGAATTCATGAGTATACTTTCACATTCTGTCGAAATTAATAGCCCAACGAGAAAACATAAATACTACTTACACACGCTTCCTCCTTATATTCTTAGATTAATCAAGACAAAAAAGGAAATATTTAGAGAATTGAAACAGAACTCTGACATAAATCTCAAACAGAAGTTCAACAAATTAAACAGGTGCATACATTCAATGATACAGGAATATAGATCGCATCAATGGATTACAACATGCAAAAACATTAATGACAAAAACTATTGAAATTGCTGAGGCCTTCAAATGTCAGTTCGAGAGTATATACAGGGAGAACCTAAATTCCAACTTCGACCAACATTTCAGAAATGAAGTAGACCACTACATTACCGAAAATCTTAAAGACCAAACAAATTTCATGATGCCTGCGATTACTGACGAAGAATTTACCGAGGCCCTTTTCTCTGGAAAAAACACAGCTGGCGGATATGATAATTTAACCAGAAAAATATTCAAAGAACTTGACCTACTGAAACACGACCACTCAATGAAAATATTCAATTACTGCCTAAAAAATGGGTACTTTCCTCCGGAATGGAAAATATGTTCAATAATTCCGATTCCAAAACCAAACCTCAACCATCAACTCACTTCAAGCTATCGGCCAATAACGCTCTTACCAGTTGCGGGCAAACTATTCGAAAAAATTATAGCTAAACGTTTAGAAGAAGAACTCAAACATGTGATTCCCGCTTACCAATTCGGTTTCAAACGTAAAAACTCTACTTTACACCCATTTATAAGATCTCATATTCAAAACAGCATGAAAAATAGGGATAAATCTGCTGCAATTTTTATGGACATTACCAAAGCCTTCGATAGTGTTTGGCACAAAGGATTGCTATATAAGCTGATGAAATGTAAAATGAATATTTAGGAGTGCACAAACTCACCGATAAAATTGATCCGTATTGTTCACAGAAATTGTACGAAATGGTCACCATTCGTTTGATGTGCACAAAACCTTGCCGGGCGTAATAACGAATTATTATTAATACAATAATGTTACGAGCATTTTCAATGGGTTGTTTTAGCTCTTCAACACTATTCACCTCACCATTACTGTATACTTATGTTTTCGAATGCGGGGGGATCCAGAAAATGTATTAGGTAAGGGGAGGAAAATAAAGGACTTACCTTGTAAGACAAAATGCCGGAACCAATACGCTCAGAAATTCACAGAGATTGAAAGACACAATATTCACGAGTTTTATTGGGGGTTAGGAAGTTACGAGCATCAACGTAACTGGCTTTTAGCCTGTGTTGAAAATACGCCAATTCGTCGCAGAATTCAAACTGCAAAATAAAGCAGAAGCCATTACACGTAAAAAATACTTCATTAACTGGGATGATAAACTGGTCGAAGGCACCTCATGAAGATAAACAAGAGTAACATAATTTCGTGAAATGTCTCCCAGCAGTTCCTTCACATTATTGTAGAAACAAGAGTAATCGCAAGTACCTTCCTTCAGAGCTGTACAAAATATCTTTTCTCCACAGAATTTTTCGGAATCATCAAGACAAAAACGGTTGAAGTGCCAAACCATCACTCAAAATATTTGGACTTGTCCACTGCTGTACTCGAGGGTGCGATTGAGAATATATCTCAATACTACAATACTGTCACTACTTGTGTATCCGTTTTTAATGCCTGCAAATAGGTTTTGAGAGATAAGAGTTGTGAGGGTGGAAACCAGCGTTGCCACGTAGAGCAAGCTCTCAAAATCTATTGAACATACGCCGCACATCATGAAAGGTCAAATGAACCAGTGGCGGCCGCTCAGAGAAGGCAGAGGAGGCCAGGCCTCCCCAAATTTCACTTCATTATATTTAATTCTTAGTTCAAGTTCAACCATATTATGTTAACCTAAATCAATAGAATATTCAAATTTCTGGATATTCTTCACCCCAATATTTCATCATGTTCATACATTCTCCGCAACAGACTCCAAAACTGAGGAGATAGCGCATCGCTGCACCGTACTACAGGCATGCGAATACATCAGACCCCATAAGTCCAGCGGCCGCAGCCGCCGGAGGCCCAGCTCCAGTCGAGATCCCCTTATTCCCCTTGAATCTTGAATGTAAAATTTCGAATTCCTGCCGATAGGAAGCAGCGTCCAATCTAAACTCTACAGTGACTAGATTAAACACAGTGGCGACAATATGGCTAAGCCCCGCCCTATCCACCATATTCTTCCTAAATTTGAATGTGAATCCATAGGATTTGAATGGAAATCGTATTGAAAAACTTATGATAGTTAAACAGAATGATTTTTTTCCTAATATTTACTGGTCAATCGTTGTAAGGACGTAATAGAATATCCAGATCATAAATTTTATTACTTAAAGTACTGTATTGCAGTCTTATAATGAAAAGAATCTTTTGGGTTCCACATTCATTCCCTTTGAAAGGATACAAATCACAATATAAAACAAACTGAATACTTTTAATAAATGATTAATCGAAACATAAATAATTCAGAATAAGTTGGCAGCTATTCTTTTTTTTCTAAGGAAGCTTTGAATTTTCTCGAATTAATTTTTAATCTAAAAACAATAAATCTTTTCATAATTTTGGTTTTGAGATTATGGCAATCTGGAATATCTGAACTCAAATCTGACATTTCTTCAAAATAAAATAATTTCAGATCTATATTTTGAGATGAAATAATATCAAAATATTCTTCGAAAATACTTTCCATCTGTAAAAAAAAAAAACACTGCCTCTGACGTGAAAAATAAGGATTGTTCTTTGAACCTCTTAATTAGTGTAAATTTACTAAATTTTTTGTGCCTTTTGGAACTTACTCAACTCACACATTCAATGGTATTAGAAGTTTTTGAAATATATAATAATAATAATAATGTTTATTCACAAAATAAATACATTCTAGGTTATAAAGTTGAGAATATGAATAAACAGAGACATCACTGAAGTAACAACTATGATATCCTGATATATTACAAAGAGAATTCAACTCGCAGTATTATTGCTTTCTGATGAGTATTTTGGCAGGTTTGAAGTACAAATCATATTAATTGCGTGCACGCTAAATGCAACTCGCTTATAGCGTACACTTGAGGTTGACACGACCGCCACCGTTATAACCGAACTAGATGCAACTCGCTTATAGCGTGAGTTCGCTTATAGCGTACACTTAAGGTTGGCACAACCGCAATCGTTATAAGCGTACCCGACTGTATCACCTTTATATCACCTTTAATACGAGGTCAGGACTCAGGAGGTTATATATAAAAGCAATGTTAGAGGAAATTGGAATTTTTATTCAGCCAAAATTATTGATCGACAACACAAGAAAAGTCTTGTGAAAAATGGAAATTTCACTGGACGTACGAAACACATGGATGTGAAATATTTATTCATATGTGAAAATTTCAAAAGAGGACTTATAAGTGTTGAATATTTTTAGTTGGCTAATGTATTGACCAAACCATTATTGGTTAATAAGTACAAAGGATTTGTTGAACGATTGCTTTGTGTTTATGGATGTTCATCTGTTGATTTAAGTATGAATTGATAAATTAGGGGAGGATGTTCA
This sequence comes from Aphidecta obliterata, assembly GCA_963966015.1. NCBI lineage: Eukaryota > Metazoa > Arthropoda > Insecta > Coleoptera > Coccinellidae > Aphidecta > Aphidecta obliterata. The sequence continues at coordinate 18,293,720 of OZ014434.1, read as the reverse complement.
AAGAATAATTCATCAATTCATTTATGTTTGTTCAAGTTACCTCAGAAATGATTTGTAGATATGTTGATTATCATAATATTAAATAATGACTTTTGTTATTAAAATAAAATAAAAACTTCATAAAAAGGTTTCCTAAACGTTTACTGTTATCTTCATAAAATAAAGCCCTTTTATAACACACTAGATTATCAGAAGTCATAAATATTTCAATAGAATCTCCATCTACAGTAGTGCTTCTTCAAACTGTTGAAAACCCCCGGAAAAGAAAATTGTGTGCATCATGCCAAAAGGACAAGCAAAGAAAACACACAAAATACTGCTGCAGCAAATGTGGTTCATATCACACCATCAAATTAATAAATATGTTGTCTAAACAATTCGTACCTTTTTTCTTGACCCTAACATTAATATAAAATATAAAAAATAAGCTTTAGATTATCTAGTATAACATTGCACCTAACAGGTGCCACGCGACAATCCACGTTACAAAGTGCTACGCGTCTAATGGAAGTTCAATAAGTTCATATAGGTTAATAAGTTCAATTTTTTCAGTTTTAATGAGGCTGGTATTGCTGCTGTTCATTCTTGTGGATTTTCTTTCTCAAAGAATATTCAAGAAATATAAATATGTATAAACTTTTCAATTTGGGATAAAAACTAGTAGATCTTGATCGTTTACTTCATGAGCAGGATAAAGACTCATCAGGTTGATAAAACAAATGATTCCATGGGATATCAGCCATAAATTAATGGCCCCGAAGAGGCATAGTTTGAATTCCACTATCTCAGCTTGCTATTGAATGGAGAAAGAATACCTACCAGAGCGATGAAAGGTTCTGGAATTTGAAACCGTTCATGCTGGAGAAAGAAGAAAAATCACAAAAAGACATAAGATATAGATTCGATTATCAATGCAAGTTGTGCGAGAGGCAGATAATAACAAGGTGTTAGAAGATTTGGAGTAGTTGTATTCTTATCCGTTATTGTGAAGAATTTCTTTTGCATAACGAGGATGAATCCTCAAACGCAGTTATATTTGTGTGACAGAGAAAACCTGGGTTATGAGAGTTTCAGATTCGGAGGGATTATATTCTTATCTGTTATTGTGAAGGATTTCTTCTGCATAACGAGGGTGAATCCATGAACGCAGTTATATGATTGACGGAGAATACCTTGGTTATGAGAGATTCGGAGGCGTTGTATGTAGTCATTCATTATAAAGGATTTCTTTCCCAAAACGCAGATAAATCGCAAGGCAGAGAAAACCTGGGTGATGGAAGATTCAGAGGCGTTTTATTTGTATCTGTTACTGTGAATGATTTCTTTTGCCAAACGAGAATAAATCACAAAACGCAGTTAGATCGATAGCAGAAAAAACTTAGGTGATAAAAGGGAGAGGCCTCCTAAAGGCTTTGCACATTACAGATGCGGAATTGGAGCCAATGTTCCGCCAACGCATGCCAACGACGGATCTGAAGAGATGAGATTAATATACAACAAATTTTTGTTTTTATATTGGAATTTTTCGATCAAGTGGACTGTATTGATTCTTTGATCTGGTTAATTTAAAACTTCGTTGGTCAAATATGAAACAGTTCCTTAGCAAATATAAACACTTTATTCAAATATAAACACTTAAATGAAAATATACACAACCAAATTAGGTTATGTTGTTTATCTTACGTGTACAATGTTACGAGGAACGAGCGAATAGACAGCAAAACAGAGTTGCATCTAGACACGTGAACATCATGCATTTGGTTATTGGTTATTGGTGCAGACAGGGTGAAGAAGCCAAAAGAAGTAAACTACTGTCTCTTGCCTGTGAACGTCTTGAAACACCCTCCTCAGACACCCAGATCATAGCAAAAGGGTGGGCTGTGGAGTATGGCAAAATGAGTCCAACCCAGCAACTGTTTGCTAAAAAATTCATTGATGACCTTCTTTTCGAAGGACGACTTGGCAATCTTCACACACACTCTATTGTAAATATGTACCAAAAGTTTAACATTGAAGAAAACCTCACTCATGTTATTCTATGATGCTAAGTTTAGGTCTATGATATGTACCTCTTGCTCTCTCTCTTTTAGTTCAGCAGAGTAACGAGTAAGTTGCATCAGTTGTTGTAACTCAATATATTCAGTTCTTTATTACACCCCGTGTACATTTATTTCAAACAGAGTGTTAATTATTGCAAGTTAACTGCCAACAATATTAATTAACAACAGGTTATGGACCCAGATTTCCTATATAACGCAATAAAATTAAAGTGACTCAGTTGTTTGTGATATAGTAGTGTATTTTGTTTTCTCACAAAGAAGTAAGATGGCCGCCAGTTACCTCATGAGCGTACCGAAACTTTTAGGACGTGAGAATTATGATGAATGGGCGTTCGCAGTCGAGAATGTATTTGTGATTGAAGGCCTGGACAAATGCATCGACGGTAGCGAGAATGATACTTCGAGGATAGCCAATGCAAAGGCAAAGTTGATTTTAACAATCGACCCATCGTTGTTTCCACATGTGAAAGATTCCAAGACAGCTGAAGAAGTATGGACTCGCCTGAGGAAACTTTATGACGATAGTGGATTCATGCGTAAAATAGGACTCTTACGAACACTAATATCCGCCAGATTGGATAATCACGTGAATATGGAGTCTTACATCAATCAAATTATAGAAACTTCACAGAAATTAAGAAGAACCGGATTTGCCATTGATGAAATATGGGTGGGATCTTTATTATTAGCTGGTCTCCCTGAAAAATTTGCACCTATGATTATGGCTATTGAAAATTCAGGTTTGGAAGTTACAACAGATTCCATCAAGACGAAACTCCTTGACATGCAGACAGATGGTGACACCAACGGCAGTAATGGAGCATTAGCTGTTAACAGAAAGTTTGGTTACCGTAAGCAACCGAAAGAGAACGCAGTTAAAAAACAGCACAAAGAGAGATCACAGAATAGGAATGATAAATTCATTCGTGAAATTGCAGACCAGCACAATTCAAACAAAAAGGATCTCAGTAATATTATTTGCTTCAGATGTAAAAAGAATGGGCATTACATGACAAAATGTCCCAATAGAGTCGATGGAGGCTTCAGTGCTGTGTTCACGACAGGTGACTTTAATGTCACAGACTGGTATGTTGACAGTGGAGCTAGTTTTCATTTAACCTCAAATAAACAGTGGATGATAAACTTCAGGAATCCGGATTTAAAAGACGTCACTATAGCAAATAAGGCCAAATTGGGAGTTGAATGTGCTGGAGACGTGAAAATACAAACATTTACCGATAAGAAACAAGATATATTATTACAGGGAGTACAATATGTCCCAGGTTTGACTACAAATCTTTTATCTGTGTCGCAATTAATTAAAAATGGAAATAAGGTATCCTTTAATGAGAATGGTTGCTATATTTATAATCGTCATAATATTTTAGTGGCAACTGCTAACTTGTGCAATAATGTATACAAGTTAAACTTGCACGAAGAGAAGCCAGTGTGCTATATAGCTGCTAGCAGAACAACCTGGCATCAACGTTTGGGTCACATCAATGATAATTACTTGCAGATGACAGAGAAGCTGGTAAATGGACTCATCCTTAAGGGTCAAGCAAGCTTAAAAAATTGTGAAGTATGCTGTAAAGGCAAACAGTTCCGTTTGCCATTCCCCAAAGAAGGAAGCCGAGCAGATAAAGTGTTGGAAGTAATTCAGAGTGATATCTGCGGCCCGATGGAGACAACGTCATTAGGTGGAGCAAAATACTTCCTTACATTCATAGACGACTATAGTAGAATGTGTTTTGTTTATTTCCTCAAGACTAAGGATGAGGCATTGGAAAGGTTTAAAGAATTCAAAGCCTTATCAGAAAACCTGCAAAACACCAATATTAAAACCCTAAGAAGTGACAATGGAGGTGAATTTTGCAACGGTGATTTTACCAGATATTTGAAGAGTGCCGGAATAATACACCAAACTTCAAATAGTCATACACCGCAACAAAATGGAATGGCTGAACGATTCAATCGTACCCTAGTTGAGAAAGCGAAATGCCTCATGTTTGATGAGGGCTTGAGTAAATCCTTATGGGCTGAAGCATGCCAAGCAGCCTGTTATTTGAAAAATCGTTCTGCATCTTCGAAGATTTCAAAAACTCCCTATGAGCTATAGACAGGTAAAAGGCCAGATATTAGTCACCTAAGAGTATACGGAAGTGTAGTTATGGTTCACATTCCTAAGGTAAACAGAAAAAAATGGGATCCGAAGTCAGAACGACATATCCTTGTGGGCTATGACGAGACAACGAAGGGATATAGATGTTTCAACCCAAGAACAAGAAAAGTGATAATCAGTCGTGATGTTACGATTATGGAAAGAACGACTGTTGCAGTGCCATATTCTGTAGAAGAAAATACTGAGGAGGTTCCAGATCCAGTGGGGGAAACTAGCGAACAGTTTTCTCCAAGCTCAGATGAATCTGTTCATGATGACCATGTTAATTTCTCAGATAATGACAGTGATTTTGTTCCAGATATAGAACCAGACAGAACACATCCATTAGAAGTTCCGAGAAGGTCGCGAAGAGAACCCAAAAGGAAAAACTTTGATGAGTATGTAACATATTTTAATGGTGCAGAAGTCGATGAAGAGCACGATACATCAATTCTACCAATTACAGTGACAGAGGCACTATCAAGACCAGATGCACATGAGTGGCTGCAGGCAATGAAGGAAGAGATCCAATCATTCGATGAGAATGATACATGGGAGCTAGTGAGTCCACCAGAAGGCAGCACAGTGGTGAAGTGTAAGTGGGTTTTTAAGGTGAAAAGTGATTATGAAAACCAGAACAAATATAGGGCAAGGCTTGTAGCCAAAGGTTACACCCAGAAAAAGGGCATTGACTACAGTGAAACTTTTGCCCCAGTAGTGAGACATTCAACACTCAGACTTTTATTAGGATTAGCCATTAGACTGAACTTAAAAATTGTACATTTAGACGTAAAAACTGCCTTTTTAAACGGTTTTCTTAAAGAAGATGTTTTCATGGAACAGCCTGAAGGTTTTATTTCCAAAGAAAAGCCTAATATGGTTTTCAAACTGAAGAAAGCCATATACGGTTTAAAACAGGCTAGTCGAGCTTGGAATGAGCGCGTCGACATAGTTTTATTAGAGATAGGTTACAAGAAATCAAAATTTGAACCATGTTTATATGTAAAACGGAATAGGGATAAATTGTCTATAATAGCCCTTTATGTAGATGATTTTCTTGTTTTCTCTGTCGATCAAAACGAAATTGATTTTGTTTTTAAAAAAACTCAATTCTCAGTTTAAAGTAAAAAATCTAGGTGAAGCAAAACGATGCTTAGGAATTAGAATAAACAGAAAAAAAGATTATATAGCTATTGATCAAAAGGAGTATATTGATAATTTGTTGAAAAAAATTTGGAATGTCAGACTGCAAGACTGTTTGTACTCCACTAGACAATAGTATACCTTTATGTGACACGAATAATGAAAAATGTAATCCAAAAATTCCATATCAAGAATTGATTGGAAGCTTAATGTATTTAACTGTAATGACTCGACCAGATATCTCACATTATGTTGGCCTTTTGAGTCAATATAATACTTGTTATACAAAAATCCACTGGCAATGTGCCAAACGTGTGCTGAGATATCTGAAAGGGACCAAACACTTGTTCATGAAATTTCAGAAAGACAAAGATGCTTTAATAGGATTTGCAGATGCTGACTGGGGTTCGGATAAAGGTGATCGTAAATCCTTCACCGGATATGTCTTCAAATTCTCGGGAGCATCCATTTCTTGGAAGAGCTGCAAACAGAAGACGGTTGCACTATCCACAACTGAAGCCGAGTACATGGCTTTGTGTGAAGCAGCAAAAGAGGCCATCTATTTGAACAATGTCTTATGTGAGCTGACGGGAAGACTAGATTGCATAAGTATATGTAACGACAATCAAAGTGCCCAGAAGCTAGCAACAAATCCAGTATTTCATGATAGAACCAAGCACATAGACATTCGATATCATTTTTTGAGGGATGCAGTGAATGAAAATAAGATTAATTTAATCTATGTACCTACCGATGAGATGGTTGCAGACATTTTGACAAAGCCGTTACAAAATGTGAAGAATACCAAGTTTGTGAAACATTTAGGCCTCTGTGTCAGTTGATTTTTATTGCTTTTATGTAAACTTTTGTTAAGTGGGGGTATTGTAAATATGTACCAAAAGTTTAACATTGAAGAAAACCTCACTTATGTTATTCTATGATGCTAAGTTTAGGTCTATGATATGTACCTCTTGCTCTCTCTCTTTTAGTTCAGCAGAGTAACGAGTAAGTTGCATCAGTTGTTGTAACTCAATATATTCAGTTCTTTATTACACCCCGTGTACATTTATTTCAAACAGAGTGTTAATTATTGCAAGTTAACTGCCAACAATATTAATTAACAACACACTCTGTCAGCATATACAATCCACCCCAATCACTCGCTGCCACCAGTCCTCATCCATTCAGCCATGCCCCTGCCTACTTTCCATTCTCGCAATTTACTCGTTCAGCCCCACCAACCCCATTCAACTCGTACCCATTGGGTCCATCACCTTCTCACATTTCCACTCCTTTAGACTCATCCCAATACTTCCTGCAGCCGAAAAAAACCGGGACAACACACGTGACTCAACAGTGCAACCACGTCAATATTCATCATATCTAGACCTTCTGGCTGATGATCAGTTTGTTTGACTGAACAATGTCCGGGATTCTTCATGCGGTTACTAAATAAAAATTTTCAGAACAAATGAAATACAAATATAATGCTTTAAAATTATTTCTTGTTTTTATAAAATAAATGGCTTTTTTGAAGGAATAACTGTTCAATTTACTCATTTTTAAATACCCTTTCAAAACGTGGACCAGAGCGTCACAAGTTTCCACTATTATTCGTCCAAGCGTTTGAGCTGAGATGGCACTTTGAAATTTCAGTTTTTCAAAGGAGGCCCCGCTGACAAGGTATCTTATAGTTGCCAATAATCTTAATTCTGTAGAAATTGCTTGTCTCATGTTCGTGGTGATTTTCTTTATGAAGGGAGTAACCATTTCCAGTAACTCGCTGAAAGTAGCTGCGTCCATTCTGAGGTAGTTTCTGTAGTCCACAGCTGAGGTAAGCCTGAGTTATAAGACCAAGCGGTCATGACAAAATTTGTTCCTCTTCAGAAGCCAATTTTTCACCCACATGTTTGGCTTTCTTTTTTTTAGCACGTTTTTCGGTCCCCAGTGCAAGAATAATCGCGGCACAACAATCGTCCGTGTCTGCATTGCTCACAGGATGTTTTGAACGAAACTGATGTTTGCACAACGGGTTGCAACGTAGATGGCCTCACGTTGGTGCAAATCGGCATTTGCACAGCACTGGATTTGCGCAAATTGTTTTACCGTTTACTAATGTGAATTTTACCCAATTTTTGGAGATATAGCCGACATATGTTCCGTAAAGTTATGTTATAATAGTTAGCATAATAAAAAAATATTATAGTCATAAATTAGGTAAATTAACTAGAAACAATAAGTGGTTGTGCAGCAATCGGTTGCAGCAATGCCTCAGATAAAGGCAATTCCTCAGACCATAGAATAAAAGCTCATTCTAACGCACTCGAAATCATCCATTAATGACCCCTATTAAGGCATAATTTCTTGTATTAATGCATGATTATCATGGCAACCGATTATTAAATATTCAGTCGGAGCATAGATGCATCTATGCGGAGCTGTCAAATTTATTTATTCGCTTTCGATCAGAATCTGATTTTATCCGTTACGCTACTACATAATGAATAACGAAGAAAATATCCCTTTGACACAGCCAGATGTGACAAAAACTGCTGAAGCAGCAACTTTGAGTCTGCTTCCTGAAAAGATCCGCCATTTATATGAGAAAACTTATGCTGAATTCAGATCTTGGTGCAAGGACAAGAAGGTTCGGAACATTACGGAAAGGTTTTGTAGGCATACTTTACGGGTATTGCAGAAAAGGGGCATCCATCAAGTTTATGGCCAAAATATTCGATGCTGAAATCAACACTTAATGTGAAAGACAATACTGATATAAGCAGATTCCACAAACTGATGATGTTTATTAAACGGAAAAGAGAGGTATATATCCCAAAAAAATCAAAAGTTCTCGAAATAGAACATGTGAGAGAGTTCATAGCGAATGCTCCTGATAGTGTTTTCTTGATGTCGAAGGTAAAAATAAAACTCAATTGAATCGTTATTCCAACTTATTCTCATTATCTTGTTGTAGTGAAATAACTATCATTGTTCGATTTGTAGGTCACTTTGATATTCGGAGTAGCGGGTGCATTGAGAAAAGATGAATTGTTAAGGTTGCAGAGAAAGGATGTACAAGATATGGGATCAAAATTTTTGGTGACAGTGAATTCATCGAAAACACATTCGAACAGGATATTCACTGTGGTGGATAATGATGAGCATACACTTTTGAACATAATAAAGAGATATATATCCTTGAGGCCAGCTCACACTCCACACAAAAGATTTTTCGTTTTTTATAAGAACTATAAATGCTCAACACAACCAGTTGGAATTAATACATTCTCTGAATTACAGTCAATGATTGCAAACTTTCTTAAATTAGAGCAACCACATTTGTATAGGTACAGGTCACTGTTTTCGGCGTTCTTCTTCGTCTATTCTTTCTGACAGTGGTGCAGATTTTTCAGCCATCAAAAGACTTGGTGGTTAGAAATCAACTTCTGTTGCAGAAGAGTATATTGAAAACTCCATTCAGAATGAAATAGAAACTGCAGAAAAAATTTTATGTCATAATAGTTCCAAAGTAAATAATGCTTCAACCTCCACTTCATCCACACGTTCCTTATCGGACATTATAGGAAATGAAATAAATGTAAACTATTCAGAATGTCACAACATGTCCAATATTCCCTCTATGAATATTTCGAATTGTCGGGCGTAAGGGCACGGTGAGGATACCTACTATTCACATGCTACGCCGCGCGTAGGCGTAGGGAATAGATACTGGTTGCCAGTTTTATTCAGACGGTTGGAACAGTATGCAAATGCTCGAAAGTCGCAATATGGATTCAATTGATACAGAACTATTAATAAACAAACTGCCAATAAGAGAATGGAGAAGGAATGTTTATAATTGTAAAACAGTGATCGGCTTTTTATTGGCTTGATGATTCTCATGTGCTTTCCATCAACAGCAGCGATGCAATTGGGAAATTTTGCACTTTTTTCCAATTCTAATGAACTTTCTTTCCATATGCATCAAACTATGTTCCAGTTTTGCATGTAATTCATCAAATGTTACCAAGGACATACGAAAATAATTGAAAGATTTTTTTGGGTGTTCTCTCAGGTGGGAATACAGGGTTACAAATGCACCTTTCAATAGCCGTTGTTCCAAAATTGGATGTATCCAAAGTCGTTTCTTTTGTGCACATTTTTTTTCAATTATGCAATATGCAGCAATGGCAACAGCGCCCGATGTGTACTGCGACGTGGTCATTGCGTTACTGCTTCATGTGAAAACGAACCCGACGCGGCACTTAATCGCTGTCATTAATAAACTAGTTGATTAAATTACTATTCCATGAGATGTTCTCTCAAAGATACCAAGCGTAGGAGAGAATGGGCAATAAGAATGAAACGAGACAAATGGATTCCAACTGAATTTTCACGATTATGCGAGATATTTTATTTGAACATGCTCTAAAATAACGTTCAGCTTATTTCATTGATAATTATAATTATACTGTTTATGCCTGTATTTTATAATTCAAATATCATGAAGTTGGATTGTAGGTATATTTGTTTAAAATTTCAGGTGCATTTATCTCCCAAGATGTGGAAACCAGTGAGGATAGATGGGAAAAAAAAAATTAAAAGCAAATGTAGTGCCTAGCATTTTTTCTTTTACGAAAGATGTACCAACTCGCAAAGCACCGGCTTCAAGGAGGAGTCTTTTGAAGTCCATTGCCTCAACTTCACTACAAGACGCAGTTCATAGTACATCTGCAGCCTAACCACGAGTCCACGAGCGATCGACAGTATTCGACTTCGACACGACAGTACCACCTTCCCTTCTTCCCCCCCTCGCCCATCATCTAGTCGTGTCACACGACGATCGCGACATCGTTCATAGGTAATTCCCCTCGATTTCAATAAAAAGAACGCGAGTGTGGAAATAGTAGTGAAGTAGGAGTTGAAAATAATGAAAAAAACGTAAAACATTGTTACTGAGTGAGAACTCTATTAGACGGTTAAGTATTTCATTGATGTGTTGAAAAATTTATTTAAAAGACTTTTTATCACAGTTCGGATAATGCTGCCCAAAAGTTATGGAGGTATTGTGATGAATCGGACGGGATGAGTAATATTGCTACTCACAAATTTTGTTCAAAACATTTGAAAACACTTCTAATTTGAAATGCCATCTTTTAAGCCGACATCCAACAGTATTGAAAAAAATCTGAATTCGAAGATGAAGAAGAGCCTTCACATAAAATTCCCAAAACAAATCAAACATTTTGTTCAGACTCAGAATCTAGATCAAGTACGAATTCAGCCTCCGTTTTTCAACCCAGTACTAGTTATGCAGTAGTAGATACAGTAAAAACAGATTCTAATGACGAAACCGAAAGTAATTTGTCCTCTTCCTCACAAATCACAACAGAACGTGTTAGAAAATCGAAACCTTTTATGCAACGCATAATTGAATCATTTTCTGAGCTTGCTTCATGGGGACAAGATGGCTTGAAACATACAAAAATGACAAATGCCATACTTTATATGATCTGCAATGAATAGTAGTGTTCTTTCGTACTGATTCAACTGATGGAACTTATATGATTTAAGTGAAAGTGATTTTGCAATCAGTACATATTCATTCACTTAAATCCCAAAAGAATGCGCTCACTTCTATGTATATAAAATTCTATAACATCAAACTTCAAATTTTGACTTTTCCAATCAATCACTTTGGAGTTATGGAAGGGGAAACTGATTGAAAACGAAAGAACGATCGCTTAAACTGATCTATGTGATTTAACTTACATAAATCACTTTGGTCAGTACGAAAGAACATTACTATTATCAACCCGACAGTATAAATTACCATGTAGAAAGACGATATCTAATTTGATAGAAAGTAAATATGATACAATTGCCACTGTCTATAAATCTACATCTAATATATAAAATTCTCGTGTCCACAGTGTTCGTTGCCATACTCCTCCGAAACGGCTTAACCGATTTTGATGAAATTTTTTGTGCTTATCCGGTATCTATCAGAATCAGCCAACATCTATTTTTCATCCCCCTAAATGTTAGGGGTAGTCCACCCCTAAATTTTATTTTTTATTTTTTAGACAAAATTTCTAATTTCTATTTTTTTATGATACAGCATACAAAAATACATACAATCCCCAATTTTCACCCTTCTACGATCAACCCTTATTTTTTAATAGCCAGAACAACGAGAGGCCGAAGGCCTCGAGCAATTTTGAAATTGCGAAAAATGGGAGAGACCGGGGGCGCGAAGCGCCCCCCGCGTTTTCGAGAGGGAGAAACGGGCTTTCCTAAGGTAAGAGAGGCCGAAGGCCTCGAGCAATTTTGAAATTGCGAAAAAAGGGAGAGATATGGCAAAACAACGTTTGCCGGGTCATCTAGTATATATTATATGCAACCAACTAGGGAGTCAAATCTGTTTTCCACCAGATAGAATTAATAATATAAATCCAATAGTGTACATAACTCGTTTCAGGAAAAAATGTGACTTAACACACCTTACCTCTGACGTGCTGATATAGATATTGCATTTGTGTAAAAGGTAAAAGATGGAACCTAACTACCACTTTTGGTCAACAATAAATTATATTTTGAGTATACAAAAATTAAGTATGATTTCTTTGCATTGTTTTCTGGGATTCCGAAACATCAGCTCAGAGTTTGAAACACTGTACCGACCTTCCCTGATAATAGAGATAAATATATGATAATAAAAACAAAACGACCAGAACAGATGGTAATTCAGTCCAATTCCATTTGGCATTTGTTGCTGTGGTTCCTTTTATCCACAGGGTGTATCGAAGGTGAGGAATAAATCTTGTTTTCAATCTTGCACCCTGTATATGCTGAAATTCAATTGCAAACAAGAGTATCTTACACAACATTAGCACGGACTGTTAAAATCCGACAAACGGTTTCCGAGAAATACTTATTTGAAATTGTAGCAAATTTTAGGTGGGCCGATTTCATTGCACCGAAGTGTAGATAGAACCTTAGAAATCTGATGTAACATACTTCATCAGGCTTTATTCCTTGAGCGAAACATGGATATTGCATTTGTTTAAAAGGTAAAAGATGGAACCTAACTACCACTTTTGGTCAACAATAAATTATATTTAAGTATGAAGAAATTAAGGATTTGTTCAAACTATTCTCCAAATATATTTTGGATTTAATTATTAATAATAAATCATTCAAAGATCCACTAGAATTTAGAAACAGATTAGAAATTTGTATGCATCAGATGAAGACACTCTAGGCAGTTCAATACTCAATGTTAATTTTTGATTTGATGTTATCGAAAAGAAGATGGAACGGTTTCTACCTTGTTAGGATTTAGTATGTCTAACTGCCACCTACATGACTTCACCAATTCTTATAACTAGAGAGTATCCAGTATTTAGCCCTGTTTCTAGAAAAAACAATTCTTATAGCATTTTAATTTGTGATAAAAGAGCCCAGAGTTGACCTAATTATATCTAAAGGGGTTTTCAATAGTTACGCTCGATGTTTGACAACATCGTATGACGTACTCGATGGTCACACAGGTGATATCTTTGACATCCGTATTCAGTTAGTCTCTACATTTCATTATGGAGCGTTACACGAATGAGCAACGCGTCGAAATTGTTAAAAATTATTATCAAAATCAATTTTCCATTCGACAAACATTTCGTGCACTGCGTTCAATTTATGGTGTCGAGGATTGTCCTGCAGAATCCACAATTCGCCGTTCAATGAACTGAGTCTGTGGCAGATCAAAAAGTGCCTGTACGTCAGCGAAACGCAAGATCTTTCGAAAATATTGCTGCAGTTCGGGCAAGTGTGCATGAAAATCCGCAACAGTCTATTCCGCATTGGGCTCAAGAACTTGGCCTGTCTTCGACAACAACTTGGCCTGTCTTCGACAACAACTTGGCCAATCCTGCATAAGAACTTAGGGCTAAGGGCATAAGGTCTATGCTGACATAGCCTTTTTGAAGGCCAACATTAGGGGCGTTATTGCTGAGATCGAGCCACTTTTATGCGATAGCATCATCAAAAATTGGGTATCCAGGGTGCAACAAACCATAAAACATAATGTGATATAGATAGATCACTATCATCCTCACAATTTGTTTTATTGCGTTACAAAGATCGCGGGCTTCTGATGAAAAACCCTTTACAACAAAATTATGATCTTAAAACATAAAATATATTTGTTGTAATAACATAACCATAAAATGCTGCTTCAAACATCACACATGTGGCACCATATAAAAAGATCTTGTGTTTTGAGGTCGGCACTGGATTTCATAAGTAATTCAAAACTTTCCTCACATTTGGTTGTGATGTGGAAAGTTAGGTACCTCAATATCATATAAGCAGTTGTACTTACATCAGACTCGGTGGGCTGAAGTTCACATTCCAATATCAGCAGTAGTTGACAAAATGTCTACAGTTACCAGTAAACTGGTGAAGTGTTTACTGTTCATGTTTATATCCCAATTCTCCTAGGTCTCCTTGATTCTCTGGCAATGGTCCACAGCATCCATGATTTCTTGTTACTCAGCTCATAGTTCATTAAAGTGTATGTCCTCAGTGTCAATATCTTAATTCCAGATTAGCGCCATTGTCAAGAAAATGTCTCATTATACTTGGTTATCATTCCCATAACGGTGGCTCTGAGTAACATATTTGGCATTTATGTTTATATATCCTTTTGGAATCAACTCAATAATGTTTCCCCATTCTCCTCCAACCAGTCATAAGAAATATTCATATTCTGGAGGAGTGATTTGATGTATTTCCAAGCATTCTAGGACATCCGAATGGCCCCTTTCTCATAAATATTTCATAGATTTCAGAATCAATTGGGAATCTGCAATGCAAAATGATATTGTCATAAAGAAATCTTATGTTTTTCATTCAAGGAATAAAATAAATTTCCATGGTGACGGATAATGAAAAACTATTTGATCTAGGTAGCTAACTACGTATTCGTTTTAAAAGAGATAGGGTAAAAGGTACAGTTGTTGACACCCTATCAGTGATTGACACCCTCATTTTCATATTTGAATTATAAGAATTGGATGGAGGCCTTAAAAACATGGAGCTTTGAAAAAAATATTTCAATTTTTCAAGTTTGGACTGTTAGTATTAATTTGGGTTAGGTTTGCATTCCTAATTCACCATATATTTATCAATGTGCAGCGTGCTGACGATCATTGCAATAAGAAAAATACTGCCATTTTCTCAAGGTACTTAACTCAAGTTCATAACATTTTTTTAATTGTTCTAATTTTTGTCTGAAGCATAATTTTTGTTTGAATCATTGAAACTCTTCAATAAATACTTTTCCATAACTTAAAATCTATTTGGATGAAGGTTTCGCGTTTTTTTGTGGGTGTCAATAATTGCCTTTGAAAATATGTGGATGAATAGTGATTGACATACTATGTCAATAACTGTCGAATTCAAATTTTGCAAAATTAGTCCGTATTGCCTACTATTCAGGCCTCAATTTCTCAATGAATACTGAAAAATGATTGAACTTCATCTAATTTTGTTCTAGATAGTTGTTGACACCAGTGTCAATCTCTGTGAATTTCCACGTGTCAATAACTATATTGCAAGTTCAACTAGTTCCTACTTCTTGTCCCTACCCCCTGAATCGATTTTTCACGCTTCATTCTCAACAACATGGCAAAAGCAAAAGAAGGAAGCAATTATAAGAAAAATTACACGGAGGATGCTATTATTTCTGCCTTATCAGCAGTAAAATCAGAAGGAATGTCCAGAAAACTTGCCTCCCAAACCTATGGCGTTCCTCGTTCTACAATAATTTTTTGGTTGAGTGGAAAACTTGTTGAAAAAATGAAAAGCACTGACGTAGTCAGGAGCTTTTGAGCGCTCGTTCATCGACCTAGTAGGTAGAATCTTCCTAAAAAAAATTTCTTTGAACATCCACTTTTGTTCATTGATAAACGTGACCGCGATATTCGAGATCCACACCTATCCTGAAAATGTCTAGTCCCTAGGCCCCTCCGTTCGAAAGTTATTATTTTCTTCTGGTCATGCGATTTGGACAAATTTTGCATGTAACTTGAACACTTCATTCGCACCATCTGGGTGCGAAATTTCATCTCGAACGAATCAGTAGTTTAGAAGTAATCAGGAGATCAAAATTTCGAACGGCCATATTTACGGAACCCCTGATGGTATTCTGCTCATTAACCAACTCAACTACGGCAGTCGGAAACTGAGCCCACACTGAAAATTTAAAGTCTCTAGGTCGTTCCGTTCGAAAGTTATCGTGCTTACGGCAAGATTCGAAAAATACAGACATCTTGACGAAATGATGTAGCCCTGGTGTAAGTCCAACGAGCGCTCAACAAATCACGGACCTTGCCCTGTATTAACCTATGAAGAAGATCTCAAATTATGTGATAGAATAGACGGGTGTGCCAAAAAAAATAAAAAAAAAATTATTTCAAACATAAAGCTTGATGATGAAATTCATGAAGAATCCTTTATACAGTCATGAAACAGTCCAATATGGACATGGATTGTACATCTGAAGACACAATCTGTGATAACAATGAAAACCAAGTTGCTATAAACGGCTACTGGAGAACCAACTGCCAGGGCTTGTGTCCTATTTGCAAAAAGAATTTGGATTTAAATGGTATTAAATAATTAAATGCATTTCCTGTGCATGAAAATTCCATGTTTAATGTTTATTGAAATATGTCTTCATAGAGAAGGTTTCCATTTCGAATATTTTTCAATGCAAAACTTATAATGAACGATCCATTACTATATATTATACCTATCCACATCCTTGTTCAGCTGATTGAAAATATGAGAGACAACAGTATGTCAATAACTGTATCAGGTGGTGTCAACAATAGATTTTACAGTGTCAATCACTGAAAATTGACACATGATGTTAACGATGTGTTTTAAAGCTTCTTCTGAAAAGGTTTTTCCACTTTCGGTTGTTAATTTGAATCGAGTATAAACCAACACATAACCTCGAAAAAGAAATATTTTCATTTCATACCCAAATAACAAATTATTTATATTCTACTAGATGACCCGGCAAACGTTGTTTTGCCATATCTCTCCCTTTTTTCGCAATTTCAAAATTGCTCGAGGCCTTCGGCCTCTCGTCTCAAAATAACCTAACCTAAACCTAACCTAACCTAACCTAGCTGACCCGGCAAACGTTGTTTTGCCATATCTCTCCCTTTTTTCGCAATTTCAAAATTGCTCGAGGCCTTCGGCCTCTCGTTGTTCTGGCTATTAAAATATGAGGGTTGATCGTAGAAGGGTGAAAATTGGGGATTGTATGTATTTTTGTATGTTGTATCATAAAAAAATAGAAATTAGAAATTTTGTCTAAAAAATAAAAAAAAAAATTTAGGGGTGGGCTACCCCTAACATTTAGGGGGATGAAAAATAGATGTTGGCCGATTCTGATAGATACCGGATAAGCACAAAAAATTTCATCAAAATCGGTTAAGCCGTTTCGGAGGAGTATGGCAACGAACACTGTGGACACGAGAATTTTATATATTAGATTGGGACAGTTGGCTTAAGGTGTCAATAACTGTAGTGTTTACCCTATCAAATATATGTACCGACTAGTAACCATAGGTGTCCCCACTTTACTGTCATCTCCAAAGTATACATTAGTTTTCGAAGAAAATAGCGCAGAGAAGGAATGAATGTATTGAACAGATACTACAAAATTGGTTAATCAAACTAATTATGGTTCTCGAAAATATGATATGAAAAATATCAGTAATTGTGGTTGTAGTATTAGTGGTTGCTTTTATAGAGAATAATCAGATAATAATTTTTTGTTATCAAATTCTAAAAGCCATAAAATTATTGTCCACATTCTAGACCACATCTAGTATGTAGCCAATTTCTAGTATTATAAGAAAGATCTCTATTATTCTACAAATAAACGATGTTTTCACCTAAAAGGAACGTAAAGTGTTATGAGGAAATTTGGCTAACTTACAGAGTTTCAGGGACCATTATGGAAGATTCCGGAGCGAATAATTTAACTGATAGATTGAACCTTTTACAAGCACAGATATCAACAATTTTTGGCTGACGAACAAACGAAAAGAATACGTTCGGAATTTTACCGGCTCCGCTTCTAATTTCATCAACATACATAACCTAACTAAACTTAATCCTTAAACTAGTGTTGGGCGATACGTATCGATATTTTACTGTATCGATACTTTTCGTTACGATATTCGATATTTTGTATCGATACTTTACTTACCGATACCAAGATGTATCGATACTTAATGGCGTGTATCGGTGGTCGAGTATCGAAATAAAATTTGCTTGCTTCTTTTCCGAAGCTTATGTTTGGATTTCGCATCACAATACATTTCTGTATGTGGTAGTATTGCCACTGGTGTTCCACCAAAAAATCCGAATTTTTCGCAAAAAAGCAACAAAAAATTCGAAAAAATCTGACGCATCCGTAAAAATATCCGAAAAAATCCTCCTGATTATCGAACCATAAAATTAACTCCGCAGACAAAAATAAAAACTCTTTATCTGTATATTTGGGTGGAAAAAATTGACAAGCTTCGTCAGGTTGTCGACTGTGCTTTCACCTAACATTAGTTACATAGTATTGGGCGATACTTCGTAAAGTATCGATACTCTGGATCGTATTATGTATATCGAAACCTACTATCTATTTCAGAAAAACAACGAAAACATTGATCGACAACAAACTCTAGAATAACCAGAAGTATTGAATACTTTGGATAGTCGAAATGACCATTATTCCGTCTTTTATGTTTGTTCAAACAAGAATGAAATGTAAAGATAAATATATATAAATTTCCAACCAAGCTCTAAGCACCAGACACGTGAATTCAGAAAACTCAAATCGTTCCGTTATTTTGTTCTAAACAATGAATATGAAAAAGGACCATAAGCGGTTACAAGTTACAACATTTTTATGGCTTCGCCACATCTGGAATTCCATTTCACAGGCAATAGGCAGTATTATTTGAATAAGTATGTTAATGTAATTAATACCTACTTGGACTATTTGGATAGCAAATTCTAACAACTGAACTGTTCGATATCTATTTGCCTAAGATGATGTATCGAATTATTAAAGATTTCTTGTAGAAATCTCTCGAAAGTACGAGTCGTTTGAAAAACTCGAAAAGCCCTTAAAAAACACATTCAAGAACGAAACGCAAAATATACACAAAAATATCCAATTCTGACATAAATTCGTCTAAAAAAAAAATTCAATATTAGTGAAGGTAATTTCGATCAAAAATATGCATTTCATTAATCTACTATGATCTTCAGTATCTGGGTTTGAATAAAACAATGCGGGTTGATTTCATATTCATTCATTCATTTTTCATCATAACAATAATGTTGAATTCATAACTTCAGAAAGACTCAAAATAAATGAGCAATCTAATATGAATTTGATTAGATATTTCAGATCGTTCCAACAAATTGTTCGTGTTTCGATTTTTTTAGGGAATTATCGAAATGAAAAGGGAGATTGTTATTAATGAGAAGCAACTCCAATTCTATAACAGAAAGATGAGTATTTTGTTTGTATTTTATTATATTAGGGGACGAGACCGACAAACGACAATAATTTTACGACAGTCATAAACTTCCTCGGAAATTCTCCGCTACACAACTTCAGGACAGTTTTGATAAACCGAAAATATAACAAAACATAATTCATGGAAGTCCCAAATTTTGTTTTTTTACAGCACGAAAGAATCCGATATTTAATGTATCGATATTTGATGTATCGATACTTTCGAAGCGATACGATTTCAGTATCGATACTACTTGATTCGATATAATACGATCCAGAGTATCGATACTTTACGAAGTATCGCCCAACACTACCTTAAACCTGCTGAACAGCTGAACCAAAGAGTAACAAAGTGTAGCCAAGCAGATACTTTTTTAGAGCATATTTTTTACACCACAAAACACTCTACACTCTACTCTACGAGTGCAGATACTAACTGTTCCATTAGTCAATGGTGCATATTTATGATATTTTCTTATGGTAGATATGAGTTTGAGGTTTACCGAAGCAAATAACGCGAGATAATATTTTTGCATTTGAAAATTGGACAATATGAAATTCGGGATTCCAAAGGTCTAACGCCCCCTGCCTGCTGAATACAGAACCTAGAAAACGAGTATTGTTTTCATATTTCACGTGCTTTTTGAGCCAGATATTGTTATGTTAGATCCTGGATCCAGGTATTCGTGAGGTAAATTTGAAAATTTTCATCGTTTTCTGAGCAGCGTAATTGGTATTGAAAAAAATTTAATGAAAAGCACTGCCGTGAAGTCAGGAGCTTTTGAGCTCTCGTTCATCAACCTTGTAGGTAGATTCGCATTTTCCAGTTTAAGAAACCAATTGAAAAAATTGTTGACAAATGTCAAAAAAAATTTTTTGTTTCTTTTTTGAGCGCTCGTACTACTTACACGAGGGCTATATCATTTCGTCACGATGTCTGTATTTTTCAAATTTTGAGCCGAAAATAGTCTCAAACGACTATGTTCGACTCACTGATGACGAATCCGTCGAAAAATTCGAGTCTGTCCGTCCGTCCGTCCGGCCGGCCGTATAACGATAACTCTCGAACGGAATGTCCTAGAAACTTGAAATTTTCAGGGTAGGTTCGAATCTCGAATGCCACGGCTAAGTTCGTTATCGGGCAAAATTCGCCGAGAGGTTCCGTAAATATGGCCGCTCGAAATTTTGTTTTCCTGATTACTTTGAAACTACAGATTCGATCGAGATGAAATTTTGCACTATAATGGAAAATGAGGTGTTCAAGCTACATGCAAAATTTTGTTCAGCTCGCATCACCAGAACCATAGAAACCATAGAAAATTGTAACTTTTGAACGGAAACGCCTTGGGTCTTGAAATTTTCAGGATAGGTGTGGATTTCGATTGTCGTGATCACTTTCATCTATGAGCAAAATTATACTAGGGGTTCCGTAAATATGGTCGTTTGAAATTTAGTTTTCTTGATAAATTCCAAACTACAGATTCGATCGTGACGAAATTCTGTATACTAATGGAGAATGATATATTCAAGCTACATTTCTCTAGACTGCATGAGCAGAACCATAGAAACCATAGAAAATCATAACTTTCGAACGGAAAGGACTAGGGACTTGAAATTTTCAGGATAGGTGTAGATCTGAAATGTGGCGTTCACGTTTATCAATGAGCAGAATTATACTAGGTGTTCCGTAAATACGGTCGTTTGAAATTTTGTTTTCTCGATAATTTCGAAACTACGGATTCGATCGAGATAAAATTTTGTATTTTAAACGAGAATGATATATTAAAGCAACATTTTGTTCAGATCGCATGACCAGAACCATAGAAACCATAGAAAATTATAACTTCCGAAGGGAAAGGCCTAGGAACTTGAAATTGTCAGGGTGGGTTTGGATCGCGAATTTCACGGTCACGTTCATCAATGAGCAAAATTAGACTAGGGGTTCCGTAAATATGGCCGTTCAAAATATTCTTTTCCTGATAATTTTGAAACTAACGATTTGATTGGAATGAAATTTTGCACCTAGCTGAGGAATAATCTATTCAAACTACGATTTTGTCCAGATCTCATCACCGAGACCATAGATACCGTAGAAAATTTTAGCGAATTATCGAAAAAAAAAAATTGGTCACCTAAAGCACTGACTTGAAGTCTGGATTATCGCCTTAGTTTGAAAATTTGTTTGATGACAGCTGTCAAAAATTTCCTCAATTGGTCTCCAAAACTGAAAAATGAATCTACCTACAAGGTGCATGTACGAGCGCTCAAAAGCTCCTGCCTTCACGGCAGTGCTTTTCGTAATTTTTTTTAGGTTGAACCGTTGATGATAATATCATCTTAAAATAATTTTGTCTTCAATTAAATTTCATTATAGATGGGGTGCAAGATTGATAATAAGATTTTTCTTCAACTTTGGCACACCCCGCGGATAAAAGGAGCCGTAGCATCGAATGGCAAAAGGAGTCAAACTGAAGCCCCATCTTTTCTGGTTATTTTGTTGTTTCAATAGTGTGTTTATCTCTATTATTACTGCCTGGACGGAAACTTTCAAACAAACTTACAAAAAGTACAAATTCTTCGAGTCTACATTGCAGCAGTTGATACTCGAGTTATGGTGTGGCCAGTGGCCACCATGCTGTCCTGGCCTAAACCCCATCGAGAATTTGTGGGATGAACTAAAACGAAGAATAGGCGCCAGAGCTCCTTTTCCAGTGTCGATCCCGGAGCTTTGTGTTGCAGTAGAGAAATTTGGGTTTATGTTGAAGACTATTAAATGGTTTTGTTGGGTCGATGGTGGTTTCTTACAGAAGCAATCAAAGTCGAAAAGTATGATTTCTTTGCATTGTTTTCTGGGATTCCGAAACATCAGCTCAGAGTTTGAAACACTGTACCGACCTTCCCTGATAATAGAGATAAATATATGATAATAAAAACAAAACGACCAGAACAGATGGTAATTCAGTCCAATTCCATTTGGCATTTGTTGCTGTGGTTCCTTTTATCCACAGGGTGTATCGAAGGTGAGGAATAAATCTTGTTTTCAATCTTGCACCCTGTATATGCTGAAATTCAATTGCAAACAAGAGTATCTTACACAACATTAGCACGGACTGTTAAAATCCGACAAACGGTTTCCGAGAAATACTTATTTGAAATTGTATCAAATTTTAGGTGGGCCGATTTCATTGCACCGAAGTGTAGATAGAACCTTAGAAATCTGATGTAACATACTTCATCAGGCTTTATTCCTTGAGCGAAACATGGATATTGCATTTGTTTAAAAGGTAAAAGATGGAACCTAACTACCACTTTTGGTCAACAATAAATTATATTTAAGTATGAAGAAATTAAGGATTTGTTCAAACTATTCTCCAAATATATTTTGAATTTAATTAATAATAATAAATCAATTAAAGATCCACTAGAATTTAGAAACAGATTAGGAATTTGTATGCATCAGATGAAGACACCCTAGGCAGTTCAATACTCAATGTTAATTTTTGATTTGATGTTATCGAAAAGAAGATGGAACGGTTTCTACCTTGTTAGGATTTAGTATGTCTAATTGTCACCTACATGACTCTCCAATTCTTATAACTAGTGAGTATCCAGTATTTAGCCCTGTTTCTCGAAAAATCATTTTTTATAGCATTTTAATTTGTGATAAAAGAGCCCAGAGTTGACCTAATTATATCCAAAGGATTTTTCAATAGTTACGCTCGATATTTGACAACAGCGTATGACGTACTCGATGGTCATACAGGTGCTATCTTGGACATCAGGATTCAGTTAGTCTCTAAATTTTATTATGGAGCGTTACGCAAATGAGCAACGCGTCGAAATTGTTAAAAATTATTATCAAAATCAATGTTCCATTTGACAAACATTTCGTGCACTCCGTTCAATTGATGGTGTTGACGATCGTCCTGCAGAATCCACAATTATAAACTGGGTCTGTGGCAGATCAAAAAGTGCCTGTACGTCAGCGAAACGCAAGATCTTTCGAAAATATTGCTGCAGTTCGGGCAAGTGTGCATGAAAATCCGCAACAGTCTATACCGCGTTGGGCTCAAGAACTTGGCCTGTCTTCGACGACAACTTGGCCAATCCTGCATAAGGACTTAGGGCTAAGGGCATAAGGTCTATGCTAACATAGCCTTTTTGAAGGCCAACATTAGGGGCGTTATTACTGAGATCGAGCCACTTTTATGCGATAGTGTCATCAGAAATTGGGTATTCAGGATGCAACAAACCAGGCAAAGCCGCGGCGGACATTTACCTGATATAATTCTCAAAACATAATGTACTGTTATGGTTCAATTTTTCGATATTAATAATTTTAAATTTTATTATTCAAATTTTTAAGAGAGAACCACTAACAATATTGAAAATAATTTTGTATTTTAATTTTTCTTTTATTTTTCCCGCGACTCTTTTTCAATGAGGATTCTCAAGGTGTACAAATGAAATAATTTTTGTTAACAACAACTTATTATTTAAATTCAATAAACTAATTCTAATAATGTTATAAAATTCTAAATTATGACGCCTATCGAACAAGATATAAAATAAAAACTCACAGTGAACAGCTTACTCTAAATATAGTTCATCAAAATGCAAGCTCCAAATTTCTCCTCTGTTTCGTAGAGAATATCTTTGAATTCAATAATTGATCCTATAAGATCTATTGCCTCTGGTTCCACTAATATTTCTGGTATGAGCTGTTGGGACAATTTTATCCCACAGTTCTCTTCCAAACAGTGAAATCAGCAATGAATGTACTGCAGCTTGATTCCAGTATCTCCTTGAACCTCGAATTTGAAAGCTTTCAACAACCAACAGTCATCTGAATCTCACCAAATCAACAACTTCCTGATGTCAGGCTGCATAATTCTTTGATAATCTTTCGTTTTCAAATCTTAATTTCAATCATACAATTCAAAGAAATTTTTCCACACTGACTTTTTACAATTGTCAAAATCAATTCGCTTGCTTAATTCTAATTATCTTACAACAATTTTCTATGGTAACTATTAAATTATTCTGAATCCTCTTAAAAAAAAATTCATTTTACTATAATTTATACGATGTTAAAAGGAAATTCTTGAATTTTTGGTGATCTAGTTTGAATTTATTTTTAACTTTTGGATTTCCATAACAGTACTTTCTGATAAAAATGAAAAAAGATCACTATCATTCTCACAATTTGTTTTATTGCGTTACAAAGAGCGAGCGTTTCTAATGAAAAACCCTTTATAACAAAATTATGATCTTAAAACATAACGCTTTGTCAGGAACGGCTATAGGATTGTTTGATGTTTTGTTTAATTTCATTGTGGAAACAGTAAAATCCATTGATAACTATACTGGAGCATTCGCTATGTTTGAGATTACACCTGGCGCGTTAATGATAAACTCACCACTGTTAGTAGGGTTCGGTTGGACCAGGCCATATTTTCATTGTTCGTGCATTCTGATGATGAATTATAATGTTTGATTTGATTTCTTTCAACTTGTGGATTAAAAAACAAAAGGGACAAACATATATTTGTTAATTTACAATTACTTATTGAGTTCAGTTTGGTATTTACATTCGTCCTGAAATTATCGCTCATTTGCATTTGTACTTAAAAGATTTACGCAACTCCGGAATCTGCAAAGGGGCACAGTTGTTATCTATGCTTTCTAGTTTCAAAATATATCTTACATTCCATTATAAATCCGATTCAAATCCGATTATCAAATCCGATCACTGTCAGATGAAGAATATTCAACAGGATGGAATTTGGAAAATTTTGTGTTACTTTTATTGCCACATGCTTTATGGGCCATACATTTTCGAGAGCCAATACAAGGAATTTTTTTTTCTCACAGGAACACATAGGTCCCAGTGCAATCTGGAATAAAAATGCCTATGTTATAAATAATAGATATTTATCAGATATTCGATATATAGGATGTTTCATGAGTGGTTGGCCGTAGCCTAGTGGTCAATGCAGGTCATCCAGACCTTTCAGAAAAGTTGCTTGTTTTGTATCCCAAGGCTCTTAGTTTAGGAGATACAGGGTGATTTATGGATTTTGGCCTGAATTTACGATAGGCATAATTCTGGAATCTGAGGTCCGTTTTTTTTAAATTTCAAGGGGTTGTTCATTTCAGAAAGTCCTTTCGAGTGGCTCACGCAATATCAATATTTTCAGGACATTACTCAGAATATCGTGGTTTATCTTTCAAGCCCCAAAATCTATATTTTCTACATCACTTAAAGAAATTTCGTTATTGCCATGAAAAAATACATAACTCAATCTAAGGAGTTAAATTTTCACTTTGAATAGCCCACTTGTTACAAGCGAGTAGCGAATGAACGAATTCATGTTTTATGTAGTTTTTTTGAAATATTTCTTGTATTTTGCTGAGATTTTGAACCTCAAAGCTTAAGAGCGTTATAACTCATGAAGTGAACGATTTTTGAAATGTAATCCGTGAATGTATTCATCATCAGAATGCACGAACAATGAAAATATGGCCTGGTCCAACCGAAAAACGACCCTATGAACGCTCGATCCATAAGGTCGTTTATTTCTGCCCCGACAAGCGTTTATTCATCAAAGTGAGCCTTCCTCGCGTCTCCACGGTCAGTCGCGGCTAACCGGATGTAATAGCAGATTTCCCTATTTTTTGAGGAAATTATCAGGCCAATTGAAATTTGGAAAAAACCATCTGAATCGTCGGTTTATGAGAAAGACCCCTTATATGAAGCATTTTTTTGATTTTCGCGACAGTTTCCGAGTAAAATGGAACGGAACATAATGGTGAATATGCCTTTGCAGGGCAAGCGATTTTATCTTAAGGAACTCCATATAAGCGCATTGTATCCGACTTCTTTGATAATTAAAATAAAATATTTCTGAATCGTATATTTCGATGAAAATTTGTTTGAATATAATTCACTGGATGTAGATAATTATAAACGAAAAAAAAAATTTTGTCAATTTTTGGAAAAATGCCCCCCACCACTTCCTGCACAGGACGATTTTTTGACGACCAAGTGATTTTGCATTGTTATGATGTAGGGAATGATACCAAGAGGTCCATACATTTTAGCAATGAAGTTCACACGAAAATCTGTTTTAGAGCTCTTTTCATGCCTCGCGAACTCTACTATGTTGGCCAGAGATTGGAGCGGAGCATATTCTTTTCCTAGCTACCCAGTTAAGATAAAGCATCTTCATATAAAGATTATGAATACTACACAGATGCAGGAAAGATCAGGACGATGGGCCGCAGTATTTGTACCATACAGAGAGATGCATGATCAGGATCACTATGCAAAAGCCATTGAGGACATTTTACAGATCTAGTACGATTTCGGGTGTAGTGTAGATTAATGCACCGGATAATGGACTTAATATAAAAAGATCTTGTGTTCTGAGGTCGGTACTGGATTTCATAAGTAATTCAAAACTTTCCTCACATTTGTTTGTGGTGTGGAAAGTTAGGTACCTCGATATCGTATAAGCAGTTGTACTTACATCAGACTCGATGGGCTGAAGTTCACATTCCAATATCAGCAGTAGTTGACATAATGTCTACAGTTACCAGTAAACTGGTGAAGTGATTAATGTTCACCTAGGTTCCTTGATTCTCTGCCAATGGTCCTCAGCATCCATGATTTGTGGTTACTCAGCTCACAGTTCAATGAAGTGTATGTCCTCAGTTTCAATATCTTGATTTCAGATTCGCACCATTGCCAAGAAAATTTCTCATTATACTTGGTTATCATTCCCATAATGGTGGCTCTGAGCAACATATTTGGCATTTATGTTTGTATTTCCTTTTGGAATCAGCTCAATAATGTTTCCCCATTCTCCTCCAACCAGTCATATGACATATTCATATTCTGGAGGAGTGATTTGATGTATTTCCAAGCATTCTAGGACATCCGAATGGCCCCTTTCTCATAAATATTCCAGAGATTTCAGCATCAATTGGGAATCTGCAATGCAAAATGATGTTGTCATAAAGAAATCTTAGATTTTTCATTCAACAAATAAAATAAATTTCCATGGTGACGGTTAATGAAAAACTATTTGATCTAGGTAGCTAACTATTCGTTTTAAAAGAGATATTAAATGTATGTACCGACTAGTAACCTTAGGTGTCCCCACTTTACTGTCATCTCCAAAATATACATTAGTTTTCGAAGAAAATAGCGCAGATTTTGAGGAATGAATGTATTGAACAGATACTACAAAATTGGTTAATTAAACTAATTATGGTTCTGGAAAATATGATATGAAAAATTTTAGTTATTGTGGTTGTTGTATTAGTGGTTGCTGTTATAGAGAATAATAATATACAAATTTTTTGTTATCATCATTATCAAATTCTAAAAGCACTAAAATTATTGTCTACATTCTAGACCACATCTAGTATCTAGTATGTAGCCAATTTCTAGTATTATAAGAAAGATCTATATCTCTATTATTCTACAAATAATCGATATTTTCAACCTAAACGGAACGTGAAGGAAATTTGGCTGACTTACAATTTCTAAGATTAATAGAATATCCAGATCATAAATTTTATTACTTATAGTACTGTATTACAGTGTTATAATGAAAAGAATCTTTTGGATTTCACGTTCATTCATTCCCTTTGGAAGGATACAAATAACAATAAAAAACAAATTGAAGACTTTTAATAAATGATTAATCGAAACATAAATAATTCAGAATTAGTTGCCAGCTTTTTTTTTGAGGATGCTTTGAATTTTTTCGAATTAATTTTCAATCTAAAAATAATAAATCTTTTTATAATTTTGGTTTTGAGATTCTGGCAATCTGGCCTCAAATCTGACATTTCTTTAAAATAAAATAATTTCAGATCTATATTTTGAGATGAAATATTTTCTGAAAATACTTTCCATCTCTAAAGAAAACAAAACACTGCCTCTGAAGTGAAAAATAAGGATTGTTAGTTGAACCTCTTTATTAGTATAAATTTACTACATTTTTTGTGCAATGGCCTTTTGGAAACTGCTGAACTCACACATTCGATGGTATTAAAAGTTTTTAAAATATATCCTGATATATTAAAAAGAGAATTCAAGTCCCTCCGATTCAAATTGAAAATTGGAGTTTCTATCATTTCTGGCAACATAACTTAATCATGAAGTGGCTTCAATGTTTTCAGACTGTCTAAAAAACCTGAAGAAACTCTGTCATCTTCCTCATAACTGCTATTATTTGCGTTCTTCAAGTATTCCGACACAGAGATCAATTTCAGGTTGTTTTTCACTTGTAACACATTTGGCACAATTTGTTCGCTTCTCAATACACAGAATAAATTTCCCAAACAATCTTGAGAAAATAGACTTGTTAAAACAAATTGGTACGCTCTCTATTCCAACAATTCCGTTTGGAGTTCCAGAATGGATCGTGTCGAAATGACAACACCTGTTTGGGATGGTTTTCAAATTTTCTTATAGCCTACTTCCGTATTGGTGAATATTTTGATGAATTATTCTGAAAATGTTATCGTTTCGTTATCGACATCAGTGTTAAATTTGCTTATTGCAGCAGATGGATGTCTCGATGTCATCAAGTAAACCATTGATCTAAAAAAATATATACTCTTCAAATGGAAGTTTCGGCTGCGATATCATATACTAGGTAAAGAACCCAAGATTTGTGGATAATTTAAATAACAAATGGTACAAGAAAACGTAAGGAATACTCTTATATAAAAGACAACACTTACCACTTTGGCTGAATAATAACAAGAAAATTTTGATAGTTGAGGGATACTTGGCCAAAAAGTATCAGTCAAAGATAACAGGTACATTTCTAAACCATTAAATTTTCTTACTTTCTCACTACAATGGGCCTTATATTTTGAATAAAACCTAAAATGCAGGTGAACGAAGAAAGTAAACAAACGAATTTAGGAAGAATATGGCGTCTGAGCCGGCAGCCAATCAAAAATGAGACCACGAATGTCGCCACTGTGTTTAATCTAGTCACTGTACATTGTATTGAGCCGCGTCTTCTCGCTCGGAATAAACGTTGTGCATTTCATGTTGGTCTTCATCGTCGACTTAGTTATGCAGTACTGATAACGGCTAAAAAAGCCAGAAACTAGTCTACTTGCTACTCTTGTCGTTCGATGATGACACGTTTCATTAGTCCACTTCTCAATTTGGATTTCCACCAGTCCATTCATTGATTCTATTTGGTAGCCTAACCTTTAACGGCGTGAAACTCTCATTTATTATCGGTAATGTATTTGTATTATTTTTATATTCAATGCTCAATAATCTTTGAAAAAATTTTTGCTTTGACTTTTTCATTATCTATTATTGAGATATCTTTTAGAGTACTAAATATTTTTGAAAAATTATCTCACCAAAATTCCGATCAAAAAAGGGTTAATCTTTGATTAATTATTTTCATTATTGTTACCAAAGAGTAATGTCTTCTTTTCTGTAGTTTATTGTCATGGAGTTTGTTTTAATTTATTGCCAAATGTTATATGTCTAAATTATATCTACTATTAGAGGTATTTATGTATATCTTCCTGTAGATACAAAATAGAGTAAGTAATATAATATGATCATAAATTCACGTGAAGATCATAAGAAATTCCCCAGATGTGGCCCTGTTGAAAATTAACCAATCATAAGCTGTCCGACTACTAGCGACTGTCTGGCCGACTACTGGCATAAACTGTCCGACTATCGGCGAAAAAGGAATTTTTTCATTATTTCATTGCGGAAAATTTATACAGAGCTGAAGAAAGTATTATTTGTGATTATATGTGTGGCCACATTCTCAATACCTTACCTGAAGAAAGAATTAGTATAATTACTCTAAAACTATAGTTTCTAGAAGAATTTCAAGTTCATATTTGCTCAAACTGTCCGACCACTGGCGAACTTACCCTATTTTTTGCTAAAAAGAAAACATGTCCATAGTTAATTGATTTTCATCGATTATTTCCTTCCTATTCATTTTGACCAATCGCTATCAAGAATTGGTATATCAAATATAAATTATAAGTGGAAAAATTACTCAACAACTGTCAACTTACTGTCAGCAGTTTTTCCGGAAAAAAAAATTGGAAAAATTTCATGCAAGTTTGACAAGTACAATAAATTTCCTTTTTCTCAGGCGGCAACTATATTTTTAATGTGGAAAATTATAGAAAGATAGATAGATAGATAGATAGATAGATAGAAAGAAGATAGAAAGATCAAACAGAGCAGTGCTCCGAATACACCAACACTAACAAATAGTAGTGTATTTGGGGTCGATGAATCAAACACTGTCGAGCTAGAACCAGAATGGGACCATCGAACAAATTGAAAAACAGCCGGGACAAAAAATTATCTACGCCACATCTGGCTACACACAAAAAAATATTCACTAATAGGAAGAAATCTCCTTCAAGGGATAATTTGGTTGGTATGAAACTACGACACAAATCCACAACAGACAAAAACACTTAAATAGCCGGATGTCACATATTCCTTTTGTTTCCATTCATAAATAACGTTGATATCACTGAGGATAATAAAAATATAGGTAAATAAAGAGAAAAAAAAAGGAAAAAAAACGAAAGAGTGGAAAATTAAAAAAGGAAAAAAAATATAAAAAAAAATAAAAAAAAAAATATATAGAAAAAAATGAAAAAAAATATAAAAAAAAATATAAAAAAAAACATTAAAAAAATTGAGGGAAAAACATGAGGGAAACAAAGAAGAGGGGATTGAAAAAAATATTCAACCCTATCAAAAGGAATACTATAGTAGTGTGGTGCATGAGTTTTGTATATATATTTTGTTGGAGAATGGATCCCTATATAAGGGACTATGAGATAAATAAAACTTTAGGTTTGGGTAAATTCACCGAACTAAAAAATTATGATTTTTCACATCATCTCAAATTTTTACAAATCAACATAAGTATAGAAAAGAATAAAGACGAATTAAAAATTCATCTGAAGAGTATGGAAGAAGAATTTCATGTTATCGTCCTCACTGAAACATTTCAGGTGACCGATCCACAGATATTTGGCATGGCCGGATATTCAACAATTTACAACGAAGGGGTGTACAATAGAAACGACGGAGTCATTGTATTTGTACGTGAAGATTTGCAGTTTGACTACTCAATTATAGCACTTGGCGAAATCAGAGCAGTTGAAGTGAACATGAGGACAATAGAAAGTTTCGTTAAGTTAACATGTATATACCGTTCTCCACATTCTTGTCCTAATGTTTTTAACACAAACCTTCATAACTACTTAGAAAAGGCTGGAAAAGCCGATTATCATATCCTAACAGGCGATTTAAATATTAATATTTTGGCAAATAATGATTTCACAGCAGAATATCTAAATGTAATGGACTCTTTCGGATTTGTCTCTTACATTGATGGATCGACTAGACTAGGCCCGTCCAACATAATTTTGTGGAGGGCCAGGATCAGTATTTTTGTAACCATGGAGGGCCAAAAGAGATACCCAATAGCGAAGGTTTTAGTAAGCACTCTCCAAGTCATTAGAATATAATAAAAATAAAATACAATGATATTTTTCGTTTTCCATTATGGATCATTAAAAAAAAAAATGTTCAGTTTCACTAATTATTTCACTTAGCTTAGGACCTAATGAGATGACTGACATATTTTTTGCTTGCACAGTGTATCTATTTCCGCTGATATTTTAGAAGTGGCTATACGCAGAATGCCTGTAAGATGACTGTTTGTTAAAGATGATCTGGTTTTTGATTTATTATGTTTCATGCGTGAAAAAAGCTGTTCGCAAGTATATGTACTGCCAAATAAGGAAATTTGTTGGAGGGCTAATTTGGTAAGGTTTGGGTATTGGTTGGGACTAATATACTTCTTGTAAAATTCAACCAATCCATTTGGAAGGCAATCATTGTATGCCGCTTTTAGAAGAGAGTTGCTTTGTATTTCAATCAATTCCAACTGTATGTTCAGTCCGGCGCTTTCAATTTCAACATCAAACGGATTTTGGAAGACTTTCACGTTGGGCATTTGTGATTTGAAGTCTGCGAATCTCTCATCAAACTCATTCCTTAATTTTTGCAACAACGACGCGTACTTGGTTAAGTCCAATGTCTCTTGATTTCTGGAAGATAGGGTCTCCCAATGAATCAACTGCTTTTGTTCCAGCTGTTTCTCCAATAGTATGAGCTTCTTAGTGAAAGCTTGAACATGTTCATACAGCTGCGAGCATAGTTGATCTTTTCCTTGCAGTTTTAGATTGAGATCAGAGAGATATTTAGTTATGTCAACCAGGAAAGCAAGATCAGCCAACCACTGCTCATCAGTTAGAAAACTAATCTCATGGCCTTTGTTCTCAAGAAAAATCTTTACTTCATCGAGCAACAAATAGAATCGTTTCAGTGTAGCCGCTCTGCTGAGCCAGCGAACGCGACTGAAGTATACGATGTCTTCGTGATCTGAACCTACATCTGACAGAAATGCTTGGAACTGTCTGTGATTCAGGCCTCTTGAGCGTATAAAATTAACTGCCTGAACTACTTTATCCATCACGGGTTTCAGTTCGAGTACTTTTGCACACAACTGTTCTTGGTGTATAATACAATGATACTGTATGATTGTGTGTGTGATGCTATTGCACATTAAAGCCACAAAACCATTCGCTCTTCCTGTCATTGCTGGTGCACCATCTGTAGTTAAGCCGCAAAGATTTCCGATTTGAAGTTCATATTTTTCAATGCAACACTTCACTTCTTCGTAGATGTCTTTTCCTGTTGTTGTATCTTTCATTGGACGCAGATCAAGTAATTCCTCGATAACAGTATAGTCTTCGGTCACTCCTCTCACGAAAACTGACAACTGCGCCGTATCGGACATATCAGTACTTTCGTCGAGAGCAAAACTAAAGAAAACGCATTTCTTCAGTTTTTTTTTTAAGGACGATTCGATATCATTGGCCATGTCATCAATTCTTCTTGCTATCGTTTGATGTGACAAGCTTGTATTTTTAACGAGTGTTTTCTGCTCCGGACATGCTACCGATGTAAATATCTCCAAGCATTCCTTGACAAATTCTCCGTCCGAAAAGGGTTTGCTTCGCTTGGCAATGGCTTCTGCTATCATGAAGCTTATTTTTGTAACTTTCTCGGAGTTTTCTTTTGGTACTTTGAACATCGCCTGTTGACCGGTCATATTTTTCTTCAACGAATTTACACGATCGATTCGAATTTGACCTTTGTATTCATCGTATTTAGAAGCGTGTTTTGTAGAGTAATGCCGCTTTATATTGTACTCCTTGCAAACTGATATTTTGTCATGACATATGAGGCATAGTATGTTTCCATTTTGTTCTATGACAAAATAGGTTTCAGTCCAACAGTTCTTAAATATTCGACATTCTGTGTCAACTTTACGTAGTTTTGTTGATGACATTATTTTCTGAAACAAACATAAAATAACATTGAATCAGAGGCGTATTATTCGTAAGGCAAAGTAGGCACGTGCTTATGAGCGCAAAGTTACAGGGGGCTCACGCGAGAATTGAAAAATAATGAAATAATTAAATGTGTCACCTGCTTACACGATATAAAATTTTGAGTCCAATCGTCTTTTAGGTAGACCACCAAATAGAGAACGAAATTTAAAATGTAGGTGAGCCAGAAAACGGAAAATTGCATACTTAATACCCTTGCTCTGAGGTACGGATATATTTTTAGTTAGAGACTTAAATTACTTACCTTATTTCACCACTTTTACTCCAAGAAACTTCCTTCGCAACCTAATGATTCACGAATAAATAAGTATGTAAATAAGTGCAACACGATCGCGAACAAAATACAAAAATACTTGTGTTATAGACAAGCTTCGCCGGCCGACTGAGTACTGACTGCGCTTGCGCCATAATAAAGGTATGCTATGGGCATCCGGAAGAGAGATGGAGATGGCTCGAAGCTAAAGTCATGCGCGCGGCCGACCAAAATGAGGAAAATTAGTAGCATTCTTATATCATGAACTGCGCGATGCCGTTTCGCGATAGAGTGGGGAGCATCTCCTTCCGCTTCGCCGTTCGCACGCCTCGCGCTATATCGATTAATGGATGATCGAATAAACTAATTATATTTAACGATTCGCGCAAGATCTATTGATGTCGTCGCGGGCCGGATGAAGGACTTATGCGGGCCACATCGTGGCCCGGGGGCCGTATGTTGGACAGGCCTGGACTAGACCATCAAGCGGAACATGCTTAGACCACTTCTTTTTGAAGTCAAAGGGCTCTCTTCAGATTGATGAAGTTAAATAATTCATTGTAAACATTAACATCACTGATCATTACCCAATAATATTGTGTCTTAAAAGTTCTGAAATAATAAAATTACGAAAAGCACTGCCGTGAAGGCAGGAGCTTTTGAGCGCTCGTACGTGCACCTTGTAGGTAGATTCGCATTTTCCAGTTTTAGAAACCAATTGAAGGAATTTTTGACAGCTGTCAAAAAAATTCTGAAACTTAGGCGAAACTCCAGACTTCATGTCAGTGCTTTAGCTGATCAATTTTGTTTCGATAATTCGCTAGAATTTTCTACGATATCTATGGTCTTGGTGATGCGGTCTGGACAACATTTTGCACGTACTTTGAATACATTATTCCTCAGCTAGATGCATAATTTCATTCCAATACGATCAGTACTTCCGAAACTATCTGGAAAAAAATATTTTGAACGGCCATATTTACGGAACCCCTAGTCTCATTTTGCTTATTGATGAACGTGACCGCGATATTCGCGATCCAAACTCACCCTGAAAATTTCAAGTTCCTAGGCCTTTCCGTTCAAAAGTTACAATTTTCTATGGTTTCTACGGTTCTGGTCATGCGATCTGGACAAAATATTGCTTCAATATATCATTCTCGATTAAAATACAAAATTTCATCTCGATCGAATCCGAAGTTTCGAATTTATCGAGAAAACAAAATTTCAAACGACCGTATTTACGGAACCCCTTGTATAATGTTGCTCATAGATGAACGTGATCACGACATTCGAGATCCACACCTATCCTGAAAATTTCAAGTCCCTAGGCATTTCCGTTCAAAAGTTACAATTTTCTATGGTTTCTATGGTTCTGGTCATGCGATCTGGACAAAATTTTGCATGTAGCTGAAACACCTCATTTTCCATCTGAGTGCAAAATTTCATCTCGATCGAATCTGTAGTTTTCAAGTAATCAGGGAAACAAAACTTTGAACGGCCATATTTACGGAACCCCTGGTGGAATTTGGCCCATTAACGAACTTAACCGAGGCATTCGGGATCTGAACCTACACTGAAAATTTCAAGTCTCTAGGTTGATCCGTTCGAGAGTTATCGTGCTGACGGACGGACGGACGGACGGACGGACGGACAGACTCGAATTTTCCGACGGATTCGTCATCAGTGAGTCGAACATAGTCGATTGAGACCATTTTCGGCTCAAAATTCGAAAAATACAGACATCGTGACGAAATGATATAGCCCTCGTGTAAGTTGTACGAGCGCTCAAAAATCAAGCAACAAAATGTGAGAATTCAGAAATATATAGATTATGATCGATTAAAATCGGACTTGGAGAAAATTGATTGGTACAGTTCAGAGAACATTCGAGATGTTAATACGGTTGCGACAGAACTATTCACTAACATTTCTGATTGCGTTGACAAAAACACTATTACAGTAAGAATCAACACTAAAGAAAATGGTAAGAAAGGGTGGATTATAACCGGACTACTGAAATCTATAAACCGAAAAAAATGAGTTGTATATGAAGACCACAAAGTACCCAAATAATCAAGAACTCAAACTGGAATATATCGCTCACAGAAACCAATTACACAAACTTATAAGAACAGTAAAGAAGAGATATCTACAAGATTATATGCACAAAAATAAGTCATCCACCAAAGCATTGTAGAACTTTGTGAGTGATATATGCAACCAGTCGAAGTCTGAAGCGGGTATATCGCACATAGAAAGGGAAGGTCGACAAGTGACGAGAAATGAGGACATCGCTGAGACTTTCAACGAATATTCCAGTGGAATTGCAAAAGAATATGCAGATAAAATAAAGGAAGTAAGGGAATTTAAGGAGCATGAGAGTTTTTTCGGTGAATTTTTCTTTATCCCACAGATTCAACCGAAGTAAAAAAAGTGATAAGCGACCTTAACGAAAAAAAAGCTCCAGGTCATGACGGAATAAGATCTACCACTCTTAAACATGTTAAAAACTAAGTGTCAGAACCCATAGCATGTTTGATCAACCTCTGCTTCGAACAAGGGTAATTCCCGGAAATATTTAAAACAGCTATAATAAAACCTCTTCACAAATCTGGAGTTAGAATAAATATTGAAAACTATAGACCAATCTCTATTTCAAATTTGGGTAAAATTCTTCTTCTTCTTCTTCCCCTTACGTTAGGACTAGGTCCTGTGTCTGCATCAATGGTTTTCCAAGGCGCTATTGGGATGATGAAGACCAGCTTTGGTACCATCTTATAGGTGGTCGTCCAGGTGGTCTACGTGTATTGGGTTTTTTTTCCTTTGCTATCTTAGCTACCCTGTCATCCGGCATTCTATCCACATGGTCTTTCCATTCTCTTCTTCGGCCTCTTGCCCATCTTACTACGTCCAGAATCTCACACATTTCCCTTATTTCCTCGTTTCTCTTCCGGTCAAATAACGTATGTCCTGTTATTGACCTTAGTGTTCGCATTTCTGTTGTCCTTAAAAGTCGTTTGGTTACTGTGTTCTCGGCTCTGGTCTCTATTGCATACGTCATAATCGGTCTCAAGCATGTTTTATATATTCTGACTTTGCTCCTTGTACTCATGTGTTTATTACGCCAAATTATATCTCTAAGGTAGCCTGATATTAATGATGCCTTTGTTGTTTGGGATTTCACTTCCTCTTTCAGATTCCTATGGCTTGTTATAGTCGCCCCTAGATATTTGAATGACATCACTTGTTCTACACTATGGTCGTAGATGGCGAGTTTACATCTCCGCGGTTCTTTAGCTACAGTTAATGATCTTGTTTTTTTCAGGGATATTTCCATGTTCAGCGCTTTTGCTATTTGTTGAAACTTATACAGAAGCCTTTGCAAGTTATCTTCGTCTTCTGAGATGATTACTGCGTCGTCAGCATAGCATATTATTTTTATCTCCCTATCTCCCACTCGGTAGCCTCTTCCAGCTTGCTTTACTTCGGTGATGATTTCATCCATTATGAGGTTGAACAGGATTGGGCTTAGGCTGTGTCCTTGTCTGATCCCAGTTGTCATAGGTATTTTCTTACTCAATTTATCTGACGTTCTCACATATGAGTAGTTTTTCGATGATTTTTATTATGTCGGGGTGTATGTTTCTTTTTTTTAGGATGGTTATAACATCAATTAGTCTTACTCTATCAAATGCCTGAGTGAGATCAATAAAACACATAAAAGCTGTCCTGTTGAACTCTATGGCTTTTTCGGTTATTTGACGGATTATAAATATGGCATCTATAGCAGATCTATTATGTCTGAAACCTTGCTGTTCTTCACTAAACCCTGATGATATTATTTCTTCTGCCAAGATTTTAGTGAAAAGTTTCAGAATCGTACTCATCAAGCTTATACCTCTGTAGTTGTGTGGGTCGCTTTTTTCTCCCTTTTTGAAAACTGGTATTAAAATGCTTCCTTTCCATTCAGGAGGTATATCTTTGAGTTCAAGTATTCTATTGAAGAAACTCTGCAGTTCTTCGTGTAGTGCGTCACCTCCATATTTGATCATCTCATTCGTTATTTCGTCGATGCCTGGAGCTTTTCTATTCTTTAGTTTCGCTACCTTTTCTTGTATTTTATCCAATGGGAATGTCTTGTTTTGGGTTTGGTTGGCGTTTTCAACCTCTTGAAGTATTTCTTGTGTTGATGTGTTGATTCCTGTTGAACCGTAAAGTTTCTCAAAATATTTCTCCCATTCTTCCGACGTAATTCTCGTATTCTGTATATACTCATTTATTGGTTTTTTTCTATTTCTTAGTAGGTTCCAAATTCTCCTCTGTCCTCCATACAGGTCACGTTCCATATCACTTGAAAATTTCTCCCAATGCTCTCTTTTTATTTTTCGAATATTTTCATTCACCCTATTTCTCACAACTTTGTAGTCATTATATGTTATTGCATTGGATCTGTATTGTAGATAAGATTTTCTCTTCTCTTCGGCCAATGTCTTAATTTCTTGTTTGAACCAAGGTTTTGTATTTGGTCTTCCCCCTTTCTTTATAGTCCTCCTTCCTAATGCTTCTTCCGCTGCTTCCAATATATTAGCTCTTAGTTTTGTCCATGACGTTTCAATGTTGTCCAATTCTTGTATATTATTAGTAGATATCTTTCCTCTAAGCCTTTGTTGGTATAGATGTTTCGTTGAGTCGTCGGATAGGGATTCTACGTTGAGTTTACTTATTTCCTCCGTGGGTTTTTTATGAAGTTGTTGTATGACTGTTCGTATTTTTGTTATAACGAGATGGTGATTCGTTCCAGCATTGGCAGAAGCTAAAGTTCTCACGTCCTGTATTCTTCTCGGGTGGATATTTTTATTTGTGACAACGTAATCTATCATTGATCTTTGTCCTCGTGTATTCTCAAAAGTAAATTTATGTTGCGGTTTATGGGGATAGAAGGTGTTATTGATTCTTAGTTCATTTTGCATGCAGAGTTGTATCATTTTTAGGTAAAATTGTTGAGAAAGTCATAAAAATACGGATCACAAAGTTTCTAGAATAATATAAAATTATCGCAGAAAATCAACATGGGTTCAGAAAAGGCAAATCAACAAGGGATGCCATATTTGAGTTGACAGATGAGGTTTATCGGTTGTTGGATCAAAGGAGGGCAGGCTTGTGTATATTTATTGACCTGGCAAAGGCGTTTGATACTGTGTCTCACGAAAAGTTGCAAGAAAATTGTACCTATGTGGATTTCGAGGCAAATCATACGACCTGATAGAGAGCTATTTGAAAAACAGGAAGCAAATGGTGGAAATAAAAGGGCATCAAAGCAAAAGAAGAACTGTGACATTTGGTGTACCCCAGGGCACCGTCCTCGGACCTATCCTCTTTTTAATGTATATGAACAGCCTTTTGTTGATGCGGCAAAATGTAAAAATCATCAGTTTTGAGGATGATACAGCTATCCTCTACACGATCGATACGAGTTTAAAAAAATAAAGACCTGGTTCGAATACAACAAAGTGACATTAAACATAGAAAAAACAAAATATATTTCGTTCGCGTCTTACAGATCCGGCGCTCCGAGTTTCGGATGTCTACGAATTGATGAAGGGACTTGTATACCGAAGGCAGGGGAGATCAAATACTTGGGTATAACCATTGACCAAAATCTTAGATGGGATAAACATATCATCAACGTTGTCAAGAAACTGAGAGGATTATTATATAAATTCAGATATCTCAAAAAATATGTAGACATTTCCCACTTGCGAATACTCTACTTTTCTCTGGTGCAATCTCAACTGACATACGGTATATTAGGATGGGGAGGCGCGTATGACAACCACATGAAAAAAATCGAAAGTTTCCAGAAATGGATTTTGAAAATTATATATGGTAAACCACTGCTCTTTCCAAGCAATGAAATCTACCAGGTGTCAGCAGTGCTCGATGCTTGTCAATTGTTCACACTCGAAATTCTTACCAACATTTTCAGCGGAAAACTTACTATAAATTTGAGAGACCATCCCTATCCAACAAGGGAAAAGGCGTCTCAATTTGAGAGTTCCAGAGCCTCGAAAAGAATTGGCCAGCGAAACGGATCATACTTAGCTCCGCGGATATATGCAACCTTACCAGAGAACATCAGAAAATCCCAGAACTATGGTACTTTCAAGAAGCAGACGAAGCAATGGATATTCGAGACAGGAAGAGTTGTAAATTTCAAAAGAATAAATAGCTTATAGACGTGATAATGACAACTGATGGATGTGAAAGAGACAGATAACCCCAAATGTGACAAACACAACTCCCGATAGTGACCCCATACACCCGATCAAGACATGTTTAACCCGGCAATGACATTTATTTAAGAGATATAGATTCATTTTCAGGTTGTAGAAATAGTTTTGAGTTGAATCATCACGAACAGACATAATTATGTCTCTGTGATTATTGTTTATTCAAAATATTTGTATAGATATGATGAATAAACTATATTATTATTATAGTAAACCACCAGGTAGCTACTGAAGCCGGAGACAGGGTCCGGCTTATCCACGCTGTTAGCGATAAAAATTACGAAAAGCACTGCCGTGAAGGCAGGAGCTTTTGAGCGCTCGTACATGCACCTTGTCAAACTGAGGCGAAAATCCAGAATTCACGTCACTGCTTTATGTGACCAATTTTTTTTTCAATATTTCGCTAGAATTTTCTACGGTATCTATTGTCTTGGTAATGCGATCTGGACCAACGTAGTTTGAATATATCATTCTCCATCCATGTGCGAAATTTCATTCCAATCCAATAAGTAGTTTCGAAATTATCAGGAAAAAAATAGTTTGAACGGCTATATTTACGGAACCCCTAGTCTAATTTTGCTCATTGATGAACGTGACCGCACAATTCGCGATCCGAACCTATCCTGAAAATTTCAAGTCCCTAGGCCTTTCCGTTGGGAAGTTATGATTTTCTATGGTTTCTATGGTTCTAATCATGCGATCTGGACAAAATGTAGCTCGAATATATCATTCTCAATTCAAATACAAATTTTCGTCACGATCAAATACATAGTTTTGAAATTATCAAGAAAACTGAATTTTGAACGACCATATTTACGGAACCCATAGTCTAATTTTGCTCATTGATGAACGTGACCGCAACATTCGAAATCTACACCTATCCTGAAAATTTCAAGTCTCTAGGCCTTTTCGTTCGAAAGTTATAATTTTCTATGGTTTCTATGGTTCTGGTCATGCGAGCTGGACAAAATTTTGCATGTAGGTTGAATACGTTATTCTTCACCTGAGTACAAAATTTCACCTCGATCGAATCTATAGTTTCGAAAAAATCAGGAAAACAAAAATTCGAGCGTCAATATTTACGGAACCCCTGGACGAATATTGCCCGATAACGAACTTAACCGCGGCATTCGAGATTTGAACCTACCCTGAAAATTTCAAGTTTCTAGGACATTCCGTTCGAGAGTTATCGTGACGAAATGATATAGCCCTCGTGTAAGTAGTACGATCGCTCAATAAGTAGTACGAGCGCTCAAAAATAATGATTTTAAACTCGAATCTTATCAGAGGAAAAGCACAGATTAAGTGGAAATAAAATCACTTATAGAAAATTAACTAAAGATATATATTGTTCCATACACCAGAAAAATAAAATAAAAGACGATTTCTACAGCTCACACTAGATACCAGGTTATATACAAGATGGGAATAGCCCGAAAATATGGTATCAGTCGGACAGGTTTTGAGTGATTTCGAGTTACTAAGTACAGAATAACAGCCAGGAGTTTAAATGTGAAAATCGAACGCTGCACGGTGGCAAGTTTATGGTTCGATGCCGGGAGAAAATTCAGGTACATTACCTTACGATCTTCACGGTCTCTCCACTACACTCGTATTATATAAAAACAGAACTTTGGCACGGGGTCGCGTTGACTTTTCGTTTTTCCGAAAATTTTACTCTTTAACACACGGTTTCTCTCTAGTTCCTCCCTCAACACACGGCTTATCTTCAATTCTTCTCTCAACAGTCAACACCCGCTTCTCGAATGAATTCTTCCAACACGATTTCTTCGACTCTCGAGGCATATGGGTTTAAAAAAAAAACAGAACGTCGCACTGGCCTTTTCGAAACCCAGTGCGCCGCCTTCAGGGGATACTACAAAAGATCTTGGAGGGTGTATGTTCGGTTGCGGCGTTTTGAATTGATTTTTAGATGAATTTCGATTGTTAAAAATCGAACTTCATTACACGAGTATTGGAAATAACAATAGCCTCGAAAGCCCCTTGAATAAAATCAAGACATTGCGTCCAAACCAAAAATTGCTATCGAATACTGATTCTTTTCAACCTTAGATAACGTCCTTGCTAATTAACTTCGATTTTTCAACCGTTCTGTACTTTTTTTGAAAGATGTGTTGTAATCATCATTATTAATAGCGATTCCACTCAGCTCCTCCGAGGTTCGTCTTTCAAAAGAGATAGAAGGTATCTCAACTTTTCTGCGTTAGAAAGATTTGAATTTTCATGAATCAGATACTCAAGGAGAACATGAAAGGTTCACCAACTTACGGATCTCCGAAAAGGTATATTACTTGGTTAATGGTTTGCATTAGCCTCAACACTCGATTGAAATTATGAATTACTAGCAGACCCCTAGCTGTGGCTGAAGTATACGTTAACCCTTTAGTGCCCGACGGTACTCCTGAGTACCAGTAATTTCGACGCGTCGTAAAATTTAGTTTTCTATATTATTCTGCTATTTTTATTCAACATATATTGTTGCTGTTGGTTATACTCAGTAGGTTTATGTTTCAATAATAAACATTCGAACATCTTTTCTTGGGAAATTTCCCATTTCTCATCAGGACGCAGAAGTACCGTCAGGAAATATGGCGAGCAGAAAAATTCAACAGTGGTATATAAGAGACCACTTTATTCGAAAGAAATAGAGGACATTGCAAATCCTAGATCCTCAACGAAGATTTACCGTTAGATATAAATATTTTAACAGATGAAGAAGAGAGTGACTCTGAAAATGCGGATACTGATTTGAATAATGATTCTATAGATACTTTTTGAGCGCTCGTACTACTTACACGAGGGCTATATCATTTCGTCACGATGTCTGTATTTTTCGAATTTTGAGCCGAAAATGGTCTCAATCGACTATGTTCGACTCACTGATGACGAATCCGTCAAAAAATTCGAGTCTGTCCGTCCGGCCGTCCGTCCGTCCGTCCGTCCGTCCGTCCGGCCGTCCGTCAGCACGATAACTCTCGAACGGATCAACCTAGAGACTTGAAATTTTCAGTGTAGGTTCAGATCCCAAATGCCGCGGTCAAGTTCGTTAATGGGCAGAATTCCACCAGGGGTTCCGTAAATATGGCCGTTCAAAATTTTGTTCTCCTGATTACTTCGAAACTACAGATTCGATCGAGATGAAACTTTGCACTTAAATGGAGAATGAGGTGTTTGAGCTACATGTGAAATTTTGTCCAGATCGCATGACCAGAACCATAGAAACCATAGAAAATTGTAACTTTTGAACGGAACCCCCTAGGAACTTGAAATTTTCAGGATAGGTGTGGATCTGGAATGTCGTGATTACGTTCATCTATGAGCAAAATTATACAAGGTGTTCCGTAAATATAGTAGTTTGAAATTTAGTTTTCTTGATAATTTCAAAACTACAGATTCGATCGTGACGAAATTTTGTATACTTATGGAGAATGATATATTCAAGCTACATTTCTCCGGATCACATGACTCGAACCATAGAAAATAATAACTTTCGAACGGAAAGGCCTAGGGACTTAAAATTTTCAGGATAGGT
This sequence comes from Aphidecta obliterata, assembly GCA_963966015.1. Lineage (NCBI taxonomy): Eukaryota > Metazoa > Arthropoda > Insecta > Coleoptera > Coccinellidae > Aphidecta > Aphidecta obliterata. The sequence continues at coordinate 18,250,128 of OZ014434.1, read as the reverse complement.
GTGGATCTCGATTGTCGTGATCACTTTCATCTATGAGCAAAATTATACTAGGGGTTCCGTAAATACGGTCGTTTGAAATGTTGGTTTCTCGATAATTTCGAAACTACGGATTCGATCGAGATGAAATTTTGTATCTTAATCGAGAATGATATATTAAAACAATATTTTGTCCAGATCTCATGACCAGAACCATAGAAACCATAGAAAATTGTAACTTTCGAACGGAAAGGCATAGAAACTTGAAATTCTCAGGGTGGGTTTGGATCGCAAATATCGCGGTCATGTTCATCAATGAGCAAAATTAGACTAGGGGTTCAGTAAATATGGCCGTTCAAAATATTTTTTTGCTGATAGTTCCGAGAATACTGAGCGGATTGGGATAAAATTCTGCACCTTGCTGAGTAATAATGTATTCAAACTACGTGCAAAATTTTGTCCAGATCGCACCACCAAGACCATAGATACCGTAGAAAATTCTAGCGAATTATCGAAAAAAAATTGATCAGCTGAAGCACTGACATGAATTCTGGAGTTTCGCCCAAGTTTCAGAATTTTTTTGACAGCTGTCGAAAATTCCTTCAATTGATTTCTGAAACTGGAAAATGCGAATCTACCTACAAGGTGCATGTCCGAGCGCTCAAAAGCTCCTGCCTTCACGGCAGTGCTTTTCGTAATTTTTTTCAATCCAATTGAATTCTGTCCGGAAACTGCAAGTCATACTTTTCCTAGATAAAAGCGGTGATATGCAGCTTTCATAGCTTCAAATTTATGTTTCAGGTCGAACGGGAGCAAGCAGATAGGGACTAGGGTAAAAGGTACAGTTGTTGACACCCTATCAGTGATTGACACCCTCATTTTCATATTTGAATTATAAGAATTGGATGGAGGCCTTAAAAACATGGAGCTTTGAAAAAAATATTTAAATTTTTCAAGTTTGGACTGTTAGTATTAATTTGGGTTAGGTTTGCATTCCTAATTCACCATATATTTATCAATGTGCAGCGTGCTGACGATCATTGCAATTAGAAAAATACTGCCATTTTCTCAAGGTACTTAACTCAAGTTCATAAAATTTTTTTAATTGTTCTAATTTTTGTCTGAAGCATAATTTTTGTTTGAATTATTGAAACTCTTCAATAAATACTTTTTCATAACTTAAAATCTATTTGGTTGAAGGTTTCGCGTTTTTTTGTGGGTGTCAATAATTGCCTTTGAAAATATGTGGATGAATAGTGATTGACATACTATGTCAATAACTGTCGTATTCAAATTTTGCAAAGTTAGTCCGTATTGCCTACTATTCAGGCCTCAATTTCTCAATGAATACTGAAAAATGATTGAACTTTATCTAATTTTGTTCTAGATAGTTGTTGACACCAGTGTCAATCTCTGTGAATTTCCACGTGTCAATAACTATATTGCAAGTTCAACTAGTTCCTACTTCTTGTCCCTACCCCCTGAATCGATTTTCCACGCTTCATTCTCAACAACATGGCAAAAGCAAAAGAAGGAAGCAATTATAAGAAAAATTACACGGAGGATGCTATTATTTCTGCCTTATCAGCAGTAAAATCAGAAGGAATGTCCAGAAAACTTGCCTCCCAAACCTATGGCGTTCCTCGTTCTACAATAATTTTTTGGTTGAGTGGAAAACTTGTTGAAAAAATGAAAAGCACTGACGTGTAGTCAGGAACTTTTGAGCGCTCGTTCATCTACCTAGTAGGTAGAATCTTCCTAAAAAAAATTTCTTTGAACATCCACTTTTGGTCATTGATAATTTTGTTCATTGATAAACGTGACCGCGATATTCGAGATCCACACCTATCCTGAAAATGTCTAGTCCCTAGGCCCCTCCGTTCGAAAGTTATTATTTTCTTCTGGTCATGCGATTTGGACAAATTTTGCATGTAACTTGAACACGTCATTCGCACCATCTGGGTGCGAAATTTCATCTCGATCGAATCAGTAGTTTAGAAGTAATCAGGAGATCAAAATTTCGAACGGCCATATTTACGGAACCCCTGATGGAATTCTGCTCATTAACCAACTCAACTGCGGCAGTCGGAAACTGAACCCACACTGAAAATTTAAAGTCTCTAGGTCGTTCCGTTCGAAAGTTATCGTGCTTACGGCAAGATTCGAAAAATACAGACATCTTGACGAAATGATGTAGCCCTGGTGTAAGTCCAACGAGCGCTCAACAAATCACGGACCTTGCCCTGTATTAACCTATGAAGAAGATCTCAAATTATGTGATAGAATAGACGGGTGTGCCAAAAAAATTAAAAAAAAAATTTTTTCAAACATAAAGCTTGATGGTGAAATTCATGAAGAATCCTTTATACAGTCATGAAACAGTCCAATATGGACATGGATTGTACATCTGAAGACACAATCTGTGATAACAATGAAAACCAAGTTGCTATAAACGGCTACTGGAGAACCAACTGCCAGGGCTTGTGTCCTATTTGCAAAAAGAATTTGGATTTAAATGGTATTAAATAATTAAATGCATTTCCTGTGCATGAAAATTCCATGTTTAATGTTTATTGAAATATGTCTTCATCGAGAAGGTTTCCATTTCGAATATTTTTCAATGCAAAACTTATAATGAACGATCCATTACTATATATTATACCTATCCACATCCTTGTTCAGCTGATTGAAAATATGAGAGACAACAGTATGTCAATAACTGTATCAGGTGGTGTCAACAATAGATTTTACAGTGTCAATTACTGAAAATTGACACATGATGTTAACGATGTGTTTTAAAGCTTCTTCTGAAAAGGTTTTTTCACTTTCGGTTGTTAATTTGAATCGAGTATAAACCAACACATAACCTCGAAAAAGAAATATTTTCATTTCATACCCAAATAACAAATTAATTATATTCTATTGGGGCAGTTGGCTTAAGGTGTCAATAACTGTAGTGTTTACCCTATGTAAATTTGCCTAGCAAATCGGTAAGTATTAAATGTTATTGTTTTAATTCATTCCCTGGTATACGTTGCGTTCTGTAGCCAGTTCTTAACGAATATTCGGGACTATATGCAGCTGTGTGCAAAACGAAATTGATCGATTGAACTGAAAACACAGGGAACCTTCTTCGTTGAAATATTTTCTGCATAAACTTGCTCATCAAATATTAGGAATATTACCATTCAGATATAAACAGGGTGTTTCATTAGTAAATGTACATGTACATACGTTAACTTGATGTAGAGCTACCCTAGACGAGTTCAAAAAACCTATATGTGATAGGTCTAATCAACTTCATAGTCATGATTTATGTATTTGCCGAATTGTCTGTTGAACTGATGAGGAATTTGTATTTCTTTTGAGCGCTCGTACTATTTCATATTCTAATGAATAACTTCAAGAATTTTTCAGAAAAATAAGGATTTTGAATACTGCATTCAAAATGATCAAAAAGGAAGAAATGAATGAACAAATGAGTGAAAGAGTAACAAATTTGAAAGAAATCATGAAAATTGCTCAAAAGTGCCACCGTTTTACTCGATTCACATTCTTGCTCTTTTCAGATTATGTCTAATAGCATTTTCGGTAATTTCTGGATCATTACGGATCTGATTGCAGGCAACTTCGAACCGTTTTAGGGCAATATCCTCACTCCTTATCTCAGACGCATATACTAACGATTTCAAATATCTTCATACGAAATAATCAATAGAATGGAAATCTGGTGATTTAGGGCGCCAAGCTTGCGGTCCACTGCTGCCTTTCCACATATTTGGAAAGTTCTGATCCAAAAAGATCCTGATAATAACTCTCAAATAAGGTGAAGTCCCATCATGCTGGAAATACATTCCTGCAATGTTCTTACCGTCGAGTAGTATAGGCATATTTTTTTCAAGGAAATCCATTCTTGGCAGAATCAATTATTGTAAACTCCGCACCATACGTTGAAAGTTTGTACTGGGATTTTATGTGTCTGCCTGTACTACTTGACGGTACGAACATTGCAGGAATGTATTTCCAGCGTGATGGGGCTCCACCTCATTTCAGAGTTATTGTCAGAAACTTTTTGGATCAGAACAATCCAAATATTGAAATAAGATCCGTTATGATCCAGAAATTGCCAAAAAGGCTATTAGACATAATTTGAAAAGAGAAAGAACGTGCATCGAGCAAAATGGTGGCACTTTTGAGCAACTTTCATGATTCATTTCGAATGTTTTACTTGTTCATTTATTTTCTCACTGTTGATCATTTTGAATGAACTATTGACAATCCATATTCTTCTGAGAAATTCTTGAAATTACTTATTAGAATATGAATAAAAAATACAAATTTTTCATCAGTCCAACAGACAATCTTTTGAATCTCAAAGTACGACATTTTTGTGAAGTAAGTGGAATTTCACTATCGAATTCAATCTTTCGACAAAAATTTCGATGGGTCAAAAGTCGTGTGGGACACTGCAATCTACTGATCCACATCGAAAATTTTCTGCTATTTCCGAAAATTCTAATCAAATTCCAATATTCCTTCATGGTTTAATCCCAGCTTGCAAAAAGTCTCATATTTTTCTAATACGGAGCTGGATTTTTTGATTAGTTCAAAGAAGAATCGTTTCACTCATGGAAGTTTGTTTTACGTTCCAGATATCAATTGATTATACTGGATGTTTCAGAAGTTGTAAAAATTGGAAATATTGTCGAATACATAAATTACCCTGTATCTTGGCTATGAACCTTACATATGTAGGTTTTTTGGACTCGTCTAGGGTAGCTCCACCTCAGGTTAACGTATGTACATTTACCAATGAAACACCTTGTATATACAGAGTGTCTACTTTTGAAAGGGCCAAACTTCAAAGGGAGATCATAGATTCATCCAAAAATGTCATATAATAAATGGTCGAAATGTTGACGGTTATTCTTGAATTTCGCATTTTTTCCATAAAATCAATTATACTACAGTTATACTAATAGCTTTATCAAATTTGACCACATATCTGGAAACGGCATCAAATTTGCTACAAAATGAGAATTTCTGTGTGCCGAAAAAATTCTTATTGCGGGCGTGATAAGTAGATGAATATCACTATTCAAAAGTGAGTCATATTTTTCCAAAAGTTTTATCGATAAAAAATCATCGATAATGGACACGTTTTATTTTCAGCAGAAAATACCCCATTTATTATGCTTTCGGATGACATATCATGGCTAACAAGATAACAACGAAGAAGTCGAAATATTCAAAACCTTAAATTGCTTTATTTTCTTATAAGTTATAATTTTCTTTCGTTTCTATGGTTCTGGATATGCGATCTGAACAAAATGTAGCTTGAATATTTCATTCTCCATTTAAATACAAAATTTTGTCTCGATCGAATCCGTAGTTTCAAAATTATCGAGAAAACTAAATTTCAAACGACCGTATTTACGGAACCCCTAGTATAATTCTGCTCATTGATAAACGTGAACGCGACATTTTAGATCCACACCTATCCTGGAAATTTCGAGTCTCTAGGCCATTCCGTTCGAAAGTTATGATTTTCTATGGTTTCTATGGTTCTGGTCATGCGATCTGGAGAAATGTAGCTTGAATATATCATTCTCCATTAATATACAAAATTTCGTCACGATCGAATCTGTAGTTTTGAAATTATCAAGAGAACTAAATTTAAAACGACTATATTTACAGAACCCCTGGAATAATTTTACTCATAGATAAACGTCATCACGATATTCGAGAACCACACCTATCCTAAAAATTTCAAGGCCTTAAGCGTTTCCGTACAAAAGTTACAATTTGCTATGGTTCTGGTTGTGCGATCTGGACAAAATTTCACATGTAGCTTGAACCTCTCAATCTCCATCGAATCTGTAGTTTCGAAGTAATCAGGAGAACAAAAGTTTGAACTGCCATATTTACGGAACCCCTGGTGGAATTCTGCCCATTAACGAACTTAACCGAGGCATTTGAGATTTGAACCTACACTGAAAATTTCAAGTCTCTAAGTTGTTCCGTTCGAGAGTTATCTTGCTTACGGACGGCCAGACGGACAGACTCGAATTTTCCGACGGATTCGTCATCAGTGAGTCGAACAGAGTCGATTGAGACCATTTACGGCTCAAAATTCGAAAAATACAGACATCGTGACGGAATGATATTGCCCTCGTGTAAGTAGTACGAGCGCTCAAAAACGGCAGATTGCGAGCTTCCCTTCTTTCACTGCAAGTAATTTTTGAGCGCTCGTACTACTTACACGAGGGCTATATCATTTCGTCACGATGTCTGTATTTTGAGCCGAAAATGGTCTCAATGCGTTTCGACCAGATCGCATCACCAAGACCATAGATACCGTAGAAAATTCTAGCGAATAATCGAAAGAAAAATTGGTTAGCTGAAGCACTGACATTAAGTCTGGAGTTTCGCCTTAGTTTCAAAATTTTTTTGATAGCTGTCGAAAATTCCTCCAATTGATTTCTAAAACTGGAAAATGCGAATCTACCTACAAGGTGGATGTACGAGCGCTCAAAAGCTCCTGACTTCACGGCAGTGCTTTTCGTAATTTTTTATTTTTTTGGTTGATACCTAGTTATATCAGTAGTTATTCTGAATTTTGTGGAAAAATTCAATGAAAATGAGGAATGAAATATTTCAGTTACAGACTGACATATTTTCAGTTACATTGACACTATAAATGACATTATTTCTGAGGGTAGGTACTTAAAAGTCCATATTTTGGATTTTTTTTCAAAATTGAAAACAAAATTCTGAAAAAAATTATATTGTATTTCAAACCCAACAAAAAACAAGAAACCAGAAAAAAAATCAGTAAATTCGAGTTTTTTCAGTATTCGGGCACTAAAGGGTTAAATTAAATTGTAGTGAAATATTCAATAAAGTGGAATTATTATTATTATTAACCCTAACCTACTCCTAACTTAAGCCTAACCTAACCTTTTTTTTTTTTCGGGTTGTGAAAAGAAATCTGTTGCCAGATTCAACCACGACCCGTGTCGTGGGATATGTCGGTTTGGCTTGATGTTGTTGCCGGCCTACTAAGAGAAAACCCAACTTGGGGAAATGCGAGGACCACCGAAAAAGACATCACGGTCCGTACTTCGATGATACCCGATGAAAAGCGGTCCTGTCTCTTTTATCCACATGTCTCCTGTCACAAAGCCGTAAACACCTTACAGTATCCTTCATGCTGTATCATTTTGTCTATTATATACTCAACTGGTGGTAAGCGGCCTATCTTTCCAACCAGTGTTTTCCTTTCCTCCGTCCATCTGATCTGAGACAGTGCTTCGGGTCGTCTACAACGTGGCATGCATGACAGATCATCCGGTCCTATCCTCTTAGTAAAGGGACCATAAGATCCATGACCTGACAAAAATTGAGTAAAATAGTACCCGATCGTTTTATTCTCACATTGGATCCACTGCTTCGAATTCCCGATCGACCTGAGCATTCAAGCGGGATTTTGCCCTCCACCATCTTATCTCTCCTGCCATTTTCTCAGTGTCGATTGCCTGGTAGTGCTCCTCCTATGGTATAAAGGAAGCATCTTTCCGCCACCATTAGGTCAATTGGTGGGAAGCCAGCAATCACTTGGACAGCCTCCGCCGACACAGTTCTGTATGCCGAAACTACCCTTATCCCTCAAGTTGGATCAAACTGCACACAGTTCGCAAAATAAAATCAATCGCATAAATATTTGACAACCAATATACCAATATCTCAATCATTTTTTATCACTGACATTATTCTACTTTCTTACTTTCTTGACAGTTACGACTTGTATGAACATTCTGTAATATACCCCAGTTCTCGAACAGTTCCAAATTTCTTCAGTTTTAGGAAAGTCCCAGAAACTTACCTCGCACGATATCGCTAGAGTCGACAGATCGGTATAGTGGGGACGCGATCTCCTGTCGAGGATTTTAGTCCCATGGATAATAATCAGTCTTTGTCATGAATAATAAACAAATAATTTGTAATAAGAAAATATTGCAACTATAAATTGAGATATAAACTATCCTATCTTGTGAGTTGGATCAAACTGCACACAGTGTGCAAAAATTTGATTGAAATCGGTTCAGTATTTTAGGAGACCATTCCGGACAAACAACGTGACACGTAATTTTTATAATGGGTGATTTTTTAAGAGCTTGAGAACTTTTTTTAAAAAAAAAACGCATAAAATTTGCAAAATCTCATCGGTTCTTTATTTGAAACGTTAGATTGGTCCATGACATTTACTTTTTGAAGATAATTTCATTTAAATGTTGACCGCGGCTGCGTCTTAGGTGGTCCATTCGGAAAGTCCAATTTTGGGCAACTTTTTCGAGCATTTCGGCCGGAATAGCCCGAATTTCTTCGGAAATGTTGTCTTCCAAAGCTGGAATAGTTACTGGCTTATTTCTGTAGACTTTAGACTTGACGTAGCCCCACAAAAAATAGTCTAAAGGCGTCAAATCGCATGATCTTGGTGGCCAACTTACCGGTCCATTTCTTGAGATGAATTGTTCTCCGAAGTTTTCCCTCAAAATGGCCATAGAATCGCGAGCTGTGTGGCATGTAGCGCCATCTTGTTGAAACCACATGTCAACCAAGTTCAGTTCTTCCATTTTTGGCAACAAAAAGTTTGTTAGCATCGAACGATAGCGATCGCCATTCACCGTAACGTTGCGTCCAACATCATCTTTGAAAAAATACGGTCCAATGATTCCACCAGCGTACAAACCACACCAAACAGTGCATTTTTCGGGATGCATGGGCAGTTCTTGAACGGCTTCTGGTTGCTCTTCACTCCAAATGCGGCAATTTTGCTTATTTACGTAGCCATTCAACCAGAAATGAGCCTCATCGCTGAACAAAATTTGTCGATAAAAAAGCGGATTTTCTGCCAACTTTTCTAGGGCCCATTCACTGAAAATTCGACGTTGTGGCAGATCGTTCGGCTTCAGTTCTTGCAGGAGCTGTATTTTATACGGTTTTACACCAAGATCTTTACGTAAAATCTTCCATGTGGTCGAATAACACAAACCCAATTGCTGCGAACGGCGACGAATCGACATTTCACGGTCTTCAGCAACACTCTCAGAAACAGACGCAATATTCTCTTCTGTACGCACTGTACGCATTCGTGTGGTTGGTTTAATGTCCAATAAAGTAAACTGAGTGCGAAACTTGGTCACAATCGCATTAATTGTTTGCTCACTTGGTCGATTATGTAGACCATAAATCGGGCGTAAAGCGCGAAACACATTTCGAACCGAACACTGATTTTGGTAATAAAATTCAATGATTTGCAAGCGTTGCTCGTTAGTAAGTCTATTCATGATGAAATGTCAAAGCATACTGAGCAAATACTAATGCATGAAAATCCTAACCTCAAAAAATCTGAGCAAATACTAATGCATGAAAATCCTAACCTCAAAAAAATCACCCGTTATATAAAGATTATAAATGGAAATACTTTCCTAATACAAATACTCAGTGCCCTTTCGTACCTTTTCTTGTTACTCCAATTCTTCATCTCTTTCCACGACATTTTCATTATGATATTCCGAAAACCGATGAATCTGCCAGAACGAAGACGAATCGAGATTACAAGGTGCGTTTTTATGAGGAAGAGTGCGATAAGCCTTTATTACAATGTGAAAATTGTAAATTGAGTTCAATGGTGACCTACTTGAAAATCTTAAAATGTAAAAGGAAATATAAAAATATGGAGCAACGATTTTATGAAATAGCAGACTGTATTCGTAGAAAGAAATGTCGCTAACACAGAAAATGAAAAAAATGCATCGAAACCCTTCTGGCACTTACCCTCGATAGTATTGGTGTGTGATCCTGGGGATCCCCTTCTGCCTGAAGCTTCTCCCCCAGCATCACTATATTGATATTTTAAAGAAAGTAGTTGGAATATCTTCGGAAAATTCGCACTAGAGAACATATAAGCATGTAACTTCCTTCTTCGATGGATGAATGAATCGATTCTCGTCAATCGCGCAACTAAGCATGCGTAAAGTCCCCTTTTAAGGAATTGTGATGCGTTTTTGATCTTAATTCAAAAATATTTTCGAGAGTTGCACTAAAAACTATATCAGATCACAATCATTTTTTTGAAATCATTTTTTTTTTCGATTCAATATTTTGATGTTCAACCAAATTTACAAACTGGACTGAAGTAGATTTCAAGACTATAGTATGTATTAAGAATTTCTGACCCAGATCTAGGTCTCCAGTAAGGATCTTGTTACAAAATAGCAGCTTAGGAACACATTGTTTCATAATCGATGACAAAATACCTTGTGACCTTTAGTATGTGTTCAATGATTAATAAAGATGGTATAGATATGAAAATCATCTGCAAAACAACACTTCACAGTGGTCACGATGGAATAAAACCAGGAAGAATAACACTGATGAGAGCAGAGTTTTTATTAGGTAATTCACTCGAAAAAATGTCAACAATAATTCAAATAAAAACTTATAATCAAAACAGAATATCGGTGAAACGATGTACAAATTCATCAGATAATTATTTTCAATAATCTACTTATGTTCGAATTATATATTCAAAATTCATATTTGTTCAGAATTTCTTCTTATTCAACCATAAATTTTCATGACTGGTATTTCTACTAGTCATAAACACTCATTACAAATTAGCCACGGATAATTATAGACATACAGTATTTATTCAATCAATGAATTCATCAAGTACAATAAATACATCTCAATAAATAGGGGCGATGAAAAAATCCGGACATGAAATTTTATCAACATATATTTCATCCTAATCACAGAAAAAAATTATAAAAATGCCACAAACTTATGAGAAAGAATAAATTTCACAACAAATGAATAAGATTGATGAAAAACATTATATGGATAAACAATTCTATCAAAAACGTATACAGGGTGTCCTGAACTTATGGTCCATAGTGTAACAGGTGACTATTTTACCCTGTATATCTGAGACTATATTGACTTCATACCACAGAAGAGCGATTTACCCTGCATAATAAACATATTGTTCAATATTGATATCTCAAGCCGTTTGAGGGATATTTGTCATCGAAAGGAAATATACCGAAAAAAAAATCAATGTATTAAAATGTATCATCTGTTTCGACCCTATGGCCGATAAGTTATGGGACTACTTGAGAGAAAAAATAAATTCCACTGGAAAAAATTTATTTCAATATTCAGATTACTGATGGAGAAGTCAAATAAGGCGAACTGAACATCAACCTCAACCTACTCCCCAAATTCTTGAATGAAATTTTTGTTCTCAATAAAGTTGAATGGTGATCAAAAGTTCGTGAATTGAGATCATTCGAAAAAAAATGGTGAAACGCACTGACGAAGTCAGGAGCTTTTGCGCGCATGTACTGAATCGGCATTCAGTAGATATGACAAATACTGTTAGTTTATATGGATTAACTTCGAAAAATGGTATTACCGAATTATATTGAATATAACAGACAAGCGCGAAAAAGACTCAATGTTCCTTTAAAATTTCATAGCTAAAAAAACAAGTTTCTACATAACTCGTTTTATCTGTGCCTTATAAGTATACACAGTTTTAGGACGAGAATTTTATTTGAATCTTTTAGTTATCAGATCGGTAAATTTCGAATCATTGATAAAAAAATTCAGAGGGCTATATCTACAGAACCCTTCGGTGGAGTTTATCCATTAAAGAACTAGACTAGCGCATTGGGACCACTAACGTACCCTGAAAATTTCAAAACTCTGGGCCTCTATTTTCGGGAGTCCTAGTGTTTTCGGACGGACAATTAGAATGGAATTCGACCAGGAATTCTTCATCTGCGAATCCAACCTAATATTTTGAGATTATTCTCGGCTTCAAATAGGAACATTACAGACATTTAGTCAGAACTATATCGCTCTTGTTCATATAAACGCGAATAAACTCGAAGACTTCATGTAAATTGTATGACTTGTATAATTGTAAGGATGTAAATAAAAGATTAAAATCGACAATTCGTCCAAATAAGACCACCCCTTACAGAATTTAATCATTCGTTTAAAAATCCTGTTAACGGCAGGTGCGACGAATGTGATCATTTTCAGGTTGAACTTCGTAATCAGTTATCGGACGAAGAAAAGCAACAGATTCAAGATCAGAACGATAAACACTTGGAAGAGGCCTCTAAAAGGTACAAGTTGAATAGTTGACAAGGAACAGTCTCTTCAAAATCCAGAATTAAAAGTTATAATGGTGGATCTTAAAAAATTTTTGACCCCTCCAGTTCTAACAAACGCCCAAAGCTTATATTCGTTAAAGCTTTGGTCATTCAACTATACGATTCATGATGCAACAGATAAAGATACTAACTGCTGCATGTGGGATTAGTCTATTGCGGGACGAGATGCAAATGAGATGGCTTCTTGCCTTGTGTGGATTGAATCTTTAAGTATTTCTCCAGATTTGAAAAATATCGAGTCGACTCTCGATAATTTGACACCCGATAAATTGAATCTCTCAATAATTTGAAGTAATTCTTCGGTCCCTTGAAAAACACTCGATAAATTGAAAAAAAACAATGTGTTTTGGTCCCCTCGGTAATTTGAAGTTGTAGCTTGCTCATCAACACTCTTTAATTTGAAGTCAGAGCACAAAACACTCTATATGTAATTTGAAGTCCCCCACTACCGTGTTTCGTTTCATCTTGCACTGACTTGTCCTGTCCTAACTGAGTTTGCGCAGTCTTCCTTGGAATTGCGTTGAAATAGAACGGGTTTTTCGAATCTTCGGAACTAAAATGAGCGGAAAAAAGAATAAGTGTCTTTCAATCGATGAGAAAGAACGTGTTATCGAAGCAGTGGAAAATGGAACATTGAAAAAAGATGTTGCGAAACAATATGACATTTTACCATCCACATTGTCCATGATTTTAAAGAATAAAGAACGAATCATCGAAATTGTTTCAAGAGTAGGAAGAAAAAGGCTTCGTCGGGCTGAATTTCCTCGTCTGGAGGAGTCCTAACTTCAGTGGATTCGTCAGTGTAGAGGAAACGATGATCCCATTGGCGGTTTCATTTTGAAGGAGAAAGCCAAGTCGTTCGCCCAGGCTCTCGGAATTGAAGAATTTGCAGCAAGTGAAGACTGGCTCTCAAATTTCAAGAACCGCCACGTCATCACGTTCAAAAAAATCTGCGGAGAGAGCGCCAGTGTGGACAGCTCCCTTTGTTCCGAATGGATTGATAAACTCATTCAATTTTTGAACGGTTATGAACCAAGGAACATATTCAACCTAGACGAGACCGGCCTTTTCTATAAATGTCTTCCTGATCGCACCCTGACCTTTAAAGATGAAAAGTGTCATGTTGGTAAACTAAGCAAGGATAGAATAACTGTCCTTCTTGCCTGTAATATGGACGGATCTGAAAAATTGAAACCACTTATCGTTGGAAAATCAGCGAAACCACGCTGCTTCAAGGGAATAAAATCTCTCCCAACAATTTATCGTTCAAACAAAAAATCATGGATGGCGACAGAGTTGTTCAATGAATGGATTACCTCAGTGAATAGTGACACGAAAAAGGAAAATATTAATGTTTTTGGACAACTGCACCGTACATAATAATGCACCACCATTAGACCACATTAAACTGATTTTTTTTCCTCCCAACACGACATCAAGATTGCAGCCATTAGACCAAGGCATTATTCATAATTTTAAAACATTTTACCGCAGAGAAATTGTTCCACTTGTTTTGGACAGCATTGAAAAGGGTGAGAAGGTAAACATCACAGTTTTGACCGCTATTAATAAAATTGATAAGGCCTGGAGAAATGTCAACCCTACTACCCTTCATAACTGCTTCAGAAAGTGCGGATATGTTATGCTAGGAGGAAACGTAGAACAGCGATCACAATCGCCGAATGTTATGAATTCTCATCCGCCAGAATGGAGCCTCCTACCTAACTGTGAAGAGTTAAAGTTTGAGGATTATGTTCAAGTTGATCAAAATATAGACGTCCACAATATCCTAACCGATGCTGAACTTTTGGCCTGTCAAGATGAGGATGAGGAAGAAACTGATGAAGAGCAACCACCACGTCTGGTCACATTGAGCGAGGCAAGATCTTCTCTGAATACTCTACGCTCATACGCCCTCTGGGCGGAAACGAATGATGATTTCTTCTCGGCTCTCAACACTATAGAAAACGCCCTGGACAATGCTAGATGGAAGTCATTAACCCAAAAGAAAATTACTGACTTCTTTTCAAAATAAACGTTTACCAATGTTTTATATGTGTACTAATGTAATATATAAAGATCACGTATGAGAATGTACATAAACATGCAATATATATGTAGTACTTTTAATCGAACCCTTGTTTATTTGAACTCTCGGTATGTAATTTGAACTTTTCCGGCGGTCCCTTGAGTTTCAAATTATCGAGAGTCGACTGTAATATAGTCAGATAATTGTCGATCCCAAAATCGTAACGTCGGGATGATAATGTGTTATTTCTATATCCTAAAAAATCTTCCACAACTTGAAGCAATCGAACACAGATTCCTATTAAGGGGACATACACCTCTCGAGGCCGATTCAGATCATTCTTTAGTAGAGATGTGCTGGAAGGAACAGACTCAGTTTGAAATTATGATACCTTGGGACTGGCACCAGCTAGTAGGTAGTATGGAAACAGAACACTTCAGAAATTTTAAAAGCTTGTATGAAAAAAAATTACGAAAAGCACTGCCGTGAAGGCAGGAGCTTTTGAGCGCTCGTACATGCACCTTGTAGGTAGATTTGCATTTTCCAGTTTTAGAAATCAATTGAAAGAATTTTTGACTGCTGTCAAAAAAATTCTGAAACTTAGGCAAAACTCCAGACTTCATGTCAGTGCTTCAGCTGATCAATTTTTTTCCGATAATTCGCTAGAAGTTTCCACGGTATCTATGGTCTTGGTGATGCGATCTGGACAAAATTTTGCACGTAGTTTGAATACATTATTCCTGAGCTAGGTGCATAATTTCATTCCAATCCGATCAGTAGTTTCCAAACTATCAGGAAAAAAATATTTTAAAAGGCCATATTTACGGAACCCCTAGTCTAATTTTGCTCATTGATGAACGTGACCGTGAAATTTGCGATCCAAACCCACCCTGGAAATTTCAAGTTCCTAGGCTTTTCCGTTCAAAAGTTAGAATTTTCTATGGTTTCTATGGTTTTGGTCATGCGATCTGGACAAAATATTGCTTCAATATATCATTCTCGATTAAAATACAAAATTTCATCCCGATCGACTCCGTAGTTTCAAATTTATCGAGATAACAAAATTTCAAACGACCGTATTTACGGAACCCCTTGTATAATGTTGCTCATAGATGAACGTGATCACGACATTCAAGATCCACATCTATCCTGAAAATTTCAAGTCCCTAGGCGTTTCCGTTCAAAAGTTACAATTTTCTATGGTTTCTATGGTTCTGGTCATGCGATCTGGACAAAATTTCACATGTAGCTTGAACACCTCATAATCCATTCGATTGCAAAATTTCATCTCGATAAAATCTGTAGTTTTCAAGTAATCAGGGAAACAAAACTTTGAACGGCCATATTTACGGAACCCCTGGTGGGATTTGGCCCATTAACGAACTTAACCGAGCCATTCGGGAACTGAACCCACACTGAAAATTTCAAGTTTCTAGGTTGTTCCGTTCGAGAGTTATCGTGCTGACGGCCGGCCGGACGGACGGACGGCCGGACGGACGGACGGACGGACAGACTCGAATTTTCCGACGGATTCGTCATCAGTGAGTCGAACATAGTCGATTGAGACCATTTTCGGCTCAAAATTCGAAAAATACAGACATCGTGACGAAATGATATAGCCCTCGTGTAAGTAGTACGAGCGCTCAAAAAGTGAATGCACCATATTTGTTTAGAAAGAAATCCGTTGATGGCAGTCCTTCTCTAATTGTGTATCATAAATAGAAAAGGCTGAAAGTGCCAAAAAATAAAAAATTGATTTTTTGCATGGAATATGTTGTAAGCGACACCGTCAATAACCTAGAGAAGGTTGAAAGTGCCAGAAAAATTCCTACTACTTCCTCAGCACCCGCAAAGAGCAGCACCGTGAAAGTGCCCGCTGACCGTTGGTGGAAAAGGCTGAAAGGCCTGAAAGTGCCACCCGCCATGATGAATGTGCCTTTTCATTGTAGTAGTTGCTTTTGGGGCATGCGAAAAACAAGAGTTGCGCAGTTCCTGCGTTTTCGTGTACTGCGAATAGTTTGTGCGCTTTTGCTGTAGTGTGTATTTTGAGAAAAGTTCACTTCTGCTGTGGTTTCAAAATGAGTGAAAATCAAACCCCTCCGCCGAAAAAAGCCAACCTTCGAAAAGAAGGGAGGCAAGCACGACAAAAAGGACAGCATTATAAAGCAAATCTTGAAGACCTTTCTGACGTAGATGAGTTACCAAAAATTGAGTTCGAATGCAAGATATTTAGATATCCCAGGAAAAGGATCCGAAGGGAATGATAGAATATCTGGAGAAACAAGAAGACAATGCATTCTTCAGGGCCATGGTTCATAGACCTCAGCAGCCTGCGGTTGAGGAGCCAGAAGAAGACGACAATCAGGAGGAAGCAGAAGACGACTTCTAGAGGACTACTGGAAGGAGAAGGTGGGGAAGAGGAGAAAAGAAAGAGATAGAAAATATGTATATGTGACTTTTTCATTTAAAATTGAGTTTATTTGTAATATCTTCTACGAACTTGACATTCTAAAGTGAAAAATGACGAAAAGCACTGCCGTGAAGTCAGGAGCTTTTGAGCGCTCGTTCATCCACCTTGTAGGTAGATTCGCATTCTCCAGTTTTAGCAACCAATTGGAAAGATTTTGACAGCTGTCAAAAAAAATCCAAAATAAGGCAAAAATCCAGACTTTAGGTGACCAATTTTATTTTCGATAATTCGCTAGAATTTTCTACGGTATCTATTGTATATTGTATATTGTTTATATCCCGACCCTCCTAGGTCTCTGTGAGACCCCTCAGAAGCTCAGAGCTTGTGCGAGTTAGGAGACCCGGTTCTGTTCTGTGTAGGCTTTGTTACTGTGTCCTTACGCCACCTGAGGCACAGCACTGATGTTTCTTTTTTTCGTTGATGCGATCTGAACAGAATTTCCCACGTAGTTTGAATACATTATTCTTCACCTATGAGCGGAATCTCATTCCAATCCAATAAGTAGTTTCGAAATTATCAGGAAAAAATATCTTGAACGGCCATAGTTACGGAACCTCTAGTCTAATTCTGCTCATTGATGAACGCGATCGCGAAATTCGCCATCCGAACCTACCCTGAAAATTTCAAGTCCCTAGGCTTTTCCATTACAAAGTTATAATTTTCTATGGTTCTGGTCCTGCGAGCTGGATAAAATGTAGCTTGAAATCATCATTCTCTATCTGAGTGCAAAATTTCACTCCGATCGAATCAGTAGTTTCGAAGTTATCAGGAGAACAAAATTTCGAGCGGCCATATTCACGGAATCCCTGGGCGAATTTTGCCCAATAACGAAATTAACCGCGGCATTCGAGATTCGAACCTACCCTGAAAATTTCAAGTTTCTAGGTCTTCTCGTTCGAGAGTTATCGTGTATACGGACGGCCGGACGGACGGACAGACTCGAATTTTTCGACGGATTCGTCATCAGTGAGTCGAACTCTGGCGATTGAGACCATTTTCGGCTCAAAATTCGAAAATACAGACATCGTGACGAAATGATATAGCCCTCGTGTAAGTTGTGCGAGCGCTCAAAAACATAAATAGGGAAAAAATTAAGAAAAGTAGGCCTAACAAATTTGGTTGTAGTTGTAAGGTTTTTTTAGAGATTTCGTATTTTTTTAAACCACTATATGAACATTCATCCACTAAGTGTAATGAGCGCTGGACTTCCAGCCTTTTAACTAATAAAGTATGGCACTGACAGCGTTTCCCAAAAAAAGATATCATGGCACTTTCAGCTTTCACATGCAAAATCAAGTTATAAGTAAAAAACTAGTCTAGAAAAACGAATAGAAATAAATTTTGTATTTTCAATGAATTTCATGGATTTCTAAAGAATACAGTATAAGTTTTATGAAGTTTTAATTGAATACTGAAAATTTTACTATGTGACACTTTCAGCCTTTTCCATTTCCATTACAGAATTTCCAATGCTGTCTGCCTTTAGGTTCGATCAAATAGCCCTGGAATTCTTTATTACAAGACCAACTTCGATGAAGAATTTGTGGACTTAAGCAGAAATCGCCGTAATATTGTAGCATCAAAAAATATGCCCGGTTTACCCCAAACTGCTGCAAAGCAGATCACCACAAAGAAATATAAACACCTACAAAACCTTTTAAAATGGGTACCTCAAGTTTCCATCCATTTTATAAAACCTTCAACATTCAAATTCTTTAAGACAAGAGGATAGTCATTTCGAAAGTTTGCGTTTGCGCAATTTTTTTTGCCTTTGAATTTCCATACTTCTATGTATTATTTAAGAATTCTGATTTTTTTGCATTTGTGCATCTTTTTGGCATAAAGTATTTTGTCTAACACAACTTTTTTGTTTTGATAGTAAAAAAACTCTTGGGTCATCCTGGGTTAAGTCACGCACGAAGTATTGGAAATTTGGAGATAATAGTGTTAAGTCACATCAAAATCAAAATTTTTGATAAAGTTTTGAAGAATATATAAAAAATTACAAAAAGCACTGCCGTGAAGGCAGGAGCTTTTGAGCGCTCGTACGTGCACCTTGTAGGTAGATTCGCATTTTCCAGTTTTGGAAACCAATTGAGGAAATTTTTGACAGGTGTCAAACAAATTTTCAAACTAAGGCGAAAATCCAGACTTCAAGTCAGTGCTTCAGGTGACCAATTTTTTTTCGATAATTCGCTAGAATTTTCTATGGTATCTATGGTCTTGGTAATGCGGTCTGGACAAAATTTCCCACGCAGTTTGAATATATTATTCTTCATCTATGTGCGAAATTTCATTCCAGTCCGATGATGAGTTTCGAAATTATCAGAAAAAAAATTGTTTTGAACAGCTATATTTACGGAACCCCTAGTCTTATTTTGCTCATTGATGAACGTGACCGCGAAATTCGCGATCCTAACCTATCCTGAACATTTCGAGTCCCTAGGCCTTTCCGTTCGAAAGATATGATTTTCTATGGTTTCTATGGTTCTCATCATGCGATCTGGAAAAAATGTAGCTCGAAAATATCATTCTCAATTTGAATACAAAATTTCTTCACGATCGAATTCATAGTTTTGAAATTATCAAGAAAACCAAATTTCAAACGGCCATATTTACGGAACCCCTAGTCTAATTTTGCTTATTGATGAACGTAACCGCGAAATTCGCGATCCGAACCTATCCTGAAAATTTCAAGTCCCTAGGCCTTTCCGTTCGGAAGTTATGATTTTCTATGGTTTCTATGGTCCTGATCATGCGATCTGGAAAAAATGTAGCTCGAATATATCATTCTCAATTTACATACAAAATTTCGTCACGATCAAATCCATAGTTTTGAAATTATGAAGAAAACTGGATTTCAAACGGCCATATTTACGGAACCCCTAGTCTAATATTGCTCATTGATGAACGTGATCGCGACATTCGAAATCCACACCTATCCTGAAAATTTCAAGTCCCTAGGCTTTTCCATTACAAAGTTATAATTTTCTATGGTTTCTATGGTTCTGGTCATGCTAGCTGGACAAAATTCTGCATGTAGTTTAAGCACGCAATTCTCCATCTGAGCGCAAAATTTCACCTCGATCGAATCAGTAGTTTCGGAGTAATCAGAAAAACAAAATTTCGAGCAGCCATATTTACGGAACCCCTCGGCGAATTTTGCCCAATAACGAACTTAACCGCGGCATTCGAGATTCGAACCCACCCTGAAAATTTCAAGTTTCTAGGACCTTTCGTTCGAGAGTTATCGTGTATACGGACGGCCGGACGGACTGACTCGAATTTTTCGTCCGGATTCGTCATCAGTGAGTCGAACATAGTCGATTGAGACCATTTTCGGCTCAAAATTCGAAAAATACAGACATCGTGACGAAATGATATAGCCCTCGTGTAAGTAGTACGAGCGCTCAAAAATTACGAAAAGCACTGCCGTGAAGTCAGGAGCTTTTGGGCGCTCGTACATCCACCTTGTAGGTAGATTCGCATTTTCCAGTTTCAGAAATCAATTAAAGGAATTTTCGACAGCTGTCAAAAAAGTTCTACGATATATATGGTCTTGGTAATGCGATCTGAACGAATTTTCTCACGTGGTTTGAATACATTATTCTTCATCTATTTGCGAAATTTCATTCCAATCCAATCGGTAGTTTCGAAATTATCGGGAAAAAAATATTTTGAACGGCCATATTTACGGAACCCCTGGGCGAATTTTGTCCAATAACGAACTTAACCGCAGCATTCGAAATTCGAACCTACCCTGAAAATTTCAAGTTTCTAGGACATTCCGTTCGAGAGTTATCGTGTATACGGACAGACGCTCGGTCGAATTTTGCTCATCGATGAACTCGACCGCGACATTCGCGATCCGAACCTACCTTGAAAATTTCAAGTTTCTAGGACTCTCCCTTCGGATGTTATAATTTTCTATGGTTTCTATGGTTCGGGTCATGCGATCTGGAGAAACGTAGCTCGAATATATCGTTCTCCATTAGTCTACAGAACTTCGTCACGATCGAATCTGTAGTTTTGAAATTATCAAGAACACTAAATTTCAAACGACCATATTCACGGAACCCCTAGTATAATTTTGCCCATAGATGAATGTGATCACGACATTCGAGATCCACACCTATCCTGAAAATTTCAAGTCCCTAGGCGTTTCCGTTAAAAAGTTTAAATTTTCTATGATTTCTATGGTTCTGGTTATGCGATCTGGACAAAATTTCACATGTAGCTTGAACACCTCATTCTCCATTTGAGTGCGAAATTTCATCTCGATCAAATCTGTAGTTTTCAAGTAATCAGGGAAATAAAACTTTGAACGGCCATATTCACGGAACCCCTGGGCGAATATGGCCCATTAACGAACTTAACCGAGGCATTCGGGAACTGAACCCACACTGAAAATTTCAAGTCTCTAGGTTGTTCCGTTCGAGAGTTATCGTGCTTACGGACGGCCGGACGGACAGACTCGAATTTTCCGACGGATTCGTCATCAGTTAGTCGAACATAGTCGATTGAGACCATTTTCGGCTCAAAATTCGAAAAATACAGACATCGTGACGAAATGATATAGCCCTCGTGTAAGTAGTACGAGCGCTCAAAAAATCAAGATAAATTGACCAAACAATTGACTTTTGCGAAAATCCCAATATTTAGTCAATTAATAGTTTTTTTACACTCTTTGAACTGAAAAATCTTTGTCCTAACTTATTTAGATTTGGTGACTTAACACACCTTACCTCTGAGGTGGTGATATGTGTGTAGTGAATCGGCTACTGTCTGTAACGTAGTAAGCATCAATATTATCTTCAGGCTTCTGAAGGAAAACTTGGGTATTAACTCCCACTGTTGTTGTAGGTACATGATTGCGCTATACTTGTACGCATCATATAAGAATACAGGTAGGTATGCTACTAACTTTCCTTATTTGGATCGGCGGCGCGCATGATTTCACTCTCGAGCCAAAACAACAATCAGAAGTTCTGTTGTTCGTTGAACGCATGATATATGTAATTCCTTATTTCGGTCGGTCGCGAGCACAACGTCATTCTCGAGCCATCTCCATCTCTCTTCCGGATGCGCAATAGCATACCATGTATTATATCATGCTTGTACGCAGTAGAACATATTGACATCCAGTCCATCCTGCACGCAAGTATGTGCACGGGCTCATACGCAATGACGGTCCACAGCATTATCGAAAGGTCTTTGACCAGAGCAAAGAAGTCAGGACCTATTTACGTACCCGATCAATATGTTACACTGATTAGGAACGCTAAGAAAAGGAAAGTCAATCTTGAAGATTTTTATGATTTTAAAGCACTTTATGATGAGATTGCACCAAAACTTGACCAGAACACAAATGGACATGATGTAAAAATCTTACAATTTCAAAAACGAAATGACAAATTTTTTCATATGACCAGCTATTAACAGATAGACCAGGCAATAGAGATTTTTTCGTGACAAAAATCGTAGAAGAAAACCGCGAGTGGGGGGGTGCGTGGGGTGGTCCGTGAATGTTTAGTGATATGTTTTCGACTCGCAAATATTATTACTTTTATGTAATTTTGAAAAAACACCACAAAAACGGTGTTTTTTTGAGCGCTCGTACTACTTACACGAGGGCTATATCATTTCGTCACGATGTCTGTATTTTTCGAATTTTGAGCCGAAAATGGTCTCAATCGACTATGTTCGACTCACTGATGACGAATCCGTCGGAAAATTCGAGTCTGTCCGTCCGGCCGTCAGCACGATAACTCTCGAACGGAATGTCCTAGAAACTTGAAATTTTCAGGGTAGTTTCGAATCTCGAATGCCGCGGTTAAGTTCGTTATTGGGCAAAATTCGCCGAGGGGTTCCGTAAATATGGCCGCTCGAAATTTTGTTTTCCTGATTACTTTGAAACTACAGATTCGATCGAGATGAAATTTTGCACTATAATGGAAAATGAGGTGTTCAAGCTACATGCAGAATTTTGTTCAGTTAGCATCACCAGAACCATAGAAACCATAGAAAATTGTAACTTTTGAACGGAAACGCCTAGGGACTTGAAATTTTCAGGATAGGTGTGGATCTCGAATGTCGTGATCACTTTCATTTATGAGCGAAATTATACCAGGGGTTCCGTAAATATGGTCGTTTGAAATTTAGTTTTCTTGATAATTTCCAAACTACAGATTCGATCGAGACGAAATTCTGTATACTAATGGAGAATGTTATATTCAAGCTACATTTCTCTAGATCGCATGACCAGAACCATAGAAACCATAGAAAATCATAACTTTCGAACGAAATCGAAAAAAATTGATCCGCTGAAGCACTGACATGAAGTCTGGAATTTCGCCTAAGTTTCAGATTTTTTTCAACAGCTGTCGAAAATTCCTTCAATTGATTTCTAAAACTGGAAAATGCGAATCCACCTTCAAGGTGCATGTACGAGCGCTCAAAAGCTCCTGCCTTCACGGCAGTGCTTTTCTAAATTTTTTATTTTAGTTTTTTGCTTGTGAAATCTGAAACAATGAAGCGATGCTGAAACTTTCAACAACAGAATTGTGGTGAATGAAAAGACGAAGAAAATAGGTGCTAGTTCAACTCAATCGGGTGATTATTACCGTAGAAAAATCAGAAAAACCCTGAAAATCAGCGTTTTTCAAAAAATTCATAACTAGGCCATTTCAGAAGTTGTAGCGCTGTTTTTTCGGGTGAAAGTAGTGGTTGATAGGTGCTTTGAGTGTGCACAACCAGGACGTTGTCGGATAGATAGTTTTTGCGTTATTGTGATTCGAAATATTTAAGGCACCATTTTCCGGAAGAACTGGATGCGTCGGAAGTTATCCGATTTTAATTTACAAAACGGATTTTGAAAGTAGAAGTATAGTACTACAAAATGTCCATCTTGATTTTTGAAAAGTTGAAAAGTTGCAAAATAGGTGAAAAAACCTGCAAACATGATCAAAACCAGCCGAACGCTCGATTGCAGTCAAGTAGTGGGGGTATAAACGTAAATATTCGCGCCCGGCCACAGCGCGTTTTTCGTTTCCCCATGTCGTCCGGCTACCCCCACTATCCGTCCCAGACGGAGCACTGGGCTGGTTTTGGTCATGTTTCCACGTATTTTTCAACTATTTTGCAACTTTTCAACAAAAAATCAAGATTGTAATTTTGTAAATTTAAATCGGACAACTTCCGACGCATCCAGTCCTTCCGGAAAATAGTGCCTAAAATATTTCGCAAAAAACTATTTATTCGACAACGTCCTGGTTGTGCACACTCAAAGTACCTATCAACCACTACTTTCACCCGGAAAACCAGCGCTACAGCTTCTGAAATGGCCGAGTAATGAATACATAAGTTTCACGCTTAAAAGGAGCCGAATTTGAACAAGCTACACATTGGTGACCAACCACTGGCATATGTCACTTCCATTCGTGATTTGGGAGTTATTTTGGATGAGAAACTAAGCTTTCTTGAACATATAAACTCAGTTTCTGTCAGGGAATCTTAACTTCTTGACTTTGTGCTTCGAAATTGTCGGTATTTTTCTATTCATTCCACAAGGGTTGTTTATTGTAGCTTGGTTAGATCCCTGCTGAAATATTGTTCAGTGGTTCGGTCACCCTATTTTCGGGCTCATGTTGACACATTGGAGGGGATCCAACATAAATTTTTCAGTCATTGTGCTTACCATGGCCCCATTGTTATTGGCGATCATGATTATTCGGGCATCGAGCGCTTGTTATCGTTACCTCTACTTGAGCATCGCCGCAACGTTTTGGGAGCTGTGTTTTTATATAGGATCATCCATGGTTTGGTTGATTGTCTAACCTTGCTTGGTCGGGTTCTCTTCAGTGTCCCTATTCGGGCTTTACTTTAACATCCCTTTTCATGGAACAACCTATGGCGTTCATAGCCCATTGGATAGGTATATGGGATTGTTGAATGGCATTAACTGTGATATGTTTGATGTAAGTGTTGCACAGTTGAAGAGATCTCTGGCTCCTTGAATACGTATGAATTTGTTGATTATTGTATGCGTAGTCTATAGTTTCTGGCCGTTGCTGTTTTTTTTTGTATATTCTATTTTTTCTGGTCGTTGCTGTTTTTTTTTGTATATTCTATTTTTATATTCTAATCTCGTGTGTTAAGTGTTGGCTAGTTATGAATGTAAATTTGAATTCTTTATGCTATGTTGGCTGTTCAAAATGGTTAACTCTGTTCTGGGCCAAATCGGTATCAATATTCCTTGTTGGTTGTATTAGAGTATAGTATATAGATTTTGTTAAAGTTATTCCTAACATGTTAATTTTGTGTACTTTCAAACTAATGGGGATATCCCATGTATTAAATATAAAATCAAATTAAATACGTAAAATAGGATTATTACAGACGCTGATGTCCGTCAGATTAGAAAATCACGACAGAATGGAGTCGTATATCAACCTGATTGTCGAAACTTCCCAAAATTTGAGGAAAACAGGGTTCGATATTAATGAAATGTGGGTGGGCTCTCTTTTATTGGCTGGTCTCCCGAAAAGGTTCTCCCTCATGATAATGGCCTTTGAGCCTTAGTCATTACAACAGATTCAATTAAAACGAAACTCCTCGATATGCAAACAGATGTCGACAGCAACGGCAGGAATGGTGCATTCGCCGTGAACAAGAAGCATGGTTACGGTAAGCAGCCAAAAGATGGCGCAAGTAGACAACCACGCAAAGAGAAATCTTCTCGTGGCAATGGGCAACAATATATTGAGAATAATTCAGTCAAGAAGGATCTCAGCAATATAATTTGTTATAGATGCAAGAAAAATGGACATTACATGTCGAAATGTCCAAGTAATGACAGATCAGAAAAAGGTTTCAGCTCTGTGTTCAATACAGGTGACTTCAATTTCACAGATTGGTATGTTGACAGCGGCGCTAGCGTCCATTTGGCAGCTTGTAAACAATGGATGAGAAACACAAGAAAACCTGATTTGAAGGAAATAACCGTAGCAAATATGGCAAAAATTGATATTGAATGTGCTGGAGATGTCATCATTCAAACCGAAACAGATAAAAAGCAAGACATACTTAGCTATGAAGACAGCTCTTAGAGTCTGGGAACGGGGACAATGGTGTGATGCTGGACACTTTAAGGGGCACGCGAGGGCTCTCAAAATGGTGGAGGATGTTAGCGCATCACTTCTCCATAGAGGGGACCACGCGGGCACTAGTTTTTGCTTTGACGAGCCCTACAGGGTAGTTGTTCCTGAAAGAGATCTATGGTCTTCACGAAACAGGCTTTTTATGCCTGAAGGTCTCACTTGGTTTACTGGTGGCTCTGTGTCATTAACAGGGTCTGGTGCTGGAATTGTGGGACCTCGCTTCAATCGGGCTATCCCTCTGGGGATGAACTGCTCCATAGTGCAGGCTGAGCTGTATGCGGTTCTTGGCTGCGCGCTGGAGTGTATTCGCAGAGGATACTCTGGGGAACACATTCATATGTGCTGTGACAGTCAGGGAATACTGAAATCCCTTTCTGATATGAGAGTTGTTAGTAAGAGAATGCAGGAAAGCTCTGCGTGAGCTTGGCTCCGGCAACTTCCTGAAAGTTGTTTGGTGTCCGGCCCATGCGGAGGTACCTGATAATGAGAAGGCAGATACACTGGCGAAGCAGGGGGCCCGATCAGAGTTTGTTGGTCGGGAACCCGCACTGCCAGTATGTCGCACATCTATCAGAAACTACTTCAAAAGTGTGCTGGACGGGATGTTTTCCTCAGAGTGGAGCACGGGAGTTGGTCCCAGGCTGTCGTGGCTTCTCATCGAGAGACCGTCCGCTGGAGCTGAGGTCAGGAGACTCCTGGCACTAAAGAGAAGACAGCTTAGTCTGGTGACCGGCACTTTGACTGGCCACCTGCTGAATAAACATATGAAGAGAATGGGACTGACTTGTTGCTATTTGTGCCGGTGGTGCAGGAGCACGGATGAAACTGCTGAACACATTCTGTTCAGTTGTAGTGACCTCACTAATCTGAGGACAACACACCTAGGAAATCCAACACCCACTATTCCTATGGTGGAGGGGACTCCTCCTGGCCGACTTGCGGCATTTCTGTCTGCTTGTCTGCGAGTCTGAGTCTATCAAGCAGTATGCGGAGGAACAATGGGCCACATGGCCTCAGTTCAGACCGGAGCGGCCGCCGCACAGAGAAGAAGAATAAGACATACTTCTACAGGGAGTACAGTATGTACCAGGTTTGACAACAAATCTTTTATCTGTGTCGCAACTGATCAAAAATGGTAAATAAGTATGTTTTAACGAGAATGGTTGCAAAATTTATAATCGAAAAAATTACGAAAAGCACTGCCGTGAAGTCAGGAGCTTTTGAGCGCTCGTACATCCACCTTGTAGGTAGATTCGCATTTTCCAGTTTTGAAAATCAATTGAAGGAATTTTCGACAGCTGTCAAAAAAAATCTCAAACTTAGGCGAAACTCCAGACTTCATGTCAGTGCTTCAGCTGACCATCTTTTTTTTGGATAATTCGCTCGAATTTTCTACGGTATCTATAGTCTTGGTGATGCGATCTGGACAAAATTTCGCACGTAGTTTAAATACATTATTCTTCAGCTTGGTGTAAAATGTCATTCTAATCCAATCAGAAGTTTCGAAATTATCTGGAAAAAAATATTTTGAACGGCCATATTTACGGAACCCCTAGTCTAATTTCGCTCATTGATGAACGTGACCGCGATATTCGCGATCCAAACCTACCCTGGAAATTTCAAGTTTCAGGCCTTTCCCTTCGGAAGTTATAATTTTCTATGGTTTCTATGGTTCTGGTCATGCGATCTGGACAAAATGTTGCATTAATATATCATTCTCGATTAAAATACAGAATTTCATCTCGATCGAATCCGTAGTTTCGAAATTATCGAGAAAACAAAATTTCAAACGACCGTATTTACGGAACCCCTAGTATAATTTTGCTCATAAATAAAGGTCATCACGGCACTCGAGATCCACACCTATCCTGAAAATTTCAGGTCCCTAGGCCTCTCCGTTCGAAAGTTATGATTTTCTATGATTTCTATGGTTCCGGTAATGCGATCTGGAGAAAAGTAGCTTGAATATATCATTCTCCATTAGTATACAAAATTTCGTCACGATCGAATATGTAGTTTTGAAATAATCAAGAAAACTAAATTTCAAACGACCATATTTACGGAACCCCTGCTATAATTTTGCTCATAGATGAACGACATTCGAGATCCACATCTATCCTGAAAATTTCAAGTCCCTAGGCATTTCCGTTCAAAAGTTACCATTTTCTATGGTTTCTATGGTTCTGGTTATGCGATCGGGACAAAATTTCAGATTCAGCTTGGACACCTCATTCTCCATTTGTGCAAAATTTCATCTCGATCAAATCTGTAGTTTCCAAGTTATCAGGAGAACAAAACTTTGAACGACCATATTTAGGGAACCCCTGGTGGAATTTGGCCCATTAACGAACTTAACCGAGGCACACTGAAAATTTCAAGTCTCTAGGTTATTCCGTTCGGGAGTTATCGTGCTTACGGCACATTTTCAGTTCAAAATTCGATAAATACAGACATCGTGACGAAATGATATAGCCCTCGTGTAAATAGTACGAGCGCTCAAAAAGCATACTTGTTGCGACAGCAAGCTTGAAAAACAACGTATACAGATTGAACGTTTGTGGTAACCGGTCTGTTTGTTTCCAGGCTGTAAGTTTCGATACATGGCACAAAAAGGTTGGCCATATCAACAGCAATTATTTAGAGATGACTGCTAAAATAGTGGATGATGTTAAGTACAGAAGTACAGCTAGAACAGAATGTGAAGTTTGTTGTCTGGGAAAACAGACGAGATTACCGTTCCCTTAAGAAGGCACCCGCTCCAAGGACGTTTTGAAGATCCATACCGATGTCTGTGGACCAATGGAAACCACTTCACTAGGAGTAGGAAAGTATTTCCTGACATTCATCGATGATTTCACAAGAATGTGTTTCATCCATTGCCTCAAGTCGAATGAAGTTTTCGAAAAATTCAAAACTTTCAAAAACTTGGTAGAAAACCAGCATAATACCAAAATGGTTGTGTATCACTCATAATTGACTGTTCTGCGTTGTTCTAGTGGTACGGTTGCGACAAGTCCAGTTTTTCCTAAAAAAACAGGTGACCATTTGCTTGGAAGTGCTTCGTGCCCGAACAAGTTTTGTGGGCTTTGGCTCATCTTGAAACAACCATACAGTCGACTGCTATTTACTTTCGGGCTAATACGCGTAAATAGACGATATGTCGCCTGTCACGATCTCATAGACGTTTTTTGAAGCATCGCGATCGTATTTTTCGAGCATTTCTTTCAACTTATCGACACGAGCCTTTTTTTGAACGATTGGCAAATTTTGTGGGATCCAACGCGAACAAATTTGTAGTATGCTGATCCCACTTATGCCTAAGGTTGTCTCGATCTCACGATAGGTCACATGACGATCTTTCAATATCAGATCGCGCACAACATCAATGGTTTCCGGAAGAACAACTGATTTTGGACGACCTTCACGAAATTCTTCTTGGAGCGAACTATGACCTCGATTGCATTCACCATACCATCGATAAACACTGGTCCTTGATAAAGCTTGATCGCCAAAAATTTAATTAAGTTCATCGATGCACTGTTGCTTAGTTAATCCATGTCGAAAGTGGAAAAAAAAATCGTACAAAAATGTTCACGATTAAATTCCATTTTTTGGCTGAGATGAATCTTTTAAGTAGATGTTAACAATAAAAATAGCGCTCGCATGTCGAAACGTTCTGAGTACGTATAACAAAAAAAAAGTCTAATTTTACGATAGAAGTCAGTTTCCAGATTGCAACACTAGGGTTCTCCAATCCCGAAATAACGGGTGATTTTTTTGAGGTTAGGATTTTCATGCATTAGTATTTGCTCAGATTTTTTTGAGGTTAGGATTTTCATGCATTAGTATTTGCTCAGTATGCTTTGACATTTCATCATGAATAGACTTACTAACGAGCAACGCTTGCAAATCATTGAATTTTATTACCAAAATCAGTGTTCGGTTCGAAATGTGTTTCGCGCTTTACGCCCGATTTATGGTCTACATAATCGACCAAGTGAGCAAACAATTAATGCGATTGTGACCAAGTTTCGCACTCAGTTTACTTTATTGGACATTAAACCAACCACACGAATGCGTACAGTGCGTACAGAAGAGAATATTGCGTCTGTTTCTGAGAGTGTTGCTGAAGACCGTGAAATGTCGATTCGTCGCCGTTCGCAGCAATTGGGTTTGTGTTATTCGACCACATGGAAGATTTTACGTAAAGATCTTGGTGTAAAACCGTATAAAATACAGCTCCTGCAAGAACTGAAGCCGAACGATCTGCCACAACGTCGAATTTTCAGTGAATGGGCCCTAGAAAAGTTGGCAGAAAATCCGCTTTTTTATCGACAAATTTTGTTCAGCGATGAGGCTCATTTCTGGTTGAATGGCTACGTAAATAAGCAAAATTGCCGCATTTGGAGTGAAGAGCAACCAGAAGCCGTTCAAGAACTGCCCATGCATCCCGAAAAATGCACTGTTTGGTGTGGTTTGTACGCTGGTGGAATCATTGGACCGTATTTTTTCAAAGATGATGTTGGACGCAACGTTACGGTGAATGGCGATCGCTATCGTTCGATGCTAACAAACTTTTTGTTGCCAAAAATGGAAGAACTGAACTTGGTTGACATGTGGTTTCAACAAGATGGCGCTACATGCCACACAGCTCGCGATTCTATTGCCATTTTGAGGGAAAACTTCGGAGAACAATTCATCTCAAGAAATGGACCGGTAAGTTGGCCACCAAGATCATGCGATTTGACGCCTTTAGACTATTTTTTGTGGGGCTACGTCAAGTCTAAAGTCTACAGAAATAAGCCAGTAACTATTCCAGCTTTGGAAGACAACATTTCCGAAGAAATTCGGGCTATTCCGGCCGAAATGCTCGAAAAAGTTGCCCAAAATTGGACTTTCCGAATGGACCACCTAAGACGCAGCCGCGGTCAACATTTAAATGAAATTATCTTCAAAAAGTAAATGTCATGGACCAATCTAACGTTTCAAATAAAGAACCGATGAGATTTTGCAAATTTTATGCGTTTTTTTTTTTAAAAAAAGTTCTCAAGCTCTTAAAAAATCACCCATTATAAAAGGCAACCCTCGCAACTCGTGGGAACTTGTGAATCCACCAGAAGGCAGCACAGTGGTAAAGTGCAAGCGGATTTTCAAAGTGAAAAGTGACAATGAAACAAAGTTTAGAGCCAGGCTTGTAGCCAAAGGTTACACCTAGAAAGAGGGCATTGGTAAAACGTTTGCTCCAGTGGTGAGACATTCTACTTCCAGATTTTTATTAGGATTAGCTGTTGAAATAAATCTGAAGATTTTACATTCAGATGTGAAAACTGCTTTCCTCAACGGTGATTTGAAAGCAAATGTTTTCATGGAATAACCTGAAGGTTTCGTATCAAAAGAAAACCCTCATATGGTTTTTAAATTAAAAAATTATAAAAGCACTGCCGTGAAGTCAGGAGCTTTTGAGCGCTCGTACATCCACCTTGTAAGTAGATTCGCATTTTCCAGTTTTAGAAATCAATTGAAGGAATTTTCGGCAACTGTCTTCAATTCTCCAACTTTGGCGAAAGTCCAGACTTCATGTCAGTGCTTCAGCTGACCAATCTATTTTAGATAATTCGCTAGAATTTTCTACGGTATCTATGGTCTTGGTGATGCGATCTGGATTCTGCACGTAGTTTGAATCCATTATTCTTCAGCTAAGTGTAAAATTTCATTCCAATCCAATCAGTAGTTTCGAAATTATCAAGAAAAAAATATTTGGACCGGCTATATTTACGGAACCCCTAGTCTAATTTTGCTCATTGATGAACGTGACCGCGACATTCGCGATCCAAACCTACCCTGAAAATTTCAAGTTCCTAGGCCTTTCCCTTCGATAGTTATAATTTTCTATGGTTTCTATGGTTCTGGTCATGCGATCTGGACAAAATGTTGCTTTAATATATCATTCTCGATTAAAATACAAAATTTTATCTCGATCGAATCCGTAGTTTCGAAATTATCGAGAAACCCTAGTATAATTTTGCTCATAGATAAACGTAACCTCGACATTCGAGATCCACACCTATCCTGAACATTTCAAGTCCCTAGGCGTTTCCGTTCAAAAGTTACAATTTTCTATAGTTTCTATGGTTCTGGTCATGCGATCTGGACACATGTAGCTTGAACAGCTCATTCTCCATTTGAGTGCAAAATTTCATCACCATCGAATCTGTAGTTTCCAAGTAATCCGGAGAACAAACCTTGAACGGCCATATTCACGGAACCCCTGGTGGAATTTGGCCCATCAACGAACTCAACCGAGACATTCGGGAACTGAACACACACTGAAAATTTCAAGTCTCTAGGTTGTTCTGTTCGAGAGTTATCGTGCTTACGGCACATTTTCAGTTCAAAATTAGATAAATACAGACATCGTGACGAAATGATATAGCCCTCGTGTAAGTTGTACGAGCGCTCAAAAAGGCCATATATGATATGAAACAGGCTAGTAGTTATTTTCAAAAAGAAAGCTTTATTGTTTTTAATATCAATCCCAACGGTATACGAAGAAAATAATAATTTATATAAGTTTTACTTTCTACCACAAAACAATGTATCCCTTCCATATACTGATCCCTATATGCTCCCACAAGAAGAAACAATAAAATGGCCAACGAAGTATTGCCATCCAGTGGAAGATGATTATTTATGCGATCAAGACTCCTTAGCCTAATCGCCAGCATGCCTCCAACACATTTTGAAAAACCACACCGAAAACTGTCCAAGAACGACAACGGTTCTTTCCCCAGATTAAAAATTATCAGAAGATGGAAATATCCTCTCCATTGAAAACAAGTATATTTTGGAAAAATGTCCTCAACAAACTAGACATTATTTTGTGCTTCCCATGACCATTCTACGAACTAAATGTGCTGTGAGCAACACAAGAAAAGAAATCGTCCCAACGACAATGTTAAATGAAGAAAAATATATGATTTTACCCAAAATGACTTTATTCAACCAAAATTCTACGAATATTGAATCCCGGAAAGAAGAAGACATCCCGGATATCAAGATGGAAGACCTGGACCAATGGAATCTCCAGCCTTCAAGACTTACCTTATTGTTTTTCTTTATAATCATTTTATTGATAATTACTTATTTTGTTTTGAAATATTTAATGAAAGATATTTTTCGTAAAGCTACAACTACAACAAGTGATACCTTTATTCAAGGTGGGGAGGAATTACATAATGCCAACCCTGTATACCTCAGATGAACCGCTTATCTATATTCGATTTAATAATTATATCACTATGAAATATTCTGATGAGCTAGTCATTTCAATGACGCACATTGTTGCAGGTGTTATTGTTTGTCGCATTTCATTCCAGCTCTTTCAGATAAGATAATATTATAAATACCTCTGAAGACGAATCAGTCGTCAATAGTTAAGTGATTTTCTTTCTTACTGTATGCTAGATGGGTCGGATAATCATCCGTTGTAAGACTTGGCTTTTAATACGAAAAATATAATTATACATATGACAATGATGATAATTCCCTATCTCACACAATGGACAGACAATAGTAAGGGGTGTCGGAAATTTAACGAGTGCCATATCTTATGTTTGTCATTTTAGAGTCCTGAAGAAGGTCCCAATCGGGGTCGAAACGTCGACATAATGAAATAAAAAAGAGTGAGAATATAAACACTCGTTAAATTTCCCACACCCCTTACTATTGTCTGTCCATTATACAAATGTATATATATTTTTTTTACAATTGTATAGTTTTTTTTTTTTAAATAAATACATAATTATTATTATTATCTACGAAAATGATTTCGAATCACCTCAGTAGGAACAAGAGCAAATCAAAGGTATGAAGAGTTTCAAAAAAGAAATTTCTTCCAGCCATATCATTTTCGAAAAGTCAAACGTTAGAAGATGCTGATTTTGATGAAAAGAAAGAATTTTGTGAATTCATTTTGAGAAGAGAACGTGCGAATAGAAAGTTCCCACGTCTCATTTTATTCACGGATGAAGCTACATTCCACGGAGATGAATTTTTCAACAGAAAAAAACAATATTCCAATGTGTTGAAATATAGAATATATTTTTGGGGTTCTTGGCCAGCGTACTCAAGAAAAAGAATATATATTTAGTTAGTTCTATTTACTTTCATGTCTATGGTCAATTAATAGAGGAAATAGCTACTAGCAAAGAAAGAAAGTATCACGTTGCAGATGTTTGATGGGCCGTGTATAATAAATGGAAATTCATATTAACATTTAGTTTTGGAATCGTGCTGAATCCACTGAAAGAAGAAGTACCCCAAAATTAAAATTCAAAAAATGAATGGAAAAGGAAAGATATCAAGGCTAGAAACATTATAGTTCAAGGAGTCTCTAGAACACATTATATACGAAACAACCAGTGCAGGAATTATTAGAAAGCTGGATTTTATATATATTTTCCCAGTTCAACAGCATTGAAGTTGATAACTTAAAGAAAACTATTCTTAAAATGGGGGAACAGGTAGATCTCAAAAACTTCATTAATACATTTGAGAAGTATATTAACGAGTTAAAATCCACTGGACAAACACTTACAGAAGACGACAGTTTGAATTATTTATTACAATTGAGTTGTTGCTCGAGTCACATAAAAACCTTAAAACTGAAGTTCATAACCCAAGTCATGCATTCAATTCCCAATCCTGGAAAACCCGAGGCAGAACTTACAGCATCAGAAGTTTGAAGAAAGTAGAAGTTGTTATCACTGTGGAAGAACCGGGCATATCAAACGAAATTGTCCCACTTCAAGGAATAAGAATAATAGTTCGTGATACCGGCAGAAGGGAAGTTCCAGCTATAGAGAAAGATACAGAGGCAGACTACAGGTAATTAATACAGCGCAAATTGACAACGATGATGAACAAGGAAGAAATACATTCAACGCATCAGTAGCAAACTCACTAAAGGAAGAGTCCGAAGAAGATAGCAGTTCAATTTCATGGATTTTAGACAGCGGTTGTTATTTTGCACCTGAGATGAAAAAGAATTGACTAAGTGTATCAAAATTGACTGATTTTGGAAATACCATTTGGGCAAAAAATAATTTCCTGGAAATTTATAATTCTAGAGATAATATCATAGCTGTAGCTTATAAGAGAAATGGTCTTTATTATTTGATAGGAAGTGTAAATTCGTCAAGTTCAAACAACCATGCATATATATCCGAAAGGACTAGTAAAGAAAATTGGCATAAAAGGCTTGGTCACATAAGTTTTCATAATTTGGATCAAATGTGTAGAGATCAGATAGTACAGAGGTTGCCAAAAACTGTTGAAAATATTTTTCTTAAATGTGAAGTATGCTTATCTTCAAAGATGTCTAATTGGAAATTTGAAAATGATCGAAGTAGAGCCGAAGCTGCAGGTGAAATAATTCATACGGATGTTAATGGCCTTCGATCAGGTTGACCATGAAATATTGCTCAAGAAGCTTGAAAGTTGTAGAGCTTTTCAGAAAATATTTACATAATAGACGGCAAATTATTGTACTTGAATCTGAGGGTCACCAGTTCAAATCAGCCGAGGCCTCAGTTCTAGAGGGGGTCTTCCAGGGTACTATTTTGGGACCTCTATTATTCCTTGTATATACAAATGATCTCCCAGATACCCTAAAAGAAGAAGTTCATGAAACAGAAGAAGATGTGGATGCTCACCTATATGCAGATGACACAAATGTCATGTTATCTAATCCTACTGTTGAAGGGGCATCAAACATGATTGGTAAGGTGCTAATGAAAGTACAAACCTGGTGCTGCAACAACCATCTTAACCTGAATGCAGACAAAACAAAGGTTTTTTTCTTCGCCGATGTGAGATCTCGAGTAATATATCCTGAGGGAATTACACACGAAAATAGAGTCATTCATGTCAGTTCCCATACTAATCTGCTCGGCGTAATCCTGGATCAAAACCTATGCTGGGGTATGCACTTCGAGACTCTGATTCCAAAGCTCAACTCAATTATATACACTTTCAAAGCGCTCAGAAACCAGACTGATGTGAACACTTTAAAGATTATCTATTATGCGAACTTTCAGTCATTGCTGAGTTATGGTGTTTTTTTTTGGGGAAGTTCTTAAATTGCAGAGCAAGTGTTTGTTACTCAGAAGACAGCTCTTCGAGTAATGTTCCGGATGACATACAGGACAACTTGTAGAGGAATATTCAGGAAAAATAATATTCTCACATTTCATGGTCTCTTCATATATCGAATTCTATTGTTTTTTTCCAGAAATTCACATTATTTCGCAGAATATAAAAATTTTAATAATACCAGAAAGAAATTTGAATACTTTTTTCCTGCACATAGATTGTCATTGACTGAAAATCACCCAATGTATGTAAAAAACTTTATATTTCACTTCCAGTATATATAAGAAACTCAAAAAAACATAACTCTTTCCGCAAATCTATTTATGTATTAATTGTTGAAGCTGAGCCATAAAGTATTTCAGAATTCAAACATTACTGTGCATCTCAAAGTGTTTAAAGTTTATTAATCTCAATGAATCTGTACTTGTTTTCCCTCTGTTGTCTATATTGATAGTAAATTGGAAAATAAAAATATATTACTATTATTATTATCACCAGAAGGTTATAATGGTGAAAAATTACACGGAGCTTATGGGATGGCCTACTCAAAGCTTGAAAAAGCCGAAGCACTAGTCGACGCAATAGAACGAGAAGTCAGAATCAACTACAGAGAAGACGATGACAATGAAGACTTAGAAGAAGAAGTCGAAGTAAATGAAGAATTTATGTTGGAACCGCCGGGAGGCGATACCATCCCAAACCCAACAACACCAACGGAAATTGAAGAAATCATCAAGAAATTGAAGAACAGGAAAGCTCCAGGGAAAGACAAAGGAACAAACTTTATGTTACGGAAATTGCCCAGAAAAGGAATAGCAGCTCTTACCAATATTTGGATTCAGAAGAAATCATTCAACAGAACTTCAACTGTTAAGGATCACTGAATATGTCACTGAAAGATTTCAGAATAAACAAGCCACAGAATTAGTGCTATTAGATGTCGAGAGAGCCTTCGACCGAGTTTGGCACGAAGGACTTGCCTACAAGATGATGGTGGCAGGCTACACCACCAAAACCTGCAAGATAATAAGAAACTACCTGAGGAACCGGAATTTTTATGTCAAAATAGACGACACATTATCTACCACCAGACAAGTAGAAGCAGGAGTGCCCCAAGGATCAGTTCTAGGACAGCTGCTCTACAACATATATATCTACGATATTCCTAAGAACCCAAGGAATCTGCTAGCCCTTTATGCAGACGACACAGGAATAGCCTTCAGACATCGATGACCAGATGTCATACACAGAAGACTGCAAGAAGCACTAGAAGATTCAGAAGAATGGTTCATTAAATGAAAAATTCAAATAAATAGCAAAAAGAGCCTAGCTATTCTACTACGGGAGCGGAGACTTGAAATTAATTCCAACCTACAGATAGATAGAGAAGACATAAAATGGGAAAATGAAGTCAAATATCTAGGAGTAAAACTAGATAAAGGGCTTAAATGGAAAAACCATATAAAATATGCAGTGGATAAAACAAACTCAGCAATGAGTAGACTTTACCCACTGCTAGGAAGAGGAAGCCAAATGAACCAAAGCACGAAGCTACGAATGATCAAGTCAATTGCAAGAACCCAACTAACATATGGCTCGGCGGCATGGGGCCATGCAGCCAATAGCCATATAAAGAAGATTCAAGCAACAGAGAATAAACTGCTCAGAGCAGCAATTAATATGCCGTGGTTCGTAAGAAACCAACAAATCCACAGAGACTTAGAATGGGAAACTGTCACAGATTTCCTAAAAAAGAAGGCCGAGAAGATATTTGACAAAGCAAGTCAACACCCAAATGATGAGCTAAGAAGACTAGTTGACTACAATCCCGCAGAAGATGTGGTTAGGATACCCACATATCACAAAAGACCCAGAGATCAACTACGGAGAAACAGAAATTGAATAATCTCAATTTAAATTATCTATGAGAAGAGACTCCTTTGAAATTCAAATTCATAGGTAACACAATTATCACACGACAAAGATCGTGATAGAGATACGAACAAGAAGAGTCAAAAGGTTAATAGATAATAAATGCCCGGAATCTAAAACAGCAGGTTAGGTTTAGTGAGCAGGACGTGCTTCACACGAAGTCTCACACTGTTCTATCTATCGGAGATAGTTCATCCATGAGGATTCCCCCTGACTAAACAAAAAGAAAAGATATATCATATACGGTTAACTATCTGAGTGCTTTCCAAAATAGTTGCAATAATACTCATTTCAAGTATGCTCTTATAGTGTTGAAATATTTATATTACACTTATGATTTAACTTTAAATTTTACTTCCGAATTTGATTCTACTATAGATTCTTTGATGCAGATTGGGCTTCAGATATCGTAGATCGTAAGTCACGAAGTGGAATTTTAGTTTTTGATAATCCTGTACTATGGGTCTCTAAAAAAAAAAAATCAGTGACAAAATCATCTTGTCATGCAGAATATATTGCTTTAGCAGAAGCAGTTGATGAAGTATTGTATATTGGTTGATTTTTGAAAGAATTTAATGTATCTTATTTTGAACCTATTGAAATATGGGAAGACAATGCAGCTGCACGCCCATTAGACAATAATGGAAATTTTTCTAAAAATATTAAGCATGTAGAATAAAGCTAGCATTATGTTCATGATTACATAAAAGATAATGTTGTTAAGTTTTCTAAGATTTCTACTGAAGATCAAATAGCTGATGTCTTCAGAAAAACATTAGGTCGTTCGAATTTTGAAAGAAGTTTATCAAGTGTTTATTGATGTCATAACCAGAAGAGGTTTCTGGTCAATGTTTGGCGGTAATTAAGGATAGATTTATAATTGGGCCTTACATCCTCCCTAGGCATGACTAGAAACGGCTATTATCAATTCTTCTTCGATCTTATAGAAGATAGTCCTGTGGGCCAGTTTCAAAAAATTTGGTACCAGCATTATGGCTGTCCTGCCCAGACAGTCGGAAGTGTAAGAGAGTATGTAAACTCCAAATACCCTCGCCGATGGATTGGTCGATTGGGACCGGTCGCATGGCCTCCCGGTTCTCCAGATATCACACCTCTTGGTTACCATTTTTGGGGTTATATGAAAAGTCTGGTCTATGGCAAACGAGTTCCGGTGAACTTAAAAGAAGGACTGGTTCAACGAATTGAATCATGCTGCCGAGGAAATTCGCCGAAACCTAGGAATGATTGGTTCAGCTATGAATAGTGTGGTGAAAAGAGCGAGAATATGTTGTTATTCTTGATTTATGTTTCAAATTTTCCCATCTCTTTCACTTCTTTGATTCAACATTACTATGCCGATGACATCCAACTTTTTCTACCTTTTTATATTGATGAGTATGAGCAAGCTATGTCTGCTATAAATTACGATTTACATAATCTCTACAAATTCTCGCTAAGTCATTGTTTGAAACTGAATAGTTCAAAGACCGACGCTATTGTGTTTGGAAAAGTTGATCTTAGGAAACAATTTTCGGAAATGTACAATCACGATATAATACTGAATGACTGTGCAATTGGTTTCAGTTGTAGAGTCAAGAGTTTCGGTGTATGGTTGGATGATGATCTGAGATTCACGTATCATATAAATACTTGCCTACAGAAAGCCTATGGCGTGCTGAAGCAGTTGTATAGGAGTCGCTGCTTTCTAGACAGATCTAGTAAAACCCTTTTGTGTAACGCATTGGTATTGTCTAAAATGAACTACTGTGATGTGCTGTATAACTCTTGTTTAACAGTAGTAGATGAAAATCGAGTGCAGAGGTTACAGAATTCATGTGTGCGTCTCATCTTTGGCATTAGAAAGTATGAAAGCATAAGACATACTTTTGATGTTCTCAAATGGCTAAACATGAAAAATCGTCGGCGTCTGCATTCACTTTGTCTTTATCACAGTATTATTGTAGAGAAGACTCCGCCATATTTGTATAATGAGATCTCTTTCAGAACCGACGTTCACTCTCTCAACCTCAGACATCGGAATACCATCACTATCCCTAAACACTCCTCACAGTTTTTCAAGCGCTCCTTCTCGTACTGTATGGCGAACTCATTGAACTCTCTGCCGCACGGGGTCCTTGTTTTGTTGAGGTTAGCTTTCAAGAGAAGGGTGACTTTTGATCTGATGGCTCAACAGTTCAATAGTAGGGTATGAATATTTAATCTGGTGTGAATGCAGTTGGAATGTTAGTTAAGGATGCATAGTGTATATTTTTTGTTTTTTTTTGTTTTTATCTTTGTTTCGATTGTCTGCAGAGTGCATGGGTTAGGTGGAAGAGCAGATGTACATCACTCGGTGGTGTGCAAACTGAATCTCGCCCTATAAAATATTTTTGCAATTTTCTGTTATATAATTGAACTAATAAAAGACATTTATTATTATTATTATTATTATTATTATCATGTCTCAGGAAAAATGGGAATATTTTTGGAAATTATTTATGAATAGAAATTCTTCTCAGAGGTATTAAACCAATTTTTCAATTATTCTTATAATGTGCGACCACAGTAAGGGACGGCTCTCGTGTTGTACCTCAATCCCCAACCGACCACAGGAAAATGACAAAATTCCGCGACTCGAGAGGGAAATAATTCTACACCCTTCAAAGAGAAGAGGAAACGAAAATCTACGCAATGGAAAGATACCTACTGAAGATCAAGACGCAGATTTGAATATCATCGTAGAAGACCTAGCCAAGCAAGGCATTACCGATGCGGATGTCATAAAGATGACATCCAACAAAACCAAAGAATACTCATGCAATAAATATGGACTAGCAAACTTTATACAGCGTTACAGAAAAAGTCGTACTGACTATTGAAGGACGTTATTATTCAGGTCATTTCTGATGGATTTGGTTCCATAATGTGGTGTCCGAAACCTGACTGTTATGGAGATATTTAGTTTCGAAGATTTTTAAAAAAATCCTCTATTTTAAGGCTTTCTTATAGATTTTTTCGGATTGGAGCTTCTAGGGGCCGTTTTTTGACGTATCTAGTTAGAGGGCATGTCAATTAATAAAAATTATAAAAGCACTGCTGTGAAGTCAGGAGCTTTTGAGCGCTCGTACATCCACCTTGTAGGTAGATTCGCAATCTCCAGTTTTAGGAATCAATTGAAGGAATTCTCGACAGCTGTCAAAAAAATTCTCAAACTTAGGCGAAACTCCAGACTTCATGTCAGTGTTTCAGCTGATCAATTTTTTTTCGATAATTCGCTAGAATTTTCGACGGTATTTATGGTCTTAGTAATTCGATCTGGATAAAATTTCGCACGTAGTTCTAATACTGCTGAAGTTATTCTCTAGCTAGGTGTAAAATTTCATTCCAATCCAATCAGTAGTTTCGAAATTATTAGGACAAAAAAATATTTTGAACGGCCATATTTACGGAAGCCCTAGTCTAATTTTGCTCATTGATGAACGTGACCGCGACATTCGCGATCCAAACCTACCCTGAAAATTTCAAGTGCCTGGGCCTTTCCCTTCGGAAGTTATAATTTTCTATGGTTCTTGTGATGCGATCTGGACAAAATGTTGCTTCAATATATCATTCTCGATTAAAATACAAAATTTTATCTCGATCGAATCCGTAGTTTCGAAATTATCGAGAAAACAAAATCTCAAACGACCGTATTTACGGAACCCCTAGTATAATTCTGCTCATTTATAAACGTGGACGCGACATTTCAAATCCACACCTATCCTGAAAATTTCAAATCCCTAGGCCTTTCCGTTTGAAAGTTATGATTTTTCATGGTTTCTATGGTTCTGGTCATGCGATCTGGAGAAATGTAGCTTGAATATATCATTCTCTATTAGTATACAAAATTTCGTCACGATCGAATCTGTAGTTTTGAAATTATCAGGAAAACTAAATTTCAAACGACCATATTTACGGAACCCCTAGTATAATTTTGCTCATAAATGAAAGTGATCACGACATCCGAGATCCACACCTATCCTGAAAATTTCAAGTCCCTAGGCGTTTCTGTTCAAAAGTGACAATTTTCTATGGTTTCTATTGTTCTGGTGATGCGATCTGGACAAAATTTCACATGTAGCTTGAACACCCCATTGTCCATTTGAATGCAAAATTTCATCTCGATCAAATCTGTAGTTTCCAAGTAATCAGGAGAACAAAACTTTGAACGTCCATATTTACGGAACCCCTAGTGGAATTTGACCCATTAACGAACTCAACCGAGGCATCCGGGAACTGAACCAACACTGAAAATTTCAAGTCTCTAGGTTGTTTCGTTCGAGAGTTATCATGCTTACGGCACATTTCCAGCTCAAAATTCGAGAAATATAGACATCGTGACGAAATGATATAGCCCTCGTGTAAGTAGTACGAGCGCTCAAAAATGATCAACAGAAACATAACCTACTACTAACAGCTCAATAAGACTGCTCAACAACGGTTAGAATTAAAGAATTGTTTTTGAATTTGAAGCGCTTTTTTCGAAAAAAACTTCATGGAACTTATTCTGTAGAAAATTTTAAAAATTTCTACGTCTCTTCGGCTTTCCAAAAAGGTATAGCACTTGCCATTAAATAGGCAAAACATTGACCAAATGACAGTTAAGGTAGTAGCGGCGGCCATGTCGAACATGAATTATAAAAATATGGCTCTGTTTTCTTTTTTTTTATTTACGTAGTTTAGCTATTTCTTGTGCTCGGGAGACAAAGACATACAGTCTCAGATATGTCATCTTAAATCTTGGCGAATAGTCTTCTCATGCGATTCTTTCGTAGTAGATGTGTTATCCGTAATTTATGTTATGGATTTTTCGAGGGAGTGTAGTGGCGTGCACGCAATAAATACTTGCGACGGTATCCTACTCGTCGAGTACCTGATATTGGCGTTTTTGACAGAGTTTATCGAAGACTACGAGAAACTGGGTCTGTTCTAATACGATGGACTGACATGGGAATACCTCGTATTCTTGATGACGACGACGACGGAGCAAATAAAATACTTCAAAGCCGACCCAACCAGCTTTGAGCGACGTCATAAAATATGACGAATTGGTCATTGTCTATGCCAAAAAAATGTGCGAAAAATATCGCAAAGAACGGTACTGCGAGATGATACGGCAGCGTATTAGATTAATTGGAAGGTTTTTGAAAGCCTTGAAGGAAAATAATAAAAACATCAATGAGTTATCAGATGTTTTCGACCCTGCCTACTGTAAAGACTCGATTAAGTCATAAGCACATTGGCAGGGGCAGATGACGAGACCGGTAATTTCAAAAACCCAACAGTGGCGTCATCCTTATGCACTTTATTGAAGTGCATAACAAAAATATTCCTGAACCAATGCATCATCAAGCACGATGATGTGAAGCGGGAAAACGCTAAAAATGTTTTATTACTCTTCACTCAAGAAGTGGAAATTTATGTAACGCTAACTGTTACCGAGTCACAAGTGCAGATGAGGAGACAGAAAAAAATTGAATTACCATCTACTGATGACATAAGA
Organism: Aphidecta obliterata; assembly: GCA_963966015.1. Classification (NCBI taxonomy): domain Eukaryota; kingdom Metazoa; phylum Arthropoda; class Insecta; order Coleoptera; family Coccinellidae; genus Aphidecta; species Aphidecta obliterata. Next base: position 18,206,618 of record OZ014434.1, on the reverse strand, counting down.
AAATTTTATATTTATTTGAGAAGAAATTTGGACATATCATATTGCAGACTGAAAAATAAATTTCGTAATTCGACATGGCTGAAGTTATCAGAATTTACTTTATTCTCCATGTCTCGGTCAAGAGGCGGAGATGGAATACTGAAGAAATTAAGACGGCGTTGAGGGAGTTTGAAATAAATATTGAAAGCGAAAAATTACCATCCTTCAAAGAAATACAAGAGGTTAAATCAAGATGCACTCAACTGAGCCAAAGATCTTCTCCTCGAATGAAAACTTGGGTTCATAACCAAAAGAAGAAAAGAAGCACAGTTTGAAATTATTTTACTTATTTTTTTTTGTTGATTTTTGATATTTTTATATTTTCTTGAATATCATCGTAGAAGACCTAGCCAAGCAAGGCATTACCGATGTGGATGTCATAAAGATGACATCCAACAAAACCAAAGAATACTCATGCAATAGATATGGACTAGCAAACTTTATACAGGGTTACAGAAAAAGTCGTACTGACCATTGAAGGACGTTATTATTCAGGTCATTTCTGATGGATTTGGTTCCATAATGTGGTGTCCGAAACCTGACTGTTATGGAGATATTTAGATTCGAAGATTTTTAAAAAAATCCTCTATTTTAAGGCTTTCTTATAGATTTTTTCGGATTGGAGCTTCTAGGTGCCGTTTTTTTGACGTATCTAGTTAGAGGGCATGTCAATTAATAAAAATGATCAACAGAAACATAACCTACTACTAACAGCTCAATAAGAATTAAAGAATTGTTTTTGAATTTGAAGCGCTTTTTTCGAAAAAAACTTCATGGAACTTATTCTGCAGAAAATTTTAAAAATTTCTACGTCTCTTCGGCTTTCCAAAAAGGTATAGCACTTGCCATTAAATAGGCAAAACATTGACCAAATGACAGTTAAGGTAGTAGCGGCGGCCATGTCGAACATGAATTATAAAAATGTGGCTCTGTTTTTTCTTGTTTTATTTACGTAGTTTAGCTATTTTTTGTGATCGGGAGACAAAGACATACAGTCATAGATATGTCATTTTAAATCTTGGCGTATAGTCTTCTCATGCGATTCTTTCGTAGTAGATGTGTTATCCGTAATTTATGTTATGGATTTTCCTAAGGAGTGTAGTGGCGTGTAAGCAATAAATACTTGCGACGGCATCCTACTCGTCGAGTACCTGATATTGGCGTTTTTGACAGAGTTTATCGAAGACTACGAGTCGGGTCTGTTCTAATACGATGGACTGACATGGGAATACCTCGTATTCTTGATGACGACGAAGACGGAGCAAATAAAATACTTCAAAGCCGACCCAACCAGCTTTGAGCGACGTCATAAAATATGACGAATTGGTCATTGTCTATGCCAACAAAATGTGCGAAAAATATCGCAAAGAACGGTACTGCGAGATGATTCGGCAGCGTATTAGATTAATTGGAAGGTTTTTGAAAGCCTTGAAGGAAAATAATGAAAACATCAATGAGTTATCAGATGTTTTCGACCCTGCCTATTGTAAAGACTCGATAAAGTCATAAGCACATTGGCAGGGGCAGATGACGAGACCGGTAATTTCAAAAACCCAACAGTGGCGTCATCCTTATGCACTTTATTGAAGTGCATAACAAAAATATTCCTGAACCAATGCATCATCAAGCACGATGATGTGAAGCGGGAAAACGCTAAAAATGTTTTATTACTCTTCACTCAAGAAGTGGAAATTAATGTAACGCTAATAGTCTAAGATCCCGATATAAAACGACGTTCACCGAGATGTTTATTTGATGAAACGTATTTTATATTCAATTTAATATGTCAATAAAAATATCGCATATGGGTTGTCTATCAAATTTCAGTCCATGATATGATTAATTAATAATTTAAAAAATTTTTTTTTTTAAACATTTCACCGGTTTGATTATTAGACAAATTCTATACCAATCGAAAGTATGAAGCCTATAGAATATGCAAACGTTAGGTTGCCTATTCTTTTCCGGTCACAACTCTCGGATAGCCAGGTATGAACAAATAAATCGATAATAGCATTCTGCACCGGTCTGATTATTGAATTAAAATTAAATGAAAATGAAGATTATTTCATTATGAACACGATGGTATAGGGTTGCCTGCGAAAAATCAGTCCCGAATTCCGGTTGTCGAATTTTGAAAAGTGAAATATTGCTGCGAGTGAATATGTGCGACTGAGAGGTCCCAACCAACCATCCCATGCGATAGAAGAGGAAACAGCATAGCAGCTGTTTAAAGCTCGCCCATTCAAAGAAAGTGAGTGCGCATGCTATTTGTTCTTGAAAATGAAAAGGATGGCTATAGACTCGTATATACTGTGTATCATTTTGGACTAGATTGTCGCTATATGTCTTACCATAACTTTTTTAACAAAAAATGTCCAAAATGATACACAGTATATACGAGTCTATCGCCATCCTTTTCATTTTCAAGAACAAATAGCATGCGCACTCACTTTCTTTAAAAGGGCGAGCTTTAAAACGCTGCTATGCTGTTTCCTCTTCTATCGCATGGGATGGTTGGTTGGGACCTCTCAGTCGCACATATTCACTCGCAGCAATATTTCACTTTTCAAAATTCGACAACTGGAATTCGGGACGGATTTTTCGCAGGCAACCCTATACCATCGTGTTCATAATGAAATAATCTTTATTTTCATTCAATTTTAGTTCAATAATCAGACCGGTGCAAAATGCTATTATCGATTTACCTGTTTATACCTGGCTGCCCGAGAGTTGTGACCGGAAAAGAATAGGCAACCTAACGTTTGCATATTCTATGGGCTTCATACTTTCGATTGGCAGTTTCAAAAAATTTGGTACCAGCATTATGGCTGTCCTGCCCAGACAGTCGGAAGTGTAAGAGAGTATGTAAACTCCAAATACCCTCGCCGATGGATTGGTCGATTGGGACCGGTCGCATGGCCTCCCGGTTCTCCAGATATCACACCTCTTGGTTACCATTTTTGGGGTTATATGAAAAGTCTGGTCTATGGCAAACGAGTTCCGGTGAACTTAAAAGAAGGACTGGTTCAACGAATTGAATCATGCTGCCGAGGAAATTCGCCGAAACCTAGGAATGATTGGTTCAGCTATGAATAGTGTGGTGAAAAGAGCGAGAATATGTTGTTATTCTTGATTTATGTTTCAAATTTTCCCATCTCTTTCACTTCTTTGATTCAACATTACTATGCCGATGACATCCAACTTTTTCTACCTTTTTATATTGATGAGTATGAGCAAGCTATGTCTGCTATAAATTACGATTTACATAATCTCTACAAATTCTCGCTAAGTCATTGTTTGAAACTGAATAGTTCAAAGACCGACGCTATTGTGTTTGGAAAAGTTGATCTTAGGAAACAATTTTCGGAAATGTACAATCACGATATAATACTGAATGACTGTGCAATTGGTTTCAGTTGTAGAGTCAAGAGTTTCGGTGTATGGTTGGATGATGATCTGAGATTCACGTATCATATAAATACTTGCCTACAGAAAGCCTATGGCGTGCTGAAGCAGTTGTATAGGAGTCGCTGCTTTCTAGACAGATCTAGTAAAACCCTTTTGTGTAACGCATTGGTATTGTCTAAAATGAACTACTGTGATGTGCTGTATAACTCTTGTTTAACAGTAGTAGATGAAAATCGAGTGCAGAGGTTACAGAATTCATGTGTGCGTCTCATCTTTGGCATTAGAAAGTATGAAAGCATAAGACATACTTTTGATGTTCTCAAATGGCTAAACATGAAAAATCGTCGGCGTCTGCATTCACTTTGTCTTTATCACAGTATTATTGTAGAGAAGACTCCGCCATATTTGTATAATGAGATCTCTTTCAGAACCGACGTTCACTCTCTCAACCTCAGACATCGGAATACCATCACTATCCCTAAACACTCCTCACAGTTTTTCAAGCGCTCCTTCTCGTACTGTATGGCGAACTCATTGAACTCTCTGCCGCACGGGGTCCTTGTTTTGTTGAGGTTAGCTTTCAAGAGAAGGGTGACTTTTGATCTGATGGCTCAACAGTTCAATAGTAGGGTATGAATATTTAATCTGGTGTGAATGCAGTTGGAATGTTAGTTAAGGATGCATAGTGTATATTTTTTGTTTTTTTTTGTTTTTATCTTTGTTTCGATTGTCTGCAGAGTGCATGGGTTAGGTGGAAGAGCAGATGTACATCACTCGGTGGTGTGCAAACTGAATCTCGCCCTATAAAATATTTTTGCAATTTTCTGTTATATAATTGAACTAATAAAAGACATTTATTATTATTATTATTATTATTATTATCATGTCTCAGGAAAAATGGGAATATTTTTGGAAATTATTTATGAATAGAAATTCTTCTCAGAGGTATTAAACCAATTTTTCAATTATTCTTATAATGTGCGACCACAGTAAGGGACGGCTCTCGTGTTGTACCTCAATCCCCAACCGACCACAGGAAAATGACAAAATTCCGCGACTCGAGAGGGAAATAATTCTACACCCTTCAAAGAGAAGAGGAAACGAAAATCTACGCAATGGAAAGATACCTACTGAAGATCAAGACGCAGATTTGAATATCATCGTAGAAGACCTAGCCAAGCAAGGCATTACCGATGCGGATGTCATAAAGATGACATCCAACAAAACCAAAGAATACTCATGCAATAAATATGGACTAGCAAACTTTATACAGCGTTACAGAAAAAGTCGTACTGACTATTGAAGGACGTTATTATTCAGGTCATTTCTGATGGATTTGGTTCCATAATGTGGTGTCCGAAACCTGACTGTTATGGAGATATTTAGTTTCGAAGATTTTTAAAAAAATCCTCTATTTTAAGGCTTTCTTATAGATTTTTTCGGATTGGAGCTTCTAGGGGCCGTTTTTTGACGTATCTAGTTAGAGGGCATGTCAATTAATAAAAATTATAAAAGCACTGCTGTGAAGTCAGGAGCTTTTGAGCGCTCGTACATCCACCTTGTAGGTAGATTCGCAATCTCCAGTTTTAGGAATCAATTGAAGGAATTCTCGACAGCTGTCAAAAAAATTCTCAAACTTAGGCGAAACTCCAGACTTCATGTCAGTGTTTCAGCTGATCAATTTTTTTTCGATAATTCGCTAGAATTTTCGACGGTATTTATGGTCTTAGTAATTCGATCTGGATAAAATTTCGCACGTAGTTCTAATACTGCTGAAGTTATTCTCTAGCTAGGTGTAAAATTTCATTCCAATCCAATCAGTAGTTTCGAAATTATTAGGACAAAAAAATATTTTGAACGGCCATATTTACGGAAGCCCTAGTCTAATTTTGCTCATTGATGAACGTGACCGCGACATTCGCGATCCAAACCTACCCTGAAAATTTCAAGTGCCTGGGCCTTTCCCTTCGGAAGTTATAATTTTCTATGGTTCTTGTGATGCGATCTGGACAAAATGTTGCTTCAATATATCATTCTCGATTAAAATACAAAATTTTATCTCGATCGAATCCGTAGTTTCGAAATTATCGAGAAAACAAAATCTCAAACGACCGTATTTACGGAACCCCTAGTATAATTCTGCTCATTTATAAACGTGGACGCGACATTTCAAATCCACACCTATCCTGAAAATTTCAAATCCCTAGGCCTTTCCGTTTGAAAGTTATGATTTTTCATGGTTTCTATGGTTCTGGTCATGCGATCTGGAGAAATGTAGCTTGAATATATCATTCTCTATTAGTATACAAAATTTCGTCACGATCGAATCTGTAGTTTTGAAATTATCAGGAAAACTAAATTTCAAACGACCATATTTACGGAACCCCTAGTATAATTTTGCTCATAAATGAAAGTGATCACGACATCCGAGATCCACACCTATCCTGAAAATTTCAAGTCCCTAGGCGTTTCTGTTCAAAAGTGACAATTTTCTATGGTTTCTATTGTTCTGGTGATGCGATCTGGACAAAATTTCACATGTAGCTTGAACACCCCATTGTCCATTTGAATGCAAAATTTCATCTCGATCAAATCTGTAGTTTCCAAGTAATCAGGAGAACAAAACTTTGAACGTCCATATTTACGGAACCCCTAGTGGAATTTGACCCATTAACGAACTCAACCGAGGCATCCGGGAACTGAACCAACACTGAAAATTTCAAGTCTCTAGGTTGTTTCGTTCGAGAGTTATCATGCTTACGGCACATTTCCAGCTCAAAATTCGAGAAATATAGACATCGTGACGAAATGATATAGCCCTCGTGTAAGTAGTACGAGCGCTCAAAAATGATCAACAGAAACATAACCTACTACTAACAGCTCAATAAGACTGCTCAACAACGGTTAGAATTAAAGAATTGTTTTTGAATTTGAAGCGCTTTTTTCGAAAAAAACTTCATGGAACTTATTCTGTAGAAAATTTTAAAAATTTCTACGTCTCTTCGGCTTTCCAAAAAGGTATAGCACTTGCCATTAAATAGGCAAAACATTGACCAAATGACAGTTAAGGTAGTAGCGGCGGCCATGTCGAACATGAATTATAAAAATATGGCTCTGTTTTCTTTTTTTTTATTTACGTAGTTTAGCTATTTCTTGTGCTCGGGAGACAAAGACATACAGTCTCAGATATGTCATCTTAAATCTTGGCGAATAGTCTTCTCATGCGATTCTTTCGTAGTAGATGTGTTATCCGTAATTTATGTTATGGATTTTTCGAGGGAGTGTAGTGGCGTGCACGCAATAAATACTTGCGACGGTATCCTACTCGTCGAGTACCTGATATTGGCGTTTTTGACAGAGTTTATCGAAGACTACGAGAAACTGGGTCTGTTCTAATACGATGGACTGACATGGGAATACCTCGTATTCTTGATGACGACGACGACGGAGCAAATAAAATACTTCAAAGCCGACCCAACCAGCTTTGAGCGACGTCATAAAATATGACGAATTGGTCATTGTCTATGCCAAAAAAATGTGCGAAAAATATCGCAAAGAACGGTACTGCGAGATGATACGGCAGCGTATTAGATTAATTGGAAGGTTTTTGAAAGCCTTGAAGGAAAATAATAAAAACATCAATGAGTTATCAGATGTTTTCGACCCTGCCTACTGTAAAGACTCGATTAAGTCATAAGCACATTGGCAGGGGCAGATGACGAGACCGGTAATTTCAAAAACCCAACAGTGGCGTCATCCTTATGCACTTTATTGAAGTGCATAACAAAAATATTCCTGAACCAATGCATCATCAAGCACGATGATGTGAAGCGGGAAAACGCTAAAAATGTTTTATTACTCTTCACTCAAGAAGTGGAAATTTATGTAACGCTAACTGTTACCGAGTCACAAGTGCAGATGAGGAGACAGAAAAAAATTGAATTACCATCTACTGATGACATAAGAAAATTTTATATTTATTTGAGAAGAAATTTGGACATATCATATTGCAGACTGAAAAATAAATTTCGTAATTCGACATGGCTGAAGTTATCAGAATTTACTTTATTCTCCATGTCTCGGTCAAGAGGCGGAGATGGAATACTGAAGAAATTAAGACGGCGTTGAGGGAGTTTGAAATAAATATTGAAAGCGAAAAATTACCATCCTTCAAAGAAATACAAGAGGTTAAATCAAGATGCACTCAACTGAGCCAAAGATCTTCTCCTCGAATGAAAACTTGGGTTCATAACCAAAAGAAGAAAAGAAGCACAGTTTGAAATTATTTTACTTATTTTTTTTTGTTGATTTTTGATATTTTTATATTTTCTTGAATATCATCGTAGAAGACCTAGCCAAGCAAGGCATTACCGATGTGGATGTCATAAAGATGACATCCAACAAAACCAAAGAATACTCATGCAATAGATATGGACTAGCAAACTTTATACAGGGTTACAGAAAAAGTCGTACTGACCATTGAAGGACGTTATTATTCAGGTCATTTCTGATGGATTTGGTTCCATAATGTGGTGTCCGAAACCTGACTGTTATGGAGATATTTAGATTCGAAGATTTTTAAAAAAATCCTCTATTTTAAGGCTTTCTTATAGATTTTTTCGGATTGGAGCTTCTAGGTGCCGTTTTTTTGACGTATCTAGTTAGAGGGCATGTCAATTAATAAAAATGATCAACAGAAACATAACCTACTACTAACAGCTCAATAAGAATTAAAGAATTGTTTTTGAATTTGAAGCGCTTTTTTCGAAAAAAACTTCATGGAACTTATTCTGCAGAAAATTTTAAAAATTTCTACGTCTCTTCGGCTTTCCAAAAAGGTATAGCACTTGCCATTAAATAGGCAAAACATTGACCAAATGACAGTTAAGGTAGTAGCGGCGGCCATGTCGAACATGAATTATAAAAATGTGGCTCTGTTTTTTCTTGTTTTATTTACGTAGTTTAGCTATTTTTTGTGATCGGGAGACAAAGACATACAGTCATAGATATGTCATTTTAAATCTTGGCGTATAGTCTTCTCATGCGATTCTTTCGTAGTAGATGTGTTATCCGTAATTTATGTTATGGATTTTCCTAAGGAGTGTAGTGGCGTGTAAGCAATAAATACTTGCGACGGCATCCTACTCGTCGAGTACCTGATATTGGCGTTTTTGACAGAGTTTATCGAAGACTACGAGTCGGGTCTGTTCTAATACGATGGACTGACATGGGAATACCTCGTATTCTTGATGACGACGAAGACGGAGCAAATAAAATACTTCAAAGCCGACCCAACCAGCTTTGAGCGACGTCATAAAATATGACGAATTGGTCATTGTCTATGCCAACAAAATGTGCGAAAAATATCGCAAAGAACGGTACTGCGAGATGATTCGGCAGCGTATTAGATTAATTGGAAGGTTTTTGAAAGCCTTGAAGGAAAATAATGAAAACATCAATGAGTTATCAGATGTTTTCGACCCTGCCTATTGTAAAGACTCGATAAAGTCATAAGCACATTGGCAGGGGCAGATGACGAGACCGGTAATTTCAAAAACCCAACAGTGGCGTCATCCTTATGCACTTTATTGAAGTGCATAACAAAAATATTCCTGAACCAATGCATCATCAAGCACGATGATGTGAAGCGGGAAAACGCTAAAAATGTTTTATTACTCTTCACTCAAGAAGTGGAAATTAATGTAACGCTAATAGTCTAAGATCCCGATATAAAACGACGTTCACCGAGATGTTTATTTGATGAAACGTATTTTATATTCAATTTAATATGTCAATAAAAATATCGCATATGGGTTGTCTATCAAATTTCAGTCCATGATATGATTAATTAATAATTTAAAAAATTTTTTTTTTTAAACATTTCACCGGTTTGATTATTAGACAAATTCTATACCAATCGAAAGTATGAAGCCTATAGAATATGCAAACGTTAGGTTGCCTATTCTTTTCCGGTCACAACTCTCGGATAGCCAGGTATGAACAAATAAATCGATAATAGCATTCTGCACCGGTCTGATTATTGAATTAAAATTAAATGAAAATGAAGATTATTTCATTATGAACACGATGGTATAGGGTTGCCTGCGAAAAATCAGTCCCGAATTCCGGTTGTCGAATTTTGAAAAGTGAAATATTGCTGCGAGTGAATATGTGCGACTGAGAGGTCCCAACCAACCATCCCATGCGATAGAAGAGGAAACAGCATAGCAGCTGTTTAAAGCTCGCCCATTCAAAGAAAGTGAGTGCGCATGCTATTTGTTCTTGAAAATGAAAAGGATGGCTATAGACTCGTATATACTGTGTATCATTTTGGACTAGATTGTCGCTATAGTTACAATTGAAAAAATGTGCTACTATTTATTGTTGAGAAAAATGGCAAAAAAGTGTTTTTTGTGTGATTCGGATGATGGTTTAATTGATTTTAATAATGAATAATTGATTTAAAAATGAAAAATTGCTCTGCTGAAGAAGACAGCGAGCAGTTTTCAAAAAAAATAAAAGGCTTCGATACTCCATACCACCATGCTGGATATCATAAACTCAGAAAATTTTACGAACTATTTTCGTAAATTCCATGTGAGTTAATGCAACGGATCCATTATGCGTGAAACTTCAGCCTGAGAACAGCGGTTGGTTCTTAGATGAATATTTAAAACCAGTAGGATTCATTGGGGATCATACACCTTTGAAAATAGAAGACATTGTCGAAAGAACTGAAACGGAGAGTGATGACGAAGAAGGTTCAGAAGTTGGAGATCAAAGTTATATGTCCGATGACTCGGAACCTGAATAATTGATTGAATTGAAATTTTTGTATTTATAATTTTTTACAATAAACAGAAGTTCTTTTTTAAATGTTGTTTTTTATTTTGTCTTCTGATAATAAAGATAAAATTTGCAAGATTAGTATTATATATGTCTTACCATAACTTTTTTAACAAAAAATGTCCAAAATGATACACAGTATATACGAGTCTATCGCCATCCTTTTCATTTTCAAGAACAAATAGCATGCGCACTCACTTTCTTTAAAAGGGCGAGCTTTAAAACGCTGCTATGCTGTTTCCTCTTCTATCGCATGGGATGGTTGGTTGGGACCTCTCAGTCGCACATATTCACTCGCAGCAATATTTCACTTTTCAAAATTCGACAACTGGAATTCGGGACGGATTTTTCGCAGGCAACCCTATACCATCGTGTTCATAATGAAATAATCTTTATTTTCATTCAATTTTAGTTCAATAATCAGACCGGTGCAAAATGCTATTATCGATTTACCTGTTTATACCTGGCTGCCCGAGAGTTGTGACCGGAAAAGAATAGGCAACCTAACGTTTGCATATTCTATGGGCTTCATACTTTCGATTGGTATAGAATTTGTCTAATAATCAAACCGGTGAAAAGTTTGAAAAAAAAATTTTTTTAAATTAATAATTAATCATATCATGGACTGAAATTTGATAGACAACCCATATGCGATATATTTATTGACATATTAAATTAAATATAAAATACGTTCCATCAAATAAACATCTCGGTGAAGGTCGTTTTATATCGGGATCCTATACTATAACTGTTACCGAGTCACAAGTGCATATGAGGAGACAGAAAAAAATTGAATTACCATCTACTGATGACATAAGAAAATTTTATATTTTTTAAAAAGAAATTTGGACATATCATATTGCAGACTGAAAAATAAATTTCGTAATTCGACATGGCTGAAGTTATCAGAATTTACTTTATTCTCCATATGTCTCGATTAAGAGGCGGAGATGGAGTACTGAAGAAATTAAGACGGCGTTGAGGGAGTTTGAAATAAATATTTTCGAAAGCGAAAAATTACCATCCTTCAAAGAAATACAAGAGGTTAAATCAAGATGCACTCAACTGAGCCAAAGATCTTCTCCTCGAATGAAAACTTGAGTTCATAACCAAAAGAAGAAAAGAAGCACAGTTTGAAATTATTTTCCTTATTTTTTTTTTGTTGATTTTTGATATTTTTATATTTTTTTTCCTGTTTTTGATATTTATATTTTATTTATGTTTTTGTTTTCGTTATTTTCAAATCAGTATTTTGAATATTGTATAAATAAAGTATGTACAACAAAACATAAATTCGCAACTTGTGTTCAACTACATTAAAATATTTTTGATCAATATATGTGATAACAAATTATTCATCTATCAATGCTCCTTCAACTTCGGATAAAGAAAACGAACCATGTTCATCAATTTCAAACAGTCGAACTATAATGAGCCAGTTCCGTAGAATCTGGTCCAAGACATGGAGATCTGAAGCAACAATTATTGTCATCGGCAATTAAGCTCGAAAATGCGACAAATTGCATCTTCGACATTAATATTGTCAACAATTACGGTGAATGAATGATGTATGGTAAATATATATGCGAGTTATATACCGCATTTCCCTCAAAAAAGTTAATTATGTTAGAATAAATGCTTGAATTCGTTTTTTTTTATAATATTATTCATAATACGGTTGAAGGAAAAATATTGTTCCTATCTCGAGCGGAAAGTATCTTCCCCGCACTCGACTGCTTGCTCGAACTCGGCAATCTCGTGCGGGAAAGTAGAACTTTCCGCTCTAGATAGGAAAATAACTATTTTCTATATTTGGGTTTCAAACGGTTAAAACAGTACATGCCAAAAAAACAGTTAAAAGAGGGTATAAAGTATGGGTTTTAGCTGACCAGTCAGGTTACTGTTGGAAATTCCAAATTGACACTAGCCAAGAGGGAGAGAAAACTGAAAAATGTCTTGGGAAAAGGGTAGTTGAATAATTATCTCAAAGATTAGTAGGGCATTATCTCTTGTTCTTTGATAATTATTTCAGTAGCGTCGATCTTCTCAACAGCCTTCGAACTGAAAAAATTCATGCATGTGGTACAATTAATAGCAACAGAAAAAATTTGCCCACTTTCAAATCTGATAAAGTAATGAAAAGGGGTGATGTAGATTACTTCGTAAGTAATACAGGACTTTCTACGTTGAAATGGAAAGATAAGCGATCAGTTCATAATATGATATCCAATTATCATGATCCAAGAATAGAGACAAAAGTAGGAAGAAAGATTAAAAATGGAGATAATATCGAAATTTCCTATCCCATCCTCATTCGTGATTATAATAAATTTACGAATGGGGTCGATAAATTCGATGAAATGAAAGCTTGCTATGAAATTAATAGAAAAAGTAGAAAATGGGTGCTAAGAAATTGTTTCTACTTCATAGATGCTTGTGTCGTCAACATTCATATAATATATAGACTACTTCAGGAAAAAAGTCGAACACTTCCTCACTTTACGGAAAAGACTTCAGGAGAATAATATCTTCCGATTTGGTGTCTCCAACAGATGTTATTCACCTGTGGAAATAAAAAATCACAAGCCCCTTGTACCTCCACTGATAAGATTTGTAGATTCATCCCACGAACCTGAACGGAGCACAAGGAGAAGATGTGCATTTTGTAGCACAAATCAGCAACAAACACTAACAGAGTGGAAGCGTTGCCTATGTAATGTTCCATTGTGTTTGAAGAAGGACAAGAATTGTTTCATTTCCTACCACAGAAAATGAAACAATTTTTCAATTGCAGTGATGTTCGTGCATGGTGGTACATACGGTGTACCACCAATTTTTTTACCTGTTCTTAGTATTATTTTTTGTTTCTGTTGAATGTTTTCATTTCTTATATTCCTATTGCAGATGTTTTCAGTATTTTCGTCAAAATTTTCTAATAAAAAATATCCCCGTGAAGGTTGAGTATTTTTTTGTCCTTGTCCGTGCTTCGAAGGGTTAAGCAACTTTTTACCCTTTGGACCAAATGTGTATCTCTAACTGTTACCGAGATACCCATGCTGTTCATCCTTATCTTGGGCACACTGTATATAATATTACAATACGCATCCTCCAGAACGATGAGAAACGTTTTTTTCTTTTTTCAATTATTTTTCGAAGTAGTTTGCCAAAAAACATTCCCAAAGGAAATTGCATTCTAAAAGATATCAATAAACTTCTAATAGAAAAAATTCTGGAGAATTCACAGAAAATGACGCAAAAAAATCGGGACATAAATGTAAACAGAACTTCTTATAGTACAATCGTTAAGGCGCTGGTCTCCCCGAATCGCTGCACCTGACCTACGACGTGCGGTGACGTCATATGGAAGGATGTCGGTGTAACTTTTGAATCTCGCCAGCCCTGACTGCACGGCGCACGCGACGGTTCAGAGAGACCGTGCTCGTGGTTTCCCGAACATATAATTCGGAAAATTGACGGGGGCGGCTCCGCGTAGGTCGTCCGTCGCGTTTCGGTTAAACCAGCGCCTAATAGTCGGGTAGCATCGGCTACAAAAATTTCAAATCACCCGCCACAAATAGGCTTGCCCATAGCCTCCTTAATATTACAGGCCGGAAGGTTGATCAAGAATGCGGCGTTGCCGCATCTATAGTGGAGTATCGTCAAATTTGCTTTTCGGGTGAACATTTGAATATTTACATCAGTTATCAGTACCTATTCGTCGGACGGACGGGACGAAAAATACGCGACCTATAGTTTTTGCATTGTTTGGTTATTTTATGGATGCGTGAAGTAAAAAAAATTGCGAAAAGCACTGCCGTGAAGGCAGGAGCTTTTGAGCGCTCGTACATCCACCTTGTAGGTAGATTCGCATTTTCCAGTTTTAGAAATCAATTGAAGGAATTTTTGACAGCTGTCAAAAAAATTCTGAAAATTAGGCGAAACTCCAGACTTCATGTCTCGGGGCTTCAGCTGACCAATTTTTTTTCGATAATTCGCTAGAATTTTCTACGGTATCTATGGTCTTGTTGATGCGATCTGGACAAAATTTTGCACGTAGTTTGAATACATTATTCCTCAGCTAGGTGAAGAATTTCATTCCAATCCGATCAGTAGTTTCGAAACTATCAGGAAAAAAATATTTTGAACGGCCATATTTACGGAACCCCTAGTATAATTTTGCTCATTGATGAACGTGAACGCGACATTCGAGATCCACACCTATTCTGAAAATTTCAAGTCCCTAGGCCTTTCCGTTCGAAAGTTATGATTTTCTATGGTTTCTATGGTTCTGGTCATGTGATCTGGAGAAATGTAGCTTGCATATATTATTCTACATTAGTATACAAAACTTCGTCACGATCGAATCTGTAGTTTTGAAATTATCAAGAAAACTAAATTTCAAACGACCATATTTACGGAACCCCTAGTATAATTTCGCTCATAGATGAACGTCATCACAACATTCCAGAAACTCACCTATTCTGAAAATTTCAAGTCCCTAGGCGTTTCCGTTCAAAAGTCACAATTTTCTATGGTTTCTATGGTTCTGGTCATGCGATCTGGACAAATTTTCCCATGTAGCTTAAACACTTCATTCTCCATTTGAGTGCAAAGTTTCATCTCGATCGAATCTGTAGTTTTGAAGTAATCAGGGGAACAAAACTTTGAACGGCCATATTTACGGAACCCCCGGAGGAATTTGGCCCATTAACGAACTTAACCGAGCCATTCAGGAACTGAACCCACACTGCAAATTTCAAGTCTCTAGGTTGTTCCGTTCGAGAGTTATCGTGTATACGGACGGACAGACTCGAATTTTTCGACGGATTCGTCATCAGTGAGTCGAACATAGTCGTTTGAGACCATTTTCGGCTCAAAATTCGAAAAATACAGACATCGTGACGAAATGATATAGCCCTCGTGTAAGTATTACGAGCGCTCAAAAAAGTGTTTAAATTACGTGAAAAGTGTTTATGTTAGTGTGTGATTAGTGTGATTGAATATTTCAACTGAGGGAGTCGATATCTATGGTAATCGAAACATTCGAAACTGTATAGGTTAGGTTAGTTACATTCATTTTGGAATGATGTTGGTTACACTATTGTTTCTCTTATTTGTGATAACCACAGCAGGAATAGATCCATGTATTTTTCACTCGCTGAAGAATTTTGCCCCAACGAACCAGTTATCACAAATATATCTCAAAAAACTTTGAACCCATCCATGATGAATCCTTTTAAATCGGATGAAAAAAATTGTCTACTGTTTGACTCGGTTTACCTATTCAAATCAATACGAAACAACTGGCTAAATCAAACAAATGCTAAAGCATCTCTAATTTTCCCACATTTTGACAATTTCAATTCACTTTTGTATGCTAATTTAACAGATTGTTGTATTCTAAAGAATCTAATATTTGCCGCCAAGCTCCAGCTCTATCGAAAAAAGTTTTGTATCCTTCATCAGAACGTCAAAATGTTTCTTTAGTAGTTAATAAATAGATCGATGAAAAAAATATTGCGGCCCTCCAGATGAGCAATGGAGAAAACTCCAACCAAAACGATATTATTGGAACAGCAGAATTCATAAAATTAATTCTCTCTTGGTGGAAAATGGTCAATGTCCGTTCGGCGAATAGTGGTTATTTTATGAAAGATCCTCCTTAGAAATCCGACCAATAGTCCTTCGCATGACAGCCTTTCATTTTTATCGAAATTTGCGGATTTGTTAGATTTTAGGCAAGAGAATGACTATAAAAATTTTACTCGAAAAGGAAACACCGGAAAGCTCTCATCAGATACATTTTTCGCTTTAAAACACACCTGCAGAGGAACCGTCCTTCTTGCTGAATAAATGTTTTCAAAATTTGCCGATATGAAATACATTTTATTGGGAAAATTTCAAACAAAATTTTGTGTAATATATTCCTTAATAATTATTCCAAAATGGTTAGTGATAGAATTTCAAGAACTTCTATTTCCAGCAGAAAATTGCTGACTTTCAGTCGGTAATAATCAAAATATTTTATTTATTCAGAGTTGATTTTCTGTTTTGAAAGAATTCATTTTCAGTTTTAATTTTGAAGTTATTCATTCAGAATTTATTTTGAGTTTAAGGTCAACAGTCAGAATACAATCGTTTTCGAGAAGAAATAGTATATTACACACCGAGGTGGGAAGAGATTCATTCCTGTCGTGAGATTAGTTAGTTAACCGAGACGCAAAGCGTCGAGGTTAGCTATGATCTCGGGACAGGAATGAAACTTCCTACCGAGGTTTGTATACTATTTTATTTACAACCATCATATTTAAATTAAAATTAATACATTTCTGTTTCGTTCTGAACATACCTAAAATATTACAGTTAACGACAAATTACCAAGAACGCGGTTTTCTCAGAATAATCAAGTAGATATATTGTTACCGTGACTACGGGGTATACAATTGTCACCAATATAAATAATAAATGTCATATAAAGTCGGATATTAAATTCGCGAATAATAAATTGAAAAACATGTCTTCCGAAGAAGAATTTATGGATTGTACCCCACCAGAAGTACTACAGGCTGCTCACGCAGCAGTTCAGGGTTTGGTGCCAGAGAAAAGTAAGCATCGGTATCTAAAAGCCATTGAATTATATAGGAAGTGGTGCGAAGAAAAAAAGGTTAAAAATATCGGTTCCGAAAGTGTACTCTTGGCATATTTTGGAGAACATACCAGACAAAAGAAGTCGTCTACTTTGTGGGCAATGTACAGTATGATACGAACGATGCTAGAAATTGAAGAAAAAACTGATATTTCGAAACATGGGAAACTGCTATCCTTCCTAAAACGACAAAATGTGGGCTTTAGGCCCAAGAAATCGAACGTATTTTCGAGGAAGAATATAGAGGATTTTTTAAATAAAGCTCCAAATAATCTTCTATCGATAAAGGTAAGTTATTTGTGATTTTTTAAAAGCTCCTGACTTCACGTCAGTACTTTTCTAGTTTAATCTTTCCTTATTGTTTTAGGTAGCATTAATAATAGGCGTATCTGGAGCTTGTCGGACGGACGAATTAGTGAAAATGAAAATGTTGGATGTGGTTTTTTTTTGAAGAAAAAATTTCGGTTGAGATTCCAGATTCTAAAACACATACAAATAGATCATTTCTCATTACTGATCCAGTATGGGTGAAGATTATTCGAGACTACATAAATTTAAGAAAAAACATAGAAATCGATAGATTTTTTGTTCAGCTCAGAGGAGGAATAGCAAGAAATCAACCAATTGGACACAATACAATAGCTAATTTTCCCCAAAAAAATGCTACTTTTTTGAATTTAGAGAACTGGAAAGGCTTCACAGGACACGCACTCAGAAGAACCGCCGCTACGTTACTTGCCAACAGTGGTGCAAGTGTACTCCAATTGAAAAAGCTGGGAGGATGGAAATCTAGTACTGTGGCAGAAGGTTATGTGGATGGTTCAATAGAGAATAAAACGAAAACTGCCACTATGCTGTCTCAATGTGCCACGTCTTCTGTAGCTATTGCAAGTAGTTCACAGACCTCAGGCATTACACATGAAATTAATTTGTCGCCCAAAGAGACAACTGTTAGAGGGTCCAGCGCTGGTACAGGCCTAAATATTTCAATAAATGCTTACAATAATTCAAATTTAACGATTAATATCAATAAGTAGTTTGTTGTATTTTAGTTCATTATTGTTTTTTATTGTTTGCCATGAAATAGGTATTATAAAATTTGTCAAAAAAATGTGTTATTTTTTCAAATATAAAAAATATTCATTTAGAATAGATGAAATGGGGGTGGGAAATGAGGGCGGGAAGTGAGGTTGGGAAGTAGAGGTGTGTAATGTGACACTTCCCAACCTTCAATGACGTTAATAATGACAGCATTACACATATGGTTGTAAATAAAGTATTTTTCCTTTTCTGGTAATTATTAATGTTTCTTATTTTACCGCATTTTTGAGTAAATTTGAATGGCTCTGAAAACCCTATTCCTATTCTGATTGTAATCTTGTGGAACTCAATACTACAGCTACCTCCCCGTGGTGAGTTCTGGATTATTTGCGATAAAGATTATTAAACTAATCGCAAATAAACGAAATGCTGTATTGTTCCCCTCCATACAGTAGTGTTATTGTGAATTCAGGCACTTCAAAGTTCAAAATTAGATTGCAACGTCTAATCTTCCGACCTGTTATTTTAAGGAGGCTATAAGTGCCTCCAGCCACCGACTGGGGCGCCCCAGGAGTGCTCAAAACCAAAGTTTGACATAAGTTTGACCGTTCCAGTGCCGGAGCGTCAAGCCCTCGCGCTACCTTTCCCTTCCCCCTTGTGCATAACCCGAATTTTCAGGGCTTCAATCTTTGACAGCTGTTCAACGCCAAACCCGTCATTTTTGCTGTTTTGTTTACGTTTTTCTGACAGTTTGGTTTTGGCATTTCCCGCGACAGCTAGGGCGTAACGCCTTAATGCGTCAAGCCCCCTAGTAACACGCATCTGGCTGGAAAGCAGTTTATGGCTTGCCGAGTACGTCAAAGTCGACAAATGTCAACACGAAACATCATGGCGGAAAAGACGCAATAACAATAAACGTGAACAAACAAGTTAACGATAAAACCAAGGAGAAAATGTTAATTCCTGATGGGGCCAATAAAACTGAGGAACAAACATCAAATGAGTATCAAGTGACATATAAAAAAATTACGAAAGCACTGCCGTGATCTCAGGAACTTTTGAGCGCTCGTACATCCACCTTGTAGGTAAATTCGCATTTACCAGTTTTAGAAATTAATTGAAGGGATTTTCGACAGCTGTCGAAAAAATTCTCAAACTTAGAAGAAACTCCAGACTTTGTCAGTGTTTCAGCTGACCAATTTTTTTTCGATAATTCGCTAGAATTTTCTACGGTATCTATGGTCTTGGTGATGCGATCTGGTCAAAATTTCGCACGTAGTTTTAATACATTATTCCACAGCTAGGTGCAGAATTTCTCTTATAATTAGATTCACAAAATGTGGAAATAAAAAATTACGAAAAGCACTGTGAAGGCAGGAGCTTTTGAGCGCTCATACATGCATCTTCTAGGTTGATTCGCATTTTCCAGTTTTAGAAATCAATTGAAGGAATTTTCGACAGCTGTCACAAAAATTCTGAAACTTAGCCGAAACTCCAGACTTCATGTCAGTGCTTTAGGTGACTTAATTTTTTTTCGATAATTCGCTAGAATTTTCTACGGTATCTATGGTCTTGGTGGTGCGATCTGGACAAAATTTGGCACGTAGTTTGAATTCATTATTCAAAATTTGCAAAATTTCATCGCAATCCAATCAGTAGTTTCGAAATGCGATCTAGAGAAATGTAGCTTGAATATATCATTCTCCATTAGTATACAAAATTTCGTCTCGATCGAATCTGTAGTTTTGAAATTATCAAGAACACTAAATTTCAAACGACCATATTCACGGAACCCCTAGTATAATTTTGTTCATAGATGAACGTGATCACGACATTTGAGATCCACACATATCCTTAAAATTTCAAGTCTCAAGGCGTTTCCGTTCAAAAGTTACAATTTTCTATGGTTCTGGTCATGCGATCTAGACAAACTTTCACATGTAGCTTGAACACCTCATTCTCCATTTGAGTGCAAAATTTCATCTCAATCAAATCTGTAGTTTTCAAGTAATCAGGGGAACAAAACTTTGAATGGCCATATTTACGGAACCCCTGGTGGAATTTGGCCCATTAACGAACTTAACCGAGGCATTCGGGAACTGAACCCACACTGAAAGTCCCTAGGTTGTTCCGTTCGAGAGGTATCGTGCTTACGGCCGGACGGACGGACAGACTCAAATTTTCCGAAGGATTCGTCATCAGTGAGTCGAACATAGTCGATTGAGACCATTTTCGGCTCAAAATTCGAAAAATACAGACATCGTGACGAAATGATATAGCCCTCGTGTAAGTAGTACGGGCGCTCAAAAAGAATTAGGATGCCATCCATATCCATAATTACTGATATTCCAGGTCCAGTTATTATTTGGTATTGACGAGCTGGCAATGCTGATAAACTGAAGCGACCAACAAATGAAAAACAAAATAATGCAGAAAACCACTTCGAAGATAATTCTTCCAAAAAACCAGAAAATCCAAAAAAGAAAAAGAAGAAATTCAAGCCATTCAATTTACATTCTTCCGCTCACCCTCCAAAAAATTATGAAGAGCCTTGGACGCCGAACTTTTCAAGAAAGTTCAAGAATGATGAAGAATTTCCACCCTTATGATATTTTTATTGATTTGATAATTTCATCATCATCATCATCATCATCGTATAGAAGGCGTGGCCGCCTGTTCAGTTCCGATTTCTCTGCAGAATTTCCGGTGAAGTTGATTGCCAACTGTCACGCCATCTCTTTGGTGGTCGTCCAACAGGTCTTCTTCCGTGTGGGATGTTGTTACGTACTATTTTGGCTAATCTATCGTCAGCCATTCTATGCACATGCAGGTTCCATTCTCTTCTTCTTTTCCTTATCCATCTCCCTATGTCGTCAGTTTGGCACTTCTCTCTGATGTCTACGTTTCTTTGCCTGTCGATCAATGTGTATCCCGTTATTGTTCTTAGGGTCTTCATCTCGCTTGTTCTCAATATCCTCTTTGTTACCGATGTTTCCGCTCTTGTCTCTGCCCCGTATGTCATAATAGGTCGCACGCATGTCTTGTAAATTCTGGACTTGCATCTTGTGCTGAGGTATTTATTCTTCCAAACTGCATGTTTAAGATGTCCAGATATTGTGGCTGCTTTGTTTGTTTGTCTTCTCACCTCTTCTTCCAGAAATCTTGTGCTTGTTATCTTGCATCCTAGGTACTCGAACGACATGGTTTGGTCGACGATGGTATCTTCTATTACTAGCTTGCAGCGCAGGGGCTCCTGAGCTATGGTCATACACTTGGTCTTGGTTTTAGAAATCTCCATGTTCAATTTCTTTGCGTGTTTGTAAAGCGCATGTAACATTTTTTGTAGGTTGTCCTCTGATTCAGCGATGAGTACGGCGTCATCGGCATAGCATAATATATCGAGTTGATATGTGCCCATGCGATATCCCAATCTCAAGTTCTTCACGGTTTCTATTAGTTGGTCCATAACCTTATTGAATAGTAGCGGGCTAAGGCTATCGCCCTGGCGGATTCCCGACCTTGTACGTAGATGTTGCGTTAGTATTCATATCTTTAATGAGGTTTATGTACTCTTTGGGCACATTCTTGTTTTTCAGCCTATTGAGTACATCCTTCAGTTGTACTTTATCGAAGGCCTGCGTTAGGTCGATGAAACAGAGGTATGCAGGGGTGTTATACTCGAGGGACTTTTCTATTAATTGCCTTGTTATAAATAATGCATCGATGGTGGAGCGGTTTTCTCTAAATCCTTGTTGTTCTTCGCTGATTGGCATTAGTGTCGTTATTTCGTCAGCCAGAATCTTCGTAAACAGTTTGAGTGAGGTGCTCAACAGGGTTATCCCACGATAGTTAGCGGGATTGGTTTATTCTCCTTTTTTGAAGATAGGTATCGTTATACTCCTTTTCCACTCTTCCTGTATTCTTCCGTGTTGAATTAGAATGTTGAACAGTTTTGTATATTCCTCTCTTATGGCGTCCCCACCATATTTTATCATCTCATTTGTTATTCTATCTTCGCTTGGCGCCTTCCTGTTTCTGAGCTTTTTTACTGCCATATTTACCATAATAATAAATTGATAATTTATGCGGCAATAATTCATTGAACTATATCTTGTGCAATTTGGTTATTTTTACGCTGATCGAAGTTTTGTTTATTCAATTTAACCTATGGATTTTTCTTTATATTCTGAGCTGAATATTTTTTTGAGAAATATCAGAATTCTTCATCCTGAAGAATAGACTGACGAAAAAGCCATTTATGGCATCACTGTGTTCAAGTTTGAGCCATTCCATTTTTACAAGGTACTTTAATCAATTGAATTGAAAGTGAAGAAGAAATAGGGATGAATAATTTTGTAGGTTTTTAAATATAAAAATTTACGAAAATCACTGTCGTGAAGGCAGGCGCTTTCGAGCGCTCGTATACCTACCTTGTAGGTAGATTCGCATTTTCCAGTTTTAGAAATCAATTGAAGGAATTTTTGACAGCTGTCAAAAAAATTCTGAAACTTAGGCGAAACTCAAGACTTTGTCAGTGTTTCAGCTAACCAATTTTTTTTCGATAATTCGCTAGAATTTTCTACGGTATCTATGGTCTTGGAGATGCGATCTGGTCAAAATTTCGCACGTGGTTTTAATACATTATTCCTCAGCTAGGTGCAGAATTTCTCTTATAATTAGATTCACAAAATGTGAAAATAAAAAATTACGAAAAGCACTGCCGTGAAGGCAGGAGCTTTTGAGCGCTCATACATGCACCTTCTAGGTAGATTCGCATTTTCCAGTTTTAGAAATCAATTGAAGGAATTTTCGACAGCTGTCACAAAAATTCTGAAACTTAGGCGAAACTCCAGACTTCATGTCAGTGCTTTAGGTGACCAATTTTTTTTCGATAATTCGCTAGAATTTTCTACGGTATCTATGGTCTTGGTGATGCGATCTGGACAAAATTTTGCACGTAATTTGAATACATTATTCCTCAGCTAGGTGCAACATTTCATTCCACTCCGATCAGTAGTTTCGAAACTACCAGAAAAAAAATATTTTGAACGGCCATATTTACGGAACCCCTAGTCTAATTTTGCTCATTGATGAACGTGACCGTGAAATTCGCGATCCAAACCCACTGTTCCGTGCAGAAATCACGGAATGCAAAATAATGTTCATTTGTTCCGCCGTCCACCCCTACGAACTCATATTGGATTCGCCCGATCCCTCTACTGTAGGTACCAAGCAGTGACGTGGGCACGACGAGCAGCGTTGCCAATCGGCGGATTTTTATCCGAATTGCGGATTTTTTTGCCTCTTGCGGATTTTTTTCGGATTTTAAAATATTTCGGATTTTTTCGGATTTTTTTTGAACTACACGTACTTTTGAAAGATTTCTACATGAAAACTTCAATTAATGAAGTTAAAAACTTATTTTGGACATAAATAATGATAATCTCATTTGCATTACGATATTACGAACATTGCGCCCATTCTTTCAACCACCAAATATATTTCCAATATCAAATCATTCAAATCCCTACTGAAATCAATTACAGAACACTAGATTTGAACACGCTTTGTTACTCATTACCGTTAGATGTCAGCACAGTCGACAACCCGAAGAAGCTTGTCAAGCTTTTTCACCCTAAATAAATGAAGATAGCGTATTCTTATCTTTGTCTTGAGTTAATTTTATGGTTCGATGATCAGGCGGATTTTTTTCGGATATTATTAGGAATGCGTCGGATTTTTTCGGATTTTTTCGGATTTTTTCTGGTTATTTTAGGGAAAATTCGGATTTTTTGGTGAAATGCCATTGGCAACGCTGACGACGAGGTTGGCCGACGCCATTACGTCCATTACGACCATCACGACATTACGAGCTAGAACGGCAACACGTCAACATACGTATGGGCATTACAGATTCACATGTATCGCATTAACGGATTAAATATTATTTAGTAAAACTGTGTTTAATTTCGTGTGAATCAAAAATCAGAAAAATTCAGTTTAGTTACATAAACAAAACATGGTCCTTCGAGCCGGATAACGGATTGGATCGAAGAAGTAGAAGCTGCAAACAACTACGTGATCCATTGGAACAGGCAGAACTTCAATCTCGAACAAAAGCACATTTGTGGATTAGTCACATGGGACTTTTGGGAGTTTTGGATTAGGAATTCAAGAAGAGGTACCTACTACAGCTTTCGGCAAAAAATCGCTGCTTGATCAGAGGACAGACAGCAGTTGACACAGGCCAAGGGGAAGATAAGTGAGTAGTGATATTATTCAACTGATTCTATCTGTATCATTTTCATTTGAATTATTACGAACTTCTTTCTCGAATTCAAGAAAAATGGCAAATAACTTAGATGAATTAATTCGCAAAAGGGGGGTTTTGAAAGCGAAAATAACCAGATTTGAAGCATTTATCAATTCTTTATCAGACACTAGTGATAAATTGATTCAAGTACCTTCGCGATTAGAAAAATTTAGGGAACTTTGGGATCAGTTTGATGAATTACAAGCTGAAATAGAAGCACTTGATTTATCAGATCAGCAAGCTGAAGGAAGGGAAAATTTCGAAAACAATTATTTCAAACTTATCAGTATTGCTGAGGGTTATTCAAATGCAAGCACCTGCAATATCAAAAGTATTAACAATAGTAATGAAACCTTTCCAGGACAACACATCGACAAAAACGTGAAACTTCCTTCAATGGAAATACCATATTTTCATGGGTCTTATAAAACATGGTTAGAGTTTCATGATACATTTCATGCGCTAATACACACGAATAAGAAGGATATACAAAGATTTTATTATTTGAAAAATTCATTGAAGGGTGATGCCGCTGAGGTTATTCGGGCGTTGGAAGTATCGGAGACAAATTACATTGAAGCATGGAAATTGCTAAGAAAGCGTTTTGAGAATAAGAAATTAATTGCCTTGACTCACATCGATTCGATGTACAATTTCACACCAATGAATAAAGAATCATTCACACATTTACGGAAATTTCTAGATACCATTAATAGAGATGTAAGATCGCTTAAATCTTTGGGTCAACCTGTAGAATCGTGGGATACGCTTCTCATTTATATCTTAGAACAAAAGTTGGATTCAATTACGAAAAGAGAGTGGCAAAAAGGCGTGTCGAAGAATCGTTTTCCCGAATTAAGCGAGTTTCAAGAATTTTTAGAACAAAAATGTCAACTTTTAGAAACTTTAGACTCTAATAAAACGATATCTAAATCACAAGAAGGGAAGGGTAAAACAGAAACACATACAAATTCAAGATCTTATGTAACAATGACAAAACAAAAACTTGCTCTTTATGTAAAGAAAATCACCTTTTATATGCATGCAACAAATTTCGGACATTATCGGTCGCAGAGAGGAGGCAGGAAGTTAAAAAGTCAGGGGTTTGTTGGAATTGCTTGAAACAAGGTCATCGAGCAGACAGCTGTACCTATGGCAGCTGTAAACAATGCGGAAAAAGACACAACACTTTGCTGCATTTTACTGAAAACACTTCGACGGACAAAGAAGAGATGAACACCACGGAGAACCAAGCATACAAATGCAATCTTGGTTCGGGATCGACAGAAACACTGCTATCCACAGCAATAGTTTATATTCTTGACCGTGCCGGTAACCAACAAGAATGTCGAGCTTTGTTGGATTCAGGATCCCAATCTAATTTCATTGCAAGAGACCTATGGAAGAAACTCAGATTACCTTCACAAAAGGTTCATATTCCTGTGGTTGGTATAGAGCAGGGAACCACGAGAATTTCTCATTCCGTGAAGGCTAAGATTCTATCCCAATATAAGGACTTCGATCTAGAAACAGTTTTCCTAGTAATTGATGGCATTTCGGACAAATTGCCTGCAGTAAAGATCGACTCAGCGTCCATAGACATTCCTGAAAATATATATTTGGCTGATGCCACATTCAATCAACCCAAAAAAGTTGACATGATTCTAGGCGCTTCTGTTTTTTGGGAACTGATATGTGTGGGGCAAATTAGATTAGGCAGAAACAAACCTATTTTCCAAAAGACTAAATTAGGGTGGGTTATTTCTGGACCTATAGTTGGTAAACACGTCCAAGAAAATGTCTCATTGTGTCACTTTTCTTCTAACGATCAGGTACAAAAACAGTGGGAAAGGTTTTGGACTATTGACGAACTCGAACAGGAGAAACCACTTTCCAAGGAAGAAAGACATTGTGAGCGTGTTTTCCTCGATACAACAATACGAGATGACGAAGGTCATTTCGTAGTCAACCTTCCTATGCGGGAAAATATTTCAAATTTGGGCGACTCCTTGAGCACGGCTCAGAAGAGATTTCAGCAACTTGAAAGACGTTTAGAGAGGAATACTCTAACTAAACAACAATATCAAGACTTCATTAGGGAATACATTGATTTGGGACATGCCACAAAGTTAGGAACATTGGAGGAAACTACAAGGCGACGTTGTGATGGTGAATATGTTTATTATTTACCTCATCACGCTGTCTTCAAAGAAACATCTTTAACTACCAAATGCCGAGTGGTATTTGACGGATCAGCTAAAACTGACACAGGGTTGTCCCTGAATGATGTTTTGATGGTTGGACCAAAATTACAGCAAAACCTTTTCAATATTTTAATACGATTCCGCAGATACGACATCGTCATAGCGGGGGATGTGGAGAAAAAGTACCGTCAAGTATACATTGCTCCAAAGCACCGGAATTTGCAGAGAATTCTTTGGAGGTTTTCTGCATATGAACCAATTGACGTGTACCAATTGAACACGGTTACATACGGAACTGCGCCAGCTTCCTTCTTGGCAGTGAGGTGTCTGCAGAAATTGGGAGCAGACAATGAAGAATTGTATCCTGAAGCTAGCGAAGTAATATGTCAAGACTTTTATATGGACGATCTCTTATGGAGCACTAGATAGGTTCAGGAAGCTAAGCTTTTGAAGGAACAAATAAGCAAAATCTTGGAAGGTGCTGGGTTCGTGTTGAGAAAGTGGGCGTCGAACAGTACGGAGGTACTGTCGAATGAAATGCCTAGGGAAATTGAACATTACCTCTCAGACGAACCGACAACACGAGCGCTTGGCTTATTGTGGAATTCGAAACAGGATATGCTGCAATATAAATTAAGAATCGACAAAAACCAAAGCAGGGTGACCAAAAGAACAATTTTGTCGATAACATCGCAAATATTTGATCCTTTGGGATTGGTCGGTCCGGTCATTATAAGAGCAAAATTGATTATGCAGGAGCTATGGAAAATGAAGGTGAGTTGGGACGAATCATTGCCGCTTTCACTCCATACTTCTTGGCTCAATTTCAAAGGTCAAATTAAGTCGTTAGATGATCTCGAAATACCGAGACAAACAATTTGCAGAGAATCAAAGGGAGTTCAATTGCATTGCTTTTCCGATGCCTCGGAAATTGCATATGGATCGGCGATTTACATAAGATCGACAGATTAGAATCAGCAGCACCATGTCGAACTGATCTGTGCGAAATCAAGAGTGGCTCCAGTGCAAACTGTGAATCTGCCACGGCTTGAATTATGTGCAGCAGTACTAACTGCAAGGTTAGCACGGGAAGTATTGGACACCCTTCAGGTCAATTTTGAGTCTGTTCAATTTTGGACTGATTCTACCATCGTTCTATCTTGGCTTAGTCGAGAGCCCTGCGAATGGAAAACATTCGTAGCGAATAGAACATCGGAAATTCAGCGGTTAACGAAAGAGTATCAGTGGAAGCATGTATCATCCAGAGACAATCCAGCCGATATAATATCTAGGGGTATGGATGCAGATATGTTGCATGCTTGTAAGCTTTGGTGGCATGGACCTGAGTGGCTTAGCTGCGAGGAAAGCGTTTGGCCAGATGATCGATATTGCATTCCGGAAATTGTTCCTGAAGTTAAAGCGCCACGTTAAATATTCCAGTCTTGCGTGGGTACGGATATCTTTCAACGATTTTCCAATCTGATGAAATTGCAAAGGGTCACAGCCTTTTGCCTCCGATTTGTAAGAAATTGTAGTGTTAATAGGGCACAGAGACAATTGGGAAATTTGACCATCGAGGAATTGGAAGGATCCATAAAGGTCTTGGTGAGAGCTGCTCAAAACCAGGAGTTCACTGAAGAAATTCATCTCCTGGCAGCAAAACGCCTAGCCAAACCAAGTGCCCTTCTGAGTCTCAATCCTTTTTTAGATGACCAGGGAATCTTGAGGGTAGGTGGTCGTTTAGGTAAATCGGATCTTCCATTCGACCAAAAACATCCAATATTGTTACCTAGTAATCATGTGCTAACAAGACAAATCATTTTGCACGAGCATTACAAAAATTTGCACGCAGGTCCTCAAGCCTTGTTAGCGGTGATTAGATTGAAATATTGGCCAATCGGAGGTCGTAGAACAATCCGAAAGTTTTTGCGCGAATGTATCATATGTTTCCGCGTTAAACCAACTCTTCACAAGTATTTAATGGGTGACCTGCCACGGTCACGAATCACTCCGAGCAGAGCGTTCACAAATTGTGGTGTTGATTACGCGGGACCATTTAATATAAGGGCCAATAAACTGAGAGGGCATAAATTAGTTAAGGGCTACCTCTGTGTTTTTGTCTGTTCAAGGCGGTTCATTTAGAATTAGTAAACGAGTTAACCACAGTAGCCTTCATGAATTGTTTCAAACGATTTGTTGCACGCCGAGGGGTTTGTTCAAACATATACTCCGATAACGGAACCAATTTTGTAGGTGCTCGCAATGAATTACATGAACTTTTCAAATTCATAGAAAAACAATCAGAAGATTCAAATTTTTATGCCAGTTTTGCGAAAATGTCAATTAAATGGCATTTTATACCAGCCTACTCTCCGCATTTTGGTGGATTATGGGAAGCCGCGGTGCGATCCGCTAAGTATCATTTAAAAGCAGTAGTGGGAAATAATAATCTGTCATTCGATGATTTACATACTATAGTTACACAGATAGAATCATGCTTGAATTCCCGTCCACTCACCCCCCTGTCTGAGAACCCAGAAGATTTAGATGTTCTCACTCCTGGACACTTTCTGATTGGCGCCCCATTAGTGGCTTTACCTCAGGAAGATCTAACTTCACAAAAAACGAGTCGATTAAAAAGATATCATCAGTTGGCTCAAATGGTACAACATTTTTGGTCCAAATGGTCCAAGGATTATCTCTCCCAACTTCAGCAGAGGGGCAAATGGAAAAAATCTCCAACCAATAAATCTATTCAACCAGGGACAATGGTGGCTATACGAGAAGACAATCTGCCCCCCCTCAAGTGGCAATTGGGTAGAGTAGTAAAGGTGCATCCTGGTGCTGACGAAATTGTACGGGTAGTGTCAGTGTTATCGCCCAAAGGTCTAATTAAAAGAGCAGTAGCTAAAGTTTGTCCTTTACCATTTGAGACGACACAAGAGACTTATTGAAAGGCACGAGGAATCTATTTCCAAAAATATTTTTTTGTATTGTATTATGTTTATTCTTATCTCATTCAAATTATTCTTGTACATTGATTTAGTTATTTTATTTTTTCTATTTTTGTAGAATTTTTAAATGTATATTAATGTTGAAAGATAGATTCTTTCAAGGGGGGCGGCATGTTCCGTGCAGAAATCACGGAATGCAAAATAATGTTCATTTGTTCCGCCGTCCACCCCTACGAACTCATATTGGATTCGCCCGATCCCTCTACTGTAGGTACCAAGCAGAGACGTGGGCACGACGAGGTTGGCCGACGCCATTACGACCATTACGACCATCACGACATTACGAGCTAGAACGGCAACACGTCAACATACGTATGGGCATTACAGATTCACATGTATCGCATTAACGGATTAAATATTATTTAGTAAAACTGTGTTTAATTTCGTGTGAATCAAAAATCAGAAAAATTCAGTTTAGTTACATAAACAAAACACCCACCCTAAAAATTTCAAGTTCCTAGGCCTTTCCCTTCGGCAGTTATAATTTTCTATGGTTTCTATGGTTCTGGTCATGCGATCTGGACAAAATGTTGCTTTAATATATCATTCTCGTTTAAAATACAAAAGTTCATCTCGATAGAATCCGTAGTTTCGAAATTATCGAGAATACAAAATTTCAAACGACCGTATTTACGGAACCCCTAGTATAATTCTGCTCATTGATGAACATGCCCGCGGAATTCGCGATCCGAACCTATCCTGGAAATTTCAAGTCCCTAGGCCTTTCCGTTCGAAAGTTATGATTTTCTATGGTTTCTATGGTTCTGGTCATGCGATCTGGGGAAATGTAGCATTCTCCATTAGTATACAAAATTTCGTCACGATCGAATCTGTAGTTTGAAAATTATCAAGAAAACTAAATTTCAAACAACCATATTTACGGAACCCCTAGTATAATTTTGCTCAAGATGAAAGTGATCACAACAATCGAGATCCACACCTATCCTGAAAATTTCAAGTCCCTAGACGTTTCCGTTCAAAAGTTACAATTTTCTATGGTTCTGGTCATGCGATCTGGACAAAATTACACATTTAGCTTGAACACCTCATTCTCCATTAGAGTGCAAAATTTCATCTCGATCGAATCTGTTGTTTCAAAGTAATCAGGAGAACAAAATTTCGAGCTGCCACATTTACGGAATCCCTCGGCGAATTTTGCCCAGTAACGAACTTAACCGCGGCATTCGGGATCTGAACCTACCCTGAAAATTTCAAGTTTCTAGGACATTCCATTCGAGAGTTATCGTGCTTACGGCCGGACGGACGGACAGACTCGAATTTTCCGACAGATTCGTCATCAGTGAGTCGAACATAGTCAATTGAGACCATTTTCGGCTCAAAATTCTAAAAATACGACGAAATGATATAGCCCTCGTGTAAGTAGTACGGAAGGAAAAATTTGGGAACAGCAGAAGTCAGCGAGGAAGACAACAAAAATGGCTCTTCAGGCGGAGAAAGGAAGGTATGGCTATATGTATATAGGGTAAAAAGGGCCGCCACAGAAGAAAAAATTTGACCATTTGACAAAAAGGACGTCATGTATAAACCGGAATTTTGGCCTCAGAACGTAGGTGTGAAGAGATTCGATTTTGAGAGAAACAGAAAATTTCTAGATGATCAGGAGGGAACTTTTCAAGTACATACACAAGAGACCTAAACCCATATAGGAGAGCAGAAACATCAGACAGAACCTACAACAAAATAACGTTCATACACCAAAATGTCCAATCAATTGGTAACTGTATTGATGAGCTTCAGACTTTTATAAGTGAACAAAAAAACTGTGATTTTATCTGTGTTACAGAACACTGGAAAACAGAGTCACAATTACAAATGTTCACACTGGACCATTACCACATGAAGGGGCAGTTATATATGCCAGAGAGGGAATAACAGGACATGAAAGAAATGATTTGAAGAAATTGTCATTGGAAGGAAAGTTTGAATGTGCAGCAGGGGAAATCGAGGTGAATGGGGTAAATATTGTAGTAATATCAATATATAGCCCTCCAGGAAATGCATATGTGCTTATTGATAGGTTGGAAAAGGTTTTGGACATTCTTGTTCAAAAAAATTACGAAAAGCACTGCCGTGAAGGCAGGAGCTTTTGAGCGCTCGTACATGCACCTTGTAGGTAGATTCGCATTCTCCAGTTTTAGAAACCAATTGGAGAGATTTTGACAGCTGTCAAAGAAAATTTTAAATCAACGCGAAAATCCAGACTTCACGTCAGTGCGTTGGTGACCATTTTCTTTTTCGATAATTCGCTAGAATTTTCTACGGTATCTATGGTCTTGGTAATGCGATCTGGACAAAATTATACATTATTCTTCATATGTGTGCGAAATTTCATTTCAATCCAATAAGTATTTTCGAAATTATCAGAAAAAATATAGTTTGAACGGCAATATTTACGGAACTCCTAGTCTAATTTGGCTTATTGATGAAAGTTATCGCGAAATTCGCGATCCGAACCGATCCTGAAAATTTCAAGTCCCTAGGTTTTTCGTTCGAAAGTTATGATTTTCTATGGTTCTGATCATACGATCTGGAAAAAATGTAGCTCGAATATATATCATTCTCAATTCAAATACAAAATTTCGTCAGGATCGAATACATAGTTTTGAAATTATGAAGAAAACCGAATTTCAAACGGCCATATTCACGGAACCCCTAGTCTAATTTTGCTCATTAATGAACGTGAGCGCGAAATTCGCGATCCGAACCTATCCTGAAAATTTGGAGTCCCTAGGCCTTTCCGTTCGAAAATTATAATTTTCTATGGTTTCTATGGTCCTGATCATGCGATCTGGAAAAATGTAGCTCGAATATATCATTCTCAATTTAAATACAAAATTTCGTCACGATCAAATCCATAATTTTAAAATTATCAAGAAAACTGAATTTCAAACGGCCATATTTACGGAACCCCTAGTCTAATCTTGCTCATTGATACTCGTGAACGCCACATGCACGATCCACACCTATCCTGAAAATTTCAAGTCCCTAGGCCTTTCCATTACAAAGTTATAATTTTCTATGGTTTCTATGGTTCTGGTCATGCGAGGTGGACAAAATTCTGCATGTAGCTTGAGTACGTAATTATCCATCTGAGTGCAAAATTCACCTCGATCGCATCAGTAGATCAGAAAAACAAAGTTTCGAGCGGCCATATTTACGGAACCCCTGGGCGAATTTTGCCCAATAACGAACTTAACCGAATAACTTAAATTCGAACCTACCCTGAAAATTTCAAGTTTCTAGGACATTCCGTTCGAGAGTTATCGTGTATACGGACGGACGGACAGACTCGAATTTTTCGACGGATTCGTCATCAGTGAGTCGAATTTAGTCGTTTGAGACCATTTTCGGCTCAAAATTCGAAAAATACAGACATCGTGACGAAATGATATAGCCCTCTTGTAAGTAGTACGAGCGCTCAAAAACAACTGTAAGATAGTTATAGCAGGTGACTTTAACATAGACAACTTTGTAGTATGTCACGAGAAAAACGAGATTTCTTATCACTTATCAATTCATACAATATTTAACATACAATTACAGATTTTACTCGGATCACTCCCACCTCAAAAACAGGAATTGACAACATCTTAACTAATGAAGAAAATTTTTCTTCTCAGGTGTTGCATTCAATGATTTCTGACCATACAGCTCAAAAACTGGATATTCATCTCATCTCTAACCCCACAGGTCAGTTGAATTCAAATGTTTTCTCTTAAGAGGATTCTTTAACCAACAAAACACAGAAAGCTTTATAGACAGCTTGAAAATGGCTTGCTGGACAGAAGTTTACAATATTGGACAATCTGGAGTAAATGACTAGTGGGAAGTTTTCATGAATGTATTCTTGAAGTTCTTCAACAACTCTTTTCCTAAGAAAAAAGTCCTTGAAGGAAGAAAGGATCACGTGAATCTGGAACACTCACCGGACTTGAAGGAATGCAAAAACCGATTGGACATTCTTTATGTATGCAGTTCTGCAGATAATCAGTATAGGGAAGAATACCGTAGAACAAAAATTACGAAAAGCACTGCCGTGAAGGCAGGAGCTTTTGAGCGCTCGTACATGCACCTTGTAGGTAGATTCGCATTTTCCAGTTTCAGAAATCAATTGAAGGAATTTTCGACTGCTGTCAAAAAAATTCTAAAACTTAGGCGAAACTCCAGACTTCATGTCAGTGCTTCAGCTGATCAATTTTTTTTCGATAATTCGCTAGAATTTTCTACGGTATCTATGGTCTTGATAATGCGATCTGGACAACGTAGTTTGAATACATTATTCTTCATCTATATGCGAAATTTCATTCCAATCCAATAAGTAGTTTCAAAATTTTCATAAAAAAAATAGTTTGAACAGCCATATTTATGGAACCCCTAGTCTAATTTTGCTCATTGATGAACGTAACCGCGAAATTCGCGATCCGAACCTATACTGAAAATTTCAAGTCCCTAGGCTCTTCTGTTCAAGTCAGTGCTTTAGGTGACCAATTTTTTTTTCGATAATTCGCTGAAATTTTCTACGGTATCTATGGTCTTGGTGATGCGATCTGGACAAACTTTCGCACGTAGTTTGAATAAATTATTCCTCAGCTAGGTGCAAAATTTCATTCCAATCAAATCGGTAGTTTCGAAATTATCAAGAACAGAATATTTTGAACGGCCATATTTACGGAACCCCTTGTCTAATTTGGCTCATTGATGAACGTGACCGTGAAATTCGCGATCCAAACCCAATCTGAAAATTTCAAGTTCCTAGGCCTTTCCGTTCGAAAGTTACAATTTTCTATGGTTCTGGTCAGGCGATCTGGACAAAAAATTGCTTCAATATAACATTCTCGATTAAAATACAAAATTTCATCTCGATCGAATTCAGATCTACACCTATCCTGAAAATTTCAAGTCCCTAGGCCTTTCCCATCGAAAGTTATGATTTTCTATGGTTTCTATGGTTCTGGTCATGCGATCTAGAGAAATGTAGCTTGAATATATCATTCTCCATAAGTATACAAAATTTCGTTTCCGTTCAAAAGTTACAATTTTCTATGGTTTCTATGGTTCTGGTGATGCGAGCTGAACATAATTTTGCATGTAGCTTGAACGCCTCATTTTCCATTAGAGTGCACAATTTCATCTCGATCGAATCTGTAGTTTTCAAGTAATCAGGGGAACAAAACTTTGAACGGCCATATTTACGGAACCCCTGGTGGAATTTGGCCCATTAACGAACTTAACCGAGGCATTCGGGAACTGAACCCACACTGAAAATTTCAAGTCTCTAAGTTGTTCCGTTCGAGTGTTATCGTGCTTACGGACGGACAGACGAACAGACTCGAATTTTCCGACAGATTCGTCATCAGTGAGTCGAACATAGTCGATTGAGACCATTTTCGGCTCAAAATTCGAAAAATACAGACATCGTGACGAAATGATATAGCCCTCGTGTAAGTAGTACGAGCGCTCAAAAATGTGTTTCAAAATCCATACGAATGTTATTAAAACACTAGCAGGCCCGGCCACGCGTTGCTGTGGCTAAAGTATACGTTGGATTATTATTAACCCTAACCTAACCTTAACCTAACCCAACCCTCACCCATACCATAACCCTTACCTTTATTCTCAGCCTTATTTGGATCTCAAAAGAATTTTCATATTCGTAGGTAGGTATATGTTATGATCAATGTGTGGGATGTTCGATATAGAAAAAAAATACCTCAAAAGTTGGATTGAAACCTCCTTCCTCAATTATGTTTGAACCAAATGATGTCATAGAATGTTTAGATAGAGGTTCTTGTCCTGAAAGTAACGAATTCAAAGGTTCTGGTGGCTTTGTTGCAATTGATTGTTGTTGCAATTTGATTTTTCCATTCAAACAACATAATCTTGGGGGTTCGTTTTGATATCTCAGAGCATTGCAGTATTTCCAAAAGACACCAATATATTGCTAGCATAATCGAATGTGGGATCATATCTAAATGCCAAACTCTCAAAGTTGATCATTTCATTGGATTCTATATTTTGTTGTATCTCGCCTGAGATCGATAATATCGATTCTTCTGGAGCTGGGGCAGATCTTGATTGAGAACCTCTCATTCTCTTTGCTCATTGTCTCGATCATTACGAACACGCCCACAACACAACGATATAATATATCAAACACAGCTTCTGAGCAATTTCTAGAAACACGATAAACTTCACTCACACAAGTGTCAAAATTCTCATGATAAGTAATCTATGATTGTTCGCATTGGTCGGAGGAAAAAAGAAAGCCTTTTTTTCTTTTCCGTACGGTTTTTTCGGGAATATTTCGTTGTATACAGTTTTTCGTGATAATAATGAACACAACTGAAAAAGAATTATGAAATTTGGTGCAGTCGTTTGAACGTGATGCTTTTACATACATAAACCATAGATCCTCTTTTATTAATATAGATTCCATGAAACTGTGAGGAGAGCGGTTGGTATTTTTTCTGAAATGGATTGCTAACAGTTTTTGAAGGGAGTGATCAAAAATGCAAAGAGAAGAGCATTACTATTACTCAATTCTGTAACACACGTAACATCGACGAAAAAAAATAGAACTCATGGTTCAGTACGGACTCGACAATCACTATACAATAAGAATAATAAAGATTCGAACAAACGTTGAATCTATTGTTAATGAAGAAGATGACGCATTTCCATCCTCTAACTACTTTATCGTCAGGACAGTAGGATAAAGATAGCAATTATAAGGCAATCTGTTATTAAGAAATAAGGTAGAGGAATAAATAAATACAGTTCATTTAGAATTTCTTTTTTTTACATGGAAGTTTATTCAATTTGAATGAAAAAGTTGACAACTCAATTTTTGTGAGTCAAAAACCATTTGTTCATGAATTCCATCACCATCATTTTGTTTTTCAGAGTAGGAAAAGATTAACGTGAAATGACGTGAGTAATATAATGGTCAATATAGTGATATTTATACATCTTTCAATAACAAGTTATATAACGTAGTGTTAGTGATATTTATAAAACCTCATTATAAGACTTACAGTAACCAGTACTTTAGGGTATATAATGGGGTACTATAGAAATCTATATCACTGATTTATGGCACTATAGTTGCTTTTATCGTTAGAGAAACATCAAAACACCTTAGAGTAAGATTGGAAACCATTAGAGATGAGTTATACAAATTTACCGGCACCTAAAGCTCACCAAATGTTCATTGGGTAGTATTGAATCGAGCAATATGAAAAAGATTTATTATAATTGTAACCGAAGTATTTACAGAGGTTGGTAGGCATATACTCATCCAAATGCATTCCATAATGTTGAATGAAACAAAATGATGTATGCATGAAAATTTCATAACTACTTTATATAAGATTTGTGAGTAGATGCAGCCAGCGTACTATGAAATCTGGAAACAGCATAAGCATAACCGGTTTGTATCCCTCAAGAATTTTTGCAAAATTTTGTAGTTCATATACCTAATTACTCGATCAGGAAGTGAAAATAATAGGTAAAATCATGAACATATATGCCAAAGCCTATTGATTTTATGTTACTTACCAACTTACCAATAACACCTAATTGACCACTGAACAAGTAATAATTAACACTAAGCCTAATTTAATTTGAATAACAAACAATAATTTTAAGGCCCGGTTTCTTCACATCCGAATAAATAAATTTATCCTATAGTTTTATTCTCAGAATAAGAGAAATCTCCATCTCTTCACTTTCAGTTAGCGCTATTCTTGGAATAAAAAATCCTTATTGAGAAAATAACTTATTCGGTACCAAAAGTCGTAGTTAACGGTTTATTCGACTGATTCGACAGAATAAATACGTCAGCACAACGTTATGTCAGGATTGTCAGGTTAGGTAAGTTAGGTTAGGTTGTTTTGTTTTTCAACGAGTAATACTTTTGTGATTTCGATTGTTGTTTTTTTCTCCATACTTGAATATGTAATTCCGGAACGAGAGTACCTATGTATTTGATGATTTTCCATAAATGGAATGATAATGAACTCTACAATAGATTCGTATTTCAAAACGTACAGCTCAGTTCATTCAAATTGAAATCTTCAGAATCGGACTACTTGGTAAGTATTCAAAAAATCATGTGCCTAGAATAATTCTAGTTTCAAATTTAGTATTCACTTTATTATAGTATTTTTCGATTTTAGGAATTCAAGTCGTGCTGTAGTCCAATGGATAAACTACTTCTTACTCTGAGGTTTCTGGTTTCTGGCAACTGGAGATTTTTATATGTCAATTGGAGACTTTGGAGGAATTAATAAAAGTACTGTAGGGCGTATTATCAAATAAGTGATAGATGATTACTGAACTATTCGATTATTATGTTCATCTTCCACAAACAGATGAAGAACAGGTAGAGGCAGAAGGAAAATTCTATCATAAAACTTGTTTTCCCAGAGAAATAGGAGCCATAGATTGTACACATATAAAGATTCAATCACCTGGAGGAGAAAATGCAGAAGTTTTTCGTAATCGCAAAAGTTTTTTCTCTTTGAATTGCCAAGTCGCTTGTAACGCTGGCTTAAAAATTATAGATTTGGTATGTCGTTGGGCTGGTTCTGCAAATGACAGCCACATATTTGAAAATTCGTCTCAGAAAATAAGACTTGTTAACAGGCAAATGGGCAATGGTTTCTTAATTGCTGATCGAGACTATGCATGTAAACAGTACATCATTACTTCATTAGAAAACACAGAAAATTAAGTCCAAGTCCTTTTTGATGAAGCGCATATCAGAACAAGGAATATCATCGAACGTATGTTTGGAATATGAAAAAGGAGTTTCCAATACTCAGGAAAAAAAACTTGATTCAGTAACATGATAATTTTTTATTCCTCAATCAACTACATGCGCTACAGTTTCGAGGACAATTCTCCTCTTCTTCGGGCTACAACGAAAATGCGCAATTACATCAGGGAAGAAATAGTTATGAGAACACCAAAATATTCCTCCTTTCCCATTTGGGAAACTTATATTTCTTATACTTAACTCATTCAAAAAGGAAAAAAGGAATATTTTAGTGTTCTCATTGTTACATTAGGGAAGAAAGATAAATGAAAACACTAAAATATTCTCTTTTCCTTTTTGAATGAGTTAAATATAAGAAATATAAGTTTCCCAAAAAGGAAAATTTTAGTGTTCTCATAACTCTTTCTGCCCTAATGTAATTGTGCATTTTCGTTGTAGCCTGAAGAAGAGGAGAATTGTCCTCGAAACTGTAGCGCATGTAGTTGATTGAGGAATCAAAAATTGCCACGTAACCGAACCAAGTTTCTTTTCCTGATTCTGATTTTTTGGCAACTTATATAATTTGAATTTCCAATATTAATTATATATTTTGCAATAAGATGTCAGCTTGCATTTGCTCAGAAACTTAAAGTGGCTTGTGCATAACATAGCAATAGATTTCAATTAAGAAATTTTTAAGGGAGACGATACCATTGGGGAATTTACAGAAGATCGAAATAATGAAGATATGAGTGAAGATGGTGACCCTCGTAGTTTTTTTCTTGATTATTTTGCAAATTTATTCATTAATGGTTTGTATAATCAGTAAATATTCTTCCACATAATGTAATTTTCATTTTCCCTTGTGTGTTTATAGGCTTTGCCTACACTCAGATCAATTTTATGATAATAATATTAAAGGAATGAAAGTTTTTTGTCCGAAACCAGATAAACATCAAATGGTAGAAAATAAATTGTATATACACCATACTATCATATGTGAAAAATTACGAAAAGCACTGCCGTGAAGGCAGGAGCTTTTGAGCGCTCGTACATGCACCTTGTAGGTAGATTCGCATTTTCCAGTTTTAGAAATCAATTGAAGAAATTGTTGACTCTGTCAAAAAAATTCTGAAACTTAGGCGAAACTCCAGACTTCATGTCGGTGCTTCAGCTGATCAATTTTTTTCCGATAATTCGCTAGAATTTTCCACGGTATCTATGGTCTTGGTGATGCGATCTGGACAAAATTTTGCACGTAGTTTGAATACATTATTCCTGAGCTAGGTGCATAATTTCATTCCAATCCGATCGGTAGTTTCGAAACTATCAGGAAAAAAATATTTTGAACGGCCATATTTACGGAACCCCTAGTCTAATTTTGCTCATTGATGAACGTGACCGTGAAATTTGCGATCCAAACCCACCCTGAAAATTTCAAGTTCCTAGGCCTTTCCGTTCAAAAGTTAGAATTTTCTATGGTTTCTATGGTTCTGGTCATGCGATCTGGACAAAATATTGCTTCAATATATCATTCTCGATTAAAATACAAAATTTCATCTCGATCGAATCCGCAGTTTCGAATTTATCGAGAAAACAAAATTTCAAACGACCGTATTTACGGAACCCCTTGTATAATGTTGCTCATAGATGAACGTGATCAAGACATTCGAGATCCACACCTATCCTGAAAATTTCAAGTCCCTAGGCGTTTCCGTTCAAAAGTTACAATTTTCTATGGTTTCTATGGTTCTGGTCATGCGATCTGGACAAAATTTCACATGTAGCTTGAACACCTCATTTTCCATTTGAGTGCAAAATTTCATCTCGATCAAATCTGTAGTTTTCAAGTAATCAGGGAAACAAAACTTTGAACGGCCATATTTACGAAACCCCTGGTGGAATTTGGCCCATTAACGAACTTAACCGAGCCATTCGGGAACTGAAACCACACTGAAAATTTCAAGTCTCTAGGTTGTTTTGTTCGAGAGTTATCGTGCTTACGGCCGGCCGGACGGCCGGACGGACAGACTCGAATTTTCCGACGGATTCGTCATCAGTGAGTCGAACATAGTCGATTGAGACCATTTTCGGCTCAAAATTCGAAAAATACAGACATCGTGACGAAATGATATAGCCCTCGTGTAAGTAGTACGAGCGCTCAAAAAAGGAGCAGCTCTTTCGATTGGTGCAAGAGCTAGCTATTTATCCCACTATAAAATTCGAATATGCAAAAAACCATACGTCACATCTAATAAGAATATCTTTCTGATATCTTGGTATTTAACTTTTAAAAATTTGTCGAATGGATATTATTTTCATAATTTAATAATTCTTTCAGTTTTCTCAAATATAAGGCCATTTGGGTGCAATAACCGGCTATGATCCACTTTTATTGTTACTTTTTTTATATTAACAATGAAATATTTTTATATTTAAAATTAGGTCTGAGGATCGTAAATAGCAATAGATATAATTCAAAGTTCAATGAAAAGAATGGTACATACAATTTAAAAAATTAGTGAATAAAAACCCTAATCGAATTCAGATAAACAGCCGTTATTATTCTTTAAAAACCCTAATTACGGATTATCAATTTATTTTTTTTACATCATAATTGATATTCTCTAATTGTTTTCTTTTGATTTCCTCTTCATATAGGAGAATTCCGATTTCTACCTCATCTTTTTCTTTTGGGCACACATATAAGTTGTACCTCTTGTACAATTACTTAGAACCCAAAACCTAACTGAAAATACATGAAATTTCAAATGTAAAATTTTCTAAGGTGTCGACGATATTTAAGGTTAACAATGGTTCACCAACTAGAGAATAGAGTAAAAGTTTTCTTTCCATGTATATTATTCCTCTATTACTTCCAGTTTCAATATTATATGGTTGGCAAAACTGACGAATCTGGCTAATACCAAAGATTAGACTGTTACTCTTTGCGAATAGTTATCTATCAACTAACTGGAAGTGAAAAGACTAGTGTTGGGAATAATCGAGTACTTTCAATAATCGAGTACTGGATGTTCGAGCGATCCCAATAATCGAGCGATTACTCGAGTGATTTTTCGCTCGATCCCCCACCCTCTTCCAGTCCAAGCGGCAAGCTAACGAGTGACGGTTATCTTGTGTACGCAAGTCACAACTCACAACCGTTGATTCATTCGCGGCCACAGAACATATAATATATTCGCGACCAAACGTTCAGTGAGGAATTTTTATTATTTAATATTTAGTAATCTGTGGTTATTATTCAAGTATTTGCTTTCGTTTCACTTTCAACCGTTAGGGATTTTCTCGCACAGTAGGAGCAACATGCGGCCCGGATCGAGAAAACAATCCGCTGTATGGAATTATTTTACAAAAGATGATAAGGATAAAAAGTTTGCTATTTGCAATTTATGCAAAAAAAATGTTGTCTCACTATGGTAGTACAACAAATCTGAAACAGCATTTAAATCGGATACATCCGACGACAGTTTTACGGAATGATCCACCAAGCACAGAAAGTGAAACTGTTTCTTCTGGTAGTGATGGAAACAGTGTTGAATCCAGGGGGGTGCCCGGGGGGGTTCAACCCCCCCCGGAGCATGACCAATACCCCCCCGGAGAAAATGACTATCGCTTGCACATATTATGTTCATCTCGTGCAGTTTGAAAATATCCTATCATAGTTGTGAAAAACGTTATTTGATAATAGTGTAGAAATTAGGTTCGTATGCAAATGCAAACTTACTTGTTTTCTTAGTTCGGTTATTAGCCGCAGGAATACGTCCCGTGCGCGTGCGTGCGCCATCGCCTATCATTTGTGGTCTGGCGCAGTAGCGCGAGTCGTCCGTCGCGGTGTATAAAAGAAGCCTGAAATTTATTTCGTGTCCGTACGCATGCGCCTCTCTTCGGGTTCGGGTA
This sequence comes from Aphidecta obliterata, assembly GCA_963966015.1. Taxonomy (NCBI): domain Eukaryota; kingdom Metazoa; phylum Arthropoda; class Insecta; order Coleoptera; family Coccinellidae; genus Aphidecta; species Aphidecta obliterata. The sequence goes on along the minus strand of OZ014434.1, from coordinate 18,164,407 downwards.
TTTGCGCATGTCATTCGAGATAGATATCTCATTCGTGATTCAACATTCAATTGTTCTGTTCAAACACGTTTTTTAGGAGTTTTAAGTGTGAAAATAAGCGCGTACCATTCGTAATAGATATCTCATTCGTGATTCAACATTTAATTGTCGTGTTCAAACACGTTTCTTAGCAGTTTTAATTGTGAAAATAAGAGCTCTTCTGCAGATAAGTTATAATTCCTAGGATATTTCACAAACATTCGGCTTGGCAGACTAAACGAAAGGTGAGTTTTTGTAAATATTGAAGATTTGTATTCTGATTTCAAAGAATTTTTAGATGGCTGAGAAAAGAAAACAATCTTCAATCCTAGCCTTTGTAAAAAGACAAAAAACCTCTGATGAAAATCAAATTCCAATAATGAAACTGGAAACTACTATGAATTCGGACGAAACATCATACCAAAGTCACGAAAAAGATAAATTAGTTAGTGGGGAACCAGATAAACAACCTCCAGGTTTCAGTTCGAAATTCGAAGTTCGAAATTCACTGACTCATAAATATCAACAAAGTTGGGAATCAAAATTTCAATGGCTCTACTTTGATGAGATGCGAGGAGGTGCTTTTTGCAAGTATTGTGAGATGTTTTCAAAAAATGACCTTGTTTTACAAAAAACTGGTGGAATATTCATAAACACACCGTTCACAAATTTCAAAAAGGCACTTGGTGAAAAATCTGGTAAGTTGAATAAGCATAGTAATTCTGATCACCATAAAAAGAATATGGCAAAAGAAAGACAGAGACAAGCGAATTTGGAAAAACCACTGCACACATTATTGTTTGATAAAAATCAAAGTGATAAAGACTTCAATAGAAACGCTATTTCTGCACTTGTGGAAGGTTTATATTTTTTAGTAAAAGAAGAGATTCCTCATACTACAAAATATGAGCCTCTAGTTAAAAAAGTATTAGTTAAAAGGGATAATACTTTGAAAGACTGGTTGGATAAACAGAGTAGTAGATCAACTTATATGACTAAAGCTACGGCTACTGAATTTTTATATGCGATAGGATCAGTCCTTAAGAAAAAAATGATAAAAGACCTAGAAAATAAATGGTTTTCCCTGATGGCTGATGAATCCACCAATATAAAAAATGAGCCAATTCTAACAATTATCATAAGGTTTCTTGACCAGAATTTTAGAGCAAACGAGACATTTTATTGCATCAAAAAATTAGCGGGAACTGATGCTGAACATATCACCCAAGTAATAATGTCCTCCCTTGATGAAGGCAATTTTGCAATAAATAAACTCTTTTCTATTGCATTCGACAGTGCTGCCAATTTTTCTGGAAATGCGAACGGTGTTCGTAGAAAATTGTCAAATATATCAGGACGAGAAATTCCTTATATACACTGTAAAGCACATGCTCTACAACTTTCAATAACGAATGCAAAAAAACAAGTTTCCCTTCATCAAAAGAATTTTGCATGTTGCTAAAGATATATATATATAAACTCTTTCATAAGTCGCACAAAAGAGAAAGAATTCTGCACGATGTTCAAGCGCTTTCAGAAGACCCAATTCTGAAAATACCAGAAGCAATAGATGTTCGATGGCTTAGTAATTTTAATACAATGAATGCCATAAAAAGGTCATATCGTGCAATAGTTATGACATGTGAACACATTCATAAAGATGAGGGTGATCTGGCATCTTTAGCAGGAGGACTTTTACTGGATTTGACCAAATCCAGCTTCATTTTCAACTTTGTTGCACTCCATGAAACTTTGTTGGCTGTATCAAATCTGAGTAAATCTCTGCAAAAGTCAGATACCAATATTACGTTTTTGCTCAAACTGATTACATCTAGTATAAACCATCTGCAAGACATCACAAAAGACGTTTCTAATTTAGCAGAAAATAGTGCGATTTTATCTGTATATAGAAAGTTGATTCAAGATACTGAAGAAATTAGAAAAATTGATAAACATGAGCCTCCAGCTACCACAGCGAAGAAGTTTAAGAGTTTTTTAGAAGCTCTAATTGACAATATGACTAATAGATTTAATAAAAATTCAACGGAACTAATGAATCTGAGCTCAAAATTCAAGAATGCCTAGGATTTTATAACGTTATCCAGCAACGAAATCGAATCTTTGTGCAAAATATTGGATCTTGAATTTGAGCCTGTGTGGAATGATGTCCAATCATTCCAATATTTTGCCAAAGAATTGGCGAATGATGCTGATCTCATGCAGTCGATTTTTGAATCGAGTGCTGGTTATAATATTGAAGGTAATGTGTGAAAAACTTTTATGTGTTCCAATTTCCACTGCTGGTGCTGAAAGGTCTTTTAGTGACATGAATCGAATAATGACCGATTTAAGGAATCGTATGGGACCAGAAACGTTAGATACATGCATGCGAATCACAAGTGAAGGGCCAGATGAATTAACAGAAGATTTGGTTGATCAAGTAATTCAATCTTAGGCGCAAGCTAAACAACGAAGAATTGCTCTAATTTAATTTTTAGCATTTGGTGCAATGTTTCCGATTATAGTTCCTTTTCAGTTTATTATATTTTTTACTCGTTTTATGAGTAATGTGACATATATTTACCTGATTTTTGTTTATCCATGTTCTTTTTCATGTTCTCTAATGTTTTTTACTTATTTTGTGTTGAAATCTTCAAGAAGTTGTATTGAAATATAATAAATACCTTATAATTAACTTTCGTTTATGTTTTGATACATTTGCGCCTGATGCAATCATTTATCATTCGAGCTTAGATAAAAGAATTACAGAAACACTACCTATATGATTATCTAAATATATAATATGCATTAAATTTGATTCTTCACAAAATTCCTTCTACAAAAAAAATCAGGTGAAAAACGTTCCGCTCCAAATTCCCTACTAGGAAGCTGTCGTCTTAATCGTTATGCACTTGAACCAACTTTCATATTGTCGCACAAAAACCAAAACGAATTTTCGACGACCCCCCCGAGATGTTGGAAATCCCCCCCGGAGAAAATTGTCTGGATTCAACACTGGATGGAAACATTCCAAATTTAGCGGTTCCTGCAACTTCAAGAAATGCGGACTCAGCTATACCGTCAAAGCGACCAGCTAAACAGCTGAAACTTTTTGGCACCACATCTGAAAATGTTCTTTCAGAACAAAAAAGAGCAAAAATTGATTCGAAATTAATAAAACTCATCACAAAGGATTTCCAACCAATATCTATTGTAGAAAATGAAGGGTTTTTAGAGTATACAGCTGAGCTGCAGCCCCTTTATAAAGTACCCAACAGAAAAAAAATTACAAAAGATATCCTACCTAAACATTATGTTGAAGCAGTGGAGCTGTTGAAAAATATTTTAAGCGACGTGAAAAATCTGGCAGTAACTACTGATATGTGGACCTCGGACAAAAGTTACATAACTATAACAGGTCACTTTATTCATGAAGATAAATTAAAGTCTAGAGTTATTTCCACCAAAGAAATGGTTGTTAATCATACCGGTGAAAACATTGCTGCCTCACTAAGAGAAACTTTTGATGAATGGGACATTACGAATAAAATCGTAACTGTGGTGTCAGATAACGGAGCGAATGTAAAAAATGCCATCACTGAAGTATTGCGAATGCATCACCATCCATGCGTAGCACATACTTTAAATTTAACGGTGCAGGACCTTTTAAAATGGGACGAAACTTTGAGCGGTGTTCTGAGAAAATGTCGATCTCTCGTTGGCCACTTCAAGCATAGTGTTAATGCAGCGAATAAGCTGAAGAGTGTACAGGAACAATTAAATTTACCTGTACTCAAAGTAAAACAAGATGTGCCGACTCGTTGGAACCCTTGTTATTTGATGATAGAGAGATTGTTTCAAATAAAAGATGCTCTCAGCATCACAACCTACAAACATCAATTGACTTTTTAGGTCCTCACGACTGGAAAATTTTGAAGGACTGCCTCAAACTCCTCAAACCTGCGAATGACTTAACTATCGTTTTCTCAGGTGAGAAGTATCCAACCATGTCACTGATCATTCCGTTAGTTAGAGGATTACAAATGTCCTTAATGGAGGTGAAGCTCGAGACAGAAGTCGGAGATATTCTCAAAAAACAATTTTTGGAATTTGTTCATCGTCGATTGGGAAATTACGAATCGAACAGAACAGCAGCAAAGGCCACATTTTTGGATCCGAGATTTAAGAAATTGGGACTCGGTAACAAAGATCTGGCCAATAACACGGAGAGACTGCTAACGGAAGAATTGAGTGCAATGTTTTCTCGGCATAACCGCAATCAAGAAATCGAAGTTCCTAGGAACAGAGAGATCAATATTGAGAGCTGTGATAATACCGATAATAATGCGAAGGATGATATCTGGAGACATTTTGACAGAACCGCTGCTGAATTCAAAACTTACAGTACGCCTTCGTCAACCTCCACAATAATAATAAAGCAATACATGCAACTCCCATTATTAGACAGAAGGAAGGATCCTTTGGCGTTTTGGAGTGAATATAAAAATGTATTTCCTGAGCTATATGATCTGTCCCAAAAATATTTATGCATACCCCGCTCTTCAGTTCCATCCGAAAGAGTTTTCTCCAAGACGGGACAGCTCACAAATATGAGGAGGAATAGACTTTCACCCAAAAATCTGGACAAGATAATATTTCTCAATACTGAACAATGAGTATGTACTCCAGAATGAGAGAATAAGCTACCAAAGAATCTATTTTTGTTTTCATTAGAAACATTTCTTTTTCGTTCTATTTCATAGTTATACCTACATATATATTTTTTCCATTATTCTGTTGAAATTTTAAGTGTGTTAATTTTGTGATATTTTTAATATTTTTATGAATAAATACTTCAGAATGACGTCTTCGTTTTTTTACATTTTAGATATATTTGAGCTTTTAGACTGAGCACCTCACCACAAGCATAAAAGAGTAAATGGGTAAAAGACCTTATCGACACCGTTCTCAACAATTGACTTCTCTGCCTTTCGCACGATTCCATTGATCGACAACCTGTCTCGTTGGTTGTTGAAAATATTTCAAGCGATTATTCGCTCGAGCCAGTTCAACAAGTAAGCACCGTGCCTGTTCGAGCGATCGAGTGATGTGCGAGTGAGTTCAGCGTATAGTCAAAGAGTAGGAAACTCCTACTCTTTGGTATAGTCACTCGAATTATTTCCGTGAGTGATTATTGCCTAGTACTCATTGGGATCACTCGAGCGGTTTTTTCGATAATCGAGTAGTGTCGGTTATTTTGATAATCGAGTACTCGAGCAGTTTTTAACTCGAGCAGTCCCAACACTAGAAAAGACGCTAATAGGCTATTCTCGGAATAGGAAGTATATCTTCATTTATGAGACCGATAGTTATTCTCCTGGTAGTGGTTATTTATTCGGATGTGAAGAAACCGGCCCTAATTCTAATACTTTTTCGCGTATGAGAATGGAAGTTTTCACCATCAATTGTTTTGCTTTCTCTGTCAAAAACCTTCTCTGATCACTAATTTGAATTTGAGAGTCACAGAAAATTCTTTATTTGTTTTTGTTTTCTATCTTTCATCTGTGCTTGGCTGCAATGGCCAGCTACACATTGAACATTTTTCGCAAACTCTATCATTTTCAACCCACGTCTAGACAATTACAACGTCCATGACCTAGCCGAGATTTGAACATGTTTTTTCCTCATAGAATCTGCATTTGATATATTGAAGAACGATTTTCACATTGTATAGGGAAAAATCACGGAGTGGGCGACATCTACTTTTAATCGTTTGAACTACCCGAGTGGTGAACAACAAACTAACGTGTGTGTGTTTATATGGGAAAAGTGTGAAATATTTGTATGATTTTGAGTCATTTATGTATCGAAAGTGAATATTTCGATGATAATTTATGGACAATTGTTTCAAATAAACTGTATACCAGCTTAAAACGCATCGGATTGTAAGAGGTTCGAAAGTTATAATTTTCTATGATTCTGGTCATGCGATCTGAACAAAATTTTGCATGTAACTTGGCAATTTCGTTCTCCATCTGAATGCAAAATTTCATTTGCATAAAATCAGTAGTTTCGAAGTAATCAGAAAAACAATATTTCGAACGGCCATATTTACGGAACCCCTGGTCGAATTTTGCCCAATAACGGAATCATTCGAGATTCGAACCTACTCTGAAAATTTCAGGTCCCTAGGCGTTTCCGTTCGAAAGTTATGATTTTCTATGGTTCTGGGAATGCGAACTGGACAAAACTTTGCATGTAACTTGAAATTTTCATTCTCCATCTGAATGCAAAATTTCATTTCGATCAACTCTGTAGTTTCGAAGTAATCAGGAAAACAAAATTTCGAACGGCCATATTTACGGAACCCCTGGTCGAATTTTGCCCAATTACGAACTCAACCGCAGCATTCGAGATTCGAACCTACTCTGGAAATTTCAAGTCGCTAGGCCTCTCCATTCGAAAGTTATAATTTTTTATGGTTCTGGTCATGCGATCTGGATAAAATTTTGCGTGTAACTTGAAAATTTCATTCTTCATCTGAATGTGAAATTTCATTCTGATCGAATCAGTAGTTTCGAAGTAATGAGGAAGACAACATTTCGAACGGCCATATTTACGGAACCCTTGGGCGAATTTTGCCCAATAACGAATTTAACCGCGGCATTAGAAATTCAAACCTATTCTGAAAGTTTCATTCTCAATCTGAATGCAACATTTCATTCCGGTCGAATGAGTAGTTCCGAAGTAATCAGAAAAACAAAATTTCGAACGGCCATATTGACGGAACCCCTGGTCGAATCTTGCCCAATAACGAACTTAACCGCGGTATTCGAGTTTCGAACCTACTCTGAAAATTTCAAGTTTCTAGGTCATTCCGTTCGAGAGTTATCGTGTATACGGCCGGACGGACAGACTCGAATTTTTCGACGAATTTGTCATCAGTGAGTCGAACCTTGTCGTTTGAGACCATTTTCGGCTCAAAATTCGAAAAATACAGACATCGTGACGAAATGATATAGCCCTCGTGTAACGAGCGCTCAAAAAATAGTTCGAACGGCTATATTTACGGAACCCCTAGTATAATTTCGATCATTGATGAACGTGAACGTGAAATTCGCTATCCGAACCGATCCTGGAAATTTCAAGTCCCTAGGCCTTTCTGTTCGAAAGTTATGACTTTCTATGGTTTCTATGGTTTTGATCATGCAATCTGAAAGAAATTGAGCTCGAATATATTATTTTCAATTCAAATACGAAATTTCGTCACGATCAAATCCATTGTTTTGAAATTATCATTAAAACCGAATTTCAAACGGCCATATTTACGGAACCCCTTGTATAATTTTGATCATTGATGAACGTAACCGCCAAATTCGCGATCCAAACCTATCCTGAAAATTTCAAGTCCCTAGGCCTTTCCGTTCGAAAGTTATGATTTTCTATGGTTTCTGTGGTCCTGATCATGCGATCTGGAAAAAATGTAAATCGAATATATCATTCTCAATTTAAATACAAAATTTCGTCACGATCAAATTCATAGTTTCGAAGTTATCGAGAAAACTGAATTTCAAACGGCCATATTTACGGAACCCCTGGTCTAATTTTGCTCATTGATGAACGTGACCGCGACATTCGAGATCCACACCTATCCTGAAAATTTCAAGTCCCTAGGTCTTTCCATTAAAAAGTTATAATTTTCTATGGTTTCTATGGTTCTGGTCATGCGATCTGGACAAAATTTTGCATGTAGCTTGAACACGTCATTATCCATTTGAGTGCAAAATTTCAACTAGATCGAATCTGTAGTTTCGAAGTAATTAGGAGAACAAAACTTCGAGCGGCCATATTAACGGAACCCCTGGGCGAATTTTGCCCAATAACGAACTCAACCGCGGCATTCGAGATTCAAACTACCCTGAAAATTTCAAGTTTCTAGGACATTTCGTTCGAGAGTTATCGTGTATACGGCCGGACGGACGGACAGACTCGAATTTTTTTACGGATTCGTCATCAGTGAGTCGAACATAGTCGTTTGAGATCATTTTCGGCTCAAAATTCGAAAAAATACAGACATCGTGACGAAATGATAAAGCCCTCGTGTAAGTAGTACGAGCGAAACGGAACAGGAAATTTTTTGACAGCTGTCAAACAAATTTTCAAACTGAGGCGATAATCCAGACTTCAAGTCAGTGCTTTAGGTGAGCAATTTTTTTTCGATAATTCGCTAAAATTTTCTACGGTATCTATGGTCTTGGTGATGCGATCTGGACAAAATTTCGCACGTAGTTTGAATACATTATTCCTCACCTAGGTGCAAAATTTCATTCCAATCAAATCGGTAGTTTCGAAATTATCAGGAACAGAATATTTTGAACGGCCGTATTTACGGAACCCCTAGTATAATTTTGCTCATAGATGAACGTGATCACGACATTCGAAATCCACACCTATCCTGAAAATTTCAAGTCCCTAGGCCTTTTCGTTCGAAAGTTATGATTTTCTATGGTTTCTACGGTTCTGGTCATGCGATCTAGAGAAATGTAGCTTGAATATAGCATTCTCCATTAGTATACAGAATTTCATCACGATCGAATCTGTAGTTTGGAAATTATCAAGAAAACTGAATTTCAAACGACCATATTTACGGAACCCCTAGTATAATTCTGCTCATAGATGAAAGTGATCACGACAATCGAGATCCACACCTATCCTGAAAATTTCAAGTCCCTAGGCGTTTCCGTTCAAAAGTTACAATTTTCTATGGTTTCTATGGTTCTGGTGATGCGAGTTGGACAACATTTTGCATGTAGCTTGAACACCTAATTTTCCATTTGAGTGCAAAATTTCATCTCGATCGAATCTGTAGTTTCAAAGTAATCAGGAAAACAATATTTCTAGCGGCCATATTTACGGAACCCCTCGGCGAATTTTGCCCAATAACGAACTTAACCGCGGCATTCGAGATTCGAACCTACCCTGAAAATTTCAAGTTTCTAGGACATTCCGTTCGAGAGTTATCGTGTATACGGACGGACGGCCGGCCGGACGGACAGACTCGAATTTTTCGACGGATTCGTCATCAGTGAGTCGAACATAGTCGTTTGAGACCATTTTCGGCTAAAAATTCGAAAAATACAGACATCGTGACGAAATGATATAGCCCTCGTGTAAGTAGTACGAGCGCTCAAAAAGGGTAGCCAAACCGATTTTGAAAACTTTAGACCAATAAGCCTATTACCATAATTTGCTAAAATATTCGAAACATATAACGTATGTAACAGAGTTATGGAATTCATGTTGATGTGTGATAGACTAAGCAGTTCCCAGCATGGATATCAGAAGCATAAATCAACACAAACTGCTGTATTCCAGTTTCTTCAGTATATATTGGATTCTTCGGAGGATGATGAGCTCTCACTTGGTATACTTCTTGACCTATCAAAAGCTTTTGACAGTCTAAATCACAGTACCTTACTTGACAAGCTAGAGAGGTATGGTATAAGAGGACCAGCACTTAAGTGGTTTGAATCATACTTGACCAACAGAAAACAAATGGTAGTACTGAACTGAGATGACCAAATGGCAAGATCTGATTTTGGAGATGTTCAACTTGAAGTACCTCAGGGGAGCATAAAAGGACCGGTTCTGTTCATTTTGTATTTGAATGATCTCGAAGAGATAGAAAATAATAACTGCAGATTGACAAACTTAATAATCTTACACTGAATGTGAATAAGACTAGTGCTGTCCTATTCAGAACAAATCATGCACGCTTTGAAAGTCCAAATGAGTTAGGTCTTGCAGCAGCCCCCTCCACATAACCAATGATACCAAATTTCTTGGATTGTATATTGACAGCACACTCTCTTTCGATAGTCAAATTGAGTAGGTACATAAGCAAGAAACTAAATTCAGTTGTTTACTCCATGAGAATTATGAGTCAATACATAGACATGAAAACACTGAAGATGGTACCATGCTAACTTTGAATCAGTGATCAAATTTGGCATTATTTTTTATGGATATGGTAGGGGTAGTGAAAGGATTTTCATTATTCAGAAAAGAGCTCTTCTTAGAACGATGTTGAAATTGAATCGTATGGAAACCTGTAGAGGAAGGTTCAGAGCAAATGGGTTACTAACTTTCAGGGGGGTGTACATTCAGGAGATCTTGTTGTTTTTCTTCAAAAACACTCTTATCTTTGAAGGCTGTATACCAAAGAATAATTACAGAACACGCAATCAATGCTACAAGTATCCAAGACATAGGCTAGCCATGACAGAAAGGTCCATACTATAAATGTATAAAAATCTACAACAAGTTACCAAATAGGATTAAAATAAAGAAAAATATCAAAGAATTAAAAAAAAATGTGTCTAAGCTACTTTTAAGCATGGAACCTTATGAAATGGATGATTTTTTGAATTGTTGAAGTTAGAATTGAATTGTTATGTTTATTGACGTTATTTTGTTTAAATAGTTGTTTACAGTCGATGTATGCGATTTTTTCCTCGAAATAAAGATTATTATTATTATTAAAACCTTACAAAACTGCTGTAACATACTTCATCGGACATTCTTCCTTTGAAGAAACATGGATATTGCATTTGTGTTACAGCTACAAAATGGGACCTAACATATCACTCTTGGTAACCACTCAATTATATTCTAAGTCTGAAGAATTAAGGATTTGTTCAGAGTATTCTCAAAATTCATTGTGAATTTAATGGATAATATTAAATCGATTTAGGATACACCAGAATTTAGAAACCGATTAGGATTTTTTCTGCTTCAGATGAAGACACCCCAGGCAGTTCAGTACTTTATGTTAATTTTTCATTTGCTGTTATCGAAAAAAAGAGTTTCTACCTTGTGGGGATTTAGGATGTCTGATTGCCACCTTAATGACTTCTCCAATTCTTATAACTAGTGAGTATCCAGTATTTAGCCTTGTTTTTCCAAAGAAACAATTCTTATAGCATTTTCATTTGTGATAAAAGAGCTAATTTACAAGATTCTCAGTTGACTTAATTATATCTATAACAAAATTATAATCTAAAACATAAAATATATCTGTTAAAATTCCATAACAATAAAATTCTGCTTCAACTATGACATATGAGGCACCATATCACAAGATCTTGTGTTTTGAAGTAAGCACTGGATTTCATGGGTAATTCAACACTATCCTCAAATTTGTTGTGATGTGGGCAGTAAGGTACCTCAATATTGTATAAAAAGTTGTACTTACATCACAGTCCATTGTCATTAGTTTACATTCCCATATCAGCAGTAGTTGACATAATGTCTACAGTTAACAGTAAACTGCGGAACTGTTCTCCTGCAATATTCCTCAGCTTCCATGATTTGTTTTTACTCAGCTCACAGTTCAATGAAGTGTATGGTTATCATCCCCATAACGCTAGCTCTGATCAACAGATTTGGCATTTATGTTTGTCTTTCCTTTTGGAATCAGCTCAATAATGTTTCCCATTCTCTTCCAACCAGACATATGAAATATTCATGTTCTGGATGATTTGTGAGTGATTTGTTGTATTTCCAAGCATTGTAGGACATCAGAATGGCCTCTTTGTTATAAATATTCCCAGAGGTTTTAGAATCAATTGGGAATGAATCTGCAATGCAAAATGACATTGTCATAAAGAAATCTTATGTTTTTCATTCAACGAATAATATAAATGACGGTTAATGAAAAACTACTTGATCTGTCTGACTGTCCCATGCATCACATATGATGCTGAGGATTTTCGCCAGAGTCGTATGTGATTCATTGAACGTTCAAGATAAATATGGCTAATATTTATGAACGCTGCGGTGTGGTCGGTTTATAAGGGCTGAACGTCTTGTATAAGTATATATATTGGTAACCTCAATCATAATGAATCATACGTGATCCAAGAAACGTCAGCATCAAGCCTTCCACTGGACTTAAATTATCTCAACATGAACACTTCCTTAATATCGAATTGTTCATTTTTGTAGAAAAAATATACAAAAAGAAAAGAAAGTTCAATGATTCTCCTTGAAGACAGAAGGCTTTTTTATAAGCATTGCCTTCAGTGGACACTTGCTTTGTACGATTGGCTGCAAATAGTGTGGACATGGCATGTAAAAAAAAATTACAATGGGGACAGTCAACGTGTTAAAAGAGATACTAATAATCTTAGGTGTCCCCCCTTTCCTGTCATCCCCAAAATATAACATTACTTAGTTATTGATGAAAATAGGGCAGATTTTGAGGAATGAATTTACTGAACAGATACTACAAATTGAAACTAATGATGATTCTTCAAAATATGAAATAGAAAAAATATTAAACAATCAATTTTACAGTTAGGAACGTTTTGGTTTATTCTATAGAGAATAATTTAATTATAATTTTTAGTTATCAAATTCTGAAAGCAATAAAATTATTGTTCACATTCTAGGCCACATCTAGTATGTAGCCAATTACTAGTGTTATATTATCTATCTCTATTATTCTACAAATAATCGATGTTTTTGACCTAAACCGAACGTGAAGTTTTTTAAGGAAATTTGGCTGACTTACAGATTTTCTGCGTTGAGATCATAATGAACGGTTCATCAAAATTAATAAAACATTCAAGGGTGAATAATATAACTCGAAGATGAACCTCTTACAATTACAGAATGCCAAACAATCAACAATTTTTGGTTGACGAACAAACGTAGAGAACATGTATCTACTTCTACTAGGATCTAGGATCTAGGATCCTCAGATTCCTCAGAATAGTCATTAGTCAGAATTCTATCGGCTTTGCTTTAGTGTTGACTGTTGGGCGATACGTATCGATATTTTACTTACTGTATCGATACTTTTCGTTACGATATTCGATATTTTGTATCGATACTTTACTTACCGATACTGCATGGTGTGTATCGGTGGTCGAGTATCGAAATAATAAAATAAAATTTGCTTGCGTCTTTTCCGAATAGACCAGGCAATAGAGATTTTTTCGTGACAAAAATCGTAGAAGAAATCCGCGAGTGGGGGGTTACGTGGGGTGGTCCGTGGATGTTCAGTGATATGTTTTCGACTCGCAAATATCATTACTTTTCTTGTAATTGCGAAGAAACACCAAAAAAAAGGGTGTTTTTTGAGCGCTCGTACTACTTACACGAGGGCTATATCATTTCGTCACGATGTCTGTATTTTTCGAATTTTGAGCCGAAAATGGTCTCAATCGACTATGTTCGACTCACTGATGACGAATCCGTCGGAAAATTCGAGTCTGTCCGTCCGGCCGTCCGTCCGTCCGGCCGTCCATCCGGCCGTCAGCACGATAACTCTCGAACGGAATGTCCTAGAAACTTGAAATTTTCAGGGTAGTTTCAAATCTCGAATGTAGTTTCGAATCTCGAATATGGTCGTGTGAAATTTAGTTTTCTTGATAATTTCCAAACTACAGATTCGATCGAGACGAAATTCTGTATACTAATGGAGAATGTTATATTCAAGCTACATTTCTCTAGATCGCATGACCAGAACCATAGAAAACATAGAAAATCATAACTTTCGAACGAAATCGAAAAAAATTGATCCGCTGAAGCACTGACATGAAGTCTGGAATTTCGCCTAAATTTCAGATTTTTTTCGACAGCTGTCGAAAATTCCTTCAATTGATTTCTAAAACTGGAAAATGCGAATCCACCTTCAAGGTGCATGTACGAGCGCTCAAAAGCTCCTGCCTTCACGGCAGTGCTTTTCTAAATTTTTTTAGTTTTTTGCTTGTAAAATCTGAACCAGTGCTAATACTTTCAACAGACGAATTGTAGAGAATGAAAAGATGAAAAAAAAAATGAGTGCTAGTGCAACTCAATCGGGTTATCATTACCGGAGTAAAGCCGGAAAAACCGTGAAAATCAGCGTTTTTTCAAATCCTCATAACTCGGCCAATTTCCAAGTTGTAGCGCTGGCTTTCCAAATGAAAGTAGTGGTTAATATATACTTCAAGTGTGCATAACCCAGACGTTGTCCGATAAATAGTTTTTGCGTAATTGCGATTTGAATTATTTAAGGCACTATTTTCCGGAAGAGCTGGATGCTTCGGAAGTAGTCCGACTTCAATTTACAAAACGGAATTTGAAAGAAGAAGTATAGTACTACAAAACGGCAAACTTGATTTTTCGTTAAAATGTTGCAAAATAGGTTTTCTTCTACGATTTGTGTCACAGAATAACCCTTTATCTGCTCTATTGCCTGGTCTACACGTGAATTCAGAAAACTCAAATCGTTCCGTTATTTTGTTCTAACAATGAATATGAAAAAGGACCATAAGCGGTTACAAGTTACATTTTTATGGCTTCGCCACATCTGATTTTTTGTAGAAATCTCTCAAAAGTACGAGTCGTTTGAAAAACTCGAAAAGCCCTTAAAAAACACATTCAAGAACGAAACGCAAAATATACACAAAAATATCCAATTCTGACATAAATTCGTCTAACATAAAAATTTAATATTAGTGAAGATAGTTTCAATCAAAAATATGCATTTCATTAATCTACTATGAATACTGTGATCTTCCATATCTGGGTTTGAATAAAACAATGCGGGTTAATTTCATATTGCAGTATTAATTCATTTTTCATACAAATCATAACAATAATGTTGAATTTATAACTTCAGAAAGACACAAAATAAATGAGCAATCTAATATGAATATGAATAAATATCTCAGATCGTTTCAACAAATTGTTCGTGTTTCGATCTTTTTAGGGAATTACCAAAATGAAAAGGGAGATTGTTATTGATGAGAAGGAACTCCAATTCTATAACAGAAAGATGAGTATTTTGTTTGTATTTTTATTATATTAGGGGACGAGACGGACAATAATTTTACGACAGTCATAAACTTCCTCGGAAATTCTCCGCTACACAACTTCAGGACAGTTTTGATAAACCGAAAATATGACAAAAAATAATTCATGGTAGTCCTAAAATTTGTTTTTTTTTACAGTACGAAAGTATCCGATATTTAATGTATCGATATTTAACGTATCGATACTTTCGAAGCGATACGTTTCAGTATCGATACTACTTGATTCGATATAATACGATCCAGAGTATCGATACTTTACGAAGTATCGCCCAACACTACTTTGCTTCCGATTTCATAAACAATAAGCATAACATAACCTAACTAAACGTTCTGAACCAGAGAGATGGCAGCATAGATAAAGGCATAGATAAAGGAATGTACTGTTATGGTTCAATTTTTGATATTAATAATATTAAATTTTTGTGAAAGAACCACTAACAATATTAAAATAATTTTGTGTTTCGATTTTTCTTTTATTCTTCCCGCGACTCTTGTTAAGAGGGTTCTCAAGGTGCACAAATAAAATAATTTTTTTTTACAACAACTTATTATTTAAATTCAATAAACTAATAACCTAACTAAACTTTCTAAACCAGAGAGATGGCAGCATAGATAAAGGCATAGATAAAGGAATGTACTGTTATGGTTCAATTTTTGATATAAATAATATTAAATTTTTGTGAAAGAACCACTACCAATAATAAAATAATTTTGTGTTTCCATTTTTCTTTTATTTTTCCCGCGACTCTTTTCAAGAGGGTTCTCAAGGTGCACAAATAAAATAATTTTTGTTTACAACAACTTATTATTTAAATTCAATAAACTAATTCTAATAATTTTATAAATTCTAAATTATTACTCCTTTTGAACAAGATCTAAATTAAAAACTCACAGTGAACAGCTCACTCTAAATATAGTTCATCAAAATGCAAGCTTCAAATTTCTCCTCCGTTTCGTAGAAAATATCTTGGAATTTAGTGATTGATATTAAAAGATGTATTTCCTCAGGTTCCACTTATATTTCTGGAATGAGCAGTTGGGGCAGTTTTATTCCACAGTTTTCTTCTAAACTATGAAGTCGGCAGTGAGTATACTGCAGTTTGATTCCGGTATCTCCTTCATGATGTCAGGCTGCATAAATCTTCGATAATCTTTCGTTTTCAAATCTCAATTTTAATAAAACTTTTTGAAAAAAAAATTTCTATCATGACATTTTTCTGCCGTCTAAAAATCAGCTTCCTTAATTCTAATAATCTTACAACAATTTCTATGGTAACATTTTAAATAATTTGAGCCCTCTTGAAAAAGAAAATTCATATTTTAATCATTCATCGAATTTTGTTTTGGTGATATATTTTGAATTTATTTTTCATTCTTGGATTTCCATGACAGTACATTCCTTTATCTATGGATGGATGGCAATACCAAAGATTAGACAACAAGATGGATCACTCCGCTTTTACGCCTGTTCACTATCCTATATATGACCTTGAGTTCATCTGCAAATAGAGAGGGGTGAATCGGAGAGAGACAACCACTTCTATATAAGTTTATGATTTTTGAATTTTCAAATAATCTTAACCTCAACATTTACTAGGGTTAGACGCAGCAATATGATTATTGAAACAGAATGAGGACATTTTTAGGATTTCATTCTATTGAATCTATTTCCCAAATGTATTAATGATACACCTTTTATGTTGGCTGCTTTTTGAGCGCTCGTACTACTTACACGAGGGCTATATCATTTCGTCAGGATGTCTGTATTTTTCGAATTTTGAGCCGAAAATGGTCTCAATCGACTATGTTCGACTCACTGATGACGAATCCGTCGAAAAATTCGAGTCTGTCCGTCCGGCCGGCCGTCCGTCCGTATACACGATAACTCTCGAACGGAATGTCCTAGAACTTGAAATTTTCAGGGTAGGTTTGAATCTCGAATGCCGCGGTTGAGTTCGTTATTGGGCAAAATTCGCCCAGGGGTTCCGTTAATACGGCCGTTCAAAATTTTATTCCCCTGATTACTTCGAAATCGTAAGTACGGTCCTTTGAAATTTTGTTTTCTCGATCATTTCGAAACTACGGATTCGATCGAGATGAAATTTTGTATTTTAATCGAGAATGATATATTAAAGCAATATTTTGTCCAGATCGCATGACCAGAATCATAGAAACCATAGGAAATTGTAACTTTTGAACGGAAAGGCCTAGGAACTTGAAATTTTCAGGGTGGGTTGGGATCGCAAATATCGCGGTCACGTTCATCAATGAGCAAAATTAGACTAGGCGTTCCGTAAATATGGCCGTTCAAGATATTATTTTCCTGATATTTTCGAAACTACTGATCGAATTGGAATGAAATTATGCACCTAGCTGAGGAATAATGTATTCAAACTACGTGCAGAATTTTGTCCAGATCGCATCACCAAGACCATAGATACCGTAGAAAATTCTAGCGAATTATCGAAAAAAAATTGATCAGCTGAAGCACTGACATGAAGTCTTGAGTTTCGCCTAAGTTTCAGAATTTTTTTGACAGCTGTCGAAAATTCCTTCAATTGATTTCTAAAACTGGAAAACGCGAATCTACCTACAAGGTGCATGTACGAGCGCTCAAAAGTTTCTGCCTTCACGGCAGTGCTTTTCGTAATTTTTAATTCCATAGATGTGAATTTGAAATAACTATTTGTATACAATTATAGATTAATGGTTGAAATACATGACTAGAGAATGAAAAGGATCTGATAAAATAAAGATCTAGATATAGTTTCTTTTCATAGAGAAATTTGTTTCTTGTAGAACATATTTTTGAATTGAAATACATATTAGCTATGTAAGCAATATAGACCTGAAGTCTGCAGTAATAAAATTAATTTTCAAAATCTTATGTTTGTAGTTGCCATCAGATATCGAGGGACAAAACCAAATTCTGCTTAATCAAAACTAGTTGAAATCGTGAACATACAAATTGTGTTTTTTAAAAAAGTAAGATGTCATTATTGGAGGTAATGATCATGAACGCAGTTCAAAATACATACTTGCAGGTTCTCATTTCTCAGAAAGTTGAATTTCCTAGATATTATGTTCTATATGTTTGTTCAAGGAAACCATTCTACACTAACCACCGAGAGTTATGCGATATAAACCATTCAGAAGGGGTGAAAAATGCAAATTTTAATATAAGAATTATGAAATAGGATATGAAGAAAATGCTGAGCAATTCAGTCATCTAGAAAACCAGGAACCAGTGGCTAGTTGTATTCCATTAAGTTGAAATTTTCTCAAATGTATTATATTCATAGTAGGTACCTAGTTATATTGAAAAATAAAGATTGTAGATAGTTGTAACCTGATATCGAATAAAAAATCGAGGCAACTAAATAATTGGAGATTTATTGATGATTAAATAATGCATAATATAGTACAAGTAGTTGTAGTACCTGATTATTTCAATATAATGTATGAATTTCACATTTACTTCACCTATAAGTTAAAGAGTTAATTCGTTTGCAACTCAATTTTATGTAATAATCAAAGCAGCACAAACCATTTTCCAAAACGTTTACATCAATTCTTTATGGGCACATTCTTTTAATCTTAATAAATACTGCCTCCTGCTTTCGACTTGTGATCCTTGAATGTAGAAGCAAATCCTTAAAAAATGTGAAATTATATGTTCATATATATGTATTTCACGGTACACATCAGGAGTACCTACATACCTTTTGTGTCGCTTCTATAACATAAATATGCCATACCTCTTTTCCCATTCAGTCCTTTTTTGAGCTCCTGCCTTCACGGCAGTGCTTTTCGTAATTTTTTGTATGATGACAAGCCTAATCTACTTCTCCACTTTCCAAACTCATCCAGGCTGGGAAAGCATCAAAATTTTGGAATTTCTGATAATACTATATTGTAAGAAATCGAATGATTCAGATAGGAAATAAAGCAAGCCGCTGCCGATCAAGGGGAATAAGAGCTGAATCATCATGCGACAGCGCAGCCGAGGCTTGAGGAGCTGCGATAAAATAATGTGATGATTAGTTAAGATTTCTTCCTGCTCGGGTCAACCAGCTGCTAAATGATTATTCATTGATTTTCGGCGTGTTACGTGAATAAACGATAATTTTGGAATTTTTGCGTTTAATTTCTAACAATATACATTTCGAACATTACTTATGAATAAATTTCTTAATGAAATTTTGAGTTAAATTGCCATAAAAAAATATTTAATTCGTTACTTTTATCCCCTTTCAAATCGAAATCTGCTGTAACGAAACTGGTGTCTGCATTCTAACGAAAACTTTTTCAGGGAATAAAGAAGGAATTTGGCAAGTTTTTAAAATACTCTTTTCATACTTAAATTGTGGAGTTCGAAAGTTGCAGGCGAATTGATATTAGAAATTGACTATTTTTTTCTTCATATACATATACCAACTTTCAAATCATACGAATTCTTTATTAGATCTATTACAGCATATTTTCGCCTTTTTCATACATATCATATCCTTCTTTGATGAAAATAATCCAAAATTATAATCAAACTTGCTCAACGTAGAAAAAATTGACGAAAAATGGAGTAAGGTGAGTAATTTTTCAAAAAACACAAAAACTCAAATATCTCGTAAACTGTTGATTTTTGGATATCAATAAATGTGGCTCAAATGAGTCATATCAACAGTCAACACGTCCTTCAAGGTTCACGTCGAATTTAGAATCACCCTGTATATTTCTTTCCGGACTTAATGAACGACAAAAAAGTTATTTAATCACTTCAGAATGACGCATAGTAAATTCATCTTTATTGAAATCCATAAGAGAAGCCATTTCTGAAAAACAGGATGAAATTCTCGTGAAAATTCTTTTTTATACCTATTCCTATTACCATACATTCATCAGAATGCCGACGATGCTGCGGAAATAAACATATCTTTATATATAAAAATTACGTGTTACGTTGTTTGTCCGGAATGAACTCCTAAAATATTGAACCGAACTCAAGAGATAGGATAGTTTATATCTCAATTTACATTTGCGATATTTTTTAATTCATATTATTTGTTTATTATATATGACAAAGAGAGATAATTATCTACGCGGCAACGCAGGTCTCAAATCGACGGCAGGTCATCGCGTCCCCTCTACATTCGATAATTCGACGAGAGCGATGACGTGCGAGGGGTGATGCCAAGTTTCTGGGTCTTTCCCAAAACTGGAGAAATTTGGAAGCGTTTGAGAACTGGGTTACAACTTTAAAAAAATCAAGGATAGGGTTAATAATAATAATTGAAAATGAAAGATTGACAAGTAGAAGTAATATAAGTAAAAATGCCAATAACAAAATTTTGGAAACATGGAATGCGTTGCCACTGTTGCCAGACACATTTAACTGTTTGAAGAAGCTGGCTCATACTATTTCAACAATATTTTCTTCAACATATATGCCTGCGAGTCATTTTTTTTACAGATGAATAACAGACTCTCTTGGAACCTTTTGACAGATGAATCTAGTTCAGCATGCATTCTGCTAAAAGTATCATCTTACGACCCTAATGTATAAGTATAAGTATAAGTTGTTTGTCATCTCATCTGCTACAGGCAGAAGTCGCACTAATTTTACAATAAATTAAACTACGCGTGTAACTAGAACATTGCAAATGTAACTTTTTTCTTCTGATGAAGAGTTTTGATAGTTTTTATTGATTTCATAATAACC
Organism: Aphidecta obliterata; assembly: GCA_963966015.1. Classification (NCBI taxonomy): domain Eukaryota; kingdom Metazoa; phylum Arthropoda; class Insecta; order Coleoptera; family Coccinellidae; genus Aphidecta; species Aphidecta obliterata. The sequence goes on along the minus strand of OZ014434.1, from coordinate 18,143,809 downwards.
AAGAGGTCAAAATGATTCGATGGCACGCCTATGACCTCAATATTCATTTGTTTAGAAAAAAAGGCACGTTGATGCACAAAGGTTTCGCCTGTCCCGCACTAGTGTATTGCCATAAGGGTTATAAAACTTCTGATATTGGCTGAAAATTCTTATAAGGCAGCAATTATGATTTATCAGAATTCACAAAGAACAATTTCATATATTTTCTGTTCTTATAGTGGTTGCAGAAGTTGAATATTGTTTGACGTCTTTTCTCTATTTGATACATGATTAGAACCGTTTTTTGCTCTCTCGCATCGAAAGTATTAAGGTAATCCACTCAATTTTCATATTGAAATATTCAAGATTAACCTCTACTACCCAACTTGTCACAACATTATGAACTCTCACGTCTCTCACACCTATACATATTACTATTTACTATACTTACTTATAATAAGATCTGCTGTATTGGTTTTCGAAAAAACTTGCTTTTTTATTAGGACAACCCAGCTGTATTCACTTGCCAATTTATTTGTCAAAAGTGTAGCCATCGCCCTTCTGCAAAATTCATAAGGGCTAACATCACCCACCTTGGAGAGTCGTTCAACCTAAAAACAAGCGCGCAAAAATAAGACATGTACAAAAAGAAAATACAGATTCATTATTCAGAACAAAACTCAAATATAGTAAATTCATTTATTTCTTTCAATATAACCAAAATGATAAAACTGAAATAGCAAATTTGCTATAGTTCGAAATTGTTTAGTCTTGTGAAAGAAACTACAAATATACCTAAATGCCAACATTTTATGTTAGTAACTCTAAAATACCAATACTGAAGATTTTTTTGGGAAAACTCAATTAATAAAATGCACAACTTACTGATTTTTTCATGTTTTCATCCGTTTTCAGGAAATCCTCGAATTCCAATAATAAGATCAATGATCACTCACTTCTTTGTTTTTATAGTACAACACACAGAACAAATAACGTTTGACATTTTCAATATAACAGCACTATATTTTACAAACACTTAGAAACTTTGAATATATAACCACGCTATTCTACAAACACTTTGAAACTTTGAATATAAAACAAACCCTTCGCCTAAACTTTTCTAGTCAAATGCAACAGTCGGAAGGGGATGAAAACTACAAACTATTAACTCTTACTATTAGAGATATTACAACCACCTATTGAAAAATTTATTACGCGATCTCTGAATCCGTGTGAATTATCCCAGAATAGAAATATTTGGTTTACAAGGTATACAAGTTCGAGTGCCTACTAGACGGTTCTTGAGAACCTGACCTATTTGAAATCTGAAAATTTGGATTATGATACTTTTCGGCTTTATCTACTGAGATAAAATATTCATGAAGCCCGAACACTTTCAGTTATACAGGGAGTGAAAATAAATTTCTCGTACATTTTTTATGCATTTTTTCGTGTCTTATATGATCGATAATTCAATTTCAAATATATACTTCTATTCGAATCGTTGCATTCATTGAAATATGTAGTTTTCAAAATATATAAAAAAAAGGAAGTTATGAATATAGTCAGTATTATATGTTCGTTATTCCTATTCTCGATATTTCGAGCAAATACGGTTTTTACCATCCACCTCTATCAAGAAATTTATTACGTGATCTCTGAATCTGTGCGAATTTCCCAAAATAGAAATATTTGGTATATTATCGTCTAGAACGTGTTTTATTTCGACCAGCTGAAATGAAAATGTTACATTCGCCGCGGAATGCGAATTTTCGATTTATTTCATTAATATGATCCTCCCGTTTCTAATTCCTACCTAATTTCTTATCTAGAAAATCCAAACCCACCCTGAAAATTTCAAGTTCCTAGGCCTTCCCGTTCAAAAGTTACAATTTTCTATGGTTTCTATATTTTGGTCATGCGATCTGGACAAAATATTGTTTTAATATATCATTCTCGATTAAAATACAAAATTTCTTCTCGATCGAATCCGTAGTTTCGATATTATCGAGAAACCAAAATTTCAAACGATCGTATTTACGGAACCCCTAGTATAATTCTGCTCATTGATAAACGTGAACGCGACATTTCAGATCCACACCTATCCTGAAAATTTCAAGTCCCTAGGCGTTTCCGTTCAAAAGTTACAATTTTCTATGGTTTCTATGGTTCTGGTCATGCGATCTGGACAAAATTTCACATGTAGCTTGAACACCTCATTCTCCATTTGTGTGCAAAGTTTCATCTTGATCGAATCTGTAGTTTCGAAGTAATCAGGAAAACAAAATTTCGAGCAGCCATATTCACGGAACCCCTGGGCGAATTTTGCCCAATAACGAACTTAACCGCGGCATTCGAGATTCGAACCTACCCTGAAATTTTCAAGTTTCTAGGACATTCCGTTCGAGAGTTATCGTGTATACGGCCGGCCGGACAGACAGACTCGAATTTTCCGACGGATTCGTCATCAGTGAGTCGAACATAGTCGATTGAGACCATTTTCGGCTCAAAATTCGAAAAATACAGACATCGTGACGAAATGATATAGCCCTCGTGTAGGTAGTACGAGCGCTCAAAAACGCTTAATTTTACGGTTTTTGCGGCTTTCCTCCGGTAATGATGACGCGATTGAGTTTTACTAGCACTCATTTTCTTCGTCTTTTCATTCTCTACAATTCGTCTGTTGAAAGTATCAGTACCGCTCTATTGTTTCAGATTTTACAAGCAAAAAACTAAAAAAAACCCGCTCTTTTAGGTGTTTTTTCGCAATTATCTACAAGAAAAGTAATCATATTCGCGAGTCGAAAACATATCAGTAAACATCCATGGACCCCTCCACGTACCCCCACACTCGGTTTTCTTCTACGATTTTTGTCACAGAATGACCCTTTATCTGCTCTATTGCCTGGTCTATCAAGCCACATTTTTCCGGATCGCATGACCAGGACCATAGAAACCAAAGAAAAGGCCTAGGGACTTGAAATTTTCAGGATAGGTGTGGATCTCGAATTTCGCGGTCACGTTCATCCATCATTCATCTGAATGGTAACTATTCCAAATAGATGGAAAGGGAATGGTGGCCCTGTAACATAGCCCCCAAGATCCCCAGATCTAACTCTCATGGATTATTTTCTGTGGGGTTATCTGAAAGAAAACGCATATGCCGTTGAAATAACTCCACGAGACCATTCGAGGCAGAGGATAGAAGAAGCTAACACAGAATCAAAACGAAATCCCGATATGATGAGAAGGGCAATAAATAATCTCATTTTGAGAGCTAGGAAATGTGTCGATATGGATTATGGAAGGACTCCATTTCGAACATCTCTTATGATACTACCCTTTTAATTTTGTATTGTGAAATGAAATAATTGGTTTTCAAGTTATATGAAAAAATTAGGAATATTTATATCTAGTTATTTGTGTTGTGAAGCGAATACACTTTCGGATTACATTTCCAAAAATTTTACTTCATTAGTTAAAACGCTCTTAAGCTTTGGAGTCCAAAAATTCAGCTCAAGACAAGAAATATTATCAGGAAAGGACTGAATTCAGGCCCGCATTTCAAAAAAATTAATTAAATATTAATTCGTTCGATCGCTACTCACTTATAACAAGTGTGCCATTTAAAGTGGAAATTGAATTCTTCAGATTGAATAATGTTTTTTTTTATGGCAATAACGACATTTCTCTAAGTGGTGTAAAGAAATTATAAAAGCACTGCCGTGAAGTCAGAAGCTTCTGAGCGCTCGTACATCCACCTTGTAGGTATATTCGCAATCTCCAGTTTTAGAAATCAATTGAAGGAATTTTCGACAGCTGTCAAAAAATTCTCAAACTTAGGCGAAACTCCAGACTTCATGTCAGTGCTTCAGCTGACCAATTTTCTTTCGATAATTCGCTAGAATTTTCTACGGTATATATGGACTTGGTGATGCGATCTGGACAAAATTTCGCACTTCGTTTGAATACTTTGAATACATTATTCTTCAGCTAGGTGTAAAATTTCATTCCAATCCAATCAGTAGTTTCGAAATTATCAAGAAAAAAATATTTTGAACGGCCATATTTACGGAACCCCTAGTCTTATTTGGCTCATTGATGAACGTGGCCGCGACATTTGCGATCCAAACCTACTCTGAAAATTCCAAGTTCCTAGGCCGTTCCCTTTGGAAGTTATAATTTTCTATGGTTTCTATGGTTCTGGTTATGCGATCTGGACAAAATGTTGCTTCAATATATCATTCTCGATTAAAATACAAAAATTTTTCTCGATCGAATCCGTAGTTTCGAAATTATCGAGAAAACAAAATTTCGAACGACCGTATTTATGGAACTCCTAGTATAGTTCTGCTCATTGACGAACGTGAACGCGACATTTCAAATCCACATCTATCCTGAAAATTTCAAGTCCCTAGGCCTTTCCGTTCGAAAGTTATGATTTTCTATGGTTTCTATGGTTCTGGTTATGCGATCTGGACAAAATTCCATATGTAGCTTGAACACCTCCCAGTAGTTTCCAAGTAATCAGGAGAACAAAACTTTGAACGGCCATAATAACGGAACCCCTAGTGGAATTTGGCCTATTAACGAACTCAACCGAGCCATTCGGGAACTGAACCTACACTGAAAATTTCAAGTCTCTTCGTTGTTCCGTTCGAGAGTTATCGTGCTTACGGCACATTTTCAGCTCAAAATTCGATAAATACAGACATCGTGACGAAATGATATAGCCCTCGTGTAAGTAGTACGAGCGCTCAAAAAGATTTTGGGGGTTGAAAGATAAACCACGATATTCTGAGTACTGCCCTGAAAATATTGCTATATCGTGAGACATTCGAAAGGACTTTTCGAAGTGAACAAACCCAAGAAATTTGATCAAAATCGGACCTCAGATTCCAAAGTTATTGCTATCTTAAATGCAGGCTGAAATTTATAAATCACCCTTTATCTCCTAAACACCTAAACTAATAGCCTTAGGATACAAAACAAGCAATTTTTCTGAAAGGACTGGATGACCTACATTCACCACTAGGATATGGCCAAACATGAAACACCCTGTAGAAGCGCCTCTGTGCGGCGGCTCAGCTATGCATTCGCGATCTTCTTGTGAAATAGCCTTGGAATTTCAAGAAACATATGATATGCTAATAACGAAAATAATTCTCTCAAGTGGCGTCATGCGCCAACAAGAACGATTTTGGAGAAGTTGACGAGCACACCATTTTTGCCAATTGAATATTACCGAATACCTGTAGGATCAGTATTGCAAAGAAGAAAAATAAAGAAAAATTCATATTCTCTATGATTATTGTCAATAAACTGTGATGTTACCCATGTATTTTTTTATAGGTTATCCTCATTCTTCATCGATACAAATCTTTTGTGGTGCAGAGAAGATAGTGTATTTTGTCGTATTGAATTGAATCGAAATTCCCCCAACATGTCACAAAGCAGCAGCAATAAAAAATTCGCAAGAAGGTAAAAATTTAACACTAATTATTTTCATCATTTATGTAAAAGTTTTTTTAACAATTGAATCAACATTTGAAAATCATTTAACTGATTTCTTCGAACGAATTAGTTTGAGTTGTAGAAATATAAACTTATTCGTTTTCAAGTTATTAAGCTTGTAAATACCTCATTATTATACAATTGCTTTCAAAATGTTCGCGTATACCTTCAAAATCAAGTAACAACGATTTCCAAGAGTACTGCCGTTAAGTCAGAAGCTTTTGAGCGCTTGTTTATCCACCTTGTAGGTAGATTCGCATTTTCCAGTTTTAGAAACAAATTGAAGAAATCTTTGACAGCTGTCAAAAAAATGACCGCAGTTCTTTGTCAATTACGCGGAATCAGCTGTTACAGAAATATAAGGATTTTTTATTCAATAGTTCGTTGGAATGTTCTGGTTATGCGATCTGGAAAAAATGTAGCTTGATTATATCTTTCTCTCTCTAGGTCCGGTCGGTCGATTATGTTTATATATTTTACTTTCCTTTGAACGTTTATATTCATCCACTCAATTCGACAATTTTGAAACTGGTAGATCTCGGATCTTCGTCTGTAAAAACTCGATCTCTAGTCTCATTAAGTTGGCCTTGTCTATAGCTAGACACTCCCAAATGAAAAGCGGTACTCTTCGCCCTTCGAGTGCAATCAGCGGGATGCAGTGAAAAACAGCGGGAAGCGGGATACAACTTAGGGATGAAACCATTGAGGTATCGATACTTCTACTCGATACTGTATCGGTCGTCAAGTATTGATACTTACTTGGTATCATTTGAAAAGTATCGATACTTACTCGTATCGAATCGTTTTTGGAAAATTAAAAGTAAAAACACAAAAAAGTATAAGTATTGGTAAGTTCTTGGAACATTAAGAGTAAAAACACAAAACAAAATAAATATTGGTATTCTTTATTTTATAAGAACAAAATTAATGAAAAAAACACAAAACAAAACGAATGCGTTCTAAAACTTCAGTTTGAGATATACCTACAATTTTTTTTTATCAATGTTGAAATGAAAAAGTTACATAGACATCGATACCTCACTTCAATAGTGTAACAAGTCCAAAAACTTCAAATTTGAGTTAATACAAGCATAACGTTCTTAATACAACGTTCTATCAATATCAATACTGAAACAACTCCTCTTTTATATCTTATTAGATACGAAATAGGAGTTGTTTCTGTATTGAAATTGATAGAACTATGTATTAGGAACGTTATGCATGTAACAACTCAAATTTGAATTTTTGGATTTGTTACACTATTGATCTGAGGTATCGATTTACTGATATGGGTACTTTTTGACCGATTCCTACTCGATACTCAATTTCAAAGTATCGATCCCCCGGAAATGCAGAGAGCCGTCAAATATTGATTACAGCCCGATTTAGAAACAAAATTATATGAGAACTGTCCCAGATATATGGGAGTTAAATATTACAACCTACTGCCTCGTGATATGCAATCGATCTCTAATTTGACTAGGTTCAAGAGGGAATTAAAAAAGCTATTACTATCCGAACCCTTTTACACCATTGACAAAATCTTGGTATATTTGAAGCGGTTTAATCATTAGATTTATTGACCATTCGATTGTTGTTATTCTGTAATTTTTGGGATATCCAAAAATAGTGTGAACTGTTGAGTGAGATTTCATTTATATTTTATATCTACGTTAAATTTTTATTCATATTTATATTTCTACTGTCTATATGTATTTGCAATATTAACTTTTTATATGTTATATCCTGTATTTTCGAGTGTAATTTGTTTGAACGCTCAAATTTTTTCATATTGACTTGTTCCTTTCTGTGTATAACAGTGCTCGGAATCAATAAATACTTTACTTGTACTTATTCAATATAGCGAAAAATGGGTGAAGGTGAAAGTTTTGAACGCAATATTACCTATCGTCTAGCATGTTGCATATGGTATACTGGTTTTTTATATTTATATATGATTTTTTTTCAGGAAAGATATATTCAAACAGGAATGTTGCATTTGTATTTCTCCATTATCAGGTGATGTGTTCGTAACAAGATGTATGCACGTTTTTCATTATGAATGTCTAGAAAAATGGTTAGACGAAAAAGAATCGTGCCCTTTTTGTCGTGAAGAATTTCTGAAAGATAATCCTAGAACATCATGGGAAAATGAATTCAATTTATATCCACATGACGATGATGATTGCTCGGATGATTATGGCTATAACGTATATATATACAATGAAACCGATAGGGAAGATGAACATGAAAGTATAGAATACATCTGTAAAATTGCAAATGAAAATTCAGAAGACGAAGAGAAGGACACCAACCTAATAGTGGATGAAAATAATAGTACAAAAAATGTCTGTATTGATGAGTAATGTGAATAATAATGTTGAAGATAATATTTATAAATAGGTACCAAATCTGAATTATATTAGGATACTAGAAGACTCGGCCACGCGTTGCTGTGGCTAAAGTATTCAAACCAGTGAAATTATTATTATTATCAACCCAAACCTACCTTAACCCTATCCTTGATTTTTTTAAAGTTTCAACCCAGTTCTCAAACAGTTCTAACCTTCTTCAGTTTTGGGAAAGACCTAGAAACTTGGCATCACTCCTCGCACGTTATCGGTCTTGTCGAGTGATCGGTTGTAGTGGGGACGTTATAGCATTAAATGACAGAATGGTCACTAAACTGATAATAGTCTGAATAATGTTTGTGGAGAAATTGATAGATGACTAGAGCAAAAAAAAAGTGAGGAAAAGAGGATGCGACACAGGCATTCAAATTTTCATGAAAACTCGCAACAATGGCAGATGGGCCGTGTCAAACATTTTTCCGCGTTTCGGGAAAATGGACATTTGCTCATCAAGTTTATGCAAGCAGAATCGTTTTAATGCATAAGTATGAGGAAGAGTTGATCTTTAAACCAATTGGCGTATTTCGAACATGATTATTGAAATAAGTTTTTTTCCAAAGGTACAAAAACGTCATATTTCCACCGACAATGTGATAATACGGTTTGTTATTGTTGAAAAATCACCATTCATTTATCTGTTTGAAAAATAATTTAGAGTTCCTGCTCCCTGCAAGAAGAGGAAGTTTTTTGTGTTATCCTTCCTCTGAGGAACAGGTTTTCAGGGAAAAGGAAAGAAAACCCCAAAATTTAACGAATTTTACATAAACAAAAACTACTGGTAAAATGCATGAACAAATTCGAGTTTTTCCACAACAATTCGCATAATCATGATCAAAAAAGACAATTTAACTCCTACTTTCCTTACTTCATTCAAACCTAATAATCCAAGTGTGCGAGGGGGTCAATTGACTCGATACAAAATAGATACCTACAATTATTTTCATATTCCTTACACATTGAAACACATCAAATCAATTTCGGGTCGAGTTATCAGTAATATCGGATTACAGGTTGATACTGTGATCTAAACTTTCCTACATTATCTGCAGGCAGCATAATCCCTTTATGAACCTACTTGAAACCAAATTCACTCACTCCGAAAGTGACCTCGACCTTTTTCGCACTTCCGTAACGAATCCGCGCTTAATCTCCGTACGACTTGTCTTCACGCTTTGAATAAAGAACCGCAGGAACATTCGACTACTTTTCTTCGTATAAAAGCGAGACGGAAACAGCCCTATTGAACGGCCCATTATGTCTCATCTGTAGGGCGTTTCTCCACCAAAATCGTTAACAAACGCATATGGACTTAACATGGATAAGGTTGAGATTGGTTTTGTTATTTCTCAGTTTTCATCATATACAGTGAAAGCCGTTTATTACGACACCGGTTATAACGAAAATCCGTATATAACGACGGAATTATCGACAATTGTTTGGAATTCTAAGTAATTCAACATTAAAGCATTCGGTTGTAACGACTTCGTTTATAACGACGAAGTCGCTTATAGCGACAAAAATTTTCCAAGCTTCTTGTCTATTTCTTCCGTTTATAACGACGCACCACTAAGAATTCGTCGCTGCAGGCACGTGATCTTACGGAAACACTCGAGCGATGCAGGGGAATCCCCGTTTTATGTTACGTTGTGAAGACCAGTGTTGCCACCTCTACCGATTTTTCGGTAGATCTACCGATTTTCTTCTCAATCTACGGTGATCTACCGAAAGAGCAAATAATTCTACCGAAATTTGATGGAGTGAATGTATGTTCTGATATTTTAGGAAATCATGACCTTTACGATATTATTTTGAAGATTTCCTTACCATAACATAATTTGATACATAATTTAAGTTATACGTTGACAAATCTATAACGCACGTAATACAGATTTATGTATTACAGGTTGCCGCTTCGTGAAAATGATAAATACCTATTATTTATATTGTTTCAAATATTTCTTTTGCATATTTGTTGTTTTCAATAGGTGTTAATTTTTTGAATACCTATTTATTTTGTTAGAATAATTATTTTTGTTCAAAAGTTTAGTTTTTCAAATATCAATTTTCTAAATAAATAAAATCTTTTTTCAATTTTGCTCAATTCGTAATAACCTACATGCCCAATATTTCGGATAAATGGTATTCAAACTTGAATAACCCATAAAATAGGTGAAAAGGTATGATTTTCAAAAATCTACCGATTTTTTCCGAACTTTCTACCGAAACTGTAGGTACGGAAGGTGGCAACACTGGTGAAGACATAAGCAGTTACAGTTCTTAATTGATTGACTTCAGTTGATTCATCGAGCGATTGATTACACTAAAATGGCTGTAACGTTTAAATTAAAAAGAAAATATTTTTCAATTTGAGAGAATAAGGGAGCTATAGTAGCTCGAGTAGAAAATGGATAGAGTAATACCCACGTGGCTTTGGAATTTGGCGTTGCACATTCTACAATTTCAACGATGTGGAAAAATAAAGAAAAAATGGAGGAAGCATTTAATCAGTACATTTTGAAATAAAAAAAAAGATAAATCCTATTTCTGTGTTCTCTATACAAATTTTTCGATATAACGACCATCGGATATAACGACCTAATATTCACGGTCCCCTCAATGTCGTTATAACCGGATTTCACTGTAATTATAATTGAGATTGGTTTTGTTATTTCACAGTTTTCCTTATATAATTATGTTAAATCGTATTTTGTAAATTATGAGAATGGCCTCAACTAATAAAGTTAGAGCTGCTAGCTAATAAAGTATACGCGGAAATTGTTGATTAAATGTGTCTGTACTCAGTGGCGGATTAACCGGTACGCTTAGTACGCTGAAGCGTAGGGCCCCGAGGTCCACAGGGGCCCCCGATCGGAATCAAAATTTCTTCAGAATGAAAATTCGTCTTGCGAGTGAATGTGAATAATAATGAAGAATAACGTGTAAATTTTCAGTCACACGAAACGCAACCAGACCTAGAGCAAAATTCAGCTGTCAGTAAAAAAATAACATCAAATCAAAGGTTCAGCATCCGCATGTTTTCTCCAATTATTCTTATCGGCCTGCAATAAATTCCCGCGACGGTGGCATTAAAGTTGTCGGCATCCCTTTGAAATATAGGTACATGCCACCGTCGATATTGGAGGGATGCAAGACGCTTGTTTTGCATTTCTTAGTTTTAAATAATTGTCATATTGTCATATTCATTTTATAACCCTAAGGAAGATAGGAATGGTAATGAACGAGTTTTATTCTTCGTTCTACTTGCTTTCATAGAAGATAGTATTGTGGTAAACTGAACAGTGTTGGTGTAAATGAACAATTTCTTTTCATCTTTGGACTTCTAATTCGAGTGATAACATATTCTTTCTGGACTATAAAAGGTTAGCTTTATTGTTTCAGTTTCATGTTTTTGAAATCCCATTCTTCCATATTGTTTTATTAATGCCAGGCCAGGCTTCTCCGATTTCAAAAATATTTGTTCATTCTCCAATGAAGGAATTGTTTTCTGAGAGGGGGGAAATGTTTATAGAATCTTTCACTATTCAGTTCTACTTTCTACCAGATATTTACTAATCTAAAGAAACAAGTATTCGAAGCGTTACATTTTTAATATTCTGACTTTTTTATAGTGTCTTGATCTCTACGAGAGACTAATTTCTGGCCGAATTTTCACGAACTTGATTTGGATTCAAATGATAAATTAGAAATAAAACATATAATTTCGGTTTGAATATATGGATATTTGCGTTTGAATTTAATATGGATATTTTCGTTTAAATATTGATGATACCAACGGTTTCAATTTTTTTTTCGGCCATCCTCCGATACATCGATTTACTACTAAATGGTCTATTCATTTCTCACCTTTCTTGTTATATATCAGTTAAGTTTCGAATATTGTGAGCTCATCGGTTCAGATTTTGATGGCGGATATAAATATTTCGGCTGTGTGATATTACTGACATTATGAAGTAGAAAATCAAAATTAATTATTTCTGTATCTTCACAGTTGCAGTAATATTTGTGCTACGCCATGTCCGACCGACGTTATCTAAGCGGCTGTCAAATACGAAAGCTCAAGGAAAGTGAAGAGCAGCAGAAAACTAAGCATGCAAAACTGACAGATTTTTTTGCTACGAAAGAATCCGAAAGGCTCATTGAAAAAAAAAATAAATAATAAATTAATTGATGTCTCTTATATTTTATCAATGAAATTTATGTTTGTTTCGAAAAACCGAATTCGGATTGAAAAATTTTTTTTTCAAGAAAAAGTAGAATAGGGGCCCCGAAAGTTTTCAAGCGTAGGGCCCCGGAAATCGTCGATCCGCCTCTGTCTGTACTAATTTTATTTAGATGGCAATAAATGTATCTTCATATTATATTTTCTAGTTTTTCATTCATCCTCCTCCTTTGTTTTTCATTTTATTTCATGTTTGAAACTGTCCATTACATCCTTGCGAATTAAAATTAATAATTAATGCAAATTAAATAATGGTTCAATTCATCTGGCTTTCGCGTTTTATTGATTTGCGAGAGAGCTCACACAAAAAGCTTCAAGAAATATTCTTCAATCAATGTTCGAAAGCATCAATAACAACGAAAACGAATAAAAATTTTCTAGTTTCTATCCTACTAAAATACTATACGCCACTACAATCCGGAAATACGAGTCGGCCATATGCAACAACCCTTTTGATAACACCATGCCTAATGCTCTTTGCTGTGGTTCTTTATTAAAGTCTTCACGTCAGTGCTTTTTTTTAAGGCTTGTCTATGGTTCTTATTGTTTTCATTCCACCCGAACATCTCAATTCTTAACCTTACTTTTTTGAAAACATTTCCGGGAATTTGTCAAAAATGGTATATGATCAATTGATTATTCTAAATTATAAATTAATAAATGCTGTGTTTCAGTATTCCGTACTTCTCAAAAAAGAAACTGCACATGAAGAAAGTATATGGTGCTGTACTTGGGGTAGGAGAAAAAGCGAAAAGAAGAAAAAAAGTAACGAAGGTGGAGATGATGAAAAATCCCGGTAAATTTGAAAGATTTATAGTAACTTTATCAATATCACTCGAATTTTTGAAAGTTTGATAATGATACTTCTGTATTCATAGCATGTATAAGCATGTAAACCAATAAAGGAAGATGAAGATTTCAAAATAATGTTCCTCGATTTTGTTCTTATAGAGATTCAATATTATCAGATGATGGAGGTCCCACTGACTATATTATCACAGGAGGGGTTGACGATTTAGTTAATGTGTGGCAGTTAGAAGATGATTCCCTAAAACTACATCATAAATTGGAGGGTCATTCTCTAGGAGTAGTTTCAGTCGCTATAAGTAACAGTGGAAAGTGTAAGCCAATATTCTTAACTTCTCACAGAAGTACCTTGTCCTTTTTTGAATGCCAAATGTATTTTCAGTATGTGCCTCAAGTTCTTTAGACTCTAGTATGAGAATTTGGGATTTAGAGAGAGGGGAAAAAATTGCTAATGTTGAATGTGGACCTGTGGATTTATGGACTGTTACATTCAGCCCAGATGATAAGTATATAATCTCGGGATCGCATGCAGGCAAGATTACTTTATATAGTGTGGAAACAGCAAAAGCAGAACAAACTTTTGTGTCAAGAGAAATATTTATATTGAGTATAGCATATGTGAGTAGTCATTTTGATGATTCCCTTATTTCTGAAATGGTTCAATGATATTTTTCTTCAAGAGTCCAGATGGCAAGTACATAGCCATTGGAGCCATAGATGGAATCATAGAAATATTCGATGTAGCGAACAGCAAATGGTGCTATACTTTGGAAGGCCATGCTATGCCAGTCAGAACTCTTTGTTTTTCTCCTGATTCTCAAGTACTTCTTACTGGCTCTGACGATGGACATATGAAACTTTACGATGTTCAACATACCACTGTAGTTGGAACACTTTCAGGTCATGGCTCGTGGGTATTGAGTGTAGCCTTCTCCCCCGATGGCAAACATTTTGTATCAGGTAGTGCTGATAAGACTGTGAAAGTATGGGACGCCAGTACCAAGCAATGCATTCATACTTTTGCAGAACACAGTGATCAAGTAAGTTTAAAAAACTTAACAATTTTTTATTGTTCCTTCTTTTTTTGAGCCCTTGTTCTACTTACACGAGGGCTATGTCATTTCGTCAAGATGTCTGTATTTTTTCGAATTTTGAGCCGAAAATGGTCTCAATCGACAAGGCTTGACTCACTGATGACAAATCCGTCAAAAAATTCAAGTCTCCGTCGCGATTAATGTCGAACGGAACGACCTAGAAACTTGGAATTTTCAGGGTAGGTTCAATTCTCGAATGCCACAGTTAAGTTCGTTATTGGGCAAAATTAGACTAGGGGTTCCGTAAATATTTCCGTTCAAAATACTTTTTTCTTGATTATTTTGAAACTACTGATTCGATCTGAATGAAATTTCGCACATAGATGAAGAATAATGTATTTAAATTAAATTACGTTCGAAATTTTGTCCAGATCACATAGCCAAGACCATTGATACCAAAGAAAATCCTATCGAATCTTATAAAAAAAAAATTGGTCATCCAAAGCACTGACGTAAAGTCTGGAGTTTCGCCTTAGTTTGAATTTTTCTTTGAAAGCTGTCAAAAATTTCCTCAATTTTTTTCTAAAACTGGAAAATGCGAATCTACCTACAAGGTGGATGAACGAGCGCTCAAAAGCACCTGACTTCACGGCAGTGCTTTTTATAATTTTTGTTTCACTTATAAATTCATTCTATCCATGACTTGATTTTATGTATGTATTCAAATTTTTTAGGTTTGGGGAGTGAAGTACAGTCCAGATAGCAGCAAAATAGTATCAGTTTCTGAAGATAGAACCATGATCATCTACAGTTGTCCTGTATGAAATTTTCTTTCATAAACGATTTTAGTTTTCTATTTTTCATTTCTATTCCTCATTATCAAGGGTCATGACCTTCCTTAGGGTTGAGTTTCAACAAAGATGCATAGAAATCCTGGTGTTGCAACTCGTTACTGAAACAATTTGGGATAAAATTATCGAGCTGTAGGGCATTCTTTATTTTAAATATCATTCAAATTCCTCCAAAATCCGTGATTCTAGATCGGAATATGGAAAAAACTTCATATAAAGTCCTGAAATGCACCCTTGGGATTTATAGCCACTTTATCATGGCCCCCGAAGACCTGTTAGAATTTTAGCGAGTATTTTATCAAAATTTGGAAGATATAAATGAAATTCAGTACGAAGGGGTTTTTGGATAAGCGAAATTGTTTGGCGCAAAAAATAATTTCTAGATTTCTAAATTGAGATATAAACTATCCTATCTTTTAAGTTGGATCAAACTGCACACAGTATGCAAAATTTGATTAAAATCGGTTCATTATTATAGGAGTTCATCCCGGACAAAAAACGTGACACGTAATTTTTTGAGCGCTCGTACAGTGAGTGATAGCTCGTCCAAAAATATGAAAAAAAGTTTTTATTAAATTACCCTCCAAAATGCACCATTTTCGAGATACAGAGTGTTGGAATTGAAAAAAAAAAATGTTTCTTGCGAATATCTCCGGAACCTTTTATCGTACAGAATACAGCTACCGTGAGCATTTTCTCATCATAATAAACTATGTTTTGTGTGGAATTTTTTTTGAACGCTTGTACGACTTACACGAGGGCTATATCATTTCGTCACGATGTCTGTATTTTTCGAATTTTGAGCCGAAAATGGTCTCAATCGACTATGTTCGACTCACTGATGGCAAATCCGTCGGAAAATTCGAGTCTGTCCGTCCGTCCGTAAGCACGATAACTCTCGAACGCAACAACCTAGAGACTTGAAATTTTCAGTGTGGGTTCAGTTCCCGAATGCCTCGGTTAAGTTCGTTAATGGGCCAAATTCCACCAGGGGTTCCG
This sequence comes from Aphidecta obliterata, assembly GCA_963966015.1. Taxonomy (NCBI): domain Eukaryota; kingdom Metazoa; phylum Arthropoda; class Insecta; order Coleoptera; family Coccinellidae; genus Aphidecta; species Aphidecta obliterata. The sequence continues at coordinate 18,127,974 of OZ014434.1, read as the reverse complement.
TAAATATGACCGTTCAAAGTTTTGTTTCCCTGATTACTTGAAAACTACAGATTTGATCGAGATGAAATTTTGCACTTAAATGGAGAATGAGGTGTTCAAGCTACATGAGGAATTTTGTCCAGATCGCATGACCAGAACCATAGAAAATTGTAACTTTTGAACGGAAACGCCTAGGGACTTGAAATTTTCAGGATAGGTGTGGATCTCGAATGTCGTGATCACGTTCATCTATGAGCAACATTATTCTAGGGGTTCCGTAAATATGGTCGTTTAAAATTTAGTTTTCTTGATAATTTCAAAACTACAGATTCGATCGTGACGAAATTTTGTATACTAATGGAGAAATTTATATTCAAGCTACATTCATCCAGATCACATGACCAGAACCATAGAAAATCATAACTTTCGAACGGAAACGCCTAGGGACTTGAAATTTTCAGGATAGGTGTGGAGTCTGGAGTTTCGCATAAGGTTCAGAATTTTTTTGACAGCTGTCGAAAATTCCTTCAATTGATTTCTGAAACTGGAAAATGCGAATCTACCTACAAGGTGCATGTACGAGCGCTCAAAAGTTCCTGCCTTCACGGCAGTGCTTTTCGTAATTTTTTTTCAATACAAAGGAGAAAATATGTTTACCGTATATCAGACGAACGGACAGAATTGAATGTGACCACGAATTCTTCATCTGCTAGTCCAAAGAAGGGTTCTGGGAAAGAAAATGTCGAAAAAAATTCTTTTTACACCATAATCGAAAGAATATACAGGGTCTTCATGAATGATTGTTACTCCACAGTCGGCTTTGGATTATTGTTTGCCGCTTCGCATACTATGGAAAAAGTTTCATCAACCAACACATAAATTTCGGAACATTTCAATTAACATTAATGTCTCGTTTTTGAGCGCTCGTACTACTTACACGAGGGCTATATCATTTCGTCACGATGTCTGTATTTTTCGAATTTTGAGCCGAAAATGGTCTCAATCGACTATGTTCGACTCACTGATGACGAATCCGTCGAAAAATTCGAGTCTGTCCGTCCGGCCGTCCGGCCGGCCGGCCGTATACACGATAACTCTCGAACGGAATGTCCTAGAAACTTGAAATTTTCAGTGTAGGTTCAGATCCCGAATGCCTCGGTTAAGTTCGTTAATGGGCCAGATTCCACCAGGGGTTCCGTAAATATGGCCGTTCAAAGTTTTGTTTCCCTGATTACTTGAAAACTACAGATTCGATCGAGATGAAATTTTGCACTCAGATGGAAAATGAGGTGTTTTAGCTACATGCGAAATTTTGCCCAGATCGCATGACCAGAACCATAGAAAATTGTAACTTTTGAACGGGAATGCCTAGGGACTTGAAATTTTCAGGATAGGTGTGGATCTCGAATGTCGTGATCACGTTCATCTATGAGCAACATTATACAAGGGGTTCCGTAAATACGGTCGTTTGAAATTTTGTTTTCTCGATAAATTCGAAACTTCGGATTCGATCGAGATGAAATTTTGTATTTTAATCGAGAATGATATATTGAAGCAATATTTTGTCCAGATCGCATAACCAGAACCATAGAAACCATAGAAAATGGTAACTTTTGAACGGAAAGGCCTAGGAACTTGAAATTTTCAGGGTGGGTTTGGATCGCGAATATCGCGGTCACGTTCATCAATAAGCAAAATGAGACTAGGGGTTCCGTAAATATGGCCGTTCAAAATATTTTTTTCCAGATAGTTTCGGAACTACTGATCGGATTGGAATGAAAATAAGCACCTACCTGAGGAATAATGTATTCTCAAACTACGTGCAAAATTTTGTCCAGATCGCATCACCAAGACCATAGATACCGTAGAAAATTCTAGCGAATTATCGAAAAAAAATTGATCAGCTGAAGCACTGACATGAAGTCTGGAGTTTCGCCTAAGTTTCAGAATTTTTTTGACAGCTGTCAAAAATTCCTTCAATTGATTTCTAAAACTGGAAAATGCGAATCTACCTACAAGGTGCATGTACGAGCGCTCAAAAGCTCCTGCCTTCACGGCAGTGCTTTTCGTAATTTTTATATCATTATGCTGTGAGTAACAAAACATCGATTCTATCCTACAAATATTAAGCAGCATTAATGAAATTTGTGTGATTTTGCTTCAAATCATAAAACCAATTTTAATAGACAGCACATTATTTCTGTTCATTCGAATTTGAAACACTCATTGATTTTGCTGCAAACTTACTTATAGAGACTGTACATTTAAATTCGGAGTAATTTGAGTGTCACCAATTCGAAAACATGGGGATTCTTTTTATCTTCATTTTAAGCAGCATAAGTGTCACTTATGTGATTCCGCTGCAGATCAGAAAATACTTGATCTTGGTATTCATATAAATCGTGTTTATTTGAAATAATCAATATTATTCATTGGTACTAGTCTCAAATTTTATTTCTCAAATCATAGCCCTTGAAATTCATATATCAGATTCTAAGGGTAGAAGGACCAATGCCGTATTGTAACAATAATTCGAAACAAATTCCATCTTTAACACCGAAAAAAGCTCTGGACAGCGGATGTAGCGGTGTTTTTATCCGAATTTTTGATTCTTATCACATTATCTGAAACGTTTACTTTTACTGTAAAAATTTCAGGGGAGATTAATTTTTTTTCTCAAATGATTCCAAAGATTTCTGATGTGCAAAAATCAATTTCGGGTGAGGCATCCTGCTCATCCTAGAAATAACATGAAATAATACAAAAACTGTTCAAGAGTAGATGACCAACTTTATGTGATAAACATACTTGAAGCTAAAAGTTCTCTGACAGAGTGGAAATCGTGCTTGTGCCTGAAGGTGCTCCCTGCCTGGTTGAAATAAACTGGAATTCCTTAACATTATATGACTGATTCTCATATTTTAATAACAATGAAAATAAAAATTGTGTTGAATGCAAGACATCGGGACCAAATTGTTAACAAAAAGAAGTGTTGGAAGGCCAAAAGAGATGGCTGGACAATATTAAACAATCTGTGGGTCGAAATTGGCACCAACTTGTCCAGGATAAAGACATGTGGAAAAATTTGGAAGAGGCTTATGTCCAGCAGTGGATAAAGATGAGCTGAAGAAGAAGGGACTTAATTGAATTCCTATTTTATGGTGAGGACTATAGAAACTTTTGGTCCGATCCAGTAGCTTTCATCAAGTACAGTTTTCAAGTTTCAGTCACCTACATCAGCAAGCCAAGACCCACCAAGGGTTGTAGCGCTACCGAGACAGAGAGAGAGAGAGAGAGAGTCACCTACATCAAAATGGAAAAAATTCAATTGGATTAGCCGAGTAACTAAAATATGTAAAAACATAAAATTTATTCTAACATATTCTAAAGTAAAATTTTCTTGGTATTGAAAGTTTCTTCGTTCAATTTCTCACATTCCAGTTCAATTGAATCTAAATCTGAATTCGCATCTATTATTGAAACACTTGCGGGACAATGAAATGAAATTTTGTCATATAACCATTCTTCATGAAGCTGGTGCAGGTCCTTAAGAAATTCCAACTTGATTGGCTTTTCTTCCAATCTATTTCTTTCAATCATTCTTTGGTAAACAACCTCAGGGTGTGAACGGAGATATATTATATGATCCACATTTAAGGGAATATTGGTGGTGAGCCATTGGAACCACTCGTCAATAACTACTGCTGAAGGTTTACAAAGAAATCCATCCCTCATCAATTTTTCCACAAAACAATATCTGGCACTATATATGGATCTCTCCATCATTTTGATAGAACATTCAGTAGAAAGAGTGTGATTATTCAACATCGTCAATTGAACATATGACTGAAAAGTCAAAGCCCACCTTTCTGGATCAGAATACATATGACTCAGCAAGTTATGCCCTTTGCAATTCCTCCATAAATCAATTGGTTCAGATAAAACACAAATATCGTTACATTTTTTAAAATAATTGAGGAATGTCGTTTTGCCTGAACCAATATTACCTTCCACTATTATAGTAAAAGGACGGTTTTTTCGTACCCCTGCAGAATTAACATTGTTCGCCAAACTCAGAACGAATCTTCTCATTGAAGCCATGGTTTCATTTTTTAGTTCAATCAAGTTATGCTATGGATGTTTAATTTTTTGCCACAGGGGCCAATAGGCAAACCTTCATAATATTTCACATATAACCCAATCTCAACGTAGCAAAACGATTTTTTCAGTTTTAAATTTTATTTTTAGGTTAACTTATAAGTCAAGAGTCAATGTCAAATGGTCAAATATGTTACCTGAAATGTCCTGAAATGGGTACTTCCATCAACGAGTTTAACGGCTGAAAAATGATTATACAATAAATTTTACATACATGTGACGACAACATCACAATTGTTGCAGTGGAAGACACCTAAAACAGCATATTTTAATTTTACTTTCTCATTTCATTTTCAGTAAAATTTTTATAGAAGTTGGTATTTTCAGTCCATTCTTAAGTTTGAGTTTTATTACGTGAAACAAAACGGAATTATGCGGTGTGCGATAAATGAAATAAAAAAATCTCCTACTATGAAATCTACGAAACTTTGAAATAAAATGATGCCTCTTTGAAAAACAGATTCTTCGAAAAAAATCTTAAAATTTTTTTTTGGAATTTTTGAAATTCCGAATTTCCATACACGACTCATTAAATACCATCAAATGGGAGCAAGTTTTCGTTCAGAAATCACACATAACGAATGAACAAAACAATACGAAAAAATTACGAAAAGCAGTGGCGTGAAGGCAGGAGCTTTTGAGCGCTCCTACATGCACCCTGTAGGTAGATTCGCATTTTCTAGTTTTAGAAATCAATTGAAGGAATTTTCGACAGCTGCCAAAAAAAATTCTGAAACTTAGGCGAAACTCCAGACTTGATGTCAGTGCTTTTTTTTCGATGATTCGCTAGAATTTTCTACGGTATCTATGGTCTTGGTGGTGCGATCTGGACAAAATTTTGCACGTAGTTTGGATACATTATTCCTCAGCTAGGTGCAAAATTTCATTCCAATCCGCTCAGTATTTTCGAAACTATCAGGAAAAAAATATTTTGAATGGCCATATTTACGAAACCCATAGTCTAATTTTGCTCATTGATGAACGTGACCGCGATATTCGCGATCCAAACCCACCCTGAAAATTTCAAGTTCCTAGGCCTTTCCGTTCTAAAGTTACAATTTTCTATGGTTTCTATGGTTCTGGTCATGCGATCTGGACAAAATATTGTTTTAATATATCATTCTCGATTAAAATACAAAATTTCATCTCGATCGAATCCGTAGTTTCGAAATTATCGAGAAAACAAAATTTCAAAAGACCGTATTTACGGAACCCCTAGTATAATTCTGCTCATTGATAAACGTGAACGCGACATTTCAGATCCACACCTATCCTGAAAATTTCAAGTCCTTAGGCCTTTCCGTTCGAAAGTTATCATTTTCTATGGTTTCTATGGTTCTGGTCATGTGATCTGGAGAAATGTAGCTTGAATATATCATTCTTCATTAGTATACAAAATTTCGTCACGATCGAATCTGTAGTTTTGGAATTATCAAGAAAACTAAATTTCAAACGACCATATTTACGGAACCCCTAGTATAATTTTGCTCATAGATGAACGTGATCACGACATTCGAGATCCACACTTATCCTGAAAATTTCAAGTCACTAGGCGTTTCCGTTCAAAAGTTACAATTTTCTATGGTTCTGGTCATGCGATCTGGACAAAATTTCACATGTAGCTTGAACACCTCATTCTCCATTTGAGTGTAAAGTTTCATCTCGATCGAATTCGTAGTTTCGTAGTAATCAGGAGAACAAAATTTTGAACGGCCATATTTATGGAACCCCTGGTGGAATTCTGCCCATTAACGAACTCAACCGAGGCATTTGGGATCTGAACCACACTGAAAATTTCAAGTCTCTAGGTTGATCCGTTCGAGAGTTATCGTGCTTACGGACGTACGGACAGACTCGAATTTTTCGACGGATTCGTAATCAGTGAGTCGAACATAGTCAATTGAGACCATTTTCGGCTCAAAATTCGAAAAATACAGACATCGTGACGAAATGATATAGCCCTCGTGTATGTAGTACGAGAGCTCAAAAAGATCATGGAATTTTGAAAAACTCAGAAACCGATATTTTTTTCAAATTCCAATAGTCTACAACAGGTCACAATGGCACACCTACTCTGCGAATTCCGCAGCATTCCGATAATCAAAATTCACGGAAATAGTAGGAAAACCGCAGAAAATGCTTAAACCGTTTTTCCGTTTTCGACCAATTGCAATACAGGCTTCTGATAGTTCTGATGGCTTTTGGAGATCGCGGGTCCGCATATTCGTGGTTCAGCAGAGGAAGGTGTATAATGCCGGGCCAGACGGTTGTAGTGTAACGCGTAATGTAATGCGAATTCTTCGTTTGGACGGTACTAGGAGCATTACACGTAATGCTCGGCTCACCGCTCGACCCGATCCATAGGGGTGTCGGTTTTTCTAGCGAACACATAAGCGCTCGCAGTTCTCGTTTGGACGGCTTTTCGTACATTTGTGATTTCAAAATCTGGACTGACACACAACTTTCCTATTGGGCATGTTCGTAGCCATAGATAAAGGAAGGATATTTATTTATCTATGGTTCGTAGCAACTGACTGGATCAGCCGGCGAACGAGGATTCGCGTTGAATTCGTGAGCCGTCCAAACGATGCCCTCTAAATTATGCTTAATATTAAGCCTGGTCCAGACTGGTGTAACATGTTATGTAATATTACGCGTAATTAAGAGGGCATCGTTTGGACGGCTCACGAATTCAACGAGCATCCTTGTTCGCCGGATGTTCCAGTCAGTTGTCACGAACAGTAAATAGGAGGGTTGTGTGTCGGTCCACGTCTTGAAATTACAACTGTACGAATAGCCGTCCAAACGAGAACTTCGAGCGCTTTTGTGTTTGCTAGAAAAACCGACACCCTCATGGATCGGGTCGAATGGTGACCCGAGCATTACGTGAATGCTCGTAGTAACGTCCAAACGAAGAATTCGCATTACATTACGCGTACAGTTGGAATTTCAAGATGTGGACTGATACACAACCTTTCTATTTACTGTTCGTAGCAACTGACTGGAACAGCTGGCGAACAAGGATTCGCGTTAGGCCGGGTCCAGACGGGTGTAACATGTAATGTAATATTACGCGCAATTTAGACGGCATCGTTTGGACGGCTCACGATTTCAACGCGAATCTTTGTTCACCAGCTGATCCATTTAGTTTCTACGAACAGGAAATAGGAAGGTTGGGTGTCGGTGCACGTCTAGAAATTACAACTGTACAAATAGCTGTCCAAACGAGAACTGCGAGCGCTTTTGTGTTCGCTAGAAAAACCGACACCCCCATGGATTAGATCGAACGGTGACCCGAGCATTAGGTGTAATGCTCGTAGTACCGTCCAAACGAAGAATTAGCATTACATTACGGGTTACATTACAACCGTCTGGACCTGCATTAAAGCTTCGCGGTGAATTCGTGAACCGTCCAGACGACGCACTCTAAATTACGCGTAACATTACATTACACGTTACACCCGTCTTGACCTGGCCTAACCATCGCCAACAATATTTCGAAACTTCGGGTGCGGAACCCTGAAAACAAAAATCCGGAAATTTGTTTATGAAAATATGCGAATCGTATTCATTCCTAGTTATAACTATATACATATTAATTTTACTTCTCAGAGGAGTATCAGTTTGAAATAAGGTCATGTTGCCCCAAGGTAATATAAACCAATCAACATAATATTTCGTTGATTCGATAATATCTTCCAAATTAAAGGAAGTGTATCGAATTAAATACCATTCTTGATGAATTGTCCTTAGACGTAACCCTGGAATTTCGAAATTGGCGGTCAATGCCAGAAACAAGTTTGTTCCACTCATATTCCAGTCTTCATTCTGCAATACGAAATCAACACTTACTCAGTAAATGTTATTGAACAAGAAAAAAGTATTCACCTCAAATTATTACATATCACGTTTCTATTTCTATTTCTTGCGATGTTAATTAATATATCAATTCGACAATGACTGATGAAAACCCAACAGGTATGATTTTCCAGAGTTTATTATATTTTAGTACCGAAATTTGAGTTTTTCCATTACTGTGTACTTTCAAAATTATTGTTTCATAAACCTTGACCTTTAGTCTTTGTGAATTCCAGTCATATATTTATAGTTTTGAATGAAGTCGCGTCAAATTTTTTATTCTGAAAACGCTGCGAAAAGTTCGTGAATTAAAGGTTTATTATTTCTACATCACCACGTTGCCCCGTCTTTACCTAGATTTCACTCCATATCTTAACTCTTTCCCAAAAGAAATTGCAAAATTCAATAACTCCACGAACTTTTGAGAGTAGAGCTTTGCGGTACAAAAATTTCTATTTCATTGTCATACAAATACATCATTTGAATTTTACCATTCTTATTTGTATGGTTTATCCGCAATAATTTTGGAGTCGAACTTTTTTCCCCTCTCGAACGATTCCAATGGTTCATTATCGGAAATAATAAACCAAGAAATATGTCCATCCGGTTATCCATCAGATCTCTTTTCGGACACTTCAAGAGCTAAGTGCACGAAATTTGCTGCAAAATCTGATGCTATCTGACATCGATCCTTATATAGCTCAATAGTATAGTTCGATCCATGAATTTAGAAATCTAAAAATTGAGTGATTACCTAGATGAAAAAACCCATTGCTGATTGACTATTTGATATAGGATCATGAAATATATAGGTGTGTATGTATGTGTATACAATATATTTGACTCAATCGAAAAAACCCCACTGCAAAGCTTATATCTATAGTTCAGGGAATATAAAGGAAACGGAGTAATGGTGATGTAATAAACCCTTCGAATGAGATTTGCAGCGTTTCTTTATCCAATTTATAGATTATTTTCTAATGAATTTTTGAATGAAATGGTTTGATATCTGTATATAGTGTCTCTTCAAATGAACTATGAATAGGCCCTATAATTTCCCAGCATGAAAACTGGTACCTATATTTGGAACGAACAATATTTTTTGAGCGCTCGTACAACTTACACGAGGGCTATATCATTTCGTCACGATGTCTGTATTTTTCGAATTTTGAGCCGAAAATGGTCTCAATCGACTATGTTCGACTCACTGATGACGAATCCGTCGGAAAATTCGAGTCTGTCCGTCCGTCCGTCCATAAGCACGATAACTCTCGATCGAAACAACCTAAAGACTTGAAATTTTCAGTATGGGTTCAGTTCTCGAATGCCGCAGTTAAGCTCATGAATGGGCAGAATTCCACTAGAGGTTCCGTAAATATGGCCGTTCAAAGTTTTGTTCCCCTGATTACTTGAAAACTACAGATTTGATTGGGATGAAATTTTGCACTCAAATGGAGAATGAGGTGTTCAAGCTACATGTGAAATTTTGTCCAGATCGCATGACCAGAACCATAGAAACCATAGAAAATTGTAACTTTTGAACGGAAACGCCTAGGGACTTGAAATTTCCAGGATAGGTGTGGATCTCGAATGTCGTGATCACGTTCATCTATGAGCAAAATTATACTAGGGGTTCCGTAAATATGGTCGTTTGAAATTTAGTTATCTTGATAATTTCAAAACTACAGATTCGATCGTGACGAAATTTTGTACACTAATGGAGAATGATAAATTCAAGCTACATTTCTCCAGATCACATGACCAGAACTATAGAAACCATAGAAAATCATAACTTTCGAACGGAAAGGCCTAGGGACTTGAAATTTTCAGAATAGGTGTGGATCTGAAATGTCGCATTCACGTTTATCAATGAGCAGAATTATACTAGGGGTTCCGTAAATACGGTCGTTTGAAATTTTGTTTTCTCAATAATTTCGAAACTACGGATTCGATCGAGATGAAATTTTGTATTTCAATCGAGAATGATATATTGAAGCAATATTTTGTCCAGATCGCATGACCAGAACCATAGAAACTTGTAACTTTTGAACGGAAAGGCCTAGGAACTTGAAATTTTCAGGGTGGGTTTGGATCGCGAATATCGCGGTCACGTTCATCAGTGAGCAAAATTAGATTAGGGGTTCCGTAAATATGGCCGTTCAAAATATTTTTTTGCTGATAGTTCCGAAAATACTGAGCGGATTGGGATGAAATTTTGCACCTAGCTGAGTAATAATGTAATCATCAAAAAAAAATTTCGAAAAGCACTGCCGTAAAGGCAGGAGCTTTTGAGCGCTCGTACATGCACCTTGTAGGTAGATTCGCATTCTCCAGTTTTACAAACCAATTGGAAAGATTTTGACAGCTGTCAAAGAAAATTTCAAACCAACGCGAAAATCCAGACTTCACGTCAGTGCTTTGGGTCCATTTATTCGATAATTCGCTAGAATTTTCTACGGTATCTATGGTCTTGGTGATGCAATCTGGACAAAATTATACATTATTCTTCATATATGTGCGAAATTTCATTTCAATCCAATAAGTATTTTCGAAATTATCAGAAAAAATATAGTTTGAACGGCAATATTTACGGAACCCCTAGTCTAATTTGGCTCATTGATAAAAAGGATCGCGAAATTCGCGATCCGAACCTATCCCGAAAATTTCAAGTCACTAGGCCTTTTTGTTCGAAAGTTATGATTTTCTATGGTTTCTATGATTCTGATCATACGATCTGGAAGAAATGTAGCTCGAATATATAATTCTCAATTTAAATTCAAAATTTCGTCGAGATCGAATCCATAATTTTGAAATGATCAAGAAAACTGAATTTCAAACGGCCATATTTACGGAACCCCTAGTCTTATTTTGCTCATTGATACACGTGAACGCTACATTTACGATCCACACCTATCCTGAAAATTTCAAGTCTCTAGGCCTTTCCATTACAAAGTTATAATTTTCTATGGTTCTGGTCATGCGAGCTGGACAAAATTCTGCATGTAGCTTGAGTACGTAATAATCCATCTGAGTGCAAAATTTCACCTCGATCGAATCAGTAGTTTCGGAGTAATCAGAAAAACAAAATTTCGAGCGGCCATATTTACGGAACCCCTTGGCGAATTTTGCCCAATAACGAACTTAACCGCGGCATTTGAGATTCGAACCTACCCTGAAAATTTCAAGTTTCTAGGACATTCCGTTCGAGAGTTATCGTGTATACGGCCAGCCGGCCGGACGGACAGACTCGAATTTTTCGACGGATTCCTCATCAGTGGGTCGAACATAGTCGATTGAGACCATTTTCGGCTCAAAATTCGAAAAATACAGACATCGTGACGAAATGATATAGCCCTCGTGTAAGTTGTACGAGCGCTCAAAAAAGGTCAGCTGAAGCACTGACATGAAGTCTGGAGTTTCGCCTAAGTTTCAGAATTTTTTTGACAGCTGTCGAAAATTCCTTCAATTGATTTCTGAAACTGGAAAATGCGAATCTACCTACAAGGTGCATGTACGAGCGCTCAAAAGCTCCTGCCTTCACGGCAGTGCTTTTCGTAATTTTTTCATGACTTAAGTTGTCAAAAAATAGTAAAAGTTCATTCCACAATTCATTTAGGTACATCGTTTTTTTTTCAGAACTTCCGCTTACCTTCAAAATGAAGTAACAACGATTTTGCAGAAATTAAGGGTGATTGGGTATTTTTGAGATTACGTTAAAGTGGATGATCTTAAATTAACAGAACAAATAATTCGGGAGTTATTAATAAAGTGAAGTGAAGTAAAGTAAAGTAAAGTAAAGTAAAGTAAAGTAAAGTGAAGTGAAGTGAAGTGAAGTGAAGTGAAGTGAAGTGAAGTGAAGTGAAGTGAAGTGAAGTGAAGTGAAGTGAAGTGAAGTGAAGTAAAGTAATAGTATATTATTTAACGAGCGGTAATGTAGGTCATAACTCACGCAGATGAAGTTTTTTGCTGTAATTCATCGAGTGAGTTATGATCATTACCGCAAGTTTAATACTATACTTTATCTACGATTATAACAATAAATACTAAGATACAAGTACAGAGAAAGAACTTTATTCACAAATCTCAATAGTTATAACTATACCTATAACCATGCATCATTTATGTTGATTGTTTATTTATTTATTTATTCAAGACATACGGCAGAGCCAATTTTACAAATACAATTCATTTTAAATTGAGAAATAAATCACTATTCAACTTCTCATATAATCAAAAAACAATATATATATAAAAATTCTGTTGAAAATAAACTAACTGAATTAATCACTGTCATTATTCTAACAAACAATTAATTTGCCTCGAAGTATCTCTTCAAGCTGAAAATTGAAATCTGAAACAAATCAACATCTACATAATTTGCTTCCTTTATAGCTCTTTCAATGGGATTGTTCATTCCATAGTTTGTAGGACTGAAATTAATACTGAACAAAGCCCTCCGCCTTAAAAACACATTATTTGCATTCAATTCAATTTTGGATAACAAATGTCCACAATCAATGAAGTTATTCAACAATTTGTAAATGAACATGACGTCAAAATGCTTTCTCCTGACCGTTAAAGTTTTCAATGAAAGATCATTCAGAAGTATATCATAATTTATGGAGTCTTTATGGATGCCCATTTTGTATCCGACCCACTTCAGGAACTTTCGCTGTACAAGTTCAATACTGCTTTTATGAATTTCATAATACGGTGACCAAACTACCGAAGAATACTCCAAAATACTCCTCACATTAGCCAGATAAACCGATTTCAAAACAGAAATATTTTCGAAATCCTTCAGCTTTCTCTTAATGAATCCTAACATCCTCATAGCCTTTTGAATTATAACATTGAAATGATGGATAAAATCTAGTTTGTGGTCGAGGTATATTCCCAAATCCTTTATTATTAAACAAGAATTTAGTTTTTTTTTGTCCATACTATATTCATAGTGGATCGGATATTTTATTCTATGGAATCGCATCACACAACATTTTTCAATATTGAAATGCATTTCATTTTCCTTGCACCATCTGCTGACATTTTTAAGATCTTCATGTAGCAATTTACAATCTTCCAAACTTTTTATGACCCTGAATAATTTAAGATCGTCTGCGAATATGAGGAATTGACTATGCTCCATGTATTTTCCTATATCGTTTATAAAGCATAAAAACAAAACGGTTGACAGTGGTAAACCCTGGCCCACTCCAGACAAAACAGAAATTAGCTGAGAAACGGTATCATCCGCAAGTTTAACTGACAATGTACAACCCGTCAAATGATCAGCCAACCAGTCAATCAGCGGAGGTTCCACACCTATGGCTTTTAGTTTTTCAACTAGCAACCAATGTGGAACCATATCGAAAGCCTTTTTGAAGTCTGTGTATATACTATCAATCTGAAGTTTTTCTGTCATAGCGTTTGAAATGATATCTATGTACGTTACAAGATTCGTCGTGACAGACCTTTTACGAATAAATCTGTGTTGTTCCGATATGTAGACACTCGAAAACCAAGGTGAAATCTTCTGTTTTACCAAATTATCAAGTAATTTGGGTATGTAGGAGCACTTCAGAATTGGCCTATAATTTTTTACATCACTCATATCACCGGATTTGTGCATAGGGATAACAAAATTGTGTTTCCACATTTTCGGATAATTTCCTGTACGGAACGAGCAGTTGAATGTGCTTGTGCTTCTAAGCATGGAGTAGAAAGTCCATAGGGGCACATATTTAGTGCTAAGTTTACTAAAATATGTCAAAAGAACATCTCTGTAAACAATGACTTGATATTCTTACTGCTAAGCCAATCTTGAAAATTGTTGTATACACCTTTATATTTGTTTTGGTATTTTTCGGGCAATAAATTCTGTATGGTAGAATTAGCTGATTGTCTTATTTCTGAAGGTGTACATAATAATTCATCTGCACTATCTGAATTCATCTTTTTCAATGAAATATCCACAATTATAATTAGTTATCAACTCAATTTCATTAAACGTCAAAATTATTCAAGCGATACCAATAATGGACTGTTCCCTTTCGGCCAATCGGCTTGTTTGTTTACAGATACTATTACTTGATCGAAAGTAGTTGAGTAATGACTATATTATTCAATCGGAGTAGATAATAGTATATTATTTAACGAGCGGTAATGTAGGTCATAACTCACGCAGATGAAGTTTGCAGCACGAGCCGGAGGCGAGTGCTGTAATTCATCAAGTGAGTTATGACCATTACCGCAAGTTGAATACTATACTTTATCTACGATTGTAACAATAAATACTAAGATACAAGTACAGAGAAAGAACTTTATTTAAAAATCTTAATAGTTACATATAACCATGCATTATTTATGTTGATTGTGCTTCTTAGCATGGAGTAGAAAGTCTATAGGGGCGATGCTTCATATTTAGTGCTAAGTTCACTAAAATATGCCAAAAGAACATTCTCTGTAAACAATGACTTGATATTCTTACTGCTACGCCAATCTTGAAAATTGTTGTATACACCTTTATATTTGTTTTGGTATTTTCGGGCAATAAATTCGGTATGGTAACATTAGCTGATTGTCTTATTTCTGAAGATGTACATAATAATTCATCTTCACTATCTGAATTAATCTTTTTCAGCGAAATATCCACAATAATAATTAGGTATCAACTCAATTTGATTAAACGTCAAAATTATTCAAGTGACCTCCCCTCAATACTAATAATGGACTGTTCCCTTACGGCCAATCACACAGGGGAGTTATAAGAGTGAGTGAGAGGGAGAACACTCACGGTGTTTGTTTACATATATCATTACTCCATCAAAAGTAGTTGAGTAATGACTATATTATTCAATCGGAGTAGATAAAGTATTTTACTCATTCCGAGCACTGTTCATTATTCGAATATAGAAGATTATTGTTGCCGTTTCCTACCTATAGGTAGGGAAATCTTCAAAGCAAGACCCAAAGAAAGAATTAATCTGGTGAACACAAAGAAAGTAACAAAAAAAAAACAGAATTCAATTGAAATATACTTAAAAAATTATATAAGCACTACCGTGAAGTCAGGAGCTTTTGAGCGCTCGTTCAGCCACCTTTCATTTTTTCGCGTTGATCCCTAAAATGCCATAATTCAAAACCTGTGACGTCATCATAGAAATTAGAAATGCCTTTCCGTTCGTAAGGTATGATTTTATATGGTCCTGGTCATGCAATCTGGAAAAAATGAAGCTTGCATATGTCATTCTGAATTGAAATACAAAATTTCTTCACGATCGAATCCGTTGTTTTGAAATTATCAAGAAAACTGAATTTCAAACGACGATATTTACGGAACCCCTAGTCTGATTTTGCCCATTGATAAAAGTGACCGTGATATTCGAGATCCACACATATCCTGATAATTTCAAGTCCCTAGGCCTTTCCGTTCGAAAGTTATCATTTTATATGGTTTCTATGGTTCTGGTTATGCGATCTGGATATTTTGCGTGTAGCTTGGACTCCCCATTCTCCATCTGAGTGCACAATTTCATCTCAATCGAATATAGTTGCGAAGTAATCTGGAGAACAAAACGGCCATATTAACGGAACCCCCAGTGGATTTCTGCTCATTAACGAACTCAACTGCAGCATTCGGGAACTGAACCCACACTGAAAATTTCAAGACTCTAGGTCGTTCTATTCGAAAGTTATCGTGCTTACGGACGGACGGCCGGGCAGACTTGAAGTTTTCGACGGATATATTCGTCATCAGTGAGTCCAACCTTGTCGATTAAGACCATTTTCGGCTCGAAATTCGAAAAATCTTAACGAAATGATATAGCCCCCGTGTAAGTCGTGTAAGTATATCGAGCGCTTAAAAAATTGGTTTTCATTTTATTATTTCCTTCCTATTAATTTTGACCAATCGCTATCAAGAATTGGTATTTCAAATATAAATTTTAAGTGGAAAAATTACTCAACAACTGTCAACTTAGCTGTCAGCAGTTTTTCCGGAAAAAAAATTGGAAAAATTTCATGCAAGTTTGACAAGTTGCTTTGTAAAAACAAACTTGATGGTTTCTATGCTGTGTTGCTATGTACCGTTACCAACAACAAAGATCACAAACAACGCTCACGAATTTATTAATTTTTCAACTGAAACTCAAAATGAATCGTGGAAATATTTCCGAATGTAAAATTAATGCGGCTGTTGAAAATAGTGTTTCCTAAATACTCAGAAAGTTCACACATAAAATGTTCAATTAACTCAGGAAATAATCTTACCAAATATCCCTCGGGCATTTAATTTTTCCTGTGGAAAAATTGGAACACTCGTTCCTAAGTAATCTGTTTCAACAAATAGCATTCGCGAAAGTGGAAAAATCCTCGTCTTCGACTCGGATTTTTAAAACCACTCTCGCTCATGCTATTTGTTAAAACAAATTACTTAGAAACTCGTTTTTCCGAATTTTTCCGGAAAAATTAAATGCACTAGGGATATTACCCCCGAAAAAAAGTGTAATGAAGCATTGTCGTGAAGTCAGTAGTTTTTGCGTTCTTGTTTCAGTGCACCAAATCGGCCTTCATTGTCAGTGTGACAAATAATAGCAATTTATTTTTTGAGCGCTCGTACTACTTACACGAGGGCTATATCATTTCGTCACGATGTCTGTATTTTTCGAATTTTGAGCCGAAAATGGTCTCAATCGACTATGTTCGACTCACTGATGACGAATCCGTCGGAAAATTTGAGTCTGTCCGTCCGGCCGTCAGCACGATAACTCTCGAACGGATCAACCTAGAGACTTGAAATTTTCAGTGTAGGTTCAGATCCCGAATGCCTCGGTTAAGTTCGTTAATGGGCCAAATTCCACCAGGGGTTCCGTAAATATGGCCGTTCAAAGTTTTGTTTCCCTGATTACTTGAAAACTACAGATTCGATCGAGATGAAATTTTGCACTCAGATGGAAAATGAGGGGTTTAGCTACATGCGAAATTTTGTCCAGATCGCATGACCAGAACCATAGAAACCATAGAAAATTGTAACTTTTGAACGGAAATGCCTAGGGACTTGAAATTTTCAGGATAGGTGTGGATCTCGAATGTCGTGATCACGTTCATCTATGAGCAACATTATACAAGGGGTTCCGTAAATACGGTCGTTTGAAATTTTGTTTTCTCGATAAATTCGAAACTTCGGATTCGATCGAGATGAAATTTTGTATTTTAATCGAGAATGATATATTGAAGCAATATTTTGTCCAGATCGCATGACCAGAACCATAGAAACCATAGAAAATTGTAACTTTTGAACGGAAAGGCCTAGGAACTTGAAATTTTCAGGGTAGGTTTGGATCGCGAATATCGCGGTCACGTTCATCAATAAGCAAAATGAGACTAGGGGTTCCGTAAATATGGCCGTTCAAAATATTTTTTTGCAGATAGTTTCGGAACTACTGATCGGATTGGAATGAAATTATGCATCTAGCTGAGGAATAATGTATTCAAAGTACGTGCAAAATTTTGTCCAGACCGCATCACCAAGACCATAGATACCGTAGAAAATTCTAGCGAATTATCGAAACAAAATTGATCAGCTGAAGCACCGACATGAAGTCTGGAGTTTCGCCCAACTTTCAGAATTTTTTTGACAGCTGTCAAAAATTCCTTCAATTGGTTTCTAAAACTGGAAAATGCGAATCTACCTACAAGGTGCATGTACGAGCGCTCAAAAGCTCCTGCCTTCACGGCAGTGCTTTTCTAAATTTTTTGAACTGATACGGTCGATACAGTCTTTAGATTTTGGTGCATTATAGATTGCCAACAAAGGTTCACAATCCATTCTCAAATAATGATTAAACCGGGCAGTTTTCTTCTTCGAATGCTGCAGCAATTTGATCCAAATCAGGAACTTTCTCGAGTGTTTTTAGAAGTTTTTCTCTTCAATAGTTTATAAACTTTTTACGGCGTGTTTTCAATCGGGACTACAGGTTGACCTCGAATGATACTCTAAATATACAGCTCCACAAGAGTTAGGGATATCGTATTCAATCGGTTTTAAAAGTATGTAATCTTCGAGAAAATCGCTGTAAAATCATTTAAAACTCAATAACAACTTGAATCGATCCAATAAAAATCAGTATGAGACATTTCGTCAATCTGGTCGCCTTTTTTCTGAAGTTTGGTTCTTTGCATATGCTTCATGAATGTTCTTATTTTGAAATGAAGTCAGTTTATCAACGGCTTCGATTTGAAACGAGTTTTCTGAAAATGCCAAGACGTAAATTAACAAACGCTGAGGCTAATAAGGCTATCGGAATGCTACAGGGTGGCCTAACTCAGGTTGTTTTAGCGGAAAGGCTCCAAGTTAGCCAAAGTGTGATATCTCGACTCTGGAATAGGTTCAGGGAGACAGGTTCCGTGTTGGAAAGACCAAGGCTTGGTGGGCGACGAAAAACAAACATCACCGTTTCGGCGAGAAGAAACCCTACATCTACGTGTAGAATGCTACGGAATACTCTTCAAATGCAGATGGGGTCCAAGTTTCCATCGAAGCCATCAGACGACGTTTGAGAGAGGTGAATCTAAGTTCTAGACGTCCATTAAGAGGAGTTCCATTAACACGTGACCATAAGCGTCAAAGACTGGAATGGGCAAGGCAACATAACAATTGGAACGATCAATGACGTAGTGTCCTTTTCACTGATGAATCCAGATATGGACGATTTTCAGAATCTCGAAGAATAAGGGTATGGACAATCCCACGCATACCCCGTAATCGTCACTATGTCCAAGAAGTCCATCCATTCCGAGGGGGTAGTGTTATGGTATGGGCCGGGATATGTTTCAACGGGCGCACAGATCTACACATTTGTCCTGGGAATATGACCGCCTTACACTATAGGGAGCATGTCATTGACAATGTTGTGCCAAATTTTCACGCTGCTATTGGTGAAACTTTTCAATTTCTAGACGATAACGCTAGACCGCACCGTGCAGCCATAGTTGAGAATGCGCGCGAGGAGCTTGGTATTCCACATTTACCAATACCTCCGCACTCACCAGATTTGAATTGCATAGAACATGCATGGGATATGCTCCAAAGAAGATTAGATAATCATCAACGTACCCCAGAATCCTTAAATGATCTGAGAGAACTTCTGCCCCGTTTATGGAACCAAATTCCTCAAGAAATGTTCAACAACCTCGTGTGTAGTATGCAAAGATGTCAAGCTGTTATTGATGCCCGTGGAGGCCATACATTGTATTGATAGTCTTAAAATGCTTGAATTCTCTGAGAATAAAATTTCGTTATTTTACTCGATTTTACTTAACCACCCTGTATACGCTGCAGACCTACAGGCTAAAATTAATTTGCAACTTGAAATCATATTAATATGAATTTTCATCACAAAAATCTTATTTTAACTATATTTTTTTGCACTTTAAGTCAATATCCCTAACTCATGTGGAGCAGTTTGGTTGAACACTGCGCGCGCTCTATCCTCTACCTCGAAAATGGTTCAAGATATAAAAAATGTATTCCAACAAAAGTTGTAGAGAATTTAATCTTCTACAATATTTATAATGAAAATAATTAGCATAAAACCAATAGGAACGAGATATTCGCAATAAATTTGTAAAAAATCTATTTTTTTACCTTCGACCATGGAATTTCGGTAGACGCGGACACCCTACGATAAGTAGGTTTTGAGACAAGGCCATCAGAATAAAGGATCATACAAGTTTATAGCCGACTAGATCTCATTCCGACGTTAACACTCATTTTCCTGGGCTATTAGGGCAAAATGACGCTCTTGTTTTTGCGAGATTTCGATGTGAAAATTTTCATTTTTGAGCGCTGGTTCTCCTTACACGAGAGCTATATCATTTCGTCACGATGTCTATATTTTTCGAATTTTGAGCCAAAATACCGACAATCGACAAGGTAAGACTCACTGATAACGAATCCGTCGAAAAGTTCGAGTCTGTCCGGCCGTATATACGAAAACTCTCGAAGGGAACGCCCTGAAATTTCCAGGGTAGGTTCGAATCTCGCGGTTAAGTTCGTTATTGGGCAAAATTCGACAAAGGGTTCCGTAAATATGGTCGTTTGAAATTCAGTTTCCTTGATCCTTTCAAAACTACAGATTCGATCGTGACGAAATTTTGTATTTTAATGGAGAATGATATACTCAAGCTACATTTTTTCCAGATCGCATAACCAGAACCCAGGACCATTTTAAATTCCAACGAAAATTGAAAAAAAATCCTTATAGTTCTGTAACAGCTGATTCGGCATAATTGACAAAAAGCTGCCGTCATTTTTTTGACAGCTGTCAAAAATTTCTTCAATTGGTTTCTTAAATTGGAAAATGCGAATATACCCAGACAGCACCGGATATTCCTAGAATATTCCATGAATATTCGTTTTAGGATATTGGAATATGCTATGAATATTCGTAAGGTAGATCATAGGCATATTCATAGAATATTCCGTAAAGGATATTCTAGGAATATTCCGAATATTCATAGAATGTTCCTAGAATATTCTATATGGAATATTACCAGAATATTCCATATAGAATATTCCAGGCATATTATAAACGGTATATTCTCAAAAGGATATTCATATCATATACCTGGAATATTCCGAATATTCATAGAATTTTCCCCGAATATTCTATTTGGAATATTCTCAGAATATTTCATATAGAATATTTCAGGACTATCTAGGATATTCCTTGAATACTCTAGGCATATTCTCAAAATGATATTCATATCATATACCTCGAATAGTAGTAGATGTGCAACAAAAGCTCTGGCGTGATTTCGGCCAAATTGTCTTCTACTAATTTCTGAGGTCCATTTTGGAGAGTCCCATTCAAGGTTATCAATATTCAATGAAATTTTTCAAGTCCAACAAGGGTGAAGGGGGGGGGTGGCGTGTGGGCGAGATGGCGGAGTGACGTCAAACTTTTTTATTTCCGTTGGGATTCGAACCCAGAATTCCACGTTGCGAGACAGGAACACTAAGAATGCGGCTAATCTAGGTCTTAGGTGTGAGGGTAGAAATGTTCTATAAGAGCGATTATTTGAAGGTTATCATGATGCGGTTGAGTCCGTAATGTTTAGTTCATCTTTATTTCGATTTGAATATGAATATTGGAAGAAAAAATAATCAATGTTTTTCTCAAGATTCTAGTATCATATTTCAAAAATGCGCTGTCAAGGAATATATATATATATGTATAAATATATATCATGATGAAATAATTGAAATTCCATGGATATGCCAGATACGATATTCCAGGAATATAATGAGCAGAATATTCCAGGGATGTCCCAGGAAGAATATACAATTGGAAATATTCTAGGAATATTCTATATTGAATATTCATTTTGGAATATTCTTAGCATATTCATCTAGGAATATGCCTGGAATATTATGTGCGGAATATTCCAGGGATGTCCCAGAAAAAATATACAAATCGAAATATTCTATGAATATTCTAGGAATATTTTATATTGAATATTCGTATTGGAATATTCTTAGCATATTCATCTAGGAATATGCCTGGAATATTATGTGCGGAATATTCCAGGGATGTCCCAGAAAGAATATACAAACCGAAATATTCTATGAATATTCTAGGAATATTCTATATTGAATATTCATTTTGGAATATTCTTAGCATATTCTTTTAGGAATATGCCTGGAATATTCGTACCAGAATATTCCTGGAATATGCTATATGAGATATAGATATTCTATGATATTCTAGGTATATTCCAAGAATATTCCGAATATACCCATCCCTTTTTGCATATTCAGGGAATATTCTAGGAATATCCGGTGCTGTCTGGGTACCTACAAGGATGATGAACGAGCGCTCAAAAGCTCCTGGCTTCACGGCTGTGCTTTTTATAATTTTTTTACTTCGCTTGAAGAAACACTAGACATAGAAATAATTTTATTCATTTATTTAGTATCTCGAAAAAAGGGGGCTTTGGCCACATTGTTATCGCTCTACGATGTTTGTATGTATATTTCAGAATTTTGACCAAAATAGTGGAATATTCTGAGAACTTAGAAAATGGACTTATTATTATTATAATATACATACTAAATATTAAAATTGTATTGTATTGTATATTACAATTTTAATATTTAGTATGTATATTATAATAATATTATTATAATATACTAAATATTGAGATATATATCGGTCAGGTCCTCTTGCAACGGCTCTGATAAGGCCACGTTACTTGAAGCACCCTGTATTTACTGAGCTTATCTTTAGATAAATATATATTATAACGATAATCTCTTTAAACTCTATCATACCTTTCATATAAAACCTTCTTGTTGTTTTGTCGTTATCAATGGCATATCACAAGCATGATTCGTGATAGCTGTTGTTCGTAAATTGAATGGGTCCTCCGTAGTAGAGGTACCTATTTTTCGCATAAAGACACAAACAACAAAAATGATCTGGAATAATTCCTACCTACCCTATTGTGAATTTTGTGATTGAAGCGAGTATATCGAATTTTTAAATGTTCGAAACGGAAGTAAAGACTGGTACGTTCTTTTGTGTATTAGGTATATAATCCTATACCTCATATCTTTAGACTTTCATAAAATAGCTATCCTGAGTTACATATACCTGAGTATATAGTTAGCATTTTTCCATCAAAATATGATAACTGAATATTTTCGATGTGACTTATTTGGAATGAACGTCAATATGAAATGTTCAACTTCACAAAATTTGTAGATAACTACATCCTAATAACACAACCAGAAAAAAAACAATGATCATTAAATCTGAATCAGAAACTAACGTAACTGAAACAAAATCTTACAATTACATAGGGCAAAGTAAGTGTCCGAATTACATTTTATCAAGGGGAGAAATCAACGTGTTTTTCAAGTTTAATGATTTATATTTTCGTAGAAAATCCAGCGCGATGCCAGATAGATTTGAAACACCATACACAAGATTTCAATTGGGACTGTGGATTGTCTTGTGTCCTTATGATACTGTCCGATGAAAGCAGGGAATATTTTTTGGCGAATAGAGAAATAATATGCAAGGAAGAAGGTTTCAATACAAGGTACCTAATATCCACCAGGAAAAGATTAATATTTTGGTAAAAAAATATTTTTTCAGCACATGGACTATAGACTTATGTTACCTTTTGAAAAGGTTTGGAATTAGACATATATTTTACACTGTTACCTTGGGTGTGCATCCTGCTTATAGAAGGATTGATTTTTATAATCAGATTTTTACAAGAGTGTGTACCTAAATCTTCACAATGTTTTTGATTGAATCACTACTTATACAGGGCGTTTCCCAACCTTTCTACCTAATGAGAAAATCGAAAGAGTGGTATAACATTTTTTTGAATGTCCTACCTATGCCATTTCATTACCATATCATGTACTTGAATACGATTTTTCCAATCATACCACATTTTCCTCTTAAAATTGCATGAACCCAATGGCGCTCCCAAGTACGGATACAAAGGAACAATAATTTGTTGTATCATTAAACACGCCAGTATTCATTCTTTCATGAATAAATTCTGTAATTCCTGGTAGATTAACGGAAAATCAGCTTTCCTCCTAAAAATCCGGAGTACACCAGTGGGCGAGTCATCACTTATTCCTTTAAGTTGAGAAAGGTTAGGAGACACAGCCCTATGTAGGTACAAAACATGAGTTTTTTTTAGGATGAGGAACGTGTAAATAAACGTTTCAACGAAGCAGAGAAGAACGGAATAGTTGTGGACAAAGGATCTATTAGTTGCAGGTCGATTTTAGAACATCTAGCGACCGGCCCTGTGATTCTTCTAACGAACGCAAAACTGCTAGGCTGTGATATTTGTAAATACAACAAAATAGGCTCTGAAATGAAGAAAATGTTTCGTTGGCCTGTATCGTACCAAGGTCATTATATTGTATTATGTGGATACAACATGATGTTCAACAAAGTATTCTACAGGAATCCCACATTGACCAATAGTACGTACATATTTTCTTAACAAATTATACTGGTTTTCGAAAAAATCCGAACACTCAGAAGTGCTAGACCAATTAGGTGTGATTAGGTTTCCATTTAAAACTATTTGGCCGACTGCAAAATCAGGTTGAATCGCGGTATCGTCGCCGTCGCGTAGTGCTGGTGTGGTAACACGCTAACAAAAAATCAGTGGAATACTTTTTTCAGATAACGATATAGGTCAAGATTATTCCAAAAATTTCTTATTTTTTATTTCAAGGGGAATTGATAAGATAATTTATAAAAGAGAAATACATAATACAGCAATCCATCTATGGAACACATATCAGAGGGAATGACGTCTTATGCCTAGGGATGAAATGATACCAGTCAGGTATCGATACTTTTTTTTACTCGACACCGGTGAGAATGTTCAAAATTGTTGTCCAGATTTCGACAATTTCAGGTAAAATTCTGGAACCCTGGAAAAAGAAACTGAAATATTCAAATTTATTTCTACGTGGAACAGCTGAATTTTTATATAACTTACAATATGGAATGGCGAATAGTTTCAGAGATACCGAAATTTAAAAAAAATTTTATTCTTCCAATGATACGATCCTAACGAAATTCCCATACATAATTCCCAAATGTATTTTTTCTAAATCAAAAAATATTTCAATAATTTGCTACTGAAAACCATGTTTTATCGAACACTGAAATCTTGCGCTCTTATTGAAACACCCTTTAATAATAATAATGGCTTTGTTTGAATATTTTTACAAATGTCTCAACTTGGTAAACGCATAGAAAATTACCAAACCTACTTAAAACTAGTCTTATATTACAAAAACGCTACAAATACCTCACAAAGGCAACGTACTATGTTGCGGCTTACGATAATTTGGCAAAAATGTATCGATTTGTTAGAGATTTCTTCTATTAATTTTTTCAGGAATATGTGTGATGTCGATAAGAACATTAGATGAAGCTAGAAGAAGCTATGGTACAGACCAGGACACAATATTTATTTACCCGTCTTAGTTCTGAGAACAAACCATTATTGGAAAAAACATCTTACCCAATTTGTTTCAGAATCATGACCAGAAATAAAAAACCATAGAATAATGAACTTTCTATATATTGGAAAATTACACATTTCTTTTATAAATATAATTCTTTTTCTTGCCCAAGTGCAAAGTTATTTTGGTAACAAAGGCACAATTTCTATTACTAATAGTAATCAATTAAATTGAGAAGTAAATGAAGAGAAATTATATATGAATTATATATAATAATCGTAAATAATTTCAATTTTATTCAATGCTTTTAAAAAATACAATTTTATTTTACAAAAATAGTATCTCCCTTATATCGTTGATTATCCTTTAAATATTCAAAATTTATTTCTTATATTGAGGTCACCATCTTTGTATAAACGAATAAATATGAGGCAGCTATGGTATCTCTAACAACCTCTGAATCAGTTAATAAAATAAAATCAGTAACATTAAACCATAGCGATTCTCATTTCTACACTACCTTCAAAAAACCAACTAAATTTAGCACACCATAATACATGAAAATATACTGGAATACCACTAGAATGATTTGAACATTAATAAACCAAATTAAAAACTAATTACAATGAACATTTGAAAACTTCTATGTACAGTACAAATCTTATAACTCACAATATGTTTGAATGCAGAAAATACAAGAATGAGAAGATGAACAGTTTGAAGTTGAGAAAACAGAAAAACATAAAAAAGCCTCATATACATGAATGAAACCTTCTTAACAAACTTATTAAACTCAAAATCTGGAAATATTAATGAAATATTTCATTATCATACTACGGCAGTCTGTGTAAAATGATTGCAAAAAGTTTTAATTGTGAATACACTATATTTAGAAGAATCGAGAAAAGAGTTCAGCAATCAAAAAGAAACCATGTCAAAATAGAAATATAACAAGAAAAAAAATTGAATCAACTTGATATCAAGAGAATTTCTACAAAGTTAAAAATTCAAAAAAAGAAATAGATTGAAACAATGACGATGAAAAATAGAAAATGTAGAAAATTTAGAAAAACTTTGAAGACTTCAAGCTGAAATAAGGAATTTTATTTCTCATCCTGATAAAAAAACATTAAATTCCAAAATTATCACTTGTATATTTCAATTAATTTCAAGTAAGAAAAAAATCACTGCATTTGGGTTCAAGTGAGGCAAGGCTTTAATAACATTGTTGATAGAAACAGATAAAATATAAAATAAAAAAAAAATTCATTGAGAGGTGTTTACTGATACGTGTATTTCTTTGGAATTTCAATTAGTTCTTAGAAAGCAAACAATGTAGGCTTACTTACTTCTTGAGAGTCTTCTGCGTAGCTTTGAAGTTTGATTTTGAGGGTTCTGTCGTTGTGATACCCGTTGAGGAATTTTCTTGCTGTTAGAGGTGGTCGGCTTTGAAATCTCTAAAAAAACAACTGTTATCTCTGCTCTAACGTTACTATGGATAATAAAGCTCACCCTCTACATGAAACTTTTCTAACTGTACCAAACTCTTGGTTCTTCTCTCGATCTTTAGTGGGGCTGTAGTTTTGGTAATATGGCTTTTCTTCACACTGTCCACTTTCCATTCCCCACTTGATGATAACTTCACTCCAGGTGTTTCTTTTCGCGTCTTCAACACTGTTCTTGATTGTGCAACTTCTTCAGGTGTGGATCGTTTCCTTCTTTTAGGTATTGCTGACTGCTGGCTTTTTCGAGGAACATTACACTTAGGTAATTTCAAAGTATCTGCTGGTACTACGGCATTATTTTTTTTTTGCAGAGAACTTTTGTTGGTGGTCTTCATCAATGAATTCTTAGAGGCTGTCTGTTTAACCGACTCCATCATCATCCTAAATTTCTTCCTCAAAGTTGGCCTCTTGAAAATTTTCTTCTTGAGGTTTAGTTTCTTCCTCTTCAATAATTTCCTAGCCAAGTCTAACTTTGATTTTTTCTCATGTAACTTTTTGTCGCCTTCAAGCCTGTCACTTTTCCTTCGTGCATTATCGATCCTCATACTTTTCCGCAATGGCTCTTCCTCATTAATTTTACGCTTAAGCTTCTGTTTCTGTTCGCTAACAGCATCTGAGAGTCCTTTAAATTTACCCATACTCCTCAAGTTGTGTCTTTTCAAACTGACATTGTCATTGTTGACTTCTTCTTCAACTGTTTCAAATAAATCAGTAGAACTAGAGGATATTTCGTTTATTTGAACAGAAATTTCTGACGCGTCCTCATTTTCTTCTAATTGATTTTCCTTTTCATTCTGAAGATTGTTAGGACTGTAGGGTTCTCGTGGATCGAAGCTCATGCTATCTCTAGGTTTAGAAACAAAATTTTTTTCTTTCAGAGGTGAAGGGTTCGAAGACATTTGGGAAAAGGGTACTTGTGAGTTTGATTTTGTACTACAGGTTGGACTAGCTTCATATTTTGGCTCATCGCAGCTCAGTTGATTTCCGTGTCCCATTGAGGATTCTCCAGTGTTCTCTTCTGCAACTATTGGTTTTATGTCCTCTTTGGTGATGGGGTGTTCATTTTGTTCTAATATCGAGCCACTTTCACTGACATTACTATCTTCTGAATTATGTTCCTCGTCTTTGAAACGTGTCACTATTTTGAAACCAGTCATAGGATATTGCTTATGTTTTCGTTGAAGTACTTGAGCTCTTGGTGGACCTGGTGGATCCAACATTAAGGTCACAACAGATGTATTGTCTGCTCTCATATTCGTGGTTCGCCACCTTTAATATTACAAAAATTAAAAATCCAAATAGGGAATCATTTGTCAAAAAGGGGCAACCTTCATACAACAGTTTTTGATGTGCCATAAATATTCTTCAATAAAACAAAATATCTCAAATTGAATTTTTGAACAGATAACAAACTATCCCAAATGAGTTGTCTGAAATAATAGTGTGAAGAAATAGGTCATATTTAGCGAGAACAAATATCTTTAAAATTCTTTAAAAATTATTTTTATGTAAATTTTGAATACAATTTTCCTTATTATGTAACACATTCAAAAAAAAATTTAGATCAAACACTGAATAAGACATATTGAGAATAATATCATAGTCATCCTACTCAATGTCAACGGCTGCCTGCCTTTTTAAACAGCCGAATTTTCATCCAGTCAAAATAACAAAATTATTGGTTATTCTGAACTAAATCTTATGAATTATCCCATGAGCAATTTAGGCACTTAATTTTCATATAACTATATCTTTCCTAATTTTAAAATACGTTATTATATTCTATAATTGAAAAATTGGGTAATTACATTACTGTTGGTGAAAACTTATTTGGTGTTCAGGTCAACAAAATTTCTCAATTTGTTATGTTTATCTCAAGAAAATATTTTGTCACAGCAAAAATTCTGGAAATAATAATGAAATGAATGAACATTTGTGAAGGCTCAGGCTCCTCAATTTGACAAAATTAAATTTCTTTATGATAACAATTTTTTCCCAATAATTTTAAACAATAAATAAACATTGACAAGTATTTTATAGCTTCAAGTAGTAATAAGTTGACAAGTGTGTTCTTCTTAGAATGGTCTCACGGCAATTCAGCTGTGCTTTATGTGATGACACTAATTTCAAAACAAATGTACATAAGGCTTGTTGCATCAAAACCATGTTGATGAAATTTAATGAAATAAAATACTGCCAAATGCGGAAGTATAGAAGTATAAGTAGTGGCTCAAAATTTGAACATTTACCAAGTAGAGGTGGATCACAAGTTCTCTTTACCAGGATTATGGAACTCCTTCAAAGTATTTCAAACGAAGATATAAAATGTATTAAATGGGAAGTACATACTATAGTCTGTTCAAATATAAGAGAGAGCATGTAAACAAACTAAATCCGTTTGTTTTGCGCATATCTAATGTCTTATTGGTCAAAAGGTCTGCCAGGCTCGTACTCATAACGGAATGTAGTCGTAGTGAAAGTTTATAGTGAAAAATAAGAGTTCTCGTTAAAAGAGTAGTAGCAGTCTCCGGCAAAAAATTTTCTAACGAGCTATCTATTTCGGAGTGACGGACAACAATGTAGAATTCGGAAACATACAATGCATCTGAAGGTGATATATTGGGCCCACCACGGAAAAGATCGAAACATTAACATTTATCTATTCAAGAAAAACAGTTGATCTCAAATATTTATCAGAAAGAATTTGAGGAACATCCAAATATTTCAAAAAGAGACTTGGTGGGAATTGTTTCAAAATCGTCAAGATTAAGTAGTTCCTCCATATACAGAATTCTCAGAGAATATAAACACAAAATCAAATATTAGGTGGAATCACCTAAGAAAAAACCCCAGTCGTTAAAAATAATCGATTCACTGATATATCTTGTTTTTTTCTGTAAATAGGGTATTGCAAGATTGAAGTGTATGAGAGATGAAATAAACATATTATTATTATTATTATTATTGGACGATTTCGTATGAAATTCTTACAATTTCGAAGGTCTCAGAAGTTGTTCATAATGATGACAGCCTGCGGATTTACTAAAGAACGACCTTTTATAAATTATCGGAAAGAATGAAATTCAAATTTAGAAAAGGTGGTCGTGATAGTTTATTGATAGGGAGGAAATAGTTGAGTGGAGGAGAGATTATTTGAAGAAAATCCTACTATTAAGGGAGCAAGACCGAAAAATGTATTATCTTGACAAGACATGGAAAAATTTCGAATCAAAAAAACCTGAAGGTTACCATTAGGAAATGAACGAGGAATCGTTCAAAACAAAAGTGGCTCCCAACAATTTTGCCAACACTCGATGATAACGCTGAACAACGTCAGTTATCATTCTAGAAAAATGGAATCGATATCGTCTTCTTCAACCCGCAAGGAAGATGTCAAGAACTGGTTAATCAGTAAGAATATTTCCTTTGAAGGCTGAACTACTTGCTCTGGTGAAAGCAAATAGAGCCAAATATCAAAAAATTAATTATTAATTAATTGGCCAATCAAACGGGAAAAACAGTGTTGAGACTCCCACCATATCATTGTGAGCTAAATTCTATCGAGCTCATTTGGGTTCAAGTTAAAGAAAAATTTGCTGCTCAGAACTCCTCCTTTAAAATTTCTGGGGTTTGCAATTTGTTTCTGGGAGCTATACCATCCATTGGCGCTGAGGAATGGCATAAATGCTTAAAGCACGTCGTAGATGAAGTTGAAAGTTGAAGAAAATATGTGGAGACTCGATAATATCATTGAGTCAACCATAGAGCAAGTGGTGATGGATCTTGAGGAAACTGACACTGAAGAAACAAATTCTGAATAATTTTTCATCAATAATATTATTTTGGACTCTGTATTATTTTTTCAATCTTATTTTTATTGCTACATGTTTTCTCTTCTGTCATATTTTCAATCAAGAATAAGATTCAAGAAATTGGATTTTCGGCGCAACATATTTTAATATATTCATTTTAGGTATATTTCCGTTAATATTTTTGATTCTGTGATTTTGATGTTGATCAAGACATCTGTACAATTGGAGACTTTTCCGTTGACTTTTTAAGTGTAAATATATATTTTACATAGAGGTCTTGTGTGTTTTTCATACGGAGAATAATATCGAGTTGAAACAGTACGATTTTTTAACTACCTTCGAAGCGACTCTGGACGGATAGTAACTCTCCAAAACCCCTCCCACTTATGCGCAAACTCGTTTACCGAAGTTTTCAGTTACATTTGAACAGACTATAGTAATATTTTTTCCCATGAAAATTCACTTACCGTTCTAGAGCTTTCTCAACCAGCAGTTTACTAGGGTTCAGCCAGCTCTTTTGCTGATCTGGGTTCACAGTGGCCACTTCATTATTTTTCTCGGTCTGATACACAATAGAGACAGCCAATTCCGGACTCATCATATTGAACAAACCATCGGTTCCAAATATCAAACAACGATGAATTGATGTATCAATGGCTATAACACCACAATCCGGATTTGGCGACACAATGAACTGATTCAAACGGGAGTTATAGGACCACAAATCTCCCAAACTGCGAGCAACGGCCAAGAAAGGTATTTCATCTATGGGTGTTGATCTACGAATAGGACCTTGATGACCTATTCTAGGTCTGTTCCAAACAACTCGAGGTACACCTTTAAAGCAATATATTGAATCAATATAACATTTTAAATGAGATTCACAACTTCCAATATTACTAAAGATAAATAATGCTCATTTAAAATTGTGACTACCACATTTTGCATCTTTGAAGTTGAAACAAAAAAATCATATTCACTTCATCACTCACCTGCTTTGGCAACTACTTTTCCTCCACATTCTTTAATTCTAGAGATTTCTTCAGCATTTTCTGGTTTATGATCTCTGGTAAGAGGCTTTGCTCTCCATTCAGTTGAGTTAGGAAGTTGATATCCTAAAATTAAAGACGTTGAAAAATGTTTATACAATTTACTTTTATCTCACCTAATACTATTCCTGAATCTCCAACATGTCCAACATATATTTTTCCACGTCTAATAAAAGCAACACTAGCTGTAGTTCCAGCAGTGCTTGGAAGACCTGATGGAGTTTTAGGCCACTTTGCTGAAACCCAATGAAAAGGTAAATTTGAAGTTCGGTGAACAAAAATAGAATATTGTGGTAGGCCAATATCATACCTTGTTCTTTCCACATAGCATAATGTGTGGCTATGTAACCATCTTTAATTGCTCGTAGCACTTCTGTATCATTGTCAGACCAGAAAGTTTTATGTTTGATAATGGACTCCATAAGGTGCTCCTTTGCAAATGCCGCTGCTTCAGCACCCCCATGTCCGTCAAAAATTCCAATAAAGGCATATTCCAAATCTTTTTCGTCCTCAGTTTGTTGATAAGCAACAGAAAAAAAGTCTTCCATATATTTTCGGCCACCTTGGCGACAATATCCAGTAACTCTCAAATTGACTCCGATAGACATTGTTGATATTGTTTAATGAACTTATATAAATTATTGATACCTAATCAACACATTTCACTTTTTAATGTTTTTATTTTTCCCATATTATGATCACAATACTGTTAGGATTTTGCTAGCATCTGTCATTGGCGCCACAAACGGCACAAACTGTAACTGTGTCAATTGCTACGTCTCTCTCTTGAATAAAACAAAGATACAAAATATGTTATAAGGAGATTGGGCAAATAAATGATTGTCTTTGATTAGATCATTTAAGTATTTACTTAATTATTCGAGGTCACTTTGCAATTTATTTTATATCGGTACGTGCACAGTATTTCTTCTTTTTCCTTCGAAAACACCACAGATAAAAAAATATATTTTATCTATAAGGCGCTTTTGATTAGGGGTTTCGTGTTTCGTGCACCGGAGGGCTCGGTTTCTGTTGTTTCGCGCACGCCTTTCGAAGCAAATCGAATGCGAGAATGTCATATTTCGTGCACCGTGCACTGGAGGAGCTCACATAGCTAAAGCCAAATCGAAAGCTAAGCCAATTTTTTCACTATTCGATCATTCAACGTCTTAGAAAATTGGATATTTTCATTTCGGTTTCATGTTTCATAAATAGTCCACACGTTTATTCAGAGTAAAAATATGTACAGGACGTATTATATGTTTGCATTCAAAAACTAAAAACAAAAACGCAAACAATGTCTTTTCAGTGAAAGAATCAAAAGATTGAATGGATTAGGAGTATAAATTTATAGATGACAATTCGTCTCTTAAATAGTATATTATTTCATAAGGAGGAAAAGTGTCACTTTTCATTGCGAGCATGTGTAATTGAAAGCGAGCCATGAACAGTCACTTCTCCGAATGGAATATGTTATTTTTTTCTCAAACGCTTTGAAATTCATTAAGATCTGGAGATTAGATTTATATTTACGCTCGTTATAATTTAGTGATCAATAGAAAGTTTGCCTAGTTGCAGCTGTCTCGCAAAATTAATTTTGATAGTCAATTACATTTTTCCCTACGGCGTGCGGAAATATAATTTATCGTTGACATAGCAACTACTTTCCCTACGACGGAGGAGTAGTAGAACTTTTCGATGATCCTGTCAGTCGAAATATGAAGTTCTTTTTGTACGTTTGAAAAAAAAATTCAATTGATTGAAGTAAAGGAAATTTCAGTCAAAAATATGCATTTCTTCAACCTATGATCTTCCATATTTTGGTTTTGAATTAAACAGTTCGAGATAATTTCATTCAATTGATTCATTTTTCATGACCTATCTAGGATGAATATGAATCAATATCTCAAAGATTTTGAACAAATTGTTCGTTTTTCTGTCTTTTTAGGGAATTATCAAAAAAATTACGAAAAGCACTGCCGTGAATGCAGGAGCTTTTGAGCGCTTGTACATGCACCTTGTAGGTGGGTTCGCATTTTCCAGTTTGAGAAATCAACTGAAGGAATTTTTGACAGCTGTCAAACAAATTCTGAAACCTAGGCGAAACTCCAGACTTCATGTCAGTGCTTCAGCTGATCAATTTTTTTTCGATAATTCGCTGGAATTTTCTACGGTATCTATGGTCTTGGTGATGCGATCTG
The DNA here is from genome assembly GCA_963966015.1 of Aphidecta obliterata. Classification (NCBI taxonomy): domain Eukaryota; kingdom Metazoa; phylum Arthropoda; class Insecta; order Coleoptera; family Coccinellidae; genus Aphidecta; species Aphidecta obliterata. The sequence goes on along the minus strand of OZ014434.1, from coordinate 18,094,395 downwards.
GACAAAATTTTGCACGTAGTTTGAATACATTTTTCCTCAGCTAGGTGCATAATTTCATTCCAATCCGATCAGTAGTTTCGAAACTATCAGGAAAGAAATATTTCGAACGGCCATATTTACGGAACCCCTAGTCTCATTTTGCTCATTGATGAACGTGACCGCGATATTCGCGATCCAAACCCACCCTGAAAATTTCAAGTTCCTAGGCCTTTCCGTTCAAAAGTTACAATTTTCTATGGTTTCTATGGTTCTGGTCATGCGATCTGGACAAAATATTGCTTCAATATATCATTCTCGATTAAAATACAAAATTTCATCTCGATCGAATCCGTAGTTTCGAATTTATCGAGAAAACAAAATTTCAAACGACCATATTCACAGAACCCCTAGTATAATGTTGCTCATGTATGAACGTGATCACGACATTCGAGATCCACACCTATCCTGAAAATTTCAAGTCCCTAGGCGTTTTCGTTCAAAAGTTACAATTTTCTATGGTTCTGGTCATGCGATCTGGACAAAATTTCACATGTAGCTAAAACACCTCATTTTCCATTTGAGTGCAAAATTTCATCTCGATCAAATCTGTAGTTTTCAAGTAATCAGGAAACAAAACAAATTTACGGAATCCCTGGTGAAATTTGGCCCATTAACGAACTCAACCGAGGCATTCGGGAACTGAACCCTTACTGAAAATTTCAAGTCTCTAGGTTGTTCCGTTCGAGAGTTATCGTGCTTACGGCCGGACGGACGGACAGACTCGAATTTTCCGACGGATTCGTCATCAGTGAGTCGAACATAGTCGATTGAGACCATTTTCGGCTCAAAATTCGAAAAATACAGACATCGTGACGAAATGATATAGCCCTCGTGTAAGTAGTACGAGCGCTCAATAAAAAGGGATATTGATGACGAGGAACACAGATTCTATAACAAAGAGATGAGTATTCAGAGTATTTAGTATTCAATCATTAGGGAACGAGACCAATAGTATCAATACTCTAGACTAATAATAATATTTATTATTCGTCTATGATCAATACAATGGATGTTAAATATGGAAGTATCAATACTTCCTTGTAACGCCTTGAATGTATCGATACTTCAAAATCCAGTATATATTATAGAGTAGAGATAAACCAATTGAATTGAATAAGAAATGAGAGGATTTAAAAGTCTACAAAATTTTTCATTATTCATCTTTGAAATTATGAAGAAACTGCAGAGTTCTCTTTCAACTTTTGGCATTTTCAAAAAGATCCACCCAACAAAAATAAATTAATTTACTTTACTTTGCTGCTGAAAGTGCTGAAGCTGAATCAGAATGGTGAATACTGAATAGGCCTAAAGGTGATTCCTCTATTCGTGGAATAAAACTATATTATTTAACGTTCGGTAATGTAGGTCATAACTCACGCAAATGAAGTGATATACAGCACTAGCCGTCGGCTCGTGCTGCAATTCATCAAGTTAGTTATGACCATTACTGCAAATTGAAGACTATACTTTATCTACGACGATAACAATAAGTACTAAGAAACAAGTACAGAGAAAGAACTTTATTTACAAATCTCAATAGTTCCCTATAACAATGCATTATTTATGTTGATTGTGCTTCTTAGCACGGAGTAGAATGTCCATAGGGGCAACGCTCTATATTTAGTGCTGAGTTCACTAAAATATGCCAAAAGAACATTCTCTGTAAACGATTCTTAATGCTACATCAATCTTGAAAATTGTTGTATACACCTTTATATTTGTTTTGGGATTTTCCGCGCAATAAATTTTGTGAGGTAACATTGGCTGATTAATTTATTTCTGAAGACAAATAATAATTTATCTTCACTATCTGAATTAATCTTTTTCAGCAAAACATTCACAATACTAATTAGGTATCAACTTAGTTTGAGAAAACGTCAAAATTATTCAAGTGACATCCCCCCAATACCAATAATGGACTGTTCTCTTTCGGACAATCGGCTTGTTCAGAAGCACAGAGACAGGGAGCCATAGGAGTTAGTTATTATAACTCACGGTGTTAGTTTACAGGTGTGCAAATCTGACATCTGCACAACGCTAGTTTGCAAGATTAATAGAGTAATATTTTCACGGTAATTTCAACTCATTTAAGGTAGCTGGTAGAGTTCTAGTTCTTTTCGGTTTTCAATAGAAAACTGTAATGTCGGTAATAGTTTTACTGCATAAAAGTTCCAATACAGTAAACAGATACTTCCAATTGCACAAAAGTAGTTGAATAATGAATATACTGATTATAGAAAATAATGGCTCGCCTAACAAATTTCCTTCTGGTGTATCTATACTTCACGTTTCGTTTCGATGCACGACATTTTGTATCGATACATTCGATACCTCCATTATAAGAGTCGATACGTAATATGTATCGCCCAACCGGCCCATTACCAAATACCAAAGAGTAACACATTATTTCTATATTCCTTTATCTATGGTTGGCATCATTGGGCATTATTTATTATTTATGTTTATGAAACAGTTTTTTTACTGTTTATGATCAAGCTGTTATTGAAATTTCACAATTTTATGGGTATTTTATTTCCTAAAGTCTTCCAAGAGTGACACTAGTGCCAATCGGTTTCTTATGTGGTTTGTTTAAAAAAAAAATCATCGAAATCTGGCCTAAAGTGCCAAAAAATTGAATAAATGGCACGTATGACAACAGAATGGCAAGTTGAACGAGTTTCAGAACGTTTTAATGATAACAGTCTGAATAATTATGATGATCTTCAAATAGAACTCGTTGATGAAAAATTTAAACCAGCTCCACCAATCTCTGTTGCGGAATATAAAGCTCGTACTTCAGAAGTTATTAGGGGAGGTATATTTGATGAAATTGATGTACCTAAAAGTTCGATAGCTGGCGAAGGGACACGTTATGAGGACTTAATGGACAAAGATGTATTTGGTCCAATATCTGAAGAAAGTTTCCAGGTGATGGATATTTCTTAGATTTAAAAATTTTTTTTTTGTGTGTGGATGTTGTATTGTAAAATTCTAGGATTTGATTCTGATGTGTCTTGTATTCATCATGGATTTTTATTTATACAACTTTGCATATTTTCTATTTGATGATAATAAATTTCTAAATATTAAATATAAGAACTTTCTCATTTCATTTGTAGAGATTTAAATAGGTATATAATTTGTTTTTGTGACTGGCTGTTCAATTGCCTTCTCATGAAGACAGCTCTTAATTTCATACTCAGGTTTATTATTTCCATTTCCTTCATCCATACATATTTCACACTATATTTATTTTCATAAAACTGAATTGGAGAATGTCTGAATTTTGAACATGTTTGATAATGAATTAGATTTACTTCTTCTTCCCCTTACGTTAGGATTAGGTCCTGTGTCTACATCAATGGTTTACCAGGCGCAATTGGGATGATGAAGACCAGTTCTCGTACCATCTTATAGGTGGTCGTCTAGGTGTATTGGGTTTTTTTTTCCTTTGCTATCTTAGCTAACCTGTCATTTGGCATTCTATCCACATGGTCTCTTCATTCGCTTCTTCGGCCTCATGCCCATCTCACTACGTCCTGAATCTAATAAATTTCTCTTATAACTAGATTTACAAAATGTGAAAATAAAAAAGAATTACGATGCCATCTATAACCATAATTACTGATATTCCAGGTCCAGGTATTATATGGTATTGACAGAGCTGGCAATGCTGATGAACTGAAGCGACCAACAAATGAAAAAAAAAATAATGCAGAAAACCACTTCGAAGATAATTCTTCCAAAAAACCAGAAAATGCAAAAAAGAAAAAGAAGAAATTCAAGCCATTTAATTTACATTCTTCCGCTCACCCTCCAAAAAATTATGAAGAGCCTTGGACGCCGAACTTTTCAAGAAAGTTCAAGAATGATGAAGAATTTCCACCCTTATGATGTTTTTATTAATTTGATAATTTATACGGCAATAATTCATTGAACTATATCTTGTGCAATTTGGTTATTTTTACTCTGATCGAAGTTTTGTTTATTCAATTTAACCTATGGATTTTTCTTTATATTCTGAGCTGAATATTTTTTTGAGTAATATCAGAATTCTTCATCCTGAAGTATAGACTGACGAAAAAGCCATTTATGGCATCACTGTGTTCAAGTTTGAGCCATTCCATTTTTACAAGATACTTTAATCAATTGAGTTGAAAGTGAAGAAGAAATAGGGATGAATAATTTTGTAGGTTTTCAAATATAAAAAAGTGGGCATGGATATAGATTAGATTAAGTCCGTATGACATAGTGCAGAAATTAAGTGCTTCAGACACATTATTTCTTTTATGTGATCATGCGCAGTGTCCAATTACACGATGCAAAGAATGGGCGTTCACATTTCTTTAAATAATTTGTACTATTTTCTTCATTGTGTCATCTGGACTTCAGGTGTGATCATGCCGAAATCAAATGAACACAACCAAGCTACTTCTGGATGGTTTACAATAAAGCCAATTGAATAAAAAGTTATACATAGTTTTTAGCCCTCCTCACATGGAAAATTATTATTACACAGCACACAACCTAACTCGCACAAGCCCTGAGGGGTCTCAGACCTAGCAGAATCGGGATATAAACAAAACAATATACTGAATATTATATTGTTGATCTCTCAATTGAAACATTTTCTACGCGCTTGCTTTCTATGAACAAGATTGTTTTCATTTTGTCCAAATTCCACATGTGAACACGATAACCTTCGAAAGAAGAGCCCTTGTGTTTTGAAACTTGTGATGTTTTATAAATAAATCATAAAATATAGCCATGTCGTTCGTTTTTCGGTCTTTTTACGGAATTATCAAAATGAAAAGGGATATTGATGACGAGGAACACAGATTCTATAACGAAGAGATGAGTATTCAGAGTATTTAGTATTCAATCATTAGGGAACGAGACCAATAGTATCAATACTCTAGACTAATAATAATATTTATTATTCGTCTATGATCAATACAATGGATGTTAAATATGGAAGTATCAATACTAGCTTGTAACGCCTTGAATGTATCGATACTTCAAAATCCAGTATATATTATAGAGTAGAGATAAACCAATTGAATTGAATAAGAAATGAGATGATTTAATAGTCTACAAAATTTTTCATTATTCCTCTTTGAAATTATGAAGAAACTGCAGAGTTCTCTTTCAACTTTTGGCATTTTCAAAAAGATCCACCCAACAAAAATAAATTAATTTACTTTACTTTGTGAACACGATAACCTTTGAAAGAAGAGCCCTTGTGTTTTGAAACTTGTGATGTTTTATAAATAAATCATAAAATATAGCCATCTGAATTGTTTATCTCAATAATTTGAAGGTCCATGTAAAATTTCGTGAGAATCAAAAAAATTATTTCTTCTGTATATCTTCGGTATCTCAGAAACTATTCGCGATATCCTGCTGAAATTTTATGTCTACATATAAGTTATGTAGAAATTCAGTTTTTCAGCTGTTCCACTTGAAAAGAAAGTTCAGTTCTAATCTTTCGCTCACAATATTCGATGATTCCATATTTTGAAGTTTATAAAATAATTCTTATATCGACTTTTGTGGTTCATATCATGATCTTCTATATTCTCATAGAATAATAATAAAAAATAATAATATTAGTTGTAGATATTAGTTCACTAATACTAATTTATTTACCCCACTCAATAATTTATCTACACGCGCGCTATTAAGTCCTTTACTTGTCACTATTAGGGCCGATGTCGACTTATATATTGGAAGGGAACCATCTTGAAGCTTCCCGATGTCTCCAGCAGTCTCTCGAAGATTCGCGGTCATTGTATTCGGTTCTAGAAGGTGACAGGTCCGGCTTAAGTTCGTTTCAATTCCCCCCCTTCTTACAGACATTTTGCCCCGAAATGTCATCCTTGGAGTGTGACGATAGCTGCATGACTCTCCATATCAGCATCGCGATGTTCGATGGAAATGACACTCCACGGTCTTCTTATTTGGTCGTGGAAAATGATTACAGCAAAATCTCTACGCCGCTGGATTTGAATATCGCCTCCAACAAACTCCTTATGATTCTCCAGTCCAGTCTATCGAGACCACAGGACAATTTCGGAATGGCTAGATTCACCAGATTCTGGTCTCTTAGTTTGGTGAGACCCTTCCAGACATCCTCATAAGACGGTTTACCTTGGGAGTACTTCTCGGTAACTAGGTAGAAGATGTTTCTTCGACCTTTTTTCAACTGCAGCACCCGTCCAACTTTTGGATTCTGCGCTCGCAGTGTTTGAAGTTCCAAGTCCAAATGTCTTGGAGAACACAACAACAATGCCCCTGGACATTCATAGATCTTCTGCCACGCAGTCTGCTAGTGCGTACTTAGCGGGCACCTTGAAAAGGTCTCGTGGCTCCTCTCTAGTTACACCATATGTATCACTTTCTGTCCGTTCGAATACAAGGACATAAACTTCTGGTATGTCATCTCATCCTCTGGTGGTTTGAGGGTGCGAACTTGGTCATGATTTCCTTCGTAAGGGGCCAATATATTGCGACGACCCTTGGTTTTACTCGAAGTGGCTCTTGGATTCGGTAGATAAGGTCGTTTATCCTTTTCATTATTTTATACGGACCTTCCCATGAGTTCTGCAACTTTGGCGATAGTCCACGACTACGTTTGGGGTTGTGCAGCCAAACCAGGTAACCAACCTGAAAGCCTCCAGCCTCGGCCTTGATGTCATACGTCTGTTTCATTCTATCGCTGGCGCTCGGGATGTTTAACCGGACTCGTTCATGGATATCGTCCATCCTATGTCTTAAGTTGCTGACATAGTCCTCTCCCGCAGTGTCTTGTCCCGGTGGTATGCCAAACCGCAGGTCACATGGGAGTCACAGTTCTCGGCCCATTACAATACCAGCAGGGTTTGGCCAGTTGATTCATGTACTGCAGATCGATAGGCCATCAGGAACAAATGAAGATACTGGTCCCAGTCTCTTTGATGGTCAGAGACAACCTTCGACAAGTAGCGGTTGATTGTTTCGTTCATCCGCTCCACCATTCCATCGGACTGCGGATGAAGCGCCGTGGTCCTCGTTTTGTTGATGGTCAGCATTACACATTTCTTGAAACACTTTGGATTAAAAATTCCTGCCTTGGTCTGAGTGCAACTCTAATGGAATACCGAATCGATATATCGTCGCCTTCAGGAGAAAATTGCGTAACTCCATTTGACAAAATTTTATTGGAGAAACAAAAAAAAAACTTTCAAAGTCAGATTTTTAAACATTATTTGTGATGACTTATTGAAATATATCTAATTTTATTTATTTATTTAGAGGGGAAAAAGGGTTTTTCAAAAAACTTATATTATTAACTATGTTGCAGAACAGATTGCACCAAAATACCATTTCCTGAAAAATATGGAGTTAAATAGTTTTCTCCGGAACACAAAGATATCCACTCTTTCATCAAAAAGTCGGCGGCGGTGATCAAGGGCGCACCCAGGATTAAATTTCGGGGGGGGCTAAATCGAAATGCATAAGATATGAAAATTTTATTCTTTCAATATAAAAATAATATGTATGAAAAACCTTATTCAAGATATTATGATCAAACGAAACTAACAAGCAATCTTTTAATGATAACAATAACAATAAAGAACAATCTATTAAATTACAAAATCCATACGACGTTTCTCTTCAGCGAGTTTTTCAATTATTTTTTCAGGGTGAATTTCATTACAGATATTTGATAAGGCTAAGCCCGTGAGTCTATTTTCCGACAGAATTTCTCAGATAGGTTTTTAAACGTCTCAGTGTAGATAAACTCCGCTCTGTCGTTGCTGTTGTCACAAGTATGGTACAAAATATTTCAAGCAATAAATAAATGTTTGGAAACAATTCTTTATTGATTCATGCCAATAAATCTTTTGGACTATATTTCTTGATATTTGAATTTTCGGAAATCGTCTTATATTCAGCACTCCACATCATATATTCACAGGGGCACGGGATCCAAATCAAAGGAAATGAGCGAACGTTGAAATGTTGCTTCGTGCTTCGTTTAGTATTTCGTATTTCCCTGACGAGGGGCTTTTTCATAGATCATAGGCTCATTGACGCATATAAATTACAGAACTCTTTCGTCCGAAAGACTGACAACACAAGCATTCGACCAATAGCGCCAACTACCGAACATAATATCAAATAGGTTCAAAAACCAGCAGCCCGCTGGCCCTCCCCCTGGGTGCGCTAATGACGGTGATAGCTTCCTGGTTGGGTAGGGCATAGACTTCGGCCCACTTACTGAGATAATCCATTGCCACCAGGATGTATTTATTTCCGTGGTCGGATTCGGGAAACGGGCCAGCAATGTCGATAGCGATTCTCTCGAATGGGCTGCCTACATTGTACTGACGCATCAGGGCCTGAGGTCGTATTCGAGGTCCATTGCTAGCAGCACATACAGCGCACTTTCTGCACCAGTCCTGAACATCATCTCGACAACTAGCCCATTAGAACCGTTGCCTCACTTTCCTCAAGGTCTTCTCAACCTCCAGATGTCCTCCGGCGACCCTTGTCATGGATTTCCCGAGGCACTTCCTGTCTTCGAATCCTGGGTTACACTATTTGGCGACGGTCTTCACCACCATTCTCGGACTTCAATACACGCTTCAGTATCCCATTGTCCAGAGTGAAAGAATTCCATTGGGCCAGTAGGATTTGACGGCTGGCGAGTAATCTGCAATTTCCTGCCATGATGGTCTTCGATTGCACTTTTTTCAGCTGACGACTAAACCATGTTCGGGATCTTTCTCTTGATCTTTGTGGATATTGCTGTCATTCCAGTCGTCATCTACCGCCCTGGAAGTTTTAATTCTTTCTCTTCTGCGCGTAGGCAATGGGAGCAGTCATCTCGACATGGTCTCCTCGATGAAGCGTCTGCATTCTTATGGCTATTTCCGACTCGATGTTCGATCTCGAAATCAAACTCTTGGAGTTTCTCGATCCATCGTGCTACTTGACCCTCAGGATTTTTGAACTGGGCAATGGCAAGAGCCATTTGAAAGCTGCATGGCCACCACTCAACAAGAATCTTCTGCCATACACGTACTTGTAGAAGTGTTCCACTCCTTTAACGACACCTAACAGCTCTCGCCTGGTAACACAGTAATAACGTTCTGGTTTGCTTAGCTTCTTGCTGAAATAACCAATGACCCTCTCCTGTCCCTCCTGGATAGAACCGCTTCAAGCGTTCGTTGCTAGCGTCCGTGTCCAGAATGAATTTTTCATTGGGTAGGGGATAGCTCAGAACAGGTTTCATTATTAATTGTTCAGTTCAGCCCCCCCCAAAACAAAATCCTAGCTGCGCCACTGATGTCAATAATTCTTAAACGGAGTATACATAGTTTTTAGCCCTCCTCACATGGAAAATTATTATTACACAGCACACAACCTAATTCGCACAAACCCTGAGGGGTCTCAGACCTAGCAGAATCGGGATATAAACAAAACAATATACTGAATATTATATTGTTGCTCTCTCAATTGGAACATTTTTTACGCGCTTGCTTTCTATGAACAAGATTGTTTTCATTTCGTCCAAATTCCACATGTGAACACGATAACCTTCGAAAGAAGAGCCCTTGTGTTTTGAAACTTGTGATGTTTCATAAATAAATCATAAAATATAGCCATGTTGTTCGTTTTTCGGTCTTTTTAGGGAATTATCAAAATGAAAAGGGATATTGATGACGAGGAACACAGATTCTATAACAAAGAGATGAGTATTCAGAGTATTTAGTATTCAATAATTAGGGAACGAGACCAATAGTATCAATACTCTAGACTTATAATAATATTTATTATTCGTCTATGATCAATACAATGGATGTTAAATATGGAAGTATCAATACTGAACTTGTAACGTCTTGAATGTATCGATACTTCAAAATCCAGTATATATTATAGAGTAGAGATAAACCAATTGAATTGAATAAGAAATGAGAGGATTTAAAAGTCTACAAAATTTTTCATTATTCATCTTTGAAATTATGAAGAAACTGCAGAGTTCTCTTTCAACTTTTGGCATTTTCAAAAAGATCCACCCAACAAAAATAAATTAATTTACTTTACTTTGCTGCTGAAAGTGCTGAAGCTGAATCAGAATGGTGAATACTGAATAGGCCTAAAGGTGATTCCTCTATTCGTGGAATAATACTATATGATTTAACGAGCGGTAATGTAGGTCATAACTCAGGCAAATGAAGTGATATACAGCACTAGCCTTCGGCTCGTGCTGCAATTCATCAAGTTAGTTATGACCATTACTGCAAGTTGAAGACTATACTTTATCCTCGACGATCACAATAAGTACTAAGAAACAAGTACAGAGAATGAACTTTATTTACAAATCTCAATAGTTCCCTATAACAATGCATTATTTATGTTGATTGTGCTTCTTAGCACGGAGTAGAATGTCCATAGGGGCAACGCTCTATATTTAGTGCTGAGTTCACTAAAATATGCGAAAAGAACATTCTCTGTAAACAATGACTTGATATTCTTACTGCTACGCCAATCTTGAAAATTTTTGTATACACCTTTATATTTGTTTTGGGATTTTCCGCGTCATAAATTTTGTGAGGTAACATTGGCTGATTAATTTATTTCTGAAGACAAATAATAATTTATCTTCACTATCTGAATTAATCTTTCTCAGCAAAACATTCACAATACTAATTAGGTATCAACTTAGTTTGAGAAAACGTCAACATTATTCAAGTGACCTCCCCTCAATAGCAATAATGGACTGTTCTCTTTCGGACAATCGGCTTGTTCAGAAGCACAGAGACAGGGAGCCATAGCAGTTAGTTATTATAACTCACGGTGTTAGTTTACAGGTGTGTAAATCTGACATCTGCACAACGCTAGTTTGCAAGATTGCAGAATTCGCCGAAAAAGAATAGATCTGTGGTCTTCCATAGTTACACTCGATGGCTTTTGACAACTTCGAGGAGGTTAGAACGAAAGCTCTAGAGAGACCTCTTGGTTTTAAGTTTTACAGTCACTTGGTTACCTGAGTTTTCAAAAAAGGTAAAAACGTACAGGGGGATATATAGCAACAAGGAGACTGGTCGCGTTTCCCGCTCTCCTCGACGTGGGACATCATGACCGTCTAATGATAATGATAGTTGTATCCCCGAGAAAAACACATCACAGGATTCTCACATCATCACCTAATAAACTTAATGAGTCATTTACTCAACCATTTTTAAACATCATATGCTTTTTTCCTTTTTGAGTTTCCTCCCCACCTTTCGGCACTCTGAAATAAACTCTGCTAAAAATATGTGTTTTGAATTTCCCATTTTCCCGTCAATCTCTTCTATTGAATCAAGCGTAATTTGGGTTGCATACACAACGTAGATTCCTGAAACCACTATACTATGACGATCTTGGCCAAAGATTATCTAGAGTAATATTTTCACGGTAATTTCAACTCATTTAAGGTAGCTGGTAGAGTTCTAGTTCTTTTCAGTTTTCAATAGAAAACTGTAATGTCGGTAATAGTTTTACTGCATAAAAGTACCCATACAGTAAACAGATACTTCCAATTGCACAAAAGGAGTTGAATAATGAATATACTGATTAGGTATAGAAAATAATGGCTCGCCTAACAAATTTCATTCTGGTGTATCTATACTTCACGTTTCGTTTCGATGCAAGACATTTTGTATCGATACATTCGATACCTCCATGATTTAAGTATCGATACGTAATACGTATCGCCCAACCGGCCCATTACCAAATACAAAAGAGTATTTCAATATTTCTATGTTCCTTTATCTATGGTTGGCATCATTGGGCATTATTTATTATTTATGTTTATGAAACAGTAAAACAGTTTTACTGTTTATAGTGTTTATGCTCAAGCTGTTATTGAAATTTCACAATTTTATGGGTATTTTATTTCCTAAAGTCTTCCAAGATTGACACTAGTGCCAATCGGTTTCTTATGTGGTTTGTTTAAAGAAAAATCATCGAAATCTGGCCTAAAGTGCCAAAAAATTGAATAAATGGCACGTATGACAACAGAATGGCAAGTTGAACGAGTTTCAGAAGGTTTTAATGATAACAGTCTGAATAATTATGATGATCTTCAAATAGAACTCGTTGATGAAAAATTTAAACCAGCTCCACCAATCTCTGTTGCGGAATATAAAGCTCGTACTTCAGAAGTTATTAGGGGAGGTATATTTGATGAAATTGATGTACCTAAAAGTTCGATAGCTGGCGAAGGGACACGTTATGAGGACTTAATGGACAAAGATGTATTTGGTCCAATATCTGAAGAAAGTTTCCAGGTGATGGATATTTCTTAGATTTAAAAATTTTTTTTTTGTGTGTGGATGTTGTATTGTAAAATTCTAGGATTTGATTCTGATGTGTCTTGTATTCATCATGGATTTTTATTTATACAACTTTGCATATTTTCTATTTGATGATAATAAATTTCTAAATATTAAATATAAGAACTTTCTCATTTCATTTGTAGAGATTTAAATAGGTATATAATTTGTTTTTGTGACTGGCTGTTCAATTGCCTTCTCATGAAGACAGCTCTTAATTTCATACTCAGGTTTATTATTTCCATTTCCTTCATCCATACATATTTCACACTATATTTATTTTCATAAAACTGAATTGGAGAATGTCTGAATTTTGAACATGTTTGATAATGAATTAGATTTACTTCTTCTTCCCCTTACGTTAGGATTAGGTCCTGTGTCTACATCAATGGTTTACCAGGCGCAATTGGGATGATGAAGACCAGTTCTCGTACCATCTTATAGGTGGTCGTCTAGGTGTATTGGGTTTTTTTTTCCTTTGCTATCTTAGCTAACCTGTCATTTGGCATTCTATCCACATGGTCTCTTCATTCGCTTCTTCGGCCTCATGCCCATCTCACTACGTCCTGAATCTAATAAATTTCTCTTATAACTAGATTTACAAAATGTGAAAATAAAAAAGAATTACGATGCCATCTATAACCATAATTACTGATATTCCAGGTCCAGGTATTATATGGTATTGACAGAGCTGGCAATGCTGATGAACTGAAGCGACCAACAAATGAAAAAAAAAATAATGCAGAAAACCACTTCGAAGATAATTCTTCCAAAAAACCAGAAAATGCAAAAAAGAAAAAGAAGAAATTCAAGCCATTTAATTTACATTCTTCCGCTCACCCTCCAAAAAATTATGAAGAGCCTTGGACGCCGAACTTTTCAAGAAAGTTCAAGAATGATGAAGAATTTCCACCCTTATGATGTTTTTATTAATTTGATAATTTATATGGCAATAATTCATTGAACTATATCTTGTGCAATTTGGTTATTTTTACTCTGATCGAAGTTTTGTTTATTCAATTTAACCTATGGATTTTTCTTTATATTCTGAGCTGAATATTTTTTTGAGTAATATCAGAATTCTTCATCCTGAAGTATAGACTGACGAAAAAGCCATTTATGGCATCACTGTGTTCAAGTTTGAGCCATTCCATTTTTACAAGATACTTTAATCAATTGAATTGAAAGTGAAAAAGAAATAGGGATGAATAATTTTGTAGGTTTTCAAATATAAAAAAGTGGGCATGGATATAGATTAGATTAAGTCCGTATGACATAGTGCAGAAATTAAGTGCTTCAGACACATTATTTCTTTTATGTGATCATGCGCAGTGTCCAATTACACGATGCAAAGAATGGGCGTTCACATTTCTTTAAATAATTTGTACTATTTTCTTCATTGTGTCATCTGGACTTCAGGTGTGATCATGCCGAAATCAAATGAACACAACCAAGCTACTTCTGGATGGTTTACAATAAAGCCAATTGAATAAAAAGTTATACATAGTTTTTAGCCCTCCTCACATGGAAAATTATTATTACACAGCACACAACCTAACTCGCACAAGCCCTGAGGGGTCTCAGACCTAGCAGAATCGGGATATAAATAAAACAATATACTGAATATTATATTGTTGATCTCTCAATTGAAACATTTTCTACGCGCTTGCTTTCTATGAACAAGATTGTTTTCATTTCGTCCAAATTCCACATGTGAACACGATAACCTTCGAAAGAAGAGCCCTTGTGTTTTGAAACTTGTGATGTTTTATAAATAAATCATAAAATATAGCCATGTCGTTCGTTTTTCGGTCTTTTTACGGAATTATCAAAATGAAAAGGGATATTGATGACGAGGAACACAGATTCTATAACGAAGAGATGAGTATTCAGAGTATTTAGTATTCAATCATTAGGGAACGAGACCAATAGTATCAATACTCTAGACTAATAATAATATTTATTATTCGTCTATGATCAATACAATGGATGTTAAATATGGAAGTATCAATACTAGCTTGTAACGCCTTGAATGTATCGATACTTCAAAATCCAGTATATATTATAGAGTAGAGATAAACCAATTGAATTGAATAAGAAATGAGATGATTTAATAGTCTACAAAATTTTTCATTATTCCTCTTTGAAATTATGAAGAAACTGCAGAGTTCTCTTTCAACTTTTGGCATTTTCAAAAAGATCCACCCAACAAAAATAAATTAATTTACTTTACTTTGTGAACACGATAACCTTTGAAAGAAGAGCCCTTGTGTTTTGAAACTTGTGATGTTTAATAAATAAATCTTAAAATATAGCCATCTGAATTGTTTATCTCAATAATTTGAAGGTCCATGTAAAATTTCGTGAGAATCAAAAAAATTATTTCTTCTGTATATCTTCGGTATCTCAGAAACTATTCGCGATATCCTGCTGAAATTTTATGTCTACATATAAGTTATGTAGAAATTCAGTTTTTCAGCTGTTCCACTTGAAAAGAAAGTTCAGTTCTAATCTTTCGCTCACAATATTCGATGATTCCATATTTTGAAGTTTATAAAATAATTCTTATATCGACTTTTGTGGTTCATATCATGATCTTCTATATTCTCATAGAATAATAATAAAAAATAATAATATTAGTTGTAGATATTAGTTCACTAATACTAATTTATTTACCCCACTCAATAATTTATCTACACGCGCGCTATTAAGTCCTTTACTTGTCACTATTAGGGCCGATGTCGACTTATATATTGGAAGGGAACCATCTTGAAGCTTCCCGATGTCTCCAGCAGTCTCTCGAAGATTCGCGGTCGTTGTATTCGGTTCTAGAAGGTGACAGGTCCGGCTTAAGTTCGTTTCAATAACCCCCCTTCTTACAGACATTTTGCCCCGAAATGTCATCCTTGGAGTGTGACGATAGCTGCATGACTCTCCATATCAGCATCGCGATGTTCGATGGAAATGACACTCCACGGTCTTCTTATTTGGTCGTGGAAGATGATTACAGCAAAATCTCTACGCCGCTGGATTTGAATATCGCCTCCAACAAACTCCTTATGATTCTCCAGTCCAGTCTATCGAGACCACAGGACAATTTCGGAATGGCTAGATTCACCAGATTCTGGTCTCTTAGTTCGGTGAGACCCTTCCAGACATCCTCATTAGACGGTTTACCTTGGGAGTACTTCTCGGTAACTAGGTAGAAGATGTTTCTTCGACCTTTTTTCAACTGCAGCACCCGTCCAACTTTTGGATTCTGCTCTCGCAGTGTTTGAAGTTCCAAGTCCAAATTTCTTGGAGAACACAACAACAATGCCCCTGGACATTCATAGATCTTCTGCCACGCAGTCTGCTAGTGCGTACTTAGCGGGCACCTTGAAAAGGTCTCGTGGCTCCTCTCTAGTTACACCATATGTATCACTTTCTGTCCGTTCGAATACAAGGACATAAACTTCTGGTCATCTCATCCTCTGGTGGTTTGAGGGTGCGAACTTGGTCATGATTTCCTTCGTAAGGGGCCAATATATTGCGACGACCCTTGGTTTTACTCGAAGTGGCTCTTGGATTCGGTAGATAAGGTCGTTTATCCTTTTCATTATTTTATACGGACCTTCCCATGAGTTCTGCAACTTTGGCGATAGTCCACGACTACGTTTGGGGTTGTGCAGCCAAACCAGGTAACCAACCTGAAAGCCTCCAGCCTCGGCCTTGATGTCATACGTCTGTTTCATTCTATCGCTGGCGCTCTGGATGTTTAACCGGACTCGTTCATGGATATCGTCCATCCTATGTCTAGTTGCTGACATAGTCCTCTCCCGCAGTGTCTTGTCCCGGTGGTATGCCAAACCGCAGGTCACATGGGAGTCACAGTTCTCGGCCCATTACAATACCAGCAGGGTTTGGCCAGTTGATTCATGTACTGCAGATCGATAGGCCATCAGGAACAAATGAAGATACTGGTCCCAGTCTCTTTGATGGTCAGAGACAACCTTCGACAAGTAGCGGTTGATTGTTTCGTTCATCCGCTCCACCATTCCATCGGACTGCGGATGAAGCGCCGTGGTCCTCGTTTTGTTGATGTTCAGCAGTACACATTTCTTGAAACACTTTGGATTAAAAATTCCTCCTTGGTCTGAGTGCAACTCTAATGGAATACCGAATCGATATATCGTCGCCTTCAGGAGAAAATTGCGTAACTCCATTTGACAAAATTTTATTGGAGAAACAAAAAAAAAACTTTCAAAGTCAGATTTTTAAACATTATTTGTGATGACTTATTGAAATATATCTAATTTTATTTATTTATTTAGAGTGTAAAAAGGGTTTTTCAAAAAACTTATATTATTAACTATGTTGCAGAACAGATTGCACCAAAATACCATTTCCTGAAAAATATGGAGTTAAATAGTTTTCTCCGGAACACAAAGATATCCACTCTTTCATCAAAAAGTCGGCGACGGTGATCAAGGGCGCACCCAGGATTAAATTTCGGGGGGGGCCAAATCGAAATGCATAAGATATGAAAATTTTATTCTTTCAATATAAAAATAATATGTATGAAAAACCTTATTCAAGATATGATCAAACGAAACTAACAAGCAATCTTTTAATGATAACAATAACAATAAAGAACAATCTATTAAATTACAAAATCCATACGACGTTTCTCTTCGGCGAGTTTTTCAATTATTTTTCCAGGGTGAATTTCATTACAGATATTTGATAAGGCTAAGCCCGTGAGTCTATTTTCCGACAGAATTTCTCAGATAGGTTTTTAAACGTCTCAGTGTAGATAAACTCCGCTCTGTCGTTGCTGTTGTCACAAGTATGGTACAAAATATTTCAAGCAATAAATAAATGTTCGGAAACAATTCTTTATTGATATATGCCAATAAATCTTTTGGACTATATTTCTTGATATTTGAATTTTCGAAAATCGTCTTATATTCAGCACTCCACATCATATATTCACAGGGGCACGGGATCCAAATCAAAGGAAATGAGCGAACGTTGAAATGTTGCTTCGTGCTTCGTTTAGTATTTCGTATTTACCTGACGAGGGTCTTTTTCATAGATCATAGGCTCATTGACGCATATAAATTACAGAACTCTTTCGTCCGAAAGACTGACAACACAAGCATTCGACCAATAGCGCCAACTACCGAACATAATATCAAATAGGTTCAAAAACCAGCAGCCCGCTGGCCCTCCCCCTGGGTGCGCTAATGACGGTGATAGCTTCCTGGTTGGGTAGGGCATAGACTTCGGCCCACTTACTGAGATAATCCATTGCCACCAGGATGTATTCATTTCCGTGGTCGGATTCGGGAAACGGGCCAGCGATGTCGATAGCGATTCTCTCGAATGGGCTGCCTACATTGTACTGACGCATCAGGGCCTGAGGTCGTATTCGAGGTCCATTGCTAGCAGCACATACAGCGCACTTTCTGCACCAGTCCTGAACATCATCTCGACAACTAGCCCATTAGAACTGTTGCCTCACTTTCCTCAAGGTCTTCTCAACCTCCAGATGTCCTCCGGCGACCCTTGTCATGGATTTCTCGAGGCACTTCCTGTCTTCGAATCGGTTACACTATTTGGCGACGGTCTTCACCACCATTCTCGGACTCCAATACACGCTTCAGTATCCCATTGTCCAGAGTGAAAGAATTCCATTGGGCCAGTAGGATTTGACGGCTGGCGAGTAATCTGCAATTTCCTGCCATGATGGTCTTCGATTGCACTTTTTTCAGCTGACGACTAAACCAAGTTCGGGATCTTTCTCTTGATATTGGGATATTGCTCTCATTCCAGTCGTCATCTACCGCCCTGGAAGTTTTAATTCTTTCTCTTCTGCGCGTAGGCAATGGGAGCAGTCATCTCGACATGGTCTCCTCGATGAAGCGTCTGCATTCTTATGGCTATTTCCGGCTCGATGTTCGATCTCGAAATCAAACTCTTGGAGTTTCTCGATCCATCGTGCTACTTGACCCTCAGGATTTTTGAACTGCAAGAGCCATTTGAAAGCTGCATGACCACTACTCAACAAGAATCTTCTGCCATATACGTACTTGTAGAAGTGTTCCACTCCTTTAACGACAGCTCTCGCCTGGTAACACAGTAATAACGTTCTGGTTTGCTTAGCTTCTTGCTGAAATAACCAATAACCCTCTCCTGTCCCTCCTGGATAAAACCGCTTCAAGCGTTCGTTGCTAGCGTCCGTGTCCAGAATGAATTTTTCATTGGGTAGGGGATAGCTCAGAACAGGTGCGTTGATCAAAGCTCTTTTCAGCTTCCTGACGAGTCTTGGCAGTCCTCAGACCACCGGAACTTTGTTTGACCTTCCGTGAGCTTGGTCAGTGGTTTAGCGATGTTGGCAAATCCCAGCACATATCTACGATAATATGTGCACAAACCAAGGAAAATTCGGAGCTGGTGAAGGTCTTTTGGCCGTTCCTTAACAGCTTTGATCTTCTGGTCATCCACTGCTACTCCTTTTCCAGAAACAACGTGAACGAGGTATCGTTCTTCTTTTTGGAACAGATGGCATTTCTTGAGTTTCTTGATCTCAGGAATACCTCCTCCAGGTTTTTCATGTGGTCCTCGAATGATCTGCTGACCATCAATTATATCTATACTAGACACGTCTTCCACGAAAGGCCTTCCAACACAGTCTCCATCAATCTTTTGAATGTAGCCGGAGCGTTTCAAAGTCCGAACGGCATAACGGTGAACTGCCACAATCCAGAGCCGATGGTGGAAGCAGTCTTCTCCCGATCCTCTCAAGCAAGCTCCACTAGCCAATATCCACTCTTTAGATCAAGGGTTGTGAATATCGTGGAACCAGCCAACGTGTCCAGAGTATCATCTATTCTCGGGAGAGGGTAACTGTCTTTTTTCGTGACATTGTTCAGCTGACGATAGTCTACGCAAAAACGTGTCGATCCGTCCTTCTTCTTTACCAATACGACTGGAGAGGACCAGGGAGTGTCAGATGGTTCGATAACTCCTTCTTTCCCTATATCACTGACCATTTTGTCAGCCTCCTCCTTCCTGGCAAGAGGAAGTCTCCTAGCTGCCTGTCGAATCGGTCTGGGGTCTCCAGTATCAATTAGTTCGACATTAGTTCGCTCTCCTTTTCCTCGCCCGGTATCAAAAATGTCTTGGTATTTCTTGACTGTTGATCTGATTCTAGGCCTTTGGAAGAGAAGGCAACTAACTTTTCCAATTCTGTTGGTAGATTATTGTCCTGGCTAATCGTACCTTGTACACTAGCAATGCCCTAAAACTGTCCCTTTTTTAAAGGTCACTGGGAAATAATTAACATTCATGACCCTTACTGGCACCAATTGGTCAGCACGCAGCAAGGTCTTCCCTAGAGCAATCCCTCGTCCAATTTCTTCATCATGAAGTTTGGGCTTGAACATGACGACGTCTCCATAACTTGCATTGCCGTCCAGGGAAGCCTCCACAATGTTTTCGGCCCTCTCAGGTACTCTTAGATCTTCTGCCAATACGACATAGATCTTCTCCTCACTTCTCCCATGAAGCAACAGCTCTTCTCCGTTGACACGTAAGACGCCCTTTTTGAAATTCAACTCAAAACCTCTTGAGTTCATGTTGTCCATCCCAATGATCGCATCGTCTTCGATATCCGCTACTAGTGCCTGATGTTTCGCTTAAAGTCTAGTTCGCATTAGGAGAGTATTTTAGTCGAGTAGCGAGTGACTAAACCGGCTACTGTCCGAAAATCGTTCGCACTTTGCTTTTACTACAGTTGACAGTTCACAAGTGAGGTTAGGTAGTAGTGTGATTTGCAAGATGAACAGCCTACAACGAATTAAAATAAACAAAGTGATTAAGCTAATCGTGTCGGCTATTTTAGAAGAGGTTGATGGGGAAATTTGTGTAATTAATAAGAAGAAGCTATGGGTACGGAAAAGGATCGAAAGAAGAGAAAAACTAGGAGCTACTAATTGTCTTCTGAGAGAATAAGCATTGGAAAATCCCAAAGAATACTTCGATAGTTTCAGAATGTCGGAAAGTTGTGTGCATTTTCTGTTAATGAAAATACAGTCTCAAATTCAGCGTAAAGATACTCTTTTAAGAAGCGATATTCCTGCGATTACTAAATTACAAGTAGTTCTATACTTTCTTGCTACTGGATGCAGTTTAAGGACACTCACACATATATTTAGACTCGGAAAATCAACTATTTTTGGATTCATCATCGAAGTTTGTGGAGCAATATATGAATCATTAAAGGAATTTATACCTGATATTTTTGATTTTCATTTTTATTTCCCTTTCACCAAATCCAGAAACGTCCATTGTTTTTTCGATGTCCAAATATGCAGATTGTTTCGACTGCCTGTTTTTATACTGCGTGGACTTGATGTTCCACAAACATTCATGTTCTAGATACTTCGAAATAAATTTTAAAGTTGTATCTTCGCTCCAGCGGGACGTCATATTAGCGGCTACTGATAGAGGCTACTAATGAACCAGCGTTGCCGAAAGCCTGAACCCAATATCGGTAGAAATGAGTGCGCAAAATCGGTAGATTTTGGGGGAAATCGGTAGAATGAAGATTTTTCCAAGAATTTCAATAAACACCAAACATAAACAAAGGAAAATTTAATTATACAATAATGCATTTTATTCGAAACAAGAATAACATAGGTATACTTAAATAAAATACAATTTCTTTCTATACAATACTCAAGACTCGATTTCAAACGGTGTTTAACTGACTTATTTGAACAAATCTGTGTGTAAGGTGAAAAATTCCTCCCACTCTTCATACAAAAAAGTTTGTCAAATTCAGAATACTGACCAATAACAGAATATTATTGGTCTCCAAGATTTGGAAAACTGGGTTTTGGGTTTTCTCAAATTATTTATTGGCATCTCTATTCGCAGAACCTTATCAAATATTATTTGGTTATCCCTATTCCTTTTTTACTTCTAAACCGTCTCGGAACACAAAGATAAGCCTCTTAATAGTCTTAATTGCCCTTTTTATCGCCTCCGCCTAACAATAACAATCGTCAAAAAGGAACGTGGAAGGAGCATCCCTCTTTTCATAAATATGTGAATCGAGTGAGAACGACCCTGGGAAACCTGTTACGTACCTAAATCGCAAGTAGGTACGCGGGATCTCATTGGGACCAATAAAGTGGATCGAACGAAATTGCGATGCGTTCATATATATCTTGTCTACCTATCTAATTATTAGAAATTTTTCATTTTTCGGTGAAATATTCAATTTCGACATAAAATCGATGAAATTGAAAAATCGGTAGATCTTTCTCAGTTTTCGGTATTTCGGGAGATCACTCTTCAAATCGGTAGAAATACCGAAAAATCGGTAGGTTCGGCAACGCTGTAATGAACTCTACTAAATATTCGGGTTCGCACTTGTTGAGCCGGCAAGCCAGTGATCTCGGACGCGTGGTGGGGGTGCTACTCGCCCGTTGAAAATCCAGTAGAATGGATCGACTCGACTAAATTACTTGCCTAACTACACGACTAAATTTTCATCGTTCAGACACGTTTAGTTACTAAATCACTCGCTACTCGACTAAAATACTCTCCTAATGCGAACTAGACTTAAGTGCTCCCCAAAACCAGTTCAACCGGTAGCTCCCCATATACAGTAGCTGGCTTCCCGGTTGCTGTGCGTAACTTCCAAGTCGTCGATTCAATTCGTGCCGGTGTTCTGGTAAAGGAAGGTCCCAGAATTGTCCTAGTTGCACCTGTATCCAGCAACGAAGACACCTTTATTTTGCCGTTGAAGGACCGCGACATATGCGTTGTTGACTAGGGCTCGCTGTATACAGGTCGAAGATTGCCCCTCCTCATCGATCCTTTTTAGTTTTTCTGCGTCTGTGTCGAACCTTTGAACGTCGGGCCTTTGCTACGCACATGTCCAATTTTTCCACAATTCCAGAATTCTATCTGTCTTTTGCCAGGTAACACTGGCTCGATTACTTTTCTTATGACAGCTGCCAGGTCAGCTGATGGCTCCTGTGAATCTTCCTCAATCAATCGGATTTTGCCTTGACCCCTACAGGACTGTTTTGCTGCCTCGAACTACAACGCGCGAGCCAGTGCGTCTACGAGATGTGATGGTCGGGCTAGGACCTAGGACCTAACTTCAGAGGTTTGCCTTCAGCCACAGCGCTTTTCAAAGTGTTATTGAACGATAGATAGCAGGAACAGGCAACAAAGCACTACAAATATTCAAAGGTCTATGGCTTAGACTAGAGAAGAGATTACTTCTCTTTCTCTAATCTAAGGTCTATGGTTATGTCAGTAGTTATTATTAGTCTATGGTCAAGACTCAAGTTATCAAAAATTCAAAGGATTAACGATTAACATAACAACATAACCTATTTATATGACATTAGTAAATGATCGGTTTCATAATTTAAGCAGAATGATCCCCGTTATCTAATTTCAGCTACGTTCTTTACTAATTGTATTCATGTTTGTTCCCATTCTCATATAATATTGTAGTTGATATATTCAGCGTTCTCATTCCACGCAACAAAACAAACAAAAGTTCCACACAATCATGTCGAAAAAGTGAGTTGTACCTATTCAATAAAATACTAATATATGATTATAATATTTCATTGGATTTATTTTCACCCTTTGAGATTTCTTTACAACCTTATATGATATGATTTCAGATATGGTTTGATAACACCGGGCCAAAATAAGATGATTGTTCAACCACCAGGTAAAAGAGCTGCAATTTTCGATGAAGATTCGGATTCTGATGATTCGAATTCATTGAAACCAGTTTTTCAAAAACCCATAGTAAAAAAACAAACGAAACTTGAACAAGAGAAGGCAATAGAAGAAGATCCTACAGTTTACCAGTATGATGAGGTATATGATGATATCGAGAAACAAAGAAACGAGTCTAAATTATCGAAGAAAGGTGTCGACAAAAAGCCAAAATATATTGGCAATTTACTAAAAGCCGCCGAGAGAAGGAAGCGGGAAAATGAGCGAAGAATTGATCGAAGTGTACAGAAAGAGAGAGAAGCTGAAGGTTGTAGTTTTTCAATGTTTCTAAAGCTTTTCTCATTCTATTTCTATTTCAGGAGATGAGTTCAAAGACAAGGAGTCATTTGTAACACCATCTTATCTGAAGAAATTAGAAGAAATGAAATTGTTGGAGGAGCAAGAAAAAAGGGAAGAATACCTAGAGGCCATCGGAGATGTTAAAAAACAAGGAAATTTAGATGGATTTTATAGACATTATTTTGATGTTAAAGTCAATTTTGAAGAAAATGAAAATAGTATGATTAAAAAGAATGAAAATAATGTGGAAGAGCATGAGATTTTGAAAAATGAAGAATTTAAACATGATGAGATAATGAAGAAAAAACCCGCTGGAAGACATTATAGAAGAAGAGAAGAATCCGACAGTGAGGATGAAAATAAAGATGTCAAGAAAGAACATCTACCATCGAATTTAGATGCAGATTCTGATTTTAGTATTGATTCATCGGACACTGAAGAGGAAAATTCTAAAGGAATAGAATCCAAAAAAACAAAAGATGTTGATAAAGAAGCTGTCATAAGAGAAGAAGTTCCCCAAGCTGAGAAAGAGAATAATTCAGGAACACCCAATGATACTGTTGATATGAAAGAAATCAAAGAAAATGTTGAGAAGCCAGTTCAGAAAAAGCCAAAGATTGATATTTACAAGAAGCGAACCGTTGGAGAAGCTTTTGAAGCTGCTAGGCAGAGATATTCTGAAAGAAGAGCATTAATGGAGTCTGGCTAAATAAATTTTTTTTATATCTGTACATATGTCATAGAATTTATTTTAGTTCATAGGAATCCCAATGTTGTGAATTTTCAAGCATATTTTGA
This sequence comes from Aphidecta obliterata, assembly GCA_963966015.1. Lineage (NCBI taxonomy): Eukaryota > Metazoa > Arthropoda > Insecta > Coleoptera > Coccinellidae > Aphidecta > Aphidecta obliterata. The sequence goes on along the minus strand of OZ014434.1, from coordinate 18,070,090 downwards.
AAGGATAAATTTGTATCCAACCAAAAATGCTCAATAAATTTTTTTTATATATTTGCATCTACTGGCTGGTGCAATTTGGATATTCTGATTGTTTATATTACACAGTTGCGAACCGGCGACGTTGGCTTGGATTGTGACAACACTGAATAGTTGTATAATCAATCTAAAATTAGCTTCCACATCCCTCACTGCAACACCAGGAGATGGGTGCCGCAAGGAGGTGGTTTATCGCCACTATTGTTGTAATTGGTGGCTGGTGACCTCCTTATAACGCTTTCGGATGCGGGTTTTGAAATTTGCGGATACGCCGGTGACCTTGTGATGACGCTTCGGGCCAGTCATGACAGTATGGTTTGTGATCGCATGCAACATGCTCTGACCTCAACGCACGAGTGATGTTCAAGAAGGAAAACTACAGCGCGACATTACCAAGTGGCGACCAGTGGACTAACGGCGAAATGGTTTTCCCTGCTGGGTCTCTGGTGTTTTACATTGATGGCTCAAAGACCGAAGATGGACGGGTCGCAGTCAGTGTAAGGGGCCCACAATACAACTAGCCTTATCAATGGGCTTTTATCCATCGGTATTTCTAGCGGAAATCTTTGCTATAAGAGAGAGCATCTCATATTGTGCAAGATGTAACTTCTGGAAAAAGAAGGATAATCAAGGTGTTTTTTAAGGTTCGGCTTTTTTTTTGACAGGTGCTAGAACTCGTCAAAAGAGAGCATTTAGCCGGAAGTTGATCATAATGTAATGACTAATGAGTATAGTCAAAATTCTTAACTAATTTATTTACAGGTCACTAACACACTAATTTATTTACACACTATCTAATTCATCTTGACGCTATTTAGTCCTATACTGTACTGACTCCGCTTCGAGCCGATATCGATTTATATACCGCTTCATATTTCCTCGAAGGCTCTGGAATGCCGCGGTCTGTTCTGGTCGCGTCTGGAATGATCGGGAGTCGCGACAGGTCCGGCCTAAGTTCATTACATTGCCATTTCTTAAAGACATTTCGTCCTGTTTGATTACAGCAAACCAAAATCTCTACGCCGCTTATGATTCTCCAGCCCACAGGACAGTTTCGGAATTGCTAGCTTCATTAGATTCTGGTCTAACATAGTGTCCCTTAGTTTGGCGAGACTCTTCCAGAAGTACTCACAAGAAGGTTTACCTTGGGAATACTTCTTGGTAACTAGTAAGAAGATGTTTCTTTGGCCCTTTTTCAACTGCAGCACCCTTCCAACTTCTGGATTCTGCTCTCGCAGTGTTTGTAGTAGACCAAATTTCTTGGGGAACACATAGTCGTAGATAAAGTATAGTATTCAACTTGCGTAAATGGTCATAACTCACTCGATGAATTACAGCACTCGCCTTCGGCTCGTGCTGAAAACTTCATCTGCGTGAGCTATGACCTACATTACCGCTCGTTGAATAATATACTATTACCACGTGAGTTTTGTATGTATTAGTTTACACTCTCTTATGGATTGTTTCCATTAAGTATTTCATGCTTTATCATGTAATTTGATCGGATCCACAAGACATTCATTTGATTTTCGTAGTGAGTTAATTCTATTTAAAATTATTCAATATTCCCAACTGACCAAAATTGGCTTTTCCGTATGTAGTAATAACTAAATGCTTCACGTACGAATTTATCTGCAGTAAAATCTAAAGAACTTCTTGTGTCAACAATAATTGAAAGCCACGTCGTTTATCACTTACATTTTCTAATCATATCTGGGTTTATGCAATACCCTTTAAATAATACTAGTTGAATAACTCTAGATTATATGTAATCGTTGTTACTTTACGGTTATCAGTGTCGGCATTTTGTTCATCATGTTCAATTATCATTGAACAACTTTATCATTGAATAGAATAGATCCTTACCTGATCGAGAACTTAAGATTTTTTCGTACTCTCATCAACTCATCACATCAAGTTATACATAATCCTTGATGGATTTTCTGCCTAGGGAGGCAGCTATATATTACGCTTATTACTAATCGAATGGGACAGTTCTCATTGGCTCTACTCCAACGTGGGAAAAGGGAATGCTTTAAGGAATATATCTCCAACGAAGGAAGGAGGATTATTCTCTTGAGCATCCCCTTCTAACGATAGTTGTATTCTTGAGAAGTACCTCCCATCACTGGATTCTCTCATCTTCACCGATTGAGGTTAAGGAGTAATTGATACATCAATTCACATACTCAACCATGTTTCAACATCATATGAGAGATTTTCCACCAATCGACCTGTTGCCGTCTATGGATATCCTTTACTTGTTGATCAATTGTATTTGTTCATGATAAGAAGGGGTTTTTGATCTAGCCTCACTGCCCTCACGTCTTTCCCCTTCCTTTTAGCACTCTGGAATAAACGTTTGATTTACTCGTTTTGAGTGCAAAAAATATGTCTTTTGAATTTCCTACCTTCCCGTCAATCTGTTCTATTGAATCAAGCGTAATTTGTGTTGCATACATAACGTAGCCACTCTACGATCATGATCTAGGCCACAGATTAATCAGAGTAAATGCGCCCTGTTAGATTTGCGCGTTAATTTGAACTCGTTTAAGGTAGAGTTCTAGTTCTTTGTTGTTCGACAGAGAACTGTAATGCCGGTAATAATTTAAGCACATTGAAAGTACCTATTCGCGATTCCAAAAGTCGCCCCATGCCGGCTAAATACCGAACCTAGAAAATGAGTATTGTTTACATATTCGACCTGCTTTCAAGCCAAATATTTTATTTAATATTCAAGAACCAGGTACGGTATATTTAGAAATTTTATCGTTTTCTGAGCAGAGTAATTGGTATTGAAAAAAATAGCCGGTAAGGTATTTACATGAGTGATATTCAGTTGAATACGTTCACGAAGTTTTTGAATTTTGGGTAACAAGTTCGGGTCCAATTTTCTGGGGCAGGTGCTGACTTAGAAAGATTATTCTATAATTATCAACAAGAGTGTTATGAAGTTGAGCTTCATATGTCAAATGACTGTGACTTAATCTTTATGTAAGAAAGAAATTAAGATCATCTTTGAGGTGAAGTCTGAATGAAACATTCTTATGTTTGAATATATGTATATAAACATGTATATAACAATGAGTGAACAAAGTTCTAGCACTAGAAAAAAAAAAACAGTTTACAATTGTAATTGTTGTGTCTTCAATTGCTCCTTGAAGAAAAATTAAAATATTCCCATGAATTTCATAAGAAAGATGCCTCTGCAGTTTGTGTCCCTAATGCCTTCGGCATAGTGGAAAAAATGAACCGAAAAAAGCACAATTGATCGACTTTTCGGTGTAACTTCCAAATAATTGAACGCTGTCGTCAAACTCAAATAGTGCTCCATTCTTCCTGTTGAGTTATTATTAATTTCAAATTTTCAGAATTGAAAAAACCAATCTGTTCACCTTAAATAATCCGTTTCACCACAATAAATCCCGAAAATGTACTCGTTTTCCTCCATGTTTGTTCACAGTTTGTTTCGCAGCGCACTCATCGGTAGTTGGAATCGCGAATACAGTACACCGTCAATCTCTTTTTATCGAAACAAACGTAATATGAGTGCATAAGTAACGTAGAGCCAAAGGCCAAAGATTATTTAGAGTTAAAATTCAGGATTCCCGGAAAAACTATATTTTTAACATTCATCTATGGTTGTTCTTAATCTATGGTTGTTCCTAGAGTGGTCTAATCTTTGACATTTGTAGCTTTCGATTTGCTATCTGAGCTCCTCCAGTGCACGAAATCGAAACGTGACGAAACACTGACATTGGCGCGTTCGATTTGCTTCGAAAAGCTTGGATTTGCTTTGAAAAGCGTGCGTGAAACATCTCCGGATCACGAACCTCCAAATCGAAAGCGGCATTTATACTAGTAAGTGTTCTGTGGTGTGGATTGTAGTTCCGTGATTCTATACATGTTCTGTGTTGGGCGTTGAATATTTGTTGTGTATTCAGTCAATTCAGTGCATAGATAAATTATCTATGATTCAGTGTATTGACTAAAAAAATAGAAAAAAGGATAGATAGGAGGTGTTCGGTTTCAGTGGTTGTGGACGTTGTGGTAATGAACTAATTTTTGATGACACTTGGATTTTATTGTTTTTTCAGTCAATCCAATAAAGAATCATCAATTAAGTGATTGTCTGCTTACTAATCAGAAAGATGACCGAAGAACGTCTCCATATTGTAAGTATCCTGTTGTCGAACTTGCACTTCAGAATTTAAATACATCTTTTTTTTCATACATTAATTTTAGGATTGGGGCAATGATAAGCTTTACAGAACACAAAAGCAGGTGGAAAGGAACCCCTATGATTTAGAAGCCTGGTCTATATTATTGAGAGAATGTCAAATCAAGCATGTATCAGAAGTACGTGCTCTTTACGAGCACTTAATAACAATATTCCCTAGTGCTTCTAGGTACTGGAGAATATATATTGAACATGAAGTGAGTTTTTGAAACCAAATGTATTCAACTTTGAAAAGAAATACAGTGAAATAAATCTACATTCAATTGACCCCTACAATGCACCTTATTTTAAATGTATTATCAAATAAATTTAGTTGGTCATGTCAATATCGATATTGGTATTTGGTAAGTTGTCCAACTGAATGTTATGATAAGTTTCACTGTACTTTGCACATTATTAGGGTTCTGCATTTGTTGATACTGGAACCATTTTTTTTGCAGATGAAATTCAGAAATTTTGAGAGGGTTGAAAAGGTAGGAGGTTATATCAGTAACTATATTATACATATACTCGATATCAAAACAGTGTTTCACATATTATTTGAGATAGTAAATAAATACAACATAAAAACGAAAAATATTTTTTCTACATTCTTCTCTGTGTTCAGAAACCAGGAGGAAACTTTCTCAAACCCCTATTTGTTGAAGAATATTTCTCCATCCTTATTCATTGTGTGGTTTTTGAAGGCCTCCTTCTGGTTTAATTAACCTTTACACAATTTAATTATCAATGCTTTCAAAAACTTAAAAATTGATTTTGATAAATTAGGTAGTACAGAATATTAATTTTTATGGATATCGATCACTTGTTTGTTTTACATTCAAATCCATTTTTGTGATTGACCTTTTATTTTGTCTATACTTGAGGTTTATTGAACTAAGCTCCACTGGTTTCGAAGATGATGAAGAAGCCAAAACAGTTCATGTCTGTTGATATTTGTTGAAATGAATGAAACATCAATTTTTTTTCATTTGCAAACAGATTATGGTATTTCTAAACAATTGAAGAGAAAATGTGAACATTCCAAGGAATATTCAGGAAATTCTCATTGTAGATTTTAAAATTTCTGGTGGATGATACATTTATCTACGTTTTCTTCTTCTAATTTTTTTTCCATCTGGTGTTGTTACTTTTGAAGAAGTATTGTGCAAAACTTATTATTGAAAGATGGCTATATTGCATTGAAGTATAAATCATACAAGTAGAATATTTTTGATAATCAGGTAACAGAACAAAATAACTAAGTAAAATTTGCAATTTGTACAATCGTGATTTTAGGAATTGGACGTTTGTGAAAAGTAAAAATAAGAGTGCTAAACAATTTGATTGCGTTTGTCTTCCAATACTATCGACCTCTAAGAAGAGATGGTTGTCCTACAATTCTAAAATTAATTATGATGTATTTATTGTATATCGGTCTGGAACACATTGGATATACAGTGTGGAAAAGTCAAATGGAATAAATTCATTATCTCGGCTACTGTAAATATTCATGGAATATCCTGAAACACGTCAAACATAAATTGTGTCAATCTTCTACGTGAAAATGCGAACCCTACCTTCAACCCCATTCGAAAGACAGGAACAACCCCCAATTTCTCAAATGAGGAGTATGCGCTTGTGATACATCGTGAGAAAGGTCCCTTCATTCCCTATTCAGAAATGTTATTGCTTTCAAGAATATTGTAAAACTGAATTAGAAAAAATAAAATCATCTGATCACCGAAATTATAATATGCTCTCGAAAATTTTCAAATCTTATGTTTAAATTTATAAGAGTTTGATATTATTGTAAAATAATATCAAACTCGTTTGCCTTCAAGAAGTGATCGAAAAAAAATTACATCCGTATCAAATGATACCTTTCCAGGAGCTCTAGGAAGACGATTTTGATAGAACTTATTTTTGTTAACATGATGGACATGTTGGATAACAATATTTTCCAATTACTTAGTAGACATTTTGTTTTCTGAGGGGTGCACTTTTTCTCTTAACGGTCATGCTAATCGTCAAAGTTGTCGCTACTGGTCTACCGAAAATCCCTACTGGATGAAAGAGAAACAAACGCAATTCCCTCAAAAGGTTTATGTTTGGGCAAGAAAGGTTCGAAACCATATCATTGGCCCCTTTTTCATGGAGGGTAGTTGGAATGGTGATAATCTTTTAGCTCTAGGTACTTCAAAATGATGTCGTACCAACTTTGGCAGATTTGTATCCTGATCAAGGAAATCCTTAATTTCCACGGAATACGATATGGTTCCAAAAGTTATGAGCACCACCACATAACCAACGCAATGTCCGGCAGTACCTCGACGTAATATTCTCAAATCGATGGATAGTAAGGCGAGGAACGATCGAATGGCCAGCGTGATCTCCTCTTATTAACCCATTCGTTTTCTTTTTATGGGGATATGTAAAGAGCATTGTGTACCAAACTAAACCCCTTGATCTGAATTATCTAAAAGATCGAATAACGCTTGCGATTAGGTCGATCACTCCTGAGATGTTGAATAATGTTGGAAGACATTTTTATTTTAGGTAAGGATGTTGCCAAGGCGTTAGCGCTGAACACTTTAAACATCTACGTAATTAAAGTAAAGTTCATAATTCTTTAGCTACATTTTGTATAACATTTTAGTTTTTGATATTGTACCAAATTTCGCCAATCACTTGATTTTATTTTTTTCTATTTTGATTTTTGCAATGAACATGAAAATTATCATTTCTGAATAGCGAATGACGCGACCTTTCAAACGATGTATCATAAGCTCATACTTCCTATTTGGGTTGGAGTCTGTCTTTCGAAGGGGGTTGACGGTCGGGTTCGCATTTTTACGAAGAAGAATGACAATTTAAAATTTAAATTCGACGTGTTTCGGGATTTTCCATAAATATGTACAATGACCAAGATAATGAATTTATTCCATTTGGCTTTTCCACACTGTATAGTAGTGTATAGGATATTCAATGCACAAGAAAGCGTAATCTGACCGTCCAGTCGAACAGTGCACGAATGGAAATAAATGCGCGTTCGCGTTATGATAATGAATAATCCAGTAATGAACTAGAACAAAATTCTCTTTCTCTGTCACAGGCGGTGGTGGGGCTGGAGTCTAGGTAAAGAATAACAGTTTTCTAACCTTTGGTCTAGGGTTATCGCGCAAACTATCGTAAACTACGTTCCGTAGTTGCTTCAGCGGGTTTAAGATCATAACGCATGAAACTAAAATTGACTCTTCGTAAATAGAAATGTATGCTCGCATCTGAAGCGACTATAAATTTATTTATTGTTGCATTTGAAGATCGGCCAACCCCTTCAAGTTCCACTATTTCTAAAATAATAAAAAAGTTTGAGAAATGTGGGAGTTCGGGAAGATGTAAAAATTGTAACTGTCAGAATAGAGTGGTAGAAGTTTGTACTCCTGTTGAAACCAGTGCATCTTCTTCAAGTACACAAATTGCTGAACAAGTTGATATGAGTTATAGAACTGTTCGGAATATTTTGAGTAGGATTGGTTACCGTTGTTATAATGTTCAGACTAGTCAAGTACAAAATAAAATGGATGGAATTTTGTGAAACGATGGAAAAAAGAAAGAAAATAGTTCTCTTTCAAACCATATCTTATTCACTGAGGGGGTCATCGTTTTCCTTGAAAACATAACCCATCAGTAGTGGGATATTGGTCCCAGATAACTGAACATAAGAATATTTTTGTATCCACAAGGGCCGTTCTTTATCGATGGTAACTTAAACGCTGCCCAATAATTTGGAGCTGTTATCCCTACAATTGGACAACTCCCCATTAATTTCGATGATATATCTGGTTTCAACAAGATAGTTTTCCAAGTCACAACGCACGAGCAGTCACTGAATATCTTCAAATCAAAATGACCCCCAAGATCACCAGGTGTATCACCCAATAATTTTTTTCTTTTGGGACACCTCAAAAACTCGGTATATGGGCATGGGATCGATAGAGCTACAAATCTCATTGAATTAAAGTTAAAAATAATCCAACTTAGTGCCAAAATATCCACCATACCTAATCTGCTCAGAGATATGAGATTATGTCTTTATTATAGATTTGGCTATTGTTTGGCACAACAAGGTGGATTATTTGAATACTTAATTAGAATTTGTAGCCTTCGAAATGCGTTTAGATTTTTTAGGATTCGATTGTTTTGTTTTAGTAAAATTTATTTTATTTCCAAACCAGTTATGGCAAAAAAGAATCCAGAAGTGATGATTTGCAGAGAGGAAATTATTTGTTTCATTCAATGTCTCAAATAAATCACATGCAATCAAATAGGGCATAGTGTATCCTATGTGATTTTATTTGCAAGCGTTATAATCGTACACCCGCTGAAGCAGAAGTGCACGATAGTTTGTGTGATGACTCTAGCTCCACCACCGCCTGTGACAGAGAAAGAGCTTTTTGTTCTAGTTCACTACTGAATTTTTCATTATCATAACGCGAAGTTATCTCCATTCCTGCACTGTTCGACTGGACGGTCAGGTCTTACTTTTTTATGCATTGAATATCCTATACTTCCAATGTAATTTTCCAGACCGGTATATCGGGTATACCATTTTCGGTACTGTTGCTGGGTATTTCCCATAATTTTGTAGATACAGGGTTGCGGTTTTCTCGACAGTGTGCTATTTTTTCGTGATATCAAAGATGGCACTGAAAATAAACTTTCAGGGCGTTCTTGAAAATGTTACATTCTCAGGCACCCATCGTATCTCAACTATCTGATAACTCACAGAAAATTATAAAACTTAATCCTATATGAATTTTTTCCTAGAATCAAATGTCGTCTTCAGATCAACTATACCGTATATATGGCGGAAAGTTTATTACTCAATATTTCATTGTACGACTTTCATTCCTTCGAGTTTTCTTTGTATCTCGTTCACAGAAAGGTAATGAGGTTTACCTATAGGCTCATAGAAAACGTAAGATACAGATATAAGTCAAAAAAAAAAAAAACGGAACCCTTTGGAAGGATCAGGTTGGACTAACTCGAGGTCAAATTCAATTAATTATCTCCGTCCGGCCGTCTGTAAACACGATAACTCTCGAAGTAAGGCATAGCGTTGTGTAATTTTCAGGGTAACTTCGGAATCTGAATGCGCCGGTCAAGTTCCTAAATTGGCAAATTAATTCAAACAATCGCGCAAAAGCTTCTGACTCCAGTGCTTTTGAAATTCTTAATTTCTGGTTGGAACAACTGAAAATAAAATTTCTTAGGCCATTGCTATTTTTTCATATCGCTAGGTTTGAAAAAAATTAACAGGGTAACTGTGGACTGGTTGAGAGAAAACTGTTATGCAAGTTAGCTCACTGGGTTGAGATTAATGAACTATGGAAATTCCGTTGACATCGGATGAAGCATTTTCACAAATTTACTTATAACAGCTCAACTTTTCTTGAATAGATGTGGCTGCTGTAATACTTGGTATTCCTTGAAACTTTCCAACGCTTGATGATGTTATTGTATAGCGAAACACGCGTGCTTTAGAAAATCCTTAATAAGTGACAATCTTGAAGTGTAATAAAATGTTTTTTTTTCAAACATACAGAAACAACGTCGTATTTAGACTGACAGCATCATCGAAAAGTTCCACTTCTCCTCTGCTATGTCAACATTTCCGCACGCCGTAGGAAAAAATGTAATTAACTGTCAAAATTAATTTTGCGAGACAACCGTAACTAGGCAACTATTGATCACTCAATTATAACGATCGTCAATATAAATCTAATCTCCAGATTTTAATGAATTTCAAAGCGTTTGAAAAAAAAATAACATATTCCATTCGGAGGAGAGGTGACTTTTCATGGCACGCTTAATTGAAAGCTCGCCATGAAAAGTGACACTTTTCCTCCTTATGGAATAATATACTATTATTTAATAGTAAGCAGATCAACTTTTTTCATCATCGAAGCGTGTATGAGAAGATTTTGAGGAAAAATTGAAAAGCCAGAAGAAAATATAGTTTATACTTGTATGGAAGAAATTGGGAACTGAAATTGGGATGCATCAAAATATTCATTAATTTCATCTACACAATCAATGTCTGACATTGAAATTATGCAATAAATCTCAGATGTAAACGCACCATCACGATTAAAACTTGGTCGGAAGTACTTTTTTGGTTACGACGTATTCCTCCTTCACGAAATCCTTCTTAGTTTTCATCTATATCTGTTTCCCATATTTTGTGACTACAGTTGCGAAATTCTAAAACAGCATAGGGCAAATCTTGGTGATCAATTACAGGCGAACAAAGTAAATCATGTCCAAATGTTACCCTAGGTTATCAGTTGTTAAATCCTGCGCAAACCGTGATAAACATGCTTAACCCATTGCTTTGCTATATTTGCAGAGCATTTAACAACTGATCAGTTTACTTTTGCGTTGACCAACCTCCGAGAAACCAGAGCTTTACCTTTGGGAAAGTAGTTTCTGACTTTCCCTCAAATTTTACAGAATATTCATAAACAATATGTTCGCCATCGAGAGTTTTCCTCGGAAATTACGAGTATAAAGCCTGAGGTAGTACAAAAAATCAGTATCGATCCTCCTTAAACGGCCTATACACGAGCTCATCGTGATGAGCGGGCCGATCCGCAGATATTATCCGCGAACTTGCCCGCTTTAAAATTCGCCTACACACGAACAGCCTTTTGTTGGCGGTCCATGGCCATGGATTGTCAAAGAAAACGCCAAATTACTGCAACAATCATTGTCATTTCAGAAATTCCGAAACGCAAAAAAATGTGCAGTATGGACTAAAAAGTGGTTATTGAAACGAAGTGAGTGGTCTCATATGAATCTTCCGTACATACTCGGGAGAATTATATTTTTTCTGTATTTCAGAGCTCTATAAATAATACATGTATTTTATCGAATAACAATACAACATTAACACAAGTCTACGTACCTCCAGATACCCAAAAATATCCTGCAGCGGTGGCGTGAAATGGCAATGAATTTTCCCCCGGAGTGCGCTGGTCGGTCCGAAATATCAAACGAGCTCTCCATAGAGCGCCGGTCGGCCCGCGAAATCGCTACACATGAGTGGAAAAGTTTTTCCGCGGATTGGCCGCTCATCATGATGATCTCGTGTGTAGGCCATATTACTCGAGAATGCAGTGCATGAATTGTATGACCTCAAAATCGTGGAATCAAATTAGATAAAAATCGTTGCTGAACACCTATTCAACATGAAATTCTTAATGTGTATGATGTTACCTAATAGATTTTTTACTATTGAACCCTAATCCTAATATTTCGCGAGTACTGAAAATTTGAATATTAATCGGTATAATGGATAATTGAACCTCGATGTCTGGGTAGCTTAGTAGGTGTTGTGGTATGAAGAGATGCGGGGAATTGCTTACTGGTTACGTTCAGTATCGAGCAATATATCCACGAAGTGAATACAACTCGAGTGGGCTTCTCGATCTCTAGACCTGTCCCCAGTAGAACATTATGGAATATGATGGGGGCAAGGTGGTAAACCCAAGCAAAACATCAACCACCTCATCAGATATCACGACATTTAGCGATTAAGCAAACAGAGGAGCTCCGACACGTTATCAAGGAGATTTCAGTTATACTGTTTTAAATCCTAATCACTTTCTACTTAGGGTTGGTGGACATACAAATCTCAAAAAAAAAGGAGAATAAAGGATATTTGCATTTATACGAATTGGTCCCAAAAGTATTTGACCAATATAATCCTCGTAGTTCGTACACTTTTTTTTTATTGAAGAATGATGGAGTTATGAAAGAAATTTTCTGTACCTGTATGTTTAGATTAGACAAAAGTATATAGTATTTCTGGGGTTCACTTCTTCAAGGTCAACAAAGGGGTACTGCAAATGAGTAGATCATGTTGATAGAATAGTGATTCTCATTCATTGTTTGAGGACCTAACGCAAGCTGTCAATATTCAAGTCGTATTTTTGTTCACATATGCTTTGATGATTGTTCCATAAATTCATTGACAGTTAGGTATATCATTTTATGTATTATTTTCTTCGACAAGTTTATTATATTATACCTTCCTACTAAAGTAATAAATACAAATTTCTTTTGTTTCCTTGAATTGTAAAGCTATTCATACGAAGGTTTTCCGCATAATATTCTCGTTAACAAACTGTTTTTCACAGCTTTTCCAGAGATGCTTGATGAAGATACTGAATATCGAATTGTGGAAACTTTATTTAGCCTACGTCAAGGAAACGAAAGCGTCACTTCCAACTTATAAGTAAGTAATATCAATAACTGAAGATGTAGGATAATAATTTCCGTCCTGTTGCCCGATAGTATTTTTAATTTTTCAATTACCTCTAAGATGTTGCAATTTTTATGAAAATGATTATTAAAAATTTCAGTATAGTTTCATATTTTAGCTGAATACAGTACTTGGGACTGGACAGTGCACTAGGATCTAATGATCTCTTCTGTCCCACTTCCTCAAGCTGGTTGAGATATATCATTAGCTAAAGTACCCCATCTAATTCCAGAGTTGTCTCCATTGAAGATGACTCTCCCCATCATGCATGATTTGAAGGCTCATGAGCCCACTTGTATAATTTCAATACCCAATCATTATTTGCGTTGGCTTCCAATATTTTTTTATCTCCTAATTTTCGTTCATAAGTAGAAAAATACAGAGATATGCGATTCTAAGTTTCTTTTGAACCCGAAAAAAACCTTGAGATTGTGCCATCCATTTCTTTCTTCAGTAGTTCGAGAGATCCTAGATCTAGATCGAATTTAGGCCACTCGATACTCGTCAATGAACATCCGAAAATTCCCGAATGCTAGGATTCCTTCCTATCGATTCTGAGTAATCTGGTCTAGGCTGTTCTTCTGAGCTTCTGAGGGGTCTCACACAGACCTAGGATCGTCGGGATATAAAAAAAATAAATATGGTGGGTTCTTGGGTTCACTTCCCGGTGTTCATACTCATCCTTGTGGTTATAACCGTTAAAGTGGATTTATTTATAGAGGGTCTTTCAGTGAATCTTGTTTCTCACTAGCCCGTCACAGCGCGGATCAGTAGGCCCTGTCAAAATGCGTGAAGATTTGATACAATGCAAATATGTTGTTATGATTCACCCTCTATATTATTGTATATCTTGAAAATGAAAGAGGGGTGTAAGGAATATTTTGGAAGGGATTCTTTTTCTTCAGGAATGTATTAAGAGTAAGTAGTTAGGAGGTGAGTACTTATATTTGTAACTCAAATAGATTCTGAGATATTCGCAGCTGAAAGTCGCTAACTAACGAAAGTGCATTTTCACCTTACGTTTTTTAACGAACATTTCCTTTCAGCGCCTCTGCCCTCCACTTTTCTCTTCACATTAGAACAAAATAAAATATTACATGTATAGACCAGGCAATAGAGATTTTTTCGTGACAAAAATAGTAGAAGAAAACGGCGAGTGGGGAGTTACGTGGGGTGGTCCGTGGATGTTCAGTGATATGTTTTCGACTCGCAAATATCATTACTTTTCTTGTAATTGCGAAGAAACACAAAAAAAAACGATGTTTTTTTAGTTTTTTGCTTGTAAAATCTGAACCAATGGAGCGGTGCTAATACTCCCAACAGACGAATTGTAGAGAATGAAAAGATGAAAAAAATGAGTGCTAGTGCTACTCAATCGGGTCATCATTACCGGAGGAAAGCCGGAAAAACCGTGAAAATCAGCGTTTTTTCAAATCCTCATAACTCGGCCAATTTCGAGTGTTCGAGTGTGCATAACCCGGACGTTGTCCGATAAATAGTTTTTGCGTAATTGCGATTTGAATAATTTAAGGCACTATTTTCCGGAAGAGCTGGATGCGTCGGAAGTAGTCCGATTTCAATTTGCAAAACGGATTTTGAAAGAAGAAGTATAGTACTACAAAAAGGCAATCTTGATTTTTCGTTAAAATGCTTCAAAATAGGTGAAAAAGACATACAAAATATAGAGTTTCAAAATTATCGCAAGACGAAGAACGAAAAATGAATAGGCTAGTTATTTGTGTAGTGAAGCGAATACACTTATGAATTACATTTCCCAAAATAGTTCAAAAGACAAGAAATATTATCACGTAAGGACCAAAATCAGGACAGCATTTCAAAAAAATTACATTAAATATGAATTCGTTCGATCGCCATTCGCTTCTAACAAGTGTGCCATCCAAAGTGAAAATTGACTTCCTTAGATTGAGTTATGTCATGAGCCATGGCAAAAACGACATTTGTCAAAGAATGTAAAAAATATAGATTTTGAGGCTGGACAGATAAACCACGATATTCTAAGTACTGCCCTGAAAATATTGATTTTTCGTGAGTCATTCGGAAGGGCTTTCTGAAGTAGACAAACCCATGAATTTTGATGCAGGCCGAAATCCATAAATCACTCTGTATTTCCTTAACTAATAGCCTTAGGATATAGTTATAGTTAGGTAAGGGGGTTACATTTCACTGCGACCTCAAGTTCTATTGGGCCCCCATCACAGCTGTGTTCTCGAATGCGCTACATACAGGTCGCCCTACAGCTCGTGAGCTTCAATGAACTCCAGTATCATAGAGGGCTTCAAGTCTTCAAGGAGGTTAGATCCTCGTTCCTCCTGTAATTCTCTTGTCCAAGACATTCTTTGCGCTGGTTTGCAATGGCGAGGCATTCTGTAACCAGGTGAACAGGAGTTTCCCCCTCTTCACCACAGAATCTGCACTCGTCAGTTTCTGCTAAGGCCATTCTCATCATATGCTTCCTAAGGCGACAATGTCCTGTGAGGAGGCGTAACTTATTCTTACTGAGATCCAAATACTTTTTGGATATTGAACTTTCAAATTTCTGAATGAACTTTTTGGAGTGATCCACTCCTGGAAGATACCCCCAGAGTGCTTCTCTAGGTGCATTTACATATGCCACAGAGAGGTTCTGGGCCCAGTAAGTGGCGTTTGTGCTCCCTTTTTGGCAAGTGTATTGGCCTCTCCGTTTCCTTTGATTCCTTAGTGACCGGGAACCCAGACTAAAGGGACCTTGTTGTTCTTGACTAATTCATTAAGTTTCCTCCGGCACTCCCATATCAGCTTTGAGTCGATGATATAGGAGTTCAGTGCTTTGATGGCAGCTTTACTATCAGAATGGATCACAATGCCACACCATTGATAGTTTCTTTCCAGGTTTATATCTATGCATCTTTCGATAGCAAGTATTTCTGCCTGAAAAACACTCAAGTAGGAGATTAGAGCCATCTGTATACCATTCTTTTTACCTCCTTTTTTTTTTTTTTAGCATAGTGTTAAGTTCTTCTCAATGCTTACTTTTTTAATCATAACATCACTAGGCAGGTTCGCTGACGAGATGTACAGTGAAACCTCTACTTGTGGACACCTTTATTGAGCGGACATCCCCTTTAACCGGACAAATTTTCTAGACGAAAGTTTTGCCTTCTTCAGGCCAACTTTCTTTCCTAGCCCTGAGACTGGGATGCTCCCGAACCTGAATATAAGGTGGCATACCTCTGTCCTCAGGACTTTCTCGGATTGGGGATCCATCCCAATCGTGAGGACCCTCCCTTTGCCCTCCTTCTTGGAGTTCAATACTTTCCAAGCTCCAATATTGAGGTTGGAATTCTGGACCTCGACAAGTCGGAGGATCTTCTCCTGTTCCATCTCGAGACTTCTTGGGAAGAAGACCGTTATGATGGTAGGACTTGCTTTTTCGGCAGAGGCATCGGAGGAGGTGAAATTTGCTCCCCACCTCTCTTGCCGTGATCTTTCTCCGTTGGGGCGACCTTTGGGTCTTGGCGCTAAAGAGCCTGCTTCCTAGCCTCCTCAGGTTGTAGCCCCTGATGTAGGAGTCGCAGGTACTTCCGCACCCCTGATCCACTGAGACCTTTTCTTAGTGGGTCATCCCTGCCGCCTGGTTGTCCTGGTTTTGGCAACTCGAACGGCAGTCGATTTTTAGGTCGTATGACCTTCCCTTTTGCAAGTTGCCCGGATTAGGTGACGGAGGTTGTCTCCGCCCCTGTTCCAGTGGTGATTTTGGTTATCGATTTTTTGTCCACGACAAGCTAGGGTCATATCCATCCACCTTTGTCGTGCCCCGCAAGCAGAGGTAAGGGGTTTATACAATGGAGTTCCCCCCGGTGCTCCAAGGTCGAGACCAGTAGAGGCCAGTCTTCTATCTAACCACGCAGCCTTCGGGCTGGTTCCCCCCTTGGATTTAGAATTTTTGATGAGGTTGTTTCCTCTTGGTCCTGGCGGTCAAGCCAAGACCCCTCAGGAGGCGTTGGTATAACAGAATGGTCCCGAGGTATGCCGGGTGTCCCATCTGGCATCGTTTATCCTGGTGCAATCCCTTACCACGACACTACAGCTGGGAAAGGTGAAGTCGGTCCGCGGCAAGGTATTGAGGGCTACCAGTTGAGTTTCTAGGCACAACGAGCCCCCCTATTTCCCTGCAGACCTCCTCCTCATCAGAGATCATCGTCAGAGGCCCCTTCCTTTCCGCTACCTGAAGACGCGCCGGGTTGACACTTCACTCCATACCCGGAGCCTTAGGATACAAAACAAGCAATTTTTCTGTAAGGTCTGGATGACCTGCATTCACCACTGGCTATGGCCAACCACTTATGAAACACCCTGTATATTTCTTTATATTGTTTTAGTTTTAGGTATAATTATCACTGTTTTTTTCTCTTTTGTTCTTTTTCTCTTGTTAATTCGATAGTTGTCTTCTGAAAATAATTAGATGTTTGACTCTTCCTTTAAATAATTAGATGTTTGACTCTTCCTATAAATGTAGAATGTCTTGAAGGATTCAATAAATTATTATTATCATTAATGATAACGCTCTAGTTAGTCTAGTTCATAGAAAAGAAGGCCAATATTGAAATTAACCTATAGAAAGTCCATATTTCACCCCTCGAATCAGTTGTACTTGGATTTCTTCATCCTTCAAAGATGCCATTCATACCTGCCACCAAGGTATATCAATTTTATATCTGAATCCCACCAGACTTCAAAAGGATAAATTCTGAGCAGCCTTTTGAGGCTAAGATGGAAAGGTGTCCAGCTGTACTACGTGAAAAGAGAATTGAGTTTTTTTGAAATATCCAATAAAATTTTCTCCCCGCCGGTGGTGGAATTACAAACTCCAAAATAATTACCAGGCATTCCTCGTGTCCACTTTAGTGAGAAAGATTTTTTGCCCAAACCTGTAGATCATTGCCGAAATACAGTATTCTTGGTGGTCGCACGGCATGCAATTATTAATTTAATATATCACAGGTGTAACATTCTATCGATACCTAGAAACCCTCCTTTATGTGTGCCAAGACCTTTGATAGATGTTGTTTTAAACGTACAAATCACGAGTGTCCCTATTGAAAGACAACCTTCGTAGAACAATATAATGAGAATATTCCTAACTAATTTTTCTTTTTGTTTTTTACCTAAAATTCTATCGGGCTTCAGAATGTCCTTTGTTAAATATTTCAATGTTGAATTCAATTTATAAAATATGCAATAAATAATTATTTCACGAATAGGGAGAAGATGGCACAAGCTTACGATTTTGCTCTGGACAAAATAGGCATGGATATTCATGCTTATTCCATCTGGAATGACTATGTTAATTTCCTCAAGGGGGTTGAAGCTATTGGGTCATATGCGGAAAATCAAAAAATCTCTGCGGTCAGAAAAGTATATCAAAGGGGTATTATCAACCCTATGACGGGAATGGAAACATTTTGGAAGGATTATATTGCATTTGAGCAGGTACGTAACATTTTAACCAATGATAAAATTTTTCTAGAACGTTATTCCCAAATTTGATATAGTATTCTTATTGAATGATAAATCAAATTTTTTGTTGGAATGTATGTCTGTTTTCCACACCTCCAAATTTTTTACCGAAATATTTATGGACACTTTCCAATTAGTTGATCGAATATCAGAAATGTAGAAAATTTACAGAACCAATGCCACTATAATGTGATTAAAATTAGTTCACTGTCTTTCGATACCTACATATATAAATTTATCTGGAATGTTATTTATTTGTTCATGTGTTCGTTGAATTAAATGAAATAAGACACAAACTAACAAGACAACCTTTAACCATATCATTTATATGTTAATGGTATTTTATAGGCGATCAATCCAATAATTGCAGAGAAAATGAGTATTGAAAGGAGTAGAGACTACATGAATGCCAGACGTGTTGCAAAAGAGCTGGAGGTGCAGATTAGGGGAATAAATCGTAATGCTCCTAGTGTACCCCCAAGCGGTACACCTGAAGAGAAGAAACAGGTATGCTATAATTGCTATAACAACATGATCATAATGAATCACTGACGTTATTTGATTCCCACAATTTCTGATCGTTTGTATTTTATTTAATAATTTCCGACTAGATAAATCGAAAAATGAAAACAGATTTATTTTCTCGTTTTGGTAGTTTTCATTGTTACAATTTTCAAGGATGATCGAAGTAATTTATATTGATTATTTAGTTGAGGAATCAGGAATCGAATAGGGGAGATCACATAGCGCAAGTTTGGTTCAAATGTGCTTGTCGGTACATACGCTTATAGTTGAATTAAAGGGATAAAATATTATGTATGCATGGTTCTTTCTAGAAGATCTTTGTAATATTCGGATCGCGATTTGGTTGCTGTTAAAGTCCGAAAGTTCTTTCTGTGGCAATTTATAAAAAAAAAATGTCTGACACCGAATATCCCGCCGAGGATGGCCTCGTAAATAGTGTTTTAGACACAGATAAAATCAATGCAGAAGTGCGCTTCTGGTTGCACCGCCTTGCCGTATTTGGTGTCGTCATATGTTATTTGAAGTATTCCATCAAAATTCTTCACACTCATCTTATAGTAAAAAATTTACTAGGATGGTTTCTTGGGTCGGTATAAATTTTTTTAAATTGTCCTTCTAACAGCCTTTGACTTATCACTAGATGTACCTTTAGGCGCCGTTTCCGTGATTTGGCTTGTAATAGTAGAGGTACCACGCAGGCGATTTCTGTAAAATCCATGTTGTTGCGGAATGAAGTTTCGGTGAATTTGCCGCAAGTGCGCGCATGGAAGATTTTCAAATTGTTTTCTTGACGATTGCGATTATTCAGTCTCGCGACAAGAAATCGCATGGGCGGGCCTAGCCTAAAAACCTGCAGTTTATTAGGACATTCAAACCACAGCGTTATGGTGGCTTCATATGACGTAATAAGTATGTACGTACTGAACTCTGGACTCAATAGATGAATGGTTCGGCACAAATGAATCGGATAATCGCGGCGCAGAAAGTCCAACGACTACTTATCTACCATAAAATCTAAATCCATATTCTTGGTGAAGCCTTATAAGCTATTCTCTCTATGTACCGCTGTACAAGTTCGTCTTGATATTGCAAACCTTTTTCGTTGTCTTGTGTTTGACTTCATTCGAATTTGTCCTCGCCATATATTCACCCCATTTAATATTTTTCCGTAATTCACGAAGATCATATATAAATAAACATTGTTGATGACTGATCATATTGTGTTTTTCCAGGTCGAACTGTGGCAGAAGTACATTGCTTGGGAGAAGAGTAATCCGTTGAGGACTGAAGATACTGCATTATTAACGAAACGCGTAGTATTCGCCTTGGAGCAATGCCTTTTATGTCTAGGTCATCATCCCGACATTTGGTATCAAACAGCGCAATTCTTAGAATACAGTTGCAAAATACTGGCAGAGAAAGGGGTGAGTTGATAGGGGTTAGTTTGTAAGATAACTAGACAAGATGAAATTTTTATATTCGTAGTTGAAAACAACTAACAAAGGAATTAACAAAAAACGGCAGACAACAAAAGATACACCTAGGCATTTCTTCAATGCTATCCCAATGATATTCCTCATTTTATTTTTGTTGAGCTATAAAGTCTTCGCTGATTTGTTGGAATCAAATCGCAAGATATCCAGGTCAATTGATTCAGCATTTAAACGATAAGTTTAAAATCGAATTGGATGCAGTCGCTCATTAAAAATGCCACACCAATTGCTGACATAAAATTTTTGTTGAAAGCTCGTAATCTGAGGTGGATTTTCTAAAGACCACATATACTCGTTATGAGTGTTATAAATTCCATTGTTTATTCTTTGTGAAAATTGATTCGTCTGATTGTTAACGTGTGGAAATTCTTCTTATACTAATCTCTGCGTCATCAAGCTCCCCATCAATAATTTCAATCTCTTGAGCAACTGTGTGCTGTCGATATGAGCTTCCAGTCTTCAGAATTCAGAACGATGATTACCGATTTGAAATTCACGTTGCCTTCTGAATGCATCCGAAATATCTCGAGAAGGTTGTCATCAATTTTGAAATTTCGCGCTATATATTCCCACCATGTTGGCCTAACACATCGGCTGAAAAGTTTCCGGTCCAGCAAAGGAAACACAATTTTTTTGGGCAAAAATCATCAGTCCAACGTCGCTCTAACATTTCGATACCTTTTTTGTAGAACGATTTATCTTTTGCCACAAAATAGGCTTCAGTTTCGGCTCTGACCTTATTCAGACCGAATCTTTTTCGGCGAGAATTTTTTTAGGTCTGCGAACAGATAGTAGCCGCTGGGCGTTATATCTGGAGAATAGGGTGGATGCGAAAGGAATTCAAAGCCACTGTGAGAAAACGCAGCAACCACTTTGAAAACAGCTATCTCAGGGACAAATGTTTATGCAAAATAAATCTCACATGTTCCTTTGATAATTATCTTCATAGTGTCAGCTATCTTCTGCAATTTCATTTGCCAATACGATTTTGTAGACTTTTTGGATGTTTTCCGGTATAACTACTTCTTTTGGCATTCCAGAGTGTGGTGCATCTTCGGTGGTTGTACGACCACGTTTAAACTCTGCATAACCGTCGATAATGGTTGATTCCTGGGGCAGAGTACGAATAATGGTTATAAAGCCATGCTTCTGCTTTGGCGGTATATTTTTCCTATCAAAAAGCAATGTTTAATCTACATACGAAATTCTTTTTTGAGCGCTCGAACAACTTACACGAGGGCTATATCATTTCGTCACGATGTCTGTATTTTTCGAATTTTGAGCCGAAAATGGTCTCGAACGATAGAGTTCAACTCACTGATGACGAATCCGTCGGAAAATTTGAGTCTGTCCGTCCGGCCGGCCGGCCGTAAGCACGATAACTCTCGAACGAATCAACCTAGAGACTCGAAATTTTCAGTGTAGGTTCAGATCCCAAATGCCTCGGTTAAGTTCGTTAATGGGCAGAATTCCACCAGGGGTTCCGTGAATATGGCCGTTCAAAATTTTGTTCTCCTGATTACTTTTAAACTACAGATTCGATCAATATGAAATTTTGCACTCAGATGGAGAATCACGTGTTTAAGCTACATGCAAAATTGTGTCCAGATCGCATCACCAGAACCATAGAAACCATAGAAAATTGTAACTTTTGAACGGAAACGCCTAGGGACTTGAAATTTTCAGGATAGGTGTAGATCTCGATTGTCGTGATTACTTTTATCTATGAGCAAAATTAAACTAGGGGTTCCGTAAATATGGTCGTTTGAAATTTGGTTTTCTTGATAATTTCGAAACTACAGATTCGGTCGGGACGAAATTTTGTATACTAATGAAGAATGATATATTCGAGCTACACTTCTCCAGATCACATGACCAGAACCATAGAAACCATAGAAAATCATAACTTTCGAACGGAAAGGCCTAGGGACCTAGAAACTACCGATTTGATTGGAATGAAATTTTGCACCTAGCTGAGGAATAATGTATTCAAACTACGTGCAAAATTTTGTCCAGATCGCACCACCAAGACCATAGATACCGTTGAAAATTCTAGCGAATTATCGAAACAAAATTGATTAGCTGAAGCACTGACATGAAGTCTGGAGTTTCGCCTAAGTTTCAGAATTTTTTGACAGCTTACGAAAATTCCTTCAATTGATTTCTGAAACTGGAAAATGCGAATCTACCTACCAGGTTTATGTACGAGCGCTCAAAAGCTCCTGCCTTCACGACAGTGCTTTCCGTAATTTTTTTTTCATTGTTTTCAAAATCTCAAAAGCAGCTTCACTTTGAGTGCTGTAACTTTAAAAATTATTGAAATGACATGAAGTTCTGTCAGCCGAAATGGGGTAACCATACACAAATGTGAATAATGTCAGCGTGCTCCCCATTGGTAAACTTCCTTTTCAAAAATAACAGTTTTTTCGGTATATGTGTCGAATATGGTCACCACTCGGATTTTGATGAAGTTTTTCAGGAGCTGAAATATGCTTTGAAATGACCGAAAAACATTGAACTTAAAAGCACTTCATCGTTTAGATACTCACTTTCACTTTTCACTGCACAAAAGGAATCTTTTTTGAGCCAAAAGAACTGATAATTCATGAATCTCAACATTATTTGATTCGGAATATTCTAGCATGACAAAGGCAGAAAAATGATTGAGATGACAAGCAAATTCAGCAAAAATCGATTGAATCGAAGTATTGCGATGGAATATTATGCTCCATAAAACATGTAATATTATTATATTCTATCACATGCTATATTTTCGTCAATCAATCAACGCATAATTCAAAGAAAGAATGAGCAAAAAATTATAAAATTTTGTATGGTCGTGGAAAGAAGAAGAAAAATAATACCTTACCCTACAGTGGCTTTTTACATTTCTCGTTAAATTTCCTTGACTACTCATTACAAGCTTTCAGAATATGACATTTCATTTTGGTACTTCATTCAAGGAACGAACCCCCGGAATATAAATTTTAAAAATAGCGGGACCCGAAGTAATCAGGAGAACAAAAGTTCTCCTGATTACTTCGAAACTACTGATTCAATCGAAATGAAATGTTGCACTCAGATTTAGAATGACGTGTTCAAGCTACATTTTGTCCAGATCGCATAACCAGAACCGAACCATAGAAAATTATAACTTTGTATTGGAAAGGGCTAGGGACTTGAAATTTTCAGGATAGGTGTGGATCTCGAATGTTACGGTCACGTTCATCAATGAGCAGGATTGGACTAGGAATTCCGTAAATATGGTCGTTTGAAATTTAGTTTTCTTGATAATTTCAAAACTACGGATCGATCGTGACGAAATTTTGTATTTTAATGGAGAATGATATATTCAAGCTACATTTTTCCCAGATCGCATGACTAGAACCACAGAAACCATAGAAAAATATAATTTTCGAACGAAAATGCCTAGGGACTTGAAATTTTAGGGTAGGTTCGGATCGCGAATTACGCGATCACGTTCATCAATGAGCAAAACTAGACTAGCATCACCAAGACCATAAATACCGTAGAAAATTCTAGCGAATTATCGGAAAAAAAAATTGGTCACCTAAAGCACTGACGTGAAGTCTGGATTTTCGCCTTATTTTCATTCTTTTTTGACAGCTGTCAAAATCTTTCAATTGGTTTCTGAAACTGGAGAATGCGAATCTACCTACAAGGTAGATGGACGAGCGCTTAAAAGCTCCTGACTTAACGGCAGTGCTTTTCATCATTTTTTGAAAATTCAACTGTAACCAGATATCCATTTAATCACGTACATCCAAACTCATATTGGTCTTTATCCTTATTCTAAGATATTCCTCTCTATAAAACCTTATGCACTTCATGCCATGTTATCCTTACGTTATATTATTTTGCTTTATAAATTCACCTTAAAACGACAAAGTACAACCTTCTATTTCAGGTTATTCATATGCAATGTTGTTCTTATCTTATGTTATTCCCGCTGTTTAAATTCCTTTTAATCGCCATTCTCTCAACTGTCTAATGCGTTTAGGTTATTCGACTTCACGATAAAATGAATAAGCATCTCATAGATTCTTATCTCCTTTTTTACAAATATATATTTTTTTTTTGGGGGGAAGTTAAATGAGTTGAAATGTTTCAGAGTGATCAATATATTGAATCAAAGTGACGTGGCATTAATCAAACTCTTTGTTTGTCTTGCTAGTGGGCTTAAAAGAACTACCACAAACATCTCTTCTATGAGACAAACTTCAAAATGATAATAACCACTACATTCCAATATTTTTCTTGTAGGATGTGAATGCCTCAAAACTGTTCAGCGAGGAGGCTGCTAATATTTTCGAGAGAGCTACCAGTACATTGCTGAGCAAAAATCAGCTTCTGTATTTCGCATATGCCGACTATGAAGAAGGCCGCTTAAAATACGACAAAGTGCATCAAACCTATTCCAAATATTTAGAAATACCTGATATAGATCCAACGCTGGTAAGTCAACAGTACTCATAATCATAGCAATATCAAAACTTCGAATGTTTTCCTCCCTTCCAGGCTTATATACAATATATGAAGTTCGCTAGAAGGGCAGAAGGGATCAAATCTGCCAGAGCGGTATTCAAGAAAGCTAGAGAAGATAACAGATCCGACTATCACATTTTCGTTTGTGCAGCACTTATGGAATATTACTGCAGTAAAGATAAGAATATCGCTTTCAGGATTTTTGAACTGGGCTTGAAGAAGTTTGGGGACGTCCCAGAGTATATTACATGTTACATCGACTATTTGTCCCATTTGAACGAAGATCATAACACCAGGGTGTTATTCGAAAGGGTGTTGTCTTCAGGATCGTTGGAGAATGAAAAATCAGTGTAAGTTATTCAGACTTGGCTAACTAGATGATTTGACTGTTTCAAACATTTATCTTTGATTTTGTGACCTATTGAAAACACATGATCATTGGGAAGGTGACAAGGAGGAAGCACTCAAATTTGAATTTACTATAGATGGGTGAAAAAATTCTATCTCCCTAATGATTCATTTCATTATATAAATTTCTCATGTTCACCTTCACCCGACATGTGTGTTGGTATGCCTATGACCGGATTATATGCATTTGCATATGCAGCCCATTCTTGTAGGTTTTTTGCATATTTCACTCAAAAAAAAAAAATGCATATTTTCGCTTCAACTTCGATGCAGCGCGAATGAAGTATTACATCCACGCTTTTATTGTTTTGATTGCATGATATGATTAATTTTGCACAAATGAACCCCGAAACTATTCCGATTCCTATTGGGAATGTTGATTGAAGCTTTTCTGTTTCATAATAAACATTTCAAGGCCATCAGAAGTGAAGGCAGAAGAAAATTATAACTTTCGAACGGAAAGGCCTAGGGACTTGAAATTTTCAGGATAGGTGTGGATCTGGAATGTCGCGGTCGCGTTTATCAAAAATTAGACAAGGGGTTCCGTTCATAATATGGCCGTTCAAAATATGTTTTTCCTTATAATTTCGGAACTGATGGGATTGGAATAAAATTTTGCACAAAGTCGAAGAATAATGTATTCAAACTACGTGCGAAAGTAAGTCCAGATCGCATCACCAAGACCATAGATATCGGAGAAAATTCTAGCGAATTATCAAAAAAAAATTGGTCAAGCACTGACGTGAAGTCTGAAGTTTCGCCTTAGTTTGAAATTATTTGGACAGCTGTCAAAACTCTCTTCAATTGGTTTCTAAAACTGAAAAATTTGAATCTACCTACAAGGTTGATGAACGAGCGCTCATAGGGCAGTACTTTTTATTATTTGTGTTTTAAATACCGATGTGACCGATCTTCGCTCGGCATTTTTGAGCGCTCGTAATACTTACACAAGGGCTATATCATTTCGTCACGATGTCTATTTATCGAATTTTGTGCTGAAAATGTGCCGTAAGCACGATAACTCTCGAACGCATCAACCTAGAGACTTGAAATTTTCAGTGTGAGTTCAGTTCCCGAATGCCTCGGTTAAGTTCGTTAATGGGCCAAATTCCACCAGGGGTTCCGTAAATATGGCCGTTCGAAGTTTTGTTCTCCTGATTACTTGCAAACTACAAATTTGATCGAGATGAAATTTTGCACTCAAATGGAGAATGAGGTGTTCACGCTACATGTGAAATTTTGTCCAGATCGCATGACCAGAACCATAGAAACCATAGAAAATTGTAACTTTTGAAAGGAAACGTTAGGTTGCTTAAAATTTTCAGGATAGGTGTGGATCTCGAATGTCGTGATCACGTTCATCTATGAGCAAAATTTTACTAGGGGTACTGTAAATATGGTCATTCGAAATTTAGTTTTCTTGATAATTTCAAAACTGCAGATTCGATCGTGACGAAATTTTGTATACAAATGGAGAATGATATATTCAAGCTACATTTCTCCAGATCGCATAACCAAAACCATAGATAATCATAAGAATCATAGGAATTCGGTACAGAAATCGAATATCATACTTAAAATCTGCCAACATTGCTAGAATTAAATGTTACTCGAATTTAGTAATCCAGAATGTGAAGACGATCGCTTTTATCTTTCTTCTGGTTGAAAGGTTAAAACGAGCCTCACAACACATCTCCTTTTTTGGGATAGTTTAAGCTTTATCCAAATCCTCGCAAGTCTACATAAATGATCGCCTCAATTGAGTCCTGTTTTTGAGCGCTCGTACTACTTACACGAAGGCTATATCATTTCATCACGATGTCTGTATTTTTCGAATTTTGAGCCGAAAATGGTCTCAATCGACTATGTTGGACTCACTGATGACGAATGCGTCGGAAAATTCGAGTCTGTCCGTCCGGCCGTAAGCACGATAACTCTCGAACGGAACAACCTAGAGACTTGAAATTTTCAGTGTAGGTTCAGATCCCGAATGCCTCAGTTGAGTTCGTTAATGGGCCAAATTCCACTAGGGGTTCCGTAAATATGGCCGTTAAAAGTTTTGTTATCCTGATTTCTTGGAAACTACAGATTTTATCGAGATGAAATTTTGCACTCAAATTGAGAATGGGGTGTTCAAGCTACATGCGAAATTTTGTCCAGATCGCATCATCAGAACCATAGAAACCATAGAAAATTGTAACTTTCGAACGGAAACGCCTAGGGACTTGAAATTTTCAGGATAGGTGTGGATCTCGAATGTCGTGATCACGTTTATCTATGACCAAAATTATACCAAGGGTTCCGTAAATATGGTCGTTTGAAATTTAGTTTTCTTGATCATTTCAAAACTACAGATTCGATCGTGACGAAATTTTGTATACTAATGGAGAATGATATATTCAAGCTACATTTCTCCAGATCGCATGACCAGAACCATAGAAACCATAGAAAATCATAGCTTTCGAATGGAAAGGCATAGGGACTTGAAATTTCCAGGGTAGGTTCGGATCGCGAATTCCGCGGGCATGTTCATCAATGAGCAAAATTATACTACGGTCGTTTGATATTTTGTTTTCTCGATAATTTCGAAACTACGCATTCGATCGAGATAAAATTTTGTATTTCAATCGAGATTGATATATTAAAGCAACATTCTGTCCAGATCGCATGACCAGAACCATAGAAACCATAGAAAATTATAACTTCCGAAGGAAAAGGCCTAAAGACTTGAAATTTTCAGGGTAGGTTTGTATCGCGAATTTCGCGGACACGTTCATCAATGAGCAAATTTAGACTAGGGGTTCCGTAAATATGGCCGTTCAAAATATTTTGTTCCTGATAATTTCGAAACTACTGGTTGGATTGGAATGAAATTTCACACCTAGGTGTAGAATAATGTATTCAAACTACGTGCGATATTTTGTCCAAATTGCATCACCAAGACCATAGATACCGTAGAAAATTCTAGCGAATTATCGAAAAAAAATTGATCAGCTGAAGCCAGACATGAAGTCTGGAGTTTCGTCTAAGTTTGAGAATTTTTTTGACAGCTGTCGAAATCTTTCCAATTGATTTCTGAAACTGGAAAATGCAGATCTACCTACAAGGTGGATGTACGAGCGCTCAAAAGCTCCTGACTTCACGGCAGTGCTTTTCGTAATTTTTTATTATCGATTTTCTATACATCATGCCTTTGCAGCTCGTGTGGGTCGAATTGTACTTGTTTCTTGATTCGGTCGTGGAACTATTTAGGTAGACTTGAGAAGCCAAACGCTATCTAAATACAAAATTTGCTCCAAA
Source organism: Aphidecta obliterata (assembly GCA_963966015.1). Taxonomy (NCBI): domain Eukaryota; kingdom Metazoa; phylum Arthropoda; class Insecta; order Coleoptera; family Coccinellidae; genus Aphidecta; species Aphidecta obliterata. The sequence continues at coordinate 18,041,757 of OZ014434.1, read as the reverse complement.
TCGTGCCGTTTCCGAAATAATATTTATATTTAAACGTACAAGAATCGCTCGTTTAATATGAAAGCTTAAGTTCGAGCAATGCAATCGATGAATTATATATATTGAATATATCAGAAAACCTCAATTTTATTCTACGTACAATATATACTTATAGTAAGCTGAACTTCCACATAACTCATTTTATCGATGCTCCACAAAACTTCAGCAGGATATGTCGAATAGTTTATGAGATTCCAAAGTTTGGAAAATGATTGTTAAAAACATCTTCTAGTTGTACGATCCTTACGAATGAGAATTCCCGTCGTTGTCCTTCAACTAACTACAAAATTTTAATTCGATTGGATCAGTATTTTTCAAATTATTGGGAAAAAGTATTCAGATGGTTATACCTAGGGAACACTCAGGCGGATTTCGCTCATTAAATAACACAACAGGCGCATTCAGACCTCAAACGTAGGTATGTACTCTGAATAATTCAAAGCTCTGGGCCTCTTCTTTCGAGAGATATCGAAAATTACAGATATTGATTAAATGATAACTCTCTTGTTGATAGAAACAAGCTATGATTATAACTAAATTTCACATACCTGAGAGAATTGAGAAATTGGAAACTCACAGTTTGGCTGAATCTATGATGTTAATGAATGAAATTCGCCAAATAAACTCCGAGTTACAAGGTATTCCAGCTTAAACTTGAAGAAATAGTTTGAACAATACCCTAGGCTTTGAAGGTTCATATAAAACTAATACTTTCATTAATGGGACAAGTGAACCTGCTTGAAGCAATATAAGTGCTAAAATAGTAACTTAATTCAGTGGATTTGAAACGGTTGACGTCTTCTTCGTATGGTATGCTGATTTTTGATTTTTTGAGCGCTCGTACTACTTACACGAGGACTATGTATTTTTCGAATTTGAGCCGAAATGGTCCCAATTGACACAGTTCGACTCACTGATGACGAATCCGTCGAAAAATTCGAGTTTGTTCGTCCGGTCGTCCGTCCGTCCGTATACACGATAACTCTCGAACGGAACAACCTAGAAACTTGAAATTTTCAGGGTAGGTTCGAATCTCGAATGCCGCGGTTAAGTTAATGGGCGGAATTCGACCAGGGGTTCCGTAAATATGGCCGTTCGAAATTTTGTTCTCCTGATTACTTCGAAGCTACAGATTCGATCGAGGTGAAATTTTGCACTCAGATGGAGAATGACGTGTTAAAGCTACATGCAAAATGTTGTCTACATCGCATTACCAGAACCATAGAAACCATAGAAAACTATAACTTTGTAATGGAAAGGCCTAGGGACTTGAAATTTTCAGGATAGGTGTGGAACCCGAATGTCGAGGTCACGTTCATCAGTGAGCAACATTAGACTAGAGGTTTCGTAAATATGGTCGTTTGAAATTCATTTGTCTTGATAATTTCAAATCTATGGACTCGACCGTGACGAAATTTTTTATTTTAATGGAGAATGATATATTCAAGCTACATTTTCTCCATATCGCATGACCAGAACCATAGAAAATTATAACTTTCGAACGGAAAGGCCTAGGGACTTGAAATTTTCAGGATAGGTTCGGATCACGAATTTCGCGGTCACGTTATCAAGGACCGAAATTAGACTAGTGGTTCCGTAAATATAGCCGTTCAACATATTTTTTTCCTAATAATTTCGCAACTACCCATTGGATTGGAATGAAATTCTGCAAATAGATGTTCTAGCGAATTATTGCAAAAAAATCACCTCAAGCTCTGACGTGAAGTCTGGAGTTTCGCCTAAGTATGAAAACTTTTCAGACAGTTGCCAAAAAATTTTTGAATATGTTTTTAAAACTGGAAAATGCCAATCTACCTACAAGGTGGATGTACGAGCGCTCGAAAGCTCCTGACTTCACGGAAGTGCTTTTTAAAAATTTTTGAATAAAAATCTTGGAAATCTTGGAATTTTACGTACCTCCATGACTTATGCTAGCTCAGAAAACTGTTATAAAGAATTGCCTACAGTACCCTTCAGTCAATCATATTGGCTTTGCAACCGATTATAGGTGATAATTTGTTCCTCTGTTATCTCCTATAAACTCAATTCTACATTCCTCATTTCGAAATGTATCCTTTTCGATGCCTTCCGTTGATGTTTCTTGATTTTCCAGAGATATTTGGAATCGTTTCTTGGAATTTGAATGTAACATTGGTGATCTGCAGAGTATCGTTAAAGTGGAGAAGAGAAGATCTGAAGTACTGTCGAAGATAAAGGAGTTCGAGGGCAAAGAAACAGCTCAATTGGTTGATAGATATCGCTTTCTTGATCTTTACCCATGTTCAGCGCAAGAACTCAAGAGTATAGGGTAAGTCTATTGTAAATAATTCGGTCCATTGAGGCATGTTAAATACATACATCAATATTCTCTTTTCCTTCCAAATCTTCAGTCCTATTAGTCTTCAATGCCAATCAATGAAGAAAACACTCCGAGCAATACGTCATATGCGTAATTTTTTTTTTGATTAATCCATCAGACTACGCTGGAATTTGGAATAATCACAAAAACATAATTAACAGAAACAAATTTATTAATTTCCTATCAAATATTGAGAATTTACAGATGGCCATGACTACGAGAATACCAAAGAAAATAGTTCTTTCTACTATATTTGGAAGTGAAACTCTTGAAAGAAGTCTTATATGTTGTTGTATCAACTGAAACGTAGATTCAAATGTAAGGATTTGGTAAAAATCGCGCTATCATTGCAGTTTTTTTTAGAAGTTCTGAAACACTTTTAGTCAATTTTTTATAATATTAAGTAATGTAAGGAATGTACTGAGACAGTTGTCCCGAAGAAAAATTGTGCTAGACAATATTATGTGAAAGATAATATGATAAGCGGGACGAAAAAAATCAATCCATGTAACCCCAGTGAATATCAAATTCATCATTCGCAACTGTTTGTGGGTTTCGGCTTTTTAACCTCATCAGTACAGTGTAGCTATAATGTTCTCTGGGGTTACATGGATTGATGTTTTTTTGTCCTGCTTAGCTCATCATGTTATCTTTGATATAATATTGTCTAGCACAATTTTTCTTCGTCTCAGTACAGTCATTGAATTAGATAATCAGCCAAATATTATTCATTTTCAATTCATTCGGACTTGAATTTGAATAAGGTTGCATTAGCTTGAACCCGTACTTCCACATATCACAGTTATATTACATGTGATGTGATGCTCGCATGTGGTCACATGCTTAGATAATTTAACTCTAGGTGGACGTAGACATTTTTAAATTAAAACATTTGTGAACCTAAACAACATAAAAATCATGTTTGAATTTGTTCTGTTCCTTGTGTTTTTAGAGTTGGTTCTCTTGTGGTGTACGTTAACAATATATGCAACACGAAGTTTTATATGAGATGACGCATTGCTACGATGTATTCAAAAAATATCATTACTTTTCTTGTAATTGCGAAGAAACGCCAAAAAAAAACGGTGTTTTTTTAATTTTTTGCTTGCAAAATCTGAACAAATGAAGCGGTGCTGATACTTTCAACAGACGAATTGTAAAGAATAAAAAGACGAAGAAAATGAGTGCTGGTGCAACTCAATCGGGTCATCATTACAGGAGGAAAGCCGGAAAAACCGTAAAAATCAGCGTTTTTTCAAAACTTCATAACTCGGCCAATTATGAAGTTGTAGCTCTGGCTTTCCGAATGAAAGTAGTGGTTAATAGGTACTTTAAGTGTGCACAACACGGACATTGTCGGATAAATCGTTTTTGCGTAATTGCGATTTGAATTATTTTAGGCACTATCTTCCGGAAGAGCTGGATTCGTCGGAAGTTGTCCGATTTTAATTTACAAAACGGATTTTGAAAAAAGAAGTATAATACTACAAAAGAGTAATCTTGATTTTTCGTTAAAATGTTTCGAAATAGGTGAAAAATACGTGGAAACATGACCAAAACTTGCTCAGTGCCCCATCTGGGACGGATAGTGGGGGTAGCCGGCAGACGCGGGGTAACGAACAACGCGCTGAGGTCGGGCGTGGATATTTACATTTATAACCCCACTACTTGACTGCAGTCGTGCATTTGGCTGATTTTGGTCATGTTTGCACGTTTTTTTCACCTATTTTGCAACATTTAACGAAAAATCAAGATTGTCGTTTTGTAGTACTATATATACTTTTACTTTTAAAATTCGTTTTGTAAATGAAAATCGGACAACTTCCGACGCATCCAGCTGTTCTTGAAAATAGTGCCTAAAATAGTTCAAATAGCATTTACGCAAAAACTATCTACCCCACAACGTCCGGATTGTGCACACTCAAAGTACCTATTAGCCACCACTTTCATCCGGAAAACCAGCGCTACAACTTTGAAATTGGCCGAGTTATGGGGTTTTGAAAAAACTCTGATTTTTACGGTTTTTCTGGCTTTCCTCCGGTAATGATGAACCGATTGCATTGCACTAGCACTCATTCTCTACAATTCGTCTGTTGAAAGTATCAGTACCGCTCCATTGGTTCAGATTTTACAAGCAAAAAACTAAAAAAACACCGTTTTTTTGGTGTTTCTTCGCAATTACAAGAAAAGTAATAATATTAGCGAGTCGAAAACATATCACTGAACAACCACGGACCAACCCGAGTAACCCCCCACTCGCGGTTTTCTTCTACTATTTTTGTCATGAAAAATCTCTATTGCCTGGTCTAGAAAACCAGGACGCAATTTTGTACTGTGAAAGTTTGCAACTTGCAAGAAATTTTGCCGACTAAGACTTGAAATTCATTAAGAATGGTAACAGACCACGTATCTGATTAGCTTGCTTCTCGAAATGCCACACAATGGGCGAGCGAATTGATTACGAATGCACCTCTAGGGTTCAAAATAGAGCAATGTTGAGATATGCTGAAGAAACTGCTATTAAAGTATTTTTATTTTTCTCGATTCTTCTGGTTTCTCAGGAATTCTGGAGATCTGGTTCTACCTTCAGAGTGTTCAAGTTTGATTTCAACACGATCAATTTTTATTTTGTGTGTGGTTGCATCATTTGACGATTATTTAATTTAATTTTCAGGTACACCGAAGTTATCAACATAACAAGTGCTGGAAGAAACCATGTCCTCCATTCGATTATTTCTGGAGATTCAGAATCTCCCTTACCTACACCAGATTATGCACAGATGATACCTTACAAGCCCAAAGCTAACCCACTTCCTGGTGATCACCCTGTACCAGGTAATCAATCGATTTGATCTACTCTTTGGATGTATACTAACAGGGCAAATTGTCACCTTGATGAAATGATTGCAAACTTTTTTTAGTCATTCAGTTATACCGGCGGTTCTGTGTCCTATGGTAATCTTTAGAAGATGGGTTAATACTGAACATTTCTTCACGAATGAACGTGGGTTGGATCAGTTTTTGTTTGAAAGTAACAAGCATTCAAAAATATATTTACAAATTTTAAAAATACCAGATAAGAAACGACCCGAATGTTATCATTTGGTTGACAGAATATTCATACTTCAATCTGGTTCAGTCAACCATACCGTCCATAGTCGAAATTTATAAAAAATAAAGTTACACTGTACTAGTTGTGACGATGCGGTTTATAGATTCTCCTAGTTTTTCAGAAAGCCATTCATTTTTCAGGTGGTTCCTTCCCATTTCCTCCAGCTGCAGCACACTTGTGCACGTTACTGCCACCTCCCAATTGTTTCAAAGGTCCATTTGTTGTCATTGATCAACTTACAGATGTATTCAACAGAATTCGTCTTCCAGATTCAGGTGAGTTTTTTGAAGAATTCAACGGATCTGAAAAAATATAAAATTCTATAAAAGTCGGAAGATTGTAAGCGCTTGTTCGAATATATCTACAGATCGTTCACCCATCTAAATACTGATCCAGCAAAACGCAGTTTTGATCAAACTCAATGTGAAAAATAAGGACATGTAATGAAATCGACACAAGATACCAAACCAATGAAATATATTGAATACATCAGACGAACTCGATTTTCTTTTCGCGGGAACAGCTAGAAAGCTGAATTTCCACATAATTCATTTTATCGATGTTCAATATGTATACACAAAATTTCAGCAGGGTATCGCTGATAGTTTCTGAACGGCTCATTCAGATCTCAAAGGTAACTCGAAAATGTAAAAACTCTAGGCCTTTTATTTCGAAAGTTATCGTGTTTACAGACTGGCAGAATTGAATTTGACCACGGATTCTTCATCTGAGTCAAACCTTCTTGTTTGAGGCAATTTCCGGCTCAAAATTCAAAAATTACAGACACTTGGTGTTTCATTGGTAAATGTACATACGTTAACCTAAGGTACCCTAGACGAGTCCAAAAAACCTATATATGATAGGTCTTATCAACTTCATAACCGACAGGGTGATTAATGTATTCGCAAATATTTTCAATTGATTATAAGTTTTGAACCATCCAGTATAATCAATTGATATTTGGAACGTGAAACACACTTCCATGGGTGAATCGATTCATCTTTGAACTGGTCAAAAAATCCAGGTCCGTATTAGATAAATATGGGCTTGCGAGTAGCTGAGATTCAACACCCTTTATGACGGAATATTGGAATTTGATTGAAATATTCGGAAAGAGCAAAACATTTTCAATGGGGATCGGTAGATTTCAGTGTCCCGCACGACATTTGACCCATCTAAATTTTGGTCGAAAGATTTAATTCGATAGTGAAATGTCGTACATTGAGATTGAATTCGAAAAATTGTCTGTTGGACTAATGGCAAATTTGTATTGTTTTTTCATATTCTTATAAATAATTTCGAGAATTTTCCAGAAAAATATGGATTTCGAATAATTCATTCAAAATGATCAATAGTGAGGAAATAAATAAACAAATGAAAAAACAAGTAAAATATTCGAAAGAAAACATAAAAGTTGCTCAAAAGTGCCACCATTTTGCTCGATACAGATTCTTGCTCTTTTCACATTATGTCTGATAGCCTTTTTGATCATTTCTGGATCATTACGGATCTTATTGTAGGCGACTTCGATACGTTGTAGGAGAATATCCTCACTTCCAATCTCAAACGCACACACCAAAGATTCCAAATATGTATCCCCAAACGAAATAATCGATAGGATTGAAATCTGGTAATTCAGGGGGCCATGCATGCAGTCCACCTCTACCTATCCACATATTTGGAAAGTTCTGATCCAAAAACTTCCTGACAATAACTCTAAAATGAGGTGGAGCCCCATCAAATCATTCGAATATCAAATGATTATAATGTATGGTTCAAAAGTTATGAGCAATTGAAAATATTCGCGAATACATAAATCACCCTGTATCTCGGATATGAAATTGATTAGATCTATCATATAAATGATGTATGTACCGGGTGATTGTTTATATTTTACACAGTAGCTATCTCAGTTATTATTGGTCCTACAAAAACGTTTAAATGGGCAACTATGGTGTAATTTTTGTGGGCATTCAGAATTCAGTTCATACTAGGAAATGCAAAAACGCATCGTAAACCTAAAAATTTTATGTAAACTGGTATTTTTTGAATGGAACACCCTGTATTTCATTTACCTATTCGGTGTAGCTCTTTCTTCTGATTTCAAATATATATATATATATATACTTTATTGAGGTTATCTTTGTCAGTTTTCGAAAAATATTGATGTTTTCGTCTAAATCTAAGGCAGCTGTAAAACGCCACACGACAAAAAAATTACAATATTTGTATTGACCGAAACGGAATCATTCTCTGGCCTCCTAACATTCCTGACTTGACCCCATTGGATACTTTCTTATGGGGATATTTAAAATCTAAAGTTTATATGGATCGTTCTCAAAATATTGAAGATATTCAAATCAGAATAAAGGAAGGAATTGATAATCTCAACAACCACCAGAAATATTAAGGAGAGCCCTCGAAAACTCAATAAAAAGATATTGATTGTGTGTAAGTAAATGGGGGCCATTTGAAAACTTGATTTAAATTTTTGTTTGTAAATTAATGAAACAAATACCAGTTGTTCAATTGTGCACGGCGTTCTACAGCTGCCTTAGATTCAGATGAAAATCAATATTTTTCGAAAACTGACAAAGATAACCTCAATTAAGTATATATATTTGAAATCAGAAGAAAGAGCTCTACCGATTAGGAAGATAAAATACAGGGCGTTCCATTCAAAAAATACCAGTTTACATAAAATTTTTAGGTTAACGATGGTTTTTTGCATTTTATATTACTGAATTCTGAATGACCATAAAAAATACTTCATATTTGCCCATCCAAACGTTTCTGTAGGACCAATATTTACTGAGATAGCTTATGAGTGAAATATAAACAATCACCCTGCACATTTACCAATGAACCACCCTATGGAACAAGTGCGTAAAACCCTGTTCCTGATCAATCATTGTGTTTTTGAGCGCGTGTTTCTATGAACAAGAGCGTTATCATATCGTCCCGTTAAAATAAAATTGGGTTCTTCAGATATATTCAATATAGTTTGGTGATTCTATCTTTTGAACTTCTAGAAAGAGTTCTAGAAGTTCAGAGGAATTCGAATTAATCATGATGTTTGGTAGCCATTTTTCAAAAGACCTCCAACCTCCAGAGCTACAATTTCAACACACAATTTATGGAATTGTGTCGACTCTGAGAGACCTCTTTCTGTGAAATTTTCAGAATTATTTTCGTTTGATGTTGAGTATCGGAAATAACGTCTGAAATTTTATCAAAGACTATTTCTAATTCAATTTGTTATAATTTCCAGTACCTCAACCATCAGAACATGGCGACATCCGTCTTTTTGATCTTGCTAAATCCGTGCACTGGATAATGGAAGAGGGTGGGGGTATAGGTATCAAAAGAAGGAGGAAGATCGGTATGATGGACGGTTCAGATGATGAAGATGGTCCTTTGCCACCGATGAACGACATATACAGACAGAGACAACAAAAAAGAGTGAAAGCGTGAAGAAATCAATGAAATCATTTATACTTACCAGATTTAATTTTTGTATGGATTTTACTTTAGCGTCTCATGATGTATTTGTTATTAGATTTCTTCAATTCAATATTTTTTACCTGTGTAGCGAGTTGTTCGATCATGTTTTCCATTGAAAAATATTTTCAATTACGTTGATGAAATGATGCGAGGATTTTAACAACTTTGTAATTTGAAATAAATTATTTGCAATTGCAAATATTGGAATTTAACTTCAAATGATTTTGATTTATATTTGATATAATTGTTTCTATTATTTGTTGGCTAGTAGAAAACACAGATGAAACTGTTGTTGCACATGGATTATACAAGGTGAAAAGAAATCTTTTTTTTATTCGGCTTTTTTTCCAATTTGACCTTTCTTAATAATAACAAAAAGGTTTTTTCGATTGACAATATTACTTTTTTTTTCAAACAATTTTTCCCTGATGCTTGAAAATATGGTTATATTTATTGATGCAGTTTAATTCCCGAACTGCAATAGTATCCTACAAAGTGTTGAATGCAAAACTACCAGGGGTTAGTTTAGTTCAATAATTTAATCTGAATCAAAATTTAGAACACATCGAAAAGAATGGGGCAAAACACCCGCACAACGATATGGAACAAGTCGAACAGGTTAGTATAGCAATAACAGAGGCCTTTCACTCAAGTTGCCCATTCTCGAAAGTTCTAAAAAGGCAGGAAGTACCTTGGTGGAACGAGAACCTGTCAAACCTCAGATTGGAGTTCCGTCGGCTCTTCAATAGGGGCAATAGGGCCAAAAAAGATGGTAATTGGCAGGGTACCCCTGCCAATTACCATCTGTTATACTACTCAGTATAAGGAGAACAGGAAGGCCAAAACACTTAATTTTCAAGCCTTTTGTGAAAAGATCACTTCCACTCCCACAGCAGCCAGGTTGCAAAAGGTATGACCTTTTGCAATCTGGCTGCTGTGGGAGTGGAAGTGGGGAACTAACCTCACAATGTCGCTCAAGAAGCCAGACGGTTACTATACTGGGAGAGTAGGGGAACGATCGATTCTTCTTCTCAAAAACATAATACGCACTAACATAGCAACTCAAACAAACAATCCTCGCAGGGAAGATTGGGATATTGCTAAGAAAATATTTACAAGGCAACGGTTAGAATGGGCAATTGTCACCTTCGAACCGTATGAATCACCAGGAGTAGATGGAATATTCTCAATACTCCTGCAGAAAGGAATGGAGGAGATTCTTCCCCATCCGCTGATAACAAAAGGGTGTTTAGCACTGGGTCATATACCTAGAATATGGAGAAGGGCTCAAGCCCTTCATTAAGTATGAAGGTTACTTAAGTAACCTTAAACCGAAAAGCACTGCCGTGAAGGCAGGAGCTTTTGAGCGCTCGTACATGCACCTTGTAGGCAGATTCGCATTTTCCAGTTTCAGAAATCAATTGAAGGAATTTTTGACTGCTGTCAAAAAAATTCTGAAACTTAGGCGAAACTCCAGACTTCATGTCAGTGCTTCAGCTGATCAATTTTTTTCCGATAATTCGCTAGAATTTTCCACGGTATCTATGGTCTTGGTGATGCGATCTGGACAAAATTTTGCACGTAGTTTGAATACATTATACCTGAGCTAGGTGCATAATTTCATTCCAATCCGATCGGTAGTTTCGAAACTATCAGGGAAAAAATATTTTGAACGGCCATATTTACGGAACCCCTAGTCTAATTTTGCTCATTGATGAACGTGACCGTGAAATTTGAAAATCCAAACCGACCCTGAAAGTTTCAAGTTCCTGGGCCTTTCCGTTCAAAAGTTAGAATTTTCTATGGTTTCTATGGTTCTGGTCATGCGATCTGGACAAAATATTGCTTCAATATATCATTCTCGATTAAAATACAAAATTTCATCTCGATCGAATCCGCAGTTTCGAATTTATCGAGAAAACAAAATTTCAAACGACCGTATTTACGGAACCCCTTGTATAATGTTGCTCATAGATGAAGGTGATCACGACATTCGAGATCCACACCTATCCTGAAAATTTCAAGTCCCTAGGCGTTTCCGTTCAAAAGTTACAATTTTCTATGGTTTCTATGGTTCTGGTCATGCGATCTGGACAAAATTTCACATGTAGCTTGAACACCTCATTTTCCATTTGAGTGCAAAATTTCATCTCGATCAAATCTGTAGTTTTCAAGTAATCAGGGAAACAAAACTTTGAACGGCCATATTTACGGAACCCCTGGTGGAGTTTGGCCCATTAACGAACTTAACCGAGGCATTTGGGATCTGAACCTACACTGAAAATTTCAGGTCTCTAGGTTGATCCGTTCGAGAGTTATCGTGCTTACGGACGGACGGCCGGACGGACGGACGGACGGACGGCCGGACGGACGGACAGACTCGAATTTTCCGACGGATTCGTCATCAGTGAGTCGAACATAGTCGATTGAGACCATTTTCGGCTCAAAATTCGAAAAATACAGACATCGTGACGAAATGATATAGCCCTCGTGTAAGTTGTACGAGCGCTCAAAAATGAACACAAAAATCTTGAATATACAAGTTGTTTTTTGAGCGCTCATACTACGTACACGAGGGCTATATCATTTCGTCACGATGTCTGTATTTTTGGAATTTTGACCCGAAAATCAAACGACTATGTTTGACTCACTGATGACGAATCCGTCAAAAAATTCGAGTGTGTCCGTCCGGCCGTATACACGATAACTCTCGAACGGAATGTCCTAGAAACTTGAAATTTTCAGGGTAGGTTCGAATCTCGAATGCTGCCGTTAAGTTCGTTATTGGGCAAAATTCGCCCAGGGGTTCCGTAAATATGGCCGCTCGAAATGTTGTTTTACTGATGACTTCAAAACTACAGATTCGATCGAAGTGAAATTTTGCACACAGATGGAAAACCACGTGTTCTAGCTACATGCAAAATTTTGTTCAGCTCGCATGGAAACCATAGAAAATTATAACTTTGTAATAGAAAGGCCTAAGGACTTGACATTTTCAGGATAGGTGTGGGTGTGGATGTCGAATGTTGTCGTTTGAAATTCAGTTTTCTTGATAATTTCAAAACTACGGATTTGATCGTGACGAAATTTTGTATTCAAATTGAGAATGATATATTTGAGTTACATTTTCTCCCAATCGCATGATCAGAACCATAGAAAATCATAACTTTCGAACGGAAAGGCCTAGGGACTTGAAATTTTCAGGATAGGTTCGGATCGCGAATTTCGCGGTCACGTTTATCAAATAGGAAAATTAGACTAAGGGTTCCGTAAATATAGCCGTTCAAACTATTTTTGCGCGCTCGTACTACTTACACGAGGGCTATATCATTTCGTCACGATGTCTGTATTTTTCGAATTTTGAGCCGAAAATGGTCTCAATCGACTATGTTCGACTCACTGATGACGAATCCGTCGGAAACTTCGAGTCTGTCCGTCCGGCCGGCCGGCCGTCCGTAAGCACGATAACTCTCGAACGGAACAACCTAGAAACTTGAAATTTTTAGTATGGGTTCTGTACCCGAATGCCTCGGTTAAGTTCGTTAATGGGCCAAATTCCACCAGGGGTTCCGTGAATATGGCCGTTCAAAGTTTTGTTCCCCTGATTACTTGAAAACTACAGATTTGATTGAGATGAGATTTTGCACTCAAATGGAGAATGAGGTTTTCAAGCTACATGTGAAATTTTGTCTAGATCGCATGACCAGAACCATAGAAACCATAGAAATACATAACTTTGGAACGGAAAGGCCTAGGGACTTGAAATTTTCATAGATATAGGTGTGGATCTGAAATGTCGCGTTCACGTTTATCAATGAGCAGAATTATACTAGGAGGGGTTCCGTAAATACGGTCGTTTGAAATTTTTGTTTCTCGATAATTTCTAAACTACGGATTCGATCGAGATGAAATTTTGTATTTTAATCGAGAATGATATATTAAAACAATACTTTGTCTAGATCGCATGACCAGAACCGTAGAAACCATCGAAAATTGTAACTTTTGAACGGAAAGGCCTAGGAACTTGAAATTCTCAGGGTGGGTTTGGATCGCGAATATCGCGGTCACGTTCACCAATGAGCAAAATTAGACTAGGGGTTCCGTAAATATGGCCCTTCAAAATATTTTTTTGCTGATAGTTCCGAAAATACTGAGCGGATTGGGATGCAATTTTGCACCTAGCTGAGTAATAATGTATTCAAAGTACGTTTGTCCAGATCGCACCACCAAGTCCATAGATACCGTAGAAAATTCTAGCGAATTATCGAAAAAAAATTGATCAGCTGAAGCACTGACATGAAGTCTGGAGTTTCGCCTAAGTTTCAGAATTTTTTTGACAGCTGTCGAAAATTCCTTCAATTGATTTCTGAAACTGGAAAATGCGAATCTACCTACAAGGTGCATGTACGAGCGCTCAAAAGCTCCTGCCTTCGCGAAACTACTCATTGGATTGGAATGAAATTTCGCACATAGATGAAGAATAATGTATTCAAACTAAGTGGGACATTTTGTCCAGATCGCATTATCATGACCATAGATAACGTAGAAAATTCTAGCGAATTATAGAAAAAAAAGAAAATTGGTCACTGACGTGAAGTCTGGATTTTCGCCTTAGTTCGAAATTTTTTTTTACAGCTGTCAAAATCTTTCCAATTGTTTTCTAAAACTGTAGAATGAGAATCTACCTATAGGGTGGATGAACGAGCGCTCGAAAGCTCCTGACTTCACGGCAGTGCTTTTCGTAATTTTCAAGGTGAGGCTTTTTTTTTGACAGATGCTAGAACTCGTCAAAAGAGATCATTTCGCCGGAAGTTGATAGTATAAAATATTCAATTTGGAAAAAGTGCAGAAAATCTTGGGTATTAAGATCTTATGACCAATCTGGATCGTGTAATCCCTCTTCCAGAAGATCTGCCATGAATCACGGTGCTATATGCCTTCCAGCCAGTGAAAAAAGTGATGGATTTCGTCGCAAATTCGTATATTCTCTTTCAAATTTTATTAGGAGTTTTTTCCTGAAAGGTATAATTCTTAAAGTTCAAACTGAAGAGAGGAAAAATTACTGATTGAAAAGTCCTATTAATAAAATCAGGAGGTTAACAAACTCACCGATAAAACTGATCCAAATAGTTTAAAGAAATTGTTCGGAATGGTCAACATTGTTTTGATGTGCACAAAATCTTGCCTGGCGTAATGATGTATAGTTGTTGCATGTAACATTCGTTTTACATCAGTTGTTCACGGAATAATGTCACAAGCATTTTAAATGCTCAGTTCTTCCGCACCATTCACCTCACCGTACTGAACTAAACACTAATGTTTTCCCAAAGGAAGAAATCACCGGTGTTGAGATCGGAAACTTACAAAAATCATATGTATCATAGGTGATTTCCCGTATAGTGAAATCGGTTAGCTGTAATTCTACACATTGGTATACTAGATATCGATACGAACCATGTCAGGGCTGAGAATTTCTAAGATTCACGGATAACTTTGATTTCGAAATACTCGACCCTGGTGAATATTTTATATTAACGTTTTTTGGTATAATGACTTATTTTGATGAGTTCTAGCACCTGTCAAGCCTCGCCTTTGAAAACACCCTGTATAGGTATTTGAGAACACCTCAAAAATATGTTATGACCTTATTCTGGTATTAGTGATGTTTTTAATTTGCCGCTCCGACACAGCAAGCATCAGGGCCAGATTAGACTTATTTCCTCCCTTAGGCCAATAACAGTTTGCCGCCCCTCTGAGTTGAGCGAAATAAAGAGAAACACATTTTTCGATTTTTTCAATCAAGTGCTTTTCTCAGGAGGAGTTGATTAAGATAATTTCCTTTCGTGGAAATAAAACGATCTGGGCTTATTGTGTCAATATTATTTTACATAACATTCAAAAAACTTTCAAAAACGCTGCAATTAAACTTTTCTTCGTCAATATATTAACTATGTTTTTCTTGCTTTTTTTTTCTGCGAACTTTTGAAAACTCTACTTCAAAATCTATTTTTTTTGCACAACTCAGCTTTAATGCACAAAAGGGCAAGATAATTTAAACGCTCTCGAGATATGCCAGATCGCCACTATGATTAAATTCGTTTCAAAGATGAAAAAGACCTTTTTGCTGAGCAGTTCGTTGCCAAAAAATTCTAACGGCAATATCAAGATAGAAAAAACTTGCACTAAGCTTTTTTCGGTTCAAATGAAGTTACTCATCTCGAGAAGAGTTTTTGGAGGACGTTCTGATTGAGCTACATTGGCGTTGAAGTGCCAACATTCATCGTGAAGCTTGTCGACTAAATCGTCCGGATAATTAGAAATAAGATAACTGCTACCTATTTCTAATTCTTCAGAATCAAGTTTTTGCAATTTTAACAAAAAAGAGAACTTCGCAGCAAAATCCTTCTAATAATTCTTAAGTTCATTAAATTCCCTTGTTAGTTTTCAAAAACTTTTCTTTATACTAATAATCTTCAATAATAACATCCAGAAATACCGAAAAACGACTGACAACAACTCTATAATGGCAAGTTTTCGATTCTTCTACAATTTCAAATAAGTTCTGCAAGTGCGATCCGATAGTAACGCGTCCACAGAGATGGGGTGGGCCTATTCTCTTTTTATTGCGAGTTACATATTTACAATTCACGATAGAACTTATGAAGCTTGCCGACATTCTTTAATGAGCAGTCGTCGATAACGCTTTTATTTATTAAGGATTTAGGGCGGTTCCTTCAGATTCAGTTGTGATGTGAGTTTTCAATTTTCCAATAAGATTGTTGATTCCTTTACCTGCTTTACCAAATGCGTATTGAAATAAAAGAACTTGATTTTTGCTTTGAAAATGTGTGATTTTCGAAGGTGCATATTTCTACTTTTTTTTTATTTAGGAAATATTTTTTTTGTAATGCACCAAAAATTTGCCGCCCCTAAAATCGTGCCGCCCTTAGGCCATGGCCTATGTTGGCCTATGCGCTAATATGGCCCTGGCAAGCATACCTACTGTAGCGAATGCAAGAGATGTGCGAGGGGCGTGCAATGCGATCATCTTTCTTGCGCAATAACTTTTAGAAAAATCCATCGAATTTAAAATTAGAGTTTTTTTTTTACGAAAATCCCAAGAACTATAACAAACTTATTTTCTGCGAACAACTATAGTTGAGATAACATTATCCTTGTACGAAAACTGACGTGGGCAACCCATTACTTGCTCAGAAATGAAATTAACTTGCATTTCTCACGATTAATATATTAAAAAAAAAATTCAATTACACCTTCTAATATTTTGTCGGGTCCATTTCTACCCTCTACGATTTTTGGAAGTTTAAAAGATAGAATCCTCGAACGAAAATAGTAAAGAAGTGGCTTGGCTACAAATTTCTCGAATATGAAAAAAAAATTTGAATTTTTCTTGATGAATATACTCGAAGAGGACTGATCTAACACCAGAATAGTCATTTTCCGAAAGCTTGGTTATATTTCAATGAAGAGAATAATAAAAAAAAATCATACCTATTATTGTGACTACAAAATCAGACATTTCTACTAAAATATTCTATTGGGTCGGTCCATTTTTACCATATATATACGAGAGAGTTGAGCTTAGCGCACATACATCGGCATCGGACGGAAGGTACGTACGAAACGGAAAGAAATGCTGTAGAAATGCGATGCCTGCCGTCCGTAAATAATTATATGCGTTGCTCTATTCAATTTCATTGAAAATTCCACACATGTGATTTTTAACCAATCAGAACTTGTATTTCTGACAGATCACCATCGCAACGGATGAATTTTAGTGGAAATTTTTTCACGGTACCCAACAGCGAATTATACTGGAAATTTTTTTGACGTTTATAATGACAGAATATTATACTTGATGAAGACGAAAATTGATGTTGTTGGAAATAAACGCATTTGGTGTGGAATTTTCTTACCGAATACCACACGAGGTCAAGTTAAATCCGGAAATTTTTTCTCACTCATGAATATTTTTAGAAAATTATCCCTCGTCTTCGACTCGGGATAATTTTCAAAATATTCATGAGCTCGAAAAAATTTCCGGCAATAATTTGACCTCTAGTGGTATTACTAGTGAAAATTCCACACATGTGATTTTTAACCAATCAGAACGTGTAATTCTGACAGATCACCATCGCAACGGATGAATTTTAGTGGAAATTTTTTCACGGTACCCAACAGCGAATTATACTGGAAATTTTTTTGACGTTTATAATGACAGAATATTATACTTGATGAAGACAAAAATCGATGTTATTGGAAATAAACGCATTTGGTGTGGAATTTTCTTACCGAATACCACACGAGGTCAAATTAAATCCGGAAATTTTTTCTCACTCATGAATATTTTTAGAAAATTATCCCTCGTCTTCGACTCGGGATAATTTTCAAAATATTCATGAGCTCGAAAAAATTTCCGGCAATAATTTGACCTCTAGTGGTATTACTAGTGAAAATTCCACACATGTGATTTTAAACCAATCAGAACGTGTATTTCTGACAGATCACCATCGCAACGGATGAATTTTAGTCTAAATTTTTTCCTCGTGGGTAGGTACCCAACAGCGAATTATACTGGAAATTTTTTTGGCGTTTATAATGACAGAATATTCTTTTTGACAATCAAATTTTTTTCTTGTTCACACGAGTGGAATTTTCTTACCGAATACCACACGAGGTCAAATTATTTCCGGAAATTTTTTCTCGCTCATGAACATTTTTAGAAAATTATCCCTCGTCTTCGACTCGGAATAATTTTCAAAATATTCATGAGCTCGAAAAAATTTCCGGAAATAATTTGACCTCTAGTGGTATTACTAGTTAAAGTATGTATTTTTTTCCGTTCCGTGCCGTCCGTCCGATGCCGATGTATGTGCGCTCAGCTCAAGGCTGCATTCTGGCCATAGAAATGAGCTATATATGCCTATTCTCGATGGACAATCGGAAGAGAAGATTCCTTCAGGGTTATAAAAATTAATCGCATAGGCGCCGTTTCTCCCTAGTGCGAATGCTGCTCAAGAATGCTCGCTTGTTTCTATGAAAAAGAGCGTTGTTATTCTTCCAAAATATCTGTAAGTTCACGATTTTGTGCTGAGAATGGTCTCAAACGATTAGTTTGAACTCATAGATGAAGAATTCGTGGCCAAATTCAATTCTGCCGGCCGTGAACACAATTACTGTCGAAAGAAGAGGCCCACAGTTTCGCAAGTTTCGGTGTATGTTTGAGTTGTTTGTTGTATGTTTATGAATTTTTTTCAAATAATTCGAAAAATACCGATTTGTACCAATTGAACTTTTAAGTGAGTAGTAAGATAACGACACGATACTTCATTCGAAATTTTGTAAGGATCGTATCACTAGAAAATAAAAAAAATCTTTGGTAGGTATCCCAGAAACTTTTCGCCATATCCTACTAAAATTGTGCCTACATATTATAAGGAATGGTTAAATTGAGTTATGTAGAAATTCAGCATTCAAGTTGCTCCACCTGACAAGAAAATTGAGGTTTTTTGTTCTGATGTCGAGAAATTTGGTAATAATTATAAGATTTTATTTTTTGAAGTTTATGTTAATGAAATGACATCATCATTGGTCACATTGACAGCTGGTTTGATGAACAGAATCTCTTTTCAGAACTCGTGAAATTCGTCAAAATATGACATCTCGAATTTCTGGTGAAAATATCGTGAAATATACCGATTTATGGTGGACTTTGCGTGAGTTCAATCAAATGCTTACCCTTTCGACAATTCCAAAACAATTCCCCCGTATCTGCGATCATTACAATGTACCTAACAGCATGTAGGAGCACTCTGGCGATTAATTCGAACAAGCGCGAAAAAGCTTCTGACTTCTCGTTAGTGGCTGAAGAAGCCATGGTTATGGCGAAACACGTGTCGTTGATCCAGTCCAGTTGATTAGTAAATACCAAGTATTCACGTTAGTGCTTAAAATTTCCTTAATCAGTTTTTTGACTCAATTATAACATCATATTATGTATTCCCTTTTTGAGCGATCGTACTACTTACACGAGGGCTATCGGTCCGTCCGGCCGTCCGGCCATAAGCACGATAACTCTCGAACGGAACGACCTAGAGACTTGAAATTTTCAGTATGGGTTCAGTTCCCGAATGGGCCAAATTCCACAAGGGGTTCCGTAAATATGGCCCTTCAAAGTTTTGTTCCCCTGATTACTTCAAAACTACAGATTTGATTGAGATGAAATTTTTCACTCAAATGGAGAATGAGGTGTTCAAGCTACATGTGGAATTTTGTCCAGATCGCATAACCAGAACCATAGAAATCATAGAAAATTGAAACTTTTGAACGGAAACGCCTAGGGACTTGAAATTTCAGGATAGGTGTGGATCTCGAATGTCGTGATCACGTTCATCTATGAACAAAATTATGCAAGGGGTTCCGTAAATATGGTCGTTTGAAATTTAGTTTTCTTGATAATTTCAAAACTACAGATTCGATCGTGACGAAATTTTGTATACTAATGGAGAATGATATATTCAAGCTACATTTCTCCTGATCACATGACCAGAACCATAGAAACCATAGAAAATCATAACTTTCGAACGGAAAGGCCTAGGGACTTGAAAATTTCAGGATAGGTGTGGATCTCGAATGTCGTGATCACGTTCATCAATGAGCAGAATTATACTAGGGGTTCCGTAAATACGGTCGTTTGAAAGTTTGTTTTCCCGATAATTTCGAAACTACGGATTCGATCGAGATGAAATTTTGTATTTTAATCGAGAATGATATATTAAAACAATATTTTGTCCAGATCGCATGACCAGAACCATAGAAACCATAGAAAATTGTTACTTTTGAACGGAAAGGCCTAGGAACTTGAAATTCTCAGGGTGGGTTTGGATCGCGAATATCGCAGTCGCGTTCATCAATGAGCAAAATTAGACTAGTGGTTCCGTAAATATGACCGTTCAAAATATTTTTTTGCTGATAGTTCCGAAAATACTGAGCGGATTGGGATGAAATTTTGCACCTAGCTGAGTAATAATGTATCAAACTACGTGCAACATTTTGTCCAGATCGCACCACCAATACCATAGAAAATTCTAGCGAATCATCGAAAAAAAATTGATCAGCTGAAGCACTGACATGAAGTCTGTAGTTTCGCCTAAGTTTCAGAATTTTTTTGACAGCTGTCGAAAATTCCTTCAATTGATTTCTGAAACTGGAAAATGCGAATCTACCTACAAGGTGCATGTACGAGCGCTCAAAAGCTCCTGCCTTCACAGCAGTGCTTTTCGTAATTTTTGAATATTTTATTTTCTTTCGAAAGAGAGAAACCATGCATACTATGGAACTCAGTTTCAAGTTTTAAGGCAACTTCCCATAGTTCTTCAAAAAAAGAAAAAAAAAAGAATGAACTATTTCTGCAGGAGGAAGTTCAGATAATTTCAGTCAACTTTTGTTTCATCGATTTGCAGATTAGCCTTATAACTTACCTACCATCAAACTCGTAATCGTAGTCTCATAAGATCCAAAGTAGCCTCCTTACCCCTGCATTATGTCCTGTACATATCACTCGGTTTGTTTGGACAGAAACTGAGTTGTTAAGAAGGCTTTCCGGATTAAGACATAATCCCATATCTGTCCCCCCAGATATACTCTGTGTTGGCTCTAATCCTCTCGTCCTCTCGATGAGGGTTCACTGAGACGAAAGTTATGAATTCAAGTTGTTGGGAAGGTTGAGGGGCATCAAAACTGGAAGAAAAGGGGTTGGCAACGATAGCGGAGATCACTGATGCTGATACATATTGAGGCCGGGACACACTTGTCGTACACGCATCCGATCCGACTGCCATCATACATTCTTCCGAATGCATGGTGGGAGTCTGATCGGATGCGTGTATGCAGTGTATGACAACTAGTGTGTCCCGGCCTTTATATCTGTAAAAATGCTCAAAATATGTATGGAATGGGAATTGCCACATATGCAACATCAAGTAATACAATATTCTAATTTATTTTTGAACGTTTTATTTCAAAATCAGCGTACCATACGATTTACGAGTAGTTAAATAATATTTGGATGAAACAATTAAATATTTTGTTACTTCAGTTGGTGTAAACACTGTAAACACTAGTAAACAGGTAGCTACTGTTCCAAATATTCTATTATAAGATTGCGCCTTCGAAAACTCGTTTCTATAGGTAGGAAATGACCGTTTCACATCCACTGAGGTAATTTTTTGAATTTGGCTGCTTTTTTAGCACAAGGGCGGTCCTACGGGGGGGGTAACGGGGGTAAATACCCCCTCAGAGCACTGGAAAATTTTATTTAGGAAAAAATGACCAACAAGAAAATAATATAATAATGTAATAAAATTAACAGAAAAAAAAATCAAAACAGAAAAATCAGTGAAATAAATGAAAAATTCTGAAGTTTTACTTTCAGTCGTACGTTTTATTTTTGAAGATCATATTGCATAAAATGTATAAGTGGTGAGTCTGTTGTTTGATAAGATTGATACCTAAACTGCTCATGTTGTTTCTTGAGGGGGTAATCGATAAAAAATCTCGTCAGGTATAGGTACATCAAGCCTTGGCGATAATTCTGAAACTATATTTTGGAAGTCTTAGGGGGGTAAGTATTACCCCAGTACCCCTTCATATCTACGCCCTTGTGTTGTTCAGCCTAAAGATTAAAGAAGAGAACATTTGTTTTCCGAACGATTTTCTGATTAAGAAGGTGTTGGATTCGTAAGAACGTGGCAATTAGAATTGGAAAGTTTGTAAAAAAATGTATAAAAGTACTGCCGTGAAGTCAGGAGCTTTTGAGCGCTCTTTCATCCACCTTTTAGGTATTTTCAAGTTTTAGAAACCGATTGAAAATTTTTTAAAGCTGTCAAAAAAATTAAAAACTGAGCAGAACTCCAGACTTCACCTCAGTGCTTTAGGTTTCCAATTTTTTTTTCCGATTATGCGCTAGAATTTTATACGGTATCTATGGTTTTGGCAATGCGATCTGGACAGGAAAACTTCTTGAATTATTCATTCAATTACCCCCTCCAGAAATTCAGCCTAGGACCGCCCTTGTTTTAGCACTTGTTTCTTGTAGAAGTTCATTTGTCCTTGTAGGTACTTTTGCTAGGTGAGCGCTCTGAGCTATGTAGTTCGGTCATTCTTTGGTTTAAAAATTATAAACTTCAGGCGATTGAATAACCTATATGGAATTTTATATTATTATGATATTACAGTAGAATCCGCTTATAGTGATTGATTGACATTGAAGGGAAATGAAAACCACGCCATACTATCCGGAAGTCACATAAAGCAGAATTTCAGCAAACTTGATGGTATTTTTTTGATGATTTACTTTGTGAGAGAACAACGACAAATTATTCGTACGTTTCTTCTATTGAAAAAATAAATAAATATCAGCTTCTACTACAAAGAAATTGAATTATAAAAAAACTTTCCTATTTTAAAAAAAAATCAATTATTTTTGTTTTTGTTCAGTTTTTTTTTATTTATAATAAATGCTTCTAACAAAATTATGCAACGTAGACATAGCTCTCAACGGTATCAACTCGACTTAAAAATGAAACAAGGAATGTCGGTACAGGTATGGTACGTATCAAACCTCATCGCATAGAAAGATATGGGGTGGCTCGAAAAAACGATCGAGAGGTCACTATAACCGGAAAATTTTTCTTCGAATCATGTCATTGTCTCTGGAATCATGTCATTGTCTCTGGAATCGTGTAATAGTAAACGGCATGTCATTATAAGCGAAGTCATTAAATCCGGACACTGTTGTAAGTAGTTTTATATGAAAACCAAACTAAACTCTGCAATTGCGTCATATTAAACGGTTGGTCAATATAATCGGAGTCCTAATAAACGGATTCTACTGTATTTAATATTATATAAAACATTACTATGGAACCAGACAAAATTTGGCAGGTCACTATGTTAGTGAGAAATTGAATAGAAAACAAGTTTTTTGTTTGGGGAGATCTGCGTATACAATGCGGTACCAAAAGAACAAAAAAGTTTCAACAACAAAATATACAATAGAAAAATTGAAGAATTTGTCACTGAGGATAATGTCCGCCTCGTATTATTGCTAAAGTAATAAAATTACGAAAAGCACTGTCGTGAAGTCAGGAGCTTTTGAGCGCTCGTTCATCCACCTGGTAGGTAGATTCGTATTATCCAGTTTTAGAAACCAATTGGAAAGATTTTGACAGCTGACAAAGAAAATTTTAAACTAAGTTGAAAATCCAGACTTCACGTCAGTGCTTCAGGTGACCAGTTTTTTTTTCGATAATTCGCTAGAATTTTCTAAGGTATCTATGGTCTTGGTGATGCGATCTGGACAAAATTTCCTACGTAGTTTGAATACATTATTCTTCATCTATGTGCGAAATTTCATTCCAATACAATAAGTAGTTTCGAAATTATCAGGAAATAATAGTTCAAGTTCCTGGGCCTTTTCGTTCGAAAGTTATGATTTTCTATGGTTTCTATGATTCCGATCATGCGACCAGGAAAAAATGTAGCTCGAATTTATCATTCTTAATTTAAATACAAAATTTCTTCACGATCAAATCTATAGTTTAGAAATTATCAGGAAAACTGAATTTCAAACGGCCATATTTACGGAACCCCTAGTCTAATTTTGCTCATTGATGAACGTGACCGCAACATTCGAGATCTACACCTATCCTGAAAATTTCAAGACCCTAGGCCTTTCCATTACAAAGTTATAATTTTCTATGGTTTCCATGTTTCTGGTCATGCGAGCTGGACATAATTTTGCATGATGAATGATGAACGAGCGCTCAAAAGCTCCTGACCTCAGGGCAGTGCTTCTTATAATTTTTTAGTATCTTAACATCATTACTCGATTCAACATGCCCAGTCAAGCGAATCTGCTCTGCTAAAAGTCAACGTCCGGGTTGGACCACGAATCACGAACGATAGGGCAGGGCAGGTTAGTAGAATTAAATAAACTCAACTGGGTATTTCAAAATATGAAAACCGAGGAATCAAGAATTCGATACTCAACAGCTGAAAAGGATGACTCTAGACTCTTAAAGAATTGTTCTAAGTGTGGACAAGCGAGTTATTTCTGATTCTGAAGAGGTGGCTGAAACTTTCGAGAGGTACATTTCAAACATCGCTACTTTCAGCATTACCGAACATTATGGTGATCTTCCTCGTGCGCGGCGCAGCCCCTGTCTAAGAATAATTTTTTTTCCGCCATTTGTTGGTGATGAAGTTTCAAGCTTTATTAAGAATCTGAAGAAAAATAGAGTTGTGGTAAAGATATGTTCTCGATAAAAATTTTAAAACCATTGCCATCCAATCAGATCATTTCGCACATCTCATCAATTCTCTCGGTCACCTCTGGAAGTTTCCCTTCTATTCTGAAGACGGCTAAGCAGGTAATTCCAGTCCACAAAAAGAAAGGCGCTTCTTGTGATATAGTTAGTTATTGACCAATATATTAAGTTTTCTCTCATAACTGATAAAAGAAATTAGTGTATGAGAAAATGTTGAGATACTTGAATACATTTTCAACAATCACGGGTCGACAGAGATTGCGGCGTGTCAATTCGGGGAGTTCGCTTATGGCTGCTTAGATGACGGCGTATGTGTGACAGGGTTGTTCTTCGATTTGTCCCGTGCATTTGACTGCCTTAATATCAACTTTCTCGAAAAGTTCTTCAATCTTGACTTCAAGGGAGTGTGTCTCGTGTGGGTACGCAGATTTCTGGTTGATCGGCATATTGGGTCAACAGGACTCTGGTGGGTCAACAGGACTCTGAAGAATATACTTCAGAAATGGGCTTACCTCAGGGATCGGTATTGGGTCCAGTGTTGTTTCTGCTGTTTATTGATGATTTGCCAGATTGCATTAGGGCGTATCCTTGTAATTTTAAATTTGATATAGGTACTCATGGTATTTTTTGCTGACGATGTATCATTCATGGTAACAGCATCTAATTTGACAGAACTCGAGTCACGATGTGAGCTAATGGTCGAATATTTTTCTGATTGGTTTTATAGAAATGTGGACAAGACAAATCTCATACACTTCCACTTTTGTGACACCTCGAACTTTCTCGTGGGAGCTTGGTGTCCTCAGATTGTGTGAAATTCTTAGGTCTACAAGTTCGATTTTCGATTATCGTCTTGTGCTCATGCGCTGGTAGTTGCAATCGCGGATGATTTGAATTATTTTGGGCGGTCGAGTTCGAGTAGAGAGGGAAGCCGGCAGAAGCAGGAAGTGGCGGTGCATGTGGACGCTTACCATTAATCTCCGGTCAGAAACCTTAGCAGTCCTGTAAACCGTTTCTTATAAAATTTTGAGTTTTCCATATATTTAGGTATATATTGAATTGCTTTATACTAGTTTCGAAAAAAGTACTTCCAGTATCATGATTATAATACGAGGCAGAAGGAAACCATATGCATTCCAGCTCAACCCAAAACCAAATTCGGGTATTCACCGTTTTATGGTGGCATCAAATTTTATAATAATTCACCAGATAGATTAGAAATGTTGAAGTTTTCGAGCTTTGAGAAAGGGATCAGTGAAATTCCTATATTTTTTTCTCTTGATAATTTGATAGTCGTCTTCTGAAAATAATAAGATATTCGACACTTCCTTCACATGTAGGATGTCTCAAAACATACGATAGATTATCATTATTATTGCATATTGTCAGGGGGAATTATTATATTGATTAATGCTTTCAAGCATTGAAAATATAACTTTACTGACAGAGCAATGCAAAGATATGTTGATTCAATGTTCATTGAGGCCAACCTCATTCCAATGGGCATCATCACAATGTATCGTGGTGATCGAGAGTGCATAATATTGATAACTTCGAAAACATTCATTTTATGTATTTTTTACATTATTTTGATGATATAAATGAAGACTTTTCATATCAATCCTGTGAAATTCAAACATTATGATAATGTCTGCAAAATCATAATATTATAACCAAACTATTGATTGACCAGTCACTAGAATTCATTATTCTCAATCAATTTTTGGTATTTAAGCAATGAAAAATACATTATAGTAATGCATATATGGATAATCACACTAGGTGATTGATATCTGGCTCATTATTTTTTTTCCGTGTACTGAACCGGCATGAAAATTTCAAAACTCGATGCCTCTTCTTTCGAAAATGTTCGTGTTTATGGACGGCAGGATAGACACAATTGAATTCTTTTACGAATTCTTTATCTGTCAAAATTCGTGAATTACAGACATTTGGACGAAATGATAACGCTCTCGTTTATAGAAACGAGAAAAAAACGCAATTACCGATTCATCTCTGACAGCGAAGTCAGCATTATACAGTGGACGAAAGTTCCAAAGATTATTTAAATTGTACATAAATATTAATGAAATATGAAGTTCTGATTCAATTTCTACTTACATCCTTAGGAAAGTAAGTTTTCACTTACGTTGTCAATAGTAACCCAAGCTATATCAGTATATAGTACTTACTTCAATCAAATTCATGTCATAACAGACTACTTACTATGTCAGTAGTGGAAAAAGAAACCTTTTTATCGTTTAAACTGTACTACTAACGTACAGATCAGTTCATTTGCCCCGTTTGAATACGCCTTTTTTCGGAAAAAATGTGAAAAATATAATGAAAAAACTTGACAAACATGATAAATGGAAAAAGTAAACTCTATAAGTAGGTACTCCGTATTTCGATTTAATTCTGTCTAAAGTGTTCTTCAATAGTATTGTTACACTGAGAATATTGTGTTTCACTATGGAACGACGAAATTTGTCTTCAGACGAGATGAATCTAGCAGTAGGCCTTCTTCAAGCTGGCCTGCGACAAGTCGAAGTAGCTGAGTGGATGGGTGTTTCCCAAAGAGTCATAAGTCGTTTATGGAAGCATTTCAGGGAAACTGGAAGTGAGGCTGAAAAACACCTAGGGCGTAGACGCTGTACAACGGCAAGTCAGCGTAGATTTTTACTGCTAAGTGTAAGAAGACACCTTGCAATCACAGCACCTGAATTGGTTATGGAATTGCAGCGAGCGCATAACATAACCGTTGGGCGAGATTATGTGAGAAATCGTCTCAACGAAGCCAATCTTCATATTCTAAAACCAATTTGATGTCCAACTTTCTCTAGAGGCAATCGCGCTGCTAGAGTAGACTGTTGCGAAGAATATCAAAATTGGGATGCAGATGACCGTTTTGTTCACTGATGAATCCAGATTTGGATTTCATCCAGATTCTCGTCGGACAAGAGTGTGGAGACGATCCGGGAACGTGGAACGTTTAAGAAATGTTCAGGAAGTTCACAAATACAGAGTCAATACAATAATGATATCGGGCGGAATAATTATAGGCGGCAGAACCGACCTCGTTTTTCCAAATGGTTTCTTAACAGGTCAGCAGTATGTGGATAATATTTTTCAACCCATTGTGCCTTTATTTGCTGGTGCTGTTGGTGCAAACTCTCGCCTAATGCATGTTAATGCTCGTCCCCATACCGCTGCGATTGTGATGAACAGGTTAGAAAACGAGGGAATTAAAGTATTGCCATGGCCCGCACAATCCCCGTACCTTAATCCGATTGAGCATGTATGGGACATGTTCAACGTACAATTACTGCCATTTTGGGCAATATCCAAAATGCTCTTCAATTCCGAGAGCTTCTAACCACAGAATAGGCAAGTATGCGTCATAAAATATGTACCAGTCACAATTCACAAGTATATCTCAAGTGCTCCGTTAAAAGTTAATAAAAAGTGGTATAAAGACAAATTTAAAATTAAATATTTGGCAAGAGTGCATGTGACTTGCTCACAAATATCATCTCCAAAGAGCAAGTGCATATTTCAATGCCAAAGGGCAATAAGAATCGAATTTTGATCACAGCAAGCAGAGAACCGTGGGCAACCGTCCAACCGAAGAGTCGACCCGTAGCCGCATCTCCAGTCTCCAGCACCAAAGAGACGAGTAAGGTTCAGCAGATCCACGCCGTATTTTGATAAGGTAACACGCGGTGAGTCTTTCTAGAAATCATCACCACCAAAACAATAAAGAAATAGTACGGGAGAAGTCTTGAAATATGAATGAGATCTCGAATGATGATTTACTGTCTAAGCTAGAAGTACTCATTAATAATAAAACTACAGAATTCAAATCTGAAATACAAAGTATTGGAGATAGTCTAAATGGAAGATTGGGAAAGTTGGAGGAGAAATGCAATAAGCTAGAACACAAAATTGTCGAAATAGAACGCTTTAACAAGAGGAATAATATTGTCATTTTTGGGATAGAAGCTAACAGGGATAATGTACTCGAAGTTACTACTGGAAAGCTGAATGAAATATTTAACTGCAGCCTATCCGAGAAAGACGTGAACAATATATACCTCATCGGGAAAAAAGGTACAATCGTCTTAGAGTTTATCTCCTACTTGCAAAAATTGAAAATTTTTCAAAACCTTAAGAAATTACGGGGTACCGGTATTTCCGTATCTCATGATTTGGGACTTGAGGATCAACCTACAAATAAAATCTTGGTTAAACATCTGAAGAGTGCCAGAGCAGATAATTATCAAGCACATATAAAGAATCATAAATTATATGTTAATGGTACTCCATACACTCCAAAAGAATTAGAGGGCGGCGTCAAAGAATTTGAAGCTGAATTACTACCCAAAGCGAATAGTGCACCACCCACCCCAAGTACTAGTCACAAAAATGATTCGAAGAAAGATACCATTGAAAATAAAGAAGTTTTCGAAAATCCGATAGACATAGAGGCACCTGCGAAGGAAGAGAACCCCAAGAATACAAAGACAACGATAGAAGTAAAGAAGAAACCAACAACGCCTACGATACAAACTAAAAACAGAATCAAAATTGGCCGTGCTACAAGGAACAATTCGACTTCAAGTGGTAGATAATGTTATCATAAACTAAATGTAGCAAGAACATTAACTAACTAACATTTACCAACATCGCATTGCTTCATCACCAGGGATTCGTTATTTTCCGTAAGTCTAAGTAATTATATTTTCCAACGAAGATAATACACTTTGTTCACGCATAAATGCCAAATAATCTCATGTTAAACTCCCGGACTAATGACTGATTTTATTCAAGTGAATACATGTGTCGATAGGAAACTGGGAACATTTCGAAAGTAAGCAAATGGGTGGGTATAGATTCCATGCATTGATTGATGTTTCTTGATAGTTTCATATTGTATATAAGTGAGCGTTCTGAAATGAATCCATATATTAGAGATTTCAAAGTGGAGAAAATACGAAATTTTGTGCTAGAAAATGCAGACCAAGCAAAACAAGTACTAAAAGTAAATAGTTCTCATTGCAACTTCAAAATAATACATAATAATATTCGAAGCATAGCTAAAAACCTAGATGAATTCATGATATTTCTGGAGGAACTAGACTCCTCAATAGACTGCATAGTACTCACCGAAACTAGAATTATAGATGACATCGAAGTGTATAATATTGAAGGCTATACAACTCTCTATAACTTTGGCAAACTCAATCAGAATGATGGAGTAGTAGTTTTCATTAAATCGGAATTATACCACTCTCACCAGGAAATTGAAATAAATGGTACAAATCTACTTCAATTGACAGTTACTATTGGCAAGGAAGTTATTTTTATTAATGCATTTTACAGATCACCTTGTAATACCCAAATCGAACCGTTTGTTGAAAACCTGGATAATATATTAAAAATTACGAAAAGCACTGCCGTGAAGGCAGGAGCTTTTGAGCGCTCGTACATGCACCTTGTAGGTAGATTCGCATTTTCTAGTTTCAGAAATCAATTGAAGGAATTTTCGACAGCTGTCAAAAAAATTCTGAAACTCAGGCGAAACTCCAGACTTCATGTCAGTGCTTCAGCTGATCAATTTTTTTTCGATAATTCGCTATAATTTTCTACGGTATCTATGGTCTTGGTGGTGCGATCTGGACAAAATTTTGCACGTAGTTTGAATACATTATTACTCAGCAAGGTGCGAAATTTCATCTCAATCCGCTCAGTATTCTCGGAACTATCAGCAAAAAAATATTTTGAAAGGCCATATTTACGGAACCCCTAGTCTAATTTTGCTCATTGATGAACATGACCGCGATATTCGCGATCCAAACCCACCCTGAGAATTTCAAGTTCCTAGGCCTTTCCGTTCAAAAGTTACAATTTTCTATGGTTTCTATGGTTCTGGTCATGAGATCTGGACAAAACATTGTTTTAATATATCATTCTCGATTAAAATACAAAATTTCATCTCGATCGAATCCGTAGTTCCGAAATTATCGAGAAACCAACATTTCAAACGACCGTATTTACGGAACCCCTAGTATAATTTTGCTCATAGATGAAAGTGATCACGAAAATCGAGATCCACACCTATCCTGAAAATTTCAAGTCCCTAGGCCTTTCCGTTCGAAAGTTATGATTTTCTATGGTTTCTATGGTTCTGGTCATGTGATCTGAAGAAATGTAGCTTGATTATATCATTCTCCATAAGTATACAAAATTTCGTCACGATCGAATCTGTAGTTTTGAAATTATCAAGAAAACTAAATTTCAAACTACCATATTTACGGAACCCCTTGTATAATTTTGCTCATAGATGAACGTGATCACGACATTCGAGATCCACACCTATCCTGAAAATTTCAAGACTCTAGGTCTTTCCGTTCAAAAGTTACAATTTTCTATGGTTTCTATGGTTCTGGTCATGTGATCTAGACAAAATTTCACATGTAGCTTGAACACCTCATTCTCCATTTGAGTGCCAAATTTAATCTTGATCGAATCTGTAGTTCTCAAGTAATCAGGGGATCAAAACTTTGAACGGCCATATTTACGGAACCCCTGGTGGAATTTGGCCCATTAACGAACTCAACCGAGGCATTCGGGAACTGAACGCACACTGAAAATTTCAAGTCTCTAGGTTGATCCGTTCGAGAGTTATCGTGCTTACGGCCGGCCGGCCGGCCGGACGGACGGACGGCCGGACGGACAGACTCGAATTTTCCGACGGATTCGTCATCAGTGAGTCGAACATAGTCGATTGAGACCATTTTCGGCTCAAAATTCGAAAAATACAGACATCGTGACGAAATGATATAGCCCTCGTGTAAGTTGTACGAGCGCTCAAAAAAGCACCCAAAGAATTTCACATATAGTGTATTTATTGGCGATATAAACATCGACTTAAATGAGAATACAGACAACTCACAGATTTACTTAGACACACTAGGAGAGCATGGATATAATTCGGCAATAAACACTATCACTAGACAGGTACATGCATAGACCATATTTTCATTAAGTCAAAGAAAGGAAACCTAGAATCAATTATTCCATTGACTATAGAAACCTGTATTACCGATCATTACACAATACTAATGCAGATGATATTCAACAATAAGTACGCAAAAGAACGCACAACCAACTCAAAATTTTATAAACAAATGAATGAAAAAAAATTGATACAAATCATTAAAAATACTGATTGGAAATGTTTCTTTGAAATAGATGATTTGGAAAGATCGGTTACTGAATTTGTTAAACTAATCCAAACTGCAATAGATAGGTCCTCGAAATTCATAAAAGTTAAAAACAAAGATATAAAGAGGAATTTATGGGTAACTAAGTCATTGATAAGATCCATTAATCAAAAAAAGGCAATGTATGCCAGGTTGAAGCAAAATCCACAAAATGAAGTTTTAAAAAATGAATATGATACCTACAAGAAAATACTTGAGAAAGCAATAAAAGACACAAAAATAAAATACTACAAAAACAAGATAGAACAAGGAAGGGCAGATTCAAGAAAATTATGGCAAGTAGTAAATGAATTAACCAAAGCAAGACAACATGCGGAAATTCTGAAAATTTCATCTTTTTGGCGTGAAGGGAAAAGAAATAGCTGAAAATTCAAGACGAAAAACAGTTTTTTGTGAATAACTCAGAAAATATCTATTTTAGGGCAAGGGTGTGATGCATACACTCACATTATTTTTTAACGTAGATTCAATATCTGCCATAAAAAAATGGGGTTCTAATTTGAAAAAATTGATTTTTCACGATTTTGTCATCCCTAACTTTGAAAGCGATTTTTTCACCCCCTGTATCATGAATCGCGATTTCGATTTTCAAAGTGGATACATCAATCTTACATCTTGAAAAATCCCAAAAATGAAAATTTTCCATCCAAAAACCTCGAAGTTATTCTTGTTTCAGCGGAGCTCTATTTTCGATTTTTTTTTCGAATTTTCCCGCTCAGAGAGAATTTTCCAACCAAAACTGAAAAATGTTACATCAAAATAACTTGAAATTTTCTAAGGAATCTATTTCTGCAATAAAAAAATGGTGTTCTAATTTGAAAAACGGAAGTTGACGTCATTTCCGGAAAAACCGGAGGTGCTCATGCCTTGAAAATATTTTAGATTTCATCAGCATCGTGAAATACTTATAAGTGCTGAATTTCATGAAAATACGTTCAGTAGTTTCCCGTATAAATATGGGTGAGGTTCCTCGTGAAAGACCCTGTATAGAATCAAACAAGTCTCAAATATACTCAACTTCAAACAAAAAAAAATTATTTATCATATTTTAGTTGAATCGCATCTAGACTGGTATTATAGGATGGGGTGGAGTATCCAAAACATACCTAAAATCACTAGAAACCATACAAAAGCGATTTTTGAAACAAATAATGTGCAGAAATAACCGATATCCAAGCGAATCGCTATTTGAAGAGACACAAATTTATGATTTGAGGAAACTTTATTTTTTGAGATTGGGAAAAACACAATATTTGCATAAGAACGAACTTCTTACTCATTCTCACTGTCATGAGACGTGACAAAAAAATAAATATATACCCCCTTTTATGAATAAATCAGTCGGTCAGAGATGCTACCAATATCTGGGACCGAAAGTATTCAATTGCTTACCTGATGATATTAAAAACGAACCCACAATCCAACGCTTCACTAAAACGCTAAAAGACTATATCAAAGAGTTACCAACCACATACGTTAAATCAATAATAGAAAACTGAATGAATGATAAATAATAATTAAGACTATTTGTGTTGCTGACAATGAATGTGATTTTTGCAATTTTTACTATTGTTACTGTTTTTACAATTTTTACTATTTACAATATTTTTACTATTTTTATATATTTTGATTATGTCCATGTTTAGTTACTATTTTTATATAATATGTTTTAACTTTATGTTCAGGTACTGTTTTGGATGTTTATATATTCTCGCTCTACATACAGGTATATATGTGTTCTGATATACATACTATACCTCGTAGATTAGGCTCTATTTTATTCACACACTACCTTCATACAATTTGTAATTTTATCTTCTATCCTGTGAATAAATTTTTATTATTATTATTATTATGCCTCAATCGGGCATTGAAAATGTCATTTTGACTATGAACAATAGGTGTAGAGCTGTTCTTAACCAACGTGGAGGTCATAGTCTTCATTAGTTAATTTTTTGCATACTTTTTGTTTGAAATATTGTGTTCGTTTTATGCAAAAAATTTATTCAATGACATATTAAACATTTACTCATTACTCTATAATTTGAGTTTCCCCCTTAATCAACTGAAAGAAATAAAAAAATTTAGAAAAGCACTGCCGTGAAGGCAGGAGCTTTTGAGCGCTCGTACATGAACCTTGTAGGTGGATTCGCATTTTCCAGTTTTAGAAATCAATTGAAGGAATTTTCGACCGCTGTCAAAAAAATTCTGAAACTTAGGCGAAATTCTAGACTTCATGTCAGTGCTTCAGCGGATCAATTTTTTTTCGATAATCCGCTAGAATTTTTTACGGTATCTATGGTCTTGGTGATGCGATCTGGACAAAATTTTGAACGTAGTTTGAAAACATCATTCCTCAGCTAGGTGCAAAATTTCATTCCAATCCGATCAGTAGTTTCGAAACTATCCGGAAAAAAATAGTTTGAACGGCCATATTTACGGAACCCCTAGTATTATTTTGCTGATTGATGAACGTGACCGTGAAATTCGCGATCCAAACCCACCCTGGAAATTTCAAGTCCCTAGGCCTTTCCGTTCGAAAGTTATGATTTTCTATGGTTTCTATGGTTCTGGTCATGAGATCTAGAGAAATGTACCTTGAATATATCATTCTCCATTAGTATACAGAATTTCGTCACGATCGAATCTGTAGTTTGGAAATTATCAAGAAAACTAAATTTCAAACGACCATATTTACGAAACCCCTGGTATAATTTTGCTCATAGATGAAAGTGATCACGACAATCGAGATCCACACCTATCCTGAAAATTTCAAGTCCCTAGGCGTTTCCGTTCAAAAGTTACAACTTTCTATGGTTTCTATGGTTCTGGTGATGCGAGCTGAACAAAATTCTGCATGTAGCTTGAACTGCTCATTTTCCATTAAAGTGCAAAATTTCATCTCGATAGAATCTGTAGTTTCAAAGTAATCAGGAAAACAAAATTTCGAGCGGCCATATTTACGGAATCCCTCGGCGAATTTTGCCCAATAACGAACTTAACCGCGGCATTCGAGATTCGAACCTACCCTGAAAATTTCAAGTTTCTAGGACATTCCGTTCGAGAGTTATCGTGTATACGGCCGGCCGGACGGCCGGACGGACGGACATACTCGAATTTTCCGACGGATTCGTCATCAGTGAGTCGAACATAGTCGTTTGAGACCATGTTCGGCTCAAAATTCGAGAAATACAGACATCGTGACGAAATGATATAGCCCTCGTGTAAGTAGTACGAGCGCTCAAAAACACCTATTTATGAAAATATCCCTAGACTTTTCCGATGTGTGTATTATGTAGCTTACTATATTAGCAGGATACTGGAAAAATCGTAAAATCTACTCGAAAATACTTATTGGCTCTTTGGCGAAACCAATGAATTTATTTAACCTCTAAGCAAGCTTTGACAATGTTTTAACGAAGGCGAAATAACACATTTTATCAGGGTGAAATATAGGAATTCATCAAACCTATCGGACTGAACTCGATCCTTCATTTTGGCTGTGTTTCGAAATAAACGTCTTACTGTTACGTTTTACGGAACGAAAAAAAAAATCATAATTCACGTCATCGCTGAAATCATTTTTCGACTGACTTCAATACAATTGGATTGAAATTCCCGGAAAAAACGTTTCCAAATAATTTCCGTTCGCTAACTCCGCTACACGGACGAAGAATAAG
This sequence comes from Aphidecta obliterata, assembly GCA_963966015.1. Lineage (NCBI taxonomy): Eukaryota > Metazoa > Arthropoda > Insecta > Coleoptera > Coccinellidae > Aphidecta > Aphidecta obliterata. Next base: position 18,006,427 of record OZ014434.1, on the reverse strand, counting down.
CAATTAGCAAATGAATGGACCCATTTCACATCCAGCCCCCGTATTTCCAGACCTTAAAACGAGAAAGAAAAGCATTACCCTTGTTCTTGATGGCGAAATCCTTTGAAATGGCAGAGGTCAGAAAGGAAAATAGCGGAATGGGGTGTAATTGAGATAGGAAGGTGGAAAAATAAACGAACGAAAAGGGAAAATTCATGTTGGTAGGAAGTAGTGCGTGAAACTATAACAGAAAAATGGCTTTGAGAGTTGAACGACTTCCATAAGTTCCTGGTCTGCTGAGCCCTAAAAAAGACTTTGGGATATTCCAGTTTTCCATCATTTTAACTCTGAGTTCCTTTTTTGGCATTGGACAATGTTCAAATATAATGGTGCCCAAAAAATGTTAAATCTGATATTTTCTAAATTCAAATCATCCAGGGTGGTGCAACAGCTAAAGCGCTGCCCGAAGTGCATTACTAACATACACTTGGTGATAAATAAGACAAATTATGAAATTGAAACCAAGATGGACCTATCATCAGATCACTGCCCTATGACCCTGACCAGAAATGGAAACAGACAGATCACCTACCAACAGATAAACAATTAACTGGAAGAAGTTCAAAGACATCTTTAAATAGAGAAGTGTGAAGATAAAAAATTACTAAAAGCACTGCCGTGAAGGCAGGAACCTTTGAGCGCTCGTACATGCACCTTGTAGGGGGATTCGCCTTTTCCAGTTTTAGAAATCAATTGAAGGAATTTTCGAAAGCTGTCAAAAAAATTCTGAAACTTAGGCGAAACTCCAGACTTCATGTCAGTGCTTCAGCTGACCAAATTTTTTTCGATAATTCGCTAGAATTTTTTACGGTATCTATGGTCTTGGTGATGCGGTTTGGACAAAATTTCGCACGTAGTTTGAATACATTATTCTTCAGCTAGGTGTAAAATTTCATTTCAATCCAATCAGTAGTTCGAAATTATCAGGAACAAAATATTTTGAAGGGCCATATTTACGGAACCCCTAGTCTAAATTTGCTCATTGATGAACGTGGCCGCGAAATTTGCGATCCAAACCTACCCTGAAAATTGCAAGTTTCTAGGCCTTTCCCTTCGGAAGTTATAAGTTTCTATGGTTTCTATGGTTCTGGTCATGCGATCTGGACAAAATGTTGCTTTAATATATCATTCTCGATTAAAATACAAAATTTTATCTCGATCGAATCCGTAGTTTCGAAATTATCGAGAAAACAAAATTTCAAACGACCGTATTCACGGAATCCCTAGTCAAATTTTGCTCATTGATGAACATGCCGACGAAATTCGCGATCCGAACCTACCCTGAAAATTTCGAGTCCCTAGGCCTTTCCGTTCGGAAGTTATAATTTTCTATGGTTTCTATGGTCCTAATCATGCGATATGGAAAAAATGTAGCTCGAATATATCATTCTCAATTTAAATACAAAATTTCGTCACGATCAAATCCATAATTTTGAAATTATCAAGAAAACTGAATTTCAAACGGCCATATTTACGGAACCCCTAGTCTAATTTTGCTCATTGATACACGTGAACGCTACATTCACGATCCACACCTATCCTGAAAATTTCAAGTCCCTAGGCCTTTCCATTACAAAGTTATAATTTTCTATGGTTTCTATGGTTCTGGTCATGCGAGCTGGACAAAATTCTGCATGTAGCTTGAGTACGTAATTATCCATCTGAGTGCAAAATTTCAACTCGATCGAATAAGTAGATTCGAAGTAATCAGAAAAACAAAATTTTGAGCGGCCATATTTACGGAACCCTTCGGCGAATTTTGCCCAATAACGAACTTTACCGCGGCATTTGAGATTCGAACCTGAAAATTTCAAGTTTCTAGGACATTCCGTTCGAGAGTTATCGTGTATACGGACAGACGGCTGGCCGGACGGACAGACTCGAATTTTTCGACGGATTCGCCATCAGTGAGTCGAACTCTATCGATTGAGACCATTTTCAGCTCAAAATTCGAAAAATACAGACATCGTGACGAAATGATATAACCCTCGTGTAAGTGGTACGAGCGCTCAATAACAAAGATGAAATATATGAAGAAATTGAAGATTCAGAGTTAAGTACAGTCGAGTAAGGTCAAATAAATACGGTGGTGCGAATTTACTAGATGAAAAAATGAAAGTCAAGAAACAGTATAGACGGATCCTGCACCTTTGTGACAAAACAACACCGAATAAACTAACTACACTCCGTTTAAGAATTATTGATATCTCGGTTGGCTGTGAAAAATCGAATTTAAGTTGGTAATAGACTATTCAGTAATATTTTGGGTTGCTGAATTCAGGTTGGTATAGGAATAACACTAACATTACCCATAGAAATCTTGCTTTGATGATTTTATCGAAGATATTTGTGAATATGTAATTATAAAAATTTGCTCTGAATTTGAGTATTTTTTGTCTTATGCTATTAAAATGGCTGGAATTGACCAGGATACATCGCGCCTAACAAGAGAACGCCAGGCAGTTTGTCGGTGTTACTTCGAGTTTTTCAAAGATTTGGCATATATTTCCTAGTGTTTCAGGTAAACTGTTATTCAACGACTCAAAGTGTATTCTGATTGATCAATGTCTCTTGAATTTTCAGATTTCACCAAGCCCTGTCCGTAGAATATTAGCATGTTATTATAGCCTGGAATTAGCAGTGGAAGAAAACCTGTGCGATATGATTATTCCTTCAAAGAGACATTAAATGACTTTGTTTTTGCTAGAATCGAAAACAATGAATATATCAGTTCAGATATCCTTTTCGAACTGGCCAAAGAGCACCTAGATTTCAATTGATCGAAGTCAACATTATATTATATCATAAAAAAAAATTGGATACAAATACAAAAAAGTTGATCGAAGGAAAATTCTTACTGATAAACAGAAAAATATAATAAAAATAGTACGATATTGTGATAAATACCGAGAATACATAGAACAAAACATAAAATTCATTCATCTAGATGAAATTTGGATATTCAAATTCGTCAGTGGACACTAGAAAATAATCCAAAAGGTATGCCGAGTATATTCAGGGGTAAAGGCAGAAGGTGCACTATTTTGAATGCTGGAACAATTGATGGATTTTTACCTGAATGTGATCCGATTCTTGACAGTGGTATTAATGATAAGGATTACTATGAATAGTGAATTATTTCATAAATGGGTCATTGAAATATTGAAAACTTCCCTGCAAAAGGATGCCCATCAATAGGATTATGTCAGCTTATTCAATAAACACATCCAAATCACTACACTACGTGGAAACAAAGTTTTCAATGATATTTTTATCTTTGCTCTTGTATCATTCATAGATATCTTAAGTTTATTTATTATACTTATACTGTATGGTACCCTGTTCACATGCTATATTGTTCCCAATTCAAAAGTATACTGAATAATTGTAAAATTGCTCATCAATTATAATATTTTCAATAAGTCATGGACAGTTTTAATGAATGAAAATAAAAATTGACTTTCTCAAAGTATTCAACACCGAGCAATAAATAATTCACAAATTGGTTCATATATTGATAGCTCGGTACAAAATTCAAAATTCAAAATTCAAAATTCTTCATGTACTACATAGATTCTTAATTTTTGTTTCTCTCTTATTTCTTAATACATTATAACAATTTTTCGAATCCATTCTTTTGGCCCTGTGCTTGCGAAGTATCCAAAAATTTTTTTCTGTTGCACCACTAGCTACCTGCTAGAATTCCATTAATTATCCTTCTTGAATCCTGACATAAAATGGTACTCTTATAGTTATATGGTTAGAATTTTGCAAGATTTCCAATACCAATAAATATTGCATGGTCCTGAGTGAAAATAAATATTTATTTGAATGATCTTCAATTTTCCATGGTTGACTTTATATGAACGATAAGTTCAGATAATTTCATATATGAAAGCATTCCACGATATTTTTGCGCTTTCAAACCTGAATTCCCATGATTGAACTGCAATCGAAATATTCCGGCTTAATTATTCGATAATTCGTATACTCAACACTTTTCTAGGTTATATTTATATTCCATTTCTATGATGATATTTAGTTACTTTTTAGTAACCAGAAATAAAGCCTCGACTGGACGTTCATGGCCTGCTTTGATGTCAATAATTCTTAAATGGACTATAACTAGGTGAAAGCCAGAATGGGATAGGAAGCTAGGGAATCTAGACACATAAGACCAATCGTTATGGCAAATGGCGTCAGCATTAAACGGAAATAAACGAGAACCAAGACAAAAAAGGAAGCCCGACATCAAGAACAAGTGGAGAAAAGGCCGCCTTTTTAGAACTGCAATGCAAGCCATCCGAAAAACAAACGACGACTTGTTCAACAAGTTGCTAAAAACAATTGGGAATACACCCAATGAGTTCCACCGAACTCGGTGGAACAGAAGAAAAAACGAATGAACTCACCGGAGATGGAATGAAAGAAATGATTGGTGAACTCAAGAATAGAAAAGTCCCCGGAAACGACGGAATCCAAAATAGGGCACTGAAAAATTTACCAAACGAAGCGCAAGAGTTAGACAAATGGAAGAGATCTGACAATATTAATATGGAAGAAAGGAAAAGAACTGACGAGATTAATACAATAATTTTGAACAGAAGAAAATTCAAAGTGGACATAGATGGTACAAGGTCAACTACAAGAAAAATTGAAATTTAAAGTACCAATAATCGGTCTAAGGGCCGTTGTTTGTTTATGTTTTTTTTGTTTTTGTTTTATATCCCGACACTCCTAGGTCTCTGTGAGACCCCTCATAAGCTCAGAGCTTGTGCGAGTTAGGAGACATATTTGTATATGTCGGACATACAAAGATGCCAAGATGTAAGATTCTGCAATGCGTAGATAACACTGCTGTCTATTACTGAAGCAAAGAAGCCAATAGGAATAGACGAACAGGAAGGACCCAAGCACAAGAGTTAATAACATAACAAATATGGCTGAAAGAGATGAAAGCCTAAAGGAAGAAAATTCCACCCTTTATTTAAAAACCGACATCAATGGCGAAGGTTACCACTACGTATTTGGGGGAGTAGGGTAACATTTGCTGGATCAGCCCTATCGATGAGTCCAGCTACTGTGAGGCGAAAACTACATCCGTTTCCTCATCAGAGAGGAGCGCGTTTCAATATTGCGAGAACACCTCGCCAAAACGCATTCGTAATATTAATAAGCGTGATCTTATTTAAGTGAAAATATGGAGCGTTTGTATGTATGAGCATTATGAAGATGGATGAAGTTATTATTATTACTATCGACTTACTCACCGTCTTAGCTTTCAGCTGTATAAAATTCCCCTTTCCCAGAATCAAGAATCGAAGGGAATCAATTACATTCGACATAAACTTCCTAACATTTCTACATGTGTTACGAATAACAGCAATTTACATAAAATAAATACATAAAATACCGTGTACCTATGCTCAAAGGTAGCAATCCAGTCGAAGAGACGATGACCAGAACGATTTTCATCTTATACAGGGTGTCTACTTTTAGCCAAACTTCAAGGGGAGATCAAACATGTGATTTTCAACACAAAATGTCATATAGTACATGGTCGAAATGTTAATGGTTACCCTTTTATTGAACATTTCTTGATTTGACGAAATACATATTTCAAGTTTTTCTATAAAATAAATTATACTTCAGTTATCCCTGTAGCCTCATCAAATTTGACCTCATATCTGGAAACGGCCTTGAATTTCTACAAGAAAAGAATTTCTGAGTGCAAAAAATTCTTACTACGGGCGTGGTAAGGAGATGAATATCACGTATCTAAAGTGAACAAAATCAGTCACTTCCATTTTTGAGCGCTCGTACAACTTACACGAGGGCTATATCATTTCGTCACGATAACTGTATTTTTCGAATTTTGAGCCGAAAATGGTCTCAATCGACTATGTTCGACTCACTGATGACGAATCCGTCGGAAAATTCGAGTCTGTCCGTCCGTCCGTCCGGCCGGCCGTCCGTAAGCACGATAACTATCGAACGGATCAACGTAGAGACTTGAAATTTTCAGTGTAGGTTCAGATCCCAAATGCCTCGATTAAGTTTTGTTCCCCTGATTACTTGAAAACTACAGATTTGATTGAGATGAAATTTTGCACTTACATGTGAAATTTTGTCCAGATCGCATTACCAGAACCATAGAAACCATTGAAAATTGTAACTTTTGAACGGAAACGCCTAGGGACTTGAAATTTTCAGGATAGGTGTGGATCTCGAATGTCGTGATCACGTTCATCTATGAGCAAAATTATACTAGGGGTTCCGTAAATATGGTCGTTTGAAATTTAGTTTTCTTGATAATTTCAAGACTACAGATCCGATCGTTACGAAATTTTGTATTTAAATGGAGAATGATATATTTAAGCTACATTTCTCCAGATCACATAACCAGAACCATAGAAACCATAGAAAATCATAACTTTCGAACGGAAAGGCCTAGGGACTTGAAATTTTCAGGATAGGTGTGGATCTGAAATGTCGCATTCACGTTTATCAATGAATAGAATTATACTAGGGGTTCCGTAAATACGGTCGCTTGAAATTTTGGTTTCTCGATAATTTGGAAACTGCGGATTCGATGGAGATGAAATTTTGTATTTCAATCGAGAATAATATATTAAAACATTATTTTGTCCAGATCGCATGACCAGAACCATAGAAACCATAGAAAATTGTAACTTTCGAACGGAAAGGCCTAGGAACTTGAAATTCTCAGGGTGGGTTTGGATCGCAAATATCGTGGTCACGTTCATCTATGAGCAAAATTAGACTAGGGGTTCCGTAAATATGGCCGTTCAAAATATTTTTTTGCTGATAGTTCCGAAAATACTGAGCGGATTGGGATGAAATTTTGCACCTAGCTGAGTAATAATGTATACAAACTACGTGCAAAATTTTGTCCAGATCGCACCACCAAGACCATAGATACCGTAAAAAATTCTAGCGAATTATCGAAAAAGAATTGGTCAGCTAAAGCACTGACGATTTGTAAAATGTATTGAACGATTTGTAAAATGATTGAACATGAATCATAAAATCTGTATTATCAAAATTTATTAGGTGTACAACTTTGCTTCCGCCGTTTTGCAATAGCTGGCTGTAGCGGTAATTGGTCGTTGAAATAAATAGATCGTAGATGTCATACAATAAGCTTAGGTATTTGTAAACATAACTCCATCGAAATATTAGTCGATTTGTGTCTTCATCATAAAGTTTTTCTCGATTAAACATGTCAGTTTACGAGCCGAATTCTCGTCATTTGCGGGAGGTTTTAGTTTTCTGCTTTAACATGAAGAAATCTGCGGCTGAGGCTCATCGAATACTCTCAAATACCTATAGTGAGGCAGCTTTTAGTGAAAAAACGGGACGAGAGTGGTTTCAACGCTACAAGAACGGCGATGTTAACGTCGAAGACCAGCATGGCGGTGGAAGAGAGAAGGTTTTCGAAGATGCAGAATTGGAGGCATTACTTGATCAAGGCAATCACAGGCGATCGTTATCGAACGCAATTAATGTGTTTGAGCCAAGCATTGAAAGACAAACGGCCGCAATACAACGAGAGACATGATGAAGTTATTTTACAGCATGACAATGCTCGACCCCATGTTGCGAAAGTGGTCAAGACATGCTTGGAATCTTTGAAATGGGAAGTCCTTTCCACCCGCCGTATTCTCCAGAAGTTACTCCCTCGGACTATCACTTGTTTCGATCAATGGCACACGGCCTGGCTGACCAGCACTTCCGGTCTTATGAAGAAGTAAAAAATTGGATCAATTCGTGGATCGATTCACAAGATGACCAGTTTTTCCAACGCAGGATTCGTATGCTGCCCGAAAGATGGGGGAAAGTAGTGGCCAGCGATGGACAATACTTAGAATCATAAATGTTCAACCAGTTTTTTACAATAAAGCCTCGAATTTCAGGGAAAAAACGGCGGAAGCAAAGTTGTACACCTAATAGTTTATTCGTTTGAATTATTTTGATTCGACAGATAAATTCATGATTTCCATTAGAATTCCTTCAATATTCAATCCTAAAGAGCTTCAAAATAAAGCAAATTTAGGTTTAGAATATTTCGACTTTTTCGTTGTTATCTTGTTAGCCATGTTTGGGCAGAATACAAGCAGCAAGCACAAAAGTTGATATGTCATTCGAAACCACTTTAAATGGGGTATTTTTTGCTTTGCATTGGAAAAATATGACTGATTTCTTTCACTCCAGAATCGTGATATTTATCTCCTTACCACGCCCGCAATAAAAATTTTTTGGCACACAGAAATACTTATTTTGTAGCAGGTTTGATGCCGTTTCCAGATATGTGGTTACATTTGATGAGGCTACCAGGATAACTGAACTATAATTGGTTTCATGGAAAAACCTGAAATATTTCGTGAAATCGAGTAATGTTGAATTGAAGAACAACTGACAGTTTTTCGACCATGTGTTATATTACATTTTTTTTTGCAAATCACATGTTTGATCTCTCCTTGAAGTTTGGCCCTTTTGAAGGTGGACACCCTGTATAGCTGCCACATTTCTTTAATTTCCAAAGCCAGATCTGTGTATCTTATTCTGGTATTTGTTCAACACCACCTACATTGCCTGCTTGGCAGTCTTGGCGTAAACCACAATGTCAGGCTTATTATTCGTCAGCATTCCTGTTAGGTGGTAATGGGCTTATCGAAGTATATCCTAAAGAGCAATTTTCCAATACTTATAGGGAGCGAAATCTACAATTTCCTAATTTCCCCCAATTTTCTGACTGTTTTCGGTAGGTACAATTGTTGAATCCACGCTATAAGGCTCAGCTCTCTTTGTTGTTGTTCCGTTGTTCCAAGTAATCACGTAATAAAACTCGGCTAGATTAGGCGCAAAAAAAATTTCCACTCCTAATCGAATGAAATATTCTGTTCTCGGAGCCCGCCTCTGGAAAAATGGCGAGGTTGCCACATGTACGAGTATGTAAAATACGGAAATTTCAGTGAAATTTTTGATGCACGCTGGCGCTTTCCAATCCTCTGGCCTACTTTTCCTTTTGGGTCCCCGAATTCACCATCAATAGCGATGCACTTCAAAAAAGAATCTGCTGGTCCATTTCTTTGCTGTCTTATGTGAACTAGAATAACAATAAACAACATATTCTTTCCCTTTTGATAGTGCAGACCCAACACATTCTTCTCGTACCATTGGAATGACGTTCCCCTTTTCGATTTCCGCCAAGTGGTGAACTGAATTCTTCGATCGAAGCTTCTAATCGACACCGTTAAGAATCTGGAAAAACCTCTATCCTTGATTTTTCTTTCAATTAAGATCGTTTCAATAAACCGAGCTATTTCTAACAGCTTCTCGCTCTTCATTAACTCATTGTTCGTTTCATCCTCGATTTAAACTTCGATTTGACCAGTCAACAACTCGACGAGTGAAAATGATGATTCACAAGGTAGAAACGATTTGGCCACTTGAGGTAACTGCGTTTATGTGAACAAATCTGAGATTTCAGGAGTTAATTCGAATATGTTCAAATATATTGCTATTTGATGTTAAACTCCCTTTCGTCCAACAAGTGCGGTTTTAATATCCATTATTCGAATAGGAAAATCTGCCATTGAAGTGGAAAAAAAAAATAAAGAGTTAATTTACGATTACACCGCCGAATAGAGGTGATCGTTTGGCCTCGAAGGAGCCTTTTTGCACTGCGACCATTCGATACTTCTTTGGCGGGATCGATGATTTCCCAAGGTGTCCTGCATATGATTTCTGCAGGTGTTGTATCCTCGCCTTCCAGCTGTGCGAGACTTTTCCGTTCCATTGAGTGCATTTGCAGAGTAGGTGCACTGTTCCGGCTGCCTGCAAGGCATTAAGGATTGAGTAACTTTTTTTTGGAGGTGTTATTTCACTGTGCAATGACCAGTGGATAGCCACGATCAGAGGTGAGTTGGATAGAACGATTTCAGCTATGACATAAAATGTCACGATAACACCAATGGTATTTGGAGAAAGGCTTCTGCCTCAACTCAACCAAAACTGTAATAGTTCTCTTCACACGCCGTAGGAAAATCAAATTGTCTTCTACAGAACTAATGGCAGACGAAATTAAATTTTCTGAGTAGTTCGAATATCTGAGGATTATCCTTGATTCCATCATGAAACTTGAAAAGTCACTACGGGCTATCGAGGCCAGCGAGGGAAACCTAGCTTCGTTCCCATGTGAAGCACCTTCACATGTGTCACCCGCAGTAACCTCAAGAAAGCATGAGATGTAAAAGTACCTGTTATTAAGACACGAAATTCCTTGCTCTTATAATGGAATATTTTTGAGTCTCACAGTGTTTCATAAAATGGTTATTGTATTGTTATATATGGACAGATTCGAGACACAAAGCTTTGATGACTTATATCTGATGAATGTTCTGGACAGATGGTGGTATGGTATCCGAGATTGCTAGGGAAGTAGATTCTTCTTCCGTTGTTCTGCATCACCTTCGGCAGTTTCTTTCAAGACATTCAACTGCAGGAGGAAGGCTTTCGGCATTCAGTAATTTCTAGTGTTGATGATAAGGAGTATTCGCTGTTGAGGTTGTGACGACCTGCCTATTTCGCGCGCCAAAAACTGAACCAGTATGGTTTCACGTCTCAACCAGCCTCCAGTATAATAATTGGAGGACCCAGGTAATAGGCAGACGTTGACTCAGTGGAGAATGGTTTTATTGGAAACTAGGTTATTTGCGTCCTCGAAGTTTTTCTCTTGCCGGGTTTCTTTCGATACGAAATAGGTGATGTACCCTTCTAGGCGTGCCCTAAATGAAATTCGTTGAACTTAACAACAAAACTCCATCAATTTTTTTCTCTCATCATAAACAACCTAAAATAAAAATTCCTGTGAATAAATAATGTGGAAAAAAATAGGAAAGCACTGATGTGAAGTTTGGCGCTTTTGCGCGCTTGTTGCTGTTACCAAACCGGCCATCAGTGTTCATTTTCACTACGACACATATAATATTATCATTTCATTTTTATGAACTTTACATCGTTATATTGGATATATCAGAAAAACTCAATTTTTCTTTGTGTACCGAAGCGAACTTCAGTGTTCATTGTCAGTATGACAAATACTGTCATTTTAACTTGATGAATTTCGAAAGAAATCACAGAATTCCATCAAATATATCAAAAAAAACTCAATTTTACATAAGTAATGCTCTAGTAATATCAACAACTCGTTGACGTTAAGTCTGAATGATTTTGCTAAACCTGAAAAAAAACGAATCGTGGGGCTGGGAAATATTCGAAAACCATAACTTTTTCGAGTGTAAATATCACAATTTTTCCGTCAAATTCGTTTCACCTGCCAGAATGAACGAAAGTATTTATTCATAACCTTTTTGGAATCGGATTCAAAATTTTGGTTCTAAAATCTGAAAATATATAATGAAATTGGTAGACAAAATTACTAACCTGTCCAATTCACTTCTTCATCTTACGATATCATCAGTTTCTCCTACATTCTAGACGGAATGAATGCAAGGTCATTAGTTTATAGTTTATAGTTGGGAAGGAGTTACGTTTCACTGCGACCTCAAGGTCTATTTTGCAAGGTCATTGGAATAACGATCAAATTACCAAAATTGATCGGAAATTCTTGGAAACTGCACGTGAGTGCTGAAGAACGATTTAGGGAATCGTTTTTTGAGCGCTCGTACTACTTACACGAGGGCTATATCATTTCGTCACGATGTCTGTATTTTTCGAATTTTGAGCCGAAAATGGTGTCAATCGACTATGTTCGACTCACTGATGACGAATCCGTCGGAAAATTCGAGTCTGTCCGTCCGGCCGTCTAGCCGTCCGTAAGCACGATAACTCTCGAACGGAACAACCTAGAGACTTGAAATTTTCAGTGTGGGTTCAGTTCCCGAATGTCTCGGTTGAGTTCGTTAATAGGCCAAATTCCACCAGGGGTTCCGTGAATATGGCCGTTCAAAGTTTTGTTCCCCTGATTAATTGAAAACAACAGATTTGATCGAGATGAAATTTTGCACTCAAATGGAGAATGAGGTTTTAAAGCTACATGTGAAATTTTGTCCAGATCGCATCCCATAACGGAAACGCCTGCGGACGGAAATTTTCAGGATAGGTGTGGATCTCGAATGTCGTGATCACGTTCATCTATGAGTAAAATTTTACTAGGGGTTCCGTAAATATGGTCGTTTGAAATATTTTTTTACTGATAATTCCAAAACTACTGATTGGATTTGAATGACATTTTGCACCTAGCTGAGGAATAATGTTCACCAAGACCATAGTTACCGTAGAAAATTCTAGCGAATTATCGGAAAAAAATTGGTCAGCTGAAGCACTGGTCTGGAGTTTCGCCTAAGTTTCAGAATTTTTTTGACAGCTGTCTTAAATTCCTTCTATTGATTTCTAAAACTGGAAAATGCGAATCTACCTACAAGGTGGATGTACGAGCGCTCAAAAGCTCCTGACTTCACGGCAGTGCTTTTCGTAATTTTTATTCGATGCAGTCCTTGGATTGGCCTATTTTTTCCAAAATCTGCTCGAATTACGTGGAGAATCATGGCTCCGTCAAAGTTTAAAATTATTATCGAGAAGAATATCTCATTGAGTCGATGACCCATATGTGGTCACAAAATATCAGCAGGATATGGCGAATAGTTTCTGATATGCCAACCTATAAATAAATTTCACATAAATCTTACAAATAACTACAAAGTTTCATTTCGATCGAACAGGTATTTCTCGAACCATTGAGTGAAGAAAAAATCAGATAGTTCTATTTCCAGAACCTATCGGCGGATTTCACCCATGAATTCTGACCTCAAACGTACCCTGAAATTTTCAAAACTCTGGGACTCATTTTTCGATAGTTATCGTGTTGACACAAGCACAGACAGAATTGAATTTTATCACGAATTCTTCATCTGTGAGTCCCACCTGATCGTCTGAGACCATTTTCAGCTCGAAATTATCTTGTTCATAGAAACAAACAAAAAAGAATTTGCACATAATTCGATGTGATTCGCAGATTCTCTGCCGTTCTTGTTCTTCAGAGAATATCAGAAGTTCTCCTTAGATGATGGCAAATAGCCAGACCTAAAGGTATTCAATAATTATTTGCCGTGTTTTAGCCGATAATGAGCATGGTGAAAAAATTTGCCCTTTCTGTTTTCCAGAAAATATCAGATTGTCTGCTGAATTCATTTCGAGTAGGCAATTCATATATTCAAAATGAAATTTAAAGAAAGAATATTTGGATTGATTGCTGAAGAATGGCAGATTCTATGCCACTCGTCAAATAAGATTTTTGCTTATCTGAGTTTAAATATTTTAAATTTTCCATGTATATCAACATTGAAATCACAATTTAGTTTCTTGGCAATGTATTGTCGTTCTATCGTGTTAAATAATCGTTCTGTTTGAGCTGAATGGCATTCAAATCAAATCTTGAGGGAATACAACTTGGTTCAACCTCGACACATCTCTCTTCTCTGGTTCTCCATTAGAAATGAGAAAAGTACGGGCACATTATCAACACGTCAACATGGGTCGTGTCAACACGCATAAAACACTCATATAAGGATGACCAAGAAGGAATTTGACGAGCTTTACAATTCATTCGAAACTAAATTGAAGAGGGAAAACATAGGAAAATATTGAAATACTTCACAAATATCGAAATTGTCGTCACAAAAACATAACAAGTATTTTGAGATACATTTGCTGGGTCTTGTTGAACGAAATTCAGCCTTGCTAGGGGTTTTTATTGATGTATGTATTGTGTTTCTACTCTGAAGGACTTCACAGCACTTAAAACGTTCACACTTAATTTTTCACAGACAAAATAAAGAGATAACTATCCAGACGACGCGACGTCCTAACGTCCTAAAACACGTTGTTGAATAGCGATCTGTCTTTATGAACAAGCCCATGACACCTGTCGATGTTTTTTCGCGCAAATCGAAATCAGTTCAAAAGAGGCCAAAAGTTTGTATTCCACCTATGTTTTCAGTGAGAATAACTTTTATTCTGGTAAAAGTAGATACGTTCATACGTTGAAAGATTGAAGATTAGTTTCCCAAAATAAATCATCATGCCTATTGTCAGGAAAAGGCATCATTTGCTTGAAGTTTCCAAACCTCTCGAAAATAATACAGTCAATACTCTTTATGCTGGGAAGTGCCTCCATTCAGTTCCAACCGGTTCCTACTGTGTTTCTAAGAGGCCATCGACAAGTTCTGCGGCGTTTCGTTCCGCTTTTCTATAAACGGCGTCACCCAGGTAACCATTGCTTTTCTCCCAGCCAGGTAGATAAATAAAACGATAATTCACAATAAACAAAACACGATCCCGTTCGAGAACACTCGACCATCGTCGAAACCAAAAGTTCATGCGTTTGAAACGCGAAGTCCTCTCCTCTTCCAGTCTGAAACCGACCTTAGTGCAGATAGAACTTGCGTGTTTCCAGCTTTAGAGCAAGCGCGGCGTTCGGCATTTGTTCGCGCGAGTTACGCCTTCTGCGATAGACACCTGTTAGTCCAGTAAGGAGTGAGTGAAAGAGTTGAGTAAAGGTTTTCGAGTTAGTGAAAAGTTTTACGGCGCTTTATTATTTGTGGTTGCGGATTTTGTGTTTTTCTTAGTGTTTGAGGCGATTTACGTTGAGAAGATGGAGAAGGCGAAGATGTTGAGCTTGCTGGTGCAGATGATGGTGGGATTGTCGTTATTTCAAGGTAAGGAGGATAGGAGACGTTGTTTGGCATTCTTGCCATTCTTGGTCTCGCAAGTAGGCAATGAACGTCGCGTGTGATCGAAATGGCTAGTTCGAAAGAAACCAGCCTTCAAATTCAAGGATGATCAGGATTCGTTGAAAGTGACCAAAATATCTTCAGGATTTTTTTTTCGCTTCCCCTTCAAAACTTATGCATCCGCCAGCTGTTCAGATGTGGTTGTTGAGCTCAAGTCGACTGCGACTCTCAAACCCGTTTTGGCGGGATATCTACAAACTTGTGGCAGTGAAATGATTAACCTTGAAAATTAAAAAAATCAGACTATTGCAGTAAAACTTGAATTTTAGTTGGAAAATTGGAAAAGTTGTCCTATTATTGAGAACATATCAATTTTCGATTTGATATGAGAAGATTCATTCATAAGTTACCTGAAAATATTTCGATTTTTGAATTAGCATTTGCATTTGCATTTACTATGAAATCTTTGAAATTCTTTTGAATAATTTTTTTTTATTCTGATGATGATACTGAAGCTGCACAACGCTTCTTGGCATCAAATCATCAAACTCATCCTCGGACATTGATGAAATGAATTTTGTAGGAATTCAGCTCTTTAGCTTTCCCACGTGAAAAGAAAATTGAGTTTTTCTGATCGTGTGTTGACAATATTTGATTTTCGCTGATTCCATCTCATGAAGTTTATGAAAATAAAATGAAATTTTATGATATTCATTTCATTATTTCTTTAGTAATGACAAATGATATAGATTAGTTATTGAGGACTCAAAATGACTGTTCCGGCGTTGAATTGAAACAAGAGTGCAGAAACTCCCTTCTTCAAGTTCGTGTTTTTCAATTTTTTTTACCTTTTCCATTATTGAAGATTTTTATGAAAACAAAATGGCGGCCAACCCGACGCTGAGCTCCCCATTTTTCAGAAATTCGAAATTTTTCTTGTGAAGTGAAGAATTACCGGAGGCTCTTCGGAGAT
This sequence comes from Aphidecta obliterata, assembly GCA_963966015.1. Taxonomy (NCBI): domain Eukaryota; kingdom Metazoa; phylum Arthropoda; class Insecta; order Coleoptera; family Coccinellidae; genus Aphidecta; species Aphidecta obliterata. The sequence goes on along the minus strand of OZ014434.1, from coordinate 17,990,638 downwards.
TACTAGGCAATGCTAAATTCGATCAATGATTAACACAATCTACGAAAAAATTATCGAAAATTGTCACATAGACAATTTTTTATTTTTTTTTCTTATTTTTGAGCGCTTGTTTTACTTACACGAGGGCTATATCATTTCGTCACGATGTCTGTATTTTTCGAATTTCGAGCCGAAAATGCTCTCAATCGACAAGGTTCGTCTCACTGATGACGAATCCGTCGAAATATTCGAGTCTGCCCGTCCGTCCGGCCGTCCGTATTCACTATAACTCTCGAACAGAACAACCTAGATACTTGAAATTTCCAGAACAGGTTCAAATTTCGAATGAAGCGGTTGAGTTTGTTATTGGGCAAAATTCGACCAGGGGTTCCGTAAATATGGCCGTTCGAAATTTTGTTCTCCTGATTACTTCGAAACTACTAATTCGATAGAGGTGAAATTTTGCACACGTATGGAGAATGACGTGTTTCAGGTACATGCAATATTTTGTCTAGATCGCATGACCAGAACCATAGAAACCATAGAAAATTAAAACTTTTGAACGGAAAGGCCTAGGGACTTAAAATTTTCAGGATAGGTGTGGATCTAGAATGTTGCGGTCACGTATATCAATGACCAAAATTAGACTTGGGGTTCCGTGAATATTGCCATTCAAAATATTCTTTTCCTGATAATTCCAAAACAACTGATTGGGTTGAAATGAAAATTGGCACACCGATGAAAAATAATGTATTTGAACTACATGCGAAATTTTGTCCAGATCGCATCACTAAGACCATAGATACCGTAGAAAATTCTAGGGAATTTTCGAAAAAAAAATTGGTCACTTTAGCTCTTACTTTGTGAGTGATGACCTCTGAGGGAGTATAAGTTCTAAACTGAGAGAGACTGCTTAGCTAATCTTGTTAAGAGACCAAAAAAAAATACGAGTTCATTACAGCATTTTTCTGAAATTAAGTTGTTCAAATGTCTTCTCGAAACTACTAATGGAAGATCCACTTTACAATTATGTAGTGAAATTAAATTCTACACCTGCATGTTAACGAAAGACGAAAATAAATTGTCACCCCCAAAATTCGAAATTCAAATTTGAAATTTGAGATTTTGGATTCCGAAGCCAAAAACTCAAAAAACCCAAATATGTATACACCTAGTTATCAATTGTTTCGAAAAAATTTTTCCGGATGACTTTGTTGGTTATATGTTTTCAGAATATTCATGAAATTCACATCAGAAGGGGTAGCTTAGTCTAATCACAATTACAAGCTGCATCAAATCTTTTTTAATTGTAAATTATTCGGAATCTCTTGCTATAGCTATAGGTAACTCAAAACAAAATATATTTAATTAATTTTATCATTTTGGTCATTTTCGTCGTGAAATAAAACATTATCATCCAATTTAATTTACTCGTTATCAAAACTATCATTACTTCTATAGAACATTTTTGAAATTTAATATCTTGAGGAGTATTAAACTCATCATAGCTAATAATGATGTGAAATAAATGAAAATGAATTTTAGAAATCACATAACTTCATTTCAGTTCTTGGCAGGATGACTTGAAGTGGACCCGGGAAGGTTGGATGTTTTTTTTTCCTCGAACAATTTATATTATTGGAAGTAATAAACCGGAAGGGCTCTTCTCACTAGCATTTACCTTAACCAAAGCGCATCGCGATTAACCCACAGTTTCATGGGAACAAAATAATTTTTCGCACATTGATACTTGCGAAATCATCCAAGCGCATAAAGAAATTCTCGTACGATAGCGCACCCACAACTTCTTCGACTACGAACCTTTAACATCGTAAATCTCATTACCGCATTTCGCCACGGTCGGGTTTATTCAACTCTGGTGTAACAGAGGAGCGTTTTATTTGGATAACTGTGCCCTGAAGGTTATGTCGGTTCATAAACCCGCGAAATCGTACCATGCACCCATAGATTTAGGCGGAAGGATTTTTCGATCATGTTTGTGCTATTGTTTCAATCCGATGGTTTGCCGAAGTGGGAAGACCGAGGTAGTAGCCATTGGAGAGGGGAATCGAGAAAAAAATCACTCGACTATTTTTTTTTCTGGCATGAAAAATTTAGGACTCCTTTATGGAGCCTCGTGTCAGATGAAATATGAAAAGACCACCATTCCTCCTCCCTAAGCACGAAAGATGTAATTTACTGATTTTGATAAGATGCCTTTTGGTTTATGATTTTTAATCATGAACCTTTGGAACTATTCGAAAGACAAATTCAAATATATATTTTTTTTACGACTTTGTGAACAGGGAGGTTTTCCAATACCAGATCAATTGCCGATTTATGGTGAGCTAACAACAAAAAGTAGCTGACAAGAGGCTAACAACGGTAACTCACGCCACATTTCCAACTTCGTTTTCACATCTTCGGCAGATATCATGGCCTGTCCCGAACCGGGACACAATCGTTGAAATTCACCGCCTTCCTTAACGATAGTATCATCAAATAACCGTTAGAGAAATAAAGAATTCTACGCACGTCCTCGACGATCTGGAGTTGAAGAAACCATGGCGATATGACGACCGTTTGTCGATGTCATTCTTTCGTTCCTTTCTCAGAACTCAATTTCATGATCGAGTTGGCTCTGGGACAGGTTCAAAGTCAAGGTGGTTCATCGGAGGAGCGAAGTAGGCTGGCTATTGACGACTCAACTGCGCTACCCACTCATCCGCGTTGAAGATACCCACGTGGTTTGATGTCAAGTTGGGATTCAATCTCATCTTGTTCAATCTACCCTTGTAGGATCCTAGGTGTTCTTCTGAGCTCTGCTTTCGATTTACTGATTACCTAGGTATAGGTTGGTTACTCTGGAATCATTAGCAGGCGGATTTAATGCACGGCATTCCTGAAGAATCATAAATGTTGTGACAAAGAAAGGGTCGATTCAGTTTGCGACGATATGAAAAGAAATATACAGGGTGTTTCTAAATAAGACCTTGAAGGACGTGTTAGTATGACTCATTTGCTGTTTTGAGTCATATTTATTGAAAAACAAAAATCAACAGTTTACGAGTTATTCGAGTTCTTGTGATTTTTAAAAGATTTCTTACCTCACTTCATTTTTCGACAATTTTTTCTAGTTCGATTAAATTTGATTATAATTTTGGATTATTTTCATCAAAAAAGGATATGAAATGTATGAAAAAAGCAAAATTATTCTGTATTATCAGTTTCGTTCTAGCAGATTTTTTTAGCGCACGTTCTACTTACACGAGAGCTATATCATTTCGTCACGATGTCTGTATTTTTCGAAAATGTCGAAAATGGTCTCAATACTCTCAATCAACAAGATTCGACTCTCTGATAGCGAATCCGTCGAAAAATTTGAGCCTGGAAAGGAACTATCAAGGGTGTGGAATTTTGATCCATTCTGATAGTCAAGCTGCTATCAAAGAACTGAACTCCTGTGTCATCGACTCAAAGCTGATATTGGAGTGCCGGAGGAAACTTAATGAAGTAGGCAAAAACAAAAAGGCCTCTTTAGTCTGGGTTCCTGGTCACTCAGAAATCAAAGGAAACGAAGAGGCCAATACATTTGCCAGAAAAAGGGCACAAACGTCACTTACTAGCCTAGAACCTTTCTATGGCATAGGCAAATGCACCTATATAAAATTATTTTTGGAGAAGGAAGAGACTGAAAGAATCACTCTGGAGGAATCTTCCAGAAACGGATCACTCCAAAAAGTTCCTTCGGAACTTTAAAAGTGCAAAATCCAAAAAGTATTTGGAACTCACCTCCTCACTGTCTCTCATAAAGGACATTGTTGCCTTAGAAAGCATATGATGAGAATGGGCTTAACAGAACCTGACGAGTGAAGATTCTGCGGGGAAGAGGAGGAAACTCTTATTCTGTCAAAAAAATTCTGAAAATTAGGCGAAACTCCAGACTTCATGTCTTCAGCTGACCAATTTTTTTTCGATAATTCGCTAGAATTTTCTACGGTATCTATGGTCTTGGTGATGCGATCTGGAAAAAATTTTGCAAGTAGTTTGAATACATTATTCCTCAGCTAGGTGCAAAATTTCATTCCAATCCGATCAGTAGTTTCGAAACTATCAGAAAAAAAATATTTTGGACGGCCATATTTACGGAACCCCTAGTATAATTTTGCTCATTGATGAACGTGAACGCGACATTCGAGATCCACACCTATCCTGAAAATTTCAAGTCCCTAGGCCTTTCCGCTCGAAAGTTATGATTTTCTATGGTTTCTATGGTTCTGGTCATGCGCTCTGGACAAAATTTCCCATGTAGCTTAAACACTTCATTCTCCATTTGAGTGCAAAGTTTCATCTCGATCGAATCTGTAGTTTTGAAGAAATCAGGGGAACAAAACTTTGATTTTTTATCGTGCTTACGGCCGGACGGACAGACTCGAATTTTCCGACGGATTCGTCAACAGTGAGTCGAACATAGTCGTTTGAGACCATTTTCGGCTCAAAATTCGAAAAATACAGACATCGTGACGAAATGATATAGCCCTCGTGTAAGTATTACGAGCGCTCAAAAACTTGAAGCGCGACAATTTTTTTATTTCATGAGAAATTCTCGACAATTATTGGATAGACTTCATTGATTGTTGCGCAAGTGGCTATGCTAACGTTATAGGGATGAAATAAGTTTTTATGTTGCTAGGATCACTTCAACAGTTCTTAATTTCATAATCTCCGAATGAAACCAAAAAAAATTCTCTACCCGAGCTTAAATCTGTGAATTATGACTTTATCTAAGAATCGACTCGTCAAAATCACCCTAATTCTATAAACCCATTCGTCGTTTTTATTCCTCCTTCCTCCTTTATCTCTCCAATCACTTACGCCTATTCTTTCCGACGGAGAAAATTTCCCGGTCATGTCCACATTCAATCCCCCTTCACACCTGTCAGCCCTAATTCAACCCACATGAGTTCCCCTAAGCTCTTTTGTTGGGACCCAACAAAAACCACCTGTTCTGGACCTTTCTTCACGAAAGAATGACTCCAAGTAACGTTTGACGGGGCCCCTCTTTGTGGCCCAAGAAAACCATTACCGTAATCTCATACTGTTATATAGATATTTAATGACCATGTTGGAATTAGATGAATAATGTGTTTCGTTGATGAAAAGCTGCGGGGACAAAGATCGTCAAAGACTTTTCTCTTAAATTTATTGTCGAGAAAACCTGGTTTGATGTAGTTGGGTAATGGTTGCGTCCTTTATGCTTCGTTGCTCATTACATATGCATTATAATTACCGAACGGTGTAGAATAAATTCAAACAAATATTTTAAATTTTTGCGCCCTTTTTTTATATTAACAAAATCGTAATCATTTTGCCGTGATGTCTGTTTTTCTCGAATTTTGAGCCGAAAATGGTCTTAAACAATTAGGTTGGACTCGAATATGTAAAATTCGTGGTCAAATTCAATTCTGTCCATCTGTCCGCCGTTTGTGAAAACGATAGTTTCCGAACGAAGAGGCCTAGAGTATTGGGTACGTTTCAGGTCTGAATACACCGATTGAGTTCATTGATCGGCGAAACCCGCCGAAGGGTTCCATAGATATAGCCATTCGAATTTTTTTTCTCGATATTCAGAAAATACCAATTCGTTCGAAATGAAAATTTGTAGTTAATTGTAAGATAACGTCACGCAGGTTCATTTTGTAAGGATCGTATAACAACCTTATTTTTCAAAAATTTTGTATCTCAGAAACTCTTCGTCATATCCTGCTGAAATTTTGTTGCTACAAGGCGTGTCTAAAAAGAGTTATAGAAAGTCAGCTCTTCGGCTGTTCCACGTGAAAATAGATTTGAGTGTTCATCATCTGGTGTTGAAAATATTCGATATTCGGTGATCTTCTTGATATACAGGGTGTCCGGGAAGATGTGGGAAATCTCTCGGATTCAGATAAAACATAAAAAATAAGATGACAAGTTTCCATAATTTTTTTTCCTAGCGGCCCTCTCTACAGAGATACGGCCTCCTAAATGAAATTCATTTCACTGGAATATATTTTAAACTACTCAATATAATTCAATGAAAATGTGATATGATAAACAGTAGTAAGCACCTCTTGAAATACTGCCTTTGAATTTAAATTAGCTCGTTAAGTTTGTTTTTCTAAAACGGTTCATTTTATCGACAATGAACAAGAGTACCTTTTTTTTAGCTTGATGTTCAAGGTATCCAAATTTGTTTTTTTTAACTCCTTATCATACAGGGTGTTATAAATCTAAGCATTGAAATGTACAACCTAGTCCGCCCCTGGTGAACTAAACAAGCTAATTTAAATTTAAGGGCAGTATTTCAAGAGGTCCTTACTATTGTTTATCATATCGAATTTTCATTAAATTATATCGAGTAGTTTGAAGTTTATTCAAGTAAAATGAATTTCCAGTGGCGTCATTTAGGAGGCCGTATATCCGTAGGGAGGGCCGCTAGGAAAAAAAATTATGGGAACTTGTCATCTTATTATTTTATGTTTTATCTGAATCCGAGAGATTTCCCACATTTTCCCGGACACCCTGTATATATAAAATCGAATCAATTGTCACATACTACGGCTCATAGGCAGCTTATAGCGTCATCCACTAACAAAAATGATCGAATTGTTTTTTCTTGAAAAAATAAAAAAAGCTCTAGGCTTATGAGGGTTCATACCGAGACCTAGAGGAGCCAGGATAAAAACATAAATATTTTTTCTGAAATAAAGAGGTAGAAAATCAAGGGAAAAATGAACTTGCATTTCTCCTGAACTCTCTGAAGTCCTGATCATTTGTAAACCCAAGAAAAGCGAAGAAGAAACGAAGGACGTTTATTTGGAGAAAATAAGTTCAACATAGTTTATTCGATCAACATTTCCAATCTTAAATGAAATTTCCTGTGAAACGTCGTTATCTTAGCGCCTAGAGATATTGTGGAAGGCCATCATATGTTGTACTGGCTTTCTGAATAGACCTATTCACAGTCTAAACCGATTCTTCGTTGTTTGAATCAACCAAAATACTAATTACGAATAGGAGTCTGCGAAGGCAATAAGGCCGAAATCTATACGGATGGTAATGAATAGGACGATGAAATTGAGAAAACGGCCGGGGGAGGAAGACATAAAACCGTTTGAAGACGGCAATTAAAAAGCAATTTCCTGAAATCTAAAATCGGAGTAAAGTTCAATTGGAGATGTCGTTGTCTACTGATTTTGCGAAAAGGGTTGGGCGTGACGTTAACAGCGATAACTTAGTATACTGGAATTTTGTTGGAAAATTCAGCAGATATTCATGCGAACTATTCTTATCCAGAATCTATACAAGTACGTTGCAAAGTTTTGTATGACCAGCGTATTTATTATCTCCAATTGAAAACTTCGAAATCATTATACCGGGTGTTTTCAAATTAGACGTGAACCTTGGAGGACGAAGTATGACTCATTGGCTGTCGTTTGAGCCATATTTATTGATAACCAAAAATCAACAGTTTACGAGTTATTTGAGTTCTTGTGATCTTTGAAAGATCTCACCTTTCTACAATTTTTGTCAATTTTTTCTACGTTGACCAAATTTGATTATATTTTTGGATATGATATGTATGGAAAAAGCAAAAATATCCTGTATTAGATGTTGAAAAAGAATTAGTATGATATACACGTGCACAACTTGTGTAGAGAATAGACGAAGCAGCGAGAAGTTTGAGAGTAAATTTCAGGCGGAAAGTAACTACTAAAAAAATTAGAAAGAGGGCACGTGCTTGTATAAGGAATGGTGGAGGACATTTACATAATTTGTAAATGAATTTTCTAATGAAATTTTGAGTTTAATTGCAATAAAAAAATATTTAATTCGATACTTTTCTTTCTTTGCTTATATCCCCCTCCAAATGAAAATCTGCTGAAACGAAACTAGTGCCTGCATTATAACGAAAACTTTTCAAGGAAATGAATTAAGGAATTTGGCAATTTTAAAAAAAAAATTCGTCACACATAAATTGTGGAATTCGAAAGTTGCAGTCAAATTGATATTAGAACTTGACTATTCTTTTCTTCTTATACCAACTTTCAAATCATAATAATTATTTTTCAACATCTTTTACAGCATAGTTTTGCTTTTTTCATACATATATATTCCTCTTCTGATGAAAACAATCCCAAATTGAGTATAATCGAAGTTGTTCAACGTAGAAAAAATTAACGAAAAATGAAGTAAGTTGAGGAATTTTTTGAAAAACACACAAGAACTCAAATATATCAGAAACTGTTGATTTTTGGTTATCAATGAATTTGGCTCAAACGACAGCAAATTAGTGATACTAACACCTCTTCCAAGTTTCACGTCTACTTTGGAAACACCCTGTATATGGAAATAGTCCCCTGAAATAAAAACAAATTCGGGAAGAATGGTTTCAGCTCGGCCGCAAAAAAATACGAGAAGGTTTACGGCTATCTCTGGATTTATGTGCATGTGCCTTTATGTAACTTTATTGGTTAAATTTTTTCGAACGCATTTATCGAAATCAAATTCAAAATAGCAATTTACGTAGCAAGTTAGGAAAATACTGTTTTTTTTGGACAAGTAGTCGAAATTCGAGTCCTGGAAGTCTGCCAGTCCAAAATAACTATTTTTCGGCAACCATCCGGCAAGTACTCACCTCACAAACGCTTTTTCTTTGAGAAAGTAGCATTTCCCGGCCGGAAAGAATCACATCGTTGTTATGGAAATAACGACAGACACTTATTTGACAAGAAATGTGTCTCATTGATTTGTTATTCTACAAGGTTACCGAAAAAATAGTGTACGCAACACGTTCAAAAACAGTTTTTTTGGACTCACAGAATTCCGAGACTTGCCACCGGCTCGTCCTGGAATTTGTCTCTTCGTAAAAAAAACAGTATTTTTTGGACTTGTTATGTAAATTACTCTTTTAGACGTGTTACGTGCACTATTTTTTCGACAACCGTGTGGAATAAATCAATGAGACACATTTCTTCATTATATTTCTTTGTAGAACAAAATTTCGAACTTTAAAAAATCAAAATCAACTAATTTCGAGTCAAATAGGTGTCATTTTCATATAGGCAAAGATAACAATGATGTGATTTTTTCCGGCCTAGTTCGGCAAGTACGTACTTTCCGGAATAGTCCGGACATGCTACTTTCACAAAGAAAAAGCGTCTGTGAAGTGACTACTTCTCGGACGGTTGCCGAAAAATGTTCTTTTTTCCCCACAATTCGAACTTTTATCGCATACACTTGAACTTGCTTTTGAATTCACAAGTTTACTCGTATAACCGAAGAGAAAGAATTTGAAGGTGAGATGGTCAACGATGGACCGAATGCTTTATTGGGTTAATCAAATATTCTATCCATTCTTGATGCCACTGAGATATTTATGGGCACTTTTGCTTCATAACTCATCTGAAATTTCAGAGATCAATTCGACTATAATTCGATATCCAGAAGGTATTTTATGTTTTCAATCCGTAGTTATGGATAAAATAATTGTCCTATATCGGATGATATGAAATATAATATGGTCAATCGATTTTTTCATATTTTTTTATATTTGTTTGTGGAAATTTACAATAATATAGTATCAGGTTAGGTTCGGTTAGGTCAATAGATAACTAAAATTCCGGAAACCTGTGATTTTTGCCTCTCTAAGAAATGTAAATTTTGTAGGGGACAGTGAACAGTGAACACAATAACAATGATATACAAATCGGTTGACGATCCCAAGAACTAATTCACATTTTCACAGATAATTTTGCTATTGTGTACTCCACTGTCTTTCCCTAAGAAATTGTAACGTTGCCACAAGTGTGTAAGATTTAGATATTCCAGTGATTTGAAAATTCGTAAAATTTCTTATAACTCATTTTTAGTTTTTTGTCTTCATACACCTATTTCTTATAGCATTTGAGATTCGAAGATTTCGAAGTTCATCCCTCGATTCTCAAACCTCAAAATATATTTATCAGAAAGAAAATTTGTACCTATTACACATACCTTGAAAAAATTTTATTCATTACAAAGATCATCTAATATGAATCGTGCATGACGTTAGTTCAATATAATCGAAGAAGAATATAGATCAATTTTGTAATCGGTATATCTTTCATTATTTTATAAATAATATCAGAAAGCGAGAGGCGATTTAATACTGTTATGAAATGGTCTCCTGATTTAAGAAGAAACACTTGCATCATTTTCGATTGTTTGGATCATGTTGTCACGTAATATACTGAAAATGATTAATTTTGTGATCGATTTGTTTTACTATTCTGCATTTTTTCGGTATGGTTTATTCTTACCAAGTCCTACATGATTCGCAATACTAGATTGGGATTTTTCGTGTATCAACAAAAGTCAGAATAATAATACTGAAGGATGCATATTTGAATTGATTTATTCCACACTATTCCAGTTGAAAATGGAACGAAAAATATTTGGTAATAAATAATTGAACGCTTCTTATGGAAGAAAAAAATTCGAGAAAGCACCGACGTAGTCAATGTTCCTGTATGTACCAATCGGTTTCTGGTTGTCAGTATGACAAATACGGTCATTTCATTTTTATAAAGTTCAAAAGAAGGATTCAATGAAATACATATAGCGAATATAATGGAAAAACTCAATAATTTTTCCACATGGAATAGCTAGAGAGAAGATATGTGAAGACCTCGTCATAGAAACAAACGCGCGAAAAATGTATGGACGAAGCAGTTCTTCAACACTATTCACCTCACCATTATTGTATACTAATATTAACAAATGACCACCAAAGAAGAATTCACAGGGGAGCGTGCAGGCCAAGAAATCGACCCACCACGTCCTATCCACATATTTGGAAACACATAACATATATATACACAATCATACTTTCTGTCAGTTGATTTCCCGTAAACTGAACGCAGTCAATAAACACATTTAGATCTCAAAACGTAGTTACAATCAGATCCAGAATGGAAATTTCTCAGATTCGCGGGTAACTTTGATTTCGAAATACTCAGCTCTGGTGAATATTTCAAAGAAAGGATTTTTGGAATTTTGAATATTCTGACTTGTTCTAGCACCTGTAAAAAAACCCACACCTTTGAAACTCCCTGTATAATCAGATCTGAAAAACAATATAAAATACAAAGTTTTATTATTGTAAAATCATACTCCAAAAAAATTCTATTGTACATATAAGCAAGTTGATGTTCTAATAAAGAAAATCTAATCTATGATCATTTGACATGTGTTACACTCAAAACGTAGTTACAATCAGATCCAGAATGGAAATTTCTCAGATTCGCGGGTAACTTTGATTTCGAAATACTCAGCTCTGGTGAATATTTCAAAGAAAGGATTTTTGGAATTTTGAATATTCTGACTTGTTCTAGCACCTGTAAAAAAACCCACACCTTTGAAACTCCCTGTATAATCAGATCTGAAAAAACAATATAAAATACAAAGTTTTATTATTGTAAAATCATACTCCAAAAAAATTCTATTGTACATATAAGCAAGTTGATGTTCTAATAAAGAAAATCTAATCTATGATCATTTGACATGTGTTACACTCTAGCGACCCTATACAACCAAAGAACTGTTTTTGGGTTATTTTTCATGACTTTCAAATGGATACAGGAACAGATTTATTCTTTCGAAATCATGAAATATACAAGGAAAAGCTTCGAAATTAACAAAAGTAGCCGTATTTAATCTTATTCACCCAGTATCTTTCTTCAAATCGGTACATCTCACGATGTTTTCATTCGAAATTCTAGATGTCGGATTTTCACAAATTTCACGTGAAATTGTTGAAATCTATAAAAAAAAACGTTTTCAACAAATCACTAGATAAACTTTGAATGGCTTCGATACATGTTATTCTTTGTAAAATTCGGTGAATTTACGATCTATTCCAATGGAATTCAGAAAGAAATTATCGACTTACCTCGTATTGAAGGTACTTTTCACCAAATCAGTTTAACAAATAATTTCATCTCATTTTTATGAACGTCAAGAGATGGAATATTTCATATTCTCAACACCAGATCAAAAAAACTCTATTCTTTTTTCACATGGAACAGCTGTAAAGCTGAATATCTACATAACTTATTTCATCCATGCCTTATGTGTACACCCAAAATTTCAGCAGGATACCTTCTAAGACCCGAGAATTTTAAAAATTTTTTTAGTTATACGATCCACAAAAAATTTCGCATGAACCTTCGTGTCGTTATCTTACGGATGGACATAATTGAATTTGAACTAGAATTTTCCATCTGCGAGTCCAACATAACCGTTTGCGACTACCCTCAGCTCAAAATTCGAGACTAACAGACATTTGGGCATAATGATAACGCTCTTGTTCTTGAAACAAGCAAAAAAATATGAAATAATAATTTTTGATATAATCAGATGAAGGACAATTTCTCCATAATAACTGATTGAAAATATAAAATATCTCTTGGTTATTGCATTATTGTAGTCGAGTTGATGAAATTTATCCCCCAAAATTTTAGATGTTATCCACTAAATAGGAAGTGTCAATAAATATCACAGCAACACCAACAATGCACAGAAAATGTAATTACATTCAATAAAATATTTGGACCGGTGTTGACATAGTCAATTAGTTTATCTTGCTAAATAAAACGAAACCTGTGTACATCTTTCAATATTTGACAATCGACCAATTACTGATATTACTCTGAATCGAGAAAAGCATAACAGTATGATGGTAGGTATAGAAGAAGTGATACATTCGACGAAACAGCTCGTCCCGTTTCAGAGCAGTACTAAAAACTACCCCAACCCCTACGAACCCCGCAATCGACATCTTCCTCACCTATAAATTCGAAAACGTAATTGAACGACCTGGCAAACAGCTCATTTAACTCCCCCTCAGTTCAAGAGTCATCTCTTATGACGTTTTCTCCCGTTTTAATCATTGGCGTAAGGCCCCAGAGGATAACTCCGAAATGTCCAATCGTTCGAGTGATTAAATTTTCACTATCCATTCGATTTTGGGTGAAAAGGGTAGAAGGGGCTTGGTGAGTCCAGAAGTTTGAAGAGGATTTCAATTATCGGCTGATACAACATGTGTCGAACTTGAGAAACAACGGGGGATGATAAGGTCGAGGGTGGTTCGAGTATTAATCATCCGGATTGTGGAACCCTAAAATGATGGCAATGAATTCGGTTGGATTTGTCTTGATTCTTTAGGTGTCTCGAACGGTTTTTATACAGGATCTTAACGAAAAATCACTGACAACTTATTTCAGATGATGAAATAGATCGAAAATTATCCATAGAATGTATTTATTTTATTTACGATGAGGAATTGATAGATTTATTCCTGAAGGAAAAATACAAAATAAGTACAAGAATCTGCCATGTTCTAAAGAACAATAGTCGGATCGAATGAGGTCACATGTTTATAAACATCTAAATGTCAGACTTTGAGTTTGATGATTTTTGGCTGTTTCTTTTGTATTGAATTTATTACACAAGCCAATGCTGTTCAGCGAACTGACGTCACAAGGATGCCCATGACACCTGCGATCGTTTTGGAACAAAATTCAAAAACGAAAATTACTTTTTCACCGATCGTGGGAAAAGTGATACTATTTTGACCTGTTTTCTATGCGCAAAGCTCAACATTCCAGAATAGTGGGCAGTTGCTAAGCAATTAGAAAATAACAGTGCGGTAATATTCTTACCGCACTGCTGTAGCGTGCGGTAATGTTACAAATAGATCATTGCAATAAAATGAGACAAAGTGTGGTTTTAATTTTAATAGTGATAAAGTTGTTATAAAAGAAATAAAAGAAACATCTAATTTATAACGATATTCTTGAACAAAAATTAATTGTTGTTAATATTTATATTTATTGTACAGTTTGTACAATTTGTAAATTGTACTGGAGGGCAACGAGAATTTATAGACGTTGAAGCTGCATGGCTAATTGTTTGGTTTATCTCGTTTCGATCATTTTCATTTGAAGTCGAGGCAGAGGTGTTGAATATTTTATTAGCCACTTCTACTTTATTATTAAATGATTCGTCAATATATTCTTCCGCCACATTGGAAGATTTCCATCCTCCGTGGCGCTTTAGAGAAAAAATATCAGCTCCAGCATGTACCAAATGTGTTGCCGATGATCTTCGCAAATAATGTCCTGTATATTCTGTTGGATTTGGCAACTGTAAATAACTTGCAACAATTTGCGGCATTTTTCCAAATTGATTTATTCCAATGACTGTCTTCCATCCTTTTCCCTTGTTGAATTAAAAAAAAAATCTAGGATTCTCAAAATCATTAGGCCCAAATGATACGTACTTTCTATAAACATTCAAATAGGTTTCGTTAATGATAAATGATCTAGGTTTACTTGTTTTTATTTCTGGTATTTTACCAGTATTTTTGAACCGAAATCTTCTATATCCTGAACTTTCATTCGGACAAGCTAATCTCGTCGACAGGCTCCTGCTATTCCAAATATTAGAGCTACCTAAAAAGTAATCAAAAATTGTATATTTCGTATTTTATGTATTTTAAGTAATACTATTTTATCTATATCTACTTACTACCTAATTGTATAATTAGTGGGAAAAGCATAATATTCCCAAACTTCTGTGTTACCAGACTCGTCGCTACGCGTTTGGGAATATTATGCTTCTCCCTCTAATTATACAATATACTTTTCTTACCCTTTTTGAGCGCTCGTACTACTTACACGAGGGCTATATCATTTCGTCACGATGTTTGTATTTTTCGAAAATGGTCTCAATCGACTATGTTCGACTCACTGACGACGAATCCGTCGGAAAATTCGAGTCTGTCCGTCCGTCCGTCCGTAAGCACGATAACTCTCGAACGGAACAACCTAGAGACTTGAAATTTTCAGTGTGGGTTCAGTTCCCGAATGCCTCGGTTGAGTTCGTTAATGGGCCAAATTTCACTAGGGGTTCCGTGAATATGGCCGTTCAAAGTTTTGTTTCCCTGATTACTTGAAAACTATATATTTGATCGAAATGAAATTTTGTACTCGAATGGAAAATGAGGTGTTCAAGCTACATGTGGAATTTTGTCCAGATCGCATGACCAGAACCATAGAAACTATAGAAAATTGTAACTTTCGAACGGAAACGCCTAACTTGAAAATTTCAGGATAGGTGTGGATCTCGAATGTCGTGATCACGTTCATCTATAAGCAACATTATTCTAGGGGTTCCGTAAATATGGTCGTTTGAAATTTAGTTTTCTTGATAATTTCAAAATCACAGATTCGATCGTGACGAAATTTTGTATACTAATGGAGAAATATATATTCAACCTACATTTCTCCAGATCATATGACCAGAACCATAGAACCATAGAAAATCATAACTTTCGAACGGAAAGGCCTAGGGACTTGCAATTTTCAGGATAGGTGTGGATCTGAAATGTTGCGTTCACATTTATGAATGAGCAGAATTATACTAGGGGTTCCGTAAATACGGTCGTTTGAATTTTGTTTTCTCGATAATTTCGAAACTACGGATTCGATCAAGATGATATTATATATTTTAATCGAGAATGATAAATTGAAGCAATGTTTTGTCCAGATCGCATCACCAGAACCATAGAAACCATAGAAAATTGTAACTTTTGAATGGAAAGGCCTAGGAACTTGAAACTTTCAGGGTGGGTTTGGATCGCGAATATCGCGGTCACGTTCATCAATGAGCAAAATTAGATTAGGTGTTCCGTAAATATGGCCGTTCAAAATATTGTTTTCCTGATAGTTTCGAAACTTCTGATCGGATTGGAATGAAATTATGCACCTAGCTGAGGAATAATGTATTCAAACTACGTGCAAAGTTTCAGAATTTTTTTGACAGCTGTCGAAAATTCCTTCAATTTATTTCTAAAACTGGAAAATGCTAATCTACTTACCAGGTGCATGTACGAGCGCTCAAAAGCTCCTGCCTTCACGGCAGTGCTTCTCGTAATTTTTGAGCGCTCGTACTACTTAAACGAGGGCTATATCATTTCGTCACGATGTCTGTATTTTTCGAATTTTTAGCCGAAAATGGTCTCAATCGACTATGTTCGACTCACTGATGACGAATCCATCGGAAAATTTGAGTCTGTCCGTCCGTCCGTAAGCACGATAACTCTCGAACGGAACAACCTAGAGACTTGAAATTTTCAGTGTAGGTTCAGATCCCAAATGGCTCGGTTAAGTTCGTTAATGGGCCAAATTCCACTAGGGGTTCCGTAAATATGGCCGTTCAAAGTTTTGTTCTTCTGATAACTTCGAAACTACAGATTTCATCGAAATGAAATTTTGCACTCAAATGGAGAATGAGGTGTTCAAGCTACATGCGAAGTTTTGTCCAGATCGCATGACCAGAACCATAGAAACCATAGAAAATTGTAACTTTCGAACGGAAACGCCTAGGAACTTGAAATTTTCAGGATAGGTGTGGATCTCGAATGTCGTGATCACGTTCATCTATGAGCAAAATTATACTGGGGGTTCTGTAAATATGGTCGTTTGAAATTTAGTTTTCTTGATCATTTCAAAACTACAGATTCGATCGTGACGAAATTTTGTATACTAATGGAGAATTATATATTCAAGCTACATTTTTCCAGATCGCATGACCAGAACCATAGAAACCATAGAAAATTATAACTTCCGAAGAAAAAGGCCTAGAAACTTGAAATTTTTAGGGTAGGTTTGTATCTTGAATTTCTCGGCCACGTTCATCAATGAGCAAATTTAGACTAGGGGTTCCGTAAATATGGCCGTTCAAAATATTTTGTTCCTGATAATTTCGAAACGACTGGTTAGGTTAGAATGAAATTTCACACCTAGCTGAAGAATAATGTATTCAAACTACGTGCGGAATTTTGTCCAAATCGCATCACCAAGACCATAGATACGGTAGAAAATTCTAGCGAATTATCGAAAAAAAATTGGTCAGCTGAAGCACTGACATGAAGTCTGGAGTTTCGCCTAAGTTTGGGAATTTTTTGACAGCTGTCGAAAATCCCTTCAATTGATTACTAAAACTGGAAAATGCGAATCTACCTACAAGGTGGATGTACGAGCGCTCAAAAGCTCCTGACTTCACGGCAGTGCTTTTCGTAATTTTTATGTGTCGTTTCATGATCTTTGTTTCTATAGCCTCGCTATTGGAGATGAGCAGAATCATTTTTTCGAGGAGTAGTGAGTAACGATTCATTAAGGGTATGCTAGTTAAATCTACTCAATTTGAAACAATTTCCAAAACTCATTACAGTACGACGCCTCTGACTGAAGAAGCGGTTCACTGGAGTATCGAGTAGGTGAGTAGGAGAATAGACACGAATGAGTAGTAGATTCCACCCATCCCTACCAGGAGTTCTCGTGTTTGTGTTGATTCAATAAGTATGGAGTAGAATCCCGAATCTGAATCGCACGGAGGGTTTGAGATTTGACGTCGACAGTATTCGTGATTACAGAGAAACGTGAATCCTAAACACTGAATAAAGAGTACGATTTTTTTGGAAATGTGAATAGATCAAAACGGTAATTTTAGTTACTATAATCACTAACTCAGTGGCCAACTCTTATCGTAATAGTGTCACCTCATCAGCACGTCAGTGCTTCTCAACATTTTTAAAAGCATTTCTGCCCCTAGAAGTCGAATTACGAACTTATGAATAATTTTCAGGCATTTTTCGTTACCCCTTTTCACATAAAGATTTTTTTCCTCGACCTGTAGGCCTTATTATTACCGAGGTAGAGCCGATCCGTATATTTATTCGGACACCCGGTATATGGGTTTTCGTGAATTTTTCGTCTTTTCGTTATACGCTGTCGCTCTATATTTAATGCCCTGGGTCGCAGCTAGTGCATATATCCGTTTCCGGAGCCAGACCAATGCGAATCCATGTAAAATATGGACTCAGTACTACTGATGGCTACTGGTAGATAAAGGGGTCCTTCAATTCTGATGGTATTCGCGATCTGTGATCCCTGGTCCTGTATCTCTTGATCTTCGTGTTTGGGAAATCACATCTGTCACTCGTGAAAATTCCTTAACAATCCACTCTTATCGACCGCGAATTGTTCATTTTTTTTGTGTGAAGCCATTCTCATTCCCTTTATGTTAGCTCCATTCAAACCAATACAATCACATTTGAAAACCACAACAATAACCGGCTATCGGAATATCTCCAATACTTCATTCTGTTCTCGATGTTTTGAAACTTATCCCAGATAACCTTAACTGGCGTGATTTTCCTCCATTAATATTCGTTTTATGACTCACATAATGTATATTGCTATTTGTAAATTACATATAAGTGTGTAACAATCCGAGACTCGGTCAAAATTGCATCGAGTACTGTGATTCAGAGTGTGACTAAGGTTTTGTTTGACCTGAGGGAAATATTCGATGAAGAATATGTTGATAATGACAGTATTTTGCTACTTTGTCATTGGAGTTTCTATTTCTTGTAATCAAAAAGAAGTTCTTAATAGCAGGTGGGGACTTCCGTTATTTATTTCGAGAAATCTGTTATATTTTGCCACGTCCTTAATGGCCACTAAAAAAAATGACCTTCATCAGAAATAGTTACACAATTCAACGCAATTGTTGAAAACTAGTCGATATAAGGTTATTCCAATAATTAATCAACTTAACTCACCTCACGACATGTACGGATTAAAAGGGAGGTACTGGAGGCAATTTTCTCCCTTTCCTTCACCCTTTTCTCAGAAAAATTAAAAAAACATTGTATTCACCTTGTAAACGCCTTAAGATGTTTTTTAATTAATTCGAACAAAATTCTTCGATCTGTGGCGACAAATGTTCCGTTGGAACTTTGAATTATTTGAAGCAGTCGGAAATGAAAACTAAGACGTGTTTTGTCCATGAACGGATTCCTTCAGTATAAAAAAAAGCTTAGAAATCACGACAATCCCGATACTGAATGAATTCTGCATATTATACTGCGAGTTCTATGAGAGTTCATTATAGAATCATTCTTTTCCCTAATGGTCTACAGAACGTATGTTGAATTTAAATTTCTCATCACCGTTAAAATAAACCCAAAATGCTCTTCTTTCCCATCGAACGGCGTCTTACATCGATTAGAAAATTACCTGAAAATGCTTTTTAATGGCGCCTTTTCCAATCCACATTTCCCAATTTCCGGAAAAGCTGGTCGAATATGGGCGAAGCGTGAACCTTCGGGTCGGTGACAGCAGTTTTCCCATTTTCCAAATTGAGTTACATTATTTTTAGACCGGATTATGCATGCAATCTTGAAATAAATAGGTTTGCCCCCCCCGTCACCCGAAAGAAATATGCAAATCGCTTCGATATTCCGGTGGAATCGGTGGAAAACCCGATTTCCTCGGAGAAAATTGCTGTGACAAGAATGACTCGGGGTTATCGTTAGGCTCGAATGATCACGAGTTTGAAATTATTCGAAATCATAATTTTTTTATTGTTTATAACCTGAAAAACAATCACCGTTACTAATTCTATTTTCAAGCCGAGGAAATCCACCGCTCAACTCGATTTGGGTGCATAGCGATGACATTTATTGATGATTGACGTGAATAACCCCTAAATTTCTAAAATTTGTTATTTGGTTTTTAAAGTTCGAAGAACAAAGTGATTTATAGAGTTTATACTCACCATGTGGCTCGACTTATTTTAGGTCCACTAACAGATTTTGACGACGATTAATCTTTCTGTTGGGGAAAAGTTTTGGTTGGAAATCTGTGCAAACCGTAGTTATAAGTTAATTTGCTTGAAATACTCTGGTAGGTATGATTACCTTCTTTACTGAAACTTTTACTTGAAATTGAAAGTGCAAGTACAAGTTGTGGATTCGAACCAGTTTTCCCCTAATCTCGAAACCGAATTTTCTCCGTGGAAATTTTCATCTTAATGGTCGATTTCGAATCGTAAGAATTCCTCAGACGACTGAAATCTTTCGAAGGAGGTCAACAAGGCTGACACTCTGCCGTGTTCAAGATGTCACAGCTTGCGTTCGTTCGTGAAATTATCGAAAGGAATTCCATATTCGGTTTTATATTGCCAATGGCCAGTCATGAAACTTATTACGGTATAACTAGTTCTCCACTTTATAGCAGCTATACCTACCTTATAAGCATTTAAATCTTTATAGTTCCTGATAAGAGCTCCTTGTTCGTCGGTTTGGTTGTGGCTATGGCTTGATCGAAAGTTGAGATTCATATTTTCATTAGAAACTCTGAACAAGCTTCGAAAATTTTCAATGAAAATAGGATTGTTGAAAAGGTGTACATTCGGCTCATGAACTCGATCAAAACAAAAATTGAGGTAATTAAAATTTGTTGCTGAACACATTGAACAGAGGTTGAATTCATGGTTTTTAACAAAAACTGTCACTTTCAAATCTTCTCATAATTGCCCACGTCTATCTCATGACCATTGAGGTCGTAGATGAAGAATAATGTATTCAAACTACGTGCGAAATTTTGTCCAGATCGCGTTACCAAGACCATAGATACCGTAGACAATTCTAGCGAATTATCAAAAAAAAATGGGAATCTACTCTACTATTAGCGCTCAAAAGCTCCGGATTTCACGGCAGTGCTTTTCAATTTTTAAAATATGTGCTACTTATCGAATTAAAATTGTGTCGATATTTTTCATCTGAAACAGAACATTAGCGTATATTTAGTAAGGGTTTTTCCATGACGATGCTCGTTTTTCTGTGACAAAACAATTTCTCGAATTTTGAGCCAAAAATGGTCTCAATCGACAAGGTTCGACCCACTGATGTGAATCCGTCAAAAAATTCGAGTCTGTCTGTACGTTGGTCCCTATACACGATAACTCTCGAACGGAACGAACTAGAAACTTGAAATTTTCACGGTAGGTTCGAATCTCGAATGCTGCGGTTGAGTTTGTTATTGGGCAAATTTCGACCAGGGGTTTCGTAAATATGGCCGTTCAAAATTTTGTTCTCCAGATTATTCGAAACTACTGATTTGATCGAGGTGAAATTTTGCACTTAGATGGGGAATGACGTTTTCAAGTTAAATGCAAGATTTTGTCCAGATCGCATGACCCGAACCATAGAAACCATAGGAAATTATAACTTTCGAACGGAAAAGCCTAGGGACTTGAAGTTTTCAGGGTTCGTCCAGATCTCGATTCTCGAACTTAGGGTAAAAACATAGTGAAGCATCGCATCAAGACTCACTCGCCTCAAGCATCGCCTCAAGTCGGGAATCTTTGAAAGCAGTTGTGAGAATTTAAGAAGAAGTAGTGGTTTAAATAAAAAATATATTTTCTGATATTTTGTTGCACCCAGTTAATAGAATATAAAATATTTTTATCTGACAAGAATATAATTTTATTATCGTGTATACGGAGGGACGGCCGGCCGGACGGACAGACTCGAATTTTTCGACGGATTCGTCATCAGTGAGTCGAACATAGTCGTTTGAGACCATTTTCGGCTCAAAATTCGAAAAATACAGACATCGTGACGAAATGATATAGCCCTCGTGTAAGTATTACGAGCGCTCAAAAAGACTTGTCGTTGAAGAATTATAAAAAGCACTGACGTGTAGTCAGGAGCTTTTGAGCGCTCGTTCATCCATCTTCCAATGAAAAATTTTTGACAGCTGTCAAAAAAATGACAGCAGTTCTTTGTCAATTATGCCGAATCAGCTGTTCCAGGAATATAAGTATTTTTGAGCGCTCGTTCTACACTCACGAGGACTATATCATTTCGTCACGATGTCTGTAGTTTTCGAATTTTGAGCCAAAAATGGTCTCCATCGACAAGGTTCGACCCACCGATGCGAATCTGAATTGTATGTATTGTTGGAAATAATACAATATTTTATATTTCGAATATCGTTGCTCTAGTGTTACACGTCTCACGTTCATATGGGTTATATATCACAGGAATGCAAATAAATCCGTCCGTCCGTATACACGATAACTCTCGAACGGAATGAACTAGAAACTTGAAATTTTCACGGTAGGTTCGAATCTCGAATCTCGCTATTGGGCAAAATTCGACCAGGGGTTTCGTAAATATAGCCGTTCAAAATTTTGTTCTCCTGATAACTTCGAAACTAATGATTTCATCGAGGTGAAATTTTGCACTCAGATGGAGAATGAGAGTTTGCCTAGATCGCATGACCAGAACCGTAGAAACCATGGAAAATTATAACTTTCGGCAAGGTCTAGAGACTTGACATTTCCAGAATAGGTGTGGAACTCGAATTTCGCGGTCACATATATCAATGAGCAAAATTAGATGAGGGGTTCCACAAATATGGCCGTTCAAAATATTTTTTTCCAGTTTCGAAACTACTGATTGAATTGGAATGAAATTTTGCACATAGATGAAAAATAATGTATTCAAATACTCGCGAAATTTTGTCCAGATAGCAAGACCATAGATACCGTAGAAAACTCTAGCGAATTATCGAAAACAAAATTGATCACTTAGCACTGAATTCTGGCCTTAGTATGAAATTTTTTTTCGACAGCTGTCAAAAGTTTCTTCAATTGGTTTCTGAAACTAGAAAATGCGAATCTACCTTTTAGGTGTTTAAGGTGGATGAATGAGCGCATAAAAGTTTCTGACTTCACGGCAATGCTTTTCATAATTTTATTTTTTTTTAAATTCGCTAGAATGTTCTACGGTTTCTATGGTCTTGGTGATGCGATCTGGATAAAAGTAGTAGTTTGAATAAATTTTTCTTCATTTATGTGCGAAATTTCATTCCGTTCGAATCAGTAGGAAATTATCAGGAACAAAATATTTTGAATGGCCGTATTTACGAAACTCCTGGTCTAATTTTGCTCAAGGATGATCGTGACCTCGACAGTCAAGATCTAAACCTACCCTGGAAGTTTCTAGTCTCTAGGTCTTTCCAATCGGAAGTTATTATTTTCTTTTGCCTCTATGGTTCTGGCCAAGCGATCTTGATGAAATATCGCATGTAACTTGAACACGTCATTCTCCATCTTGAGTGCAAAATTTCATCTCGATCGAATTAATAGTTTCGAAGAAATCAGGACAACAAAATTTCGAACGGCCATATTTACGTAAATGATTGTGAGATAACGAAGATTCATATAAAATTGAGGATCGTATCACTGAAAGATTTTCAAAAAAATTTAAACTTCTATATCTCAGAAACTATCCGACATATTTTGCTGAAATTTGTGTGTAGGTACATATAAGGCATGTATGACATGAGTTATGCAGATATTCAACGTTTCAGTTGTGCCACGTGAAGATATTTGAGTTTTTCTGATCTGGTGTTGAGAATATTTGATATTCGGTGATTCAATCTTTAGAGTTCATGAAAGATTTGCCACATTAACGTTTGTGGTTCATAGAGTAATTATTTTCGAGTATGCGAGTTGAATCTGCTCGATTTGCAACAATTCAACTCATTAATGTATTGACTCCACTGACTGAAGAAATGAATTTAAGTCATAGGAGTACTGAGTAGGTGAGTATGAAAAACGACGAGATAGGCCTCTACCAGGTGTTCTCGTGTTTGTATTGATTCAGTGAACAGAGGGTAGAATCCCGCATCCGAATCATGCGAAGGCTTTGAGATTTGACGTCGACGGTATCGTTGAATATCCACCAACAAAAACAAAAAAAACCAACAAAATATTATAGGTCAAACGAAGCTATTCAAATTCAGAATTGCAAATTTTGACAGTTTCATAGAAGATGGTTTAATGAATATTTGTTTTCAATGTTTGTATCCTGGTTCTCTACGATCAATCACCACTTAGGAGAATTTTGATCCGCGAAGAAAAATTAAGTAGGTATTTTTACCGTCCGCATGAAGAAACCGGATGACAGCGCGCACCTCGCGTTATGTCTTATCCAGATATTTCCGCGGAAACTACAAGGCGAGTTTGACTAGTTTGAGTACTTCGTGATACCGTTGTACAAAAAAAATTTTTTAACTAACAATTAGTACCTCGATTCAAGTGTCTAAGCAAACTAGAAAAAGTTGTGGTGTTCCAAAAATAGATGTAATAATAATGTTTATTGTAAAATTACACTTGTTGTTAATACTTCGAATTTATGTGTTTGAATTTGTAAATTCCATTGAATAAAAAAAGTTAAAACATTTCATCTACCCTTGCTGTTAAAGTGCTAATTTAACTACCCTTGCGGTTAGAGTGATACTTTATCTAGGTACTCAAAAGACTTGCTATAACAACATTTTAACATTAGCTACAGAAAAGAAGTAATTAAATCGTTATATGTACCAGAGAAAGAGGCCCTCTTAATATAAAGCATTTCAGGTTATATTCACGATACTCTTTCAATTCGAGTCTAATCAAGAGCACCTTCTTTCCTCTTACTGCCACCTATTCGGGGTGAAAAAGCCACTCGAAAGGGCTATTCAATCAGTAAACCATCCACTTTGTGAGTCCGACCGCTTCTAGTGGTGGTTACAAGGAACTTGTAGCGATTTAAATCACGTTGGCCACGACCATTGTTCCCTTGTCATACATCTACCCGTAAAGTTCTCTAGGAGGTCCCTTTTTGGCCTTCTTCTATCCAAGTGATTGAAAACCCACGCAAGGAATGGGTTTTATAATGAGAGGACCGGCGGGCGTCGGCCGTCCGGGACAGTGACGATGTATTCTCGAATCGAGATTTATTGGTGGTGTTTTGGGTTGTGTCAGAAGGTTTGGTACGATTCTGGGAGCTCGAATATGTATATGATTTTGTTGATTCATGAGAAGAGGTTTCAATAAAGATTCATTATCTGAACATTGTTCTTCGAAAGTGTGCATGAAAAAAAAATTCGTGAACTAACATAAAAAATTTAATTTCTCAATAAAAAAAAATAAGATTTTGTGGGGGCTTTTTAGGTAGGTCCAGCTCTGAACCTCGAGAAAAATCATTCACAGCTGACAACGACCCACGATAAGAATTAAACGCTCAAACGATTTATAACCTCATGCCCCACCTAACTCACCTGACTGTTCAAAGAACTGGTCAGGTACATTGTACAACTGGAGTCTGGAGACCAAAGTAGAGTGCGTTGACTTCCCCCATATAATTAATACCAAGGTCCGAAACTGAAAGGCAATCGCCAGCGGAGAAACCGGAAAAGAATCTTTTACCACACACCGTCTCCTGGCTGTTTCGAACTTTAATCTTCCTATTGTTGTTAGTTTATGGAGCATCGTTATTCATTTGATAACGGGTGATTAGATAAGATTCGATAGGCGCGGCTAGGAAAATCCGTGTATTATATGTTTATATGTTTTTTATTTTCATTTTGAGCTTTGATTTTAGTGGTTGAATTCAGACTGAAATCCGATTTTATGTAACATTGGCTTATGTGTGACGCTCTGTTCGAGCCGGCGTCCTGCGTTGCACATGCCCGGATTTGCCGAGTTTAAGCTCGCTTAACTTTAAGCAGTTACATTCCTATTTAAAGCCAGGATTATTTGGATATCATAACATAATTCGATTTTGGTTTATGTGAAGTTGACGAACTTCTATTTCCGGAAGGTAATCTCATCAAATCGGTCCTATGGGATTTCAATAGTCTAACTACCATTCAAAAACTCAGACATTATTACCAAGAAGTCAGAATGTCGACTACGAAATGAAATTGATTTCACCATCATATCTATGAACAAAGATAGAAAACTGAAATAATCAATTAATTTGTGAATACATAAGATCGTTCTTATCTTCCCTGATATCAACTTTACAATGGAATATGTTTCAAAAGCGCAACGTACCCACCCTTACCCAAAAAAGGATAATTCTCAAAATTGTAATTGCCTGCCAAAAATGTTCAAGATTCTCAGGGTAAACACATAGTGAAGCATCGCCTCAAGCATCGGATCAAGACTAGCCTCGAGCATCGCCTCAAGTCGGGCATCAGAGGGCACATAGTGGGGCATCTATGAAAGCATTTGTAAGAATTATGAATCCAGAGTCGTAGTGAGAGAAGAAGCGGTTCAAATATGAAATATGTTTTCTGATATTTCGTTGCACCCAGTTGATAGAATATAAAATATTTCCATTGGACAAAATTATAAAAGAGTTTGCTAAAATATTGGTTTTCTGTTTTACACACATTGTTTTTATAGTTCACCTGATATATTTGTAATATTGCTTATTTCCTTTCATTATTTTTCGTCGCCTCAGTTGATAATAAAATATTTTTATCTGGCAAAAAATAAAAGAGTTTGCTATAATATTGGTTTTCTGTTGCATTTACATTATTTTTGAAGCTCACCTGATATATTTGTTAAAATATAAAATCTCCCAAAAAAAGGATAATTCTCAAAATTGTAATTGCCTGCCAAAAATGTTCGAGAATCTTAGGGTGAAAACATAGTAAAGCATCGCCTCAAGCATCGGATCAAGACTAGCCTCGAGCATCGCCTCAAGTCGGGCATTAGAGGGCACATAGTGGGGCATCTATGAAAGCATTTGTAAGAATTATGAATCCAGAGTCGTAGTGAGAGAAGAAGCGGTTCAAATATGAAATATGTTTTCTGATATTTCGTTGCACCCAGTTGATAGAATATAAAATATTTCCATTGGACAAAATTATAAAAGAGTTTGCTAAAATATTGGTTTTCTGTTTTACACACATTGTTTTTATAGTTCACCTGATATATTTGTAATATTGCTTATTTCCTTTCATTATTTTTCGTCGCCTCAGTTGATAATAAAATATTTTTATCTGGCAAAAAATAAAAGAGTTTGCTATAATATTGGTTTTCTGTTGCATTTACATTATTTTTGAAGCTCACCTGATATATTTGTTAAAATATAAAATCTCCCAAAAAAAGGATAATTCTCAAAATTGTAATTGCCTGCCAAAAATGTTCGAGAATCTTAGGGTGAAAACATAGTAAAGCATCGCCTCAAGCATCGGATCAAGACTAGCCTCGAGCATCGCCTCAAGTCGGGCATTAGAGGGCACATAGTGGGGCATCTATTGAAGCATTTGTAAGAATTATGAATCCAGAGTCGTAGTGAGGAAGTAGCGGTTCGAATATGAAATATGTTTTCTGATATTTTGTTGCACCCAGTTAATAGAATATAAAATATTTTTTTTTCAAACGTACAAAAAGTACGTCATATTTTGACTGACCTGATCATCGAAAAGTTTTACTTCCCCTCCGACCAAGTGAAAGGTGTTGCTATGTCAACGATGAATTACTTTTCCGTACGCCGTAGGAAAAAATTTAATTAACATTCAAAATTAATTATCCGAGACAACCGTAACCAGGCAACTTTTCTATTGATCACTCAATTATAACGATCGTGTATATAAAGCTAATCTCCAGATTTCAATGAATTTCAAAGCGTTTGAAAAAAAAATAACATATTCCATTCGGAGGAGAAGTGAATTTTCATGGCTCGCATAAAAAGTGACTCTTTTCCTCCTTATGAAATAATATACTATTATCTGTCAAAATTATAGAAGAGTTTGCTATAATGTAGGTTTTCTGTTTTATTTATATCATTTTTATAGCTCACCTGATATATTTGTTACTAGCAGACCCGGCCACGCGTTGCTTTGGCTAAAGTATTGGATTATTATTAACCCTAACCTAACCTCAACCTAACCCAACCCTTACCCTTACCATAACCCTTACCCTTATCCTCAGCCTTATTTATGGGTCTCAAAAGAATTTTCATATTCGTAGGTAGGTATATGTTATGATCAATGTGTGAGATGTTCGATATAGGAAAAAAATACTTGGATTGAAACATCCTCCCTCAATTATGTTCGAACCAGATGATGTCATGGAATGTTCAGATAGAGGTTCTTGTCCTGAAAGTAACGAATCCAAAGGTTCGAGTGGCGTCGTCAGTTGTTGCAGTTTGATTTTTCCATTCAAACAACATAATCCTGGGGGTTCATTTTGATATCTCAGAGCATTGCAGTATTGCCAAAAGACACCAATATATTGCTAGCATAATCAACTTTGGGATCACATCTTAATGCCAAACGCTCAAAGTTGATCATTTCATTGGATTCTATTTTTGTTGTATCCTGCTTGAGATCGATGATATCGATTCTTCTGGAGCTGGGGCAGATCTTGATTGAGAACCTCTGATTCTGTTTGCTCATTGTCTCAATCATTACGAACCCGCCCACAACACAACAATATATATCAAACTAAGTGATAAACTTCTAAGCAATTTCTAGAAACACGATAAACTTCACTCACCCAAGTGTCAAAATTCTCATGAAATATAAGTAATCTATGATTGTTCGCTTGGTCGGAGGAAAAAAGAAAGCCTTTTTTTCTTTTCCGTACGGTTTTTTCGGGAATATTTCGTTGCGTAAAGTTTGTCGTGATAATAATGAACACAACTAAAAAAGAATTATCAAATTTGGTGCAGTCGTTTGAACGTGATGCTTTTACATACAAAAACCATATATCTCTTATTAATATAGATATTGCTCATTTCCGTCTATGCTTTATCCAACAATCATACGTTGTGATATCTCCTATCTCGTTTATCCCATATTGCTGGCCGAATAAATATTTCATTCATTAATTTTTCTTCATCCATTTCAATACAAACAAATTATTCACCTTTTCTCACTTCTCACTATGTTTTTACTCTAACTTAACTACGACACTAGTTAAAACACAATACGGCAAGCACCAATTATATGCCTCGTTTCGGGCTTGAAAATCAAATCGATTTGATTTCCCGGCAACAGCGATGCTCGATGCCTGGGTTAAGGCGATGCTCGATGCTTCACTATGAACGGTTTAGTTCAGTTACATGTATTTGTTTTTGATGCTTGAGGAGATGCTTCACTATGTTTTCACTCTTATGGTCTCAACCTTATGTCGAGCGACCCCTGTCCATCCCTTTATGCGCGCTAGTTTATAGGAACAAGTGCGTTATCATTTTGCACAAATGTCTGTCGAATTTTGAGCATGATCTCAAACGATTAGGTAGGACTTACCGATGTAGAATTAGTGGTCGAATTCAATTCTGCCGTAATTCCGCCAGGTCGGCCGAAAACCACTGAAATAATTGAAAAATATATTTTTGAAAACGATGAAATGAGTTATATGAAAATTCAACTGGAAAGTGAAAAGAAAATTGAATTTTCGGATCTGGCATTGAGGAAATTGATATATTTTATATACCTAATTCTTTCTCACACTGTTATGTTTGAAGAATCTGTGACTCGTTTCATAATGTTTGGTTCGATAGTCTGGCATAGTTTCACCTCATGTCAAATCAAAATAATCATAGATTAGTTAATTTTTTCACTGAATAATAAATCCAAATTGGTTCGTCTGTCAAGTTGAATGTTGTGTCAGTTGAACTACAGTCCGATCAGTTTTTCAGAAACCGAGGGTGAGTTTAATAATAATTGAAGACAAGCAGCGGTGTGCGGGTTCAGTACCTGGATGGGTGACCGCTCTGGCGATGAATTTAAAGAAGCGCGCAGAAGAACCTAACTTCATGTCTGTGCTTTTTATTATAATAATAATTTTGAGGGGGAAGGAAGAGTATTCTCCACAAAAAATAATATGAACATAAAGTTGAAGACCATTCAATCGCACACTGAAACTAGATGAAAAAAAAAACACAAGAGACGTCCAGTTTGTGTGAATATAATATTAGAGATTGTTCTTGTGTATATCCTGATATTAAATCTAATTTATAGTCCACTAACTCTGGAAAGATCGGCTCATTTTTTCTCGTAATTATTCATAATAAATTTCACGATAGCAATTTTTCTCACAAAATAAAAGCGATCTATCTTCGTTATCTTAGAATTTCAATTGAAACAGAAATTCTAATTGGATCTCAACATTTGCCTTTTAATATTTGAAGCCTTTCTAACTATGATTATCAATGAAACTCGAAAAGGGAGTGCTGAAAGTATCAATTCTATAAGTTTAGAATCAATTCCCATATTATTTCGACAAATAACCTTAACCAATTTGATTTCGATTGTTACTTTAGTGGTCTTCTATTTCACAGTTTCGTATTTCAAAATCTAATTTCAGGAAAGAAAAAGGAGGAGGCACCCGGAAAAAAGGGTCCTAATTAATTATTACCTAGATTTCATCGGAGTTTCTAACCGAAACCCTATGAATATTCAACATTTTTCGCGATATGCACTGAGATCCAGAGATTTACGTAAGACCAGGCGTGCCATGCGTTAAATTTATACAGTGTATGCAGACAACTATACTAATTAAAAGAGAATTCACTTTCACAATCGTTTTATTCAAAAGGTTATTGCCAAATGGGTATTCGCATGTTGTTTTGTTACGTAAGTTAGGTACATCTAACTCCATTGTAATAGCAGAAAACTTTTCGAAACGCAGAGAGTTAGGGAGATGAGTGCAGCCAACCTAAATTGAACTATCCCTAGAAAACTGGATGTGAATTAGTTCTTACAGCGTAATTCTTGCTTTACAACATGTTATTATTCATCATAATATTATGTGATTAAAAAGATTTTTCGAACCAAATAAAATGTTTCGAATTCTGTTATGTTACCTTTATTCTCGCTCCAGTAGGTATTAGTGCACAGCAATGAATAAGTTTCAATGACAAATTGTAAAAATATATATCCCGCAAGGTTCGAATGAACCAAAACGAGTATGAGATTAAACCTGTTCAATTATCTTTTCTGATGAAAGCAAGAATAAATACCGCTATTTGAATAGAGGAAATACTGACCTAAACTCTTATTATGAAAATTGGTAATGGTCTCTTAATTGACTCCTTAACTGTTATTTCCTATCAGAGTTGATGGCACCTAATTGCGTTTAAATGTTTAATCCTCCAGAAAAGGAATTTGTTGTGGTATCTTTCACCTTTCGTTTACCAATTGCGGATCTCTTTCTGTTCCAGGTGAGTCATCCAGAAGATTTCCATGCTTCGAGTAGAAGATGCATCATGTTTGAATATTATAGGTAGGATCTTGGATTGAGTTTTACGATTATTACTACTTGAATGATCTCTGTGTTCAATTCGATATGCTCTTCGAAGGTGGTTAGTTCAAAATTACATAGATTTCAGTTTTGATTTTATTCATTTGTACTTTTATTTCATTTATGAATACGTGATCATGAATTTAATTTTCGTAGCTATTAATGAAACTAGATTGAATTAGGCTCTGCTATTTGGAATTTTATAGTATCCTCTGAGGTGACATCAGCTGGCTCTTTGTCGGAAGAGCCTTAGAATTATGAAAGCGAACAGGTGAGACACAAGGTGTAACATCGATTATTTGAGAAAATTCGCAAGATTGATTTATCATTCTAGTTTCTTCTCATCTGATTATATCTACGGAATGAAAAATTATTCAAAAAAAAATTGACGAATGTGGTTGAGCTGCAAAGTGAAAGTCCATATATCAACTTTTCAGCAAAACTAAGAAGAATAAAAGAACAATTTGTTCTCAGTTATGGATGCGTGTAACTTTTCGTAGAAAATTTTTTTTGACCATATAAAAGTGACCCTATGATTCTCAACAAGGAATTAACCCTTTAAAACTTTCGCACTTAATTGGTTACACCTTGTTAATCGCCTAAGAATTATGTCCCATCAGTTTTTGAATGACCCCCATATCTAGCTGTATAGCTTGAAGTGAAACCACAAAGAGAATTTCACACACTTTCTGCTCTCTGCAATCGATTCTCATCGCTTAGATATTAATATTTCACCAGCACAATAATTGAGGAAAATAACTTTTTTACGAAGCTATTAAACGCGTCACACTTAACTGTGTGACCAAGAAAATAGAGTTCCACATTGTTTTAATTTGCGTTTCGCTATACGAGTTCTATTCGTCATGTGAAAGTTTCGCATAGAGTTAAGGTCTAATGGGACAATAAAAAGGTTATTCTTATTCTTTTTCATTGGAATATGAAATTAATTGGGAGATTATCCATCGCAGGAATCCCATTGAAAATTATTTATACTTATTTTGAACGTTTTCCCAATGTAAGAGACACGAACTTGAACCACAACGTTTCAAGTGTAATAGACTAGAAGTAGGTAGTGTCATGGAAATCCAAAAATGAAAAATAAATTCAAATTATATCACCAAAATTCAAGAATTTTCTTTTAACAGCGTATAAATTATAGTAAAATGAATTTTTTTTAAGAGAGGATTCAGAATAATTTAATAGTTACCATAGAAAATTGTTGTAAGATAATTAGAATTAAGCAAGCGAATTGATTTTGACAATTGTAAAAAAGTCAGTGCAGAAAAACTGCTTCGAATTGTATGATTCAAATCTTCCAAAAAGGTTTGTTTGAATTGAGATTGCAAAACGAAAAAATCATCGAGATATTTCTTCAAAACGAATTGAATGGAACCTGAAAGAATGAAAACTGATTAACATGTAAAGAGAAACGTACTTCGATGAAAGTATCAATTCAATTGGAAGGAAAATAGGAAGCTGAAAGAAACTAGATCAACATAATATTGGCATTGTATCATCAACTACAGACAAGGCAGGGAAAGTTGAGGAACTTTCTTTAGACTAAGCTGTTCTCTGTGAGTGCTTATTTGTATCTGATTCAAAAGGAGTTATAATTTAGAATTTTCTTTTTCATTAGAATTAGATTATTGAGTTTAGGTATTATATTAGTTTTAGGTTCTTTTGAAAGTTTGGGTATTTTTATAGAATGAGATTATAAGTTGTTGTAAACAAAAATTATTTCATTTGTGCACCTTGAGAATCCTCATTAAAAAAGAGTCGCGGGAAAAATAAAAGAGAAATTAAAATACAAAATTATTTTTAATATTGTTAGTGGTTCTTTCTTAAAATTTCACAAAAATTTAATATTATTAATAACAAAAAATTAGAACCATAACAGTAGATCAATATATTAAGTAGATCCACATAATAAATATATCCACAAACAGGTAGATCTACAATAATCTACATAAACAATGAATAAAATAAAGTGTAAGCTACCAGTGATGTCAATGACCACTGTTTCGACATCTGCAACACAAAGATGAACCCATTTGTAATTAGTCTCTAACACACTCTCTTGATTAAAACGACCATCCAGAAACTTAAGAACCTTTGTCAATCCCTATTTCCTCTCAAAACTAACAGCGAAAGACGTAGTAATAAAAAACCTATATATGACGTTAATTGCGCAAACAGTGTGGTGGTGCTGAAACAAAGAGGTGTTTGTTTGTGTTTTGGAATTGAAATGGGAAGCAATTCAGAGCACATCTGATGGTACATTTGTAGCAGAACCTTATAAAGAGGGTCACAGATGGCAAGATTTGTTTTGCATATGCTGTGACATCTGGTTGATGTATTCATTGGACTTTTTTTGAAAATTGAAATTCATCTTTCATTATTATTTCATCTGAAATAAACATGATTTCGATTAGGTCAACGATCTTCCCCAACTTGTCGTGTGTTCTATAAGGGTTGGGAGCAGGTAATGAATAGCACCTGTCTAGGACGGCAGGTTTAGGGTTCTGTTGTAGGAATTTCATCATAAACAGGTATCAGAATATTTTTATGGGCAGTCCGCTATTGGTCTGGATTTAAGGAATTTCTTAGGTATGAAGAATATAAAGTCAAGATTTCTTTGAACCCAAGAAGTTTATTGATGGGGTGCTGCAAAAAAGGTGTTAATTTATGCTTTGAATAATGGCTCGAGTATATGGCTGAGCTTTTATATATGAATATCTCGTTATATCAATAAAATCGAATTATTTGATTGTTCTTCCGAAATATAAACGAATTTCAATGTTACACACCCTCTAAAGGAAATTATTTACTTTATATTCGAATTTGTGAGAGTACCACTGGTAAAATTTTGAAGGAGATTCTTACAGGAAAAATTAATATCTCCTTGAAGAATTTTGTGACAAGAACTAACGCATACTGCTGTTAAGATAGAACTCGGGGTTTATGCAGTTCATTTTATTTATTGTTCAACTATGTATATCGATTCAAGCAGACTCTTAATGTTTGTTACAATCATTCGCATCATCTCAATATTGAATTCTGATATGGTGTAAGAGAATACTCCTACTGGTTAAATTTTTCGTATTACGACCTAATGATAAATGTTATTTGAATTTCAGAAAAAATTATTCAAAATTTTTTCGTATAAAATATATCGTAAATTCCGCCACGGCTCAAGATCAGTGACACTTGCATATGTCCTAACTTTTAATCAGGGAGCCCAGAATGAAATATTCACATGATAACATTTTCTCCCCTTATGAATGTTTTGTAGTTTTGTGTAGTGTAGAATCTGACAACCGAATAAAAAAATGAATAGTGAAGAAAATAGCTTACGTTTGAAGCAATTCTCCCCACTGAAAATTTGTTCAAAAATATTCATGATGTCTTCTTTATGCCTTCGAATTTAATATAGAGCTCTTCAAATATTCGGTCAACTATCCCACATATTTATGCAATTGAATAATCTCCATAAATACTGCTTTTATCAAAATTGTCTACATGTGTTTGGTGTCTGAACGAACAAAAAAGGCGTTGAGGGTAATTAAAATCTCCAGTAAAAGTTTCGTTCATGCGGTGCCGTAGGGAATACCACACGTTCAGATTTATACGATGTAAATGAGCGCGTTATTTTTGTCGGTAAATTAGAATTGACAAGAATAGTACAGTCAGTACTCGACAATCGGTAACTCGATTTATAATTAACAAATCGACTCATTTAACCGAAAAAATAAGTTTCGAAGGAGACCATTGCTAATGGTCGAAAATAGACCGATCAACTTGTTATGGGGTGTAATAAAATATTAGGTATGTTATTGAGATATTTGTGGACATTCCCTATTTATTTAATGAATCATCTTTGAAGGATGTAGAGCATCAATGTAATGAATTCGACTTTGTTTTCAATCAGTTAAGTATAATAGAACTTTTCTCTCTTTATCTTTATCTTTATCTTTATCTTTTATCTGCCAGTAAAATACCTCTTGAGATGCCGACGGCCAATATAAAGATCATGAGACTATCCTAATAATGAGACACGAATATTTTCGAACGTGCAATGACAAAATGTATTTTTGAATTCACAAGCAAGAATGAATAAAATCAAATTCAGAACTGAAATTAGAAAAAATATACCCAATAAACTGATAGCAAGCCAACAAAATAATTCATGTTTGTATCCCAGAGACGACCGAATTTATCATTTGCACCTGCAGACCGGTTTCGATCCATATCAGATCTCATCAGTACAGTTAGCAAAATGACAAATTCGATGTGAGAAACAGAAAACCTTTGGAACATAAGGCAACGGTGATCAGAGAAAATTCCCCAAATCGCGCCATCTGTCCGTTACAAATCTCAAATATCTGTAGATCATGAATCGCCATCCAAACTCCCCAAGACAAAGACACATGTGTGATCCGCCGTAAACATTACGAGCATATGGTCACACATGGAAATTACGGGTTCAAGCTTCAACCTTATTCGTCTGAATAATTGACTGAAATAATATAATGGCTGTTTATCTGAAATTATCAAATTCAGTAATGAAATTAGAAAAATTATACTAGATAAACTAATAGCAAGCCAACACAACAATTCCTGTATCCCACAGACCACCAAATTTATCATTTGTATCTGCAGACATATGTCTTTGTCTTGGAGAGTTGGGAATGCGATTCCTGATCTACAGATATTTGAGACAGTTGCGTTTGAAACGGACAGGTGGCGTGATTTGAAAAATTTTCTCTGATCACTGTTGCCTTATGTTTTAAAGGTTTTTTGTTTCTCTCATCGAATTTGTCATTTTGCTAACTGTACTGACGAGATCTGATATGGATCTAAACAGGTCTGCAGGTGCAAATGATAAATTTGGTGGTCTCTGGGATACATGAATTGTTTTGTTGGCTTGCTATTAGCTTATCTAGTATAAGTTTTCTAATTTCATTACTGAATTTGATAATTTCAGATAAACAGCCGTTATATTATTTTATGAATTGAATCTTTCAAGTTACAATTAGCTAGGATGAAATCTTTTAATTTGCAATAAAAGATGAATTATATGTTCGGGAAACTAGACGGTATACAAAGTCGAGCTCGTTTGGAGGTCAATTGTGGTAAAAAATCATGATAAACTCATCTCTAAATATCTACGAAGATCTTTTATCCTCCCCGAAAAAAGTTCTCTCGATTGTCCCCAAGTTGTGGCAGTACTGCAGGGGAATTTTTATCCCAAACCTCGAATAGGAGGCGTCTTCCAGCTCCGGCTCTACCGATTTTGATGTTTGAACGCCATTCGACGCTTGATTTAATGTTATTGGAAAAAAAAGGAAAAAAATGTCTGTAGGATGCATACTTTTCGAGTTGAAAGCGTAATGCTGAAAAAAATGCGAACATTTCGTGGTTTTCAGCCTCTCTACCCTGAAGCACAACCTAGAAACCGCCGGAAACTCAGATACCCCCTCAGGACCCCCAAAGGGGGTTAAAACGATTTCCAGCTCTCGAGCAATTTTCAGATGCTAGAGCACTACTTTTCCTGGGCTATAAGTACCTAGTATAGATAATTTCAAAATAGAAACACCACTCCACCAACATATTTTATGGCGACCTCTGTAAATTTCAAGGGTGCTTATTTAGGACTTTCTGAATTTTTTATCATATATAAATCCTAAGTTTATATTTTCTGTGTGCATTGAGACTACCCGCCAGAGAAATTTACATGAAAATGTGTATTTTCGGGAGGGGTAAAAAGTATGCGGAAAAATGTTCATAAATAAAGCGAAAAACCGGGCTGCCAGTTCTGGTAAAAGGGAGTTTTCTTCACGCACACGTTGCATGGGTGGAAATTGGATGTTCCGAAGTCCCGAGTATATAAATTAAATGGTTTGTGAAATATCCAGAAGGATTTTCGGATGTTGGCAAAGCTCGGGTTGAATTTTCACGAAGGGAAATCTATGATTCGGGACGCGGAAAACTCTTGGGGCATGTGGAAATTTATCTGACATGAAGTTCACCATATGGGCGTATTAATTCCCATGAAGATTTTTCTGTTCCTCGCGTTGATACGCAAGGGGAAAACATGGGGTAATCTCATTTTCTCGATTTTTCCTCTGAGGGAAATTCTTTCTTGTTTCAGGAGGGAATTCAGTCGTTTTCGATGGAAACGCGTGAAATTCCATTGAATTTATTATGGTCGTAGGAAGCTCTAACGTAAAATTTTAATTTGAACCGATCATTCTGTCCCCATTTTCTTTTATGATATTTTTCTACGTTAGTGTTTGTACCTGGAATATTATTGTTGCATTCAATGCTGATAATATTCAATAACAGGCGCGATAATTCAACATGAAAACACCATTGAGGAAGTTTCGAATACTATTGCCTAATAATGACAATCATTTTATAGGTATTCAAAATTACGAAAAAAGCCCAATAAGTCTTCAGCGAAGTGTTCTCGCAATTCTGAATCGCGGTCCCTGATGTGAAATGGATGTGTATTTGGTCCTATAACATTGTATCGATGTGCGTCTTCTCGCTGGTAATATAAGTTCTAATCATTTCATGTTTGTCCTCATCGTCGAGTTATGCGATAATGATGACGGCTAACAAGCCAGAAACTGGTCTATCTGCTACTCTTGTCGATCGATGATGCCACGTTCCATTCAGTTCACTCCTTAATTTGGATTTCCACCAGTCCATTCATTGATTTATTTTTAACTTAAATGAAGGAATATGACGAAAACCAAATAAACTCTTAGCTGCCCTCAAGACAAGCCAAGTAATCAAACCGAAAAGTTGAGAAGACGAAATTCCATAGACATAGAATATGGTTGAGTATTTCTAGGCATTACCATATCATTTTTCAATTAATTTTCGACTACTACTAAAACAAAGAGAAGCTAGAAGTGTTGAAAACCATTTTGAATTAGATCTATGAGATGTTGGCCACGAGAAGACCTTAGACAACATTATGTAATCAAAATATTATCTAAACCACATTTCTTGATGAGGAGTAACATCTTCTTCAAGCTCCTATGGATTCTGGTAGTAGATGAACAACTGCAAAAACTAACGGAACTGGGCTTCGCATGGATAGGCTCCTCTCATCACGTTGTCATGATATCCCGAGACAAGTTCGAAAACATCTTGTGTGTCCTAACAAAAGAGAGCCTCCGAGTTATTGAACAGTAATGTTTATTAACACAATAAAACTATTCACTCGGAGAAAGAAGCTTCCAACTATTGAACCCCCCCCCCCCACTTGAATGGAGACATCATAAAGCTTTAGTCAGAGGTCAAATTTCTGAAAGTTACTGAAGATAGTAAGCTACTCTGGAATAAGTACTACTATCCCGTTACATTGCAGATCCTCAAATGATAACTCAAAATCACTCTGATAAACCGTTCCAATCAACCTATCTCCAATCATCTCAGTTGCTTTTCCTCTAGATATCGAATCAGGAATAATTCATCAGAATGATGACGCTCTTCTATAGACCGTAATCGCTTGATTAAATTAACAGTTAGAATTGTTGAATTTGCGGTATCTTTGGTATTTGTTGAAGCCAATAATCACCATCGATCGCAATGAATTTCGAACGTCGTTATCGTTGAAGAGAATGGAATTGCTTGCCACAGATTCGTGATGAAATTTTGGGTCACTGTCGGATTATGTCTGAGATAGATCACGGAACACGGAATCTGAGTTCAGATTAGCAACATTTTTCAATCTATGGTCGTAATATCAATAATAATAATAATAATACATTTATTTCGAAAATCCTACATACATGAAAAAATATACAAAATATGTGATCAGAACGAAGTCTTGGTCAACGCAAGAGATAATACATATATGTGCACTATCACAGAGTGGAATTGAAATACTCCTGGACCGCATATGGCTCCAGGTAAATCAAGAGCTTGAGAACTTCTTTCTTGAAATCCCTTTAATCATTCATTCTTGTTAACCCCGCTGGAAACTTGGTGAAGAGCTTCATGCAGGAATATTTTGCTCCTTTTTCTGTAAGAGCTTATCTATGCACAGGATACATATAGTAATAATCTCTGATTCTATAAGAGTGACAAGTAGAGTTGGTACGGAAATATTCTCTATTTCCTTCAGAGCTCCAATTTACTTCCAAAGCATTCAAACTGACAATATTAGAAAGTACCGAGTTGCTTTTGCTAGTGTGGAACATTTCACAATTTGCTTCACTCCCATTTAACACTAAGCCTCTCTACTTGGAGCATGGTTATAATTTGAAGGCTGGATGTTTTTTTATATCAATAAATAATTAGCTCCTTAGTTGTTGTGTCTCTCATATCAAATGTGTATTTCGTGTTTTAAACCTATAGATCCGTACTCTATATTAACTATATCTGTTTCACTTGTTTTCACTCATATCGAAATTGAATGTATCTTTATTTTTGTTATTCAAGTTTTCATTTAGTGTTGTGAACAGAAACAGAATAATAAGAATTTTTTTTAATGTAATGATTTATTTGAATGAGGCCCAGATTAATGTAAGAGAACAATCTTATGAGAAACCATTTCAATACAATAACAACACCACTTACAGACAGAGAAATTAGATTCGCCGAGATATTGTAGGTTAGGTATAAGAAGCCGTATTCGTAATGAGAAATGACATGATTATTCTTCGTAATAATATCATAAGTATATTCTGACAGGTAGTTGAAAGCTTATATCTACCCCAGCTCACACTCGTAATAATTAATTGCAATGTTCTCATATCGTTACATGCTAGTGTATGTTTTTTGGGTCATTAATTCTTTCTGGGGGCCTGCAGAGAATTGGTGAAGGATTTCTGTTAGAGCATACATAATTCCTCTCTGATCTACGCAAATTTTTGTTTCAAAGAGAGCCAGCCTTCGGATGCTTCATTTTAGATCACTAAATGTATGAATATTTTTTGTTTTTGTTTTCGTTTTTTTTCAATTTATCCTACTAACATGATATGCAGTGCTGGAGTCTTTTTGATTTTATTTGTTTTCTTGGTATTCTTTTTGGCAGCTTACATATAAACAGTTTCAATGCCGTAAGTCTCCTCTTTTACAGATAATAGTTAATCATTCTCTATTGTTTATTGTGTGCAAATAAAGTTTATCATTATACTTGATCATAGTAAACCGATGATAGGAGTTCAAAAACCAGAAAAATTGATGCACCCCAAGGATCCGTCCTAGAACCTTCGTTATTCAACATAATCGTGACGGATATACTAAACATAACAATAATATATGCAATATTGCCCAGTTCGCAGATGACACTGCTGTTTACTACTCGAATAGAATTAGAAAATCCATAATGAAGCAAGTTCAGATAAACTAATATCGTTCAATGAGCTATTTCAAGAAATAGAAGTTCAAGATGAATACGAAGAAAAATGTTGCCGCTTACTTCGGTGGTTCAAATATAAGCAGAGAAAATGTAGGGACGTCATGATGAAAAACCAAAAGATGGAGCGGAAAGGTAAAACAGAGTGTAACAAACAAATGGAAGAATTCAGAAAGAAGACCAGACTGCTCCTAAATCCTAGCAGATTAAGAAAGGAAGTGAAGTACATTAAACAAACCATAAAGAACAGCTTTAGGTGCCCCATGGTACGCCAGCAATAAATAAATCAGAGAAGAATCGACATAGAAAATTTTCGAGGAAATAATAGAAAATCATTAAACGAAAAAGACTTTTTTGATCGGCCGTATGTGAAATATCCCTTTGCCCCATTGATGAATAACAATCTGATTTATACGCTCCTTTTTGTGCTAGCTCATTACAATATGACAGGGCATGAGACTATTCCTGGCAGCGAAACACACAGAAAAAATTACGAAAAGCACTGCCGTGAAGGCAGGAGCTTTTGAGCGCTCGTACATGCACCTTGTAGGTAGATTCGCATTTTCCAGTTTCAGAAATCAATTGAAGGAATTTTCGACAGCTGTCAAAAAAATTCTGAAACTTTGGCGAAACTCCAGAATTCATGTCAGTGCTTCAGCTGATCAATTTTTTCTCGATAATTCGCTAGAATTTTCTACGGTATCTATGGTCTTGGTGGTGCGATCTGGACAAAATTTTGCAAGTAGTTTGAATACATTATTACTCAGCAAGGTGCAGAATTTCATCCCAATCCGCTCAGTATTCTCGGAACTATCAGCAAAAAAATATTTTGAACGGCCATATTTACTGAACCCCTAGTCTAATTTTGCTCATTGATGAACATGACCGCGATATTCGCGATCCAAACCCACCCTAAGAATTTCAAGTTCCTAGGCCTTTCCTTTCGAAAGTTACAATTTTCTATGGTTTCTATGGTTCTGGTCATGAGATCTGGACGAAATATTGTTTTAATATATCATTCTCGATTAAAATACAAAATTTCATCTCGATCGAATCCGTAGTTTCGAAATTATCGAGAAACCAAAATTTCAAACGACCGTATTTACGGAACCCCTAGTATAATTTTGCTCATAGATGAAACTGATCACGACAATCGAGATCCACACCTATCCTGAAAATTTCAAGTCCCTAGGCCTTTCTGTTCGAAAATTATGATTTTCTATGATTCGAGTCATGTGATCTGAAGAAATGTAGCTTGAATATATCATTCTCCATAAGTATACAAAATTTCGTCACGATCGAATCTGTAGTTTTGAAATTATCAAGAAAACTAAATTTCAAACTACCATATTTACGGAACACCTTGTATAATTTTGCTCATAGATGAACGTAATCACGACATTCCAGATCCACACCTATCCTGAAAATTTCAAGTCCCTAGGGGGTTCCGTTCAAAAGTTACAATTTTCTATGGTTTCTATGGTTCTGGTCATGCGATCTGGACAAAATTTCACATGTAGCTTAAACACCTCATTCTCCGTTTGAGTGCAAAGTTTCATCTC
Source organism: Aphidecta obliterata (assembly GCA_963966015.1). Lineage (NCBI taxonomy): Eukaryota > Metazoa > Arthropoda > Insecta > Coleoptera > Coccinellidae > Aphidecta > Aphidecta obliterata. The sequence goes on along the minus strand of OZ014434.1, from coordinate 17,948,689 downwards.
GATCGAATCTGTAGTTTCGAAGTAATCAGGAGAACAAAATTTTGAACGGCCATATTTACGGAACCCCTGGTGGAATTCTGCCCATTAACGAACTTGACCGAGGCATTTGGGATCTGAACCTACACTGAAAATTTCAAGTCTCTAGGTTTATCCGTTCGAGAGTTATCGTGCTGACGGTCGGACGGCCGGACGGACGGACAGACTCGAATTTTTTGACGGATTCGTCATCAATGAGTCGAACATAGTCGATTGAGACCATTTTCGGCTCAAAATTCGAAAAATACAGACATCGTGACGAAATGATATAGCCCTCGTGTAAGTAGAACGAGCGCTCAAAAATGAAACATTCAATGGTTTTTAAGTTTAATGTTTTTATCCCGACTCTCCTAGGTCTCTCTGAGGTGAACCTGTGACTCTACAAGGATTTGCAGTTGATGTTAACAAATGGTTGAAAATACAGTTTACAATGAATAAAATTTTTGAGATTGAAAAGGTAAAAATTTTCGTTCCGTTGAAGCTTCGGTTGGATCACACAGTTATGAAAACTCATCTAAAATGTCTGTGCCGATATCTTGACTTCTTTGATTGATGTTCAAACGGTGGCGTTGCCTCAGCTTCAGCTTAGGTACAGCAAAAATTATTTCTAGTTTGGGTCCAGAGAAAAGCACAGCAATCACACAGCAAAAAGTTTAACACAACAAATATTGTAGTAAAGGCTCTTCGGCCTCAGCAAAAAGTACAGCAACGAACTTAGGTTCCAACAAAAAGAAGCAGCAATAAATAACTTTCAATCCCAAGGAAAGAGATACGGCAACAATTTTAGTTCCAGGGGAAACAGATACAGTAACAGCTTCCGATTCCAAGGGGACAGACCAGAAAATTCATATGAATCAGAATGATGGCTTTTAACAGACCATCCCTCGGAATCCTACCCATTGATGTCGAACTACTTATTCAAAAATCAAGATCGAAGTGCACCAGAGTAACCGTCGAAAATCTGCACTGAGGATTGGTCAATAAGCCCGAAACCATGTTCTGCAGTTCCGTTCGATGATTTTGATGTTCTCTCGGGTTACCTAGATCGACTCTTTGTCTCACTTGATTGCAGGAACAATTATTCTCTGGAATAATGTTGCGATATTCGAAATCTATGATGAATATGAATCTATGTTTAAATCACCATTATACCACCCTATGCGAATGGTGAAATTATTCGATGGTTTATACTACTCTTCATGGATCAACTACTATTGACATCAAGAAAGAAAATAAAACAATGGTTTGAAAATTTGAAACCCATCTGGTGTTAGTTACTGAAATATGTATCTGTTTTCCAGTTCATCATTCATACTTCTCAGATAGCAAATCATTCATCGTCTATATTCCTCGACACTCCCTTTTCCTTCATAAATATATTTAATTCGTTCAGCTTTGCTTTAAAGAAAGTCGAAACCTAAATTTCTCTTTCCAAACCAGAGTACCAATTCTGGCGAGTGATAGTTGTTGGGAATCAAGGTAAAAATCCAGAACCGTCCTCATTAATGATTATTGTTACACGCGTGTCCTAAAGATTAACTTGATTAATAGCTTCCTCTGCACCGACAACCAATTTTTTCGCCAGCCCTAAGCAGGTTACTGGGTTACATCCAGTTTAATTGGGAGAACTTTGTCTTGATTTCGATGCTGGTCGGATATTTTATATTATAAGAAATGCTGCGAATAGTACGAGGGAACTTAATTGGATATCTTCTGAATTCTTGAGTGTTTGAATCTGCTGAATATATTATTTATTCCTGGTTTTGGGGGTTTCGGATTCTTCCTCGAGAATATGAAGCTTTATTTTGGCGAATGTCTTCATTCCGCTTGTTGATTGGTTCTGTGAGAAAAATTTTCGTGTATTGAAGGCATTCCAGAAATAAAAAATTACGAAAAGCACTGCCGTGAAGGCAGGAGCTTTTGAGCGCTCGTACATACACCTTGTAGTTAGATTCGCATTTTCCAGTTTTAGAAATCAATTTGACAGCTGTCAAAAAAATTCTGAAACTTAGGCGAAACTCCAGACTTCATGTCAGTGCTTCAGCTGATCATTTTTTTTTCTACGGTATCTATGATGCGATCTGGACAAAATTTTGCACGTAGTTTGAATACTTGAATACATTATTCCTCAGCTAGGTGCATAATTTCATTCCAATCCGATCAGTAGTTTCGAAACTATCAGGAAAAAAATATTTTGAACGGCCATATTTACGGAACCCCTAGTCTTATTTTGCTCATTGATGAACGTGACCGCGATATTCGCGATCCAAACCCACCCTGAAAATTTCAAGTTTCTAGGTTGATCCGTTCAAAAGTTACAATTTTCTCTGGTTTCTATGGTTCTGGTCATGCGATCTGGACAAAATATTGCTTCAATATATCATTCTCGATTAAAATACAAAATTTCATCTCGATCGAATCCGTAGTTTCGAATTTTTCGAGAAAACAAAATTTCAAACGACTGTATTTACGGAACCCCTTGTATAATGTTGCTCATAGATGAACGTGATCACGACATTCGAGATCCTCCATTATCCTGAAAATTTCAAGTCCCTAGGCGTTTCCGTTCAAAAGTTACAATTTTCTATGGTTTCTATGGTTCTGGTCATGCGATCTGGACAAAATTTCACATGTACCTTGAACACCTCATTTTCCATTTGAGTGCAAAATTTCATCTCGATCAAATCTGTAGTTTTCAAGTTATCAGGGAAACAAAACTTTGAACGGCCATATTTACGGAACCCCTAGTGGAATTTGGCCCATTAACGAACTTAACCGAGGCATTGGGGAACTGAACCGACACTAAAAATTTCAAGTCTCTAGGCTAGGTTGTTCCGTTCGAGAGTTATCGTGCTTACGGCCGGACGGCCGGACGGACAGAGTCGAATTTTCCGACGGATTCGTCATCAGTGAGTCGAACATAGTCGATTGAGACCATTTTCGGCTCAAAATTCGAAAAATACAGACATCGTGACGAAATGATATAGCCCTCGTGTAAGTAGTACGAGCGCTCAAAAAGGTTAAAGAATATATCAATCATTTGTATATTCGTCAGCAACGAATGCAGACTTTTGTTTGGGTATGTATGATGCCGACAAGGTGGATGTAGTGAAAGGAGTGATTCTAAATTTGCTATGGAAAAGCACGTGCACCGTACCGTGAGAATAGTGGTATGAGAAGCTATGCATATGGCGGTCAACACATACATCCTGATCGACCAACGTTACATTCAGGCCGCTTCTTGATCCACTGTTTCAAGAAGATAATGCACAACCACCTGTAGCAAAAGTAACGTTGGACTACTGTGAACCAAATCGAATCGATTCGTTACTTTGACTACCAATATCTTCTCATATTTCAAGGACGTCTATAATATTGAGGATTGAGAGTTCTCCTTGAATTTAGCGTCACGATCCTTCAACCTTCAGACTGAAATCCTGACCGTCGAAAGGAGTTTCTAGCTTTGCTCATCCAGGCAGTATTATGCAGTAAGAGTTTGGTACGACACAGATTGCCAGGTGGCCCCGAGACACTAGCCGAGGCGGAGGTCCACTTCTGTAAGTCAAAAACCATCTGGAACTTTGGAAAATCGTTCATGCAGCTGATAGGGAGCAACATACCTTCTGAGTTTGGATACCTGCTCATCAAGAACATCAGAGCGGATGTAATCTGTCAAAAAAACTCAAACAGCGTTTAAGTCCATCCCCCACGAGGGGGATGTCGACGTTCTAAGTGAGGGAAGAGGTCGATAAATGGAAATAAATTAGAAAAATTATTACTCGTATAACATACCAGGGCAAAAACAAGATAAAAATCTTATTGTGTAGGTATTTGAAAGAAATAAATCGCAACTCACCCTCAAAGAGCGAATTAACTGACTTGTATATTCAGTGGCCATTCTGCTGTGATATACCACCTATACAAGAGGAGAGAGTTCAACTCTTTGTAGGTTATGCGAATAGGCAAACGAGCGCAACGAACACTTTCTTTGCCAATGCATAGAAAAGATTTGCGCTGTTCAAACCCGCAGAAATCAGACATAAGAGGGTGTGGCGTTTGCCTAGACCATCTACTGTTAAGGATCACTGAATATGTCACTGAAGGATTTCAGAAAAAACAAGCCACAGGATTAGTGTTACTAAATATCGAGAGAGCCTTCGACCGAGTTTGGCACGAAGGAATTGTCTACAAGATGATGATGGCAAGCTACATTACCAAAACCTGCAAGTAAATAAGAAACTACCTCAGGAACAGGAATTTTTATGTCAAAATAGATGACACATTACCTTTCACCTGACAAGTAGAAGCAGGAGTGCCCCAAGGTTCAGTTCTAGGACCTCTACAACATCTATATATACGATATTCCTAAAGAAATCTGCTAGCCCTATATGCAGCCGTAACGGGAATAGCCATCAGACATCCACGACCAGACGTTATATACAGAAGATTGCAAAAAGCCCTAGAAGATTTAGATGAATGGTTTATAATGGAAAATTCAAATGAATAGCGAGAAAAGCCGAGCTATTCTACTACAGAAGCGGAGACCTAAAATAAATTCCAACCTAAGGATAGATGGAGAAGAGATAAAATGTAAAAATGAAGTCATATATTAAGAACTAAAACTAGATAGAAAAACCGTATAAAATATGCAGTGAATAAAATAAACTCAGCAATGAGCTAACTTTACCCGCTGCTGGGAAGAAAGAGCCAAATGAACCAAAGCACGAAATTACGAATGATCAAGTCAATTGCAAGACCTCAACCAACATATGGTTCGGCGGCATGGGGCCATGAAGCCAAAAGCCATATAAAGAAAATTCAAGCCACAAAAAATAAACTGCTAAGAGCAGCAGTGAATTTGAAAAAGCAAGTTAACACTCAAATGATGAGCTGACAAGACTAGTTGACTACAACCCCGCAGAAGATGTGATTAGGATACCCACCTATCTCAAAAGACCCAGGGATCAACTACGTAAAAACAGAAATTGAGTAAACTCAATTTCAAATATCAAGATGAAGAGACTCTCCTATGAAAGGCATAGGTAACACAATAATCACTCGACAAAGATCGTGGAAGAGGTACAAACAAAAAGAGTTAAAAGGTGCTTCACACGAAGTGTCACACTAATCGATCTATCGGAGATAGTTCGTCCATGAGGATTCTCCCTGACTAAAAAAAAGCCATCTGATAGTGAGCATCGTGTAGTGAGTCTCTTCGAAATACTTGTTGTTAGCTGTATATCCAGGATACACTGTGGACTGGATGAAACCACCGGCACCAAACCGTCGGGTTCACCATCTTAGCGAGGGGTTCTCGCAGTATTGAATCGGGCTCCCTGAACGGGACGGATGTGTGTGTTTCGTCTGACAGTTGCTGGTGGACTCATCAGCAGTGCTGATCCAGCAACTGTTGCCCAACAATGAAGGTGGTACCCTCCGCTCGTTGGGCGTACCTTGAGAAGAGAACAGCGTCATACAACGCTGTGTGTCGTATTTCAGGCAGCGCTTTCTTTCGGAACGTGCAGAGAGTCGCCACATCAGTAATATAAGTTGTCGGATGGTGATCTGGTAGGGACTAGGAGCCCCATGGAATGCGCCCTGGTAATTGCCGAGAGTGGTCAATAGGAAAAGGGGGCTCTCTAAAAGTTTTAGTAGTTATTCGACAAAAATTCATGAATATCCTCCAAAGACGAAGAAAACAAGTCATTCTGATAGGTTAGGAGAAGCACAGTTCCAATTTTCGAACTTTTCGCAGATACCCCCGTGAAAGTCTGTCATGCTCTGGTTGAATTCGTGAACGACGTCAACAAATCGCGATAATATGGAAACGTTACGGCTCGACGTGACCACGCCGGATCCCACGGTCCTAGTGCATAATAATTTTAAAAACAACAGTTTTCAAGTGTGCGTCAGCTAGGAACAGAGCAGCGGCTGCTTCCCAAACGCCGCTTCAGCATATCATTTCATGGTTGAGGCCCCGAAACAAAAGAAAACGAGGGCGTCGCCGTCGTACGACGAAATTCGAATACCGTTAAACTCGTTTTTAATGCCGTATTTTATTTTATGTAGCCGGTTGTGTCGTGGCCAGTCACGGTTTTCGCGTTTTTTATTGGCCTGCGACGTTCTATTAACGCCGCATGTGTATGTTTTGTGGGCGCACCGAGTGTAGGTACTTCACCGGGCTCGTTGCGCGACGGTCAAGTTGGCCGTTGTGAATTACCACACGATTCGTATTCGTTTCGTCTCTATTGTCGCTTGTCTTTAAATCATTTTTGCGCTCTTGTTTCTACGAACAAGCAAGTCATCGCTTTGCTCGAATATCTGTAATTTTCGAATTTTGAGCCGATCCAATAGAATTGAAACTTATAACTAAATAAATGTCAAATAATGAGATGAAGGTTTATGTGAAATTTCGGGAGGATCCTGTCAAGATTTTGAAGAAATTCTTCTTGAAAACTTCGGTATTTTGGAAACCATTCGCCATATCCTGATGAAATTTTGTGTTTCCATATGGCACATCGATGAAATGACTTATTTGGACGGCTTTAATATAAATTACAATCAGACAACAACATATCACAAATAACATAATGACAAACATTTCCCTTCACTTAATTATTTCGAATTTTGCTGCAATCTTCACCATGAACTATGCGGCATTATCTTCAGGCAATTGACATTTAACTTAGAAATATAGAAATTGACACTGTCACGAAGGAAATCTTCTTCTTTTATACAGGGTGTCCGGAAAAATGTGGGAAATCTCTCGGATTTAGATAAAACATAAAAAATAAGATAACAAGTTTCCATAATTTTTTTTCCTAGCGGCCCTCCCTACGGAGATACGGCCTCCTAAATGACGCCACTGGAAATTCATTTTACTGGAATAAATTTCAAACTACTTGATATAATTTAATGAAAATTTGATATGATAAACAATAGTAAGGACCTCTTGAAATACTGCCATTAAATTTAAATTAGCTTGTTAAGTTTACCAGGGGCGGACTAGGTTGTACGTTTTAATGCTTACATTTTTCACACCCTGTATGATAAGGAGTTAAAAAAAACAAATTTGGATACCTTGAACATTAAGCTAAAGAAAAGGTACTCCTGTTCATTGTCGATAAATTGAACCGTTTTCGAATAACAAAATAATAAAAGAAGTACCTTTTTTATTTCTCTTAAAAAGAAACATGAATTCTAATTTTTTTTGTCTGCAACAAAGTGTGATACGAAAGTTATTCAGGGAACAAAAAAGTTTTAGTTTATGTTATTGAATCCGACAAAATTTGTTGAATCCACTTATGAAGTTTTCAATTGATTTTTTCTTATTAGCGTATTTAGATTCAATCGTTTGCAAGCTTTAGTGAGTGTACATTTCTAAAAAATTATTTTTGTTGAGGTCCTTTTTAAGGCCAAAACTGCATTGTTAAGAATATTTTTATTTTTGTCGGATTCAATAACGTAAACTAAAACTTTTTTGTTCCTTAAATAACTTTCGTATCACATTTTGTTGCAGACAAAAAAAAATTAGAATTCATGGTTCTTTTTAATACAAATAAAAAAATTACGAAAAGCACTGCCGTGAAGGCAGGAGCATTTGAGCGCTCGTACATGCACCTGGTAAGTAGATTCGCATTTTCCAGTTTTAGAAATCAATTGAAGGAATTTTCGACAGCTGTCAAAAAAATTCTGAAACTTAGGCGAAACTCCAGACTTCATCTCAGTGCTTCTGCTGATCAATTTTGTTTCGATAATTCGCTAGAATTTTCTACGGTAAATATGGTCTTGGTGATGAGATCTGGACAAAATTTTGCACGTAGTTTGAATACATTATTCCTCAGCTAGGTGCATGATTTAATTCCAATCCAATCAGAAGTTTCGAAACTATCAAGAAAAAATATTTTGAACGGCCATATTTACGGAACCCCTAGTCTAATTTTGCTCATTGATGAACGTGACCGTGAAATTCGCGATCCAAACCCACCCTGAAAATTTCAAGTTCCTTGGCCTTTTCCTTCGGAAGTTATAATTTTCTATGGTTTCTATGGTTCTGGTCATGCGATCTGGATAAAATGTTGCTTTAATATATCATTCCCGTTCAAAATACAAAATTTTATCTCGATCGAATCCGTAGTTTCGGAATTATCGAGAAAACAAAACTTCAAACGACCGTATTTACGGAACCCCTTGTATAATTCTGCTCATTGATGAACGTGAACGCCACATTTCAGGTCTACACCTATCCTGAAAATTTCAAGTTCCTAGGCCTTTCCGTTCGGAAGTTATGATTTTCTATGGTTTCTATGGTTCTGGTCATGCGATCTAGAGAAATGTAGCTTGAATATATCATTCTCCATTAGTATACAGAATTTCGTCACGATCGAATCTCTAGTTTGGAAATCATGAAGAAAACTAAATTTCAAACGACCATATTTACGGAACCCCTAGTATAATTTCGCTCATAGATGAAAGTGATCACGACAATTGAGATCCACACTTATCCTGAAAATTTCAAGTCCCTAGGCGTTTCCGTTCAAAAGTTACAATTTTCTATGGTTTCTATGGTTCTGGTGATGCGATCTGAACAAAATTTTGCATGTAGCTTGAAAACCTCATTTTCCATTAGAGTGCAAAATTTCATCTCGATCGAATCTGTAGTTTCAAAGTAATCAGGAAAAAAAATTTCGAGCGGCCATATTCACGGAACCCCTCGGCGAATTTTGCCCAATAACGAACTCGACCGCGGCATTCGAGATTCGAACCTACCGTGAAAATTTCAAGTTTCTAGTTCATTCCGTTCGAGAGTTATCGTGTATACGGCCGGACGGCCGGACGGACGGACGGACAGACTCGAATTTTTCGACGGATTCGTCATCAGTGAGTCGAACATAGTCGATTGAGACCATTTTCGGCTCAAAATTCGAAAAATACAGACATCGTGACGAAATGATATAGCCCTCGTGTAAGTAGTACGAGCGCTCAAAAATTACTTCTCTTATTATTTTGTTTTTCGAAAACGGTTCATTTTATCGACAATAAACTTTAGCTTAATGTTCAAGGTATCCAAATTTGTTTTTTTTAACTCCTTATCATACAGGGTGTTAAAAATGTAAGCATCAAAACGTACAACCTATTCCGCCCCTGGTAAACTAAACGAGCTAATTTAAATTTAAGGGCTGTATTTTAAGAGGTCCTTACTATTGTTTATCATATCAAATTTTCATTGAATTATATCAAGTAGTTTGAAATTTATTCCAGTAAAATGAATTTCCAGTGGCGTCATTTAGGAGGCCGTATCTCCGTAGGGAGAGCCGCTAGGAAAAAAAATTATGGGAACTTGTCACCTTATTTTTTTAAGTTTTATCTGAATCCGAGAGATTTCCCACATTTTCCCGGACACCCTGTATATTCACTACTATTGGCTCTTAGTTAACAATAATAAACCTTTCATAACGAAATTTCCCAATCCAAAATTCAAGTAGACATATTAGGGTGTATTGAATTAGTTTATGTTATACAGAGATGTTGTACATCTCCCCTAACATAAACAGTGTCGTTCATTCTAATGTGTATCATCTCACTTATTCTTTTCGCATAGCTTTTTTTTTCAAACTATAACGTTTGAAAAATTGGGCTCAAAAAATTTGTTACACCATTTTGTACGATTAACGGAATAAACACAAAAAATAGGACCATGTATAAAACATTTCAAATTTCAAAACCATAAAATTGCTTGTTTGTTGAACTTGTGAATTCGACATACTATTATTTATGATATTTATTGTTATAGTCTTAGATAAAGTATAGTGTTCAACTTGCGGTAATGGTCATAACTCACTTGATGAATTACAGCACTCGCCTTCGGCTCGTGCTGTAAACTTTATCTGCTTGAGTTATGACCTACATTACTGCTCGTTAAATAATATACTATTATTCAAACCTCATCTAAGGAAACTTGTGATGTGATTGGACATTATTTCCTCCATTGATTCCAGACTTATTACTGGAATTTATAATCCAATATTATTGAAAATATTGAACCAGAATCACGAATTTGAAAGAAATAATTTCTGAAAAATTCAATTGTATTTTCTTCACTACAAAGGAACAAAAAGAATTGAAAACCCTCATTCTGAATTTGCATCAACCTATAATGCGAGTAATATTAAGTCCACTCCAAATTAAAATCACGAACTTCATCTGAGCTAGTTAATTTAACATCTAACTTCTCTAACCTCCGTTTGGCTTACAATTCTTTCATGAACTCTCCCAACGACCGGCTAGAAATGTTTGTTCGTTTTCTGAAACGCGACTTCATATTATGAATTTCTTCGAGTCCTTCACGCTCTAACGGAGATGAGGATGACGCTTCAGCCTGAGCTTATTGCATACCTGTCTACCTGTACAATAGAACACAACGTTATAAAAACAGGAAGATGTCGATTCCTTTGGCACCCAGGTGAGATTTCAAAAGGTTCGCTCTCGGGAAAGAGCAACCGACAGGTTGGGGAAGGTACGAGGTACGAAATGAACACCTCTAATTGTGGCAGGTGTTATTGTTACGTTTTTAGGGTCTGGTTTCGTTGATCCGAGGGTATCTTGTGGGATGCAGTGGTGAGATTGTGATATTTCATCATTTGAATTCATTTATGTAGTCGAGGATTAGTGGATAGAAAATTTCTCATGGAATGTGTATGTCAGCTCATTTATAAATAATGTGGCTAGATAAAAACGAAACAGCAAGCTTTTTGGGGAGAAGGGATTAACTCTTTGAAATATGCCTATTTGTGTATTGAACTTTCGAGATGAAATCCTTCTTAATTGATTTCAACCAGAAATTTATTATTTCTAATAATGGAAATTAGGAAAAAAATTAACGGCTAACAGCCGGAAAATTGTAAGCCTTTTTTTTTTCTCCAAATGATTCTTGCCCTTTTTTTATGAACAAGCATTTTGCCAAAATGTCCTTAATTTTCGAATTTCGAGCCGAAAATGATTTCAAACGATCAGGTTCTACTCGGAGATAAAAAATTCTTGTTCAAATTCGAAACCATCCGTTTCAATTCGATCGAATCATGTGAGATAACGACATGAAGGTTCATGTGAAATTTAAGAGGTTCGAAGAAAAATTATTTTTCAAAACTTTGTTATCTCCGAAACTATTCGCCATACCTTGCTGAAATGTTGTGTCTACTTTTTTTTGTATTGACACATTGTACCTTGAAAACGAAGCAAGTTAGGACATATGATCATGGAAATGAAAAATATCAATACTGAACGATTGATGGTTTGATCCTGGGTCACTGTTTAGAAAGACATATGTTATTATCAGAAAAACTTTTTTTCATCAGACCAAACTGCTATAACACGGCGACATGTAAGCCACTTCTTTTTTTCTTCACAATTAGTTTTAAGAATATATAACCTGTAGTCTATAACTAGATCAACTCAGTAGAAGATCTACTGTAATTATCTAAATAACAAGAATTTTTCCTTCGCGGCTAATTAGCGGATAGAAAACAGGAAACTTCAAGCCACTTTTTCCTCTATACATAACATTTTGAATAAAGAATAATAATGGCTGTTTAGCTGAATTGATCGAATTCAAGAATGAAAATTGAAAAATTTCACTAGATAAACTAATAAGCAAGCCAACAAGACAATTCATGTATCCCAGATACCAACGAAATTTATCATTTGCAATCGTAGACCGGTTTCGATCCATGTCAGATCTCATCAGTACGACTATGCAATATGATAAACTCGATGAATGAAACAAAAGATCTTAAAACATAAGGTAACGTGGTACTGAGAAAACTTCCCAAATTACGCCTAGTGTCTGTTCCAAAGTCAACTGTCTCAAATATCTGTAGATCATAAAATGTCTTATCGGCTCTCCAAAAACGAAATACACATGTATGACAACGCCGTAAACATTACAAGCATAAATAGTCACACATGGAAATTCAACGGACTCAAGCTGAAGCCTTATTCGTCTGAATAATTGACTAAAGAATAATAATGGCTGTTTATCTGAATTGATCGAATTCAAGAATGAAAATTGAAAAATTTCACTAGATAAACTAATAAGCAAGCCAACAAGACAATTCATGTATCCCAGATACCAACGAAATTTATCATTTGCAATCGTAGACCGGTTTCGATCCATGTCAGATCTCATCAGTACGACTATGCAATATGATAAACTCGACGAATGAAACAAAAGATCTTAAAACATAAGGTAACGTGGTACTGAGAAAACTTCCCAAATTACGCCACCTGTCTGTTCCAAAGTCAACTGTCTCAAATATCTGTAGATCATAAAATGTCTTATCGGCTTTCCAAAAACGAAATACACATGTATGACAACGCCGTAAACATTACAAGCATAAATAGTCACACATGGAAATTCAACGGATTCAAGCTGAAGCCTTATTCGTCTGAATAATTGACTAAAGAATAATAATGGCTGTTTATCTGAATTGATCGAATTCAAGAATGAAACTTGAAAAATTTCACTAGATAAACTAATAAGCAAGCCAACAAGACAATTCATGTATCCCAGATACCAACGAAATTTTTCAATTTTCATTCTAGATTTCGATCAACTCAGATAAACAGCCATTATTATTCTTTAGTCAATTATTCAGACGAATAAGGCTTCAGCTTGAATCCGTTGAATTTCCATGTGTGACTATTAATGCTTGTAATGTTTACGGCGTTGTCATACATGTGTATTTCGTTTTTGGAGAGCCGATAAGACATTTTATGATCTACAGATATTTGAGACAGTTGACTTTGGAATAGACAGGTGGCGTAATTTGGGAAGTTTTCTCAGTACCACGTTACCTTATGTTTTAAGATCTTTTGTTTCATTCGTCGAGTTTATCATATTGCATAGTCGTACTGATGAGATCTGACATGGATCGAAACCGGTCTACGATTGCAAATGATAAATTTCGTTGGTATCTGGGATACATGAATTGTCTTGTTGGCTTGCTTATTAGTTTATCTAGTGAAATTTTTCAATTTTCATTCTTGAATTCGACTTTTTGAATATACAACTTGCTGAATTGATATTTTTCGAGAAGCAAGAATGTCAAATTTCTTTTCATCACGGCCAATTAAGGATTTAATAACGGCAGAATTAGTTCTATTCCGAATCCGATTTGCCTACTTCATTTAAGCCCAATGCTCTGAGATCATTCTTCAACCATCCCAGAGTAGAACACGCTAAATAACCGGAGAGACCGAAAAAATGAATTTTTTATGTGACAAACGACTAGAACAGAGGTCGGATTCGAATGATACACATACATTAAGATATAGAAACCATGAATATGGTAATGGCCATCCACATCCACTTCGGAGACAGGAGGAAATACAAGCCACGCTAGAAGAACGGCACAAAAACCGGTTTTGAAATTTAAACGTCTTGAAACGCCGGTGGAAATGTGACACAAGGACGAAAAAGGAGATCGCAAATGAGCGATAGGTTGAAGAATGTTTACGGATGAAGATAATATTCGAATCGCGGAGGCCGGGAGATCGTTCGTCAACTTGGTATACAATTTTTTAATAATTGAAATATGAATGGGAAAGGAGAATTTGTGCTTTTCCATTTCCCTTCCTGCTGTCGTGATTTATTTCCTCCGTCGTGAAGGATTTCTGTCGAAATGTTTATGAAATATTTCGTGCTACAGAAATGGAAAACAAGTTGAGGGATATTGAAGGAATGTTTGGAGGGCATAATTTCGTGAATGCTCTGTATTTTTGAGAATTGTGATTAATCGAGAATAAAGTACCAAGAACAAAAATAATAGATCTAAAAATTTTTGAAAAACACTGATGTGAAGTAAGGAGGGCTACTTCAAATTCATCGCCAGATTGGTCACCCATGCAAGGATTTCGAAATTATCGAAAATACTGAGCAATACTTAGAAAAAAAATTACGAAAAGCACTGCCGTGAAGGCAGGAGCTTTTGAGCGCTCGTACATGCACCTTGTAGGCAGATTCGCATTTTCCAGTTTTAGAAATCAATTGAAGGAATTTTTGACTGCTGTCAAAAAAATTCTGAAACTTAGGCGAAACTCCAGACTTCATGTCGGTGCTTCAGCTGATCAATTTTTTTCCGATAATTCGCTAGAATTTTCCACGGTATCTATGGTCTTGGTGATGCGATCTGGACAAAATTTTGCACGTAGTTTGAATACATTATACCTGAGCTAGGTGCATAATTTCATTCCAATCCGATCGGTAGTTTCGAAACTATCAGGAAAAACATATTTTGAACGGCCATATTCACGGAACCCCTAGTCTAATTTTGCTCATTGATGAACGTGACCGTGAAATTTGCGATCCAAACCCACCCTGAAAATTTCAAGTTCCTAGGCCTTTGTGTTCAAAAGTTAGAATTTTCTATGGTTTCTATGGTTCTGGTCATGCAATCTGAACAAAATGTTGCTCTAATGTATCATTCTCGATTAAAATACAAAATTTTATCTCGATCGAATCCGCAGTTTCGAATTTATCGAGAAAACAAAATTTCAAACGACCGTATTTACGGAACCCCTTGTATAATGTTGCTCATAGATGAACGTGATCACGACATTCGAGATCCACACCTATCCTGAAAATTTCAAGTCCCTAGGCGTTTCCGTTCAAAAGTTACAATTTTCTATGGTTTCTATGGTTCTGGTCATGCGATCTGGACAAAATTTCACATGTAGCTTGAACACCTCATTTTCCATTTGAGTGCAAAATTTTATCTCGATCAAATCTGTAGTTTTCAAGTAATCAGGAAAACAAAACTTTGAACGGCCATACTTACGGAACCCCTGGTGGAATTCTGCCCATTAACGAACTTAACCGAGGCATTTGGGATCTAAACCTACACTGAAAATTTCAAGTCTCTAGGTTGATCCGTTCGAGAGTTATCGTGCTTACGGACGGCCGGACGGCCGGACGGCCGGACGGACAGACTCGAATTTTCCGACGGATTCGTCATCAGTGAGTCGAACATAGTCGATTGAGACCATTTTCGGCTCAAAATTCGAAAAATACAGACATCGTGACGAAATGATATAGCCCTCGTGTAAGTTGTACGAGCGCTCGAAAAATTACGAAAAGCACTGCCGTGAAGGCAGGAGCTTTTGAGCGCTCGTACATGCGCCTGGTAGGTAGATTCGCATTTTCCAGTTTTAGAAATCAATTGAAGGAATTTTCGACAGCTGTCAAACAAATTCTGAAACTTAGGCGAAACTCCAAACTTTATGTCAGTGCTTCAGCTGATCAATTTTGTTTCGATAATTCGCTAGAATTTTCTACGGTATCTATGGTCCTGGTGATGCGTTCTGGACAAAATTTCGCACGTAGTTTGAATACATTATTCCTCAGCAAGGTGCAAAATTTCATTCCAATCAAATCGGTAGTTTCGAAATTATCAGGAACAGAATATTTTGAACGGCCATATTTACGGAACCCCTAGTCTAATTTGGCTCATTGATGAACGTGACCGTGAAATTCGCGATCCAAACCCACCCTGGAAATTTCAAGTCCCTAGGCCTTTCCGTTCGAAAGTTATGATTTTCTATGGTTTCTATGGTTCTGGTCATGCGATCTAGTGAAATGTAACTCGAATATATCATTCTCCATTAGTATACAGAATTTCGTCGCGACCGAATCTGTAGTTTGGAAATTATCAAGAGAACTAAATTTCAAACGACCATATTTACGGAACCCCTGGTATAATTTTGCTCATAGATGAAAGTGATCACGACAATCGAGATCCACACCTATCCTGAAAATTTCAAGTCCCTAGGCGTTTCCGTTCGAAAGTTACAATTTTCTATGGTTTCTATGGTTCTGGTGATGCGAGCTGAACAAAATTTTGCATGTAGCTTGAACACCTCATCATCCATTAGAGTGCAAAATTTCATCTCGATCGAATCTGTAGTTTCAAAGTAATCAGGAAAACAAAATTTCGAGCGACCATATTCACGGAACTCCTCGGCGAATTTCGCCCAATAACGAACTCAACAGCGGCATTCGAGATTCAAACCTACCCTGAAAATTTCAAGTTTCTAGGACATTCCGTTCGAGAGTTATCGTGTATACGGCCGGCCGGCCGGACGGACGGACGGACGGACGGACGGACGGACAGACTCAAATTTTCCGACGGATTCGTCATCAGTGAGTCGAACATAGTCGTTTGAGACCATATTCGGCTCAAAATTCGAAAAATACAGACATCGTGACGAAATGATATAGCCCTCGTGTAAGTAGTACGAGCGCTCAAAAAAGGGACGTATTTTCATGGTACTCAGCCAGTATCCACCGTACATCGCTACTTTTCATGATATTTTCATCTGCAATAAGAGATCTCAGATTTTTACGAATTTCACGAATTCTTCGACGTATTCTATAACGTATTCTATAAACCAAAACTAGCTAACAGTATGACAAATAATTGAGTCATCTTATTTTTATGAATTTCAATAGACGAAAATTCGGAATTATTATCAAATTTCCAACACAAGCACAAATTTCCCACAAAAATCCACGGATGAAAACTCACTTTTTCGTAACTCATTTTATCGATGCCCTATGTACAAAGGGTTTTCAAAGGTGAGGCTTTCTGAGCCTTAGTCATTATACCAAAAATAGTTTATTCAAAATATTCACCAGGGCCGAGTATCTCGAAATCAAAGTTACCGCGAATTTGAGATATTTCCCGGATCTGACTTGGGTTCGTATTGATATCTGAATGTGTTGATATTACCAGATGCCTGAGATCAGTATATGGGAAATCATCTATGATGCATATGATCTTTGAAGCTTCCCGATCTCAACCCCTGTGATTTTTTTTCTTTGGGCTCATATGAAAACATTAGTGTATAACTACGGTGAGGTGAATGGTATGAAAGAACTGAGCATTGAAAATGCTTGTGACATTATTCCGTGAGCAAACTGATGTGATAGTTGCCTCATGTGAAACGAATGTTACATGCAGCAACTATCACATCATCACTCCGGTCAAGATTTTGTGCACATGAAACCAATGGTTACCAATTCGAACAAAATTTGGATCAATTTTATCGATGAGTTTGTGAACTTCCTAATTTTTTTAGGACAGCTGTCGAATTTTTTTTCAATCATTGATTTCTATAACTGGAAAATGCGAATCTTCCTACAAGGTGGATGAACGAGTGCCCAAAAGCTCCTGACTTCATGACAGTGCTTTTTATAATTTTTCTGAAGAGTGTTCATTATTTAAATCCTCAAATAAATGGGCTGAAATATTGTATACATTACGTGAGTTATGAATCTTTAGTCATTTAACTCACTTGTATAAATAACTATTATTTTTTCGTGAAATACGTCTCCATATTTCCTATAGAGTATTCAATGTTGCATGATTTTCAGTACTCACCTTTTCAGTTTCAATGATGGTAATGCATTCAAGTATTGAAAAATAAGTTTTAAAATGCCATTTTATTATACTTCTCAATGTTGCCCCACCGAAGATTTGGGTCAACATGAATTAAAGATGCCACGAAAATACCAACACACTTAAGATGCAGGCAACGTTAATCGACTTCATTCTCAGATGAAACAACCAGACCCTATCTTTTGTTTCCCATGTCTCTTGAAATGATCAGACTCCGTGTTGTAACCATCTTTAGTAATTTCCAAGCAGTCACGATCTCACGGTGGAAAATTATTATTTAGTTATCCTAACTATTATGGCTGAATGCTGAAGATTATTGCGTGGATGTGTCAGGAGTTCCATCCTCTTCATATGTTGGGGAATTGAAGAAGAACAGGTTCGGAGTTGGGTTTTATAATTTTGGTGAAGATGATTCCTTGAACTGCATTGATTTGATTCATTGATGAATCTTAGTAAAGAATTTCTGTTCGAATTACAAGACGTCCCTTTCTTTACTGTCCTCGTCAAAATAGATATTATATATTGAAGGAAAAATATCTAGCTTCTGCCCTTCATTTCGTGAGTGCATCAAATCTGGTGCCATAGGAATTTCAATCTTTCAGGCTCTCAAAAGCTGGGTTTTCTGATAGGAAGTCCAATGCTTCCCCAACTCAGTTCTATGCAAAAAAATAATGTACACAACTGGAGTCAAGTCTAAGACACTGCATATGAAGATATATTCGTTACCTTTGTCTAATAACTGATATGACAATAATTCCAATAGATAATACGATGTAGGTACTTATATGTGCGATACCTACTCAAATTCCTGCGATTTATTCCGCTGATAATTTAGGAGGCCATTAACAGTCATTTTCATCACCGAACTCCATTATCCGGTGCTATTCTTCGAGATAAACACTTCCTCACCTTGATACATACCTGCATAGCATCAGACATCACAGACCTATTATCTGATCTTCACTTTCGAAATCTATCGAACAAATGAGTACTGTGTTCAATGAAAAGTAACTAGAAGATGAAGAGGAATTCTCTTGGAGTGAAAGTGACTTACTGAGGAATTTCTAATGGTTGATACCATGGGAACTAGCGATAAGTTCATGTCTTCGCTATTGTCAACCGGTACAGGCCATTGTTTTTGACGTTCACATTCGTCGGAGATTGAATCTTGTTTTGATTTTTGGTATTTGTCATTGTTATGTGGCTAATTGGGATGAATGTGATTGTAGAAAACGCATCGTCGAAGACCAACACTGTCTCTATCCCTATGAGCCCGTATATAATCTTTTTTCCAATATCACCATTATCCAGGGAATGTTAACGAACACACAAAGCAATTTTAAATTATATTTCATTTTGCTTCAAGAAGATAACATAGTTTCGGAAATGATTCCATTCATTTTCATGGGTGGGAGGGCAAGAGAGGGGGTTGGGGCCATTGAAAACATCAAGGAAGCATATTTTTTCTTTCAGAAATCCTCAATTGTATTTGGGTTGTATGGTAATTCGTATTTCACGAAGCGTAGGAATAATTACTTGTTTCAAATCATGATAACTCTGCGGCATTCGAAATTCGAACCTACCCTGAGAATTTCAAGTTTCTAGGTCGTTTCGTTCGAGAGTTATCGTGTATACGGACGGCTGGACGGACAGACTCGAATTTTTCGACGGATTCGTCATCAGTGAGTCGAACTTAGTCGTTTGAGACCATTTTCGGCTCAAAATTCGAAAAATACAGACATCGTGACGAAATGATATAGCCCTCGTGTAAGTAGTACGAGCGCTCAAAAACGGCATTTACGGCAAGTGACTTATTTCAAATAACCTCAATTGAATGTCATAAAAAAATTAGAGAAGCACTGCCGTGAAGTCAGGAGCTTTTGAGCGCTCGTTCATCCACCTTGTAGGTAGATT
The DNA here is from genome assembly GCA_963966015.1 of Aphidecta obliterata. Classification (NCBI taxonomy): domain Eukaryota; kingdom Metazoa; phylum Arthropoda; class Insecta; order Coleoptera; family Coccinellidae; genus Aphidecta; species Aphidecta obliterata. The sequence goes on along the minus strand of OZ014434.1, from coordinate 17,929,286 downwards.
CGCATTCTCCAGTTTTAGAAACCAATTGAAAAGATTTTGATAGCTGTCAAACAAAATTTCAAACTAAGGCGGAAAACAAGACTTCACGTCAGAGCTTTAGGTGACCAATTCTTTTTTCGATAATTTGCCAGAATTTTCTACGGTATCTATGTTCTTGGTAATGCGATCTGGACAAAATTGCCAACGTAGTTTGAATACATTATTCTTCATCTATGTGCGAAATTTCATCCCAATCCAATAAGTAGTTACAAAATTATCAGGAAAAGAATAGTTTGAACAGCTATATTAACGGAACCCCTAGTCTAATTTTGCTCATTGCTGAACGTTATCACGAAATTCGCGATCCGAACCTATCCTGGAAATTTGAAGTCCCTAGGTCTTACCTTTCGAAAGTAATTATTTTCTATGGTTCATATGGTTCTGATCATGCGATCTGGACAAAATGTAGCTCGAATATATCATTCTCAATTTAAATACAAAATTTAGTCATGATCAAATCCATAGTTTTGAAATGATAAAAAAAACTGAATTTCAAACGGCCATATTAACGGAACCCCTAGTCTAATTTTGCTCATTGATGAACGTGACAGCAGCATTCGAGATCCACACCTATCCTGAAAATTTCAAGTCCCTAGGCCTTTCCAGTTATAATTTTCTATGGTTTCTATGCTTCAGGTCATGCGAGCTGGACAAAATTTTGCCATCTGTGTGCAAAATTTCACTTTGATCGAATCAGTAGTTTCGAAGTAATCAGAAAAACAAAATTTCGAGCGGCCATATTTACGGAACCCCTGGGCGAATTTTGCTCAATAACGAACTCAACCGCGGTATTCGAGATTCGAATCTACCCTGAAAATTTCAAGTTCCTAGGACATTCCGTTCGAGAGTTATCGTGTATACGGCCGGACGGACGGACGGCCGGACAGACTCGAATTTTCCGACGGATTCGTCATCAGTGAGTCGAACTCTATCGTTTGAGACCATTTTCGGCTCAAAATTCGAAAAATTCAGACATCGTGACGAAATGATATAGTAAGTAGTACGAGCGCTCAAAAGTCACTTATATTTTAGAAAAAGTTAAATAAACATTAGAAAATTGACTTGTACCTATTGTAATAGGAAATATTATTCTTTTTTTTCTTTTGGTCCCCTCAATCTTGGAGTTATTGTCCTTTAGAGTTCCCGAGAGAAGATTGAGATCAAGTTAAAGTTTTGCTATTCCTTTTCGTCGTTTGAGCGTTACTCAGAATTCGTCGATTTGTAGATTTTTGGCGGCATTAAACTCAGAGTTCAGTGATGCTTATCCCATATACAGGGTCTTTCACGAGGAACCTCACCCATATTTATACGGGAAACTACTGAACGTATTTTCATGAAATTCAGCACTTATAAGTATTTCACGATGCTGATGAAATCTAAAATATTTTCAAGGCATGAGCACCTCCGGTTTTTCCGGAAATGACGTCAACTTCCGTTTTTCAAATTAGAACACCATTTTTTTATTGCAGAAATAGATTCCTTAGAAAATTTCAAGTTATTTTGATGTAACATTTTTTCAGTTTTGGTTGGAAAATTCTCTCTGAGCGGGAAAATTCGAAAAAAAAATCGAAAATAGAGCTCCGCTGAAACAAGAATAACTTCGAGGTTTTTGGATGGAAAATTTTCATTTTTGGGATTTTTCAAGATGTAAGATTGATGTATCCACTTTAAAAATCGAAATCGCGATTCATGATACAGGGGGTGAAAAAATCGCTTTCAAAGTTAGGGATGACAAAATCGTGAAAAATCAATTTTTTCAAATTAGAACCCCATTTTTTTATGGCAGATATTGATTCTACGTTAAAAAATAATGTGAGTGTATGCATCACACCCTTGCCCTAAAATGGATATTTTCTGAGTTATTCACAAAAAACTGTTTTTCGTCTTGAATTTTCAGCTATTTCTTTTCCCTTCACGCCAAAAAGATGAAATTTTCAGGAACTGTTATTTGAACCATGCTGTAGATTTTTCACCCCTTCTTGAAACCGACTTCAAGTTACTATTAGGAGAACCATGGCAAACTCTCGCAGTTATAACTAGAGAAGATGCTCAAAGTTTTGACCGTTAATTTGTAGACATTTATTTATACGTCTCAGGAATGCTTCGTGCGTTGCTCTTCTTATTTCATCGGGAGGAAGAGATCTGCAAAAGTGTTTAAAAACCAAATTGAGTTTCAAAACTATGAATCTAAAAATCTAAACAAACCTGAACGCATTTCTGACTCGTTCTATGCAGTCCTCTTTATCAGTCAGGGGAGTTGAGTAGACAATATTTTTTATCCTACCCCAAACATAATAGTCTAAAGGAGTTAAATCGGGAGAACGTGGTGGCCAAAGATGTGGACCATTGTTCGCCAACCATCGATCTTCAAATAGCCTGTAGAGGATATTTGACACATTGAGTGAATTGTGTGGAGGCGCGCCATCTTGTTGATACCATAAGTCATTATGGTTCTGTACTAGCGGCTCAATTATTTGAGTCAATATGTCAGAATATCTATCTCCTAAGGGAGAACATTCTTTAAATAATGCAAACATGTGTAGTGTTCTATCTTACCAGTTAAAGTCTCATCATAAATGTGAACATCGAGAATTGCATTATTTTTGATGGCGCAAAAAACATTGAAACTCCAGGTCTCTTGAAAGTTCCATTGTCTGAAGTGGTGGTTGTTCTCTTCATCCCAATAATGACTGTTATGCCTATTGAAAGAACCATTCTTTCTGAATTTAGATTCATCTGTCCAAATTATACAGTCCAAAAAGTTTTCATTCTCTTGAAATCGAATCATCATAGTTTCGCAAAACTCTGTTCTCCTGACGAAATCAGTTTCCTTCAAATGCTGTACCCTATTGAATTTATATGGGTGCATTTTATGTTTTTTTAATATTCTCCAAACACTCGATTGAGATAATCCCAGATCAATCTCGGCATCTTTGAGAGAATTTTGAGGATTCACACGAAAATATGCAAGAACTGTAATTTCGTTGTTCTTATCTTCTACTACACTTTTTTCTCTGTGTATAGTTTTCTTAACGAAAGATCCGACATTTCTCAAGTTTGTCATGGTTCTGTTAATGGTATCTCTCGTTGGTCTGAGTCGGTCAGGAAACCTCTCAATGAACAGTCGAATTGTTCTATCTACAACTTTATTACATTCTCCATGAAGTAGAATGAGATTTAAATAATCTTCATTGGTAAAATTAGGCATAGTGATCGATTTTATAACTTAATACGAATTATCACCAAATTAATAGTAAACACAAAATGCTACTGAATAAAGAGGAATTTGGCAGATGTAATTAATGATATCTATCATTAAAAAAAAAGAATGTAAAACATGGTAAGTTTTTGCATATGGTTCATAAGGAATTATTTATTTATCACTGGGGAGAAAACCGATGGCCGATTAGTTGAAATAAAGAGGTTTCCGATACAAATTCGAATCCAAATTCGCCATCTATTTAGGAACAACCTGTAACTTTTTTCTCTCGCATATTAGGGTAGTAAAATCTAAAACATGGTTTAAGTAACAGTTCCTGAAAATTTCATCTTTTTGGCGTGAAGGGAAAAGAAATAGCTGAAAATTCAAGACGAAAAACAGTTTTTTGTGAATAACTCAGAAAATATCCATTTTAGGGCAAGGGTGTGATGCATACACTCACATTATTCTTTAACGTAGATTCAATATCTGCCATAAAAAAATGGGGTTCTAATTTGAAAAAATTGATTTTTCACGATTTTGTCATCCCTAACTTTGAAAGCGATTTTTTCACCCCCTGTATCATGAATCGCGATTTCGATTTTTAAAGTGGATACATCAATCTTACATCTTGAAAAATCCCAAAAATGAAAATTTTCCATCCAAAAACCTCGAAGTTATTCTTGTTTCAGCGGAGCTCTGTTTTCGATTTTTTTTTCGAATTTTCCCGCTCAGAGAGAATTTTCCAACCAAAACTGAAAAATGTTACATCAAAATAACTTGAAATTTTCTAAGGAATCTATTTCTGCAATAAAAAAATGGTGTTCTAATTTGAAAAACGGAAGTTGACGTCATTTCCGGAAAAACCGGAGGTGCTCATGCCTTGAAAATATTTTAGATTTCATCAGCATCGTGAAATACTTATAAGTGCTGAATTTCATGAAAATACGTTCAGTAGTTTCCCGTATAAATATGGGTGAGGTTCCTCGTGAAAGACCCTGTATACGTCTCTTCCTCAATTTAAAAAATTTCTGAAGCAAAAGCTATCACGGAATGTTGTTTCATGAGTACTTTTCGTTTTTCTGTAATTTTTGAGCGCTCGATCTACTTACAAGAGGGCTATATAATTTCGTCAAAATGGTCTCAATCTACAAGGTTCGACTCACTGATGACGAATCCGTCGAAAAATTCGAGTCCGTCCGGCCGTATACATGACAACTCTCGAACAGAACAACCTAGAATCTTGAAATTTTCAGGACAGATTCGAACCTCAAATGCTGCGGTTGAGTTCGTTATTGGGCGAAATTCGACCAGGGGTTCCGTAAATATGGCTGTTCGAAAATTTGTTCTCCTGATTACTTGAAACTACTAATTCGATCGAGGTGAAATTTTGCACTCAGATGGAGAATGACGTGTTCGAGCTACACGCAGTATTTTGTCCAGATCGCATCACCAGAACCATGAAAAATAATAACATTCGAACGGAAAGGCCTAGGGATGTTACAGTCACGTATATCAATGAGCAAAATTATACTAGGGGTTCAGTAAATATGGTCGTTTGAAATTTAGTTTTCTTGATAATTTCCAAACTACAGATTCGATCGTGAGGAAATTTTGTTTCTTAATGTAGATTGATATATTCAAGCTACATCTTGTCCAGATCGCATGACCAGAACCATAGAAACCGTAGAAAATTATAACTTTCAAACGGAAAGGCCTAGGGACGTTAAATTTTCAGGATAGGTGTGGATCTCGAATTTCGCGGTCACGTTTATCAATGAGCAAAATTAGATTAGGGGTTCCGTGAATATGGTAGTTTGAGATTTAGTTTTCTTGATCATTTCAAAACTACAGATTCGATCGTGATGAAATTTTGTATTTTAATTTAGAATAATATATTCAAGCTTCATTTTGCCCAGATGACATGACCAGAACCACAGAAACCATAGAAAATTATAAATTTAGAACAGAAAGGCCTAAGGACTCGAAATTTTCAGGATAGGTGTGGATCTCGAATGTCACGGTCACGTAAAGCAATGAGCAAAATCAGACTAGTGGTTCCGTAAATATGGCCGATCGATATTTTTCGTTTAAACTACTGATTGGATTGGAATGAAATTTTGCCCATAGATGAAGAATAATGTATTCAAACTACGTCCGTCCAGATCTCAACACCAAAACCATAGATACCGTAGAAAATTCTAGCGATTTATCGAAAACAAAATTGGTCACTGAGCATTGACGTGAAGTCTGGAGTTCGCCTTAGTTTAAAATTTTTTTTACAGCTGTCAAAAATTACTTCAATTGGTTTCTTAAACTGGAAAATTCGAATCTACCTACAAGCTGCATGAACAAGCGGTCAGAAGCTCCTGACTTCACGGCAGTGCTTTTTATACTTTTTAATTTTTCACTATGGTTAGTTTGAAATTGTTCAACTTTGTATTTCAATTGTCTGATTTTTTTTCTTGTAATTTGTGGATACTGTTTATGGGCTGTAACACTCGTTCGTATTCCTAACTTTCATTTAATAAATAAACATAAAAAAATTCTTCAAAAATGAGGATAGTTTAGATAATTTCAAACAAAAAAATATTAATCCAACAAGATCACTGGATTATACGTATCCCATGCCTAGGCCCTTCATATCTGCGAAAGCTCTTTTATACAGATGTCTTTTAGAAAAAGATCCCAGATTTTAGAAAAGACAAGTGAAAAGCTGGGACAATTATTCAAAAAAGCAGTTCACAAAATGTTGTTGGATTTGGAACATTATGATATCAATAGTTATTTTAATTTCTAACTTGTAGGTCAATTTCAAATTGTTTTTCCTTTATTTCTTGTACAAACATTATTTTGTTTGAATTTAATTGCAGAATAATTACTTGTTATTCCGGAGGCCTCAATTGAATATTAATTAGTTTTCGAAAACATTTGGGCGAACTGAATAGGTAGGTACCTACACCATTTTTTCTTTTATTCAGTTCAAGATTGAATATCATACAATATAATACATGGATGAACCATCCTTCGCTGATGTCTTCTAATATAACAATTCCGGTATAATGTTTCAGAATCTTCTCGGCTCCTTCATTAAAAAACTTTTTTTCCTTCATTCCACCAGCGGATTAAGCCTACGTAGAATCCATCGACATAAAGCTCTATATACGGCAAGCAACAATCTTCCAATGGCAGATCAACCGATATATCCCCCAAATTGGTCTGGACACTGATGAAAATCCCCAGGCGCGCTCTCGTCGCCCAAATTCCACTCCATTTCCGGGACAGCCATTAGGAAAAACAGTGGGAAAGCGAGGAAAATCCCTCCGAATCCCCGAGACTTGTCCCATCTGCACCCTTCGAGTCCAATAGGACGCCCAAAATGGAAAAACAGGGTCGGATACAAACCTGACCTCGACGTACGTCGTCAGCCTTTTTCTCCCAACTTATTGCTTTGAATATTTCAAATTAAATGTGCAGCGATTTAAGACCCACAAAAACAACGTTTTGAAAAATCCCGCTCGTTTCTCTCATATTCAAGCATATATATTATTTCATTCTACATCCAACAAGCAGAAACATGAAAAAATGTCAATGTCAGTAGAAGAATTGTACGATATACATACATATTTGAATTTTCTTAGAAAGTACTGATACATGCGAGAATCTTCTAAAAAACAGATTCGTAATATCGTCCGCACTCCTCAATTCATTGATTCAAACTCGACTTCGAGGGATGATTTCGAATGTTTTATATAAGTAGAAGATTTTTGATGAACTGCTTTTTTTTATTGAGTTCTATCTTCTGTTAACAATGAAGACTCATCTTTGAAAACACCCTGTATATGTCTGATTTTCAGCTGCAATAATTTCTGATGGGGTTAGTCCGAAGTCACGTTCACGGCTCATCATAGCTATCAACAAAAACAGCTTTGTATTATAGCCGTGAAAAACAGCATTCACTCAATGTAATATAATTTTTTTGCTTAGTCCATGGCTTTCCTTCCACCGTGCATTTCAAATTTGAATCGGTATATCCTCAACACTGTGCAAACTAATGAAATCCAATAATTACAATTGATCGCACAAATTCAAATAAAATTGCCCAAAGCGATACCAGGGATAGTTTCGAACACACCAAATCGATTCCGACAAAGGTACTGACGACCAATCTAATTATAAGCCAACGTTTACGTGGACAAGCCATTATTCGATGAATCCCTTTACGTGATTCAGATACAGCATAAATAATTAGAGTGAAGTATGATACTCGTGCAATTACACGTAGTCATCAATTTGTTTCATGCCGTATTATCAACACAGAAATTCAATTAGGTTACCATATTCCAACCCCCCCAACCGAAAATTATACCGTTTGTTCGGAATTGATGTTGATTGCTCTTTATTTACGTTTGTCAATCTAAAAATTGATTCATTAGAGGTTTCCAGCCGTCTATTTCCATACGGAAGGGTTCGTTATGACATGAAGGTTCTCCTTGGTTTGTGCCTTCACTCAACTTCATACCAGATGAGCTGGGTAATGTGAAGCTCCAGGTCCCAATGCTTATTGGGCACCCCTTGTAGTAGGAGGGGTTTTAGGAATCAATTTCACATATGGAAAGTATTTTTTTGTGAACAAAATGTATTTGTCATAGAGTTTGAATAAATCGGAATCAATCGTTGCAAATTGGAACAGTGATGATGTTCAATCAAGACTTGTAACGAATCCATTTATATGTTGATTATGGTCATGAAAAAACTATTGCCCTTATTTGCAGGGTATTTATCAATGTTTGAAAGCTCAATTGTCAATTTAAAAACTGTTTTATCGCGATTTGTTCAATAGAGCCGGTGTTATAGATTGATTTCTTTATAAATATAGGTATAGCTGCTATCGAAGCGCTGAGCTCCAAATCCATCAGTTCAAAGATAATGTGGCAGTGTCTAAGTGAAGTCAACACTAGACAATAATAAAAGGGATTCCTAGAAACTCGGAAGCCAGAGGAAACGTCAATACACGGACCAAAAAATTATAAAAGCACTGCCGGGAAGTCAGGAGCTTTTGAGCGCTCGTACATCCACCTTGTAGGTAGATTCGCATTTTACAGTTTCAGAAATCAATTGAAGGAATTTTCGACAGCTGTCAAAAAATTCTCAAACTTAGGCGAAACTCCAGACTTCATGTCAGTGCTTCAGCTGACCAATTTTTTTTCGATAATTCGCTAGAATTCTCTATGGTATCTATGGTCTTGGAAATGCGATCTGGACAAAATTTCCCACGTAGTTTGAATACATTATTCTTCATCTATTTGCAAAATTTCATTCCAATCCAATCAGTAGTTTCGAAATTATCAGGAAAAAAATATTTTCAACGGCCATATTTACGGAACCCCTAGTCTAATTTTGCTCATTGATGAACGTGACCGCGACATTCGCGATCCAAACCTACCCTAACAATTTCAAGTTCCTAGGCCTTTCCCTTCGGAAGTTATGATTTTCTGTGGTTCTATGGTTCTGGTCATGCGATCTGAACAAATATTGCTATAATATATCATTCTCGATTAAAATACAAAATTTTATCTCGATCGAATCCGTAGTTCCGAAATTATCGAGAAAACAAAATTTCAAACGACCGTATTTACGGAACCCCTAGTATAATTCCGCTCATTGATAAACGTGAACGCGACAACTCAGATCCACACCTATCCTGAAAACTTCAAGTCCCTAGGCCTTTCCGTTCGAATGTTATGATTTTCTATGGTTTCTATGGTTCTGGTCATGCGATCTGGAGAAATGTAGCTTGAATATATCATTCTCCATTAGTATACAAAATTTCGTCACGATCGAATCTGTAGTTTTGAAATAATCAAGAAAACTAAATTTCAAACGACCATATTTACGGAACCCCTAGTATAATTTTGCTCATCGATAAACGTGATCACGACATTCGAGATCCACACCTATCCTGGAAATTTCAAGTCCCTAGGCGTTTCCGTTCAAAATTTACAATTTTCTATGGTTCTGGTCATGCGATCTGGGCAAAATTTCACATGTAGCTTGAAGACCTTAGTTTTCATTTGAGTGCAAAATTTCATCTCTATCAAATCTGTAGTTTCCAAGTAATCAGGAGAACAAAACTTTGAACGGCCATATTTACGGAACCCCTGGTGGAATTTGGCCCATTAAGAAACTTAACCGAGGCATTCAGGAACTGAATCCGCATCAAAAATTTCAAGTCTCTAGGTTGTTCCGTTCGAGAGTAATCGTGCTTACGGCTGTACGGACAGACTCGAACTTTCCGACGGATTCGTCATCAGTGAGTCGAACTCTATCGATTTTCGGCTCAAAATTCGAAAAATACAGACATCGTGTGCACGCCATGATTGTTCAGGATTCAAGGAAGGAAGTAAATCGGATTTAATACAGCAGCAAGCAGATATAATAGATTAGTGGAAAAAAAAATGTGGAGAATGATTTTCTTCAGTACAATAGCTAACTGTCCGATTATTCTTTCGTTGAAAAAAGAAAATGAAGAATCAAGAATGAAAATAACAGCCGTCTTTAGGGGTGAGGCTTTGTTTTGACAGGTGCTAGAACTCATCAAGAGATATCATTTCGATCAAATAAAATATTCAATTTGAAAAAAATGCAAAAAATCTTGAGGATCAATATCTTAATACGCCTCTGAATCGTGTTACCCCCCTGTTGGGAGATCTACCATGATCACGGTACCATATGCATTTCAGCAAGTAAATTAAGTGCTGGATTTTATCGCAAATTTGTATCTTCTCTTTCGACTTTTATTAGGAGATTTTTCCTAAACAGTATGATTCTTAAAGGTCAAATTGAGGAGAGAAAAAATGACTGATTGGTCACATTGGTTCACAAACTCACCAATAAAATTGATCCAAATTGTTCAGAGAAATCGTTCGAAATGGTCACCTTTCGTTTGATGTGCACAAAGTTTTGCCCGGCGTAATAACGAATTATTACATGCAGCAACTATCACATAAGTTTGCTCACGAATAATGTCACAAGCATTTTCAATGCGTTGTTTTAATTCTTCAACACTATTCACCTCAACGTTACTGTAAACGAATGTTTTCAAATAACCCCAAAAGAAGAAATCTCAGGGTTTGAGATCCGGGGAGCGTGCAGTCCAAGAAATCGACCCACCACGTCCTATCCACCTATTTGGAAACATATTATTCAAATAATTTTGCACATTTCGTCGATAGTGGGGAGGTGATTCATCCAGTAACAACCACATTCTCTACCGAATATTGAGACGAACAATTTCTAATAAACCTGGCAAATTGTCCTGGAGAAAATGGAGGAAGTCTTCACCTACCAGTCGTGGTGGTAGAAAAAATGGCCCAATAAGCATACCACACACGAGTCCGAACTAGATATTCACGGAAAATCATTGCTGAAAACCTGTCATTTTGACAGGGTGAGGGTTTTCTGTTGACCATACATGAGTGTTGTGAAAATTGTTAACTCCTCGATCCTTGTGAAAATGGATTCGTCAGTAAACAGAATAGATGTTGTTAAATGCAGTTAGTTGTAAGATAATGACACAAAGCTTCATGAGAGATTTCATGAGAATCGAATTAATAGAAGAAGAAAAAAATTCTTTTTCAAACTGCTGTCACTCGGCAAATATTTGCCATATTCTGCTGGAATTTTGTGTCTACTTATGGGGCATCGATTAAATGAGTCATGTGAAAATGAAGCTTTTTTGTCGTCCTAATTAAAAAAAAATCAAGTTTTTCTGATATATGCAATATTATTCAGTGATTCCATCTTTTGAAATTTATGAGAATAAAAGACATTATTGTCGTACTGACATTGAACACTGAAGGCCGTTTTAGAACACAGAAATGAGCGCTCACCTCACGTTAGTGCTTTTCTCGAACTTTTTACAGTTCGATCGATTTTTCACTCGAAAAAGGAAATTTGGTGGCCATTGAGCAATTCCTGAAAGGGTTTTCAGAGAAGTAAGGAGGTTTGGGAAAGGTGTTTCTTTGAAAATTTACTAGGTGGAGAATACCACCTACAAAATTACCTTATGCTTTGTAAACTTCACTTCGGACTAAAATTTTGCGCTGTTATATACTAAATGTAATTCAATCACAAAAAAGATTCACCAATGTGAATTCCAGACTCGTTGCTGTAATTCAACTTTCATTCTCTTAAATCATAATATGAGGATTTATTCAACAATTTTAATGTTATAAAGTGAAAATTGGTTGAATATTCATCAATTATTACTGAACCAGCGAAAAAGAGTATCCCTCATTTGAATCTATCCCCTCAACCAGAAAGGTTGGTGAAACTTGACCATTCCAAATGTTCATCATCAGACTTATCCAAATACATTACGAATAAATTCCGGGATCTTCAAACGAATATCTTCTTATCCGAAGATTGCTTCAATCATCTCATGGCCGAAGCAATATAACTGCATTAATTTATCTTCTTAATTAAGTTCGATCAGAAGTCTCGAGATACTCGGAGTAATCCAGAGCTGCGTTGACTTCACGCGAAATATTTTGTTCAGTTGGTCTAATGTGGTGGAATAATTTTCATAGACTTTTGCTTCAAGATATCTTTCAAATGGAGGGTCATCCAAGTGCGACGCCTAGATGTCAGAACTGAATAACGTTTAGTCTTGTTTTGATACAGAATACTTGCATTCGACTTCAATTTCGGCCATTCTCCGCCATTCTAATTCGTGGTAGAATGCTTTTGCTAATAAGTATCTTCAAATGAAACAGGAATTAATGAAATAAAAAACCCTCCCGGTCGGGGAGAAACACGTTTTGCATTTTGAATTAAAATATTGAAGGAATTACATAATGTTCCAAAATTAGCAAACAAACATGTTGTAGAGTTGATTCAAGAGACCCATTCGCCGACAGAAGAAAATCTCCTGATTAATTTTTGAAATGGGTGGTCACTTTTAAATCGATTTAATATTTACAAATAATTTATTTTTTTGTTCCTCCCTTTTCTTTTCAGATTTGATTTTCGGGAGGATTTTATCTGTGCTTTTGTATTATACGAAGAAATGTATGGTTTTCCATCTACATATCTCTGCTATTTTTTCAATGAGAAAAAAGAAGAAGGCGAATGAAATTCGATTGTGATTTGTATAACTGCAAAAAAGCATTGTGAAAACCGTTAATTGTACTTCTACGACGTGTCTTGACGAAGTGTACACAGATAATCTTTTAGTATTCTTCTGCATTCTCACTATATGGGGCATTAACTAAGGTTAGTCGAGGTCAGCTTTAATAACCAGCTGTGAAAGTAATAACCGACGAGGCTGTGGGAAGAATAATTGTTTTATTTAGTTCATATTCGTTTGTATAAGACGATGCCGATTTCAGCACCAAGACGAAAAACGTTAATTTACTTGCTTATTTGAACCAACATTGACATTTCGTACTCCTCCAACTATTAGAAGACTTTACTTACCTAAATATAGTGTATGAAAATCGATTTAGTGAAATGATAACTAACCGCAATGACCATGGGTATAATTCTACTTAATCAAACATTTTTAACCTCAAACACGAGGGTCACTAAATCAATTCTGGACGCTGTGTAAACAAAGATATAGTCAACTTTTGTTTTTTCCATTTATAATTTGCTAAGTGCAGTAAAAAGGGCATATTTATTCCGAAATTTTATTGATCATCACAACAAGAACGTCACATTGCAAATGAATTAACTATTAAACTGTACATTTCCAAAATTTTCTTATTGTTAACCTTAAAATAAGTCTATGGTCGTTCAATGGGTTTCGCTAATTGTAGAATCCTTGGTGTAGCCTTGTACTTGAGAGCAGCAGGGGATAGCTTCCAAAACTCTTCTTCAGGGGCCGCTGCGGTCCCCTCCTTCCTTATCTTCACAACGTATAGCTTTTCTATTTGAGGCGTTATCTTATAAGTTAAAGCAGATTTGGGTACACCTCTGAGGGCCTCCAATGGTGGCTCTAAATAATTGAATCTCTTTGGTTGTTGGTACAGCTTAAGAATGATGTCTGTAGCTACGTAACTTCTGGCTGCTTTGCTAACTTCGTTGCTAGTTCTTGGAGGCAGCGTGTCACGTTTAACCGGTTCTGCTAGGTCCATGTATCTGCTCATGTTGTCTAGAGTTTTCCATTTACCCCTACTGGGAGGTGGCTCTTTGAAGACTTTTTTCGATATTGCTAGATTTTCGATTCTTTTGGTTCTTTCTTCTTCTGTTTCTTTGACTTTCTTTCTGCTCGATTTGGCCATGAGAAGTTTGCGTTGTTGCATTTTCTGCAATTTCAGTTCTTTCATCATTTTGTGCTTTCTGTAGAAGAAGTAGATTGAGTTGATTGTTTTTTCCTCCTGTTTTGCCAAGTTCTTAACCTTTTTCTGTTCCAATATGTCTTTGAATGATTTTCTGTTATCATAGATCGTTCTGAGATGGGCGAAAGCCAACTGATTGCATCTTATCAATATTTCTTGGTCGATGACCAAAGTTTTTTGAAACAGTCTAAGTGGTCCGTCGTATGGTGGAACGAATTTGTCCTGAGGCATCTTAGGCTGGGCCAGTTGCGTCTCCCTCCATATTCCTTTGAGTTTGAACCTGTGCTTTCTTTCTATGTTCTCTTTTGTTAATGGAAGGGTTACTTCTTTATTTGCTGCGCTTTTATGTGCGGATTCAGGGACTAGCGATGGTTGTTGCACCATTTTAGGGTGGAGTGAGATTGTGCAATCTGACGTTTTTGAACTAGAAATTTTGAGTGACAGTTTGTTGTTAAGGAATTTTGAACCATTGTGAGATGGAAATTAATTCCTCAATTTGAACGGATTGGAATTATGGTTTTTTATTTCTAGTAAAAAATCTTTGATATCGTTCGAGAAAAATTTTAATCCTCCGAAATTTTCACCTATTATTGCTCTCAATTATTGCAATGAAAAATCCTTGAATTATCCTATTTTAACGAGGTGTTTTGACAATATTTAATCGCGCACCCTGATGGGTACTGATGTTTGTTGATTAAAGACTCATCAGTAAGTCTGATCCAGCAACTGTTGTCGTAGACATTTCCAAATGGGATGTGGTTCTCTCCGCCTGTTGAGTGTACCTCATGACCTTTGTCCAGTGTCCACGAAGAGGAGGAGAAAATATTTGACAAAGAAGGCAGCGCGTGCGCTCTGGAGCGGGGAAATGAACGCAGAGTGTGGTCTGCCAGGACGAGCTGTGAGCGGGCGTCGAGCAGTGAGTCTCTTCGAGACTCTGGTTGCTAGCTGTATATCCAGGAGACGCCGTCAACCAGACTTCTACTAGTTTTCAAGAAGTATTCATCCCTCTAATGGTCAGACTGTGACTACAATCGAATAACAAAGGCTAGTTATTTTGCATACATCTTCGTAATGGGTTCCTTATGAAGTTGAAGTGGTTCTTGGTTTCCCAGAAAGGTATCAAAACCTCTCAAGAAAATCACTAGTTTATATAGAACAATTTTTCTTTTGTTTCATTACATGTAATTCAAAACATGAATATTCGAATAAAGAATCTGTCGTCTGGACGCAAGAGTTTTCTCTGGAACTGTGAGAGTATAAATGTAAAATTATGATTCAACAATCGAAACATTCAGTTTCTTCGATCATGTTCAATAGAACCAAGTCACTGGAAGAAATGTCACTGACAAGAAATATTCATATTCGCAATTTCATATATTTTTTCGATAAATAATTGCCACAATTTGAATCAAATCAGCCCGATATCCGAACTTTCTCCAACCACCAAACTCAACATCATTGAAATCATCACCTCCTATGCTCGCGGACGGTAAAAATGGCTATAACACGAAATTGTTCGAGTTTTGAAAAATCGCACCCACTGTAATTGGATATTGGATAATTACAATTACCCATGTTGGACCTGGAGAAATGATACGAACAGACAGATCAAGAACAAAATACCACTGTACATCGTGTGTATGAAGAAAATTACACGAGTTGGATCATCGTAATTTTAACCTACTAGATAAATTTCATTTGTAGATTAGGAGTTGCGTTCCTGCAGTGATTTTAATGGCCTGTAATTACACCAGTTGTACACCGTGTATTATTAATGTTACGAGCTTTTTTTATAGAGGGAACGGGATATAGGAAACTAGACCTTTTATATTGAATGTTAAAGAAATGCGAGCGAATGTAACAAAAGTATTTCATAATGAATTATAGAATCTCTGAGGGTTTTTGTGTGCATCCAGTTTCGTCTAATTGAAAAATATCGGATTTGTACCAAATGTTTGCGTTAATCCGAATAAAGTTGACAATGCTCTGGAAAACAAGGTTTTTGGTCCATTATTTCCAATAATAGACCTCTGCAATCGTGCGAGGAAAACAGTTTTTAAATCCGCTCTGAAATTTTCCAGTTTACGTTTCGAATTTTTTCTTATCCGATCAACGATAAAAGTAACGCTGCAAACTTCCAAGCTTCATTATTTCTGCATCTCTAGATTCCATAAAATATCCCAATATATGAAAAATAATTCGAAGGGAATATTTATTACCTACGCGATTCGAACTCGCACTGCATTTAAGACACGTTTTATGTTAGGTACGTGTAGTCTATTGCGATACTACCTAGTCCAACTTACTTATGTTGTTAATAAGGAGCAGATATTCGAAAAATTTGAAAAAAATTATTACTAACAAACTATTCGATATACAATTATGATAACTGATTGGTGAGATCATTACTGCAAAAAAATGTCCCCTGAAATGGATGTTCGTAGTTGTGGGAGGTTTATAGCGGGCCCACATAAGCTCCACTGCAAGATGAAGCTGGTAATGTAACAAGCTTCTTGAATATGCAATAATCCATACACTCAGTCATAGTCGATCCTTGTCCTGAACTGTATTGAATAACATCTAATTGAGTTAGTTGAAGGAAATCCAACAAGTAAGAATTTACTTGAAACATCCCTCGAAGCGTACTGATTTACAGAAATTACAGAAGCGAATGACCGTCTTGACCTACTTTTGCGAGGTTAAGTCAATTTTCCTCATATTCCTATTCGAACATTATCGGCCTAGGAATTATTGAAATGTTCTTTCAGAAAATGAATTTCTTTCTGTTCCTGGATGACGCTAACTTATCATCAAGTTGATAGCATTTCTGGTGATACTTGTAAGGTATTGATAGAAAAGTATCATTGGCCATTAATGACACCGTAAAGTCTGTCTGTATCTTCTTGACGACGCCGAATTTTGATGGTTTATTGAAAAAATTCATCACCAAAGCGGTTCATCTATTTTTGAGCGCTCGTTCTACTTACACGAGGGCTATATCATTTCGTCACGATGTCTGTATTTTCGGAATTTTGTGCCGAAAATGGTCTCAATCGACAAGGTTTGACTCACTAATGACGAATCCGTCGAAAAATTCGATTCTGTCCGTCCGGCCGCCCGTATACCCGATAACTCTCGAACGGAACAACCTAGAAACTTGGAATTTTCAGGGTAGGTTCAAATCTCGAATGCCGCGGTTGAGTTTGTTATTGGGCAAAATTCGACCAGGGGTTCCGTAAATATGGCCGTTTGAAATTCAGTTTTCTTAAAAATTTCAAAACACCGGATTAGATCGTGACAAAATATTGTTTTTTAATGGAGAATGATATATTCAAGCTACATTTTTCCTGATCGCGTTCAAATCCCAACGAATTATTGAATAAAATGTCCTCATATTTCTGTTACAGCTGATTCGGCATAATTGACGAAGAGCTGCTGTCATTTTTTGACAGCTGCCGAAAATTTCTTCAATTGGTTTCTGAAACTGAAAAGTGTGAATCTACTTACAAGGTGGATGAACGAGCGCTCAAAAGCTCCTGACTTCACGGCAGTGCTTTTTATAATTTTTTGTTTTACGTCGAGCAGCTGTATTGCTGGATTTCTAAATAACTCATTCATCCATAGCTTATATGTAGACACAACATTTCAGCAGAATATTGAGAATAGTTTCTAAGACAGAAAAAAAGTTATTCTCCTAGTGAACTTTCGTATCGTTGTTTCATCACTAACTGAGTAGGTTCAAAGTTTCATTTCGATCGGATCGGTACCTTTCAAATTATTGTGGAAGAAATATTCAAATGGCTACATCTTCGAACCCTTCGACGGATTTGGCCCATTCCGTACCCTGAAAATCTCAAAACTCAAGCCCTTTCTTTCGAAAGTTCTCGTGTTAACGGAACATTATTAAATTTGGCCATGAATTCTTCATCTCTGATTCCATCTTCAATCGTTCTGGGCTCAAAATTCGATAATTACAGTCATTCAGGCTCGTTCATCCACCTTGTAGGTAGATCCGCATTCTCCAGTTTTGGAAACCAATTGGAAAGATTTTGACAGCTCTCAAAGAAAATTTCAAACTAAGGCGACAATCTAGACTTCAAGTCAGTGCTTTAGGTGACCAATTTTTTTTTCGATAATTCGCTAGAATTTTCTACAGTATTTATGGTCTTGGTCATGCGATCTGGACAAAATTTCCCACGTAGTTTGAATATATTTTTCTTCATCTATGTGCGAAATTTCATTCCAATCCAATGAGTAGTTTCAAAATTATCAGGAAAAAAATAGTTTGAACGGCTATATTTACGGAATCCCTAGTCTAATTTTGCTCATTGATGAACGTAACCCCGAAATTCGCGATCCGAACCCATCCTGAAAATTTCAAGTCTCTAGGCCTTTTCGTTCGAAAGTTATTATTTTCTATGGTTTCTATGGTTCTGATCATGCGATCTGGGAAAAAATGTAGCTCGATTATATCATTCTCAATTTAAATACAAAATTTCGTCACGATCAAATCCATAGTTTTGAAATTATCAAGAAAATTGAATTTCAAACGGCCATATTTACGGAACCCCTAGTCTAATTTTGCTCATTGATGAACGTGACCGCAACATTCGAGATCCACACCTATCCTGAAAATTTCAAGTCCCTAGGCCTTTCCATTACAAAGTTATAATTTTCTATGGTTTCTATGGTTCTGGTAATGCGAGCTGGACAAAATTATGCATGTAGCTTGACCACGTCATTCTCCATCTGAGTGCAAAATTTCACTCCGATCGAATTAGTAGCCATATTTACGGAACCCCCAGGCGAATTCTGCTCAATAACGAACTCAACCGCAGCATTTGAGATTCGAACCTACCCTGAAAATTTCAAGTTCCTAAGACATTCCGTTCGAGATTTATCGTGTATACGGTCGGATAACCGGACGGACAGGCTCGAATTATTTGACGGATTTGTCATCAGTGAGTCGAAAAATACAGACATCGTGACGAAATGATATAGCCCTCGTGTAAGTTGTACGAGCGCTCAAAAGTGTTCAGGTACGTTTCAGACCAAGCGCAAAGTGATAGGTTCCGCAGTAAAAGTGTGTAGGTAAGCAAAAATATTACTTATGTTATTCGAAGTGATCCTGTTAAAGATGTTACCTAAGTGCTACTAGGCTGAACTTTCTCAGAATTTTCAAAAAGTGGGAGCCAACTCGACTTATCAGAAAAAATCATCTTCAAACTTCTGCTGCAGCATGCGCTTCTTCGGAATGATACAAAAACAAATCATTAATAAATGTAGCAGAATAACTCCTGAACTGCTCGTGGGTACGTTCGAGCTGCGCAAGTTGACTTCGTTAATACTGGGTAAAATTCGCCAAAGGGTTCCATAGATATAATGTGAATTTGTTTTCCTCAATAATTTGGAAAACACTGATCTGATCGAATCGACACTTTGTAGATAATCGTAGAATTTCTCGAAAATCACTAGAAGATTAAAAAAAATCCCGGTATCTCACTTAACTAATTCCACCAAACTATTCCCATATCATGATGAAATTTTGTGTGTACACATATTGGGTCGATTACACTGGGCGAGTTTACAAGCTGCTAGTGAGCGAATTTAGAAGCTGCTAGTGAGCGAACTTAGAAGCTGCTAGTGAACTCGGCCAGTGTTGTTGTAAACAATCTGCGAGTAAAGTTAAAAGCTGGGCTACTTTACTCGCTGGCGGTTTGGATTGTAGGCTAGTGAAGTAGCCGTGTGTAGTCATAGTTGCTAATGAACTACCTACTCGGTGGTTCCTGCTTTTGAGTGTCCACAAAATGTCGACGGAAATAGTTCTTGTCGGAGTCACTTTTTTAGCTGATGCCACCAAAAAGGAGTTAAAAAATTATAAAAGCACTGCCGTGAAGTCAGGAGCTTTTGAGCGCTCGTACATCCACCTTGTAGGTAGATTCGCGATATCCAGTTTTGGAAATCAATTGAAGGAATTTTCAACAGCTTCTCAAACTTAGGCGAAACTCAGGACTTCATGTCAGTGCTTCAGCTGACCATTTTTTTTTCGATAATTCGCTAGAATTTTCTACGGTATCTATGGTCTTGGTAATGCGATCTGGACAAAATTTCGCACGTAGTTTGAATACATTATTCTTCAGCTAGGTGTAAAATTTCATTCCAATCCAATCAGTAGTTTCGAAATTATCAGGAACAAAATATTTTGAACGGTCATATTTACGGAACCCCTAGTCTAATTCTGCTCATTGATGAACGTGACCGCGACATTCGAGATACAAACCTACCCTAAAAATTTCACGTTCCTAGGCCTTTTCCCTCGAAAGTTATGATTTTCTATGGTTCTGGTCATGCGATCTGGACAAAATGTTGCTTCAATATATCATTCTCGATTAATAAAGTACAAAATTTTATCTCGATCGAATCCGTAGTTTCGAATTTATCGAGAAAACAAAATTTCGAACGACCGTATTTACGGAACCCCTCGTATAATTCTGCTCATTGATGAACGTGAACGCGACATTTCAAATCCACACCTATCCTGAAAATTTCAAGTCCCTAGGTCTTTCCGTTCGAATGTTATGATTTTCTATGGTTTCTATGGTTCTGGTCATGCGATCTGGACAAAATTTCAGATGTAGCTTGAAGACGTCATTCTCCATTTGAGTGCAAAATTTCATCTCTATCAAATCTGTAGTTTCCAAGTAATCAGGAGAACAAAACTTTGAACGGCCATATTTACGGAACCCCTCGAGGAATTTGGCCTATTAACGGACTTAACCGAGGCATTCGGGAACTGAACCCACACTGAAAATTTCAAGTCTCTAGGTTGTTTCGTTCGAGAGTTATCGTGCTTACGGCACATTTTCAGCTCAAAATTATATAGCCCTCGTGTAAGTAGTACGAGCGCTCAAAAAAGAAAAGCAGAAAAGGAACAGGTTTGTGTGGGTGAAACCATGGATAGGCAGACGTGAGATGTATGGTGCATCGAGCAGTTTACTGAAAGAGTTGAAGGACGAAGACGTTTCGGCTCATCCATTCCTCCAATTAACTGTTTTTCATTGAGTTCTTTATAAAGACGTCGAAGATGTTCACTTTTCGATTTTGTGTTGCAATAGTCCTTTTCTTTCATATTCCATAACAAATGGTACTGCTGGTAGACATTGAAATATTCCACAATACTATTCACGCTCCATTTCATTTTAACCGTAATCAGACACTAGGAAATGTCAAAACTGAATCCACAACGTCAAAAACACGTGTTTTTAATCGCGAGCTTGTTGGCTACTGAGCGAGTGGAAAGTTTTGCGTATAATCATCACTATCGCACAAGCCAACTCGTTCGCTTCTAAACTAGCCCACTAGCAACTTGTAAACTCGCTCAATCGGCTCAATGTAATCGACCCTTGAGGCACGGCTTAAATAAGTTATGTAGAAAAAGCTTTCAAGCTCTTCCACGTGAAAAGAAATTTGGGTTTTTCTGATCTGGTGGAGAATAATGACAATAATAACCGTGCTTTATTGCCTTCCAATTGTATATCGACCATGGATCCTTAAGCCTGTATCTTAACAATCTTTGGTACATTTAATTATTGCTTAAGTTTAAAGTAATATATTTTAACTTTTCTTATTTTAAACTTTTGATTCTGCTGGATAATGGAAGTTTTGGATGTTTTCTTTTAGATGTATTCCCCCATTTTCCTGATATTGGGAGATCTCTTCGTCCAACTGCAGTAACCTATTATAGAATGAGTTATTTAGCCTGTTCATTCTTATTTCAATAGGCTTTATTTTGGTATTCAGGTGAAGAAAATCGTTCGGAGGATTATGAAGAGCATTTTTAGGACTCATTCGAGTTATGGCTCTTACTGCTGTCGTCTCTGCTACTGAGAGATTTTTAATTGCTGGAGGCTTGCAGTTTGGAAACAATGGGTGGGCATATTCTAATATGGGTTTTGTATATTATTTATGCACTTTTTGTGCTAATGCCTTGCTTTTTGTAAGATGATTCAGAAAAATATTTGCCTCTTGATATGGTTTTTCTCTTCATAAACTTGGTGTATTGGTTGAAGTTCAATTTATTGTTAATGTTCACGCCGAGGTATTTGATTGCAGAAGCAGATTTTATGATTTTCTCATCTTCAAGGTTGGTGATGAAGGAGAGATTTTGTGGTCGAAAATCATAAACTGCGACTGGATTAATTTTCAATCTCCACTTCCGGAACAAGTTGGAAACCTCATCAAGGAGGTCTTGGAGCTTCTGAATGCAGGTTTCTAATGTTTTGGCATGGGATACCAGAGTTGTCGTCTGCAAACTGCAAAATGTGTGGAAATTCGAGGAGTAGTGAGTAATAATTCATTCACAATGAATATGCGAGTTGAATCTACTCACTTTGAATCAGTTCTTTGAACTCACCACTGTACTGACCCCATTGCCAGAACAAGTGGAAATGAACAGATCACAGGAGTACTGTATAGGCGAGTAGGAGAATAAACGAGATGAGTAGTAGATTGTACCAATATCTACCAGGAGCTCTCGTTTTTGTGTTGATTCAGTGATCAGAGAGTAGAATTCCGAATCCGAATCGTATGGAGACTTTGAGATTTGACGTCGATGGTAATTCCTGAGCACAGAATAGAAAGTACGATTCTTTCGGCTAGGTTAGTCTACTCGGATAGATTCAGTTATTATAATCGCTACATTGTCATCTTATGTCGAATGATCATAGATTAATTATGTGTTACCGCTCAGGCGGATATTATGGGTAACCGCTTTTGTAGACGTCATCGATTTCCTCGATTTTTTTTCATCCCATTTTTCCTTATTCGATAGGAGATATTTGAGGTTTCTGATAAATCAAGAGGTGGGCCGATTTCATCTTCAAATTTGAATATTTCGGAAGCAAATGACTAGAGTTCGAATATTCTTGTTTTTTTCTTATATTCAGAGAAAAAAGTGTTTTAATAAATACTGCGATGTATATATACGACTCTTCGTTTCTATGCGAATTCGATGGATTGCTGTAAGAAAGAGGAATTATAGAAAGGTAGATTTTATCAAAAAAAAACTGTTTTCCACTTTTGTTACCGCCACCCGCTACCCCTAGTGGCACCAACACAAGGGGCACGTTCAAATTCCCCCAACACCTGAAATCAGTGCGCCACTGCATTCCATCGATTAAGGTATCACATACAACCATTACGTCGGAATTCAATTGTCTACACGCTATAGAATAATGAAATAATATCGTTCCCGAGAGATATCCAATCATCCGGGCCTGTCCCGGGCCCTAGCACTTCAAACTTCGATGCGTCCAGAGGAATTAGAGAGCCATTATTGGATTCTGCATCCCCCAGTGAAAGAGAGGCGAGTTGATGAGGTCGCAGGAGCTGATGGAGAATACGAGATGAAATTAGAGATGATTTTCGAACAGTTTTTCTCGTGTATGCAAATTCATAATCGGTATTGGTTGTTGACGACTCGGAAACCATTGGACCGATTTCGATTGCATATATGACCGTTGCATGAGTTTTCGACAGAAAGGATGGTTATTATAACAAATCCTCTTGAAACAGTTCCGAAGAACATTCTTCTTTCATGAGCAGTTTTTTCAGTAGAAATTCCACATCTTCGAGTTTTCAAATAGAATAACCATTTCCTGCTCTGATTCTGCGGCTCACTGATTTCGAGCACCTGGTACACCATAGGATAACTGGAATAAGCAGGACCTCTCGTTCCAGTCGGGTTGATCCAAAACTCCGTTCTGTTTCAGTCCAGGCCATTACGTTAACTGTAACGAGAACATTGTCGGTATTTCAAAGCGTTACGGAGAGAGATAAGTCGTGACATTTCACTGGGCGCGTAATTATTGTCAGTTGACCATATTTTTCGCATGATTTCGCCCAGATTTCATATAGAAATGAATTGTGCGGTGAACTGTGAAAGCATCGATAGTCACTCGTGAAAGTACGCAATTTGTACTCGATATAACGATGGAAATAATGTATCTAAACATCGATGCTTTCATTTCGAAACGGGATCAGATATTTTTATCTTGATTTGAAATTGGTATAGTCACGAAAATAGTTGAATATCGTACAACTATTTCATTTTCAATAGTTTGAGAATTGCTAACCTCACAGATTTGCCGAGAAAATAACCCCAGGACATCTCGAAAAAAATTGGGGAAAAAAAATTTGTCCTCTAAGGGTCACCACAAGTGAACTTTGAATAAGGTTTATAACAGCAGAATATAAACATAGCAGGTTTTTAATATGCAATTGTGTGTTAGTTGTGAAACAGTGTTGGAATCATTCTCAAAATGAATCCATATTTAGGTTAGGTTAGGTTATGTTAAGTTAGGTTATAATAAAACTTCAAATGTACAATTGTTTATAACAAGCTGAGATCGACCTCTGAACAGATGAATCTATACAATATTAGTATTACTTACTTAATTATTTCTCCTAGATCTTCGGGGGTATTTCCTCCAAAAAATGTTGTCTTTCAATACTCAAATATGTCCAGCTCCAAGGGTGTAAAACAACCAGAACCAGTGATTTGCAGATACGGTACAATTTTACAACAATCCAATTCCAGGGAAATGTCTCCCCTCGTGTCTCCCTCTCGGAATAATACCAAGTTGCAAGCCTTAGGGAAGCGGTACTATATTTTACAATCTCAGGGGAAAAAAATCTTCAAATTCAACAGGAAAAAATTCTCAAATCCCAGGGGAAAAACTTCTCTAATCCCAGGGGAAAAACTGAAAATTATTCAGAATTCATTAGAAACAGTTACAGTTTTCCAAGCATTCCTCCAGGAGAAGACAAATTGCAACCTGAAGGAAGCTTCGAAATAATAAAAATACAGAGAAGATGAAAAATATAAGAGATACTCGAAATCAGATACAGCATTAACCTGAAAAACGTGCCCAAGAATTCCTCTTCTCTCTGTGAATTATTTCAGAAAATATCTTAGTGGATAATAGGAAAGACTTACCGTGAAAGAATTTCACGCCGAGACAAATTTGAATGTATATATTATTTAACAATTAAATATCCAATGATTGGAAGTAACAATTTCACTATTCACATTAATGGAAAATCGATGTCATTCAATCAATCTCAAAAAAAGATTCGGACTTCACGCAACCAGATTTGCGCTGTAGATACAGCGATTCAAAATTAGTGGCGTTACAAAAAGAGGGCTGTTAAACCGTTACAATTTATATTTAGGTTGGGTAAGGTTGAATAAGGACACTTCTGGAAATCGAAATTGACAAGTTTATAGCGTTCAGGTGGATAATTCCAAAATGAATACATATGTACCTTTGTCGGGTTAGGTTAACGTTTGGAAAGGAATAAATTTGATTCTTGAATATCAGACTGTAAAAAACACTGGATTTCAATATCATTCAATTTTACTGACTTAAGAACCCCGTTAGATATTTCATTCGATGAACTGAATCCTCCACAGAAACCCTTCACAATTTCAAATGTGAAATATTCTCCTCCCCATTGGTAAATGCAAAATTTCTCAGCGGATTGAGCAATTTCTCCCTTCGATTCACAGAACAGATATATGAATAACTATCGGATGGGCGATCAAAAACGGAAGTGAATCCGACAGCCGCTAACCAAACATCGCATTTCCGATATTTTCAATTTCGATATGCCCGAATGACTGATCGAAATGAACAGAGCTTTTCGCTGTGTATTACACAGCTCTTTCTGAAAGCAATACGCGAATCCAACGAATTTGCGATTCATTTTAATACATACTTGCAATGTTAAAGGGAAAATAGTCATAAACACCAAATATCAACTGGTGTAAAGTAAAAAAAAACAAAAACCTCTGTCCATTTTGCATATTTATACATTTTAATAAAATTTCCTGGTTTCTGAGGATATTTCCCATTTTTGGCAACAGAGCATTTTATGATAATCCTAAACTTTTGTTTCCGTATCATTATAGAAAAATTTATATTGAGCTCTTCATTAAACCTTCCTAGGTTCCAGAAGCAAAAATACTCCATTCCAATGCTGAATCATGGAAATATTCCATTTCCACCGACGTAACTTTTTAATGCGCCCAAGTAACATCAACTATCATCCCGATGACTATGATAAACGGTCGACTAATTGTCGAAGTCCATCTGACGTGGAAAAAAAAACGCAAGAAACACTTTCATAATGGCATATTTATACATAGGTCATAAATCGCATCTGGCTCTAAATAAACTCTTTTGTTTGGATCACTCATTTTGTACATTCCAATAACTATTTGGTATATTCTAAAAATGTTTTTTGTTTCAGGTAATTGAATCTTCTAAACATCATTGAAAGGAAATTCCAGGTATAGTCACACTGATATATTTATGATAGTCATCTTCAGATGAAACATCATAATGATTCAACAAGTGGGTCGTAGTATCTGCTCACTTTTCGGTATGTCATAAACGAATTAAAAGTACAAGATGGTCCACATAATGTTTGCAGGAAGTTGAAAGTCCATATATTATGCCTCAATAAGAAATTGATACTTAGCTATAAGTGTATGTACACATTACGAAAAACAACTGATATCTTTTTTTGGAAATTTCAATTGCTGGTATCTTCGAAACGAAGTTGTTATAGGCGTAAAAACAAAATTTTCTTTCTCAAATAAATTTTTTATTGACTGTCAAAGTCGTTCTAAGAAAAAGTGAACCACCCTGCTCGGATTCCACGTATACTTATAGTATATATTTTTGAGCGCTCGTACAACTTACACGAGGGCTATATCATTTCGTCACGATGTCTGTATTTTTCGAATTTTGAGCCGAAAATAGTCTCAATCCACTATGTTCGACTCACTGATTACGAATCCGTCGGAAAATTCGAGTCTGTCCGTCCGTCCGGCCGTAAGCACGATAACTCTCGAACAGATCAACCTAGAGACTTGAAATTTTCAGTGTAGGTTCAGATCCCAAATGCCTCGGTTGAGTTCGTTAATGGGCCAAATTCGCCTAGGGGTTCCGTAAATATGGCCGTTCAAAGTTTTGTTCCCCTGATTACTTGAAAACTACAGATTTGATTGAGATGAAATTTTGCACTCAAATGGAGAATGAGGTGTTCAAGCTACATGTGAAATGTTGTCCAGATCGCATGACCAGAACCATAGAAACCATAGAAAATTGTAACTTTTGAACGGAAACGCCTAGGGACTTGAAATTTTCAGGATAGGTGTGGATCTCGAATGTCGTTATCACGTTCATCTATGAGCAAAATTATACTAGGGGTTCCGTAAATATGGTCGTTTGAAATTTAGTTTTCTTGATAATTTCAAAACTACAGATTCGATCGTGACGAAATTTTGTATACTAATGGAGAATGATATATTCAAGCTACATTTCTCCAGATCACATGACCAGAACCATAGAAACCAAAGAAAATCATAACTTTCGAACGGAAAGGCCTAGGGACTTGAAATTTTCAGGATAGGTGTGGATCTGAAATGTCGCGTTCACGTTTATCAATGAACAGAATTATACCAGGGGTTCCGTAAATACGGTCGTTTGAAATTTTGGTTTCTGGATAATTTCGAAACTGCGGATTCGATCGAGATGAAATTTTGTATTTTAATCGAGAATGATATATTAAAACAATATTTTGTCCAGATCGCATGACCAGAACCATAGAAACCATAGAAAATTGTAACTTTTGAACGGAAAGGCCTAGGAACTTGAAATTCTCGAGGTGGGTTTGGATCGCAAATATCGCGATCACGTTCATCTATGAACAAAATCAGACTAGGGGTTCCGTAAATATGGCCGTTCAAAATATTTTTTTGCTCATAGTTCCGAAAATACTGGGATGAAATTTTGCACCTAGCTCAGGAATAATGTATTCAAACTACGTGCAAAATTTTGTCCAGACCGCATCACCAAGACCATAGATACCGTAGAAAATTCTAGCGAATTATCGAAACAAAATTGATCAGCTGAAGCACTGACATGAAGTCTGGAGTTTAGCCTAAGTTTCAGAATTTTTTTGACAGCTGTCAAAAATTCCTTCAATTGGTTTCTACAACTGGAAAATGCGAATCTACCTACAAGGTGCATGTACGAGCGCTCAAAAGCTCCTGCCTTCACGGCAGTGCTTTTCGTAATTTTCGTTTTTCACATCAGATGGACAATAACTCGACAATTATCCATAGCCAGTGCGATGATATTTGACGTTTATTTGTGAGTGGCACTGTTAACTCAATATTCAGTTAACAGAGCCACGAGCCACCCCCAATAAAACGGACTAGAAGCGCGTCGAATTTTCTGTATCTCTATTATTGGAATAGATTCCATTAAATTTTTGTGCGAGTGACTCAGCTTACTTTTTATTGGTCTCCAAAACAACCAAAAGTCTAGAACAGACAAAATCGAAGTTTTTCTCGTAGTGAGTACTGACATTTATACGTCTAGCGCAGCGGGGCTTATACATCCAAAATAATAATTCATTAAACTGTGTATATACAGTGTCAACCGCATTCACGAGTTCCTGCAGCAGCGGAGACTCACAACCACCCTCAAAAAGTCCATTTGCATCCGCAAAAAGCGACCAGCCACGACTGGCTAACTGGCCAGGGTGGGTAACAAGGTCCCTTTCTGCAGGTTCGATTGTAATTTATGCACACAGTTCGCGAGTTCTGGCCGCGGGCTGTGTTTTGCGGGGGGCCAGAAAGACGGTCCGGGTTGAACTTGTCCGAAAAAATACGGGGGAAGGTCGTGAACAATGGGGATTGGGGGAGGTAGTGTAGGAAAGCTCAATCTACTAGATGTAATGTTACATGGAATTACATTCCTCAGTGTTTCAGGAGGAAGTGAATGTGTGAATGAAAGATTATTACCCTACATCCTCATTGCAACAGAAATGGGGGAAATACAGGCTCAATGCTGGGGGTAGGGCAATGTTAAGTGAAAACTTCCAAGAGTTTTTTATTCAACCATTTCACATCAAACTAATGAAAACTTTGAACAACGATTGCGGATAATCTGAATTAATTTTATTGAGCTCCGTTATTTGAAATTTTTTTCCATACGGGTGATATATGGACATTCGAAGTTGCCATTCATTTGTAGTAACAAAATTTGAGTCATTTATCACTTCATTTACGGTACACATTCCAAACGAAACCATTTATTCATCGTGAGATGAAGTGAACTCCTCTATTTTTCGAGATTAAAATCTAAGAGGGTTGTTAGGATGTTATTTTTCGATGATTTATTTTATTTATTTATTCATTCGTTAAATTCCAACAGAAAACTCCACATGGGCGTACATACATTTGAAATGATGAGGATACTATAAATATTACAGTTTAATTGAATATACAAGCGGAACAAAATTATGCTGAACCTACAAAAAGGATTTCAGAATCTGATGTGCTGTCCGCTTGAAACTCCCATGTGTTGTTGTAAGTTGCATATAGGAGATTTTTGTTAAAATGGTTGATTTGGGGAGTTACGTTGAAAAAAAATTATAAAAGCACTGCCTTGAAGTCAGGAGCTTTTGAGCGCTCGTACATCCACCTTGTAGGTAGATTCGCAATTTTAGAAACCAATTGAAGGAATTTTCGACAGCTGTCAAAAAAATTCTCAAACTTAGGTGAAACTCCAGACTTCACGTCAGTGCTTCAGGCGACCAATTTTTTCGTTGAAAATTCGCTAGAATTTTCTATGGTATCTATGGTCTTGGTGATGCACGCAGTTTGAATTATTCTTCAGCTAGGTGTAAAATTTCACTTCAATCCAATCGGTAGTTTCGAAATTATCAGGAAAAAAATATTTCGAATAGCCATATTTACGGAACCCCTAGTCCAATTTTGCTCATTGATGAACGTGACCGCGACATTCGCGATCCGAACCTACCCTGAAAATTTCAAGTTCTTAGGCGTTTCCCTTCGGAAGTTGTAATTTTCTATGTTTTTTATGGTTCTGGTCATGCGATCTGCTTTATTCTCGATCAGAATACAAAATTTTATCTCCATCGAATCCTTAGTTTCGAAATTATCGAAAGAACAAAATTTCAAACGACCGAATTCAGGGAACCCCTAGTATAATTCTGCTCATTGATAAACGCGAATGCGACATTTCAAATCCACACCTATCCCGAAAATTTCAAGTCCCTAGGCCTTTCCGTTCGAAAGTTATGATTTTCTATGGTTCTGGTCATGTGATCTGGAGAAATGTAGCTTGAATATATCATTTTTCATTAGTATACAAAATTTCGTCACGATCGAATCTGTAGTTTCGAAATTATCAAGAAAACTGAATTTCAAACGACCATATTTTCGGAACTCCTAGTATGATTTCGCTCATAGATCAACGTGATCCCGACATTCGAGATCCACACCTATCCTGGAAATTTCAAGTCCCTAGGCGTTTCCGTTCAAAAGTTACAATTTTCTATGGTTTCTATGGTTCTGGTATGCGATCTAGACAAAATTTTACATGTAGCTTCGTAGCTTGAACACCTCATTCTCCATTTGAGTGCAAAATTTCATCTCGATCGAATCTGTAGTTTCGAAGTAATCAGGAGAACAAAATTTTGAACGGCCACATTTACGGAACCCCTCGTGGAATTTGGCCCATTAACGAACTCAACCAAAGCATTCGGGAACTGAACCCACACTGAAAATTTCAAGTCTCTAGGTTGTTCCGTTCGAGAGTTATCGTGCTTACGGCACACTTTCAGCTCAAAATTCGATAAATACAGACATCGTGACGAAATGATATAGCCCTCGTGTAAGTAGTACGAGCGCTCAAAAAGGTCAGAAAAGCAGTGACGTGAAATCAGGATCCTTTGCGAGCTTGTTTCTGTGTACCGGACAGGGCTTTGATGTTTATTATCAGTAAGACAGGTACCTACGGTCATTTCATTTTTCCATGAACTTCCAAGAATGGAACCATCAAATCATAGTGAATATTACAGAAAAACTCAATTTGCTTTTCACATGTAACAGCAGAAAAGCTGCGTTCCCACAAACTCATTTCATCCATGCCTTATATACAGGGTGTTTTCAAAGATGAGGCTTTTATTTTGACCAGCAATAGAACTCATCAAAGTCAATATACCAAAAATCGTTTATATAAAATATTCACCTGGGCCGAATATTTCGAAATCAAAGTTACCTGAGAATATGAGAAATGCCCAGCCCGGATCTGACCTAGGTTCGTATTGATATTTAAATGTGTTGATATTTTTAGCGGTCAGTATACGGAAAATCATCTACGATGCGTATGATGCCTTAGTTTTCCGATCTCAACCCCTGTGATTTCTTCCATTGGGGTCATTATAAAACATTAGTGTATAAATGTCAACGCATTGAAAATGCTTGTGACACTATTCCAGCAAATTGACAACCATTTCGAACAATTTCGGTAAACAATTTTGATCAATTTTATCGGTGAGTTTGTGAACTCCCTAATTTTGTTGATGTTGAGGTTGACAGAGAATATGAATTTGCGATAAATTGCGATAAATGCCGAGAAAAGATCGCACGTTCATGGCTCCTAACAGAGAAATACCACGATCCAGAGTCATATTCAGATATTGATGCCCAAGATTTTTTGCACGTTTTTCAAATTGAATATTTTGTATGATCAACTTTGGTGAAATGATCTCTTTTGATGTTTAATAGCACCTGTCCAGAAAGAGCCTCACCTTAAAAATTTACGAAAAGCACTGCCGTGAAGTCAGGAGCTTTTGAGCGCTCGTACATCCATCTTGTAGGTAGATTCGCATTTTCCAGTTTTAGAAATCAATTGAAGAAATTTTCGACAGCTGTCAAAAAAATTCTCAAACATAGACGAAACTCCAGACTTTGTCTGTACTTCACCTGACCAATTTTTTTTTCGATAATTCGCTATAATTTTCTACGATATCTATGGTCTTGGTGATGCGATCTGGCCAAAATTTCGCACGTAGTTGGAATACATTATGCCTCAACTAGGTGCAAAATTTCATTCCAATCAAATCGGAAGTTTCGAAATTATCAGGAACAGAATATTATGAACGGCCATATTTACGGAACCCCTAGTTTAATATTGCTCATTGATGAACGTGACCGTGAAATTCGCGATCCAAACCCACCCTGAAAATTTCAAGTTCCTAGGCCTTTCCCTTCGAAAGTTATGATTTTCTATGGTTTATATGGTTCTGGTGATGCGATCTGAACAAAATTTTGCTTTAATATATCATTCTCGTTTAAAATACAAAATTTGATCTCGATCGAATCCGTAGTTTCGAAATTATCGAGAAAACAAAATTTCAAAGGACCGTTTTTACGGAACCCCTAGTATAATTTTGTCCCTAGGCCTTTCCGTTCGAAAGTTATGATTTTCTATGGTTTCTATGGTTCTGGTCATGCGATCTAGAGAAATGTAGCTGGAAAATATCATTCTCCATTAGTATACAAAATTTCGTCACGATCGAATCTGTAGTTTGGAAATTATCAAGAAAACTAAATTTCAAACGACCATATTTACGGAACCCCTAGTATAATTTTGCTCATAGATGAACGTCATCACGACATTCCAGAACCTCACCTATTCTGAAAATTTCAAGTCCCTAGGCGTTTCCGTTCAAAAGTTACAATTTTCTATGATTGTGGTAATGCGATCTGGACAAAATTTCACATGTAGCTTGAACACCTCATTCTCCATTCGAGTGCAAAGTTTAATCCCGATCGAATCTGTAGTTTCAAAGTAATCAGGAAAACAAAATTTCGAGCGGCCATATTTACGGAACCCCTGGTGGAATTTTGCCCAATAACGAACTTAACCGCGGCATTCGAGATTCAAACCTACCCTGAAAATTTCAAGTTTCTAGGACATTCCGTTCGAGAGTTATCATGTATACGGACGGCCGGCCGGACGGACAGACTCGAATTTTTCGACGGATTCGTCATCAGTGAGTCGAACATAGTCGTTTGAGACCATTTTCGGCTCAAAATTCGAAAAATACAGAAAATTCGAGTCTGTCCGTCCGTCCGTAAGCACGATAACACTCGAACGGATCGACCTAGAGACTTGAAATTTTCAGTGTGAGTTCAGTTCCCGAATGCCTCGGTTGAGTTCGTTAATGGGCCAAATTCCACCAGGTGTTCCGTAAATATGGCCGTTCAAAATTTTGTTCTCCTGATTACTTCGAAACAACAAATTCGATCGAGATGAAACTTTGCACTCGAATGGAGAATGAGGTGTTCAAGCTACATGTGAAATTTTGTCCAGATCGCATTACCAGAACCATAGAAAATTGTATTTTTTGAACGGAAACGCCTAGGGACTTGAAATTTCCAGAATAGGTGAGGTTCTGGAATGTCGTGATGACGTTCATCTATAAGCAAAATTATACTAGGGGTTCCGTAAATATGGTCGTTTGAAATTTAGTTTTCTTGATAATTTCAAAACTACAGATTCGATCGTGACGAAATTTTGTATACTAATGGAGAATGATATATTCAAGCTACATTTCTCCAGATCACATGACCAGAACCATAGAAACCAAAAAAAAATTATAACTTTCGAACGGAAAAGCCTAGGGACTTGAAATTTTTAGGATAGGTGAGGATCTGAAATTTCGCGTTCACGTTCATCAATGAGCAGAATTATACTAGGGGTTCCGTAAATATGGTCGTTTGAAAGTTTGTTTTCTCGATAACTTCGAAACTACTGATCGGATTGGAATGATTGCAACTAGCTGAGGAATAATGTATTCAAACTACGTGCAAAATTTTGTCCAGATCGCATCACCAAGACCAAGACCGTAGAAAATTCTAGCGAATTATCGAAAATAAATTAGTCAGCTGAAGACATGAAGTCTGGAGTTTCACCTAAGTTTCAGAATTTTTTTGACAGCTGTCAAAAATTCCTTCAATTGATTTCTGAAACTGGAAAATGCGAACCTTGGATGTACGAGCGCTCAAAAAGTCCTGCCTTCACGGCAGTGCTTTTCGTAATTTTTTTCATAGAAACAAGCTTGCGAAAAAACTCACATCTAAAACAATTTGTATTTAATTAGAAATGAAAAAAAACCGTCATAGTCGATAGATGCATCTTTTATACTTCTCCTCGAGATTAAATTGTAGAAATCTTTGATTTCTGAAATCCCAATATTTCCCTCGTTTGGTTCTTCTTTGAGATTATTCTACTCTTCTTTGTGATTAAATGACCTCTCTGGACGAAATTTCTTATAAGAATAATATATTGGCTGTTAATCTGAAAATTAAAATAACATGTAGTGAAACTAAAGATAAATTGTTCTAGATAAACTAATAAGCAAGCCAACAAATCATTTCGTTTAACTCCAGAGAGCATAAAATTCATCATTCGCAACTGTAGACCAGTTTCGACTTACTCAAGTCTCAACAGCACAGCTCAGCGAATGATAGATTTGATGCTCTCTGGGGTTAAACAGAATGGCTTGCTTATTACTTTATCTAGAACAATTTTTCTTTATTTTCACTGCATGTAATTTGAAATTTCTCGAAGTTTATTCACACTACGCAGGGTTAAGAACAAGATGTTTTGTCAGAAATTACCAGGCTCTTTTGGTACAGTTTCTATACTTTCCTATGTGAAGTTTATTCTGTCGAAGCTTAGCGAAGAGACAATGAGTACCTACCTACAATAAGACGTAAAATATCTGGAGGATTAATTTTTGCTTAAATGTTGGACATTCCCAAGTTTTATCGCTTGAAATAAAGAAATCCATGAAAGTTGAATGCACAACGTGATATTATCACGAATGAGAACGTGCACTCTGTCGTTTTCTTCTCATACACGTTCACAGTGACGTCAAAACATTAAAAAGCCCATCGGACTGAAATATTCCTCCTGTGGATATTCATAATTCAGTTCTTGATATACGGAATCTGCGTGATCTCATTTATGTTTCAACGGTTAAGTTTCAGCTAGAGTGGATCCTTTACTTTTTTGTACATTGGTTCTTTAGCTCTTCTGAAATTTATTACAGCTTGTAAAATGACGATGTCAGGATGTCCCTGATGAAACACAGGAGAAATTGCAAGGAAAGGGCCATAATATCAGAGCTGAATACAACGTTGGTGGGATAGTGGCAGGTTTAATTCATGCCTAAATGAGGAAATACTCAATTTGTTCTCTATTCATAAGAACATGAGTTGAATAAATATTATAACTAGGTGGATAGTAATCTTTTGGGAGTGGAATGAGGCCGTATTCTCATCCAGAAATATCGTTCTCTAACTTACTGTAGCTTATCTTCAGTGTAGTTCAAATGGTCAACTCAACATGGTCAAGTTTTTCTCAACACGTCTAATTATCAAGCCGAGGAACTCTACCGCTTGCCTCGATCCAAGTAAAATTTCTTGATGGCTGACAGATGTGAATGTTACCTCTGAACCTTAACCTAAGTAAACAGTCAATCATTTTGATTAAAAGCTTGAATCAATCGATTGAATCAAGAGTGATTGACCGTGTAAAAATCCGATTGAGGGTGATTGAATACTGCCTGTTTCTTCAAGCGGCAATAACGTGCTGCTATTGCTTGATTAAGTACCTCCGGTTCTTCAACTGGCGATTGAGTACTGCTTGTGTCATCTATCGGCGTTGAGAACTGCTCGTTGCTTCAAGCGGCGATTTTGGATTGCTCGTTGCTTCAAGCGGCGATTGGGTACTTCTCGTTTCTGCAACTGGCGATTGAGTACTGCTCGTTACTTCGAGCGGCGATTTAGAATTGCTCGTTGCTTCAAGCGGTGATTTAGCATTGCTCGTTGCTTCAAGCGGCGATTAGGTAGGTACTTCTCATTTCTGCAACTGGCGATTGAGTACTGCTCGTTGCTTCAAGCGGCGATTTAGAATTGCTCGTTGCTTCAAGCGGTGATTTAGCGTTGCTCGTTGCTTCAAGCGGCGATTGGGTACTTCTCGTTTCTGCAACTGGCGATTGAGTACTGCTCGTTACTTCGAGCGGCGATTTAGAATTGCTCGTTGCTTCAAGCGGTGATTTAGCATTGCTCGTTGCTTCAAGCGGCGATTAGGTAGGTACTTCTCATTTCTGCAACTGGCGATTGAGTACTGCTCGTTGCTTCAAGCGGCGATTTAGAATTGCTCGTTGCTTCAAGCGGTGATTTAGCGTTGCTCGTTGCTTCAAGCGGCGATTGGGTACTTCTCGTTTCTGCAACTGGCGATTGAGTACTGCTCGTTACTTCGAGCGGCGATTGAGGTGTCGTTAGGAAAATATTTTATGAAGATAATGCGACCCGAGTCAAAAAGTCAAAAAATCAATCCGCTGTATGAAATGATTTAAGAGAAATATTGATTAGAAGTATATATTATGTGAATAAGTTGAACGAATGAAGTTTGTACATGTGTCTTTGATAAAATTCTTGAGCGTTTTTCTCGATAATCGGGTAGTGTCGGTTATTTTGATGATCGAGTACCTGAGCGATTTTCAATTCGATTGGTCCCAACACCTATTAGGACTCACTTAACCATTATTCGGTTCCGTATTTGCCACACTTCATAATTATTATAAACCTCACAAGCATACGATGAAAATGCCAACAGAAAAACATTCACATTCCGTTCTCGCAGCTTTCACCTTTTACTCACAAAAAAAATTAAACAGTTATTCCAAAGTATAGCACCGCGTGGCAGAGAGATACTTATAGATTATAGCAGAACGTAGGGCAGTCGAAACGTCCAACAATAACATACCTACGGTCTCAAAGAAACCGAAGCTAAGAGCTTTACAACCGGTCATAGATTCTACCTGTTCGGAGATCTACATTTAAGCGTTGCCCCGAGCGAACCGAAGGCTTGAGGAATTTATGACCGAGTTAATCCAGCTCAAGAAGTTTTAGCGATAGGATAAAGATGTGACTAAGCGGCTTACCGCAGGGAAAACAACAGATTAGCACAATTATATTTCCTGGCATATATTTTTCGTGAAATTATAATGATGAACATAAAAAATTGAGAGTCGTACTTTTAAGAGACCTTGTGCTAAATATACCTGATGCAAGGGTTATTAGCGACTTTTTTTGTTCGAAACAGTTTTCGATTTCATTCTGCATGGTATATAATATCGCCGCTGGTTATTTTGACTTTGAGGTCATCAATCGCATAGATCCCTAAGCCCCACAAAGAGAATATTAATGGCTTAGCGCTTTTGTTGGAAACGAATGATATTGAGATGGTTTTTTTCCGAATGAGGTTCTTTATTTCACAATTTTCTTGATACGTCCCCTGATTCTAAAAAAAAAACTCTAATTTCTACTTAACTCATTTTATCCATGCCTTATACAAGGTGACTTTTGAAAGGTCTAAACTTCAAGGGGAGATTATGCGAGTGATTTGCAACAAAAAATGTCATATAACACATTGTCGAAATGTTGACGTTTTTCTTCAATTTAACATTTATTGATTTCACGAAATATTTCAAGTTTTTCCATGAAATGAATTTTACTTCAGTTATTCTTGTAGCCTCATCAAATTTGACCACATTTCAGGAAACGGCATTAAATTTGCTACAATATGAAAATTTCTGTGTTCCAGCAAAATTTTTATTGCGATCGTGGTGAGGAGATGAATATCACGATTCTGAAGTGAACAAAATCAGTCATATTTTTCCAATGGTTTCATCAATGAAAAATCATCAATTATGGACAAGTTTTCTTTTGAGGAAAAAATACCCCATTTAGTGTGATTTCGTATGACATATCAACTTTTTTTGCTGGCTGCTTGTCTTCTGCCCTAATATCATGGCTCACAAGATAACAACGAGAAAGTCGAAATATTCCAAACCTAAATTTGCTCTATTTTGAAGTTCTTCATGATTGAATATTGGAGTAATTCTCATGGAATTCATTAATTTATCCGTCGAATCAAAATAATTCAAACAAATAAACTAAATTTAAATAATACAGATTTTCTGAAAGAATGTGAAGAAAACAGACTACTACTACTAATAACATAATAATTAGTAAAAGTAGTCTGTTTTCTTCACATTTTTTCATAAAATCTGTATTATTGAAATAAGTTTATTCGTTTAATTTTTTTTGATTCGACGGATGAATTGAATATTCAATATTCAACCAAAAAGAACTTCAAAATAGAGCAAATTTAGGTTCGGAATATTTCGACTTTTCCGTTGTTATCTTTTAAGCCATGATATTAGGGCAGAAGACAAGTAGCAAGCACAAAAGTTGATATGTCATGCGAAAGCACAATGAATAGGGTATTTTTTCCTGAAAAAAAAACATGTCAATAATGATCATTTTTCATCGATAAAACCATTGAAAAAAAAATTACGAAAAGCACTGCCGTGAAGGCAGGAGCTTTTGAGCGCTCGTACATGCACCTTGTAGGTAGATTCGCATTTTCCAGTTTAAGAAATCAATTGAAGGGATTTTCGACAGCTGTCAAAAAAATTCTGAAACTTAGGCGAAACTCCAGACTTCATGTCAGTGCTTCAGCTGATCAATTTTGTTTCGATAATTCGCTAGAATTCTCTACGGTATCGTCGGTATCTATGGTCTTGGTGATGCGATCTGGACAAAATTTAGCACGTAGTTTGAATACATTATTCCTCAGCTAGGGCAGAATTTCATTCCAATCAAATCGGTTGTTTTGAAATTATCAGGAACAGAATATTTTGAACGGCCATATTCACGGAACCCCTAGTCTAATTTTGCTCATTGGTGAACGTGACTGTGAAATTTGCGATCCAAACCCACCCTGAAAATTTCAAGTTCCTAGGCCTTTCCGTTCAAAAGTTACAATTTTCTATGGTTTCTATGGTTCTGGCCATGCGATCTGGACAAAATATTGCTTTAATATATCATTCTCGATTAAAATATGAAATTACATCTCGATCGAATCTGTAGTTTCGAAATTATCGAGAAAACAAAATTTCAAACGACCATATTTACGGAACCCCTAGTATAATTCTGCTCATTGATAAACGTGAACGCCACATTTCAGATCTACACATATCCTGAAAATTCCAAGTCCCTAGGCCTTTCCGTTCGAAAGTTATGTTTTTTATGGTTTCTATGGTTCTGGTCATGCGATCTGGAGAAATGTAGCTTGAATATATCATTCTCCATTAGTATACCAAATTTCGTCACGATCGAATCTGTAGTTTGGAAATTATCAAGAAAACTAAATTTCAAACGACCATATTTACGGAACCCCTAGTATAATTTTGCTCATAAATGAAAGTGATCACGACAATTGAGATCCACACCTATCCTGAAAATTTCATGTCCCTAGGCGTTTCCGTTCAAAAGTTACAATTTTCTATGGTTTCTATGGATCTGGTGATGCGAGCTGAACAAAATTTTGCATGTAGCTTGAACACCTCATTTTCCATTAGAGTGCAAAATTTCATCTCGATCGAATCTGTAGTTTCGAAGTAATCAGGAAAACAAAATTTCGAGCGGCCATATTTACGGAACCCCTCGGCGAATTTTGCCTAATAACGAACCTAACCGCGGCATTCGAGATTCGAACCTACCCTGAAAATTTCAAGTTTCTAGGACATTCCGTTCGAGAGTTATCGTGTATACGGCCGGACGGACGGACGTACAGACTCGAATTTTTCGACGGATTCGTCATCAGTAAGTCGGAAATAGTCATTTGAGACCATTTTCGGCTCAAAATTCGAAAAATACAGACATCGTGACGAAATGATATAGCCCTCGTGTAAGTAGTACGAGCGCTCAATATGACTGATTTTGTTCACTTCAGAATGGTGATATTTTTACCTCCTTACCACGCCCGCAATAAGAATTTTTTTGGCTCACAGAAATTTTTATCTTGTGGCAAGTTTAATGCCATTTCCTGACATGTGGTCAAATTTGATGAGGTTACAAGAATAACTAAAGTTTAATTGATTTTATTGAAAAACTCGAAATATTCCGTGAAATCAATAAATGTTAAATTGAAGAAAAACCTTCAACATTTCGACATTTTTTGTTGCGAATCACTTGTATGATCTCCCCTTGAAGTTTGGCTTTTTTAAAAATAGACATCTTATATAGGTATGCGTATACACAAAATTATAGCAGGATATGGCGGATAGTTCCTGACATACAAGTTTTCAAAAATAAATTTTTTTCAATATTGTATTGATACGATTCTTACGAAATTTTTATGAACCTTCGTGTGGTTCTTATAGTTAACTACAGAATTCAGACGTCTATGTATTTTATATCGCGAGTTATCATTTTCACGGATTGCCGGCCGAACGGAAAGAATTGAATTTCACCTTGAATCCATGAGCCCACCCTAATCATTTGAGACCATCCTTTGCTCAAAATTCGAAAATTACGGACATTTGGACATAATGATAATGCTATTTTTCATAGAAACAAGCGCGCAGAAATGTCAATAATTGTTTATGGTTCAACCAAAAAGAGTTTCGAATGGCAATTGTTTTGCCCTTTCCTTGGTGAACATTATACAGCTTATTCATTGCTGCAGAATACCACCAAAATAAACACCTGTCGGCGTTCAAACAAAACCGTTACACGAAGAAATAATTACTCGAATCCTTCACAATAAATACTCCGCATGCAACCGCCCCTATTCCAAATCGACCCCCAAATAATGCGTATATGCTACACCGAAATCCCTCATATTTCAGCATAACACAATATTAGCTTATGACTACACGCGATACCAGACACAACCACATTCATCTTCCAGCATTTGAGGCCGATGCTCGAACTATTTTGTGTTCGGAAATTTATAACTTTCAGCCGAACGGCTAACAATAAAAACAGTTTGGAATGAACGGTGGGATTGATATGGAACGCTGTGATGCAGGTTGATGCAAACCTGGAGAACAAACCGGATGAGATAAGCGGAACGTCATTTTTGTTGATTGCCAGATTCGTTGTGTACGTTGATATTGTTTGGAAAATTGAGTTTTCGATTTTTTTTTTTGCATATGTACGTTCAAGAGTATGAGTGAGGGTATGTAGGTATGGGGTGGTTGATTTTGGATGTTTTATTGCTGGTATGTCTCTTTTACCTGTTCGCAGGCGCCTTTTCAAGAGGTTTTTTCGATTTTATCAGTATTTGATCATGCGCGAATGCTAAGTGGTAAACTGGGACAAATTCGCCGAATCATTTGAAATATAACCGTTTACGAGTATGCATTTATGATACCCGGTTACTTGATTTGAAGGAAACCTCGAAGGGGCGCATATCTAATTAATACCGGACAGCCAGGCTACGCTGAGGTCCATGGAATCACACAGCCAGTGATCTCTGCTGACATGGGAATGCCGTAATATTATAAAGCAACTGGCCAAAGGCAATAGAGTGACTCTATTATGGGCATTGTGGTATTGAAGGAAATTAAAGGGCCGATGAACTTGCGAAAAGAGAATCAACGTTAAAACCTGCTGGACAGGAGCCTTTCCTTGGGCTGGGAAAATACCAACATAAGAGCGGTCCAACAATGGGAGTTGTATAACCGAATAACCCTCTGGAGTAACACTCCTGGATTTGCTCAGGCAAAGAAATTTGTGGTACCTTCACCGATCTATACCAGAAAGCTCCTGAAGCTGCCATGAGCTGAGCTTCGGGTAATGCTGGGACTGTTGACGGGTCACTGTTGGTACAATACCTTTTTTATATGCTTCGAAGGAATTACTTTTTCTTCTGTGGAATAATATATTCTATAAGATTCGCAAACAAACAGGGATGATAATATTCATCATCCATCCCGTAGCATATAACAGCTTTTAGCACCAGGCCATCGTCAATGTGTATTTCAACTATCTGTGATTATCTCGGTAGCATCGCCAGCATGTGATGTTCTTGAATATGGGTTCTTCTGACACGAGCAACCGGAGACTATATACAGGGTCTTTCACGAGGAACCTCACCCATATTTATACGGGAAACTACTGAACGTATTTTCATGAAATTCAGCACTTATAAGTATTTCACGATGCTGATGAAATCTAAATATTTTCAAGGCATGAGCACCTCCGGTTTTTCCGGAAATGACGTCAACTTCCGTTTTTCAAATTAGAACACCATTTTTTTATTGCAGAAATAGATTCCTTAGAAAATTTCAAGTTATTTTGATGTAACATTCTTCAGTTTTGGTTGGAAAATTCTCTCTGAGCGGGAAAATTTGAAAAAAAAATCGAAAATACAGCTCCGCTGAAACAAGAACAACTTCGAGGTTTTTGGATGGAAAATTTTCATTTTTGGGATTTTTCAAGATGTAAGATTGATGTATCAACTTTAAAAATCGAAATCGCGATTCATGATACAGGGGGTGAAAAAATCGCTTTCAAATTTAGGGATGACAAAATCGTGAAAAATCAATTTTTTCAAATTAGAACCCCATTTTTTTATGGCAGATATTGAATCTACGTTAAAAAATAATGTGAGTGTATGCATCACACCCTTGCCCTAAAATGGATATTTTCTGAGTTATTCACAAAAAACTGTTTTTCGTCTTGAATTTTCAGCTATTTCTTTTCCCTTCACGCCAAAAAGATGAAATTTTCAGGAACTGTTATTTGAACCATGCTGTAGATTTTTCACCCCTTCTTGAAACCGACTTCAGCAAACTCTCGCAGTTATAACTAGAGAAGATGCTCAAAGTTTTGACCGTTAATTTCTAGACATTTATTTATACGTCTCAGGAATGCTTCGTGCGTTGCTCTTCTTATTTCATCGGGAGGAAGAGATCTGCAAAAGTGTTTAAAAACCAAATTGAGTTTCAAAACTATGAATCTAAAAATCTAAACAAACCTGAACGCATTTCTGACTCGTTCTATGCAGTCCTCTTTATCAGTCAGGGGAGTTGACTAGACAATATTTTTTATCCTACCCCAAACATAATAGTCTAAAGGAGTTAAATCGGGAGAACGTGGTGGCCAAAGATGTGGACCATTGTTCGCCAACCATCGATCTTCAAATAGCCTGTAGAGGATATTTGACACATTGAGTGAATTGTGTGGAGGCGCGCCATCTTGTTGATACCATAAGTCATTATGGTTCTGTACTAGCGGCTCAATTATTTGAGTCAATATGTCAGAATATCTATCTCCTAAGGGAGAACATTCTTTAAATAATGCAAACATGTGTAGTGTTCTATCTTACCAGTTAAAGTCTCATCATAAATGTGAACATCGAGAATTGCATTATTTTTGATGGCGCAAAAAACATTGAAACTCCAGGTCTCTTGAAAGTTCCATTGTCTGAAGTGGTGGTTGTTCTCTTCATCCCAATAATGACTGTTATGCCTATTGAAAGAACCATTCTTTCTGAATTTAGATTCATCTGTCCAAATTATACAGTCCAAAAAGTTTTCATTCTTTTGAAATCGAATCATCATAGCTTCGCAAAACTCTGTTCTCCTGACGAAATCAGTTTCCTTCAAATGCTGTACCCTATTGAATTTATATGGGTGCATTTTATGTTTTTTTAATATTCTCCAAACACTCGATTGAGATAATCCCAGATCAATCTCGGCATCTTTGAGAGAATTTTGAGGATTCACACGAAAATATGCAAGAACTGTAATTTCGTTGTTCTCATCTTCTACTACACTTTTTTCTCTGTGTATAGTTTTCTTAACGAAAGATCCGACATTTCTCAAGTTTGTCATGGTTCTGTTAATGGTATCTCGCGTTGGTCTGGGTCGGTCAGGAAACCTCTCAATGAACAGTCGAATCGTTCTATCTACAACTTTATTACATTCTCCATGAAGTAGAATGAGATTTAAATAATCTTCATTGGTAAAATTAGGCATAGTGATCGATTTTATAACTTAATACGAATTATCACCAAATTAATAGTAAACACAAAATGCTACTGAATAAAGAGGAATTTGGCAGATGTAATTAATGATATCTATCATTAAAAAAAAAGAATGTAAAACATGGTAAGTTTTTGCATATGGTTCATAAGGAATTATTTATTTATCACTGGAGAGAAAACCGATGGCCGATTAGTTGAAATAAAGAGGTTTCCGATACAAATTCGAATCCAAATTCGCCATCTATTTAGGAACAACCTGTAACTTTTTTCTCTCGCATATTAGGGTAGTAAAATCTAAAACATGGTTTAAGTAACAGTTCCTGAAAATTTCATCTTTTTGGCGTGAAGGGAAAAGAAATAGCTGAAAATTCAAGACGAAAAACAGTTTTTTGTGA
This sequence comes from Aphidecta obliterata, assembly GCA_963966015.1. NCBI lineage: Eukaryota > Metazoa > Arthropoda > Insecta > Coleoptera > Coccinellidae > Aphidecta > Aphidecta obliterata. The sequence continues at coordinate 17,885,503 of OZ014434.1, read as the reverse complement.
ATAACTCAGAAAATATCCATTTTAGGGCGAGGGTGTGATGCATACACTCACATTATTTTTTAACGTAGATTCAATATCTGCCATAAAAAAATGTGGTTCTAATTTGAAAAAATTGATTTTTCAGGATTTTGTCATCCCTAACTTTGAAAGCGATTTTTTCACCCCCTGTATCATGAATCGCGATTTCGATTTTCAAAGTGGATACATCAATCTTACATCTTGAAAAATCCCAAAAATGAAAATTTTCCATCCAAAAACCTCGAAGTTATTCTTGTTTCAGCGGAGCTCTATTTTCGATTTTTTTTTCGAATTTTCCCGCTCAGAGAGAATTTTCCAACCAAAACTGAAAAATGTTACATCAAAATAACTTGAAATTTTCTAAGGAATCTATTTCTGCAATAAAAAAATGGTGTTCTAATTTGAAAAACGGAAGTTGACGTCATTTCCGGAAAAACCGGAGGTGCTCATGCCTTGAAAATATTTTAGATTTCATCAGCATCGTGAAATACTTATAAGTGCTGAATTTCATGAAAATACGTTCAGTAGTTTCCCGTATAAATATGGGTGAGGTTCCTCGTGAAAGACCCTGTATATGAAAGGTGTTAAATTCGGACAGTAGATACAGATACACGCAATCGAGCACATGTGTGATGAAAAGACAATGATCTGCGTGAGTCTGCGCTTAGTTCAAATATACATTCTCATTATTGACGAACATGATGAGATGATTTATCAACATTACATGCTACGCTACAAATATCTATCACTAGCAGACCCGGCTACGCGTTGCTGTGGCTAAAGTATACGTTGAATTATTATTAACCCTAACCTAATCTTAACCTAACCCAACCCTTACCATAACCCTTACCCTTATCCTCAGCCTTGTTTATGAGTCTCAAAAGAATTTTCATATTCGTAGGTAGGTATATGTTATGAGCAATGTGTGAGATGTTCGATATAGAAAAAAAATACCTCAAAAGTTGGATTGAAACCTCCTCCCTCAATTATGTTTGAACCAAATGATGTTATTTGATAATTCTTAATATTCTGCAAAGAATGTTTAGATAGAGGTTCTTGTCCTGAAAGTAACGAATTCAAGGGTTCAGGTGTTGTTGTCAGTTGTTGCAATTTGATTTTTTCATTCAAACAACATAATCCTGGGGGTTCGTTTTGATATCTCAGAGCATTGTAGTATTTCCAAAGGACACCAATAAATTGCTAGCATAATCGACAAGTGTCAAAATTCTCATGAAATATAAGTAATCTATGATTGTTCGTATTGGTCGGAGGAAAAAAGAAAGCCTTTTTTTTTCCGTACGGTTTTTTCGGGAAAATTTCGTTGTATGAGGTTGTCGTGAGAATAATGAACACAACTAAAAAAGAATTATCGCATTTGGTGCAGTAGTTTGAACGTGATGCTTGTAAATACATAAACCATAGATCCTCTTTTATAAATATAGATTTTATCGATCGCAGTGAATAATCCTTCCAGTTTCATTGATTTCGATGTTTAAAATGAAGGGTTTTTCAATAGTCACGCTCGATGTTTGACAACGGCGTATGACGAAATCGATGGTCTCACAAATGCTATCTTTGGCATCCGTATTCATTTAATTATGGGGTGATACAGGAATGAGCAACGCTGCGAAATTGTTAAAAATTATTATCAAAATCAATGTTCCATTCGACAACCATTTCTTGCACTCCTTGCAATTTATGGTGTTGACGATCGTCCTGCATAATCCACAATTCGCCTTTTGATAAACTGTGTCTGTGGCAGATCAAGAAGTGCCTGTACGTCAGCGAAACGCAAGATCTCTTGAAAATATTGCTGTAGTTCGGGCAAGTGTGCATGAAAAGTCTATTCCGCGTCGGGCTCAAGAACTTGGCCTGTCTTCGACGACAACTTTGCCAATCCTTCCTAAGGACTTAGGGATAAGGGCATAAGGTCTATGAACAATCCGCGGACGGTTGTCGCCTTGAAGGCCAACATTAGGGGCGTTATTGCTGACTTCGAGCCACTTTTATGCGATAGCGTCAAAAAAAATTGGGTATTCAGGATGCAACAAACCAGACAAAGCCGCATTTACCTTTATAATTTCTAAAATATAATGTGAACATAATATATGTACTTTCTAATAAAAAAAAAAGAAAAACCACTATCATTCTCACAATTTGTTTTATTGCGTTACAAAGATCTAGCGCTCCTAATGAAAAACCCTTTACAATACAATAGTACAAACTTTACCCCAATCAAATAATGCAATTATTTAGGGACAAACTCATGCTTAATCAAATCTTACAAATCTTCAGGTACAAACTCTAACCCAATTAAATCTTTCAATCATTTGGGTTCAAACCCTAGCTTATTCAAATATTGATATAATCCAGGTACAAACTCTAGCGCAATCAAATCATGCAATCATTTATGTACAAGTCTAGCTGAATCAAATCTGGGTTGGAACCACCGTTTTGAGACATATTCCTGGTCTGTTGTCCTTTCAAACGAAAGTTCTCGATGACGCACTGAAATTTTTTGAGATGGTTAGAAAAAAACCCTCAACGGGTTAACCTGATAGCCCATGGAATTCCTTTTTCGGGCACAAATACTCAACAGTGGTGATGTAATTTATCGTTTCTTCGAAGAAAATACCTCGATGGAGTTGATGATTTCGAATTTACCGATTTCACAATTAGTTCATGACAGTAAAAACTGAAAATATGACAACCACTATGGTCAACAATCGCATCTGAAAAAAATATCTTCCACATGCCAAATTGATGCCCGAAAACCTTTAAACAGTTCATACACTGATTGGACAACTGGTTTTCATTCAGAACATTTATCAATTTGCGAAGGTACTTTATATGTTGAAAGTGCCCTCCGCTTATTTTTGAGACATCTTAGATTGAAGGATCTTCGAAAGTCCCTAATTGGCTCGGATTTATTGACATTCTAGATTTATACGTCGGTGAAGCTCTTCGAGGCAATTTACAGGCTCCTTCTACTAATGTCTTCAAATATCCTTTAAGAAAGAAATGTCGTGGGTTCAAATCAAGCGATCTTGTATAGGCTGGTTCCGAGTTCGAGCGTCAATCGGAACATGCACCATCATTCAGGAATCACATTCGTTGCCTTTGATCCAAAGCAATATCGTCCAAAAGATCGTGCATTGTGGGCTGCAGAAAGTTTAGATGAGCAGTGCCTGTTGATCGGTTTGGTATGACAACAGCACCTAGAAACCTGTCGACTACGATACCCATCCAAATGATCTATCTGATGTCCAGATTTTTACTACAGCATGAGTATTTTTTCCGGCCCAAACATGCATATTATGGAAATTAACAACTCCATTTCGTGTTCACCCGGCTCCATTAGGAAAGACAATATTGGCCAGAAAACGGAGGTTTTCAACATCATTGCGTAGAAATCAAAGGCGAAACCGATAAAAAGGATTGAAGGCCTTTATACTTATTATACATAAGATGCTATCCAGATGACCTTGGTCATCTGGATAGCATGGTTCTCTCGATAAACTTGGGTATTCTTTCAATCATACGATGTGAAGGAATCCGAGGATTTGGATGAGCTTCACAATAAAGACGTCGCGCTTCGAAGGCAATCTCGTTAATTCTGGCTTATGTATATTAAGATTAAGATTTCGAAAAATTGCGGTTTTTGGAATTTTTCTCCTAGCTGTTTGTGGATATATGTTCTCCCACCGCATTTGGAATTTGTCTGACCAGAAAAGTGCTTCAAAATATTGATGAATCAACCACATATTATACAAACCTCAAACTCTGAGTATTATAGCACTTAGCACTCCGATCTTCAATCTATCTGTGTGATATTTGACAGCTTAGTATGAGAGGACAAAAAGTTATGAGGTATTCGAATACAGCGCGTAATATTCCGTGTACATGTACACAATGCGTGCTATTCGGCCGAAACTTGTCCATGTCGATAAATATTACGAGACGTTTCGAACACTCTCTCCCTTCCTTCGCGGTGAATTCTGCTTAGGTCCATTTCTGTGTTATTTCATTTTTCCATCTTGTTCAACGCTTTCTATTCTTGATATGATATGTATCAAGAATAATAGAAACCGAACACGAAGCCGTCTGTTTCTTGCTCCGAGTAATGATGGATGTCCGCGACGTGGAGATGATGAAAAACAGCTATACTGGTTTATTGTAGGCTTCCAACGCCTATGAATTTCGATCAAGATGAAATATGGGGTTTCAGAGCGGTAATGGCCGTGTCGATGAAACCGATCTTGTCGGAGAAAGATTACTCGACACGATCTGTACTGGCACTCACAACCCAAATATACAGGGTGTCCCAGAATGAATGAATAATCCTGTAACACTGTATAAAGAGCTATTGGACTGTCTGAAAAAAATACAAAAAAAATCTATCGCCACTTGAAATTTTTTTTTTTTAAATAATGATTTCTTGCTCATCACGTTGCGTTTCTGTGTATCACGCTCACAAGTGAATCAAATCCATCAGTTTCTTCATGGTGAAATAATCTTCCTTGAAATACCAACAGATATGCTGAAAACCGTATAAATATCTGTTGTAACTTTTTTGGAAAAAAATATCCAACTTCAAATAATAAAATTATATAAAATGTGATGAATATTTCATAACGTGAAAGTTTAATCGTTCATGTTGGAAATAAAATTTGGGAAAGCCTGTGTGGCCAACTCAAAAAAAAATATGCGCCTTTCATGTTAATTTCAAAATGGTACAATACATCTTCATAACTTTTTTCACTATGAAGAAACTGATTGATTTTATTCATGTGTGAGCGTGTTACACAGAAACGCAACGTGATGTGCAAGAAATCATTATTTTGAAAAAAAAAATATTTCTAGTGGGGATAGATTTTTTTTTGTATTTTTTTCAGAGAGTCCAATAGCTTTTCTATACAGTGTTACAGGATTATCCATTCATTCTGGGACTCATTCTGTATATGAATGGAGCACACTCGTATTTCTTCTACATTCAATTAGACTTCATGGGAATGGTCCAATTTCGAAATACATATAATATTTGAGCCGAATTAAAGACCACCGAAGTTCAGTTTGCCGTCTCAGTGTTTCACTTTATCGTCTGAAAAAGACTTCTTCTAAATATCTTGAAAATCTTGAAATCGTCCTAGATTCTAGATAAAAACTCACTGGGAACTACCAATTAGGTAAATGATGTAATGTTTTTGTACTTAGAACTTATGGTCTCAAACTGAGTATGGTTTATTGGTCATACAAAACGGTTATAAGACCTATGGCCTCACTGGTTTTGAGAGTAATACCAGAGAGAAGATGAGCCAACAGAACTCGCAACAGTTTCAAAGGCTTGCCTGTCTAGGTATCATGGACCCTATGTTCACCACTCCTACTGCCGTAATGGAAGTGTTGCTAGACTTTCTTTCACTTCATAAGTTGTGGAAGAAGAAGCATTACTGGTTTCCCTCAAATTAGTTGCAAAAAGAACACGCAGAGAACACATGAAGGTGCTTGACAATCTCAGAGGGAAGATTCTCATGAGCCCAGTAGACTACATGTCAGTCGAGTATGACTTGGGTGCCAACTACGAGGTGATTGAAGATTATCACCAGGCAAGCATAAAGAGGATAGCTCGACTACAAAAAATCACTTGATCTGGTATACCGACAGTTCCATGAAGGAAATGGAAAAATGAGCTAAGATAGGCATATAGGTACAGTGAATAACTGCCTTTGAAAAAGCCACTCTCAACCCGCAAAGTGTGTCCAGCTCAGCCTATCGAAGCTGTATAGCGGAACACAAATTTGCATTGTCACAGACAGACAGGTGACTCTGCTGGACTAAGAAGCCCAAGAAGCCCAAGCTTTACGTCCAAACCATCACCCATACATCTGGCAGATAGCAATAGACTTACCTTAGTTTGGGTACCTACCTGCTCACCAAGGTATCGGGAGAAACTTCAATGTGGACATTTTCGCTGAAAGAGGAGCTCAAACAACGATTAACGGAAAAGAACCCTCGTGGGGGATGACGACATTACGTCCCAAATCAGAGAAGAAGTTGATAAATGCGGAACGAAGCGAAAGGATGCTCACTGGAGTATTACACCAGGACAAAGACAAGCTGAAAAGCTTATGGCCTATCGAAAGAGAAATTTCAGCTCATTAAATGGCCTTCTAAGAGAGAATTAAGACTAATACTGGTCTAGCCACTGTCCATTGCGTGGTGACACTCCACCTAAAGAAAATGAGTGCTGAAAGCTCAATTATTTGAAGGTCATACAAATGGGCAGTCGACACCACCGAGTACCTACACATATTGGCACAAAAAAGACTTGCGATGCTGGGAAATCAGACGCGAAGAACATTATCGAATTCGCTTAAGTACCCCAAATTCACTTAGCTTGAACAACCAACATTCCCAAATAATCAGCAGCATTTTCAACATATTCACTCTTATGGTCGAGATATACTTTTTATTTATTCGAATTATAGGGTAGGGTATAGTGACCAATAAGAAGGAGGAAGTCGATGAGAGAAGAAGCAGAAAAATACTGACTGATACAATATAACACAAAGACAAGTTTAAAAGCTTAATGCGCTTATAATATCGCGTTCGAAAAACAAATTGAGACCACTTAGTGATTTTCTTACTGGATATGGCGCTGTGAGACACCACCTTCAGAAAATGGACAGAGGGAGCTAAATTCTCCCACGTGGAAATCATCTACTTCGCTAAGAAGTGAAAATCCTCTGTAGTAGAATGGTTACGCACAAAAAAAAAAAAAACCGATGGTCGCGGTACAAAAAGGCTTTTTGGAGGCCAATCTGAAAAATGTGAATGTGAAAAAACACTCTATGAATTGATACTTCAACTGAGAAGTCTGTTCTACCAAATCTTACACATCACATAAGAATAACCTCGTGTTTGGCAATTCTCTCATGCATAAGTAAACGCTTAACTTCTGTCCCTTGTGACGGCGTTTTTTCTCCGGTTGAGAATAACCGCCTTTAACTTGATTTAAGAATGAACTCGGGTGCCAATTGCGATGGGTTTTATAAGGTCGCAATGCCTTATGACACTTACTGAGTCCAAACTCGGGTAGCTTTTACACAGTTGGAGACAGAGTTCGATCCAATCTGAGGTGGTAGCGATTGACAAGTATCGGTTTCTTTTGCCGGCGAGAAGGAGGAGGCTATGGAGGTAGTAAATGAAATTCACCCTGATGATATGTCCAATTATGTACAATATAATGTCTAGTTGGTCAAATTTTACACCTAAATGTCGCAAACAGTACGAAAGACAATAATAAAGATCTGTCTGACACAGTCGTATGATCAACAAAACAAATAATTCTCAGTCTTAAGATCGACAAAAAAATAACTCTCAATATCAAAATATATACAATGGGTTGGGGGCAAGCGGGCGAGGGACGAGTGAGGCGAGCAATCAGCAGGTATTATATTAGAAAGCAATAAGCAGAGCAAATGTAGAAAGCGATGATAAGCGTGGTCAAATACGAACAAGTGTGAAAGCATACAAAATGGTAATCAAACAGCAGTTTACAGTCCAGAGTTTCGGCGAGGTGACACCCTAACCTGTGTTCCGCGAAATCGGGATTACTGATGTTCAGCGACAGCACGGCGCTGCCTAAACAGTATCTAAACAAACCGGTAAAGAAGTAAGTCAAGACTGAAACCAAGTCAAGACGAAGTATACTATCGTGTAATCAATAAGTAAACCCGGAGTTTAAATGGCGCATCCACCAAAACAATTTTGGTCAGCGACAGCACGGCGCTGCCTGAACAGTATCTAAACAAACCGGCAGTGATGTAAGTCAAGACTGAAACCAAGTCAAGACGATGTATACTATTGTGTAAGTAATAAGTCAACTCGGACTTTAAATGGCGTATCCACCAAAAACAATTTTTGGTCGGGGGAATTTGTACAAAGGGGTCTATGGTGGAGAAGCTGAAATAAGCAAGGGGCGCATCCACCAAATTTTTACTGTGGCGTGGGATATTGACAAAACTGAAACCTTGATCGGGGGAATATAGGCAAGGCCACCAACGGTGGAACAAAAGGGACTTGAAATATGGTCGTCACCGCACTGAGACTCGGAGTTGCGACAACTTAATAAAGGATATTGACCCCTTTCCTCGAAGTATAAAGTTCAGTTGGCATCCTTCATAAGACTAGGCCGCAATGAACGACAGCGTCCGAACTTCACTCGAGGGGCATTGAAGTACCGACGTGATACTCCATACTGCCAGGGTATGCTAACTATTCAGTGGGGTTAATTTTTACAACTATTGGATGGATGCCACCTATCGTGGATCGGTCAGGACGTGTGGTGAGAATTTCACCAAAAAAAACTTTAATCTGAGAGAACTAGGCAAGACCACTAATGGTGGAACAATCAAGATTTGGAATAGGGTTGCCACCGAACTGAGACTCGGATTTGTGGCAACTTGCTAAAGGATATTGACCCCTTTCCTCGAAGTATAAAGTTCAGTTGGCATCCTTCATAAGACTAGGCCGCAATGAACGACAGCGTCCGAACTTCACTCGAGGGGCATTGAAGTACCGACGTGATACTCCATACTGCCAGGGTATACTACTTATTCGGTGAAAAGAATGGTTTCAGTTATTCAGATTAGGGCTAGAATGAATATGAACAAATTCGACCAAGGGGCTTAACTGGCTGCAAAGATTGCAAAAGCTTCGAATTGCAAGTCGGACTAAATCTCGGATAATCTAAGGCGGTACCGACTTAGCTAAATTGTCTCTTGGGACTGATGATTAAAAAAAAATAGAAGCTACAGAATTTACAAGTAACGATCACGGAACACAGGAAGAATAATCTACGGTCATAAATGAACTCAGGTAAATACGGAAATACAGCTCACCAGCTCTAGGACTTTCCTGTACGGGCAGCACACACTGCACAAGCGTTGAAACACTTCGAACAGCACAAAACGGCTTAGAGTCAATTTCTCGATTTTACGATAACCCCGGACGAAAGTCGGTAATTATCACAAGCGCGACACGATCTCGAGCGGCTTGTCGGTCGGGAAAATTATTCTCTCGTTCGATCAGTAATCTATAACGACGTTTTTCACGACGAATAATTCTGAATTTTCTAATAACGCTTTTTACCAATCTTAGACACGGCGGCTAAATTGAAATTGCCTAAATTCCTTCCCATTCCCCCTTTTATAAGTTCGGTGTGATAGGGGTAATTCGGACACTCGAAAACGGCGTCGTTTTCCAAAAAAACTCCCGGTCAATATACAAAAACTCGCATCTGCAAGCGTTATCTCTTCGCTTCGAATTCCTTCAGTTTTTCTACATAGGCTCGGATTTTAAATGATCGCGTTAAATTCGCTTCATATGCGATATGAAAATTATTCCGACAAATTTTCTCAAAATCCCGGCCGATTATACCGGGTGACTTATGAAACTTCCCGACGGGGAATGAGGATTTATCCGAGTAAAATCTCCAGAAATCGACGTAAAACATACAGGGTGGCCCATATGTCCTCGTATTCAGAAATATTGAACAATTTCCACAACTTTTCTCCAAAAATTTACGTGAATGATACCGGATGACCTAGTAACGAAATTCACTTCGTTACACCCTACAACAAAATATTTAAACAGCAAGGCGAATTATCTAACCAACCCCATTGCCAATAGTTTCGTGGAAATTCTTCTATATTCATCAACAGCTAGTCCCATTGTATATAGATGATATTGAGCTCCATATATCATCGCATGGTCCGAGAATCTGAAAATAAGGGCGAACCTTGGTCGACTACAAATTGCTGCCTGCTATGGAGGAAACCCAAATGGTTACCGCGAAAGGTTGTAGCTCACAGTTATACAGAGCCTATTTAGGTGATGCTGCACGTACACTTTCTATTACAATATGATGGTGATGGTCTATGCGGGTTATAGAGGAGGGATGGTGGAGAAATGAGAAGGGGGTGAGAATGAGGATGAAAATTGCTTTCTGCAGAGAGACATTTTTCTTTCCCTATGATGTTAAAGTTTTCGTACGTTTTTTTCCAACTATTCGATCATTTCGCCTAGGCCTAGATGACTGCGATAATTTTTCTAGGTTGGTCAACAGTGTCGAAGACCCAGATTCTAACTAAAAAATACTGCGAGTGGTAATTGTGGTTGTATTGAAATGAAATCGCAATCGTATTAACAGTTAAATGGGTTGTCATTGATTTCATAGGGGGACTTTGATAAGGAGTAATCATTTGTAAATTAATTTAAATCTTCGGCAATTACATACGCCGACAGCCGCGTGATTCTCAGTCAAAGGTGAAGTTTTTGTGTCGTGCTAGCCTACAGAAAAATAGCTGCTATGCTATAGTACTCTTGCAAATATTTCATTAGAATAACTCAAAATAACAAAATTTAACATTATCTCATTAATGCTCACATTAATTGGAGTGCTTCGTAAATATCCTCACTTCATGTGGAATTCGACACAAAAATTATTTGTTGATACATCACTTTGGGTTAAAGTAAGAGACTCTCATTTTTACTTGTAATTAAAGAAAGTTTTAATCATTTCTACAAAGTTTTCTTGTGAAATAATATTATCATTGTTGGTTCATTATGGCTAAGTTGAATGAACTTGTAGGAATTGTGGATTGCTATTGCTATTGAAAATAGGAAGAAACTTCACAACAAGCATGTGTTATTTTAGTGCAACTTTCCCAGAGAAAGTTTCAGTTCAAAGATGCTCCAAAAGTTTCGGGAGGTTAAAATTCGGTTGAATTGAATATGCTACAAGTCGTTCTTTTCAAGCATTTCAGGGTATTAGAAATATTTTTCTTTTGGCTTATTATTGGAAGTAATAAACCAAAGGCCCTACATTAGTTATAATATTTTTGGGCATCAGACCCAAAAATTTTTCATTTTGTAATCAACTTGAGCGACTACGGAAATCCAATGAATACCACCCTGTCCGACCGATTCCCCATTCCCACTTTTCGTATTTCGAGTGGGACTGAATGTTCCAGGTCTCCCGACAGATAATCGGTTATTCAATGCTCACATAATGGGGATTTTCTTGTCGAACACGGTGGCAATTTATACATTCCTTCTTCTTTGCGGGGGCGATAGGGTGGGACGCCGCTGAGGGTTGTTGGGTGGAGGTAGGGCGACAATGACGCCTCGAATTTGCGGAAAAACACAACGAACTGTCTGTTCTTATCGGAGGGACTTTATTGATGGGAATAGAAAATAGTATAGGTTTTTGGGGTGGTGGTTAAGTGGGGAGAATATTCAAATATTGTTAGGGACTTGAAGTGTGGCAAAAAAAAGATTCCTTCTTAGTTATAGTTATTTAGTTCGAATGAAGAATAGTTTCGAAAACTGATGGGCGCTCTTCACACGTCGGGTAGATGGCGCTACCGGCTACACAATGCAATGGAGTCCACCGCCGCTAGAGCCATTGAGTCGCCTCACTGATTAGTCCACTAATGGTTTCGCATATCTACGGAGATTGGGAAATTGGATATTAACAGAAGCGTGACGCCTTCAAGCGTCATTGAGTCTTTTCTTGTGAAAAATGTCGAGATTCGGAAGAGAAAAATCGTGAGGTAATAAGAAGGGTGGAAGTGTATCACAGAACTTGCGGTAATTCAGAAGGATTGAGGGTTCAATAGGAATGGAAGAAACCCAGACGATCCTGAAGGAGCCGTTGTGAATGTTTTCGGAAAAAAAAAAAGGTTGGCGTTCAATGAATTCCGACTGTATGTCAAACGAGGGAAATGTGAGAATCTCCAGAATAGACTGAAATTTTCACACTCTACCTATCATGGAATTAATAATCCATAAGTTTAACAAAATAATTAGCTTTCGCCAGAGTTATGAGGGCCATAGATATAGACATAAATTATTCATGAGACCAGCTTCAGAATTCGATCCATAAACCTTGAAGGTTAAAAATCTGTCGATGAAAAAATAACATTCGATATATATTCCCAATAAAGATAGTAACAAGGAATCGATTAAACTTCATTCAAATTCAAACACAGCGGTGTAACCGATTCGTCCTCGACGACTCCCCTCGCTACGCCACTGCCTCGGGACGAAACGGCGCGAGACCCCCAGGATATATGAAATTCCTCGCGTGCACCTTTTCAACCTTTTCAAACCCCATTTATTCGGAATTGAAAATATATTAGGGTAGAATTCGACGGGATTGATGGAATTTTCGCCCCCTTTTTTCTTTGGCGCGCGCGGAATCGAAAATCTTTGTTGTTTCCGGTGGGGATGGATGGACGCCGTAGGATGTTTTTATCGTGTCATTTGTTTGCGTAATGCTTCCGAATGTATTGTCTCTTTGGACGGAGGAGGGCGCTCAATTTTGCAGTGACGGATATTCAGTTTTTGTGGAGAATTCAATTTTCTCAATGTTTTTCCAATTGGGAAAAAAAATAGCGATTCGAATAACCGAAATGAACCGGACTAGTTGTTCAATTAGAAAATTTTTTTTATAATGCAAATGTTTCCACAACAACCTGCATGGGTGACCGCTCTGACTATAAATTATAACAAGCAGAAGCTTCTGACTTCACGTCAGTGTTTTTCAAATTTCCATATAATTTATAGATATGGATTATATAAAATCTACCCGGAGATGGCTCTCTCCCATACCTTCCTCCATTCTGCTCAAAAGGCACAAATCCCTCATTTTAGAAAAAATATCCATCCATATAATTCTCCACTAATGAAAACCCCCCAACCGTAATCCTAACCTTCAAATCTCGTCAAGCAATTTTCGACGAAGCAAACGAAAGTAGTCCCTCTTCGATGTCCCCTCCAATTAATTCCTGGCTAAAAATACCCACGGCTAAGTCCAGAACTTTATATAATCCTCCGCTGTCCAGTATGCGATCCTGTTGCCCGTGTGTTGGCAGCACTGATAATCATCTCTCCTGCCTTTATAACCGGGAATAAACGTTTTAATTATGATTAATCGCGGCCAATCCGGGGTTCCGTTTCTCCACGCACCTGTTACGGCATTTTTGCGGTCTCGGGGAGTACTTTTTTGGCTCAGCTTCGTGATAAATTCGCGTTAGACGGTGATGGTAGCTGATTATTTGGGGGATTTTTGATTTATGAGTTTCTGTGCCGTCGGCGTGACTGAAATTGAATGGAAAATTAGTTTTGGAGACTCGCAAAGAGTTTCGATATTTACGTTTGATCTGATTTCATTGAATGGCAGGCAATGGATATTTGGTTTAAATGATAATCTGAATTTATTATAACAAGCACAGGTGAATCCAATACTCTGATATTGTTGCGAGTGATATTTCATCTTTAGTGACTAAATTGTTTATATTGTGTTGCAACGAATTCACCAGATATTTGTACTTGTCTCTCCATATTTATATTTCGTTCCTCGATATCATTATATTTTCTTTCGGAAATTGCCTTTTTGTTCTATTTAAGTTAACATTCTGAATAAATTCAATCTGAAAATAGACGAAGTGGACAAGTGTTCCGGATTCTACATCCCCTAAATGTTGGATACATTTTTCTTCCCTTTTTATAATTAGATAACTGAAATCAATAAACAGATCATTCATACATATGTGTATAGTTCGGCATCGAGGACAAACGTCAGTGCTTTAGGTGACCAGTTTTTTTTTCAATAATTCGCTAGAATTTTCTTCGGTATCTATTGTCTTGGTAATGTGATCTGGACAAAATTTCCCACGTAGTTTAAATATATCAATCTCCATCTATGAGCGAAATTTCATTCCAATCTAATAAGTAGTTTCGAAATTATCAGGAAAAAAATAGTTTGAACGGCTATATTTACGGAACCCCTAGTCTAGTTTTGCTCATTGATGAACGTGACCGCACAATTCGCGATCCGAACCTATCCTGAAAATTTCAAGTCCCTAGGCCTTTCCGTACGGAAGTTATGATTTTCTATGGTTTCTATGGTTCTGATCATGCGATCTGGACAAAATGTAGCTCGAATATATCATTCTCAATTCAAATACAAATTTTCGTCACGATCAAATACATAGTTTTGAAATGATCGAGAAAACTGAATTTCGAACGACCATATTTACGGAACCCATAGTCTAATTTTGCTCATTGATGAACGTGACCGCAACATTCGAGATCTACACCTATCCAGAAAATTTCAAGTCTCTAAGCCTTTCCGTTCGAAAGTTATAATTTTCTATGGTTTCTATGGTTCTGGTCATGCGAGCTGGACAAAATTCTGCATGTAGGTTGAATACGTTATTCTCCATCTGAGTACAAAATTTCACCTCGATCGAATCGATAGTTTCGAAATAATCAGGAAAACAAAAATTCGAGCGGCCTTATTTACGGAACCCCTGGGCGAATATTGCCCGATAACGAACTTAACCGCGGCATTCGAGATTTGAACCTAGCCTGAAAATTTCAAGTTTCTAGGACATTCCTTTCGAGAGTTATCGTGTATACGGCCGGACGGACGGCCGGACGGACAGACTCGAATATTCCGACGGATTCGTCATCAGTGAGTCGAACATAGTCGTTTGAGACCATTTTCGGCTCAAAATTCGAAAAATACAGACATCGTGACGAAATGATATAGCCCTCGTGTAAGTAGTACGAGCGCTCAAAAAGCTGTTATAGATTGAAGTAAAATGCTGAACGGTCATAAATCGCATCTGCCTCTAAATGAACTGTTTTGGTTCATTTTGCATTATGCACATTTCAATAACTCTTTGGTATTTTCTAAAAAAATGTTCTTTGTTGCAGGTAATTGAATCTTCCCCACATCTTCAAAAGGAAATTCCAGGTATAGTCACACTGATATATTTATGATACTCATCTTTAGATGAAACATCATAATGATTTTACAGGTGGGTGGTAGTATCTGCTCATTCTTCGGTATGTCAATAAATACACGAATTAAAAGAACAGGTTGGTCATTGGTCCACATATTTGCAGCATGAAGTTGACAGTCGATATATCGATACCTTTTTGCCAAATTATCGTAAGCCTCAACGTACTACGTTGAGGCTTACGATAGTTTGGCAAAAAGGTATCGATATTATGCTTCAAAAAAAAATTCATTCAGTATGAAAAACAACTCAGATCTTTTTTTGGAACTTTCAATGACTGGTTATTCGAAGCGTTTATAGGCGTGAAAGTTTTTTTTTTTCAAACGTACAAAAACAGCATCATGTTTTGAATGACAGGATCATAGAAAAGTAACTAGGCAAATTTTCCATTGATAACTCAATTATAACGATCGTAAATACAAATCTAATT
Organism: Aphidecta obliterata; assembly: GCA_963966015.1. Classification (NCBI taxonomy): domain Eukaryota; kingdom Metazoa; phylum Arthropoda; class Insecta; order Coleoptera; family Coccinellidae; genus Aphidecta; species Aphidecta obliterata. The sequence goes on along the minus strand of OZ014434.1, from coordinate 17,870,179 downwards.
CAACGGTGGATTTCCAGATTTTTATGAATTTCAAAACGTTTGAAAAAAATAACATATAGTCCATTTAAGAATTATTGACATCGAAGCAGGCCATGAACGTCCAGTCGAGGCTTTATTTCTAGTTACTAAAAAGTAACTAAATTTCATCATAGAAATGGAACATAAATATAACCTAGAAAAGTGTTGAGTATACGAATTATCGAATAATTAAGCCGGAATATTTCGATTGCAGTTCAAACGTAGGAATTCAGGTTTGAAAGCGCAAAAATATCGTGGAATGCTTTCATATGAAATTATCTGAACTTATCGTTCATATAAAAGTCAACCATGGAAAATTGAAGATCATTCAAATAAATATTTATTTTCACTCAGGACCATGCAATATTTATTGGTATTGGAAATCTTGCAAAATTCTAACCATATAACTATAAGAGGACCATTTTATGTCAGGATTTAAGGAGGATAATTAATGGAATTCTAGCAGGTAGCTAGTGGTGCAACAGAAATAATTTTTTGGATACTTCGCAAGCACAGGGCCAAAAGAATGGATTGGAATAAACGTTATAATGTATTAAGAAATAAGAGAGAAACAAAAATTAAGAATCTATGTAGTACATGAAGAATTTAGACATGAACTTTGTACCGAACTATCAATATATGAACCAATTTGTGAATTATTTATTGCTCGGTGTTGAATACTTTAAGAAAGTCAATTTTTATTTTCATTCATTAAAACTGTCCATGAATTATTGAAAATATTATAATTGATGAGCAATTTTACAATTATTCAGTATACTTTTGAATTGGGAACAATATAGCATGTGTATTAGCAGAGGGAATGTGAACACGGTACCATACAGTATAAGTATAATAAATAAACTTAAAATATCTATGAATGATACAAGAGCAAAGATAAAAATATCATTGAAAACTTTGTTTCCACCTAGTGTAGTGATTTGGATGTGTTTATTGAATAAGCTGACATAATCCTATTGATGGGCATCCTTTTGCAGGAAAGGTTTCAATATTTCAATAACCCATTCATAGTAATCCTTATCATTAATACCACTGTCAAGAATCGAATCACATCCAGGTAAAAATCCATCAATTGTTCCAGCATTCAAAATAGTGCACCTTCTGCCTTTACCCTTGAATAATACTCTGCATACCTTTTGGATTATTTTCTAGTGTCCACTGACGAATTTGAATACCGTTTTCGAATATCCAAATCTCATCTAGATGAATGAATTTTACGTTTTGTTCCATGTATTCTCGGTATTTATCACAATATCGTACTATTTTTATTATATTTTTCTGTTAATCAATAAGAATTTTCCTTCGATCAACTTTTTTGTATTTGTATCCAATTATTTTTATGATATAATATAATGTTGACTTCGATCAATTGAAATCTAGGTGCTCTTTGGCCAGTTCGAAAAGGATATCTAAACTGATATATTCATTGTTTTTAATTCTAGCAAAAACAAAGTCATTCAATGTCTCTTTGAAGGAATAATCGTATCGCACAGGTTTTCTTCCACTGCTAATTCCAGGCTATAATAACATGCTAATATTCTACGGACAGGGCTTGGTGAAATCTGAAGATTTAAGAGACATTGATCAATCAGAATACACTTTGAGTCGGTGAATAACAGTTTACCTGAAACCCTAGCGGAAATATATGCCAAAACTTTGAAAAACTCGAAGTAACACCGACAAACTGCCTGGCGTTCTCTTGTTAGGCGCGATGTATCCTGGTCAATTCCAGCCATTTTATTTTAATAGCATAAGACAAAAAATACTCAAATTCAGAGCAAATTTTTATAATTACATATTCACCAATATCTTCGATAAAATCATCAAAGCAAGATTTCTATGGGTAATGTTAGTGTTATTCCTATACCAACCTGAATTTAGCAACCCAAAATATCACTGAATAGTCTATTACCAACTTAAATTCGATTTTTCACAGCCAACCGAGATGTCAATAATTCTTAAACGGAGTATATTTAATTCGGGGGAAAAATGACTTTTCGTGGCCTCACTGCGGATAAACACAAGCTCGCCTCATGAAATAATATACTTTTTTCTTCAAACGTACAAAACCAACGACCAACGTCATACTTCGAATGACAGGATCATCGAAAAGTTCTACTTTTCCTCCGCCGGAGGAAGAAGTGTTGCTATGTCAACGATGAATTACTTTTCCGTCGCCGGAGGGAAAAGTGTTGCTATGTAAACGATGAATTAGTTACTATGAACAATTATTATACTTTATGTCTATAAAAATTATTTAATTAACCAAGCTCGCCATGAAAAGTGACACTTCTCCTCCTTATGAAATAATATACTATTATTGACTGTCAAAGTCGTACTACGAAAAAGTGAACCACCCTGCTCAGGTTTCTCTTATAGTTCTACGATTTCCCAAGTGACCATATTACAGAATAAAGCAGATACACAATATTTTATCCTTGATGTCACAGCTACATCACAAAATCAGGGACGCTCTCATATCCTACTAAATGGGAGCGCACAGGTGGATTCTAAAGAGAGCAGCCACGTCTCAAATATGCTTCAATTAGGGGTCGTTCTACATCTCAGCTCTATTACTGATACATGTTTTTGATGTGAATATTAAAGAACCGTTTCCTAACGTATGAGTCTGGCCTATAAAGTGTGTCAAGTTGAAAAGATACCACTCTCAATTTCTCGGCCCCTATGAAAAATAAAAAAAATGCAAAATCAGAAAAAATGCAAAAAGGAAAATGTATGAATTTTCGTCTTGTACTAAAAAAGGTAAAATTTTTCCCATTCGGGTAATAACGAAATATATTCATTCAATAAAATAATCCCAACAGAAATGAACAAAATCACAGAATAAAGAATGATTCGGAAAAAAATAGTTTTGTAAAGTAATTATACCAGAAAAAAATATAACAGAAAAATATATAAGTAAGTATAAGACCAATCCAAAGGGAAGAAAAATAATATAAAATGAAATCACCCTGAAAAAATAAACAAAATCGTAGAACAAAAATCATTAAAAAAAGTATAATGCGAAAGAACGAACTCCAGAAAGATGTCTGTGCTCATTGATTTGTTTTCTTATTTTCAAATATTACTACTATAAAAAGTAAAAATTTTATGAAATATTTTTTAAACCCTATATTACAGCTTAAATCTCCATAATCATTTGAGAACTACAAATATGCAATTTTAACTGCACCATGAGGACAAGAAAGTATGCAGAAATATTTTCTAATAAAAATAATACTTCATGGAACAATGGTGATATATACATCTTCAATTCCTTGTAGACGTCTCTTCGTTAGATTGCTGGAGAAATAAAAACACATCTATTCCGTTTTCGGTTTTAAAAATTTATAGTACTGTGAATGACTTGTTTCTGATTATGTATGCAACTGAAAATATAATATAATAAAATATATATAATATAATAATAATTATAAAATATATATAATATAATAAAACATTCATGTAGTAGTCAGTGATGAAGGCTACATAAGTCAAACTCAGCTTTGAATGAAACATCACAAATTTGTACCGAATTTGCATTGCTATGCAGCTGTGATTATTTGATTGAAATATTTAGCGAACCCTCGTATGATGTGTTACATTATATAAAGCTGACACATCGCTATTGAGCTTAGATGTAGTTTTGATACATCACCGATTTTTCACAAATTAGAGACCAGATACGTCTTTGGAGCAATGAAGTTGTGGCGGCTCTGCGCACGATACATCGCAATGTTCCTTCGTTGATCTCCTCAGGTTACATCACAGAGATGTAGTTGGTCACCTACGGTCAACCTCACAGTAGTATGCACATCGTATTACTATTTTCTCAGCATACTTATATCAATTATTAAAAACCCAGAAATATTCAGTAGTTCGAAAATCTAAGATAGCTCACCTTCGGGCTCCTTTCACAGAGCGGGATTTTCTTCTAAAATATGTAACGATGTAATACAGCCAGCCGAATAATGCTTAATATAATAGGATACTTGCGATTCAGCCGTCTCCGAATCAAATATTTACAAAGGATTGGCCTTCGTCTCAGAACCAGGCTCCGTTATCAAATCAAACTTTAAATTAAATACAGATGAATTAAACTAGTACTTCGCATGTCAGAGCGGAATATCTATCCATAAATTTCTAGACAAGAATGATGAATTAAGAGAAAGGGACAGAAATGTACGAAAAAATTTTTGTAACTTTTTACATATTATATTCAACATAATCCACTAGAATTAATTCTGTAAGAAACTGAATGGAATTGAGACGGTGTTTTATCATCAATAGCGAATCTACCTCTAATGTGAAATGAAATTAGTTGAAAGAATAGTTAGATAACAAAAATCGTCGAAATTTCGAGGTGGAAAACCTTAACGCTCAATTTCCATAAACGGTTCGACAATATGTCTATATTCTAGGTGTTTTCTTTGGTTCCCAGGTACTTACATACCCTCGACCGCTCCGCGATCGGATTAACTTTCCGATTGTAATAAACCGGGGGTTTCTAGTCTCATTAATTGTACTCCGCTGTCACCAATTTACCATAACCTGAGTTGTATGGCTATAAAATGCCTTGTAAACTCATCAATAGTACAAGTTATTAAGATGGAATTTTTATTATCACTCTGTCACCATATCTCATCCTTTTTCCGAAATGGTCTGGGTTCGTGCTCCCTGCACGAAGAGGGAGTCTTTTGTCTTATCTTTTCTGAGGAACAGGTATTCGGGAAAGAAAACCTCGAAATTTTAAAAGAACATATTATATTTACGAAAAATGATGGTAAAATGCGTACATAAAATCGAAATTTTCACAGACATCAAAAAGAACATCTGAATGAAACATCTATCATTCACCTAATTTCTCATAATCGTAATTAAATCAGACAAGCAAACTGTTACTCCTCATAAACATACTAATCTAAATGTACGAGGGGTCAAATAATCGAATGCAACTGATATTCAAATTCCGTACGTAAAATCGAACATACATCAAATCAACTTCGAATCGGGATATCAATAATATTGGAGATTACAATAACACCATGCACATTCATTGGGGTTGAAACTTTGAACTGATTTTCCTACCTTGGTCTGCAAACCACCTAATTCCTTTTTGTACCTATTTGGAAACAAATCCACCCACACGCGATATTGACTTTTATTTTTATTCGAACTCCCGAAATCGAAATACGGCTTTTAACTCTACTCAAAATAAAACTTCTTTAACACTTATTTTCACGATCTAACACAATTACTTCCTTAATCCGAACTCTAATAGAATCCTCGACTGAACCTCACTAAACTACAACTACACCGGCCTCTAACCGAAGACGTCGGCCGATTTTACCCTTCTTGGTGAGTCCTCTTTCCGCGGGCAACCGACTTTAATTTTTCCTTGTTCCCCAAAGGTAAACTCTACCCCCCTTTCAAAAAACCCCACAACTCCTGAGGGGGCATCCAGACGCTTACGCAGCAACATTCTTGCTTCAAAATTTTCCCATAAAATCAATCACCGCTGCCCTATCTACAGTGGACATAAACTGTTTCAGCGACTACAAAGTTACCAAGGTATGACATCGCCTCAAGACTTGATTATCGCCATCGCGGGAGGTTTCAAAAATAACCACTCAGCTTAAAACTAACGACGTCCGTTTGATTGCATACAGAGTAACACAATGTATATACGAAGATCTCGAGTTTTCTTTCATTCGAGAAATATAACCGCATTTGAATTTAAATACATATTGCCATTTAATTTTTCATTTCAGTATTCCCAAATATTACACGATTGGGCAAATTGGTCATCTCGTCGACTACAACCACTCCATTAGCTTCATCTTCATTGTATTATGAAATAAAATTACGAAAAGCACTGCCGTGAAGGCAGGAACTTTTGAGCGCTCGTACATGCACCTTGTAGGTAGATTCGCATCTTCCAGTTTTAGAAATCAATTGAAGGAATTTTCGACAGCTGTCAAAAAAATTCTGAAACTTAGGCGAAACTCCAGACTTCATGTCAGTGCTTCAGCTGACCTTTTTTTTTTCGATGATTCGCTAGAATTTTCTACGGTATCTATGGTCTTGGTGGTGCGATCTGGACAAAATTTGGCACGTAGTTTGATTTCATTTCATTATTCCTAAGCTAGGTGCAAAATTTCATCCCAATCCGATCAGTAGTTTCGAAATAATCAGGAAAAAATTATTTTGAACAGCCATATTTACGGAACCCCTAGACTAATTTTGCCCATTGATGAACGTGGCCGCGATATTCGCGATCCAAACCCAACCTGAAAATTTCAAGTTCCTAGGTCTTTCCGTTCAAAAGTTACAATTTTCTATGGTTTCTATGGTTCTGGTCATGCGATCTGGACAAAATATTGTTTTAAAATATCATTCTCGATTAAAATACAAAATTTCATCTCGATCGAATCCGTAGTTTCGAAATTATCGAGAAACCAAAATTTCAAACGACCGTCTTTACGGAACCTCTGCTCATTGATAAACGTGAACGCGACATTTCAGACCCACACCTATCCTGAAAATTTCAAGTCCCTAGGTCTTTCCGTTCGAAAGTTATGATTTTCTATGGTTTCTATGGTTCTGGTCATGTGATCTGGAGAAATGTAGCTTGAATATATCATTCTCCATTAGTATACAAAATTTCGTCACGATCGAATCTGTAGTTTTGAAATTATCAAGAAAACTAAATTTCAAACGACCATACTTACGGAACCCCTAGTATAATTTTGCTCATAGATGAATGTGATCACGACAATCGAGATCCACACCTATCCTGAAAATTTCAAGTCCCTAGGCCTTTCCGTTCAAAAGTTACAATTTTCTATGGTTTCTATGGTTCTGGTCATGCGATCTGGACAAAATATTGTTTTAAAATATCATTCTCGATTAAAATACAAAATTTCATCTCGATCGAATCCGTAGTTTCGAAATTATCGAGAAACCAAAATTTCAAACGACCGTCTTTACGGAACCTCTGCTCATTGATAAACGTGAACGCGACATTTCAGACCCACACCTATCCTGAAAATTTCAAGTCCCTAGGTCTTTCCGTTCGAAAGTTATGATTTTCTATGGTTTCTATGGTTCTGGTCATGTGATCTGGAGAAATGTAGCTTGAATATATCATTCTCGTGACGAAATGATATAGCCCTCGTGTAAGTAGTACGAGCGCTCAAAAACTCAAAACATTTTCAGCCTGAAGTATAATTGGACAAAACCACTTTCACATCTATTTCAGATAAATAATTGATATTAATTCTTTCTGAATGTTTTTCATAAGTTCGAAACTCCTTATTTCCACAAAATATCCGAAAACAAGCATCGTCACTCAATTTCCTCTCCTAAGCAAAGATCCAACCCTCCGAACTTATATCCTCCAAAAAGGCCATCTCACTTCAGCTGCAACCTCTCAATTTCCTCCGTTTCCGTCTCGCGCCAGTCCAGACAATCCTGGAATCTCGACCTGTTAAGAACTCCATCCAGAGGGGAAACGAAATAGTCTCGTCGAAATTAAACAACGATCAAAACAATCTCGAACTCGTTATTCCGAAGTTTCCTCGGAGTGTACAACATCCAAAACTGCGCCCGACAAAAGGAACAATCGACGCCAGACAATCTGCGAGCATCTCTCAACGCCCCCGGGCCTGGCATCATATTTCTAAGGAGATTTTCTAACGCTGGAAATCGTCGCTCGATAATTGGGAATGACGTGGAAGGGAAAGAAAGGCAAATCTTGCAAATAAAGGGGAATTATAGAAGAGGATCAGTTTGACGCGATCTGGGAGTCAACAGGGGCTAAGAAATAATTTAACGTCTTCTGCGTGTAGATAAATGAGTCTGAACCTCCGAAATTGTTCTGGAGTTTCGTGAAATAACTGACACCTTAAAGATATCAGTAGGTAATGTATAGGTTACAGTCGAAGAGAGTTGATATTATTCATACTATCCAGTTAGTATATAAATATATCCAATTCAGACAAAATGATTATTGAGGTAGAATTAATCAAAGAATCTAGTGAGACTCGAATTCAGTAATGACACTATTATCTACTTCACTTTAAGGTAATATAAATATGGGATGTCCAGCTATTGTGTGGAGTAACTATTAACATTATGTATTACAGACATACTTGAATATTAAAAGTAAGACTCGGATAAAGTAATAAAACATCATAGCTTCAAGATTCTAGATGTAATTCTCAAAATGAATTAATATTACTTCAGCTTAGGTTAGATTAGCTGAAGTGAGGACAATGTTGAATACAATTCTCGAAATGAATTCATATTTCGGTTAGGTTAGGTTAGCGTCAGGACAGTGGTAAATATGAATCTGAAAAAGAAATAATATTAGGTTAGGTTAGTTTTAGTCCAGTGACTCGGCAAGGGTACGTGGTTTGTCGAGATGAACTCAGGCCGTGGCCGCCACGCTCGCCCTACCTCACTCCGTTTTTTTTGTGGACTACTTAAGTAGCTGGCCGAATTGGAGGACGCCATCCGCCGTGAAATCGCTTGGATTCCTCTTTATGTTTGACCTCCCTTAAAAGGATTCGTGGTCAAATACAATTCTGCCGCCCGCACGGCCGTCCGTAAACACGATAACTATTCGCCATATCCTGCTATAAAATTAGTTATGCAGAAATTGAGCTCTTTAGTTGTTCCACGTGAAAAAATTACGAAAAGCACTGACGTGAAGGCAGGAGCTTTTGAGCGCTCGTACATGCACCTTGTAGGTAGATTCGCATTCTCCAGTTTCAGAAACCAATTGGAAAGATTTTGACAGCTGTCAAAGAAAATTTCAAAACAACGCGAAAATCCAGACTTCACGTCAGTGCTTTGGTGACCATTTTCTTTTTCGATAATTCGCTAGAATTTTCTACGGTATCTATGGTCTTGGTAATTGCGATCTGGACAAAATTATACATTATTCTTGATATATGTGCAAAATTTCATTTCAATCCAATAAGTATTTTCGAAATTATCAGAAAAAATATAGTTTTAACGGCAATATTTACGGAACCCCTAGTCCAATTTGGCTCATTGATGAAAGTTATCGCGAAATTCGCGATCCGAACCTATCCTGAAAATTTCAAGTACCTAGGCCTTTTCGTTCGAAAGTTATGATTTTCTATGGTTTCTGATCATACGATCTTGAAAAAATGTAGCTCGAATATATCATTCTCAATTTAAATACAAAATTTCGTCAGGATCGAAACCATAGTTTTGAAATTATCAAGAAAACCGAATTTCAAACGGCCATATTCACGGAACCCCTAGTCTAATTTTGCTCATTAATGAACGTGAGCGCGGAATTCGCGATCCGAACCTAACCTGAAAATTTCGAGTCCCTAGGCCTTTCCGTTCGAAAGTTATAATTTTCAATGGTTTCTATGGTCCTGATCATGCGATCTTGAAAAAATGTAGCTCGAATATATCATTCTCAATTTAAATACAAAACTTCGTCAAGATCAAATCCATAATTTTTGAATTATCAAGAAAACTGAATTTCAAACGGCCCTATTTACGGAACCTCAAGTCTAATTTTGCTCACGATCCACACCTATCCTGAAAATTTCAAGTCCCTAGGCCTTTCCATTACAAAGTCATAATTTTCTATGGTTTCTATGGTTCTGGTCATGCGAGCTGGACAAAATTCTGCATGTAGCTTGAGTACGTAATTATCCATCTGAGTGCAAAATTTCACCTCGATCGAATCAGTAGTTTCGAAGTAATCAGAAAAACAAAATTTCGAGCGGCCATATTTACGGAACCCCTTGGCGAATTTCGCCCAATAACGAACTTAACCGCGGCATTTAGATTTGAACCTACCCTGAAAATTTCAAGTTTCTAGGACATTCCGTTCGAGAGTTATCGTGTATACGGATGGACAGACTCGAATTTTTCGACGGATTTGTCATCAGTGAGTCGAACTTAGTCGTTTGAGACCATTTTCGGCTCAAAATTCGAAAAATACAGACATCGTGACGAAATGATATAGCCCTCGTGTAAGTAGTACGAGCGCTCAAAAAGAAGTGAATTTTCCTGATCTGAATATTTGAGATTAGTTAATTCAATCTCACGAAGTTCATGAAGATAAAATGAAATTATTTGTCGAGTTGACTTGATATACAGGGTGTTTTTAAGGTGAGACTTTTTTTTGACAGGTGCTGAAACTCATCAAAGGAGATCATTTCGCCAGAAGTTGATCATATAAAATCATATTCAATTTGAAGATAGTGCAAAAAATCTTGGGTATCAATATATTAATACGACTCTGGATCGTGTTATCTCTCTATTAGGAGATGCCATATGCATTCCCTCATAACGTAAATGAAGTTCTCGACTTCCTTTGCGATAATTTCCCGGCACTAAAATTAATCGCAAATTTTTATATTCTCTTTCAACTTTTATTGGGAGATTTTTCCTGAACGGTATAATTCTTGAATTTCAAACTAAGGAGAGGAAAAACTACGGATTAGAAAGGTCCTTTAATAGTTATTTAATCACTTAGTTCATTAATGACAGCGATTAATGGTCGAAATATTTAATGTTTGAGACCATTAATCGCTGAATTAATAAACGAGTTGATTACAAGATTTTTCCATCGACCTCATCAGGAATTGAATATAAATTCTGGATCGAAACCAATTTTTATTTTGCATGATATACAAATTTGACTAAAACAATTTTCTATGTTCATTTCGATATATTAATATTTATGCTTCCTATAGAACAATTCGAAAAATTCATAGAGGGAATATTGGACATGTTATGACATTCTGAATAGTTTACATTTATTTCATTTCCTATAATGTCCGATAAGGAACGAGTGGATGAAGTGGAGGTTGAAGCATTATTTACTTTGGAACTATTATGACATAAAATTTTTTCTGCAGTTTCTATTTTATTCTGAATGGAGTTTTCAATATACCCTTCTGCAACAGAAGTTGATTTCCAACCACCAAGTCTTTTGATGGCTGAAAAATCTGGACCACTGTCAGAAAGAATAGACGCAGAAGAACGCCGAAAACAGTGACCTGTATACAAATGTGGTTGCTCTAATTTAAGAAAATTTGCAATCATTGACGGTAATTTAGAAAATGTATTAATTCCAATTGGTTTTGTTGAGCATTTATAGTTCTTGTAAAAAACGAAAAATCTTTCGTGTGGAGTGTGAGCTGGCCTCAAGGATATATATCTCTTTATTATGTTTAAAAGTGTATGCTCATCATTATCCACCGCAGTGAATATCCTGTTCGAATGTGTTTTCGATGAATTCACTGTCACCAAAAATTTCGATCCCATATCTTGTACATCCTTTCTCTGCAACCTTAACAATTCATCTTTTCCCAATGCACCCGCTACTCCGAATATAAAAGCGACCTACAAATCAAACAATGATAGTTATTCCACTATAACGAGATAATGAGAATAAGTTGGAATAACGATTCAATTGAGTTTTATGTTTACCTTCGACATCAAGAAAACACTATTAGAAGCATTCGCTATGAACTCTCTCACATGTTCTTTTTCGAGAACTTTTGATTTTTTCGGGATATATCCCTCTCTTTCCCGTTTAATAAACATCACCAGTTTGTGGTATCTGCTTATATCAGTATTGTCTTTCACATTTAGTGTTGATTTCAGCATCGAATATTTTGGCCATAAACTTGCTAGATGCCCTTTTTCTGCAATACCTGTAAAGTATGCCAACAAAACCGTTTCCGTAAAGTTCCGAACCTTCTTGTCCTTGCACCAAGATCTGAATTCAGCATAGGTTTTCCCATATAAATGGCGGCTCTTTTCAGGAAGCAGACTCAAAGTTGCTGCTTCAGCAGTTTTTGTCACATCTGGCAGTGTCAACGGGATATTTTCTTCGTTATTCATTATGTAGTAGCGTAACGGATAAAATCAGATTCTGATCGTAAGCGAATAAATAAATTTTACAGCTCGATCGTGCTCCGACATAGATGCATCTATGCTCCGACTAAATATTTTATGTTAGGTTGCCATGATAATCATGCATTAATACAAGAAATCATGCATGAATAGGGGTCATTAATGGATGATTTCGAGTGCGTTAAAATGAGCTTTTATTTTATGGTCGACGGAAAAAATAATTAAGAAGTTCACAAACTCCCCGATAACATTTATCCAAATTTTTAACAGAAATTGTTCGAAATGTTCACATGCAGCAACTGTCAAATCAGTTTTAATTATGTCACAAGCATTTTCTTAACGTTGGTATATAGTTCTTCCGAACTATTCACCTCATCGTCACTATACACTAATGTTTTCAAATGACCCCAAATGAATGAATCAAAGGGGTTGAGACCGCGATTGTAAACACACAGTTAGATCTCAATACGGGCTGGGAATTTCTCAGATTCGCAGGTAACTTTGATTTCGAAATATTCGGCCCTGGTGAATATTTTATATGAACGATTTTTGGTATATTGACTCATTTTGCCTCACCTTTGATAACACTCTGTATATTATCATTCGAAATTGCAGACTATGGTTTTGGCTTCTGTTAGTCATTCCAGTGCAATGCAGGGAATGTGAATTTGATTAGGAAACTGTCGTCGTTGCATGCTTTTGACTTTCCTCGGGGGCTATTGAGTCTTTCTAAGTACCCGCTGATAAGTGAGGAAGGTTGCTGTTGAATTTTTTTTTGATCTGCACAACTGTATGTTGCATTGAATCCATCTTCGCCTCGCCACTAAAGATGGCTCAAAAAAGTCGAAATCGTAGTATGCAAATGATGGTTCTGATATTTTCTGTGGTTACATAGATTGACTTATTGACTAGTTAAAAAATTATTCTTCGGATTGATTGATTTCATATATTCATTGTTGATTGTCTTCGACCTGTAGAGAAGTGCGGAAGGTTGCTGTTGAAACGGAAAAATGGCGTTAGGGAGAAGTTTTTCTCTGATCCACACAACTGTAGGTTTCGAAACAAGCCAGCTGCCGAATGAAATCCACATTCGCTACATTGCACTGACATAAAAAGCCGAAACCGTAGTCTGCAATTGCAAATGATGATTTTGATGTTTTCTGGGGAAATTTTTTGAGTAGACGTCTACAGGAATAAATTATTCCTTGGTATAATTGTTTTCATACATTCAAATCAATGATCACCTCGTCCAGAAAGTGGTGCCTGCTGCCAAGGCCACAACCTTAGCAATAGAGGTGTATAAAGCTTCATTGCAAAGATATTATTGTTATTCAATGAAAACTCAATAGAAACCACTGATTAATTAATTCCTTGGATCGTTGACGATGACGTTACTAATCTTCGAAACGGTCGCGAAATGGCGAATGAGCTGGTCTAGGACTGTTCCCAATTTCATTGTCTCAGATCATGCGGAAGACACATAGATCCGGATCTGTGTGTGATAGTCGTCGTAATAGCTGTGCGAATGGTCCTACATAAATAATATTAGAGCTAAATGCCTGGAGCGAAGGCGGCTGCGGTTGAATTTCAGCGACACCAGATAGTGTATTGTTTCGCCGTCATGTGAGACATCCCTCCGCCTCTTGGGGGATATACCGGAGCTGCATACACAGTGTCGACCAGATACGGTTGCTGCGAAAGGGTTGTTTGGCAGCGCTGAAATTTATTAGGCACCTAGGCGCCACCAAGTGTTCAATGATGGAATTGATTTAGTCATTATTTTCTGATACATTCGACTGGATGCTCTTACAGAATTATACAGGTAGAATATTTTTTTGGAACTCAACCCTCATGGGGTTCATTTCTAGTTTTCAAATGTAAGTGAGGGATGAAAAAAATCCATAGCACATTACTATAAATATAGCGTTTCCTTGAAGAGACTATTATGATGAATGAATATTGGTCGTCTATCTGAAGTTTTCAAATTTCAAAATGAGACAAGAAAATATGTATTAGATAGACTAATAAAAGCAAGCCAACAAATCAATACATGTAACCCCATAAAACATCGAAATTTATCCTTTGCATCTGCAGACCGGTTTCGCCGTATTACGGCTCGTCAGTACAGATCAGCTCAGGATAAACTCGATGTAGCAAACAGCTACCCAAACAACCTAACGCGATGACGCTCAGAGTTTATTTCTCTACTCACGCCACCTGTCGGCCGAATGAGCAACTGAATGCAGTCCATGATGGTCCATGTAAAGATTCCTTGGCTCCCCTGACAGAACCAAAACAAGCAACAAGACCGTAAACATTACGACTGCATTCAGTTGCTCCTTCGGCCGACAGGTGGCGTGAGTAGAGAAATAAACTCTGACCGTCATCGCGTTAGGTTGTTTGGGTAGCTGTTTGCTACATCGAGTTTATCCTGAGCTGATCTGTACTGACGAGCCGTTATACGGCGAAACCGGTCTGCAGATGCAAAGGATAAATTTCGATGTTTTATGGGGTTACATACATTTCACTCAATCTTGCTTTCTATAGTAGTTGAGATCTACTGACACCTATCGATTGTCCTGAACTTAAAGTCGGTCTCTAACGAAGAATTCCGACAAGTTGGTTATTTTGCTGTACGTTAATCAGGCCTACCGACACTCGTATCCGGATATAACTTTTCAACCATCATCTGGTGTTTCCCTGGTAATTTATGGGTGAAATTTCTGATCCGAAACTCGACTTAGTTTGATTCATTACGATCTGTATTTAATTTGAAGTTTAATTTCATACCAAACGCTCAATTCGGAGAGAGGGCCGTTCCTGAGTCAATATTTGATTTGAAGACGGCACAATCGAGAATATTTCTGGTTATGGTGAGTGTATGCGAATAGGAAGCGCCTCGAGAGCTAGATATTTGTTCGGAACCCTTACTGAGAATTCATTATTCTCAGCAGAATCTTGTAATTTCACGTCTTCAGGTCTTTTAGCCAATTGAGAAATGTCAATGTAGGAATATGAATAATTTCAACATAATTTAAAAAGAAGAACAACAAGAATTTCATAATGGCAGGGTCCCATATAATGGGGAGATCGGAATAATCGATACGCCCTCTACCAAACATTTATATAACTCGGCTATGGGCCATTCACACCTGTCATTTGTCTTGTTTAGAATTGCTCAATCTGAATTCAAGTTCAAATCAAATAAATATCAGTCCACAACAAATATTCATCAATGAAATGATACAAATCCGAGAATATACCGCATACAATAAAAACATAAACATTGAAGTCAACAAATCTAATGGCCCATAGCTATATTTCAACTCTCACCGTCCGCGGAGCTGCGATCTCAACCCAAGAAGCCAATATTACCTGACCATGATTCCCTGGAAATTTCTTTGCATTATCTATAGAATTTCACAGGTTTCACAAGATTCAACAGAAAACCAATTTCATTGTATGAAATACGATTGAACAAGAAGCAGTAAACTCATATTTTAAAATTGGATGTTCGAATATCTTATGTATGTGTGAATGTGAAATACATATTATGTAGATTGCCGATTTGTTGGATTTCAAGTAAAATCATATCGAAAGAAGGACTAAAAAAAATTTGAACATTGGCAACTCCAAAATTTCATTTCCATTTTTTATTTTCGAAAAAATTACCAATTCAAACACTAAAGTGTAAATTGGGTTTGAACATCGATTGTTGACGTAACAAAAAATTAGAGGGAGTTCTGTCAAATGACAGCGAAAGAATAAATATGAGGGTGAACTAAAAAACGGTCAGTAACAGATAAGTTTTCGTCTTTACTATTTATTAAAACAAGAGCGTTATCATTTGGCCAAATATTTGTAATTCTCTAATTTTGAGCCTAGAAAGGTCTGCTTGAACGAATGGTCGGACTCACAGATGAAGAATCCTAGGTCAAATTGAATTATGTCCGTCCGGCCGTCCGTGAATACGATACCTCTTGAAAGAAAAGGCCTAGAGTTTTGAAATTTTTACGGTATGTTCGAGGTCTGAATGCGCCAGTTGAGTTCGTTAAAGGTTGATATACGCCGAAGAGTTCCATATTGATAACAATCTGATTTTTCCTTCTCAATAATTCGGAAAATACCAATTTGATCGAATTTAAACTTCGTAATTCATCGCAAATTCCTATTTTCAACTTCAACGAAATTAGGAAGTTCACAAACTCACAAAAATTGATCCAAATTGTTCACAGGAATTGTTCGGAATGGACACCATTTTCATCACATCAGTTTGCTCATGGAATAATGCCACAAGCATTTTCAATGCGTTGTATTAGTTCTTTCGCATTCACCTCGCCGTCACTAATACACTAATGTTTTCAAATGACCCCAAAGGAAGAAATCACAGGGGTTGAGATCGGAAAACTTAGGCATCGTAGATGATTTCTCGTATACTGACCCCAGACAGCGGGTAATATCTACATATTTTGATATCAATACAAACCTAAGACAGATCCGGCCTGAGAATTTCTCATACTCGCGGGTAACTTCGATTTCGAAATACTCGGCTCTGATGAATATTTTATATGAACGATTTTTGGTATGTCGACTCAATTTGAAGAAATCTATTGCTGTCCAAAAAAAAGACTCATCTTTAAAAACACCCTGTATAATTTTCAATTACATCTTCTAGAAAGTTACGTTGAATCTTTATTTCATAATGCTCGAAGTATTCATTTTTCCTGAATGAAAACTTATCTTATCAATTTATAAGTTCTATTTATTTACTCTCAAAGGTTCTATTTATTTACTCTTCTCCTTTTGGAAGGAGCAACACTGACCTTTTCTAATTTTTATCTGCCCAAATGCGAAATTTTTTTTTATAACATGAATGTTGTTCATCAAAAAAGGGCGTCCTTGTTGGATATGATGCTCCATCCAAAATAAAAGCCCGCTCCCAACTGCCCTAGAGTCAGAAAATATTCGAAGCCACCCATGATCCTCAACATTATAGGGTTCTGAAAAATTTCATCGGACGTATAGGATATTCAATGCATAAGAAAGATATACTGACCATCTAGTCGTCCAGTGCAAGAATGGAAACAAATTCGCTGTATGTTGATGAGTATTCCAATATTGAACTAAAATGAAGTAGCACTTTCTCTCTCATACACGTTGGCGGAGTGGGAGCATGCTAGCCTGTGATGCGACGAGACTCTCGCAGGGTTGCCAATTCAGTAGAATTTCTACGAAATCTGGTCAGTATCGTAGCTCGTCGCGATGGTTGGGCCAGCATGCTCCCACTCCGCCGACGTGTATGATAGAGAAAGTGCTAGTTCGTTCTAGTTTAATATTGGAATACTAATCAACATAAAGCGAATTACGGGTCGGTTAGGCTCTCCTTCTTATGCACACTTTCATTTACCGAATGAATTTTCCCTGCAGTTCTACGTTTAAACAACTCATTTCAAATAGTGAATGGTCGACTCGAAAAAAAAATGATTTAGCGAACTTGGATTGGAATTGTGCACTTATTCTAATATCGAAGTTCAATGCTTCGCGTGTGTTTGCTGAATAATTTAACTCCACATGATTATTGCCTAACATCAGCTACTCTTAATTTGAGAAATAAATCTTTACCGACATGGATAAGGTTGAAGTGCCTTCATTGAAGATCCTGTTATTAAACCTCCCCTTCTTTCACAGAAAACAGTGAAAACGAAGAATGTCCTAATTTCGGAACAATGAGGTCTTAAATTGCATAATTATCGCCCTTTCATCCCCTAAATTCCCCCTAATGGAACCTCCTGAGCACCCTATCCAAATCCGATTGTTACTTTGTAGTTTATCTGTTCGCGGAAATCTTCATCTCTACACAGCAGCCGCCCGGCCTAGATTTAAACAAGAAACTTAAACCTGAAAATTCTAAATTCAATGAAAGAACCAATGAAGGAGGTAGATTATTATAGGGGGTGCTTCAGCATCCCCCTCTGTTCCTGGGAGGAGATAAAGCACGATCTGGCCAAAAAACAAAGTGAGTTGGATGGCGTTTCAGAGGAGGAGGATCAGGGTTTGAGGCACGTTACGTAAATTTGTACGATGGCCATGTTTCGTCTGGGTTTTATACAGATTAGGGGAAATTGAAATGCGACAAGTTTTGTCAGGGCGTTTTGAATTGTTTGAGTTTGAAAGATAATTAAGTGCAGGTGTTACCTGCATGAAAGCATTTATATGACGCCGTGAAAAAGACGAAACGGGGCACGTGTTAGAGGCTAGTTGTTTTGCTTCGGAATTTTGTTCAGTGCAAATGATTCAATTCGATAGTTTCAAATCAGGATGTATTTGTTCTTTCATTTTTAACGTTGTATCAATTGCATTTAATGTATCAATTTTTCCGAAGAAAAATTGTACAAAGATTATCTGACAAGCAGTACAACTTATCAATACATGTGAACCCCAGAGAATATCAATTTCTTCATTCGCAACTGTAGACCTGTTTCGGCTCATCAAGCCCCATCAGTATAGCTGGCGGTGATCAACTCTACTTGAAGGACGAACCGCAGCGCTGATCAGAAAAAATTTCTCCGCCAACGCCAAAAAGAGAAAGAAGAAAGCAGAAAGACGACAGAAGAAAGGAGAAAGGAGAAATAAGAAAGAATAAAGAAGAAAGAATGAAGAAGAAGAATATAGAATATAAAAGATAGAGGATAGAAGATAGAATATGAAAGATATAAGATAAAAGGTTTAAGATGAAAGATATAAGATATGAGATAGAAAATAGAAGAAAGAAGGAAGAAGACAGAGACAGAAGACAGGAGACAGGAGAAAGGAGACAGGAGACAGGAGACAGGAGACAGAAGACAGGAGACAGACGACAGACGACAGACGACAGACGACAGAAGACAGGAGACAGAAGACAGGAGACAGAAGACAGAAGACAGAAGACAGGAGACAGAAGACAGGAGACAGAAGACAGAAGACAGAAGACAGACGACAGAAGACAGAAGACAGAAGACAGACGACAGAAGACAGAAGACAGACGACAGAAGACAGACGACAGAAGAAAGAGGACAGAAGACAGAAGACAGAAGACAGATGACAGACGACAGTTGACAGAAGACAGAAGACAGAAGATAGAAGAATGAAGAAAGAAGATAGAAGATAGAAGATAGAAGATAGAAGATAGAAGATAGAAGATATAAGACATAAGATATAAGATACAAGGACAAAAATTCACACTATGAAAATTACCAATTGCACGAATCCTGACATTTGACCATTTTGAACTTTGATTATTTTCCTGCATTGCTCACATCTGGTTCTTTTCCCGAATTTGCCCAATTGCCTAACCTCTGAATTTGAGAGTTGTAGCTTCTGCAACTAGTATACAATGTGAAATTTTGAGCGCTCATACTGTAAAACCCTTCCGTACTCAGAAAACCACTTCAATCCCTCCCTGTCTACCATCTCCCTAACGATTTTAGAGTATGGACCGTTTGAGATTAAAACAAACGAAAGGAACTTCGCAATTCAGGTTTCATTTATAACACTGAAAACGGTTTGAGCACTTGACTCTGCCGCTGTCGCGGTGACGGTGGGGGATGAAAAACGGGAAAATGAAAATCCTCCACGTTTTCTCGGCATTCAAAGGATGGAAAATTGTCTGGGAAAATTCCTCATTTCGGCCACCCTCGATCCCTATCCGATTTAGCTCACATACTATCCGACTGCCGGATGGAATCCGGTATGGCAGCTTAATTATTTTTAATGAGGACGAGATCGTGAAAAGGAACTTTTTAATGGGTTCAGAATGGCATAAAGGAGAGAAGCATAGAAGGTTTTTCACCCTGAATATGTTCTTCCTTAGATAGGGATGTCCTCAACACTTATTATCCCTTTCTTGAGCTCGATTTGACAGTTCTTCCTTTCCTGGACTAGACAGTTATCTTGTTGGATTATGAACAATTTCTTCCGTAGATGGTTCAGTTGAATTCATACAAAAAGAGAAAATAGCTTGAGGAAATTAAAATTTGAATGTACCTTCCAAGTGCTGTTCCTTCCTCGCAACTATTCGTTTTTCTTACATAAGACTTACCTTTTATGTAATTGGGACTTTTGTTCCGAAAAACGAGTCAACTCTTTTCTGTGATAGTAATCGCTAGTTAAACCAGTGGCGGTCGCTGCCGGAAGGGCTATGGGGCACTGCCCTCCCTGCCCACTAATTATAAAAACCTCATAGGTTTGAAGATAGTAACCTTGTTGGTAGAGTGACAGTGCTAGCTCCCATGGCAGTGGAAATCGTATTTTGTCTTATCAGTCCTATACTGCCCTCCTAAGCCAAAAAGGAGATCTCAAATTTCTTATTAACGAGCATTCGGTACTGATACTTTTATCCAAGTCGCTTCCGAGTTCTTATTTTTCCTTGAACTCCCCTCTTTATTCAGATTGTTTTTGTTCTTACATTTTATCCAAGAAGATATAATCCTTCCAAGAATTTCCTGAGTTCACTTTTTAGTTCATAATCTTTATATCTCAGGAGGGTCATAGGGATTGGACATAAAACATAACGGACGCCTCATCTCCCCACATTTTTCTTTATGCTTGAGTCAAAGCCTAATGGATATGAATGTACCATTAAATCTCACTCTCAGAGGTCAGTTCTACCTTAAGAACGTGGAAAAGTTGTAGTGTACATTAGTTACATATATATGTTCTCAAGAACCAACATGCCATATACCTAATTTTTAGTTAGTAGTAGAGACATAATCTTGGCTTTCTTGGCAATATTTTCTCTTTCGGAGAGCAGTTGATCTTAATCTTTTAACCACAATCGTCTCCGTTTTAATTGACTGTTTAAGCGTGATAGTTGAAAGAATATATTGTTGGGTATGCTAAAGAAGCTCATAAACACCGAGCTCTCGATACAAAAGCACAGATGAAAACGTCAGCAAAAATTCTGTCTCCCCTTATAAATGTAGCGGTTTATATTTTAGTGGAGCACTTTTTTTTCATCGAAAACAAATTTTCCATCGTTAATTTCAGTAAAGAAAATCTGATCTGAAAAAGAAAAGGGGGAAAAAAATTCACAATATGTCAAATCGATTTAAAATTGACCATTCATTCGAGAAATTGAGTCAGAAATAGAATATAACCTTTGAAAGTACCTCGCGAAGATTTTCTTCTATTGCCAAATAGGTCTCTAGGAGTAAAATGGCCTCTGCACCATGCTAGTTTGCTAATTTCGAAACATAAGAACTATGGTCCTTCAAAATTCCTTCTATTTTGAATTTAAAATGTAAAACTTGTTGCTTTTTTTTTTTTTTTTTTTAGTCAGGGGGAATCCTCATGGACGAACTATCTCCGATAGATAGAACAGTGTGAGACTTCGTGTGAAGCACGACCTACTCTAACTAAACCTAACCTGCTGTTTTAGATTCCGGGCATTTATTACCTACTAACCTTTTGACTCTTCTTGTTCGTATCTCTATCACGATCTTTGTCGTGTGATGCTTGTGTTACCTATGAATTTGAATTTTATAGGAGTCTCTTCTTCTGGATGATTTAAATTGAGATTACTCAATTTCTGTTTCTACGTAGTTGATCTCTGGGTCTTTTGTGATAGGTGGGTATCCTAACCACATCTTCTGCGGGGTTGTAGTCAACTAGTCTTCTTAGCTCATCATTTGGGTGTTGACTTGCTTTTTCAAATATCTTCTCGGCCTTCTTTTTTAGGAAATCTGTGACAGTTTCCCATTCTAAGTCTCTGTGGATTTGTTGGTTTCTTACGAACCACGGCATATTCATTGCTGCTCTGAGCAGTTTATTTTCTGTTGCTTGAATCTTCTTTATATGGCTATTGGCTGCATTGCCCCATGCCGCCGAGCCATATGTTAGTTGGGGTCTTGCAATTGACTTGATCATTTGTAGTTTCGTGCTTTGGTTCATTTGGCTTCTTCTTCCTAGTAGTGGGTAAAGTCTACTCATTGCTGAGTTTGTTTTATCCACTGCATATTTTATATGGTTTTTCCATGTAAGCCCTTTATCTAGTTTTACTCCTAGATATTTGACTTCATTTTCCCATTTTATCTCTTCTCCATCTATCTGTAGGTTGGAATTAATTTCAAGTCTCCGCTTCTGTAGTAGAATAGCTTGGCTCTTTTTGCTATTTATTTGAATTCTCCATTTGATGAACCATTCTTCTAAATCTTCTAGTGCTTCTTGCAGTCTTCTGTGTATGACATCTGGTCGGCGATGTCTGAAGGCTATTCCCGTGTCGTCTGCATAAAGGGCTAGCAGATTCCTTGGGTTCTTAGGAATATCGTAGATATATATGTTGTGAAGCAGAGGTCCTAGAACTGATCCTTGGGGCACTCCTGCTTCTTCTTGTCTGGTGGTAGATGATGTGTCGTCTATTTTGACATAAAAATTCCGGTTCCTCAGGTAGTTTCTTATTATCTTGCAGGTTTTGGTGGTGTAGCCTGCCATCATCATCTTGTAGACGGCTTCTATTTGTCCATTATTCAGTACATCGTCAAAATAGTGGTCGACGTTCCTCTTGACTATTAGGGCTACGCCCCCTCCTGTACAATTTCTGTCATTTCTGTATATTTCATGGTCGGGAAATGAAATTCTATTTCTTGTAGATGTCTCGTCTCCTGAATGGCTATAATATCCGGTTGTTTCTCGGATATTATTTCTTCTATTTCAGATCTACGGGCTCGTAGACCGTTTGTGTTCCATGAGACAATCTTCAGGCTGTTTTTATTTGCGTTAGTCACTAGCTCCATTAATTGGGTTTAGTGAGTTTACGGAACTTTTTGTCCATCTCTATTTCCAGGAATTTCATGAGCTTACTCATGATATTCTTGGTGAAGGTATCTAGATCCTCGGTGGTTTCGGGTCCTTTCTTGTTGGTCTCTTCTTTCTTCTTTTGGCTGCTCCTCTTGGATTTTCCATTTTTTGGGGCTTCTTTCTTCTGCTCTTGTTTGAGTGGTGGCGTTTTCTTCTTCTTATCTTCTTCCTTTTGTTCTTGTTGGACAGTAGGCATCATTTTCTTCTCTTCTTCTTCTTTTCTTGCTTTGGTCGCAGTCTTCTTTTTGGTCACCAGTTTCCACTCGCTACATCCTTTGTAGCTGGCTGGGTGACCTGCTTTTCCGCAGAGCTCACAGGTAGCATTTCTCTCCTCGTTTTCTCTTGTTAGCGTACAATCTTTACTATTGTGCGCTCCAGAGCATTTAACACATCTCCATGGGAATGTGCATTTACTTTGCGCATGTCCGTAACGTTGACATCTATGACATTGGCCAGGTCCAATGCTCTTCTTCTTCGGCTCTACTACACAATTTATACCGTAGAGCTGTTTTACTTCGAATACCTTCTTATTTTGGGTTTTCACCAAAAATAAGGGTATTGCCTTTTTGGTCGTCATTCTTATGACATCCGCGTCGGTAATGCCTTGCTCGGCGAGGTCCTCTGTGATAATGTTAATATCTGCGTCTAGTGGCAGATATCGTACCACCGCGTAGATTCTCTTCTCTTCTTCTCTTTGGAGGGTGTAGAATTCCTTATTTCTCAACTCGAGGAATTTTGTCATCTTTCTGTGGTCGTCGGGGGATTGGGGAACAACGCGAATGCCGTCTCTTACTGTGGTCGCTCTCAGGTATTTAATACCCTTCATTTGCATCTCTCTCGAGATTTGTGTCCAGTCGGCCGTGCCTCTCAATGTCACTGGAGGGACTTTCTCTTTTTTCTGCTCGATTGGAGCAGGGACTTCAATTTCTTCTGCAGGTGCAGAAGTAGCTTCTTCTGGGCGTTTTCCTTTTTGCAATGCTGCTATATACGACTTCTTCGTAGGTGGCCCTCTTGCAGCTGCATCATTAGTTTCGGTAGGTTTTTTCTGGTCTTCTTTTTGGATTGTGGGGGTTGACACTATCTCCTCTGTCCCAGAGGAGAAGCCATATTCTTTTCTCTTAGTCCGTTTCCGCGGCTTCGAGGACTGAGACATTTCTGCTCTCAAGGATTTCACCTCATCGGATAAAGTTTTAAGACTCTCCGTCATAACTTTTAGTTGACTCATAAGGTTGTTGATTTGGTCCTTCTGTTCTTTTATGATCCGATCTTTGTCGGATTCATGATTTACTTCTTCTTCTTCAACATCCATATCGGATATTTCTTCATCCGATAAGTTTTCTGCGTCGGATTCTCTGTCCTCATTTGCAGAGTCGTATTCCGACATTTTGTCTGAGTGACTCAGCAAACGACACTTGAACACTTTTTTCACTTTTCACTAAATTCACTTTTGTCTCTTCAATGTAAAATAATCTGTGGAACCATCGATCTAAACCTGAACTCAACACAGTTATTTCTTCTTCTTCTTATCACTTCTATACGAGGTTCACTTGGCACACATGCGCATTTCTCAATACGTCTGCACTCCTCGAGGGTTCAATCGCTACTGAGTAAAAACTTGTTGCTCTCCGACCGGGTAGGTTTTTCAACCAGATTCGGCTATCCAATCAATGTTTTTCGGATTTTCGGATGTTCGAAAACCACCACAGAACCTTAGTGAAAGTTAATAATTTCCCATAGCTCAATCAAAAATCTTCAGTCTTGAATGAATGAAAAAAATTTTTTCGAATTATCGTGGCTGATACTTGAATTGTCAGATTGGCAATAATTCATGGCTTCCTCATTATACACCTACCAATGTTGCATTTGAGAGGTGAGAGGTGTTTTCAAAGAATTTAGTAGGTCCTCCATGTATTTCTCACTCTTCAGGCAGAAATACTTGCAATCGAAAGATGCATAGATATAAACCTGGAAAGAAACTATCAAGGGTGTGACATTGTGGTCCATTCTGATAGTCAAGCTGCTATCAAAGCACTGAACTCCTATATCATCGACTCAAAGCTGATATGGGAGTGCCGGAGGAAACTTAATGAAGTAGGCAAGAAAAATAAGGTCTCTTTAGTTTGGGTTCCTGGTCACTCAGGCATCAAAGGAAACGAAGAGGCCAATACACTTGCCAGAAAGGGAGCACAAACGCCACTTACTGGCCCAGAACCTTTCTGTGGCATAGGTAAATGCCCCTATAAGAAAGAGTTTCTGGAGAAGGAAGAGACTGAAAGATAAGCACTCTGGAGGAACCTTCCAGGAATGGATCACTCAAAAAAGTTCATTCGAAACTTTGAAAGTTCAAGATCCAAAAAGTATTTGGATCTCAGTAAGAACAAGGTACGCCTGATCACTGGCTTCCTCACAGGACATTGTCGCTTTAGGAAGCATATGATGAGAATGAGCTTAACAGAAACAGACGAGTGTAGATTCTGTGGTGAAGAGGAGGAGAATCCTGTTCACCTGGTTACAGAATGCCTCGCCATTGCAAACCAGCGCAAAGAATGTCTTGGACAAGGGAATTACAGGAGTAATGAGGATCTAACCTCCTTGAAGCCCTCTCAGATACTGGAGTTCATTGGAGCTCTGGAGCTGGAGGGCGAGCAGTAGGTAGCGCATTTGCGAATACGACCCTGATGGGGGACACAATAGACCTTGAGGTCGCAGTGAAACGTAACCCCCTTCCTAACTATAACTACTCTTCTGGTGTAGAAAGTAATTCAATTGAAATTTTCTCTGAATGCATATTTTCTATACTTGTGTGGACAATGTTTGTACGGAAAGGATCTGCCGCTGGCGCAGGCATCCCATACCACCATTTTGATGACATGGAGCTCAAAGCCTTAAGGCCTGGCTTTCAATCACCATGATTCATTTTTGATGGCCCTTCCCTGGATTACATAAGATCATTTCGAGCTGTCTGTATATCATTATATCGTGTTGTCTTGAAATCATGGGTTTTCTTTCCTTTATTTCTTAGATTGGATTATCGACCATGCGCAGTTGATAATGAAGTAATCTGAATTTCGAACAGTGGGCAATGAACCACCGCAAGAATTGATCAGATCGCTCAATCTAACCTGTTCCCGATCTCTATTAGCACTCATCGAAAAAATTCACTCTAGAACTACCCAAACTCGCAGAACCGACTTCTTGCCAAGATGAATCACTCGCTAATCGGGGTGTTACACTTGTTACACCCCCATCCGCTCCCTAATAGACCCATAAATCCGTTTTTATTCGTTCGGTCCCGTTTCTTTATGCACTGGAGGGTCGTAGGTTATGGAGATGATGACCGTACATTTGAAGTTATCGCCGAACTGTACGGTGTGGAGCTTAGGTTCTCTGGATACGGCAAATCCTGCACAGCGTCCGTTGTTTATCTGGCGTCGTAGTCTCGCCTTTTCGCCACGCTGAATGAGGAGTCTCGAGCCGAAGAAATGATGTGAAGATGGGCTGGTTTGTGTTTTCAGCTGCGTTTTGACTGTATTGGAACGCCATGAAGAGATAGTTTGATCGAATCAGAAAAACTTCAGCCTGGCTGTAAGCTGGAACACGTACTCCCTAATTATACACTACCAGATTTTCGGTCCCTGACACTGACACTCGATAGAACACTTTGTATCACAAAGAAGATTCTCATATATGCGTTTCCGTACAAAAACGACATTCTGCATAAATATCGGTACGACATATTTTGTTCTAAACAGAAGAGACATTTTGAGTTAACGCAGCTGCGCTGCAGCCCTGGTGAGGTAAACTACAAAACTAGGCATTAAACAGAGAAAAATACTACCAAGACGACCAATCTTGGTTATAACGAACGGTGTCTTACCAAAGAGAGTTCTCGACGATAATGGAACAGGACTCTCTCTAGTTTCAATCCCAGTGAAGAGGTCCTCTCTGGTTTCACATCCTAGGGAAAAAAGCTTGAAATATCACCCATAGAAGCGAGGCATCCCTAAACAGACCACCCCCTCGAATTCTACACGTTGCTGTTGAACAAACAGGAATAATTCTTAAAACTTGCACTAATCAACCTGCTGCCTTCCAAGTAACAGTTGACAAAACGAATGAAGAAAATCTTATCAATCGTACAGTAATTCTTAATTGAAATCAGGTAAGATTGAAAAAGTTGACCTAAAAATCTTCAGCATGTTTGAACTATGAAAATTATTATCTCACCCCCCACTTCATACTATAATTTCGGTTGTAGAATTGTCAAATCAAAATCGCAGAACTTCATATTCTGCGACGAGGCGATGTGAAGAGGAGCGCGCAGACTGATTGGAGAATTGAACCGTTACAACCTTCAGCGTCGT
Source organism: Aphidecta obliterata (assembly GCA_963966015.1). Taxonomy (NCBI): domain Eukaryota; kingdom Metazoa; phylum Arthropoda; class Insecta; order Coleoptera; family Coccinellidae; genus Aphidecta; species Aphidecta obliterata. Next base: position 17,843,027 of record OZ014434.1, on the reverse strand, counting down.
TTTTGAGCGCTCGTACAACTTACACGAGGGCTATATCATTTCGTCACGATGTCTGTATTTTTCGAATTTTGAGCCGAAAATGGTCTCAATCGACTATGTTCGACTCACTGATCCGAATCCGAGTCTGTCCGTCCGGCCGTCCGGCCGTAAGCAAAATAAATCTCGAACGGATCAACCTAGAGACTTGAAATTTTCAGTATGGGTTCAGTTCCCGAATGCCCCGGTTAAGTTCGTTAATGGGCCAAATTCCACCAGGGGTTCCGTAAATATGGCCGTTCAAAATTTTGTTCCCCTGATTACTTGAAAACCACAGAATTGATTGAGATGAAATTTTGCACTCAAATGGAGAATAAGGTGCTTAAGCTAAATGTGAAATTTTGTCCAGATCGCATGACCAGAACCATAGAAACCATAGAAAATTGTAACTTTTGAACGGAAACGCCTAGGGACTTGAAATTTTCGGAATAGGTGTGGATCTCGAATGTCGTGATCACGTTCATCTATGAGCAAAATTATACAAGGGGTTCCGTAACTATGGTCGTTTGAAATTTAGTTTTCTTGATAATTTCAAAACTGAAGATTCGATCGTGACGAAATTTTGTATAATAATGGAGAATGATATATTCAAGCTACATTTCTCCAGATCACATGACCAGAACCATAGAAACCATAGAAAATCATAACTTTCGAACGGAACGGCCTAGGGACTTGAAATTTTCAGGATAGGTGTGGATCTGAAATGTCGCGTTCACGTTTATCAATGAGCAGAATTATACTAGGGGTTCCGTAAATACGGTCGTTTGAAATTTTGGTTTCTCGATAATTTAGAAACAACGGATTCGATCGAGATGAAATTTTGTATTTTAATCGAGAATAATATATCAAAACAATATTTTGTCCAGATCGCATGACCAGAACCATAGAAACCATAGAAAATTGTAACTTTTGAACGGAAAGGCCTAGGAACTTGAAATTCTCAGGGTGGGTTTGGATCGCGAATATCGCGGTCACGTTCATCAATGAGCAAAATAAGACTAGGGGTTCCGCAAATATGGCCCTTCAAAATATTCTTTTCCTGATAGTTTCCAAACTACTGATCGGATTGGAATGAAATTCCACCTAGCTGAGTAATAATGTATTCAAACTACAGGCAAAATTTTGTCCAGATCGCACCACCAAGACCATAGATACCGTAGAAAATTCTAGCGAATCATCGAAAAAAAAAAAGGTCAGCTGAAGCACTGACATGAAGTCTGGAGTTTCGCCTAAGTTTCAGAATTTTTTTGACAGCTGTCGAAAATTCCTTCAATTGATTTCTGAAACTGAAAAATGCGAATCTACCTACAAGGTGCATGTACGAGCGCTCAAAAGCTCCTGCCTTCACGTCAGTGCTTTTCGTAATTTTTTGAAGGGACCGTTCATTCTTCCTCTTTCAGACCGGTATTGGTGTTCTGTTATATCCTCTTTTAGAGTTGGTCTGATTTTTTTGATCTTTCTCATCATAGGGTCATATTTTATTTCGAATTATATTTCCATTTGTGATTCAGGTATCTGAAAAATACATTAGTTATTTTAGGATAGACTAAACTAAAATGAGTAGGACGTGACCTGGAAGTAATAAACCTGGAGTAGAATCCGATGTCGCGCAGGAATTTGACGCCTAACCACCCCCCCTTGTACTGGATAATCATCACTTAATTGAGATCCTCGTTACATCTATCAATTGAAACATATAATCCTATCACAGGGAGGGGGTTATTTCGCCCACATAATTCTGGGCCACTTTCTAGCTTCGTCAGCAATTAACAGGTCACAGATTCTGTGGCTATTTGTGCATGAACACACGTGTATATCAAGATACGCCGGTTCTGATTAGTATTGCTAATTGATTACAGACTGCTCCACCTAGAACTAACTTTATTTTAACAAACGCCCTAGGAGACTTTTTCTCCCCTTTAGTATTCAATACGGAATAATCCCTAAAACCAACCCAAACAGAACAGGGATAGGCATTATCTCGTTTAATCAAAGCAAATCAAAGCACAACGTCTTCTCCATCTAGGGAACGCAGAAACAGACACGACAGTTATCGCCGAGACGTTTGCCGAGTCGTCTGCCGAGTCGTATCCTTGTTCCACATTGTTACATTAATTCTGTATCTGTCTCTCCCCTTTTTAGTGCCGCCGCTTTTTTATGCAGGCTGTCAACGTTTCATTTGAGTTTTTTGAGGGTCGAAAGGAAGTTGTATTTCGGTGAACTTTCTCAAATATGGAGGTAAATAATATTGATGTTGTGAAATCTGAAATTGAAAAGTGTCCTGCATTGTGGCATATTAAAAAATAGAAAAAATGTAGTTGAAGAATAAAAAGAAGAGAAGAAATTCCACACCATCCTTGATTCCTCTTCTTTGTTATTGGATGCAAACCAAATCTTATTTCACCCTTATTGTCTCCAAGATATTCATGTTCAAACAAACAAGAACAGATCGTCTCAAAGGAGAACAAACGAAAATTTATACCACCACAAAGTCGAAATCCTTCGGTTTCCATTCTGAACCGACGTCAAAATTGTAATCCAACCGAATCCTCTTTCTCTACCTAGATTATACCGATTATATATTTATGAAATCGGTGGTTACACGAAAACACTCTTTCTCCGATCTAGTAGGCCATTGAGGAACCTCATTCCCCCAGTTTCGAGCGTTGAGAATGAAAAGACTGGAAGGGAAGGTCCTTGGTCGTCGTTTTATATACCCAACTTCTTTTCCTTTGCCATCACCCCATCTGAGGGATCTTGGAGTTTTATTAAGTTCTGGGATAAATCCTTCCATTATTATGGAGGGATATAGCGGGATTTTGGAAGAAAGTTTTCATCTACTTCGTATTCTTTAATGTGAGCTTCGTCCTTCGGGATTGACTGTATATAGGGGGTTGAAAATTCAATGATAGGATTGGAAGTCGAAAGGGGTTTATTCTTTTATTTGCTGGTAATTAAATTCTTTGTAACGCTTCCAGGACACGTTCGCTTTATTGACCACTGGCAAAAAATCAGAATACAGTATGTTCTATCTGACAACTGTATTTCTCAATTACTTTTGAGGTTGAGGGTGGAAAATGTAAGGGTGTATTTCGATCCAAAGTATTATGCTCCGCATTTAATCAAAAGTGTTATTTTGTATCTGATTGGTTTATTGATGCTAAATCTTCATCAAATTTTACCATTTATGTTTTGAGATAGTGTAGATTTCAAAAATCGGGGGATGACCGCAAATGCCACAAAACGTGCCTAAAATATTGCTGTTTCTTTCCATCCCGACTCTCATAGGTCTCTGTGAGACCCCTCAGAAGGTCATATTAGAGTTTATATTATGCGAGTTGGGAGACCCGGTTGTGTTATGTGAAGGCTTTGTTACCCTGTCCGTGTGTCTCCTAAAACACAACACTGTTATTTGTTAACCCAACCGTGAGGATTTTTTTTTGACATGTGCTAGAAGTCATCAAAAGGGATCATTTCGCCAAAAGGAAATCATATAAAATTTGAAAAAAGGATGAAAAATCTTGGGCATCATCATCTTAATACGACCATGTTATGAGATCTAACATGAATTGTCGAAGAAACCGACTCAGCACGTCCTATTCATCTAAAGTCACAAAAATCAGTCACTCTGTGAGATGATTTCCCGTAAACTGAACGCATTTGAAACACATTTAAACCTCAATACTTACCTAAATGAGATCCGGGCTCTAAATTTCTCAGATTCGATTTCGAAATACTCGGCCCTGGTGAATATTTCATATGGAGGATTTTTGATATTTTGACTTATTTCGATGAGTTCTAGCACCTGTCAAAAAAAGCCTTACCTTTGAAAACAGCCTGTATATTTCCAAAGCAAGCAACAATCAGATGCATATTCAAGTCGGATGCACCTAGTTTTTCTTGATGAAAGAAGCGCCCTTCCATCGAATACCCCTGTACAAAGCGCCCCCTCAAATCAAACCCGACAAAGATCCTCCAATAGCTCATTTCTGCGCTGAACCCTGAGGAGCCTGAGACGCGTTCAGAATAAACTTCAAAAAGACGAGTTCTCAATAACAGTGCACCAGAAGAAGAGCCCCCACACTCTTGGAATGTTATCTTTGACAGATTATTGAGAGGTCTGAAAGTTTTAATTGATTTCTACAACGGCAGACTCAGAAAATTAATGGGGTTTTCTCGATTGGAGGGGATTTAGAGGAGCTGATCTCTGGGTTAAGCCCGGAGGTTCTGATTTTATTGGGAAATTCGCTATTGTAAAATTACTGGAGGAGTTGATGGAGGCTGAGCAAACAGAACTGGATCGGTGGATTTAATTGGAGTTGTCTTTTTTCTGTAGAATATTGGATGAAGTTTAATGTTCGGAAGACATACTTGTATTCTCAGTATGAAACAAAATATAGCTCCCATATGTACTACATCACAGTGAGGAATTAGGAAAAAATTTTGAATCAAATTTCTCTTTATTATTACCTGATTATAGGTGAGATTTATGAATTCTGGAATGGACTCATATCTGGTTTCTTTCTCACTTTTTAAGGCATGAAAATTGTTGCTATTGGCAGAAATACGAATTCTTGTGCTAGTGGGGATTGATGAATACCTAAAACCTTTTTTTTCTTAAGCCGGAGGTGTTGTACTATGCATTCCTTGAGGAGACTATTCATTTTATCAATAACTGCTCATTTGCATTCTATACATCAAGTTGTTATTGATTTAGTTCGAATCATTTAATAGTGACATTAATATTTTTTGTTTCAGGTAAATAATTCGTTACAATAATTCGTACACTTCATTCAAACTGAACAATTAGGTAAGTATTGACATTTCATAAAATTCATTATTTTTCTGAATTCTTCATAAACATCCAGTAAAACGTACAGTTAGAACTAGAACGATGTTTTTCAGAAAATTTCGTTATACCACGTTAAAAGTTGAAGAACCTAAAAGCTTCTACGGGGTCTCACAGATACCTTGGAGAGTCGGGAACAAAAATAAATAAATTAACCAATTTTTTAACAGAATTATTTCAGATCACATTGTTTGTTGAATTCTTTTCGAACATATTCATTTGATTCGAATGAAGACTGTAGCTCAGTTTCTCCGAAATTTGAAATCGCATCGAATCCACACAAAAACTCATTTAATGTTTCAAAACTTGACTCGTTTACAGTAAGATAAATTTATTTGGTGTGAAAATATCGTTTTATTATTAACACCATTGGGATACTTATGGACTTTTTATTCAATTTATGGATTTTTTATTTGTCTATTTGTTTGATCATTTGAACTGTGAAGGATTAATAACATGAAAATTTGATAACCAAAATATGAATTGATTGTAATGCAGAAACGAATTGTTCTTTATTTGATACTGGAAAATTTGAAGAACACTGACGTGATGATCCTGTTAATCAAAATATGACGTTTTTATATCGGAGAAAATTTCTCCAATTCCTTCTGTCCGTTCCTGTACTGTACTGTACTGATGAGATTTGATAAGAACAGAAACTCGTCTACAGGTGCAAATGATGAATTTGGATATCTCTGTGGTAACATGAATTGTTTTGTTGGCTTGCTATTAGTTAATCTGAAATAATTTTTTTTCATTTCATCACTGTTTTTTTCCTTATATAATTATATAATTTTTAGGTACATCCTGTATTCAGTATTCAAAAACTCTTATTCATTCACCTAATTAACATTTTTTAATGGAGTTGAATCCTCAAGGGTACTCTGTAGCTAAACGTTCTATAATCGAAAATTAATTATAATCAAATCTTGCATCTAATCTCAACAAGAGACACTTCGTTGTAGTGTGCTTCAAATCCTAATCTTCTCCCCGTCTCAGGCTTAGGGAAAATTAGTTTTCAGTCAGCTCGAAGTGCTACAACAGGGAAAACTTCACCCTTTCATAAAAACAAAGTAAATTTTGTTGTCGTTCAATTTCCTAACTAGGTTCAATGCTGTTTTTTACCTCGTTAGTTCGGAGGGTTAATTGTGAAAAGTTTGGAGAATTATAATGAATACAAGGTTTGAATAAGGGTTTCCAGGAGCTTGCCCGTTTTTCCTGGGAAATTGGATGGAAGCAAAACAAATTTCCACTCGGAGAATACGTATTATTTAGTAGTTGAGCGAAATGTTGTGATGGAGATTTCGTGTGATATATGAAAAAATTTTAATATAGTGCAAATTATGCATTTTCTTCAAGAATACATTGCGTTTTTTTGAAGCTAGTTCAAACGAGGAGAGAGAACAGATGAAAATGTACCACGCCCCACCAAATACATAGAAAAATTCAAACTCAACAGGATTTTCAACTGTTATTATTTTCTAAGGGTAAAGTGGAGAATCCTAGCCATCTGAAAATTGTCCAGAAATTGTTACATTTTTTCCATGACATCTAGAATGTTGAAGGCAAGTTATGGGAAGTTCATTGCCATACAGGGTGAAATATAAACCTGGCTAGTCGAAAAATGAATTTTTGAGGAACTTTCTATTCAGGAACGAAATTTATGATTCATTCTGTATGAAAGTGCCAAGCACTTTTGAATTTTTTTCTCGATTTAACTTCATACGTTTATGAAGATGAAGAAAAGTTTCAGTGTTTATGTACAAAATGAACTTTATTAGAAAAGAAAGAAAATGACCAGAATTATTCTACTCCGGTCCTGGTTTTTCTGATTTTTTTTCATTGATGGTAAACCAAAGCGGTTGAAACGAGTGATACTGGCAAAATCTTCCAAGATTCATTGAACCCTGAAATTTCAATTAATATCCCCTGTATGTAACCAGGCCCTCTGGTGATTGAAATCTCTCTATACGAGAAATTTAATTCCAATTGTATATCTATAAAAACTTATCTATAATGAAGAAACGAAGTTTGTTGTGTACTTCTCGATAGGATTTTTCTTAGTAATGCTAGGTAGCCTACTGTTCATAAATCCAACAGTATTTTCTGCTTAATTAGTGAAAAGGAACTGGAAGAATTTCCCTTTTAATTGAAAAAGGTAATGGGAATCCTCTAGTCGGGAAGAAAATTACTTTGTGAATTTATTGTTCCATTCAGTAAAACCGACTATTGTACACATTGTATTTCACAGAGTTTTCATATTGTCCCTATTTTTCAACGTCAATTGTTAAAATCTTGCTTGGTATATCCAGATCCAAAAATATCGATCCGATCGAATTGAAACCTTGTAGTTATTGGTTGAAAATAACGACGATGTATCAGTAGAAGTTTTTGAAAATTTTGTTATCTCAGAATCTATTCACCATAAACAGCTGAAATTATATGTCTACATAAAAGGTATGGATAAAATGAGTGGGGTATAAATTCAGTTTTATGTTCGACGCGAAAGAAAATTTGTTGATAGTATTTGATATTCGGAGATTCAATTTGACTAAAATTTATATAAATGAAATGAAATTATTTGTCACATTGACGTTCGTGGTTCGTTGCATGTTCTTTGATTCTATAGTCTCGGTACAGTGTCACCTCATATGAGATGATAACAGATTAGTTATGCTTTTTTTTTGGAAGAGTGAATATTACATTCTGAGATTTCGATTCATAAACTTCAAATTTCTACGTTTTCAACCATTGTTGAAGAATATTCAGATGATTTTTAATGCATTCTGAAGAAGTTGGAGGATCTGAATGACTGAAGAGAATGGCTGTGTCATCCGAAAATTTTCCGGTGAACGTATTTTCCATTGAAGCCAAATCTGACGTGTGGAAAATAGTAGAGGTCCCGCGACACTTCCTTGTGGAACTCCTGCATTTATTGGAAATAAATTGGATTTCTCTTCATGAAATTTACTTCGAAAAGTTCTCCTATCCAAGTATTATTTTGAAGGGTAGAAATAAGCGAGTGAATATTTTTCATTAGGTAAATAAGATCGGGACGTTACACTTCAATAAATGCATGTTTCATATCATGACGCCAATGCAGTATTTTTTAGATTTATTATATTTGCATCAACCATATTTATGATGATTGGATTGTTGAATGGTAGGGTTTCCATGGAAATAATAAATCTATCTGCAAACTTTGTGGCATTTTCATTAGATTTCCGTAAGACTAATCAAGAACTATGATCAGTAGTTGTCTGTCAGTATTGCAAATTATACAGGTCTGCATAGAAATTAATTTCAATGGACTTCTGCATCGTTGCTCATCGAACTTCTTAAGGAGGACATATTTAGGTGTCCTCATCAACCAACGCCTTGTTCTTAATCCGAGAACCTCCAAGTCCCATTTAGCGAAGTAACCCCTTGAAAGATATTCAAGATTAATTCCTCTCTACTTAGTCCTGTTCATCTATTTCGGTTCGGACCACTAATGAGCCCTAGTTAGTTACTGACACCAGCATCAACTCCGCCATCACTCATTCAACTCTCTACCCCCATTAACGCGAGACGAACATATTGCAATATCTTTTCCACAGGAAAATGATTTAGCGGGAGTAAAATACCCGGGGAAAATATGACCTTCCAGGATGTCGGAAATTCCTCAGTTTCGAGAGATATAAGACGAAGGAGAGTCGAGAGATAGAAACGGAAGGATGTTATTGGGTGTTTTTTGACATCGATAGGACGTTTAGCCTGAAGGTTTTCAACGAGGGGAGCTAAAAATAGAATCGAAGACTGGTTTCATAGATACATATCTGAAGGGTATTTCGATAGGAACGCTCGAAATTTGTTACTTTGTAGCGGTCATTTTATTGAAGCAAAATATATCAAATTTGTAGTGTATGGTAAATTACCATAGAAAATTATAGTATTGAAAAAATCATCAAAGTTTATCATCAAAATCAGTGCTGCGTTCGAGAATGTTTCACGTAGTAGGTACGCATTCTCATCCTAGATCCGCCGTGTCAACTTTTCGATGTTTGGTGACCAAATTTCCAAATTCGAGTCGACTATAGTTCATTTAAGAATTATTGACATCGAAGCAGGCCATGGACGTCCAGTCGAGGCTTTATTTCTGGTTACAAAAAAGATACTGTTTCCATCATAGAAATAAAACATCAAATATAAATATAACCTAGAAAAGTGTTCAGTATACGAATTATCGAATAATTATTAATAAAGCCGGAATATTCAGACTGCAGTTTAAAAATAGGAATTCAACGTTATATATATCAAGAAATGGAACCCCCAAATAGAAAACTTGAACAGGAAACTCACCACCATAATCTACACCCTCAATTGTATGAAATACCATATCCAACAAGATACATTGAAGTTCCTATACACAGCCAATTTTCAGGAAACTGGGGAAACAGTGCATCACGAAGCAAAATATATAAAACACAAAAGCAAGCAATTCGAGCAATGTATAGAATAAAATACAGAGATACTTGTAGAGGTGTTCTCAAAAGGAATAAAATCCTGACGTCATCAGCAATATATGTGCTAAAGTATGTTATATTCCTACAAAGCCACAGTAAACTCTTTGAACCGTTCCTGAACAACAACCCAACTAGGAAAATTGATCCTTATATACACCCGAGGCAACAATTGACAATAGCACAGAATAATGCAAAATTCATGTGCATGAAGATCTACAATGCGTTACCCAAACAGTTTCATTCGATAAGAAATGTTGATATATCGAAAAAAGACTTTAAATTTTTGCTGAATATTGAACCATAGAACTTGCTAGAATATTTGGAATCTAGTAAAGCTAAACCTCACATCTACTTTGCAACCAGTAACCATTGAAATTATTTGACTTATTCCCCATTATTGTAATACAATAATTGTAGGAACTAAATATATGGCACCCGTTGTAGAATAAGGAGACAACTCAAAAATTGATTTTGTTGGGAAATCGTATTTGAAGTTTTAGTTTACCGAAGTTTTCGTTCTATACTTTTGTGTACTTACTCAATTTAACACGCTGAATATTCGTAATGACTGCAGCAATACATTTGAACATTATAACTCTGGCACCCAATGTTCAATTAATGTCATTTTTCCCGTCGTGGTGGAATATTCTCCTGTTTTTCCAAAGGATTTGAAATGTTACCTTTTTCCAAGAACAGTCTCTTATGTGGCGGAGAGGCCAACTAGAGTTATTTTGATATTGCACGTAAGAAAAGGGTTATTTTCTGATTTCAATACCGTCACTAACACAAAATGGACCTTTTTTGAGTTGTCTCCTTATTCTACGACGGGTGCGATATATATTATTATTAAAATAACAGAGAAACAAAAATCAAGAATCTATGTAGTACATGAAGAATTTTGACATGAAATTTGTACTGTTACTATCAATATATGAACCAGTTTGTGAATTATTAAGTGCTCAGTGTTAAATACTTCAAGAAAGTCATTTTTTATTTTCATTTATTAAAACTGTCCATGAATTATTGAAAATATTATGATTGATGAGCAATTTTACAATTATTCAGTATACTTTTGAATTGTGAACAATAAAGCATGTGTTCAATGGCAGTATTAGCAGAGGGAATGTGAACAGGGTACCATACAGTATAATTATAATAAATAAACTTAAAATATCTATGAATGATACAAGAGCAGAGATAAAAATCTCATTGAAAACTTTGTTTCCACGTATAAGTGTAGTGATTTAGATGTGTTTATTGAATAAGCTGACATAATCCTATTGAAGGGCATCCTTTTGCAGGGAAGGTTTCAATTTTTCCATAACCCATTTATGAAATAATTCACCATTCATAGTAATCCTTATCATTAATAACACTATCAAGAATCAGATCACATCCAGGTAAAAATCCATCCATTGTTCCAGCATTCAAAATAGTGCACCTTCTGCCTTTACCCTTGAATATACTAGGCATACCTATTGGATTATTTTCTAGTGTCCACTGACGAATTTGAATACCGTTTTCGAATATCCAAGTTTCATCTAGATAAATGAATTTTACGTTTTGTTCCATGTATTCTCGGTATTTATCACAACATCGTACTATTTTAATTATATTTTTCTGTTTATCAGTAAGAAATTTCCTTCGATCAACTTTTTTGTATTAGTATCCATTTTTTTTTATGATATAATATAATGTTGACTTTGATCGATTGAAATCTAGGTGCTCTTTGGCCAGTTCGAAAAGGATTGTTTTTAATTCTAGCAAAAACAAAGTCATTCAATGTCTCTTTGAAGGAATAATCGTATCGGACAGGTTTTCTTCCACTGCTTATTCCAGGCTGTAATAACATGCTAATATTCTACGGACAGTGCTTGTTCAAATCCGAAAATTTAAGGACCATTGATCAATCAGAATACACTTTCGAGTGGGTGAATTACAGTTTACCTGAAACACTAGCGAAACTCGATTAATTCTAGCGGAAATATATGCCAATTCTTTGAAAAACTCGAAGTAACACCGACAAACTGCCTGGCGTTCTCTTGTTAGGCGCGATGTATCCCTGTGAATTCCAGCCATTTTAATAGCATAAGACAAAAAATACTCAAACTCAGAGCTAATTTTTATAATCATTCGCCAATATCTTCGATAAAATCATCAAAGCAAGATCTCTATGGGTAAAGTTAGTGTTATTCCTATACCAACCTGAATTCAGCAACCCAAAATATTACTGAATAGTCTACTACTAACTTAAATTCGATTTTTCACAGCCTACCGAGATGTCAATAATTCTTAAACGGAGTATAGTTCTGTGAAGATTCGAGCATTTCTTTGACTATGATAAGTCTATAGCAAAAGTGTTATTTATAAATCTTTTTGAAATATACAGAATATCGGGAGAATTTCTAATATAATATGTATTTTTCAAATATGTGTTTATTCGAATAAATTTCAATTGAGTTGATTCACTGTTTCGTAGTTTCTGTTCAAAACATCAATTTCCCGATATTTCCCATCGCATAAATCATGCAAACAATTTATGTAACAGAGTACCAACACCCGCATTCAGAAACAATACTATGAGTACTGAGTATGTCCAACCATTAAATACTTACACTACTTATTTATCTTCTATAAATCGAGAACAGGTTATGCGGTTTTCTCTGAAATGTAGCCAATGTTATGATGTTTAAGTATATGTTGAGACAATATGGGTCAAAACATTCAATTTTTCGAAAAAAATAAATAAAAATGTGTTACACTGGGGACTAGCATAATGTTTTCTTTCAAGCAACGGCGTCTACGTTTCAGCATTCATTTCTCCGGAAACCCGGTTTATTCCCTGAAGCCCTCAGTAACATGGAGAGAGCCACTGAGCAAAACTAATGGATTCAATTTTTTCCTCATTCAATTTCTCCATTTCCAAGTGTTAGAAGAATGACCATCAATTCGATTCAATTGATGAGGCCTCGAAATAATCACCTAGTGACGTAATTTTTCCATTAGATTGTTCGAGAAACTCAACCCAGTTCTCCTCCTGCAGATGACCATCCCCAAGATTAATAACGTCGAGGGGAAAACTGTGTTTCACGGTGGAAACAATGGGAAACGTCTTGCCTTTGAGAAAGCAGAAAGAAAGGAATGCCAAAAAAGTCCGACGCAATTATTCCGCCCGGAGTTTCCTCGATTTTTCACCGCTGGAAATCCCGATAACAAATTAATTGATTCCGATCTGGATTTTCCGGGGTTTTTAACTGGGGAAACCGTGCAACTTTGAGTTATTTCCGCGGTTTGATTCATCCAGATTGAAATCTGCGTCGATGGCTTTCTTAGTCCCAGAAGAATTTTACGGTCGATTTGCCATGCCAAGTTTCATTATTCGGGTTTTCAGTTTGAAATTGGATCTAAATTTGTTGGGAATAAATCCTGAGTTTCTATTTCGTCGATGACAAGATGGGATCTGAATTGAAAATAATAGTATATTATTTAACGAGCGGTCATGTAGGTCATAACTCACGCAGATGAAGTTTTTTGCTGTAATTCATCAAGTCAGTTATGACCATTACCGCAAGTTGAATACTATACTTTATCTACGATTATAAAAATAAATACTAAGATACAAGTACAAAGAAAGAATTTTATTTACAAATCTCAATAGTAACCTATAACCATGCATTATTTATGTTGATTGTGCTTCTTAGCATGGTGTAAAAAGTCCATAGGGGCGATGCTTCATATTTAGTGCTGAGTTCACTAAAATATGCCAAAAGAACATTCTCTGTAAACAATTCTTACTGCTACACCAATCTTGAAAATTGTTGCATACACCTTTATATTTTGTTTTGGTATCTTTCGGGCAATAAATTCTGTACGGTAACATTAGCTGATTGTCTTATTTCTGAAGGAGTACATAATAATTAATCTTCACTTTCTGAATTCATCTTTTTCAGCGAAAATAATAATTAGATATCAACTCAATTTGATTAAACGTCAAGATTATTCAAGTGACCTCCCCTCAATACCAATAATGGACTGTTCCCTTTCGGCCAATCGGCTTTTTCAGAAGCACAGAGACAGGGAGTTATAGGAGAGAGCACGGTGTTTGTTTACAAATACTATTACTTGCTCCAAAGTAGTTGAGTAATGACTGTATTATTCAATAGGAGTAGATAAAGAAATTTATGCATATATTACACTCTGAAGGAATAATTACTTCAACTTGATTTTTTGGCAAAAGAATGAGATGAATGAGATATTTGAATGATGCAGTGAAAAAGTCATGGGGGTTACTTCTTACTTCTGATGATGTTTCGCGAGAACAAAATTTTATCTCTTAGTTATTGTGCGCTCATATGAACAAGGGTGTTTTCATTTTGGCCATTTGTCTGTAACTTTCGAATTCTGTGCCGAGAATGGTCTCAAACGATTAGTTTGTACTCGCAGATGGAGAATTCTAGGTTAAATTTAATTATGTCCGTCCGACCGTCTGTCTGTGAATACATTACTTTCGGAAGAAGAGGCTTAGAGTTTTGAAATTTCCAGGAAACGGTTGAGGTCTGAATGCGGCTAGCCTATTCTTAAATTGGCAAAATCCGCGAAAGGATCTTGTATACTTAAATCATCTAAACCGTATCACTAGAATAATAGATAAATTCAGCTTCACAGCTGTTCCCGGTGAAAAGAAAATTAAGTTTTTCTTATCTGGTGTGGACGAAATTTAATAAATTCTCCTTGTCCATTTCTTGAAGTTCATGAAAATAAAATGACATTATTATTTGTCACATTGACAGCCGCTTAAGTTCGCAGAATCTGTGGTTCATTTCGTTCGATAGTTTCACTCCATTGTTCCCTCATGTCAAATAAAAATGGTCATAGAGTAGTTAATGTCCCACAATACAACATTTCAGTTACTTATATTTGCGAATGGAGTTGAGTGATGTTTTTCAAAGATTGTCCAGCCTCACATTATGTTTTATTCAAGGGTTCCAGAATTTACCGTGAAATTTGTCAAAATCTGTCATTTCGAATTTTGGATGAAAATATCGTGAAATAGACCGATTATGAGGTAGAACCTGGGTGAGTACGATCAAATATGTATCCTAACGATAATTTCGAAGCATGTCCCTGTAGTTTCGACAATTTCGAAGTATCTGGATCGGTGACCGTTCAGGCGATGAATTTAAAAAGGCGCGCAAAAGCTCCTGACTTCACGAAATTGTTACGTTAAGTGTTACCTTTAGTTTTACTTTTATGTTGACCCCCCTTCGTTTTAACAAAAGGTATCGAATTTCAATGAGTAATGAAATTTTAATCACAGGGTTCCTGACGGAATTAATAACTCACTTCAGGTTTTACAGTTATAATAAAAATTCAAATGTACAATTGTTTACAACAAGTTGAGATCGACCTCTTTACAGATGAATTTATACAATATTAGTATTACTTAACTCAATTATTTCTCCCAGATCTTAGCGGGTATTTCCTCAAAGAAATGTCTTTCTTCAGTACTCAAAATATGTCCAGCTCCAAGGATGTAAAACATCCGGAACCAGTGATTTGCAGATACGGTACGATTTTCCAACAATCCAATTCCAGGTAAATGTCTTCCCCTCGGCAAAATTCAATGATTGGAAGTTTTGAGGAAGCGGTGCTAAATATCCCAATCTCAGGGGAACAAATTCTCGGTTCCCAGGGGAACAAACTTCTTCAATCCCAAGGGAACAAACTTCTCTAATCCCAAGAGAAGAACTTCTTTAATCCCAGGAGAAGAGCTGTGAATTGTTTAAAATTAATTATAAAAAGTTACAGTTTTCCAAGCATTCCTTCAGGTCTGAATATATCATTAAAGGAACCAACAATCACAGAAAAGATAAATTGCAACCTGAAGGAAGCTTTGAAATGATAAAATACAATTGTAAGCCAAAGAAAATAAAAAACATGAGATAGATACTTGAAATCGGATACAGCATTAACCTGAAAAACGTGCACAAGAATTTCTACTTTCTCTGTGAATTTATTTCAGAAAATATCTTAGTGGATAATAGGATGGACTTACCGTGAAAGAATTTCACGCCGAGACAAATTTTGATGTATATTTAACAATTAAACATTCAATGATTGGAAGCAATAATTCTACCATTCACTTCAATGCAAATTGATGTCATTCAATCAAACTGAAATCTCAATAATGGCCAGCGCAAAGAAAGAGATTCTGACAGTACGCTACCAGACTTGCGCTGTAGGATACGGCGATTCAAAACCAGTGGCGTTTCAAAAAGAGGGGCCGGTACCGTTACAAAATGCAATAGTGCTTTTCAACATTTTTTTATGTGGTCACCGGCTTATGACTACCACAGATATACTAGTGTTGAGCGCAAAAACATACCTCGAGTTCGAAGACCTCTAAATTCCGAGTGGAAGGTCATCTATAACGCATGCCATTAATATGAAATTGATGCCCTCTAAAACAGGCAGACGAAGGAGCCACATCAATAATGAGGTTTTGCTCAGGTTTCGCCCTACAAGGAAATTCAACTAGAGAATTTGTTCATCTTGAGACATCTTAACTCACTTTCCGACTTAATCCACGATCAACATCATCAATTTAATCACCCTCACCTCCAACGCATTCAAACGTCATCCCCATTCTCATCATCTCCGAGATTCGTCGACAGAGATCTCGAACTTGTGTAACAAGAACTAAGGACCTCCTGAAGTGAATTAAAGTTCGCAGATTACAACCCTTAATTTTGAACGAGTCGCATTTACAACGACAAAACTCGCATTAGTCCCTCCCTTAAAAACGGGAGATTGGGGAAAGGGCTAACTTATTATTCGATTCCAGTTCGAATCGGTGCGGAGGAGAGTAGAAGGAGTCCCTTCATGGCCCATTTCTCTCTGGGAAGATTTAACGACTTGAAACAAGTAGTATTAACGTTCAACTCCTTCATTCTACTGGTGGCGTAGTCTAGTTAAGATAGGATTATGCTGCTCTATTGGATTCATAGATTCAAGATTCTGTCTGGAAATGTCGCCACAAACTATAATCAGTCATACGGTATACCTTCCTCTGGCTTGCCTCGACAAGAAAGGTGCATGATCGGGCATGTTAATTACCAACACATGCCTCAACCTGCTACTCTCGATATATCAAATGTCAATGAAACCATTGAAAAAAATTTTTCGAACAACTTTTCCCATATTGTGGTCTTTCATTTCCTTGTATTCGGAGGGGTTATTTTATCTACTTCTTTTCTTATACTTCACGGTTTCTTCCCAAATCTCGATATATTTACACTAAATCTAAAAGGCTCCATACATCAGCATTCTTAGTGGTCAATTTTAATCGGACAACTTAAATTGTGCATCTAATATTGTGAATCAAATAACACCGTCAGTGGTGAAACTAGTTGAAATCCTCGGTTGAGTTCGTTAATGGGCCAAATTCCACCAGGGGTTCCGTTAATATGGCTGTTCTAAATTTTGAACAAACCACAGATTTGATCGAGATGAAATTTGGCACTCAAATGGAGAATGAGGTGTTCAAGCTACATGTGAAATATTGTCCAGATCGCATGATCAGAACCATAGAAACCATAGATAATTGTAACTTTTGAACGGAAATGCCTAGGGGAGAAATTTTCAGGATAGGTGTGGATCTCGGATGATCTATGAGCAAAATTATACTAGGGGTTCCGTAAATATGGTCGTTTGAAATTTAGTTCTCTTGATAATTTCAAAACTACAGATTCGATCGCGACGAAATTTTGTATACTAATGAAGAATGATATATTCAAGCTACATTTCTCCAGATTACATGACCAGAACCATAGAAACCATAGAAAATCATAACGTTCGAACGGAAAGGCCTAAGGACTTGAAATTTTCAGGATGTGTGGATCTAAAATGTCGCGTTCACGTTTACCAATGAGCAGAATTATACTAGGGGTTCCGTAAATACGGTCATTTGAAATTTTGTTTTATCGATCATTTCGAAACTAAGGATTCGATCGAGATAAAATTTTGTATTTTAATCGAGAATGATAAGAATTTAATATTGAAGCAACATTTTGTTCAGATCGCATAACCAGAACCATAGAAACCATAGAAAATTTTAACTTTTGAACGGAATAGCCTGGGAACTTGAAATTTTCAGGGTGGGTTTGGATCGCGAATGTTGCGGTCACGTTCATCAATGAGCAAAATTAGACTAGGGGTTCCGTAAATATGGCCGTTCAAAATATTTTTTTCCTGAAAGTTTCGAAACTACTGATGGGATTGAAATGAAATTTTGCACCTAGCTGAGGAATAATGTATTCAAACAACGTGCGAAATTTTGTCCAGCTCGCATCACCAAGACCATAGATCCCGTAGAAAATTCTAGCGAATTAACGAGAAAAAATTGGTCAGCTGAAGCACTGACATGAAGTCTGGAGTTTCGCCTTAGTTTCAGAATGTTTTCGACAGTTGTCGAAAATTCCTTCAATTGATTTCTGAAACTGGAAAATGCGAATCTACCTACAAGGTACGAGCGCTCAAAAGCTCCTGACTTCACGGCAGTGCTTTTCGTAATTTTTTAGACTAAACACTGCACAATTTTAGTTGTTCGATCAAAATTGGCAACTAAAGGCCGATTTACATCAGACGAGCGAATGCTCATTCTAACCCCACTCTATCAAATTCTTCTAGTTTAAACAGACCTGGAACATTCTTTCTTCATTCTATCAGTGTTCTAAAAGATTCTATAGAACATTTTAAGAATACTCGATCGCTTAATGTAAACGGCACTAGAGCGCATGATCAGTTCCTTAGAGCGTTCTTTCGTGTTCAGACGCGCTCTCTTCCCGGAGCGGTCTCTTCAAAGCGTTCTAGTGTTCTAGCTCTTAGTTCTCGTTTTTGCTCGCAGATATTTTGGTGTAAACGCTGAAAACGAGCTTTCGTTCACACTAAAAGATCAACAAAGAATGTTCTTGTTCTAGTTCTTGCTCTTTGTTCATTTGGTTTAAACCCACCTTAAGATTGTCAATGATCCGCCAGTGAGCGCGTTCGTTCCGGAGCAGGGAGATGTAACAGTGTTACGTCTTCCTGGACAAGCTGTTTGTGAGGCGTCGAGCTGTGTGTCGCCGGTTGCTAGCTGTGGATCCAGCCGTCTACCAGTTAAAGAACAACCTGCCCTATCACGTCGGGGTCACCACATTATTGAGGTATTCTCGCAGTATTGAAACGTGCACCCTGATGGGGACACGGTTTTTTTTTGCCTCGTGGTTGCTGGAGGACTCAACAGTACGACTGATTCAGCAACTGTTGCCCTCTACACCTTCACAAGGAAAATGGTACTCACCGCACGTCGAGTGCACCTTGAAAAGAAGATCGAGGGAGACAGCATTGAAAAAAAATATGTATTCACTTCCGTTTAAACTGGTTTTCAAACTTTTCTAAAATGTTTTTCAAGGAGTCATATCTCACGCCATAGCTTAACCATGTAATTTAATATTTTAATCTCGAGTAATTCCCAAAAAAATTCTCAAACGACTAGTTCAATCGCATCTCATAATTTATCGCTCAGATGTCCGTAGTTTACATCTCCGACTCCAATAAAAACCAGAGCTTAACAGGTCGGACATCTGTTGAATTATCCACCTGTTCAACTCCTGTGAATATGCCAGGAGAATATCTGAACTGAAATTTTCAGTGTACCGGCGTTAAAGAGCCTGCGGCTGCCCCTTTCAACCGAATGAACGGACGTTTCGGGCACTGAAAGGTCTGTTACAGTATTCAGTATTCAGAACGGTATCAGTTGAATTTCTTTGAGACAAAGCGAATAAATCGAATCATCTTTCGGACATTTGTGACTGATGCCTGTTTCAACTGGTGAATGTCATAGTACATTTTGACGATAATATTCATGTGGAATTGGGGGAATTCAGTTGGCATTGAAGATAACCCAACGTGGGTTTCGCCTTCTTATTGCTGATATTCGTCCTGCAGGATATAATTTTACAATCACTATTGAGCCCGACAATTCGTAACGTGCAGTAGAGCAGGTTGGGCCGACCGGAAATCTCGTTCCACACCAGAATGACTTTTTCAGTTAAGTGGGTAGTTAGTGAGTAGTTAGTGAGCTTCTGAAGTCGTCAAAAGCATGTCGGTATTTTTTCATTCATTGAAATAAGTAAAATTGAACTCAAATGAAAAATATCAAAAAATGAATCGATTAACGTTCTATTGGTTATAATTAAAAATGCCCCCTCAAACTTCCACAGTCGGGTATTTTCATCGAAAACAATTTCTAACTCAATTTTCTATCGAGAACTGGCCAACTCGAGTTTCCGCCAGGAATTCGAGCACTTCTCTTCTTATTACTCTCTGATATTTCAGAATGGCCAGAACTTATAAACACCCGTTCTCTTTGCGATTATTCATTCGGCAGGCCAAAGTTTGTATTATTTCGGAAGTTTCGGATGAAGTTTACCTTTTCAAGATGAGGAGTATCCAGTCGGAAAGGAAGGAAGTTGTTTGTTAGTTATTTTTGGATAAGGAAGGGGAATTCGCCTTATGGTTTCACGGTAAAAAGTGTGTGTTGTGAGGTGTCCCCCAACGTTCAATATTTGACCTATGTAGGTACATGGTTTTCCTTTTAACTTGGCCTATTAGAAGTTTTTAGAGAACAAGTGAATATTTCGTTTTGAAATTTCAGGTGGAGCTTTGGGGATGAGGGAACTCTTCGCCTAAAATATTTTCAAGTCGACAGTGTTGCCACATCTATCTTAAACGCATATCTACTTTCTTATTTCAAATGGAACTATCTTTTTTTTAAACCAATCAAGTATTCTGGATAGGTTTCGAATGAGATGAAAAATACTGAATTATTTCAGTATCTATAGTCAAGATCTATGGTCCTGTTTACGATCAAATGGATCTGTGATTATGAGGTAAATAATTGAAATAGATTCTATGGTTGAGATCAAATAAAGTGTTCGATGATTTTGGATGCCATAGAAAAAAATGTTAATTGTTAATCAAATCTCGATTCAGGTGGTTTAGTTTGTAGCATTTTTTGATTCATCGGTTGCAAGATGTTGAAGTGATGTCTTATACTAATGAACAAATTTTGGACCTTTTCACCATTTACGGAGAATTCCAAAAAATTATCGGAAGGACCTATAGGACCAACAATGGTTATCCACATGTAGCAAGAATTACTGGAAATAAATTCCGAAAACTGCGGATAAATTTTTTGGCTTCCGGTAATCCTGACCCTACAGGTTCTTTCGGTAATTTTTTGGCGTTCTCCGTAAATGGTGAAGAGGTCCAAAATGTTTTCATCAGTATAAGACATCACTTCAGGATCTAGCAACCGATGAATCAAAAAATGCTACTAAGTAAACCACCGGAATCGAGGTTTGATTAACAATTAACATTTTTTTCTATGCCATCCATAATCATCGAACACTTTTTATGATCTCAACCATAGAATCTATTTCAATTATTTACCTCATAATCACAGATCCATTTAATCGTAAACAGAACCATAGATCATGACTATAGATACTGAAATAATTCAGTATTTTTCATCTCATTCGAAACCTATCCAAAATAATTGATTGGTTTAAAAAAATTTAGAAAAGCACTGCCGTGAAGGCAGGAGCTTTTGAGCGCTCGTACATGCACCTTGTAGGTAGATTCGCATTCTCCAGTTTTACAAACCAATTGGAAAGATTTTGACAGCTGTCAAAGAAAATTTCAAACCAACACGAAAATCCAGACTTCACGTCAGTGCTTTGGGTCCATTTTTTCGATAATTCGCTAGAATTTTCTACGGTATCTATGGTCTTGGTAATGCAATCTGGACAAAATTATACATTATTCTTCATATATGTGCGAAATTTCATTTCAATCCAATAAGTATTTTCGAAATTATCAGAAAAAATATAGTTTGTACGGCAATATTTACGGAACCCCTAGTCTAATTTGGCTCATTGATGAAAAGGATCGCGAAATTCGCGATCCGAACCTATCCTGAAAATTTCAAGTCACTAGGCCTTTTTGTTCGAAAGTTATGATTTTCTATGGTTTCTATGATTCTGATCATACGATCTGGAAGAAATGTAGCTCGAATATATAATTCTCAATTTAAATTCAAAATTTCGTCGAGATCGAATCCATAATTTTGAAATGATCAAGAAAACTGAATTTCAAACGGTCATATTTACGGAACCCCTAGTCTTATTTTGCTCATTGATACACGTGAACGCTATATTCACGATCCACACCTATCCTGAAAATTTCAAGTCTCTAGGCCTTTCCATTACAAAGTCATAATTTACTATGGTTTCTATGGTTCTGGTCATGCGAGCTGGACAAAATTCTGCATGTAGCTTGAGTACGTAATTATCCATCTGAGTGCAAAATTTCACCTCGATCGAATGTGTAGTTTCGGAGTAATCAGAAAAACAAAATTTCGAGCGGCCATATTTACGGAACCCCTTGGCGAATTTTGCGCAATAACGAACTTAACCGCGGCATTCGAGATTCGAAACTACCCTGAAAATTTCAAGTTTCTAGGACATTCCGTTCGAGAGTTATCGTGTATACGGCCGGACGGACGGCCGGACGGCCGGACGGACAGACTCGAATTTTTCGACGGATTCGTCATCAGTGAGTCGAACATAGTCGATTGAGACCATTTTCGGCTCAAAATTCGAAAAATACAGACATCGTGACGAAATGATATAGCCCTCGTGTAAGTTGTACGAGCGCTCAAAAAGACTACCAATCATTTTTCATTTCAAATCGAATGGTGTAAAACAAATATGGGGTTGCCATTTGAAAATCTCGAAATATTTCAATTTTAAGTTCCACATTTTCGGAGCTAAATCTTCGAAAAACCTTTCGATTCATCAAAATACCGAATGTGCCACATGAATGCTGGAATTATCTACTATAAGACTGCTGAGTTTGGTTTTGTTCCCATATAAAATAATCGAGATATTGCATTTCCAAACTGGCAATGCAGATGTCAAGAACTTCAAGAATTAGTGCATAACTTGGCAACAGTGCATAGCAGTGAATTTTTTTTTAGTAGGTGGTACTGGGAATTTGGTATTGTATCGATACCTAAATAAAAATATAGGTAGTTCCATTTGAAATAAGAAAGGAGATATGCGTTTGAGATAGATGTGGCAACACTGTCGACTCGAAAATATTTTAGGCGAAGAGTTTCCTCATCCCCAAGGCTCCACCTAAAATTTCAAAACAAAATATTCACTTGTTCTCTAAATACTTCTAATAGGCCAAGTTAAAAGGAAAACCCTGTATACGTGGATATAAAATAAATATTAATATTTTATACAAGGAGTATTGCCGTTTTTCCAAAAGTCTTAACAAGTCGAGAACCTATAATTTTCAGATTCTGAATATTTTATCATATCTTTATGTATAAAAATTACGTGTCACGTTGTTTGTGCGGGATGACCTCCTAAAATACTGAAACGATTTCAATCAAATTTTGCACATTGTGTGCAGTTTGATCCAACTCAAAAGATAGGATAGTTTATATCTCAATTTACATTTGCAATATTTTTTTATTGCAGATTATTTGTTTATTTTATATGACAAAGAGTGATTATTATCTACGCGGCAACGCAGGTCTCAAATCGACGGCAGTTCATCGCGTCCCCACTACTCCGATGTCTCGACAAGAGCGATAACGTGCGAGGATTGATGCCAAGTTTTTATGTCTTTCTCAAAACTGAAGAAATTTGGAACTGTTTGAGAACTGGGTAATAACTTTTTGAAAATCAAGGATAGGGTTGGGGTTAGGTTAGGGTTAATAATAATAATAATTCCACTGGTTTGAATACAATATTATTAGGCGTATACCTTAGCCACAGCAACGCGTGGCTGTGTCTTATAGTTGGTTTATATAAGGTATTTGAATCACTATGTACAGGGTGTCCTAAGTTTTAGTTATCCCCGAAATTGACATTATCAATTGAACGAAAAATACCTGATTCTGGGACACCAAACACCATAGAATGGTAAATTAACCTAATTAAAATCAACAGATAAATATCGAAAATGATGAATTAATCAATTTTACAAATCATTTTCTTTATCATCAGATGGAGGATAATTACTTTCCCCATTATAACTGATGATTTATGAACAAAATAGTCCATAAAGATCCCAGTGGCAATGAACCGATAATATTATTACCAGATATGAATAATACTTCGATTTGAAGACGTCATAAAACGTGTGAAAAATAATCGAAAAATTTCGGGAAAAGCACTGACGTGTAATCCGGAGCTTTTGAATATGTGTACCAAACCGGACTTCAGTGTCCATTGTCAGTTTGACAAATAATGTGATTGTATGTTTATGAACTCCAAAAGATGGAATCACCTAATTATATTGAATATATCAGAAAAACTCAACTTGCTTTTCACGTGGGAAAGCTATGTAGGTGAATTTCCATATAACTCATTTCATTAATGCCCCATAGGTAGACACAAAATTTTAGCAAGATATAGGGAAAAGTTATGAGATACCAATGTTTTAAAAAAGAATTTTTCGAAAGTTCCTAGTGATAGGATCCTTGGGAAATTTCACATTAACATTTGTGTCGTTATCGTACGACCCTACAAGTTTCAATTCGATCGGATCGGATGATTCGAATTATTGGGAAAAAAATATTCAGATGGCTATATCTACGGAACCCTTTGACGGATTTCGCCCATTATTGAACAAAAAAAATTCAGACTCCCAACGTACTCTGAAAATTCAAAAACTTGTCATTCGAAAGTTATCGTGCTTACGTACCGTTAGTGAATTTCACAACGAATTCTCCATCTGTGAGTCTAACCTACTCGTTCAAGATCATTGTCGGCTCAAAATTGCAATAATTTGGATGAAATGAGCTCTTGATCATAGGATCAGGCGAGTAAAAATTGGTTTATATTTAAGTCGTTGTTCGAAAACAACGCTACATTTCTCCAGATCGCATGACCAGAACCATAAAAACCATAGAATATCATAACTTTCGAACGAAAAGGCATAGGGACTTGAAATTTCCAGGGTAGGTTCGGATCGCGAATTTCGCGGGCATGTTCATCAATGAGCAAAATTAGACTAGGGGTTCCGTGAATACGGTCGTTTGAAATTTTGTTTTCTCGATAATTTCGGAACTACGGATTCGATCGAGATAAAATTTTGTATTTTGATCGAGAATGATACATTAAAGCAATATTTTGTCCACATCGCATGACCAGAATCATAAAAACCATAGAAAATTATAACTTCCGAAGGAAAAGGCCCAGAAACTTGAAATTTTCAGGGTAGGTTTGTATCGCGAATTTCGCGGCCACGTTCATCAATGAGCAAATTTAGACTTCAAAATATTTTGTTCCTGATAATTCCGAAACTACTGGTTGGATTGGAATGAAATTTCCCACCTAGCTGAAGAATAATGTATTCAAACTACGTGCGAAATTTTGTCCAAATCGCATCACCAAGACCATAGATACCGTAGAAATCGAATTATCGAAAAAAAATTGATCAGCAGAAGCACTGACATGAAGTCTGGAGTCTCGCCTAAGTTTGAGAATTTTTTGACAGCTGTCGAAAATCCCTTCAATTGAATTCTAAAACTGGAAAATGCGAATTTACCTACAAGGTGGATGTACGAGCGCTCAAAAGCTCCTGACTTCACGGCAGTGCTTTTCGTAATTTTTTGATAATTCGCTGAAATCTTCTTTCAAGTCCCTAGGCCTTTCGGTTCGAAAGTTATAATTTTCCATGGTCTAGACAAAATTTTGGACGTACCGACTTGAATTTTTCGACGGATTCGTCATCAGTGAGTCAAACCTTGTCGATTAAGACCATTTTCGGCTCAAAATTCGAAGAATACAGACATCGTGACGAAATTTTATAGCCAAGGGCTCAAAAACTGAATTGCTATTCTTGATGAATAAGATCAATTTTGGGTTGCCGGTAAAACTTGGGAAATCCAGTATAAGTTTTTATCTTTGGAAGAACAGAAATTTTCTTCAAAAATGCTCAAAAAAATATTTCAATTCAAGATCGAGGGTGATTCGAACCGTTCCATCAAGTCTATTCTCCTGTGAAAAATAATTTTGGAAAAGAAAACCATGAAGTCAATGAAAGTCATCATAAACAGCCATCGTTAAACACTCAAGGAACCGGCTCCTGCTAAAGTGTGGGAGGTGAAGAAAAAACGAGGTGTTATGCCGATCTGACGAGGCCCTCCAAACTCCAAAGTCATTCTCGAGTCAACGAAGCGTAGCCACTGTCTACGTCAGAGCTGTTCAGTGGTTAAAATAGAATACTGAAGGAGAAAGGGCCTCATGTAAAATGCATTGGACAGATGAAGCAATCCGACAAACAATATGCGTGGGAGAAGGAAACGTATTATCGGGATATATGTCGATTTTCACAGGATGAATATCCTTTTGGGGATATGTACGTTTATTAAGTATTTATGGATTGTTTCATTCTACTCTTGTCATATTGAATTTCGGGTGGTATTGGCTATAAATATTTATGTATTGTTATCGTTCCGAATAAGGGTCTGACTTTTGTATCTCACTATTCTATATGGATAATCGATAGCGATTGAAATCGACAAGGATATAGAAAAGGCCTGAAAATATTGGCGGTTTTATCATTATCGTTAACGTTTCAATAAACACGCTTTTTGTCTGTTTATTAACAAGGTCGGTACAAAATTTGGGAAGAATTTTTTACTAACCTCCCGATGAGCTAGAGAGTTGGAACTCTTCTACTTATCTGCCTGTTGGTTTGTCTCTTCCGTGCAAACTCTGAAACACATTTTATGAAATCTAGTAACTTGAATAAAAGACCACTCGCTTTTTCGGTCATTATTTGCGACGAGAAACGTGATGACTGATCGTTTTTTTCCGGTGTCAGACACTGTTTCCTAATTTCCCGATTTAAAGTTGAAATCTCGGATGAAATTAAGGATGTCCATGTGATTTGGAATGAAATAAGATGGATAAACCGTAATTTTTACGAATCAAGGTGTTAACAACTGAATTCAATGGGCATCATCTTGTGAATGTGAGACGAAACTAACTGCTCATTCACCCCTTCTCTTCATCCGCAGTGAAACCCTTTTTTCAAATGCGCCGGTGAAATGAAATGTTAATATGGGAATTTTTATGGGTGTGCTAGGTCGAAACAACATTAAGGCGTGGAACTGTTACTGGCAGGGAAACACAGGTTATTTTTAAATGAGATGATGTACCCTTAAGCCGACAAGGATTCATTGGTATCTTGAAAATATGTGAAAAAAACCCTCTCAAAGGTACAGATTCTAGCTTAACAGAGAATCTTGGTAGGTATGAAGTCTAGCTCAATTATATCTCGCAATCACCTATCTCAATCGAAGTTAGCAATAATTTCGGTAAAACCTCTAGCTCTTCCAGATCTTGATATCATTCAGATACAAACTCTAGCTCAATCAACTCTTGGTTGGAACGACGGTGCAAAACTCACCTTCAATATGAAATCTTCTCCGATGTGAGTTCTCGACTAAGCTCAAGGCGCATAGCCTTGTGTCTCTGGTGTGAGCTCCTAAAACAGGCGTTGGCTCTCTGGTTTCGTCCCAGTGAAACAAGAATATGATCCGCTGGTTTCAGATCCCAAGAAAAAAAAATGAAAATATCATCCAAGTGAGCAAGGCATCCCTTAACATACCGTCCCATGGCGTTGAACATACAGCACTTATTCTTCGACGCACCTGAAGATACATAAACGTGCCGCAATTCCAGTCAACCAATCAAATAAATGAACTGAAATCCAATCAATCATACAATAATTTGTGATTGATATCAGTCTGGGATGACTGGAAAAAGTACACCTAAAAACTTCCAACGAACTCGACCAGAAAGTATTTTTCTGGCAAATTTATTCAACAATTGTGATGTAACTTAGACACCGCTTTTTCGGATAAAGAACGCTATCGATCAGGAAAACCACAATAATCGAGTCGATTTTCTTGGATTTACCGATTTCACAATACATGACAGTATCAACTCAAAATGACTGACCACTGTTGTCAACGATCGTATCAAAAAAGAAGGAACGAAGCGCATTCTCAATTCCATGTGCGATTCTGGTATCCCCATCTACCATACCGATGCACGCAAACCATGGAATTTACTTCGGGCGATCAGAATTGACAAATTAATATCGCAGAACTTCATGAAACCGTTGACGCCAAGGGACTTTAAGACACAGATTTTTCCCGAAAATACCTTTTTCTCCCCGTTTTTGCACCCTTTGTCGTAATAGACCAATTCTCTATTTCAGATTTATGATCAGCGCTTCTTCTTGTTAAACCTACAACTATGCAGTATTTAGGGGATCCCGAATTTGGATACAAGGATATACTGTTATGGTTCTATTTTTGATATTAATAATATTAAATTTTGTGGAAGAACCACTAACAATATTCTTATAATTTTGTTTTTCGATTTTTCTTTTATTTTTCCCGTGACTCTTTTTAAGAGGGTTCTCAAGGTGCACAAATAGAATAATTTTGTTTACAATAACTTATAATCTAAACTCAATAAACTAATTCTAATATAAGATGAAAATTCCAAATTATAACTACTTCTGAACAAGATATAAATTGAACCTCACATAGAACAGCTAAGTCTAAATAAAGTTCCTCAACTTTCCCTGCCTTGTCTGTAGTTGATACAATGCCAATATTATGTTGATCTAGTTTCTTTCAACTTCATTTTTTCCTTAAGATTCCTTAAGATGATACTACCATAGGGCTGCCATGAATGTTGGAACATTGACCGGGACAAGTGGCAGAGAAACAGGTTAAAATACCACACAAAAATTGAAAACTCATCTGATAGGTATTTTAATAAATTGAATAATAATCCGGGGTTTCTAGAAACGTTCCCGGTTATTGCCTTGTTTTTTTTTCTAGATAGTTGGTTTATTCAACATTTTCCGATCAAATTAGACAAATTTATTCAGATATATCTATTTATATTTATGTTTTGATAATAAAATATAAACAAAAAATTATAAAAGCACTGCCGTGAAGACAGGAGCTTTTGAGCGCTCGTTCACCTTGTAGGTAGATTCGCAATTCTCAAACTAAGGCAAAACTCCAGACTTCACGTCACTGCTTTAGCTGACCAATTTTTTTTCGATAATTCGCTAGAATTCTCTACGGTATCTATGGTCTTGGTAATGCGATCTGGACAAAATTTGACACGCAGTTTGAATACATTATTCTTCAGCTATGTGCAAAATTTAACTTCAATCCAATAAGCAGTTTGGGAATTATCAGGAAAAAAAAATTTTGAACGGCCATATTTATGGAACCCCTAGTCTAATTTTGCTCATTGATGAACGTGACCGCTACATTCACGGTCCAAACCTGCCTTAAAAATTTCAAGTCCCTAGGACTTTCCTTCCGAAAGTTATAATTTTCTATGGTTTCTATGGTTCTAGTGATGCGATCTGGACAGAATGTAGCTTTAATATATCATTCTCTATTAAAATACAAAATTTTGTCTCAATCGAATCCGTGGTTTCGAAATTATCGAGAAAACTAAATTTCAAACGACCGTATTTACGGAACCCCTAGTATAGTTCTGCTCATTGATAAACGTCACTGCGGAATTCCAGATCAACAAGAGTGCAAAATTTCATCTCAATCGAATCTGTAGTTTCAAAGTAATCAGGAGAACAAAATTTTCAACGGCCATATTTACGGAACCCCTGGTGGAATTCTGCCCATTAACGAACTTAACAGCGGCATTTGGAAACTGAACCCTAACTGAGAATTTCAAGTCTCTAGGACGTTCCGTTCGAGATTTATCGTGTGTACGGACGGACAGACTAAA
Organism: Aphidecta obliterata; assembly: GCA_963966015.1. Classification (NCBI taxonomy): domain Eukaryota; kingdom Metazoa; phylum Arthropoda; class Insecta; order Coleoptera; family Coccinellidae; genus Aphidecta; species Aphidecta obliterata. The sequence continues at coordinate 17,813,721 of OZ014434.1, read as the reverse complement.
ATTTTCCGACAGATTCGTCATCAGTGAGTCGAACATAGTCGATTGAGACCATTTTCGGCTCAAAATTCGAAAAATACAGACATCCTGCGAAATGATATAGCCCTCGTGTAATTAGTACGAGCGCTCAAAAAGTATAACTCACAACAAAAACAACATTGAGTCCCAACAATGAATATGTAGGTACCCAAGGCTTGATCCACGGTGCCACTTTTTTTTGCTCATTCATATTTTTGAGAAGTTTTGGCTTTCTCCAGTAACTTTTTCATCTTTTCTTACATGATTATAAAATTCTATGCAAGTAATTTTATAATTGTAGGATGCTCTCCACAGTGCTTACATTCAATGCATTCCGTTCTTTGGTCCACTGCGAAAACATCATCAAAAAATCTCTGACTTCACTGTCAAATTTATCTGATTGTGTTGTATTGATCGTGTCATCATCATCTTCAGTTTGTTTTGAACTTGTCTTGTCTGGTTCCCTAAATATTTATTCATTAATCTTTCATTCAACTATTTCTTAGTATCCTCAAGAACAATTTTTACTTCAATAACAGCAATCACAGATTTTTCAATCTTTTTAATCTGGTTTTCAATCAGAAAAGCTTGACTGTCCAAGAATAGGGTATAAAGTTCTGATGAATGAAGTAGTGAAACCAATGGACTTCTAGAATGAGAAAGTATATTGCTATACGTTCGTCTCCTTACAGTGAATATCGGAAAATATTCGAAAATTTTGAGGAAAACGGACACATCAACGGACATCATATCGGCGGCAGTGGAAGCAGTATTTTGAAGTATTTGTGCTGGACAACCAATACCTTCGATGTCTTTGGACAAAATCTCTTTTAATCAAAGAAAAAAACATCATTCACTCCACGCCTTTCTTTTCCTCCAACGGAAGGTTGGCTTCCGTTCTTGAACATTGGTCTGCGCCTGCGTAAAGCCTACTCTATTGGACGACGGGGAGTCGTCGGGTACTTGACCCTGAACTACTCTATATAAGGAAATATTAATCTCGATGAAGACCAAATTACTGACCGGGACATCTGAATGACTGACCGGGACACCGGGACTCAATGCTTCAAACCGGGACATGTCCCGGTGTACCGGGACGTATGGCAGCCCTATACTACCATCATGTACGTTTTTCTTTACATGTTAATCAGTTTCCATTCTTTCAGGTTCCATTCAATTAGTTATAAACAATATATCGATGATTTTTCATTTTACAATTTCAATTTAAAACAACACTTTTGAAAGATCTATTTCTACTCTGACATTTTTATCTATTGTCCAAAACTGGCTTGCTTAATTCTTATGATTCGATAGATTTCTATGGAAACAATTAAATTATTCAGAACCATCTTAAAAAAAATTCATTTTACTATAATTTATACGATGTTGAAAGAAAATCCTTGAATTTTGGTGATCTAATTTGAATTTATTTTTCACTTTTGGATTTCCATGACAATACATATGCATTGTCAACGTGTAGTGCTTAACATTTATTTCACTCTGCAAAATCAGAATAATGATAAATCTCATAAATATAGCTTAAACAGGATTTGCGAATAACCAAATAGTAATTTAGGTAACAAGTCCGGAAAATACTGTTTTTTGGACGAGTAGACAAAATTCTAGGACGAGCGTTAGCGAGTCCTGGAAGTCTGCGAGTCCAAAGAAACTGTTTTTGGACGTGTTGCGTACACTATTTTTTCGGCAACCGTGTAGAATAACAAATCAATGGGACACATTTCTTTATTGCGATAAAAGCGACCAAAAACACTCCAAACTTTCAAAAATCAAAATGGCAACTTATTTCATGTTTGTATTTCGTTGCTATGGTAATGATCGAAATCAGACCCACCAAATTTTTCATATAGCCAATGATAACAACGTAATAGTAGTCAGTCGTAATTTCGTTGCTACGGGAAACCTACTTTCCGGCCTAGTCCGGAAAGTACGTACTTTCCGGACTAGGCCGGGAAATGTTAGTTTCTCAAAGGAAAAGTGTCTGGGAAATTAGTACTTCCCGGACGGTTGCCGAAAAAATTAGTTATTCACCAATATCGCACAGTATCGCGTATTGTAAATCCTGGATAAGTGGTTGAGCATTCTGCTGAACGAAAACTTGTTGATCAAAAACACAAAAAATTGGACGATTTTGCTGAAGATATTGTAAGACGGGTAGGATATGATTTATATGAAGGAAATTGTGTGCCTACTCTTGAAATAATTCGCAATAAACTCGAAGACTTTTTATTCAAATATAACTATAAATCTTAAGAGACGCTACGGAGTGTTTGAATAGAATGTGGTTTTGAATATTATATAAAAAAATTACGAAAAGCACTGCCGTGAAGTCAGAATCTTTTGAGCGCTCGTACATCCACCTTGAAGGTAGATTCGCATTTTCCAGTTTTAGAAATCCATTGAAGGAATTTTCGACAGCTGTCAAAAAATTTCTCAAACTTAGGCGAAACTCCAGACTTCATGTCAGTGCTTCAGCTGACCAATTTTTTTTCGATAATTCGCTAGAAATTTCTACGGTATCCATGGTCTAGGTGATGCGATCTGGACAAAATTTCGCACCTAGTTTGAATCCATTTTTTTTCATCTAGGTGCAAAATTTTATTCCAATTCAATCAGTAGTTTCGAAACTATCAGGAAAAAATACTTTGAACGCCCATATTTCCGGAACCCCTAGTCTAATTTTGCTCATTGATGAACGTGACCGCGATATTCTGGTTCTGGTCATGCGATCTGGACAAAATATTGCTTCAATATATCATTCTCGATTAAAATACAAAATTTCATCTTGATCGAATCCGTTGTTTCGAAATTATCGAGAAAACAAAATTTCAAACGACCGTATTTACGGAACCCCTAGTATAATTCTGCGCATTGATAAACGTGAACGCGACATTTCAGATCCACACCTATCCTGGAAATTTCAAGTCCCTGGGCCTTCCCGTTCGAAAGTTATGATTTCTTATGGTTTCTATGGTTATCATCATATGATCTGGAGAAATGTAGCTTGAATATATCATTCTCCATTAGTATACAAAGTTTCGCCACGATCGAATCTGTAGTTTTGAAATTATCAAGAAAACTATATTTCAAACGACCATATTTACGGAACCCCTACTATAATTTTGCTCACAGATGAACGTGATCACGACATTCGAGATCCACACCTTTCCTGAAAATTTCAAGTTCCTAGGTGTTTCCGTTCAAAAGTTACAATTTTCTATGGTTCTGTTCATGCGATATGGACAAAATGTAGCTTAACGACCTCATTCTCCATTTTAGTGCAAAATTTGATCTCGATCAAATCTGTAATCAGGGGAACAAAACTTTGAACGGCCATATTCACGGAACCCCTGGTGGGATTTGGCGAACTCAACCGAGGCATTCGGGAACTGAGCCCACACTGAAAATTTCAAGTCTCTAGGTTGTTCCTTTCGAGAGTTATCGTGTTTACGGACTATATAAAATTATACTTTGGTGGAGACTCAAAAGATTCATAGCATACTGTAGAGCTTTATTCTGATTTTTTTTTGGCAATGCATCAATTATAACTTCATTCGAAATAAAAATAACTTGAGCCAATGAAAACACTTTCTATTCGAAATTGATGGTGCTAAGATTCTGAGCAATTTCCATGAAAAATTTCAAATTGACTAGCGCATTCTGTGAAAAATATTAATCACCATCGATCAAAAAAACGTTATTAATGGATTTATTTCCCTTTTTTAAGCAATGAATCAGGCAGTTCGGAGGCCATCCTAGACCTCTCGAAGAACAATCCGCTTTCACGCCATTACTGAAACATTTCCAACGTGAATTTCCGTTCACTTAAAATTCCCGATCGGTTCCACGTTTCTCTCGCCGTTTCATAGTGAAAAATCTCCTAAACTTCAACCCTGTAGGCTTAATTCCGGTCCGATGATTGATAAAACGAAATTTCGTTTCATTGGCCCTGGAAGGCATTCTTGACTCGGGGGAACTATGAAAAGTTTTAAGAGGTTTTTTTCTCCTGCCATAAGGATGTGGGTGGGTCGGTGCAATACAGACGGGGAGGATCAATCTCCGCGAACGATAAAGAAGTAGCATTAAAATTTTGAGTTGAATAATTTCAGGCGTTCGTTGATTCCGGCATTGGCCTCGCATTGCCCGGAGGGTCTCGCCTGGAAAATTTTCAATGCGGGGTTCAATAAAATCATGATAAAAATAAAAGAAGGCCTTGATATTATGGGTTTCGGAATCACCCCGTTTTACAGATGATGTAGAAGGCCCTCGAAAAAATTCGTTCAATTAGGTAATCACAGGGTGTCTCATTTGAAGCAGTCCACCTGGAACAATTTCGATACGAGACGTTTTGTGTGCATGGAATTAAATGGCTCGAAGTTTGGCGACTGGTTAATAAAACGAATATGACTAACAATTTCCAGCACCTCTCGAATGGTAAGCATCTTGACCCCTTGGACCATTTGAGATTCTTGAAGAGGTATTCACTGCGTTCAGTGAAGTTTCTGATGGAAGATAGATCACTGAAGAGAGATACACTAGTAGTCACCAAGGCGAAATTACATCTATCATCGAATCGTTCGATTATTCTAGGCTGTCAAATACGATTCACATTCAAGAATATTATTTGGGAATAGCGCAAAAAATGTGATGAGAAGAATCCACGATCCAAGTGTGCGAAAATTCAGCTAAGCGCTGGTTGCAGTGCCTTATCCTCTAACAGGCTTATACAGCTGTGCCCTTTCCAATTTTTGAGCGCTCGTACTACTTACACGAGGGCTATATCATTTCGTCACGATGTCTGTATTTTTCGAATTTTGAGCCGAAAATGGTCTCAAACGACTATGTCCGACTCACTGATGACGAATCCGTCGGCAAATTCGAGTCTGTCCGTCCGGCCGGCCGTAAGCACTATAACTCTCGAACGGAACAACCTGGAGACTTGAAATTTTCAGTGTGGGTTGAGTTCCCGAATGCCTCGGTTGAGTTCGTTAATCGGCCAAATTCCACTAGGGGTTCCGTAAATATGGCCGTTCAAAGTTTTGTTTCCCTGATTACTTAGAAACTACAGATTTGATCGAGCTGAAATTTTGCACTGAAATGGAAAATGAGGTGTTCAAGCTACATGTGAAATTTTGTCCAGATCGCATGACCAGGACCATAGAAACCATAGAAAATTGTAACTTTTGAACGGAAACGCCTAGGGACTTGAAATTTTCAGGATAGGTGTGGATCTGAAATGTCGCGTTCACGTTTATCAATGAGCAGAATTATACCAGGGGTTCCGTGAATACGGTCGTTCGAAATTTTGGTTTCTCGATAATTTCGAAACTACGGATTCGATCGAGATGAAACTTTGTATTTTAATCGAGAATGATATATTAAAACAATATTTTGTCCAGATCGCATGACCAGAACCATAGAAATCATAGAAAATTGTTACTTTTGAACGGAAAGGCCTAGGAACTTGAAATTCCTAGGGTGGGTTTGGATCGCGAATATCGCGGTCACGTTCATCAATGAGCAAAATTAGACTAGTGGTTCCGTAAATATGGCCGTTCAAAATATTTTTTTGCTGATAGTTCCGAAAATACTGAGCGGATTGGGATGAAATGTTGCACCTAGCTGAGTAACGATGTGTTCAAACTTGGTGCAAAATTTTGTCCAGATCGCACCTCCAAGACCATAGATACCGTAGAAAATTTTAGCGAATTATCGAAAAAAAATTTATCAGCTGAAGCACTGACATGAAGTCTGGAGTTTCGCCTCAGTTTCAGAATTTTTTTGACATCTGTCGAAAATTCCTTCAATTGATTTCTGAAACTGGAAAATGCGAATCTACAAACAAGGTGCATGTACGAGCGCTCAAAAGCTCCTACCTTCACGGCAGTGCTTTTCGTAATTTTTTTTATCTCATTCGTTTGAGAGAGACTCAGAGCATCAATGAGCAGATGGAAGTGTTCTGTGGAGTACGTTCACAGATAAAGAAGAAGAAGAAGAAACTGGCGGATCATTCACCATTTCTTGAACTCAAGAGCTCATGTCAATTATCTGAGGGGCTTTTGTTCCTGAGAATGTAAACTGCTGCATGACCCGATCCATCGATATAACGTGCTTCAAGATCTGCTTGAAGAAAGGGAATTTTGGCGATTTGAAATAAAAGCGTCAAAATGAGGTGGTTAAACTGGCGTCTGTTGATGTAAACTCATAATAGTTTACTTTAACACTATTCCAACGAGTTTGCATACTGTAGCACACAGAGGATCACCTTGGGAATTTGTACAATTTTAAAGTAGATTCTTTCCTTATGCTTCTTATCCCATAGAAGAGCGGAAAATCGATGATTGACGAGGCATCAAGTTCTGTTCGAGAACAAGTAGACTTTGGTGCTAGAAAGAAAACGTCATTGATGGTGGATAGATACCTGCTACAGTGAGGTTTTCGGACTCATTCCAGTAAAGCCATATTTCTTCCGAAATAAAAGCGAGTTCATGCGGATTGAAAGACACATTTGAGCCTGTTTTACAGAATAAGTTTTGGGTTGGTCTCAGGAGTGAATACCCAGAAATAGCCAAAAAGGCTATCAGAAACTTGCTACCTTTTGTCATGACGTGGGTTTCACAGCTTATATTCACACAAGAAAAAATATAGGTCGATAATGGATACTGACCCAGATATGCGCATAAAACTGTCGGATATAATACCTAATTGTAAAACAAAAATAAAAGAAACAGAATTATCCATCACAGAAGTCAATATAAATAGAACATAACTGTATAATATAGAAATATTTTCGATAAGAGTTTCAGTTTCTATTTTCATTGGCAATCATTTCATGTGGTGTTTCAGAATTGAAAGGTTTTTTTTTTGGGTTGATATCGTTAGAATTCGTTTTTAACTCATGATTTTGGGCCAGTTCAACAGAAATAGTGGCATCTAGAACACCGGGTATCCCAAGGGTTACTGAAATTGACATTTTCTATTCAAAGAAAAATACAAGATTTTGGGAACTGAATGTGTTGACAGACACTAAAAAGTGTCAAATTTACTTTTAATCACATGAAGGACAATTTTTCTTTCCATAAAAACTGATTATCTGTATAAAATATTTTTCGGTTTTCTTATTAGAGTCGAATCAATGCTATTCAAGTTGGACCGAATATTCGTAATATACAATACAACATGAAAACTTATGGAAAGTAGGTACTTCATTGAAATGTTGTCCATTATTTTGTAAGCAATAAGAAAGTCTGCTTTCCAACTGCTTTGACGTTCCGAAAAACTTGAGTTTATCTGAACGTAGCTGTCATTATCCCCGCCAAAACTAGGGGCTATGTTTCATAAATATTTATTTTCGAAAAAGGGATCGAACGGCCTTCGAAGTAAGTTAGCATGCAACCTACCTACCTACATCAATTTTTTGGTATTGTTTTCATCCTCGATAAAGGATGAACTTCACACTTCACTTCCGAACCAGCTCACAAACTTTCAATCTCGAAAATCAAGAAGCATTTTTTCAGATTTTCTTTGGGTGCAATAATTTTTGAGCGCTCGTACTACTTCCACGAGGTCTATATCATTTCGTCACGATGTCTGTATTTTTCGAATTTTGAGCCGAAAATGGTCTCAAACGACATGGTTCGACTCACTGATGACGAATCCGTCGAGAAATTCTAGTCTGTCCGTCCGGCCGTATACACGATAACTCTCGAACGGACTGACCTAAAAACTTGAAATCTTCAGGGTAGGTTCGAATCTCGAATGCCGCAGTTGAGTTTGTTATTGAGCACAATTCGACCAGGGGTTCCGTAAATATAGCCGTTCAAAATTTTGTTCTCCTGATTACTTCGAAAATACTCATTCGATCGAGATGAAGTTTTGCACTCAGATGGGGAATGACGTGTTCAAGATACTTGCGAAATTTTGTCGAGATCGCATGACCAGAACCATAGAAACCATAGAAAGTTATAACTTTCGAACGGAAAGGCCTAGGGAGTTGAAATTTTCAGCATAGGTGTGGATCTCGAATTTCGTAGTCACGTTCATCGATGAGCAAAATGAGACTAGGGGTTCCGTAAATATAGCCGTTCAATATATTTTTTTCCTGATAATTTCGAAACTACTGATTGGATTGGAATAAAACACATTGATGAAGAATAATATATTCAAATCACGTGCGAATTTTATCTAGATCGCATCATAAAGATCATAGATACCATATAAAATTCTAGTTAATTATCAAAAAAAAAATTGGTGTGACATTTTTTTCGACAGCTGTCAAGAATTTCTTCAATTGGTTTGGTGGATGAACGAGCAGTCAAGAGCTCCTGACTTCACGGCAGTGCTTTTTATAATTTTTTCATAGAAAGTTACTTCGATTTCAGCTCATCGTTACAACTCCGAAAGTATATGGCAAATGTTTGTCGGTCGAATGAATGTGTCTCCTGTGAATGATTAATTCAGCATTCTGAACTTTCATTCCAAACACGTCCCTCAACAAGTAGTAAATAGATTTCAACCACTCCCTAAGACAAACAATTGCTCCACCCCCTCCTCAAACCATCAATTATCCCGAGTCCCTGACTCCCGATGAACATTCAACTCATTTTCTCCGTCCATAAACAATGGAAGGGACACCAACCGAAATTACAAAACAACCAAACCGAGGTCCAACAGACCTTAGCGGTAATTTGCTCGAAGCACATTGTTCATTCCGCCTCTAGTTTCACTACCGCAACTCAACTACGTTTCCGGCTCATTTATCAGTCACAATCCGAAGGTTTGTCAGGGTTTTGAGTAATTTGGGGAGTGATTTGAATTTTTTTGTCATTCTCGAGTTCAACATCCTACTCCTTATAAGAGAATAGTAAAGGGTGTAAATTTTCGCTATAACATGATGAAAAAGGTTTGAAAGATTGTTGAAATTATCTTTATTCTCTTCTTCGAGAAGAAATCGATAAGATAATTATTAGAAGAGTATTTCAAAATACAGCAATCCACACAATGTTGTGTAGGTCCAACACAATTCAGAGCGAAAAACCTCACATCTCAATAACATCAAACTGAAAAACGCTGAGGCGTTCTTGAAATAGGTAAAATGGGGCATCAATAAAAAAAAATTATTTTTTCTCTTCATTTGTATAAAACCTGTTTTTTTTACAATTTCAATTTTATTCTATTTCGTTTTTCCTTGTTTGAAATAAAAACTACGTGGAAAACATTTCAATGGCAAGCTTCTATACAAATGCACTAGAAAGGAAAAAAGTTTCTTTTATTATATTCAAGAACTGGCTGCGGATGCACAATGGGTAATCTTGCGCGGCAAGATTTTTCATCTGTTACCCACAGATTACATAACCTAGATCAAATAACGAAGAAATAATTCTTACCCCTAAGTTCATCTGTATAAAATTCGGTTTTTTCTTCAATTTTTATTTGAGTATTTTCATTTCCTTCCGGTTTGAGATAAAAACTAACGGAAAAACCTTTTAAAGACAAGTTTTTATACAAATGCACTAAAAAAGAAAAATTAATTTCTTTCATCAGTTGATCTAGGTTATTTTGTGAGAAGCAGATTCGAAAGTTTGCCGCGGATACACAATAGGTAATCTTTCATGGCAGGATTGTGAATATGTGACTCAAAGAATTACCTAGAGATCGAACAATGAAAGAAAGAAAGTATTTTCCTCCTTCATACATTTGCATTTATTCAAACTTTTCAAAAAAAAAATTCCATTTGTTACCTTTGGACTCAAGAACGGAATGGATTTACTGTTTCTTGAAATGATAATTTTCAATGCCCTAAACTTCTTTTCCAATCATGGTCTTGGAAAATTGATAGTAATAATTTTCAAAGTTGTTTTTTCTTTCAGGTAAGGAACTCTTGGATGGAATCAACTTTTTTTATGAAGTTCATGGCAGTAATAACACATTTTACCCAAAGTTCGAAATGAGTATCCCTCCTATTGTAACGGTCACAGTAGAAATTGCTTAACGAAATGATGACTGATGTTACGTTTATCACGTAAGTACAATTAACGTGGCGGTCAATGTCGCGAGATGACAAACCAACATCTCGATAGGGAATAATTATGCCCCTTTAAAATTTGCTAACAGGGTGATTATTTTGACGTCTTCGAACTCGATGCATAACTAAAAATATCTATACTAGTTAACTCTCAAAAATCTAAGACATACAATTTTATTTTCGCAAAAAATTATCAAAGATAAAAAAGTTGCTTACCCTAAATGTAGTCATTAATTTGTCAGAAACATAAGTTGAAGAACTTATTCCTTCTGAATGTAACTCTTCTCATTTCAGTCAGTACATATGATTACAGAATCCAAAGCTCTTATACAGGGTGTCCCAGAATGAATGTATAATCCTGAAATACTATTTAGAAAAGCAATTGGGCGCTCTGAGAAAAATACAGAAAAAAAACTATCCCCGGTTAGAAATATCTTCTTTTTTTTTTTAAAGGGTGGTATTCAACCGAGAATCAAACTGATATCGATATGATTTTCCAATATTCATCTTGTGCCACCAAACATCATGATTGAGCACCAAAATTTAATTACTAAATTATTTATTTTTGAGCCCCAAAGTATTGGGATTTGAACTTTATTTATATATTTCAGCAGCAAAAATATACCCTTTTCAAAATAATGATTTCTACTATATCACGGAGCGTTTATGTGTAACACGCTCGATCTGTAGAATATTCTCCATTGAAATGCCAATAGACATGCAGAAAACTGTATGAATAAGAGTTGCTATTTTTTGGAAAATGAAATTTGACGAATATTTCATTAGGTGAAAGTTTGATCGTTCAGGTGGCAAAAAATGTATAAAAGCCAAAGTAGCGACCTTACAAAAAAAAATTACGAAAAGCACTGCCGTGAAGTCAGGAGCTTTTGAGCGCTCGTTCATCCACCTTGTAGGTAGATTCGCATTCTCCAGTTTTAGAAACCAATTGGAAAATCCGATTTTGACAGCTGTCAAAGAAAATCAAGACTTCACTTCAGTGCTTCAGGTGATGCGATCTGGACAAAATTCCTCACGTAGTTTGAATACATTATTCTTCATCAATGTGCAAAATTTCATTTCAATCCAATAAGTAGTTTTGAAATTATTAGGGAAGAAATTGTTTGAATGGCTATATTTACGGAACCCCTAGTCTAATTTTGCTCATTGATGAACGTGACCACGAAATTCGCAATCCGAACCTATCAAAAGAAAACAAAATTTCAAACGACCATATTTACGGAACCTCTAGTATAATTCTGCTCATTGATAAACGTGAACGCGACATTCAAGATCCACACCTTCCCTAGGCCTTTCCGTTCGAAAGTTATGATTTTCTATGGTTTCTATGGTTCTGATCATGCGATCTGAAAAAATTTAGCTCGAATATATCATTCTCAATTTAAATACAGAATTTCGTCACGATCAAATCCATAGTTTTGAAATCAGCAAGAAAACTTAATTTCAAACGAACATATTTACGGAACCCATAGTCTAATTTTGCTCGTTTATGCACGTGACCGCGACATTCGAGATCCACACCTATCCTGAACATTTCAAGTCCCTAGGCCTTTCCATTACAAAGTTATAATTGTCTATGGTTTCTATGGTTCTGGTCATGCGAGCTGAACAAAATTTTGCATGTGGCTTGAACACGTAATTCTCCATCTGAGTGCAAAATTTCACCTCGATCGAATCTGTAGTTTCAAAGTAATCAGAAAAACAAAATTTCGAGCGGCCATATTCACGAAACCCCTCGGCAAATTTAGCCCAATAACGAACTCGACCGCGTCATTCGAGATTCAAACCTACCCTGAAAATTTCAAGTTTCTAGGACGTTCCGTTCGAGAGTTATCGTGTATACGGCCGGCCGGCCGGACGGACAGACTCGAATTTTTCGATGGATTCGTCATCAGTGAGTCGAACATAGTCGTTCGAGACCATTTTCGGCACAAAATTCGAAAAATACAGACATCGTGACGAAATGATATAGGCCTCGTGTAAGTAGTACGAGCGCTCAATATGCGCCTTCAATGCAGATTTCGATTTCAAAATGGTACAATGCATCATATCTTAGGTGAATGCGAAGTTATTGCTATTAGTATATTATAGAAGGAGCAAATTAGACTGAATAATAAAATATTGAATATTCGATAATTTCTTCTCTCAATATGTACTTGATTATAAGGGCTTCATAAAAACAACGGTACATAGAAACTCATTGATTCCACTTACTCAGAAAATCGAAGTTAGAATCAAATAGTTTTTTATATAGTTTTGAGTAGTAGAAATCATTATTCTGAAAAAAGCATTTTAAAAAGCACTACCGTGAAGTCAGGAGCTTTTGAGCGCTCGTTCATCCACCTTGTAGGTAGATTCGCATTTTTCAGTTTTGAACAAATTTTTGAAAGCAATTTTTTTAAACCAAGGCGAAACTCCTTACTTCACGTCAGTGCTTTATGTGATTTCTTTTCTATAATTCGCTAGAATTTTCTACGGTATTTATGGTTTTGGAAATGCAATCTGGATAAAATTTCATTCGAATCCAATGAGTAGTTTTGAAATTGTCAAAAAAAAAAATTTTTGAACGGCCATATTTACGGAACCTCTAGTCTAATTTCGCCCATTGATAAACGTGACCGCGAAATTTGCGATCCGAAAATAACCCCTAAAATTTTCGAGTCCCTAGACCTTTCCGTTCGAAAGTTATGATCTTCTATGTTTTCTATGGTTCTAGTCATGCGGTCTGGAAAAAATGAATATATATCATTCTCCATTAAAATACAAAATTTCGTCACGATCAAATCCGTAGGTTTGAAATTATAAAGAAAACTAAATTTCACACGACCATATTCACGGAACCCCCAGTCTAATTTTGCTGATTTAAAAACGAGACCGCGACATTCGAGATCCACACCTGCCCTGAAAATTTCAAGTCCCTAGGCCTTTCTATTACAAAGTTATAATTTTCTATGGTTTCTATGGTTCTGGTCATGCGATCCAGACATCAGAGTGCAAAATTTCATCTCGATCGAATCAGTAGTTTCGAAGTAAACAGGAGAACAAAATTTCGAACGGCCATAATTATGGAATATAGTTTTCTTGACAATTTAAAACTACGCATTCGATCGTGACGAAATTTTGTATTTTAATGGAGAATGGGGAAGGATATAGTGAAGCTACATTTCGTCCAGATCGCCTGACCAGAACCATAGAAACCATAGAAAATTATAACTTCCGAACGGAAAGTCCTAGAAACTTGAAATTTTCAGGATAGGTTTGGAATTGTGATCTACGCGGTCACGTTTTTCAATCAGCAGAATTTAACGAGGGGTTCCGTAAATATAGCCCTCCGAAATATGTTTTCCTGGTTGTTTCGAAACTACTGATTGGATTGGGATGAAATTTCGCACACATATGAAAAATAATGTATTCAAACTACGTGCAAAACTTTGTCCAGATCGCATCACCAAGACCATCGATACCGTAGACAACCGTGCCTAAATAAGTACTTTCCTACACTGTTTTCGTCTCCGAAAGTATTACTTTCCCGCACAGTGTGCGGGAAAGTTACTTTTCCGCACACTTTTCGGACAAGTAAATATTTATTGAATTTGTAGATTATAATACCTTTAAAATGAAATCATCTGCTTACTTATATAACTAGTTCATAATTATAAATTAAGCAATTTCAACTATGTTAGCATGATTATGCCACAATGGCCTACAATTTTCCATAGCAAGTGGTTACTAAGTCAATTAATTTGTCAAAACGAATACCTGTCGAATTATTTCCCAAATTGAATTATGTTTTAAATATTGAAACGAGATAAGAAAATAAATGTATTCATCTGATGAAGAGCTACCGGAAGACATTCTGGAAGCAGCTAAGGCAGCATGCTTGGATTTATTGCCAGAAAAATCTAAAGAGAAGTACGAGAAACAATATGTCCATTTCTTGAACTGGAATCTGGTCCAAGACATGGAGATCTGAAGCAACAATTATTGTCATCGGCAATAAAGCTCGAAAATGCAACAAATTGCACCTTCAACATTAATATTGTCAACAATTACGGCAAATGAATGATGTATTGTGAATATATTATATGCGAGTTATATCCCGCATTTCTCTTACAAAAGTTAATTAAGTTGGAATAAATGCTTGAATTCGTTTTTTTTATTCAATAATATGGTTGTAGGAAAAATATTGTTCCTTTCTCAAGCGGAAAGTATCCTCCCCGCACTCGACTGCTTGCCCGAACGACGCGAAGCGGCAATCTCGGCAATCTCGTGCGGGAAAGTAAAACTTTCCGCTCTAGATAGGAGAATAACTATTTAACAGCTATCAAACATTTCCCCAAATGGTTCCCAAAACTGAAAAATGCGAATCTACCTACAAGGTGCATGAACGAGCGCTCAAAAGCTACTAACTTAACGGCAGTGCTTTTTATATTTTTTTAATTGTTCATTAGATAAGGCTTGTTTGTTAATACCTATTTGAATCATTGTTTGCATGATGCAAATAGTAGTTAGATAAGTACTATTATCAAAGATAGATCGGATCATCCACTCGTCATCTTTTAGTGTTCAACGATTTTCGAAGAATCTTTTCAGAGTGCCAAAACATTGAAGTTTCCGCAACAAGGCTAATCTTTCTCAGTACATAGTTGTGATGAAATTTTTCAGTATTTCCAAAATAATTACGAAATGGATATTTTCGCTTGATCAACATCAACCCTTTCCGGAATCAATTAACGGATTACAGATAAATCGCAAATTCAAATAACTAGTGGCAAATTTTTCATCATATTTTCCGTGAAAAACATCCAGTTTGGGTTTTCTATTTGTTCAGCAGGCAAGCGATTAAATATTTAATTTTATTCGGTGCAGTTAAAAATAAACAATTGTCATTTTGATTTAATTATCTATGAAAGGGCCATCGTATCAACGGTACAGAACAATGAATTATTAGATGTTGATGGGCTGTAAACTGATGAAAAAATCAGCGGACCAGCTTTCGATACAAAGCGATTACAACATGCATATTTTCGGATGAATTAAAATTTTCGGGATGCGTGAAATCTGTGCGTTATTCGAATTCGTTTCCATTTCGTGCACGAATGCCGTTTCTAGTTTCAAATTACATGAACAAAATACAAGAGTGCGAAGAATTTACATCATGCGAAATCACCGCTATTCGTTTTTCGAGATGAATTGGGGTCGATAAGAACTCAAATGAAAGCTTTGCAAATTACTACAAAAATTCATTTCTAGGACATTTCGTGATTATACCCCGAAATATTTCAAATCATCAGTTAAAACAATTTTCAGAGGATCCAACTGCTTTATGTTGTAAAAATAATAAAAACCGGGATCACTGGGTGAACATATTCCATATAAAAATGTTTTCTAAGAATGTCAACCATATACAAGGTATATCTTCATCGATTTATATGTAACGAAGTGAATGTAAAAATTTGTAGCGAAATAGAAGAAAAGTTCGTCAATCACGTCACCTGTCCGCTCCAAAAGCAACCTCCTTCAATCTCTAAAGGTCTGTTTCTCACATCGAATTCATCTCCGCTAGCTATACTGACGAGACTTGAAAAGTCTAAACCGGTATATAGATGCGAATGATGGATTTGGTGTTCTCCACATGGATTGATTTGTTGGCTTGCTGATTGGTTTATCTAGAATAATTTTTTTTGTTTCATTTATTCAATTGAAAAAGCTATCCATTTTTCAAATACCTAGTAAGACTTGGGTAAAATATAAAACAAAAAAAATTTAAGTTTTCATATAATGGTCGAAATGAATAAAACCTTTGCAAAACTCTTGAGTTTCCGACTTTTTCTTGCACAAAAGGATGCCAGAAATATCTGTTATTGAATAATATATCAGAGAATAGTCGAGAAAATTCAAAATATTCGAGCTGTTCTACATAATAATGATAAAAATACCTTTCATAACTTTCGGAATTCCTCAAGCGCCCCTACAATTTAGTAACGGGCAATGAAGGACCATTGTTTCAGTTATGGCTTCATTATTATCTTGTTACAAGGTACATAATCATCTATGAAAGGTAGGAATAGCTGTAGTTGCTCACCGCCTCGATTTGAATTGAAACATTGTTTATCAGTAATTTGATTCCTGTCTGATAAAACTGGTTGGGAACAAGGAACATGAATTAATTTGATTTGCCTCTTCGAGCATTCCTTTTATTTTTAGGAAAATATACCTATGTTCGTTTCATTCTTAATCTGCTATTTTCTCGACACGTTGATAATTTGATAAGCAAAAAATGTGCCTGGATATAACTTTCTGCCATAATTGCCATCGCCTGTTTTCCCGTCAGTGACATTTTTGCCTGATGATGGATGGAGCTCAGGAAGGTTTTGGCGTACATCATCGTATGAGCATAATAATTATTCTCACGAAATATCGGAGGAAATATCATTCTCAGATGATGTCGCTCTTCTACTCAGAAAAAATGAGAATGAGTTGTGTTTCTCCAAGAAATTCAGCTTACAACAGTCCAACTTAGGCTATTTGAAACTTTTGAAAAGGATTGATCAAAATTGCTACAAAATGGGAATGCGTCGGTTGCAGTTTATATTTTCAGGATTGGTTTACTTCAATTTCATTCCCCCTCTCTTCAACATCTGTTGAACGCTTTTCAAGTAATTTGTGAGGCTTCCGGTTTTTTATATTTCAATGATAGCAAAGAATTGCTTAAATTTCATACCTAGAACTTGAATTATATTATTTCTTTCTTTGAACTGGGACTAATATCCTGTTTTTGAGCGCTCGTACTACTAACACGAGGGCTATATCATTTCGTCACGATGTCTGTATTTTTCGAATTTTGAGCCGAAAATGGTCTCAATCGACTATGTTCGACTCACTGATGACGAATCCGTCGGAAAATTCGAGTCTGTCCGTCCGTCCGGCCGTCCGTAAGCACGATAACTCTCGAACGGAACAACCTAGAGACTTGAAATTTTCAGTGTGGGTTCAGTTCCAGAATGCCTCGGTTGAGTTCGTTATTGGGCCGAATTCCACCAGGGGTTCCGTAAATATGGCCGTTCAAAGTTTTGTTATCCTGATTACATAGAAACTGCGGATTTGATCCAGATGAAATTTTGCACTCAAATGGAGAATGAGGTGTTCAAGCTACATGTGAAATTTTGTCCAGATCGCATGACCAGAACCACAGAAACCATGAAAAATTGTAACTTTTGAACGGAAACGCCTAGAGACTTGAAATTTTCAGTGTGTGTTTAGTTCCCGAATGCCTCGGTTGAGTTCGTTAATGGGCCAAATTTCACCAGGGGTTCTGTAAATATGGCCGTTCAAAGTTTTGTTTCCCTGACTACTTGAAAACTACAGATTTGATCGAGATGAAATTTTACACTCGAATGGAGAATTAGGTGTTTAAGCTACATGTGAAATTTTGTCCAGATCGCATGAACAGAACCATAGAAACCATAGAAAATTGTAACTTTTGAACGGAAACGCCTAGGGACTTGAAATTTTCAGGATATGTGTGGATCTCGAATGTCGTGATCGCGTCCATCTATGAGCAAAATTATACTAGGGGTTCCGTAAATATGGTCGTTTGAAATTTAGTTTTCTTCATAATTTCAAAACTACAGATTCGATCGTGACGACATTCTGTATACTTATGGATAATGATATATTCAAGCTACATTTCTCCAGATCACATGACCAGAACCAAAGAAACCATAGAAAATCACAACTCTCGAACGGAATGGCCTAGGGACTTGAAATTTTCACGATAGGTGTGGATCTGAAATGTCGCGTTCACGTTTATCAATGAGCAGAATTATACTAGGGGTTCCGTAAATACGGTCGTTCGAAATTTTGATTTCTCGATAATTTCGAAACTACGGATTCTATCGAGATGAAATTTCGTATTTCAATCGAGAATGATATATTAAAGCAATATTTTGTCCAGATCGCATGACCAAAACCATAGAAACCATAGAAAATCATAACTTTCGAACGGAAAGGCCTAGGGACTTGAAATTTTCAGGTGGGTTTGGATCGCGAATATCGCGGTCACGTTCATCAATGAGCAAAATTATACTAGGGGTTCCATAAATATGGCCTTCAAAATATTTTTTTTCTGATAGTTTCGAAACTACTGATTGGATTGGAATGAAATTTTGCACATAGCTGAGGAATAATGTATTTTGCATTTTGTCCAGATCGCATCACCAAGACCATAGATACCGTAGAAAATTCTAGTGAATTATCGAATACAAATTTGTCAGCTGAAGCACTGACATGAAGTCTGGAGTTTCGCCTAAGTTTCAGAATTTTTTTGACAGCTGCCGAAAATTCCTTCAATTGATTTCTAAAACTGGAAAATGCGAATCTACCTACAAGGTGGATGTACGAGCGCTCAAAAGCTCCTGACTTCACGGCAGTGCTTTTCGTAATTTTTATATCTCACTTTCTTCTTTCAACTCTACCTACTTATGAACTTCGTCCCTTCAATAAGGAATTTAAAAGGTGGATTTTCGCTGTTGGAATGATCTTCATCATGAGAAATTATTTCTGGATGGCTAATGGAAACTATAACTCCATAAAAATTTTCTGTCAAATATCAAAGATTTCGATACAATTTCCTTTCTATACCTAGTTGAATAGATATTTTCAAAATATAAGGGGGTTGGAGAGGACTTAACATGATCGATATAATAAACCTTTGAGAATAAACTACAGTGTGATTCTTTGAAAAATATGCCATATAGCAATCAACAGGCATCGGACATCGTTCTACTTCAAAAGCCGCCGTGGAAGCTCTACAACCTCCATCATCCTGACTCTTAATGTGAACTCGAGAAGGGTTCCTTTGTTGTCTTGTAATTGGTTAATATAACCATTAATTACTTGGCTGCATTGTCTTTCTCGGCCTCTGATAACGACATCAAGACATCTACTGTCTTATGTTCGGAGAATTAGTCGTGCTTAAGTCGTCGTCTCGCTGGTGCTGTGTTGGCAAGAATTGCCGATTTATCTCTTTTATGTAGCCGACTGCCCCTGTTTCGTAATATACGGTAGGCATCAGGAATTTTTGGGTTGATATGGTGTTATCGAAATCTGTCCAATTAGCATACATATCGCTGAGTTCATTACGCTTAATGGTATTCTTCAAACATCATCGTATTTAATTCCAATTCGATATATTTTCAATAGAATTTGGAACTGGAGGACATATATTTTCACATTAGAAAAATAAGAAAAACTCAAAAAACCGATTTCGTT
Source organism: Aphidecta obliterata (assembly GCA_963966015.1). Taxonomy (NCBI): domain Eukaryota; kingdom Metazoa; phylum Arthropoda; class Insecta; order Coleoptera; family Coccinellidae; genus Aphidecta; species Aphidecta obliterata. The sequence continues at coordinate 17,794,373 of OZ014434.1, read as the reverse complement.
GATACTAACCGATTGAAACAGAAATACTGTTCAGGACAATTGTTTACTAATTGGAAAAATTACAGAAATAGCAATACTCTAAATGAAATTTGCCAACTTTTTGAGCGCTCGTACAACTTACACGAGGGCTATATCATTTCGTCACGATGTCTGTATTTATCGAATTTTGAGCTAAAAATGTGCCGTAAGCACGATAATTCTTGAACAGAACAACCTAGAGACTTGAAGTTTTCAGTGTGGGTTCAGTTCCCGAATGCCTCGGTTGAGTTCGTTAATGGGCCAAATTCCACCAGGGGTTACGTGAATATGGCCGTTCAAAGTTTTGTTCTCCTGATTACTAGACCAGGCAATAGAGCAGAAAAAGGGTCATTCTGTGACAAAAATCGTAGAAGAAAACCGCGAGTGGGGAGTTACGTGGGGTGGTCCGTGGATGTAATAGTGCCTCAAATAATTCAAATCGCAATTACGCAAAAACTATTTATCGGACAACGTCCGGGTTATGCACACTCAAAGTATCTATTGACCACTACTTTGATTTGGATTTGGAAATCCAGCGCTACAACTTCGAAATTGGCCGAGTTATGAGGATTTGAAAAAACGCTGATTTTCACGGTTTTTCCGGCTTTCCTCCGGTAATGATGACCCGATTGAGTTGCACTAGAACTCATTTTTTTCATCTTCTCATTCTCTACAATTCATCTGTTGAAAGTATTAGAACCGCTCCATTGGTTCAGATTTTACAAGCAAAAAACTAAAAAAACACCGTTTTTTTGGTGTTTCTTCGCAATTACAAGAAAAGTAATGATATTTGCGAGTCGAAAACATATCACTGAACATCCACGGACCACCCCACGTAACTCCTCACACGCGGTTTTCTTCTACGATTTTTGTCACGAAAAAATCTCTACTGCCTGGTCTATACTTGGAAACTACAGATTTGATCAAGATGAAATTTTGCACTCAAATGGAGAAGGAAGTGTTTAAGCTACATGTGAAATTTTGTTCAGATCGCATCACCAGAACCATAGAAACCATAGAAAATTTTAACTTTTGAACGGAAACGCCTAGGGACTTGAAATTTTCAGGATAGTTGTAGATCTGAAATGTCGCGTTCACGTTTACCAATGAGCAGAATTATACTAGGGGTTCCGAGAATACGGTCGTTTGAAATTTGGTTTTCTCGATAATTTCGAAACTACAGATTCGATTGAGAAAAAAGTTTGTATTTTAATCGAGAATGATATATTAAAGCAACATGTTGTCCAGATCGCTTGACCAGAACCATAGAAACCATAGAAAATTATAAGTTCCGAAGGGAAAGGCCTAGGAACTTGAAATTTTCAGGGTAGGTTTGGATGGCGAATGTCGCGGTCACGTTCATCAATGAGCAAAATTAGACTAGGGGTTCCGTGAATATGGCCGTTCAAAATATTTTTTTTCTGAACATTTCGAAACTACTGATTGGATTGGGATGAAATTTTACACCTAGCTGAAGAATAATGTATTAAAACTACGTGCGAAATTTTGTCCAGATCGCATCACCAAGACCATAGATACCGTTAAAAATTCTAGCGAATTATCGAAAAAAAATTGGTCAGCTGAAGCACTGACATGAAGTCTGGAGTTTCGCCTAAGTTTGAGAGTTTTTTTGACTGCTGTCGAAAATTCCTTCAATTGATTTCTAAAACTGGAAAATGCGAATCTACCTACAAGGTGGATGTATGAGCGCTCAGAAGCTCTTGACTTCACGGCAGTGCTTTTCAAATTTTTTTTTCTATGATTTGATCGAATTGAAACTTGGTAGTAAGTTATGAAATAACGGCAGGAAAATTCATGTGAAATTTCGTGAGGATCGATTCACAAGAAGCATTTAAATAAATCTTCCTAAGAACTTTGGTATCTCATAAACTACTTGCCATATCACGCTGAAATTTTGTGACTACATGTGGAGCATCGATGAAATTTCACTTTTCACTTCCAGAAAACATAAGTTTTTCCGATCTAGTGTTGAGAAAATTGACAATTCTGGGATTCCTACTTTGGTCGATTTTATGAAATTACATCATTTGTCAATCTGGCGGCCGGTTTGTTTTTTTTTTCAGCACCTTTGGTTCGAGTATCGCTACAATCTCACCTCGTATCAAATATATTGGAGTATTTAATGGAATCTAGGAACGAGTCAAAGTGATGTGGAAATAATAAACATTTGCGTAAAATTTGCATCGTTTCAGATATTTCTTGAATTCTGAATGAAAGATTCCTGTAGAATTTGCACAGAAAATGGTTCGCATCTCGAACTTTCATGATAGTAATTACTTCCTCAGCTCAATCGGAGCGAAATGAAGAGGGTGACAAAAAACTGTAATATTCTTGCCAACATCACAAAACTCATCGGAAAAGTTCACAGAACGAGTGACAAAGCGTCCACCACATCGAGACAGGGTGCTTTTTCACGATGATATTGGCCTCACTAAAGGTGATTAATAGTCGGCTATACACTCCATCAGCTAAAATTCGCTATTTCAACGTCGCACCGACCACAAAAATGGGAAAACAGGCGTCAGGAAGACAAAGAATGGGGGAGAAAGAGCTTTTTGAGTTACTGCCCCTATTAATCATTACAATAATCGACTGTAGGGTACTTTGTCTCCGGTCAATGATTATAGTGGCAAATTTTCCCATTTTACTAAGGATTATATGTTAGTACATTTTGATGGCTAGTTTAGAAACAACCTCATCTAACTATTTGTTGCGAATAAACCGAATAATGAAATAGGCCATTTGCATGTGCATTTTTCATAATATAAAATCCATTTTAATCACAACAAATTCAGAAATATTATTTTGTCTTCCATAAATTCCGAATATCGATATTCTGAACTGAACACATTCTGTAGACCGCAACGTGAATACTCAAATCTTTTATGACGTCAGAATACATATCGACATAACTTTCGTCGCGTTTTCGATCGATCCCTTGGTGCTTATAAATTTTTCTTGAAGTAATATTTCGTGAAGTTGATGCAGGTGTTACGAAAATAATAAATGAGAATTCGAGGAAAGCACTGACGTTAAGTGAAGAGCTTTTGTGCGTTTTTGTACAACAAACCGGTCTGAAATGTAAATTGTCAGTGTGACATTGTCATTTTATTTCATAAACATCAAAAGATGGACTAACTAAATTATATTGAACATATCTGAAAAACTCGATTTTGTTTCCCCGTGGAATAGTTGGATAATTCATTTTACCGATGCGCCATATATAGACACAAAATTTCAGCAGGATATAGCGAATACAATTATCTTGAATTCCTCTAGATCGCTATTTTTCGTATCATTCAGATGTCTATGCGCTGATTTTGCCTATTTACGAACTTAACCGGCGCATTCAGACCCCAAACGTACCCTGAAAATTGCAAAACTTTAGGCTCCTCCTAGATCGTTTACCGAAAATATATGAAAATGCTCGGATAGTTGCTCAATCTCGCCAGGAAATTGTCAATAATTTCACTCGGGAACTATTTCAGAAAGCACTCGGCAAGAGCGATCACCCATTATCCTTCGAAATTTAGCTCTAAAAAAAACCGCTGTTTCGGAAAAGAAATCTCCTACAGAATAAGGAGGCATCCAGAAACTTTCAAGTCTCCCAGAAAAAGGCTATAAAGTTTCGGACATATGCTCCATCATAAGGAGATCTTCCTTGGTATACCTGTCCCAAAAATATGCAGATCTTGAAAATCATTCTAGGTTTCACAATGCATTTGAACGATGTGGCCGGAGGGACAGAATTGAAATTGACCACGAATTCTTCATCTGTGGGTCCTACCTGATAGTTTAAGATTGTACAGTATTTTCATTTGCTCTGTGCATCATAATTATTGTTTCAATGATTTCTCAAATTGAATTCGTTTCATTTTTCGACTGTAGATTCAGACGTGTATGCACAAAAGTTTTCTTGAACGTTTTCGAATAAAAATTCAACATTTTTCTGTGTAATCCAATCCATCCAAGGCGGATAATTTGAACTCACTTCAACAATTACTGGCGATTGGAGGGAAAAAATCGAAATTTGTTTTATTATCAAAAATTTGTTGTCATCAGAATTGTTTTGTTGTATTGATTTTAATCCATCACCTTTCAAATCGGATATATGTTTATGTATAAATATTCGAATTGTGAAGGATTGAAATTAAATTAACAAATCAATGGCTAATGAGAACAACGTTTTGAAAATGAAAATATGATGATACATTACGCATTTTTGTATATGGAATGGTATTACTGTACTTGAGGAGGTAAGTCTCTGAAATATGTCGGCTTGTGGAAATGAGTTACTTTTCTTGGCATGCTCAGATTTGTATGCGGAAATATTTTTCGAGCTGCTATAAGATTTCGAGCAGTTTATATTCTATGCCATTTTAAATAATCCTGAGCTATAAAATCGTTGAAGTTAGAAAATATATGATATATAATAATTTTTCGTTGTCCCACTATGAATATTGCACTTCTTCTCTGTGCGGTGCCCACTCCGGGCTGAACTGAGGCCTTGTGGCCCATTGTTCCTCCATATTGCACTTGCTTTTTGCAAAATATGGGAAAGGTAGCAAATATAACACCCTCAAATAGCAGCAAATACGTATGACATTAGGAAATAATAAAATTATTGCAACACACATTCATAAAAATACAGGAGCGTAAAATTGCCAAGACTCAAAAGGAACCTTATGAACGAATTGATCCATAAGCTCGTTTATTTCTGTCCCGACAAGCATTTATTCATCAAAGTGCGCCTTACTAGCATCTCCACGTTCAGTCGCGGCTTATCGGATGTAATAGCACATTTTCCTATTTTTTGAGGAAATTATTTGGCCAATTTGAATTCGGAAAAAAACTTCTGAATCGTCGGTTTCGGAGCCCCCTCATAAAAAGCACTTTTTCGACTTTCGCAACAGTTTTCGAGTAAAATTGAAACGAACATAACGGTGAATATGCCTTTTCAGGGCAATCGATCATATCTCAAGGAACTCCATTTCAGCGCATTGTATTTGACTTTTTCGATAATTAAAGTAAAATATTTCTGAATCGTATATTTCGATGAAAATTGGTATGAATATTAGCCACTTGATGTAAATGATTATAAACGAAAAAATATTTTTGTCAATTTTTGTCCTGCCCGCTACAATTTTTTGGCGACATATTTATTTTGCACTGTTTGGGTATGGGGAATCTTACTGAGTGGTTCATATATTTTAGCAATGAAGTTCACACATCTCGCAAAGTTTGCATGCGACTCAGTGTGGGGTGAAAAGTTAGAGCAAAGAATCTTTTACAAGAAATTTTTATAGTCTTTCAGATTCTAGAAACCGATCCACTTATTACAATGGTCAATTATGGATCGAGTTTTGGAATAATGAAAAAAAAAACACTTCCCAGAAACTATCAATCATCATCGTGAAAGACAGAATTTATGTAGAAACTAATTGCTCTTTGGTATACTTTTTCTAATTATGGAAGCTCTGGAAGCTATAGTTTTGTATGGAAGCCAGGCATGTCAATTACTCCTGGACTATACAGGCTGATTCTTCAAAGGAAGGTTTTTGTATTCTTGTTGTCCATTCACAGCGTTTTTGAGCCCTCGTACTACTTACACGAGGGCTATATCATTTCGTCACGATGTCTGTATTTTTAGAGTTTTGAGCCGAAAATGGTCTCAATCGATTATGTTCGACTCACTGATGACGAATCCATCGAAAAATTCGAGTCTGTCCGTCCGGCCGGCCGTATACACGATAACTCTCGAACGGAATGTCCTAGAAGCTTGAAATTTTCAGGGTAGGTTCGAATCTCAAATGCCGCGGTTAAATTCGTTATTTGGCAAAATTCGCACAGGGGTTCCGTAAATATAGCCGCCCGAAATTTTGTTTTTCTGATTACTTCGAAACTACTGATTCGATCGAGTTGAAATTTTGCACTCCGATGGATAATTACGTACTCAAGTTACATGCAGAATTACGTCCAGCTCGCATGACCAGAACCATAAATACCATAGAAAATTATAACTTTGTAATGGAAAGGCCTAGGGACTTGAAATTTTCAGGATAGGTGAGCAAAATTAGACTAGGGGTTCCGTAAATATGGCCGTTTGAAATTAAGTTTTCTTGCTAATTTCAAAATTATGGATTCGATGTTGACGAAATTTTGTATTTCAATTGAGAATGATATATTCGAGCTACATTTTTTTCAGATCGTATGATAAGAACCATAGAAACCATAGAAAAACATAACTTTCGAACGAAAAGGCCTAGTCTCTTGAAATTTTCAGGATAGGTTCGGATCGCGAATTTCGCGATCACTTCCATCAATGAGCCAATTTGGACTAGGGGTTCCGTAAATATTGCCGTTAAAACTATATTTTTTCTGATAATTTTGAAAATACATATTGGATTGAAATGAAATTTCGCATATATATGAAGAATAATGTATAATTTTGTCCAGATCGCATTACCGAGACCATAGATACCGTAGAAAATTCTAGCGAATTATCGAAAAAGAAAATGGTTACCAAAGCACTGACGTGAAGTCTGGATTTTCGCGTTGGTTTGAAATTTTTTTTGACAGCTGTCAAAATCTTTCCAATTGGTTTCTAAAACTGGAAAATGCGAATCTACCTACAAGGTGCATGTACGAGCGCTCAAAAGCTCCTGCCTTCGCGGCAGTGCTTTTCGTAATTTTTGAGCGCTCGTACTACTTACACGAGGGCTATATCATTTCGTCACGATGTCTGTATTTTTGAATTTTGAGCCGAAAATGGTCTCAAACGACTATGTTCGACTCACTGATGACGAATCCGTCGAAAAATTCGAGTCTGTCTGTCCGTCCGGCCGTCCGTCCGTCCGTATACACGATAACTCTCGAAAGGAATGTCCTAGAAAGTTGAAATTTTCAGGGTAGGTTCGAATCTCGAATTCCGCGGTTAAGTTCGTTATTGGGCAAAATTCGCCGAGGGGTTCCGTAAATATGGCCGCTCGAAATTTTGTTTTCCTGATTACTTTGAAACTACAAATTCGATCGAGATGAAATTTTGCACTCTAATGGAAAATGAGGTTTTCAAGCTACATGCAAAATTTTGTTCACTCCGCATCACCAGAACCATAGAAAATTGTAACGCCTAGGGACTAGAAATTTTCAGGATAGGTGTGGATCTCGATTGTCGTGATCTTTTTCATCTATGAGCGAAATTATACCAGGGGTTCCGTGAATATGGTCGTTTGAAATTTAGTTTTCTTGATAATTTCCAAACTACAGATTCGATCGTGACGAAATTTAGTATACTAATGGAGAATGATATATTCAAGCTACATTCCTCTAGATCGCATGACCAGAACGATAGAAACCATAGAAAATTCTAACTTTCGAACGGAAAGGCCTAGGAACTCTAAATTTTCAGGGTGGGTTTGGATCGCGAATTTCACGGTCACGTTCATCAATGAGCAAAATTAGACTAGGGGTTCCGTAAATATGGCCGTTCAAAATATTTTTTTCCTGATAGTTCCGAAACTACTGATCGGATTGAAATGAAATTATGCACCTAGCTCAGGAATAATGTATTCAAACTACGTGCAAAATTTTGTCCAGATCGCATCACCAAGACCATAGATACCGTGGAAAATTCTAGCGAATTATCGGAAAAAAATTGATCAGCTGAAGCACCGACATGAAGTCTGGAGTTTCGCCTTAGTTTCAGAATTTTTTTGACAGCAGTCAAAAATTCCTTCAATTGATTTCTAAAACTGGAAAATGCGAATCCACCTACAAGGTGCATGTACGAGCGCTCAAAAGCTCCTGCCTTCACGTGCTTTTCGTAATTTTTTTTTAGTACAATCCATTATGGAAGAGCTCACTAGTGACGAATTCAGCATTTAATAGCTGAATCCCCCCTTTTAATTCGAGTTTTTTCTAGTTATAAGATCGCAGCTCCGATCGACTCGGTTGCAAAAAAAAATAATATTTCAAAGTAATCAATTATCGAGTTATCAAAAAGTTCAATAACACTGCATGATAAATTACCATTCGAACCGTCAGTTAGAAATAAGAGGCCAATAAGAAACTCCAGCAATTTTCTCCACCCTCCTCGCATCCTGCATGACTGATGGCTCGTTTCTTCGTACGACAAAAAAAACCGCACTAATGGCTCCCCCCCGCCTGTTCGAGTTCAAAAACGTAAACAAGCTCATCAGTTCGGAAAACAGAAGACGAACTATCGCACACAGCTATTTGTTCTGTTCCGGCTTCGGAAATAACAAGAGGATAAAGCTTAACACGTATTTCCTGTGGAAAAAGGTAGATGACAGAGTAGCAGCTTTATGAGAAAAGGTAATGGTTTCCATGCTCATTATTTTGCCGATTTGGGGCTTAGTTTGCGAGTCCGGAGATGGATGAATTGACGATTTTCCTGGGGTAGGACGGAGCCGAGTCCCAATCGATTTTTACGATTTGTTGAGTCTTCGAAATCGGCGTATTTGAGGTGTCCCAAACTGGATGGAAATTTCTGGAAAACGGAACGTGTTGGAATTTCATAAAACTGAAATGTACCAAACCCAATGTTATCAATTCTGGATAAATATGTACAGAAGGTGTGTTTCATCGAATTTCCCAAGAATTATTCCATTTTCTAAGTGAAATATTTGAAATTATGAATTATACTATCCTATATATTTCTGAATTGAAGCAGAAACTAAGAAGGGTCTATGTAATTTTTTTGTTCGAAGCCCTCTTCTCTTCAAATTGCCGTTGAAGCCATTGGCAAATAGGAGTAAAAAAATCTTTTTTAAGAGAAAGATTTTCTCCTCGAATACGTCGATGAAGACGCGCGAATATGTAATGATATAATTTTTAGCTTTTCATCCATTTCCATTCGAACGGCGATAATATAAAATACATATACGCCAGTACGGCATTCGTATAGTTTCCATCTTATATTCACTTAATGGTTTTACTTCTTCAGTCGTTGAAAAATAACACGAAAAAACTAGGAAAATATGAATACATATTCGTCTTTATTACTGCAGTTTTCACCAGACTACTTGATTTTTTTAACGAATGTGATAATTATTTATTCGAAGAGAATCCCATTTTTGGAGCGCTCGTTCTACTTACATGAGGGCTATATCATTTCGCCACGATGTCTGTATTTTTCGAATTTTGGGCCAAAAATTGTCGCAATCGACAAGGTTGGACTCACTGATGACGCATCCGTCGTAAACCTCCGTATAAACCATAACTCTCGAACGGAACAACCTAGAAACTTGAAATTTTCAGGGTAGGTTCGAATCTCAAATGCCGTGGTCAAGTTCGTTATTGGGCAGAATTCGACCAGGGGTTCCTGACCATTCGAAATTTTGTTCTCCTGATTACTTTGAAACTACTAATTCGATCGAGGTGAAATTTTGCACTCAGATGGAGAATGATGTGTTCAAGCTACACGCATAGGTGTGAATCTCGAATGTCGTGGTCACGTTGATCAATAAGCAAAATAAGACTAGGGGTTCCGTAAATATGGTCGTTTGAAATTTAGTTTTCTTCATAATTTCAAAACTACGGATTCGATCGTGACGAAGTTTTGTATTTTAATGGAGAATGCTATATTCAAGCTACATTTTTTCCAGATCGCATGACCAGAACTATAGAAACGATAGAAAATTATAATTCGAACGGAAAGGCCTAGAGACTTGAAATTTTCAGGGTAGGTGTGGATCTCGAATTTCGCAGTCATGTTCATCGATGAGCAAAATTAGATTAGGGGTTCCGTAAATATGGCCATTCAAGAAATTTTTTTCCTGTTAATTTAGAAACTACTGATTGGATTGAAATGAAATTTTGCACAAAGTCAAAAATGTCTTCAATTGGTTTCTAAAACTTGAAAATGCTGACCTCACGGCAGTGCTATTCATATTTTTTTTTTCAATATTTCGCTAAAATGTTCTACTTTATCTATGGTGCATGTAGCTTGAACACGTCATTCTCCATCTGAGAGCAATTTCATCTGGATCGAATCAGTAGAGAACAGAATTTCGAACGACCATATCGATACCTCAGTGCAATAGTGTAACAAGTCCAAAAAATTCAAATTTAAGGTTATCACATGCATAACGTTCCTAATACAACCTTCTATCAATTTCAATACTGAACCAACTCCTATTCAATATCTTAGTTCATAATGGCACGAACCAAAAATGCAACAACTCCAAATTTATAAATGCTTCAGTTCCTTAGTGTCACAAGTCGAGTTTGTTATTTTTATTTCAAAACTTGAAAATTAGAAAAATTCACCAGTCATCGATACAGAAAATCAAGTAATATATCGTAATTCCAGAAAAAACATTAATTCAATAGTGTAACAACCCAATTAAAGTTCAAATTCCTATTATTTTGGAAGAAAATTTTCCAAATTTTGCACGTATTATCATAACTCAAGGCTATTACGTTATAACTTATTAAATTTCTTTTTCTCTTTTTTCTCCAATATTACAATTTTGTACTTGTTACACTATTGAACTGAGGTATCGATATTTACGGAACCCCTGGTGGAACTCTGCTTATTCACTCAACTGCGGCATTCGGGAATTGAACTCGCACTGAAAATTTCAAGTCTCTAGGTCGTTCCGTTCGAAAGTTATCGTGTTCACGGCAAAATTCGAAAAATACATACATCGTGACGAAATGATATGGCCCCCGTGTAAGTAGAACCAGCGCTCAAAAAATGTAGGTAATGTATGGTAAACTCTCCCTACAGCCCCTTTCTATTCACCAAATCATATTCGAACAACAACCCAATGGAATCAATTCAACCCATCTAATATATAAAATTCTCGTGTCCACAGTGTTCGTTGCCATACTCCTCCGAAACGGCTTAACCGATTTTGATGAAATTTTTTGTGCTTATCCGGTATCTATCAGAATCGGCCAACATCTATTTTTCATCCCCCTAAATGTTAGGGGTAGTCCACCCCTAAATTTTTTTATTTTATTTTTTAGACAAAATTTCTAATTTCTATTTTTTTATGATACAACATACAAAAATACATACAATCCCCAATTTTCACCCGTCTACGATCAACCCTTATTTTTTAATAGCCAGAACAACGAGAGGCCGAAGGCCTCGAGCAATTTTGAAATTGCGAAAAAAGGGAGAGATATGGCAAAACAACGTTTGCCGGGTCAGCTAGGTTAGGTTAGGTTTAGGTTAGGTTATTTTGAGACGAGAGGCCGAAGGCCTCGAGCAATTTTGAAATTGCGAAAAAAGGGAGAGACCGGGGGCGCGAAGCGCCCCCCGCGTTTTCGAGAGGGAGAAACGGGCTTTCCTAAGGTAAGAGAGGCCGAAGGCCTCGAGCAATTTTGAAATTGCGAAAAAAGGGAGAGATATGGCAAAACAACGTTTGCCGGGTCATCTAGTCCATATATAAATTTCACAACACAACACATCCATTCAGAAATGCGAAAATCCCAAATGGCTCAACCCCAACCGATACCAAACTCTTCCCCAATCAATCAAATCGGCGTCTCCAAAAAAAGGAGATACACTTCAAATCACCCACGTTCGAACGCGACATAAAGATTCGAACTACCTCGAAACAGATATCAGACAGACTTAGTCGTTAACGTAACAACCTCAAACACGCTACAAACGAAGACTTTATCTGCTCCCACAATCGTTACGGGGGATGTAAAACTAACATTAGCCAAATCTCGGTTTGCATTAAGGCAAACAAATATTTTCCGAGAGTAATGGATGTTCACGCCAAAGTTCCGAAGAAATAACAACCACGGGGATTAAGACGCAATATGCTCATTCGTTGAATTCGTTCGGATTGGGTCGTTGGTTTAGAGGAGTTTCAGAGCTTTAGATTGGTATGGAGATTGTGCTCCTTTCTGAAGTTGTTGTTCCGTCTGGTTTACTGAAGACATGAAAAAAAGTTGAGAATACTCATATACGTATTTCAAGGTGAGGCTCTTTTTTGACAGGTGCTAGAACTCGTCAAAAGACATCATTTGGTCGGAATTTGATCATATAAATATCAGCACCTAAGAGGAAAGGTGTGTTAAGTCACATTTTTTTTTTCCAGAAACGAGTTATCTACACTATTGGATTTATACTATTAAATTATATCTAGTGGAGAATGGATTTAACTCCCTAGTTACGACGGATTTAACTCCCTAGTTACTAGGGAGTTAAATCTGTTTTCCACTAGATAGAATTTAATAATATAAATCCAATAGTGTAGATAACTCGTTTCTGGAAAAAATGCGACTTAACACACCTTACCTCTGAGGTGCTGATATTGAATTTGAAAAAAGTGCAATAAATCTTAGGCATCAAAATTTTAATTACCAAATTATTTATTTTTGAGCCCCAAAGTATGGAGCTTTGAAGTTTATTCAAATATTTCAGCAGCAACGAATAATTGTTGATACCACAAATCTTACTTGAACATTAAATATTTGAGCACCAAAAGAAACGAAAATCTGCATCATAATAAAATATTAGAGCCCCAACAACACAGACATAAAAAATTACGAAAAGCACTGCCGTGAAGTCAGGAGCTTTTGAGCGATCGTACCACCTTGTAGGTAGATTCGCATTTTCTAGTTCTAGAATCAATTGAAGGAATTTTCGACAGCTGTTGAAAAAATTTTGAAACTTAGGCGAAACTCCAGACTTAATGTCAGTGCTTCAGCAGACCAATTTTTTTTCGATAATTCGCTAGAATTTTCTAAGGTATCTATGGTCTCGATGATGCGATCTGAACAAAATTTCGCAGGTAGTTTGAATACATTATTCCTCAGCTAGGTGCAAAATTTCATTCCAATCCAATCAGTAGTTTCGAAATTATCAGGAACAGAATATTTTAAACGGCCATATTTACGGAACTCCTAGTCTAATTTTGCTCATTGATGAACGTGACCGCGAAATTTGCGATCCAAACCCACCCTGAAAATTTCAAGTTCCCAGGCCTTTCCCTTCGGACGTTATCATTCTCTATGGTTTCTATGGTTCTGGTCGTGAGATCTGGACAAAATGTTGCTTTAATATATCATTCTCGATTGAAATACACAATTTTATCTCGATCGAATCCGTAGTTTCGAAATTATCGAGAAAACAAAATTTCAAACGACCGTATTCACGGAACCCCTAGTATAATTCTGCTCATTGATAAACGTGAAAGCGACAATTCAGATCCAGACCTATCCTGAAAATTTCAAGTCTCTAGGCCTTTGCGTTCGGAAGTTATGATTTTCTATGGTTTCTATGGTTGTGGTCATGTGATCTGGAGAAAAGTAGCTTGAATATATCATTCTCCATTAGTATACAAAATTTCGTCACGATCGAATCTGTAGTTTTGAAATTACGAAGAAAACTAAATTTCAAACGACCATATTTACAGAACCCCTAGTATAATTTTGCTCATAGATAAACGTGATCACGACATTGGAGATCCACACCTATCCTGAAAATTTCAAGTTCCTAGGCGTTTCCGTTCAAAAGTTACAATTTTATATTGTTTCTATGGTTCTGGTCATGCGATCTGGACAAAAATTCACATGTTGCTTGAGCACCTCATTCTCCATTCAAGTGCAAAATTTCATCTCGATCAAATCTGTAGTTTTCAAGTAATCAGGGGAACAAAACTTTGAACGGCCATATTTACGGAACCCCTAGTGGAATTTGGCCCATTAACGAATTTAACCGAGGCAATCGGGAACTGAACCCACGCTGAAAATTTCAAGTCTCTAGGTTGTTCCGTTCGAGAGTTATCGTGCTTACCGACGGCCGGACGGACAGACTCGATTTTTTTGACGGATTCGTCATCAGTGAGTCGAACATAGTCGATTGAGACCATTTTCGGCTCGAAATTCGAAAAATACAGACATCGTGACGAACTGATATAGCCCTCGTGTAAGTAGTACGAGCGCTCAAAACTTGAGCATTCACCCAAACTAACAATTCATTCTAACTTCTAACGATACTTGAAATATAGAAAACAGCAGCATAATTATTATTGTCTCTCTCGTCGGTCGTCCTCTCTTTCTTTTCATTCAAGGATTATTTGATGTTCAAATTGATACGCCTCTGCTTTTTCTTCTCAATGTAACTAATGCTCTCCATACTACCCCGTATCTAAAAAAATTAAAATACTTATTATTCTTTATGAATCTCACGTATTCCACGTTTGCCTGGAATAAATTTCTCATGCCTAAGAGGAAGTTGCTTTTGGAACAGAGAGGTTGCATGATTGGGGAAATTTTTTCCGATCACCGATGCGTTATGTTTAATTACAATTATAATACATTAATTTTGGAGATTATTCCATGTTTTTGGTGTTCACACTTCACACTAGGTACGACTTTAACATTTATGGGCTAACTTTTTAACATTTCAGGAGCTCATTAATTCTAGGGATGATTGAAAAGCACACTTTATATAAAATTATTCTATTGGCTATCGATTTCGGCCATAAGCCATCATCAGCCAGCTGAAAATGACACATAATGAACATTTATATCACAAAATATACACAAACATTTTTAAAAATTTTCTTCTCTATTATTAATTTAGGTTTTTCATATTTACTGTGAATGGTTGTGAGGCCAGAAATGTGCAACTTGTACTCAATCTTCAAAATATATATACAGTACAAGAACATATAAGGGGTAGTTTTTCTTTAGGTTATTTCGTAAAATCTCAATTTAGTTTTTCCTCGTAATCAACATATCATGAAGACAATCTCTTCACGTCGAAGACAAGAGAGATAACTGAAGGAAGGAAAAACAGACAACATGATGCGTACACTCTTCAAGGTTGTTAGGATTTGAACAAATTTCTATCTGTAAATTCTGAGATTTCATTTAATAGGTATTCGTTCTCTTTGTTCTTCAGAATTTCATATTGTTCAAGCAATAACAGTCGGCGATAATAATTTTCCTTGTGTAAGATGGTTAAATTTCTACTGTGGTTTTATGTCTCAGATCTAAAATTCTGTTTCTGGTTGAGGTTTTTTGGTAAAACTGATCGATGAGTGAACTGATCGAACGAATGACATTGAAAAGATTTTCCACCTTCCATACAGTTTTCTTATGCAGAATCACCCACACGAAAAGAGTCCAATCCCTGTCAATAAAAGAAAAATTGCCAGTCGTAAAAAAAGATTGCGAATGTACGACCCCAGAACGTCGCAGAGCCCCTTGCTTCCATTATGCCCTTCTGCAATTTTTATAACCTCTCTGAAGACGCCGCGGGTCTGCGGTTTGACGGTGGCAGGAACATGGGAAGCATCTTCGGCAATTTACCCTTTTCCGTGACATCCGGCCGAGTAGAAGAAGCGACAAATCTGAGAGGGGAAAAGGAAAGGTCCTCCATAATGAGGGCCTTTCAACGGGGTAATGCACTAAGGAAATTCCTCGAGCATTTGCGGTGATTTTTTTCGATTTGTCGGTTATAGTGAAACCAGATGAGGACCTTGAAGAGAATATTTCTTCGTGAAGAATTTGCTGTTTTTGAATTTATTTATCAGCCCAGATTGAATCTAGAGGCGAACATTTCATAAACCAACTAGGCCTATCTCTATCTGCACTTCATCGTTTCTTCTTCCGCCATAACTCACACTAAATTGTGATAAGTAGCACTTCAAATAGAACTTCTCCATCGTCGTAGATTCTGGATGGATTGCGAAAACGAACACCAGGAGCCAGACATCCGGATTTTCGGATACAGTGCCGCATTTCCTAAATTGAAATATATACCACGAAGGAACCATGGTTATTTCCATAAATTTTATATACGACTTATTGGATATTTAAATTTCAATATTGTCAGCTGTAACGGCGCGAAATATGTCTGGAAAAGCGGGAAAATATGTTCTCCCGTTCCCGAGGATTGGATTTCCGTCATTCCTACGACATCGAAAATGCTAGATAGAATTCATTTCAATAATCTAGGAGAATTATGGAATAATTCTCGGATCGTCTGGAAATTTTCGAGCCATTCTCGAAATATCTTCAGTTATGAGTCAACTGTAGCAGATTTCCTACAATTGTTCTTCATTTCGCGTCGATGAATAATTCAGATCTCAGCCGTAGATTTATTTTCCTACTAAAGCAAACAAACAGCCTATAATCCGATTGGGTTTTTTTGTGATGCGAAGTAGGTTGTGATTCGAGACAAAGCTGAATAAACCTGACAACTTCGGAAAAAAATTTTCCCTTAGTGGGATATTGAAAAAGATCTCTAAATAAAGAATTTTCATATTCATTGATCTGGAGACAGAGAAGTGCATTCGAATCAACACAGTGGAACACAAAACGACACAAAACAATCACCAATAGCTGAAGTTTTTGTTATGGGCAATCAAGATAATCCGATCAAACTGTGCATTACACACGTATTCCTAGTTCAACAATCTCCTTCGAATATCCATGGGGACGCTCTTTGTTCACGGTATTCAGGTCGAGCGTTATGTTATCAATGGACGGGTGGTTAAACAATACATAAATTATGGCTATGGATTAAGCGAAAGGCCGCAATATAATATTTATAACTACTGCGCCACATAACGTTCGGCAGACAGACATTTTGGGGGATAAAGCAGAACGGTGCGGATAAGACGTTATGGAAATTCATCTTCATGCTGGATTATTGATACTACCGATAAGATGATGGATTAATCGGTTGGAACAGATGGTATTGTACCCGTGTTCAGGCCGACATATAATGGTTTTGTTTCTGTTGGGAAATTCATTTCAATTTTTATTACCTCTCACTCGTTGTATCGAGGTTTTCCTTTCAATCGTTTTGTATGAAACGTGGAAAAATTAACAGAAAGATTTATTTCTTCATCACTTCGTGTCTTTCAATTAGTATTGTGTTGGTCTACCACGTGTTTCATTCTACGCGTATATTTTTTAACATATATCCATCATCGGAAAATTATAAAAACCAAAACCCTTAAAAACACCATGAACAAAGCAATTCAATTCATGAAATAAACGTGACATCCAAAGATGGCCAAAACGAAAAAAACGAGCAAATCGTTTATTTCATGAACTAAATTACTTCGTTCATGTTTTTAAGGATTTTGTTTTTCGATAATACGTCTCAGCTAGTTGCAGTATATTACTGAACTAAGTATATAATTTTTCGATGTGTATGTGGATTTGTTTGCCTCTTGAGGTTAATCTCACTTTGTTGTGAGTATACTAGATTAGTTAAATGTAAAGATGTAATCTTATGTAAATTAAAATTATAGGACCCTGAAGAGGGATGAGTTCTCATCCGAATTCTTTGGTTTAGTCAAAAAAGAGATTGATGTGAATCTGTATTGTTTGTGACTACAGTCCCGATATTTTCGAGTTTGAATATATTGAGTAGTCGATATTTCCACCAGATTAAAGCCATCTAGCTACACTCCCAGGAACTTCCTCAACTTTCAGCTCACAACCATCCAAATTCAATGTACTTTCGTTGGTTTTTTATCTACTAGGGCTTAAAAGAACGGTTGATGTCTTGCTCTCGTTCATCACTGATATATTTTTGGCAAATCATAATTTTATTGCACTAAATACTGATAATACTTCAGATTTAATATCAGCAACTCAGATCTCTTTACAATTATGTTTGTATCATTAACGAAAGAGGTCAACAATCTCAAGATTTCTTTCAAATTACATGATATGTCAATTAGAAAATTCATGAACATAGTTGGGCCCAGCACACTACCGTGTGGAACCCCATAATTTGACTCGAGTATATCAGATCTTACCTCTCTATCATCCTTGACATATTAACAACCTTTTGTTTGTCCAAACAGACAGGAAGTGGCAATAAGTCGGGTTTGTTTCTTTCTAGAGAATGGTCAATTTCGTGAGGTTATCACGCTGTTCACTTTCTGATCCTACGGCCACCCAGTCTATGATTTACTTTATTAGTCTCACTCTCCTAAGTGGTTAATATAATGTTCTATGTCATCTTGTGGTATGTGCTGTCTCAGAACAGAACCATACGGATTTGATTGAGGCAATTACTGAAAAGCTCTTCAAAATACATCCCAAACAAACTATACTGGACAACACTAAGGGCCGGTTTCACAATGTCTGTTTATTCTTCAGGTAACTTGACCAAACACTATTCGGGCTAAAGTTTCGGTTAGGAAGAAGATTAACGGTACATTAGCCATTGGTTGGTGCCAAACCAGCACTGTGAAACACTTTCCTATGGTTAAAGTCTTAACTTCAGGTTAAGTATTATTATTATAGAAAATCTGCCGTTTGCCGAGCTTCTTATGGTAGGGCATTATTATGTTGAAAAAAACGGTGTTTGGAATTTCATTAACATATGAAAGAACATCTAATTTCTCAATGTGAAAACGTTTGCGCGGTTGTTTCTATGAACAAGGGCATTATCATTTTGCACAAATATCTGTAATTTCAAAATTTTGAGCCGAGAATGATCTTAAGCAATTATGTAGGACTTTCGAAAAAAAAAGGGTCTACAGTTCTGGAATTTTCAGGGTGCTTTCGAGGTATGAATGCCCTGGTTGAATTCGTTAGTGGCCATAATCCGCCGAATGGTTTCGTGGAGCCATCTTCTTTTGCTCAATAATTAGAAGAATATCAGATCGATCGAATAGAAACATTGAAGTCAGTTGTGATATAACGGTACAAAAGTCCATGTGTAATTTTCAGTGTGCCCTATCAAAAAAAAAATTTTTTTTTCAAGTTTCAAAATTTAACTATTACTATTCGCCATATTTCTCTGAAATTTTGTATCTACATATTGGGTCTCAATAAAATGAAATACTTTAAAATTCAGCTCTACAGCTGTTCTGAGTGAAAAGAAAATTAAATTACAGTCATGAAACAAGAAAAAATTGCTCCCGACAGACCAATAAAGCAAGCCAACAAATCGATACATGTAACCCCATAGAACATCGAATTTATCCTTTTCATCTGAAGACCGGTTTCGACATACATGTCTCATCAGTACAGCTGGTGCGCTGGAGAAATTTTGTCTGATCACCGTTGCGTTCTGTTGTTTGGGTAGCCTTTTTACTATATCGAGTTTATCCTGCGCCAGCTGTACTGATGAGACATGTATGTCGGAGCCGGTCTACACATGCAAAGGATGAATTTGATGTTCTATGGGGTTACGTGTATTGAACTGTTGGCTTGCCGCATTGGTCTCTCTGGAGCAATTTTTTCTTGTTCCATGACTGTAATTGAAAACTTCAGATAGACAGCCGTACATATTCTGAAGAAAATTGAGTTCTATTAATCTGTTAGTATAAAAATTGGATATTCGAAACCGCTGCTGCCAAGTTGAATAATGTGTCTGTTGAACTACCGTTTGATTAGTCTTTCAGAAACCGGGAGGGAGTTTGATAAGTCTTGAAGCCAACAACATTGTTCCTTGATGGGTGACCGTCTTGGCGATTATTTTAAACAAGTGCGCAAAAACGCATTGACTTTACGTCAGTGATTTTATCGATTTTTTCTATTGTCAAGCTTCCAAGTCCAAGAGTGGACCTTCTATCTAAGCTTATTACAGCAGGTATCTGGGGTTGTATTTCTTTTGCTCTACTAGGAAATGCCAGACTCTTCTTGAAGGTTGAAAAATGTACTCTCCACAAACAAAGTCAAGATGATCTGATGGCTTATAAATAGATTCTTCAATTTGATGTTTGAATTATATGGTTTCTACCAACAATTTCAAACCTTCTGGCCAAAAAATGAAAATATTTTTCCTTAGTCCTATATATTTTGATGACATGAATTCCTCTGTAACAATACATACATACAATACATTGTCAAGATCCCAAGTCCAAGAGTGGAACTTCTATCGAAACTTTTTACAGTAGGTATCTTGGGCTGTATTTCTGTTGCTCTACTAGGAAATGCTTGACTCTTCTTGAAGGTTGAAAAATTTGATGTTTGTATTATATGGTTTCTACCAACAATTTCAAACCTTCTGGCCAGAAAATGAAAATATTTTTCCTTAATCCTATATATTTTGATGACATGAATTCCTCTGTAATAATACATTTCTTTGTCGAGATTGGATTGCGGAAAACTTCCCGAGGACACCCGACTATGAAAACAACATATTTTCTTCCCCAGCTAATTTTTTCAAGTTTCAAAATTTTATGAACTATTCGCCATATCTCTCTGAAATTTTGTATCCACATATGGGGTCTCAATAAAATGAGTTACTTTGAAATTCAGCTCTACAGCTACAGCTGTTCTGAGTGAAAAGAAAATTGAATTACAGTCATGAAACGAGAAAAAATTGCGCCCGACAGACCAATAAAGCAAGCTACCAAACCAATACACGTAACCCCATAGAACATCAAATTTATCCTTTCCATCTGAAGACCGGTTTCGACATACATGTCTCATCAGTAAAGCTGGCGCGGTGGAGAAATTGCGTGAGTGGAGAAATTTTGTCAGATCACCGTTGCGTTCTGTTGTTTGGGTAGCCTTTTTACCATATCGAGTTTATCCTGCGCCAGCTGAACTGATGAGACATGTATGTCGAAGCCGGTCTACACATGCAAAGGATGAATTTGATGTTCTATCGGGTTACGTGTATTGAAATGTTGGCTTGCCTCATTGTTCTCTCTGGAGCAATTTTTTCTTGTTCCATGACTGTAATTGAAAACTTCAGATAGACAAACGTACATATTCTAAAGAAAATTGAGTTCTATTAATCTGTTAGTATGAAAATTGGATATTCGAAACCGCTGCTGCCAAGTTGAATAATGTGTCAGTTGAACTACCGTTTGATTAGTCTTTCAGAAACCGGGAGGGAGTTTGATAAGTCTTGAAGCCAACAGCGTTGTTCCTTGATGGGTGACCGTCTTGGCGATTATTATAAACAAGTGCGCAAAAACGCACTGACTTTACGTCAGTGATTTTATCGATTTTTTCTATTGTCAAGATCCCAAGTCCAAGAGTGGACCTTCTATCGAAACTTTTTACAGTAGGTATCTTGGGCTGTATTTCTGTTGCTCTACTAGGAAATGCTAGACTCTTCTTGAAGGTTGAAAAATGTACTTCTCCTCCACAAACAAAGTCAAGATGATCGGATGGCTTATAAATAGATTCTTCAATTTGATGTTTGTATTATATGGTTTCTACCAACAATTTCAAACCTTCTGGCCAGAAAATGAAAATATTTTTCCTTATTCCTATATATTTTGATGATATGAATTCCTCTGTAACAATACATTTCTTTGTCGAGATTGGATTGCGGAAAACTTCCCAAGGACAACAACATATTTTCTTCCTCAGCTAATTTTTTCGGTTCAACAACGATAAAATCAATTTATACCTGTCATAAAACCGAGGGCATCTTCAACGTTGCCGGAAAGTCTGACCCCCATGTCGATAACTCTGAATTTTTCCATCAGATATATTTCCATTTCCCCCGTTTAATGTATATTTTCATGATTTCCTCCATGGAAATATAAACCAAGTGGGTTTGATGCTTTTAATCTGATTTATTGTCGGAAAAACGCGAAAGTTTCGATTTATTGGGTTGTTTGTTACCTTATTTTGCAACATTGGTTCTAACGCTTTGAGTCAACATAATATTATTCTACAAGGAGGGACTACCGACCTTCCAAAAGAGTCCGCGTGTGTCTTAGTTGACGTTTCTAAACTTTACAATGTCTTGACTTAGAACCTATTTTCAGAATTTTCCAACTTTAATGGAAAAATATTAGCGTCAAGTCGAATACCGACACGAGAACACTTGGGTGCAATTCGCAAACATTATTTTTCTTTACTTTGATCAAAATTGCCATTTTATCTTATTGAATAAATCACTCGGAAGACGCGTATAGGGGTTCGGTATGAATATAGTATATGTATTTATGGAAGTCTGCTCTAAATCCGCCGCCATTACCAGCTCTTATGGGGCCTAGAAATCTGTGTTATCGGTGATATCAGAAATAAATCCAGACACAATTCAATTCTCCACAACTTCTGATCAATCACTATTTACATTTCAGGGCTATTATAGGCGATGCCATAAACAAACTGAAAAAAATGAGGATTTTGGTGTACTATTCAAAATTTTGTCTTACTCGTAGCTCGATAACAAAAGATCCTAAAATTCTACAGTTAGCCTCAATCGACGCAGAATTTAATACTATATAACTTTTATTCCTTACGTTTTTATGGAACACTGGTTGATTTAGGAGACATAGTCAAACAACCGCAGTTTTGACCTATAGTTCATGCTGGACTTTGAAGATAGTTATAGTTAGGTGAGGGGGTTTCATCTCACTGCGACCTCGAGGTCTATTTTGCCCCCCATCAGAGCTGTATTCGCAAATGCGCTACTCACAGCTCGCCCTCCAGCTCCAAAGCTCCAATGAACTCTAGTATCTGAGATGGCTTCAAGGAGGTTAGATCCTCGTTCCTCCTGTCATTCTTTGGTCCAAGACATTATTTGCGCTGGTTTGCAATGGCGAGGCATTCTGAAACCAGGTGAACAGGAGTTTCCTCCTCTTCCCCACAGAATCTACACTCGTTAGTTTCTGTTAAGCCCATTCTCATCATATGCTTCTTTAAGCGACAATGTCCTGTGAGGAAGCCAGTGAGGAGGCGTTACTTATTCTTACTGAGATCCAAATACTTTTGGGATCTTGAACTTTCGATGATCCCAATGAACTTTTTGGAGTGATCCATTCCTGGAATATTCCTCCAAAACTCTTTCTTATAGGTGCTTTTACCTATGCCGCAGAAAGGTTCTGGGCCAGATATTCCAATCATAAAATGTTTGCCTGATCCATTTCCACTTCCAATGCAAATTTTCTTGGCCTATTAGTGAAACATTGTTTTATATCTAGCGTAACTTGGACCATGAGATAGAAAATTACGGTTTTTGGAATTTTTGTTTTGATTGTAGGTGAACCCGTATGAAGAAATTGCCTCAGTTTGAATGCCATTCTCTCAAGAACGGTCACATGTACACCTTTCAATCTTCTTGAGTATCATGGGACTACAATATTCAATCTATGCGGTGAATCACATTCCTGTAAAATTTGCAGCGTTTATATCTGTTGGATTGAGGCTTGCAACTTTCAGCCAATTTTTTTTTCGGAGCTTTTCCAAAGAATTTCTCATTCAATATAATCAGTTCGTTGAACTCCCGGATTTTCTGTATTTCACGATCAAGATTTGATTCCACCATTTAATTATGAGCATAATTAAACTGGGTTGCAATTTTGCACTATCATTAACAACCTCCGCATCAATGGGCTCGAAATACCATCGTATAGAACTCTTCGACACAGTTTTGTTGGCGACGTGATAGAACAGCACAATAGGAGCAAGATTAATTGGTTATGAGGTGATAAAGACCACGTAAAGTAGACAATGGGGCGTGAAATGAAGCATCGTCCTGTATGCGGTGATATACGACCGAAAGTTCGCCGAAACTCATTGTGTGCTGTTGGTACATTAAACGGCACACCTGAGAACTTTGATAGTTCCTTCGACAATCAACGGATTTCCTGAAAGGATTTGCAGGAGAATCTGGACGATCATTAGGTTTGTGGTATTGATCTAATGAATGAATGAATGCCAGCACACTTCATGATTACTGGGTGATAGGCTCGATATCGGGAGCTCTGCATCCCCGACATCATCCATTCCATTCCTCTCCCTGCCACTGCCCTTCTGGTGAATTTATTCTCACCGATACACTAATTATGAAAACCTTAGGTACCTGTTTTTTTTTGTGTGAATACCTTGTCAGTTCGCGGTTGTCGCATTTTGCCCTACTAGGTTTATGTTACTAGCCGATAGCAACAAAAAACATATTCTCTGCCAGTCCCAACATAGCAGAATTTATTAGGTAGAAAAAAAGTAGTGTGTTCGGTTCCGGTACCAATTAAGCCGACCCCAACAAGCTTTCACATTTGATCTACCTACAACTTCTTCCTACTCTATAAACTATGCCGTTACGTTTCTAAAATTCTCGCGAATGTCCACTAGAATTTTCGAGATCCAGGAAGAATAAAGATCTTCTGTTACTTCGTAGCGGTTTCATTAATCGCCAGTGCCTTCACATAGCCGTTTTAGCCTACACAGGTCTGGCAAAAATACCTCTCGGCATAGCAATATAAATGCATTGGAAATAAACGTAGAAGTACAACGCTTTCTCCACTTCCCTTCCAAACACATCCAAACTGCGATTCAAACAGGAGGAACAGAAAAGTGAACATGTGGTAGCACTAACGTTTATGGTAAATCATATCATGATGATCCAGAAGCATAATGGCAACTCTTTTCATGATGCAAGCTCAGTTCAGGAATTTTTTGGCACGTATTTTCCTGAATTGTCCATCCTTTGCGTTGGAGGTGCCATAGCTTCCATGGCCGGCAAGGCCACTCGAAAAATTTTCAGGTTCCCACATCATAAGGGGCCAGCATATTCAGAAGACCTAAGGGTAAAAATATTCGATATTGATAACTCGATAACACTAAGGTAATTTCAGAATATGAGCGCGGAGTTATTTGACCGGCTGAAGTATTGCGGAGCTCCAAAGGGAAATATGTTCAAGCACTCACTCTTTTAATTTAATTTTGATTTATTCATTCATTTTTGATTCCTGTAATAATTTCAATATTCATTCTTCCGCGCTTGTTTCTATGAACAAGAGCGCTTTCATTCGCCCATATGTCTGTAATATTTTAATTTTGAACCGAGAATGATCTCAAACGATCGGGTTGGACTGGCAGATTCAGGTCAAATCCAATTGTGGCAAACCTTTGGGCCGTCCGTAAACACGCTAACTTTCGAGAGAATGATATATTCGAGCTACATTTTTTCCAGATCGCATGATCAGAAACATAGAAAATCATAACTTTCGAACGGAAAGGCCTTGAAATTTTCAGGATAGGTTCGGATCGCGAATTTCGCGATCACTTTCATCAATGAGCAAAATTAGACTAGGGGTTCCGTAAATATAGCCGTTCAAACTATATTTTTCCTGATAATTTCGAAAATACTTATTGGATTGAGATGAAATTCTGCACATATATGAAGAATAATGTGTTCAAAATACGTTCGAAATTTTGTCCAGATCGCATTACCAAAACCATAGATACCGTAGAAAATTCTAGCGAATTATCGAAAAAAAAATGGTCACCAAAGCACTGACGTGAAGTCTGGATTTTCGCGTTAGTTTGAAATTTTTGTTGACAGCTGTCAAAATCTTTCCAATTGGTTTCTAAAACTGGAGAATGCGAATCTACCTACAAGGTGCATGTACGAGCGCTCAAAAGCTCCTGACTTCACGGCAGTGCTTTTCGTAATTTTTTCGATGTTGCACCGATATACTTTTTTTTTGCAGAATTGAAGATAAAATACACAAATCGAGGAATTTCGCCGATATCTTCAACAACAAAAAATTACGAAAAACATTGCCGTGAAGTCAGGAGCTTCTGAGCGCTCGTACATGTACCTTGTAGGTAGATTCGCATTCTCTAGTGAAGGAATTTTCGACAGCTGTCAAAAAAATTCTTAAACTTTGGCGAAACTCCAGACTTCATGTCAGTGCTTCAGCTGACCAATTTATTTTCGATAATTCGCTAAAATTTTCGTCATATCTATGGTCTTGGTGATACGATCTGGACAAAATTAGTAGTTTGAATACATTATTCTTCAGCTAGTTGTAAAATTTCATTCCAATCCAATCAATAGTTTCGAAATAATCAGGAAAAAAATATTTTGAACGGCCATATTCACGGAACCCCTGGTCTAATTTTGCTCATTGATGAACGTGACCGCGACATTCGCGATCCAAATCTACCCTGAAAATTTCAAGTTCCTAGGCCTTTCCCTTCGGAAGTTATAATTTTCTATGGTTTTTATGATTCTGGTCATGCGATCTGGACAAAATGTTGCTTCAATAAATCATTCTCGATTAAAATACAAAATTTTATCTCGATAGAATCCGTAGTTTCGAAATGATCGAGAAAACAAAACTTCAAACGACCGTATTTACGGAACCCCTAGTCTAAATTTGCTCATTGATGAACGTGATCGCGACATTTCAGATCCACACCTATCCTGAAAATTTCATGTCCTTAGGCCTTCCGGTTCGAAAGTTATTATTTTATATGGTTTCTAGGTTCTGGTCATGCGATCTGGAGAAATGTAGCTTGGATATATCATTCTCCATTAGTATACAAAATTTCGTCACGATCGAATCTGTAGTTTTGAAATGATCAAGAAAACTAAATTTCAAACGATCATATTTACGGAACCCCCAGTATGTTTTTGCTCATAGATAAACGTGATCACGAAATTCGAGATCCACACCTATCCTGAAAATTTCAAGTCCCTGGGCATTTCCGTTCAAAAGTTACAATTTTCTATGGTTTCTATGATTCTAGTCATGCGATCTGGACAAAATTTCACATGTACCTTGAACACCTCATTCTCTATTTGAGTTCAAAATTTCATCTCGATAAAATCTGTAGTTTCCAAGTAATCAGGAGAACAAAACTTTGAACGGCCATATTTACCGAACCCCTGGTGGAATTTGGCCTATTAACGAACTCAACCGAGGCATTCGGGAACTGAACTCACACTGATAATTTCAAGTCTCTAGGTCGTTCCGTTCGAGTGTTATCGTGCTTACGGCACATTTTCAGCTCAAAATTCGATTAATACAGACATCGTGACGAAATGATATAGCCCTCGTGTAAGTAGTACGAGCGCTCAAAAAAGTTTCTGACCAAGTGCTAGGGTCAGTCCGTTCTTGGCGATCTGGAAGATTTATGGAGAAGGTGTTGGAAACAAATCATTACTGATATTTGTATTGACTCAAATTCGAAAAATTAACAAAATCCGTTGAGTCGTTCGGAAACTGAATTATGGGAGTACCATCTTCACAGGGGGACCTCGTAGGAAAAAAATTATAGCATTCCTAACTCGCTTTTATATAATTTATTCACACCTGAGAAATAGTCACGTAGTACCGGGACACCCTGTATACTTTAATGGGCTGAATCCGCCCAACGGTTCTGTACACATATCCGATTCCGTATCCGGTTCTGTATACCGATCCGATCAAATTGAAACTTTGTAGTTAGTTGTAAGATAAAAACACAAAGATTTGTGTGAAGGATGATATCACCAGAAGTTTGATTTCGAATTCTTCTCTGAAACTTCGGTATTTCAATTTTATGTGTACATATATTGCTGCAGAGAAATCGGAACTGAACAGGCGGCCACGCCTTCTACACGATGATGATGATATATTGCAAAATAAAATTGAGGTTTTCTGATCTGGTGTCGAGAATATTTGAAATTTGTTGATTCCATCTTCTGAAGTTCCTCAAATATTTTTCGCGTTGGCGTTAGTGGTTCATTTCATTTCGTTCTGTATTCTAGCTACTAGACATAAGCAGAACCCATCTCTACCAGGAGGTCTCGTGTTCGTGTTGATTCAGTGAATAGAATCCCGAATCCGAATCGCACGGAGACTTTGAGATTTGACGTCGACGGTTTCGTTTGATTCGTAATCATATACAAACGTGATTCCTGAACACGGAATAGAGAGTACGATTTTTGCGGCTAGGAGAATCGATTCATTTATTCAGTTCGAAAGATCAGATTCAGTGAGTATAATCACTCTACTCGACTCAGTATCACCTCATTTCGAATGATCATAGATTAGTTATGGGTAACCACCCTGGCTATGGATTGAAAAAAGCGCGCAAAAGCACTCAAATCATATTTTGAATTTCCAGAATTAATTCTTTATTTTTAGAATATTCGTATGATTTTTACTGATGAGTTATAAAATATTTTTTCACCAAATATTTCACCATTTTCCACTGACCGAGTCTTGGTCATCAGTCCGAAACCGACTAATTCTAATTCCAAATTCACGTTTTGTATACTTCTATCTAAGCGATGTTGGAAGGGAAAATACTCAACTACTCGATATAATGCCGCGTCATTCAATATTCATTCAGCTACAGAAATATGCCTTCAACTTCCTTCTATGTTCCTCCCATTGACATCCCCATGTTTTACGTTGAAAATTTCGTAGAATTTCCAAGTTACAAAGAACCATAATGAGTATAGAGTAAGGTGAAAACAATAAACACTTGTTTCATTTCGCACACTTAACGATAACTGGGTATTCAGCAATTCCCGAGGTCGAATATCGGAGTTCAATATTTTACGCAGCACCCCAAATCCTTTCACCCCCGACCGAATGGCACAACACCCTCGAAAACTGATTCGCATCTCCAATCGCTTCGAACGTTTCCACCGAATCGGCGGGATTCAATCAAGCGGTTATATTTTTTGACAACTCCATTATAAGGCCCGCCAACGAAGACAAGCAGGCACTTCTGAATTGATTCAGCGGGTCAATTCTTTTGGGATGGGGGCTGGAAAGCGTGGCCGAAAAAGCACGATATCGATTCTGCTAACTCGACATCGCCGAATATGAAAGATCACCGTTTGTCAGATAGCGAAGATTGATATTTTTGTGTTCGTTTGTGAGGGTTTAATTGGGTTTTCCCGTGGGAGTAGCAAGTTGACGAGATTGTATTCAGAAATCAATTTGTTCGGTGTTTGGGATCAACACAGTGGGAAGACTTCGATTGGGCCGATATTGAAGGATATTGAGTACATATATCTTATTTACCAGGACCAGGAACTATTTGTTATCGAAAAACCTAGTATGAGGAGATGATATTTGGCTACGGAGATAATGAAATATGTCTTCCAAAATATAAACTTCAACTTCAATCGTTCACATCATAAATGAATGAATATTCAGAATTCTAATGGAATCTTTCAGTCAAATATTTTCACATATTCTTCACAATTTCAAGTAATATAATATATAATATAAATATGAGGAAAATACTCGGTACCTTTAACATAAATCGAAAAGGAATATATTTTGTCTACACCAGAACTATTCCGATGCACGTGATCATTACCACGTCGATAACCGCGAAAAAGACGAATAAATACTAATTAATATTACGCCAAATTATGAGGTTGTTCGGGGGATGACGTAAATGAAAAACGTCAACAACAGATGGGAACTTTCTTAATGAAATTTCATTTACGTACTCGAAGACATTGAAAATTCATTTCTTTCCAATAAATTTGGGTTATTTAGACACATTCGAAATAAAACTGTTTCCCAGAAATATAACTCATTGAATAAATCGAACATTGATCCATATTTTCTTTTTCAGGTATGCACAAAATACGTTCTGGGATGGTTTTTTATAGCAAATTCCGTGAGTACAAATATATCACCTTGTTCCTTATATATGTTTTTATATAATTCGATACAAATGGACATCACACAAAGCTGAACCTCCATTAGTTTCGCCTTGTATCAGAATATTTCAAAACTAAGAGAGAGGTTGAATGGATGAAATTAAAACCTAAATTGTGCCATGAATCATTTGGTTAATCTGTCTGGATTATAAATGATTCAATGAATGCAAAAAAAAAGTATTTGATATCTTCACTATTTGCTTGAAGTCTTTCGATATCCGCTGCTATTCTAACGATCATGACAAAATGAATCATTCGTCTCTTTTTGTGACGGTGCATTCAGCCATTTCTAACTGGCAATAAACTCAACAATATCAGGTTCGAAAAATCACGAAAAGCACTGCCGTGAAGTCAGGAGCTTTTGAGCGCTCGTACATCCACCTTGTAGGTAGATTCGCATTTTCCAGTTTTAGAAATCAATTGAAGGAATTTTCGACAGCTGTCAAAAAAATTCTCAAACTTAGGCGAAACTCCAGACTTCACGTCGGTGCTCCAGCTGACCAATTTTTGTTCGATAATTCGCTAGAATTTTCTACGGTATCTATGGTCTTGGTGATGCGATCTGGCGAAATTTCGCACGTAGTTTGAATACAATATTCTTCAGGTGTAAAATTTCATTCCAATCCATTCAGTAGGTTCGAAATTATCAGGAACGAAATATTTTGAACGGCCATATTTATTACCCTGAAAATTTCAAGTTTCTAGGCCTTTTCCTTCGGAAGTTATAATTTTTTATGGTTTCTATGGTTCTGGTCATGCAATCTGGTTATGCGATCTGGACAAGGCTGCCATCCGTCCGGGTTTCCCCGGATTTGTCCTAGTTTTTAGCGCGTCCGGGCCGGTTTTTATTTGTTGTCCGGGTATTTCAACTTTCAAGTGAAGTCATTTTTTTCGAGTGGATCCCGGTTCAAAACTATTTCAAGAACATTCCGTAGTTGACGTCACCAGTTTGTGTATCGCTAAAATGCCATAATTTCAGAACGGTGGAGTTCTACGACTCAAATCTTACCAAAACGCATGAATGAACAAATCCATGAAGAAATCAACAAATATAACCAATATTCTTCAGAAAGCTGTTTCCGAACGCGGTCAGAAACCAGTCTATCCATATCATAAAAGTACGAACTGCAGTCCGAACTATCCCAAAACTATTAGGCGCTCTGAATAAAGTACAAAAAAAATCTATCCCCGGTAGAAATATCTTTCTTTTTAAATAATGTCAAATACACCACGTTGCGTTTCTGTGTAACACGCTCACAAATAAATCAAATCCATCAGTTCCTTCAAAGGAAGATATTCTTCATTGAAATACTAATAGATATATAGGAAACCGTATTAATAACTGTTGTCATTTTTTTGCAAAAAAAAATCCAACTTCAAATTTCATCAGAAAATATGACCAGTGTTTCATTATGTGAAAGAATGATATTTTATGATGAAATTTGAAATTGGATATTTTCTTCCAAAGAAATGACAATAGTTATTCATTCGGTTTTCTGTATATCTATTGCTATATTGATAAAGAATATTTACTATGAAGAAACTGATGGTATTTGATTTATTTGTGAGCGTGTTACACAGAAACGCAACGTGATGTAGTAGAAACCATTATTTTGAAAGAAAAAAAAAATGTCTATCGGGGATAGGTATTTTTTGTATTTTTTTCAGAGCGTCCGATAGCTCTTCTTCAAATTTTTTTCAGGATTATCTAGTCATCCTGGGACACCCTGTATAAAAGAGTAATAATTCATGGTATTTTTCAAGAATTGAAAAAAATTAAGACTATACTGAAATATGAATTTTCATTATAATAGGTAGTTAAAAAAATATTTTAACATGTCCGGGTTTTCAGATGGAATGTCCGGGGTTTTCAAGCTTCTTGTCCTAGTTTTCAGATTACAGAGATGGCAGGCTTATCTGGACAAAATGTTGCCTTAATAAATCATTCTCGATTAAAATACATAATTTTATCTCGATCGAATCTGTAGTTTCGAAATTATCGAGAAAACAAAATTTCAAACGACCAAATTTACGGAACCCTTAGTATAATTTTGCTCATAGATAAACGTGATCACCACATTCAAAATCCACACCTATCCTGAAAATTTCAAGTCCCTAGGCGTTTCCGTTCAAAAGCTACAATTTTCTATGGTTTATATGGTTCTGGTCATGCGATCTGGACAAAATTTCACATGTAGCTTGAACACCTCATTCTCCATTTGAGTGCAAAATTTCATCTCGATCAAATTCGCAGTTTCCAAGTAATCAGGAGAACAAAACTTTGAACGGCCATATTTACGGAACCCTTGATGGAATTTGGCCCATGAACGATCTTAACCGAGGCATTCGGGAACTGAACCCACACTGAAAATTTCAAGTCTCTAGGTTATTCCGTTCGAGAGTTATCGTGCTTACGGACGGACGGACGGCCGGACGGACGGACAGACTCGAATTTTCCGACGGATTCGTCATCAGTGAGTCGAACATAGTCGATTGAGACCAAATACAGACATCGTGACGAAATGATATAGCCCTCGTGTAAGTAGTACGAGCGCTCAAAAATAGATGCTTGAATTGTTTCAATTTTTCGTCCTCTGTTGTAATGATTACAACCACGCAAGTCGTACCTAATGCTTCTGGTAGTTTTCAGCGGATTCGGCAATTTTTATTTAAAAGTAATTTGTGAATTATGATAGTTTTCCGAAGAATCACAAAAGGTTAAATATTGTCTTTATTTGCTTGGATTCTGTTGATTTTCACTGCAATTGTTATAGTCGGATAAACGCAGTCTTAATCGCATTCTGCAATTTGTAACTGGTTCCTGAACACTACATATTATGAATTGTTCAATAATTACATATACAAAGGGTTTAACATAGTTTGTACATGCTTCGATTTGGTTTAAAATTTTGGTATATCTCAGCCCATTCGGCAATTTGTATTTTCAAGTAGTTTCTAAAGTACTGAATGAACCATTCAATAGTTTCCACAAAGTATCATACAAGATTAAACATTTTTTGTATTTGCTGGGATTATGTGATATTTTTCTAGTATTTGTCGGCCAATTAGGCAGACATTTTTGGAATATTATAAATCGTATAATAGTTTCCAGAACAATTACAGAAAGTCGAGTTGGGTCATAAATGTTCCATTTGTCGGCGCAATCGTTATCTAATTTTCGACGAGAATTACGAAAGGTTAAGTATTGTTTTTATTTGCTTGGGTTCTGTTGATTTTCACTGCTAATTTCCACATTAGTTGACGTGAGTAAATTATCTTTTGGTATTTGTCAGCGCGTTCGGCAATTTGTATGATGAAGGGAATTCTTGACTATCATTAATCGTTCATTATTCATCCAGAAAATTGAACATTGTTGCCATCTGCTTGCATTCTCTTAATTGCTTCGATAATATCAACGTGGATTTAAATGCTTCATAGGTCAGCGCATTCGGCAATTTGTAACAGGTATTGAACTCTAAAATATCCTAAATTGCTAAATTATTCTTGAGCTCAATTTCACAAGATTGAACATTGTTTCTCTGGGCTAGGATTTTGTTGTTTGAAGCTAATCTCCTTATTATCACGTGATTCAACCATATTTTGGTATTTTTTTTAGCGCATTCGCCAATTTGTAACTGGTACTGAACTCTTGAATATTATAAATTGTTGAATAGTTTTCGGAAATCATCCAACAAAGGTTGGAGATCATTTCTTTATGCTTTAATTTTTTCGATTTTCACTGCCATTAGTGTTATAAGATCAACGTTGATCTCAAAGATTTTGGTATTTGTCAGCGCATTCGGCAATTTGAAATAATATAATTTGTTCAATTTTCTTTGGAATAAATCCTATCAATTCGGAAATGGTTTCTATTCGCTCGAATTTTCTTGATTAAAGCTTCGATAGAATTCTAGTGAGTGATGGATATTTTTTTATTCGTCAGCTCATTCCACAATTTGTATTCAAAAGTGAATTGTAAGTATGCTAAATCGAATTGTTTTCGGATTGAATCGAACAAGGATGAACATTTCTTATTTTTACTTGGATTCTGTTCATTTTCACTGCAATTTTTATTATCATCATATTGATGTAAGTCAATAATATGCTGGTTTATGTCCGCGCATTCGGCAATTTGTAACTGATGTTGAACTCTATTATATTATAAATTGTTCGATAGTTTTCAAGTATATTCACACAAGGGGTTGAGCATTGTTTCTATTTGCCCCGATTATGTGTATTCTTATTTTAATTTTATTCATTATCAGTTGGATCATAAAAATGTTTATATTTGTCGGCGCATTCGGCAGTTTGTATTCAGAAGTATTGTGTAATAAAGGTTGACATCGATTCTATCTACTAGAATTATGTTGCTTTCCACCGCTCTTCTCATTATAATATTCGCGTGAGTGATCTTCTGGTATTTGTTGCGCATTCGGCAATTTTTTACTGGTACTAAACTCTTATTATCATAAATTTTTCAATAGTGTTCGAAAAGAATTAATCAATGTTGAACATTGTTTCTATATGCTTGGATTCTTTTGATTCGTGCTGCCATTAGAATGACAATTTGTAACTTTCTATCGATCCGAATTCATGCAAAAAATATACTACTCCACATTTTTATACCATGAAGCAACATCGACTGTCATAAGAAAAAAAAATTAGAGAAATAAAACTAGAAATCACGATTACAGCCTTATGTAAGGATCTACCTTCTTCAACTTTAACAACTCAATTTCCGTAGCAATTTCATAACCCG
The DNA here is from genome assembly GCA_963966015.1 of Aphidecta obliterata. NCBI lineage: Eukaryota > Metazoa > Arthropoda > Insecta > Coleoptera > Coccinellidae > Aphidecta > Aphidecta obliterata. The sequence goes on along the minus strand of OZ014434.1, from coordinate 17,760,228 downwards.
ACCTCTGGGAACTGTGACCTCAATCCTCGTATTTTGCGATACATTTCATCCCAAGGGCCGTTATTACGCTTTTCATACCAGGATTTTCCGGCTAGACATTCAGACGTTACCTCAGGAAATGGATAGTATAATCTGATGAGTCAGACTTAATTCTTTCGACGTAGAATAATATGAAAATCGTGGAGGATAACTGTGTTAGGTACTGAAATATTTCGGTTGGGAAGAATACGAATTCAAATTTTCAATGCCTTCTTATATTTGATAGCCATTTTCTATTTTCAGAAACGAACTGAACACAAATATGTCGCATATCCTATTGGAACTAATTGCATGAAATTCAATTCTAAGAAAGTAAATGAACCTTTTTTCCGATTCCTACCATTTTCAATCGGTTATTTTCGAATTTGAGAATAACATTCAAATAAAATTCGTTTCGAACAAAATAACGTAGAAAGTCGAAGAACTATTCAAAATAAACCTAGGCTAAATAAAAAAGACCAATTCAGCAATTCAATCCCTAATTAACCGGAGCGAGTTGAACCGGTGCTAAACCGAGATAAATCGATCTTCGCCCACCTAGAAACTTCTTGTGGTTTACAAGCCTGCAGTGAACAGCTCTCTGAACAGGCCGATCTTTCATGTAGATTGTAGACTGTCCGAACTTTTACTGCGATCAGAATGTATCCAAATAGAACGAGAGTTATGTCAAACTTAAACTTCTGCAGATACGGCGGGGATTTCAAGTGACAGTGGTACGACAGGCATACGGTGAATTTAGTATAATCCAGACTTGAAGGACCAGAGGATGGAATGATGATTCGTTGCCGACGGATGCAAGAGGTTCAACGATATGGGCGTTGCATTATCACGTCGAGTGGGTAAAGAAGTTTATGTTCGCTGATATACTCCGAAAAGTACTCAACTTAAGAGCTATTCTCTATACAGGAAGAAGCAAGACTATTGATCAAATCGTCCGAGTAAAAAGATTTTAAACCCTCTCTGTCATTCCCAATGAAAAAAGGCTGCGAATTTTACACGAAGATTTATTATCTTTGCATTTCCTTGGTGCCTCTCTAGATTTCACAACCCAATACAGCAGCAACAATATTTGGGTTAGAGCTTTGTGATGAAGAATTCTCGATGAAGTGACATTATTTCAACACAAAATTCATGATTATATTCCAGATGTTGGATAGACTTATCGCTATTAATTTGGAAGAAAAATAATACTGTATTGCCTTCAAAATAGCACGCCAGTTGAGTTCCTTGATGGGCGTGATCCGCTTGAGTGTTATGTAGGTATATCCATCTGGATTACTTTCCTCTCGATAATTCGTAGAATGCCGATTCGATCAAATTGAAAATGCGATCCAGAAAATGGTACAATTCCTCTTTAGAAATGTGAAGCTCCCAATTTATGCACCGTGTCATACGGACTTGAGATAACGACACAAAGGTTCATGTGAAATCCTTCTTTAAACTTCGGTATCTCAGAAACTATTCGCCATATCGTGTCTGAATATGGTTCTTCGATAGAATGAGTACCTAATGTGGATATTTAGCTTTTTAGCTGTTTCACGTGAAGAGAAAATTGAGTTTTTCAGATATATTCAATATGATTTGGTGATTCCTTATTTTGGAATTAAAAAATTATTTAAAGCACTGCCGTGAAGTCAAAAGCTTTTGAGCGCTCGTTCATGCGCCTTGTAGGTAGATTCGCATTTTACAGTTTGAAGAAATTGATGACAGCTGTCCAAATAAATTTCAAAATAAGGCGAAACTCAAGACAAATTGAAGAAATTTTTGACAGCTGTCCAAATAAATTTCAAAATAAGGCGAAACTCAAGACTTCACGTTAGTGTTTTCGGTGAATTTTTTTTCGATAATTCGCTAGAATCATCTAGATCTATAGCCTCGGTTATGCGATTTGGAGAAAATTTCGCACGTAGTTTGAATACATTAATCTTCATCTATGTGCAAACGTTCATTCCAATGCAATCAGTAGTTTAGAAATTATCGAGAAAAAAATATTTTGAACGGCAATAATCGAGGAACCCCTCGTCTAATTTGGCTCATTAAAAAACGTGAGCGCGACATTCGTGATCCACACCTACTCTGAAAATTTCAAGTTCCTAGGCTTTTCAGTTCGAGAGACAAAATGTAGCTTTGAATGTATCAATCTCCATTAAAATACAAAATTTCGTCACGATCGATTCCGTAGTTTTGAAATTATCGAGAAAACTAAATTTCAAACGACCATATTTACGGAACCCGTAGTCTTATTTTGATCATTGATGAACGAGGGGGGCTGGGATTGAGTTTTTTCCTCGAAGGATTCCAATGATTGCAATTAATAAAAACAAATTATTACCTTTTTTATCAGAATTCATTATTCCTTGATTGCAATGTTCAATATGTGATGTAGATGTAGAATGTAAAAAGATTTGGTATAAAATCATTTATCATTCGACGTAGATCTTTTTGAGCGCTCGTACTACTTACACCAGGGCTATATCATTTCGTCACGATGTCTGTATTTTTCGAATTTTGAGCCGAAAATGGTCTCAATCAATAGAGTTCGACTCACTGATGACGAATCCGTCGGAGAATTCGAATCTGTCCGTCCGTAAGCAAGATAACTTTCGAACGGAACAACCTAGAGACTTGAAATTTTCAGTGTGGGTTCAGTTCCCGAATGCCTCGGTTGAGTTCGTTAATGGGCTGAATTCTACCAGGGGTTCCGTAAATATGGCCGTTCGAAATTTTGTTCCTTTGATTTCTCCGAAACTACAGATTCGATCGAGATGAAATTTTGCACTCAAATGGAAAATGACGTTTTCAAGGTACATGCAAAATTTTGTCCAGATCGCATGGCCAGAACCATAGAAACCATAGAAAATCAAAACTTAAGAACGAAAAGGCCTAGAGACTTGAAATTTTCAGAATAGGTGTGGATCTTGAATGTCGCTGTCACGTTCATCAATGAGCAGAATTATACTAGGGGTTCCGTAAATATGGTCGTTCGAAATTCAGTTTTCTCGAAAATTCGAAACTACGGATTCGATCGAGACAAAATTTTGTATTTCAATGCAGAATGATATATTTAAGCTACGTTTTGCCAAGATCGGAAGACCAAAACCATAGAAACCATAGAAAATTATAACTTTCGAAGGCAAGGGCCTAGGGACTTCAAATTTTCATCAATGAGCAAAATTGAACTAGGGGTTCCGTCAATATGATCGTTTTTTTCTTGATAATTTCGAAACTAATGATTGGATTAGAATGAAATTTTGCACATAGCTGAAGAATATTGTATTCAAACTACGTGCGGAAGTTTTTCCAGATCGCATCATCAAGACCATAGATACCTTAGAAAATTCTAGCAAGTTATCGAAAACAAAATTGGTCACTTAGCACTGACGTGAAGTCTGGAGTTTCGACTTAGTTTGAAATTTTTTTTTACGTCTGTCAAAAATTTCTTCAATTGGTTTCTAAAACTGGAAAATGCGAATCTACCTACGAGGTGCTTGAACAAGCGCTCAAAAGCTCCTGACTTCACGGCAGTGCTTTTATCATTTTTTGCTCAAGTTTTGTCTGAGAAATGAAAGTTGAAAAGTGAGAAAATCTAAACGTAAAACTCCAAGACTGAGGTATTTGGTTTTATTTCGAATGAATGAAACAATGATTTCACAAATATTGGAACAAGAACCAAAAAGCGGTAGGACTTTTTTAACCAAACTTGAAATTTCATTAATTTGGATTTATCTGGCTGTTCTTTCAGTTTTTTCTAATTAAATGTCAATGTTAAATGCTTCTGTTCGGATGTAAACTTAAAAATGATATGGAACAATAACACGTACCCAGGTTTAATTCACTCACCTTAAGCCCTGGCTATATGTTCGGATATGCCGAAGTTTTTCTCTAAATTTGTTCCATAATTCTCTCTTCTCGTTTGTAGATACACATTTTATATAGACATAATGTCTAGCCATAATGTATAATGGATATATTGTATTTCTATATACGAATTCACATAGTCAAAAATTGATATTCCAATCATTCAATGAATAATTGAGCGCTCGTACTACTTACACGAGGGCTATATCATTTCGTCACGATGTCTGTATTTTTCGAATTTGAGCCGAAAATGGTCTCAATCGACTATGTTCGACTCACTGATGACGAATCCGTCAAAAAATTCGAGTCTGTCCGTCCGGCCGTCCGTCCGGCCGTCCGGCCGTCAGCACGATAACTCTCGTACGGATCAACCTAGAGACTTGAAATTTTCAGTGTAGGTTCAGATCCCAAATGCCTCGGTCAAGTTCGTTAATGGGCAGAATTCCACCAGGGGTTCCGTAAATATGGCCGTTCAAAATTTTGTTCTCCTGATTACTTCGAAACTACAGATTCGATCGAGATGAAACTTTGCACTCAAATGGAGAATGAGGTGTTTAAGCTACATGTGAAATTTTGTCGAGATCGCATGACCAGAACCATAGAAACCATAGAAAATTGTAACTTTCGAACGGAAAGGCCTAGGAACTTGAAATTCTCAGGGTGAGTTTGGATCGCGAATATCGCGGTCATGTTCATCAATGAGCAAAATTAGACTAGGGGTTCAGTAAATATGGCCGTTCAAAATATTTTTTTGCTGATAGTTCCGAGAATACTGAGCGGATTGGGATGAAATTCTGCATCTTGCTGAGTAATAATGTATTCAAACTACGTGCAAAATTTTGTCCAGATCGCACCACCAAGACCATAGATACCGTAGAAAATTCTAGCGAATTATCGAAAAAAAATTGATCAGCTGAAGCACTGACATGAATTCTGGAGTTTCGCCAAAGTTTCAGAATTTTTTTGACAGCTGTCGAAAATTCCTTCAATTGATTTCTGAAACTGGAAAATGCGAATCTACCTACAAGGTGCATGTACGAGCGCTCAAAAGCTCCTGCCTTCACGGCAGTGCTTTTCGTCATTTTTTCAAATTCAATATTATGTTATGAATAGGAGATGCCTAACATTAAGGTGTTCATCGATCAAAGGAACGTGAACCACCTACACGTTATCGGATGAATGGAATACAGCCACTCAAAATTTTCTTCATTATAAATTCGTTACGGAAATACCGACTCAAAATAACCAAAAAAAACGATAAAAGGGTCCGTAACGATATCACCATGAATAAAAATGGCATTCCGCAATCTATGTCGAAAGCTTGAAATAATTTAATATCCACTTTGAATTTACAAAGAGCCACTTTGGCGAACGTGATTTTCCCTCCGATACAGGCTCAATTTCGAACATAATGATCAAGTGAACCTCATAATTTCGAATCTATAAGGAGCTTAGGGTTCCCGCTTTAATGGTTAGATCATGAATACCATCCGGCGGGACGATGATGGGGATGATGTTGGGGGATTGTCGGGGAAGAGGTCCGTTCTACTTTTAATTATTCTTGATCGAAGACGGTTGAATATAATATGGTCAAACTCTGTTCGAGTGGACCTGGTTCTTCAGAAAATTAGACATAATATTCCCATATACAAGCTTAGTATGATACAATAGCAATAGCTTGCTATTAGTCTATCTAAAATAATGTTCCTTATTTCATTACTAAATTTGATAATTCCAGATAAACAGCCATTATATATATTATTCTAGTCAATTATTCAGACTAAAATCACGAAAAGCACTGCCATGAATGCAGGAGCTTTTGAGCGCTCGTACATGCCCCTTGTAGGTAGATTCGCATTTTCCAGTGTTAGAAATCAATTGAAGGAATTTTCGACAGCTGTCAAAAAAATTCTGAAACTTAGGCGAAACTCCAGTGCTTCAGCTGATCAATTTTTTTTCGATAATTCGCTAGAATTTTCTACGGTATCTATGATCTTGCGATGCGATCTGGACAAAATTCTGCACGTAGTTTGAATACATTATTCTTCAGCTAGGTGCATAATTTCATTCCAATCCGATCAGTAGTTTCGAAAATATAAGTAAAATAATATTTCGAACGGCCATATTCACGGATCCCCTAGTCTGATTTTGCTCATTGATGAACGTGACGGCGATCCAAACCCACCCTGGATATTTCAAGTTCCTAGGCCTTTTCGCTCAAAAGTTACAATTTTCTATGGTTTCTATGGTTCTGGTCATGCGATCTGGACAAAATATTGTTTTAATATATCATTCTCGATTAAAATACAAAATTTCATCTCGATCGAATCCGTAGTTTCGAAATTATCGAGAAAACAAAATTTCAAACGAACGTACTTACGGAACCCCTAGTATAATTCTGCTCATTGATAAACGTGAACGCGACAATTCAGATCCACACCTATCCTGAAAATTTCAAACCCTAGGCCTTTCCGTTCGAAAGTTATGATTTTCTATGGTTTCTATGGTTCTGGTCATGTGATCTGGAGGAATGTAGCTTGAATATAAATTTCTCCATTAGTATACAAAATTTCGTCACGATCGAATATGTAGTTTTGAAATTATCAAGAAAACTAAATTTCAAACGACCATATTTACGGAACTCCTAGTATAATTTTGCTCATAGATGAACGTGATCACGACATTCGAGATCCACACCTATCCTGAAAATTTCAAGTCCCTAGGCGTTTCCGTTCAAAAGTTACAATTTTCTATGGTTTCTATGGTTCTGGTCATGCGATCTGGACAAAATTTTACATGTAGCTTGAATTCCTCATTCTCCATTCGAGTGCAAAGTTTCATCTCGATCAAATCTGTAGTTTCGAAGTAATCAGAAGAACAAATTTTGAACGGCCATATTTACGGAACCCCTGGTGGAATTCTGCCCATTAACGAACTCAACCGAGGCATTTGGGATCTGAACCTACACTGAAAGTTTCAAGTCTCTAGGTTAATCAGTTCGAGAGTTATCGTGCTTACGGACGGCCGGACGGACGGACAGACTCGAATCTTCCGATGGATTCGTCATCAGTGAGTCGAATAGTCGATTGAGACCATTTTCGGCTCAAAATTCAAAAAATACAGACATCGTGACGAAATGGTATGGCCCTCGTGTAAGTAGTGCGAGCGCTCAAAAAGGTTGTAGCTTGAACCCGTAATTCCTATGTGTGACCAAATGCTCGTAACTTTTACGGCAGGTGACACATTGTGTCTTTGTCTAGGAGAGGCCTGCAGATATTTGAAAGAGTTGCTTTTGGAACGGACAGATGGCGAAATTTTCTCCGATCACCGCTGCGTTATGTTTTGAAAGTTTTCTGTTTCTCAAATCGAATTTATCATTTGACTAATTGTACTGATGAGATCTGATGTGAATCGAAACCGCTCTACAGAGCAGTTATATTTCTGGTTTCTAGTTCCCAGGGAAGAAGAATATGGTCTCCATGCTTTCAGTGAGAGTGGAAATGTCGCCTCTGTTTTCAGATACTAGGTTATAAAAACGAACACTTTCAATCATAAAAACCACAATAATTCGGGTTCTTGTGAAAACTGTAGAAAAGTAGGAGATGCCACATAGTTCTTTGAGACCGAACGCTTTTATCTTACGTTTGGAATTCGATTTCAGAGTTTGATTATGACAGTATAAACTGCAAATATGGCGTTCACTGTGGTCAATGATCGCAGAGAAGTCTCTAGAAAGACGCAATGAAGGATGCAACATTTTCGATACAGTTCGAGAGTGTCTACCTACGTTCATGCGGAAGACAAATCAAAATCTCATCAATGTACTCATTCACGAAAAATATGACTACTGCATCCGGAAGCCATTTCCTTATTTATTTCCGGAACTACAAAGAACATCTGACGTCATTATTCCGTTTCCTCTAACATCAAGGAAAGCCGTATAAGATAGATTCTGATCTTTTTACTCATGGATACAGTTTGTTTCAAAGGCGCAATTGCTTGCAGAGACGGCGCTGTTAGTCTACAGATTGGAAAGAGGATTTTCCGACAGGGTTGGGTTGTTCGTCTGCAGCGTTTCTATTCCATCAGATCCTTCGGGCGATCGTTGTTGTTGTCGTACATTTCTTATAATAAGGAGTTCGTCTGAAAATGGAAGGGATAATTTGGCTTCGTTCATATATTTCTTTGCAATAAGACGGATTGATGTTGAATTATATATAGAGGAATAAAGGTATGTGGAAATAATAAATTGCAGACGGTTTCTCCACAGACCTCATCGTTTCGTCATCGTAAGTAGGCGACGAAAGTTTCGTAAAAATTCCAGGATCTCTACGATAATTCCTTTCGAAACCCGAAGCATGCATTGGAATGGAATGAATCCACACTCACCAGGGTTAATCTATTTCCATACCTGGCAAGGATACATTTTTGAGCGCTCGTACTACTTACACGAGGGCTATATCATTTCGTCACGATGTCTGTATTTTACGAATTTTGAGCCGAAAATGGTCTCAATCGACTATGTTCGACTCACTGATGACGAATCCGTCAGAAAATTTGTGTCTGTCCGTCTGTCCGGCCGGCCGTAAGCACGATAACTCTCGAACGGAACAACCTAGAGGCTTGAAATTTTCAGTGTGGGTTCAGTCCCGAATGCCTCGGTTGAGTTCGTTAATGGGCCAAATTCCACAGGGGGTTCCGTAAATATGGCCGTTCAAAGTTTTGTTCCCCAGATTACTTGAAAACTACAGATTTGATTGAGATGAAATTTTACACTCCAATGGGGAATGAGGTGTTCAAGCTACATGTGAAAATTTGTCCAGATCGCATGACCAGAACCATAGAAAATTGTAACTTCTGAACGGAAACGCCTAGGGACTTGTAATTTTCAGGATAGGTGTGGATCTCGAATGTCGTGATCACGTTCATCTATGAGCAAAATTATACTAGGGGTTCCGTAAATATGGTCGTTTGAAATTTAGTTTTCTTCATAATTTAAAAACTACAGATTCGATCATGACGAAATTTTGTATACTAATGGAGAACATTTACATTTCTCCAGATCACATGACCAGAACCATAGAAACCATAGAAAATCATAACTTTCGAACGGAAAGGCCTAGGGACTTGAAATTTTCAGGATAGGTGTGGATCTGAAATGTCGCGTTCACGTTTATCAGTGAGCAGAATTATACTAGGGGTTCCGTAATTATGGTCGTATGAAATTTTGTTTTCTCGATAGATTCGAAACTACGGATTCGATCGAAATGAAATTTTGTATTTTAATCGAGAATGATATAGTAAAGCAATATTTTGTCCAGATCGCATGACCAGAACCATAGAAACCATAGAAAATTGTAGCTTTTGAACAGAAAGGCCTAGGAACTTGAAATTTTCAGGGTAGATTTGGATCGCGAATGTCGCGGTCACGTTCATCAATGAGCAAAATTAGACTAGGGGTTCCGTGAATATGGCCGTTCAAAATATTTTTTTCCTGATAGTTTCGAAACTACTGAAAGGATTGGAATGAATAAATTTTGCACCTAGCTGAGGAATAATGTATTCAAACTACGTGCGAAATTTTGTCCAGATCGCATCACCAAGACCATAGATACCGTAGAAAATTCTAGCGAATTATCGAAAAAAAATTGGGCAGCTGAAGCACTGACATGAAGTCTGGAGTTTCGCCTAAGTTTGAGAATTTTTTTGACAGCCGTCGAAAATTCCTTCAATTGATTCCTTAAACTGGAAAATGCGAATCTACCTACAAGGTGGATGTACGAGCGCTCAGAAGCTCCTGACTTCACGGCAGTGCTTTTCGTAATTTTTGCATAATAATATTGATGCATTGGAAAGAAATGCATACAAAAAGCCGAAAATAAACAAGAGAACGACAATGCTCTCACCTCTTTCCGAACACAGCCAAACTCAATGAAAGTAAGAGAAAAAAGGGGGGGGGCACCGATCTTCTCGTCAATAATACCAGGGGTATTGCCAAATGTAAGGGTGGAGTTCCAGATTTGCTCGAAATTGTGAAGCTCCTCGAGAAAATATTTTTCACCAAACATCTTTATGAGGTAATCATTCAATCATTTCCGACTGATTTAATAATAATACCTAGCACGCTTGCCGTGTACCTCCGAGTTATGTTGAAAAGGATATACCTTTCTCGTCCTTTACCTAATGTAGGCATTGAACTGGTTCTTAATGGTTTAGTTCAAAACTAGCTTTGAACTTATCAAGAAAACAAAATTTCCAACGACCATATTTACGGAACCCCTAGTCCAATTTTGCTCAGAACGAGCACTCAAAAATCATTCCCGTATGAAATGAGTAACCGTTCGAGAAGTCAAATTTTGAACTGATCGAAAGTAACCAGGTATTCTTGAAATTATTACAAGAAATCGAATCAGAAATATTATCTGTTCAGTGCGTCCGCACATTGTATATGATAACCACATAATCCAACATCCCCTTTTCGCACCACAGCCCCCCATTACTTATTCGGAACGCAACTCACCGCATCACAGGAGTTCTGGCGCACACAGAATAAATTTCAATAAGGACGAAACTTATTCGATTCGTATAACAATAAAATAAGAGACAGACGGAAGAAAATTCCATATTTTTGTCTCCGCAACCGTCAAAATCTACATTTTCCAGTGCCCATAACGAACGAAAGAAAGAAAAATAACCAATAACCAATATGTGGCGGAAGGAGTCGCTCTTGTTTATATATTTCATCTGGAATGCGAGAGGTTATGTGGGGTTGTAGTTATGGCCATGGGGAGTTCTTAAATTGGTGGGTATCCACGGAATAAAAATGTGGACGTGACAAGTGGTCCTTGAGGATCGCTAAAAGTTTATGGGCAACTATAAAAACAATTCGACGCAGAGAATGCAATGGCAGTGGATTGAATTTCATCACGAGCGCGGTTAGGGATTACGTATTTTTCCGCATATGTAGTAAAACGCGTATGTTTTTGATGATCAAGAAACTTGTAAAGCAGCGTAGCCATCTGAGCATTCGCACCGAACCGAACAAGTTCTATTCAGATGAATCCTTGGCGCACTATTTCATTGCGATTATTTGTCGCATCCGTTATACATTGACTTTATACAGGACAGTGGTGACAATAGATGTCCACTTTTTGATTGGTTGTCCCCGTCACGTGGTATAAATCGCCATGTTGCGTCAAAATATTTGTTGTTTACTTAGTGATTTGTGCAGTTATCTTGGTTTTCTCGAAGATAAACTTTTATTCGACTATTTCCAAACAAGGATACGTAATATCTATCTCAGCTCATTGCATTTGAAATATTAATAACAAAGCAGAATACCATGTTGTGCAGCAATTCTTCTGCAAAAGGGTTCCTTATGAAACGCTTCCCAGTGGATCCTGAGAAAAGAAGCAGTGGCAAATATGAACTAGGAGGGATAAATGGACCCCCATAAAAAATTCATATTTATGTGAGATATGTTTGAAGAAAAATTGATGGTTTATATTCGAGGTTATATAAACAAAATAATTCAATTGCAGGTTTACTTTTCTGCTGATTTGTGGGAGAAAACTCGAGACGATGGAACTCGAAAATAGAAGATCAATGCTACGCACACTATATTTTCATTTTCAAAAAACAAACCATCAAGAAAACTCCCTAATCGGAGTGAAGTGACAATTCCCGAGATAATCAAACGTCTAAAAGTAAATCATCTTCATTGGACTATTTTAAACCATATTTTAAATTTTCATCAATATTTCTTCCTTCTAATCGTTTATTTAAAAAAAAATTTTCACCCATGAAAAATAGTAGATAGATGAATATGTAAAGAAATATCTCAAATGTCACTTTGGTTGAACAGTTATTAGTGAGTACCATAAAATTGTACAAACAAGTGCAAACAGTAGAAGCCTTGAATGTACCACACATTTCTACAAAAGCATCAATAGAGCCACAGTGTACATCAGTCGCATCCACGTCAACTTCTGTTCTGGCTAATTCATCAACATCGGATTGGATGTATAAATTTGAAGAAATTTTATTTTAAAGGTGGCTGGACACTAATTTTGAGTGCGGTCTCTTCAAGGTCTTTATAATATTGCTTTTTTCAGATTTTTCTAGTTACTCGTAGATGTAATATATATATATTTCAAACTGAAATTATTAAAGTCAATTAAACAATAGATAAATTTGTATATTGGGCTTTTATAAATTCATTCTTATTTTATTGGAAATATAAACTTTTCAGTGAAAAAAAAGAATTTTAAAAATAGAGTTGAATGTTCCAAAGAATCTAATAATCCCTGAAAAAAATCTCATTTCCTTCTATAATAATGAAGATTTCGGTTAACTGATATCTGATATACCATTTCAATTTTGATTTGGCTTGTGACAGTAAAGATTTTATACCTACTTTTGAAAATTGCATCGTTGCTGCGGCTTCTAAAATTTTACAAAATTTACTCAACTTAAAATGTTAAGAGGATATTCATTATTTTTTTTGGAATAGGGCAAGCAACCTCAAAACAATATAAGTCAGTCATTTCCACTCAAAATATGAATATTGAAAGATTGTCCTGTCTTTGCAATAATATACCTTATGTTCATAAATTGAAGAGTTAAATTATTAATAAGAATCTCAGTATACATTTTGTATACATTGGTATAATCATACAATATTCAAAAGTGTCGTCAAAGGATCAGCGAATATGACGGTCGTTGCACATTTATTTCAGATATTTAGAGTTTAATTTCAATAGTTTTTCTATTGAAAGGCAATTATTGGGTAACCATTCCAATTATAAATCAAGTTGCAGATGAAAATTCGAAGGTATTCAGTTTATATTTGAATATTTCGTTGAAAAAACTGCTATTCCAGTACTATTTCATTTGAAATTTGACGCAACATGGCGACTGGGCGGAGCTTATATCCCTATTGTCGCCGCTGTCTTGTATGAAGTCACTGTAATTCGTTAGTACTAGGAGCAACCTATAAGAGCGAGAACTTCATGCTTCAGAAAAATTATTATCATTGATTACCGACTGTCTCGGTCGATCCCATCTGATATGCGTTCATACGCGTTTCTAATTGTCGAAGTTCATGTTGTTCATCGGCAGTTGTTCATGTTGTTCATCGCTATAGCGGTTTTGAGTATTGGAGTCAAGTATAAGATATTTAGTTGGAGTTAAGAATTAGTCACAAAACTTAGGTACTCATATGACATATGTAATTTTGAGTATGGATTATATTTTTTAAATTTTTTTATAATAGTCAATAGTCAATAGTCAATAGTCAACGAGACACTTTTTAAATCTTTCCATTTTTTCATTATAAGGAGTAGTCCAAACGGTTCGAAAAATTTTTGGAATATGTATATGATTATATATGTACAAAATAAAGTAGTTAATAATTTTTGCAAATTGTTAAAATATCTCTGACAAAAATTAAAACTGCTTGTCTCGTTTTTTGCCTTCATTCATTTCATTTCGATTCAAGTTCCTTTTCGGAGTTATAGTGGTCATGTTGTTGAAGTAACATCTGCCAGTTTTCTTGTAAAATTTTCAGTATCCAAAACGAGGTCGCTTCAAGGCAAAGGGAAAAAAATCATAAAAAGCACTGGCGTGAAGTCAGGAGTTTTTGAGCGCTCGTACATCCACCCTTTCAGAAACCAATTCAAAAAATTTTTGACAGCTGTAAAAAAAACTTTCAAACTGAGGCGAAACTTCAGACTTCACCTCAATGTTTTATGTGACCAATTTTTTTTCGATTATTCGCTAGAATTTTCTACGGTATCTATGGTTTTGATAATGCGATCTGGACAACATTTCGCAGTTCAAATACATTATTCTTCATCTATGTGTAGAATTTCATTCCAATCCAATCAGCAGTTTCGAAATTATCAGGAGAGAAATATTCTGAACGGCCATATTTACGGAACCCCTCGTCTAATTTTGCTCATTGATGAACGTGACCGCGACATTCGCGATCCAAACCTCCCCTGAGAATTTCAAGTCTCTAGGCCTTTCCGTTCGGAAGTATTAATTTTCTGTTCTGGTCATGCGGTCTGGAAAAAATGTAGCTTGCATATATCATTCTCCATTAGTATACAAAATTTCGTCACGATCGAATCCGTAGTTTTGGAATTATCAAGAGAATTTAATTTCAAACGACCATATTTACGGAACTCCTAGTCTAATTTTGCTCTTAGATGAATGTGACCACGACATTCGAGATCCACACCTATCCTGAAAATTTCAAGTCCCTAGGCCTTTCCGTTCAGAAGTTATAATTTTCTATGGTGTCTATGGTTCTGTTCATGCGATCTGGACAAACTTTTGCATGTAGCTTGAACACGTCATTCCCCATTCGAGTGCGAAATATCATCTCGATCGAATTTGTATTTTCGAAGTAATCAGAAAAACAAAATTTCAAACAGCCATATTTACGGAACCCCAGGTGGAATTTCGGCCCATTAACGAACTTAACCGCAGCATTTGGGTACTGAAACCACACTGAAAGTCTCTAGGTTGTTCCGTTCAAGAGTTATCGTGCTTACGGACGGACAGACGGACAGACTTTTTTTCGACGGATTTGTCATCAGTGAGTCGAACGTTGTCGATTGAGATCATTTTCTGCTCAAAATTCGAAAAATACAGACATCGTGACGAAATGATATTGCCCTCGTCTAAGTAGGACGAGCGCTGAAAAAGTAATGCACTGCCTTGGATTATCCTGAACAGTCTAGTTATGCAATTCCCAAACTTTGGTAAAGGAGCATTTGATAAAACTCTTCCGTGTTTTGGAACCTCATATCAAATGATCGAAAATAAAGGACAATGCAATCTCGAATAGAAACAGAGACCTTTATTGAAAATATTTCATATTATATTACATTATATTTTATTCTTCACTATGAGTACACTCATAACGCCATAAGGTTTTGAACTTTGCTCTAATTCACTGCAACAATTTTTTCTGCAGAATACGAAAAAGCCGTTATACGCTGTCAAAGTGTCTTCTGGTTTGTTATTCTGCTCTGCTGGCGATACAATATTGTGCCAAGTCTGAACATCCAGTCCTTCCTCAATTATATAACACATGGGACTTTCGACCTCAGATCCTGATTGTCGTAAGCTTAAACAAAGCAGCCACTTCAATACTCAGTTATACACAATGAACCAGAAGTTCCCACAACCTCATTAAAATATTATGAACTTGTTCATCTATAAGCTCTTGAAGGAACACTTTGTTTATATAAACATCTGACGTTCCTTTATCAGGAGCATCTATTGACAGTTTCAATCCACACATGTACCGAACCGAACAAACAGTTCTAACATCAAAACAACCCAATCGATACCTTACCTGCTACCTCTAATGCTTATCTTCAATCACGAAAACTTGGAAAGTAAACATGGTTCGAAGTTAACAGAAAATACGGGAAATACAACCTGTCTCCACTGAACGCGCTGAAATGTGCGACGTAGGGTGATTATTTTTATCGAAGGCGTAAATTTCATTTCTCCACCCTTCATACGACATAAAACTACCTTCGTCTTGTCCTGAGATTGAACCGATAAACAGAGTAAAGTACTCTTTGAAAGTGGACGTCAGCATAGATGAATTTATTTATATTGTAGCTTATTCCGGTTTTTGAGCGCTCGTACTACTTACACGAGGGCTATATCATTTCGTCACGATATCTGTATTTTTCGAATTTTGAGCCGAAAATGGTCTCAATCGACTATGTTCGACTCACTGATGACGAATCCGTCGGAAAATTCGAGTCTGTCCGTCCGTCCGGCCGTAAGCACGATAACTCTCGAACGGATCAACCTAGAGACTTGAAATTTTCAGTGTAGGTTCAGATCCCAAATGCCTCGGTTAAGTTCGTTAATGGGCCAAATTCCACCAGGGGTTCCGTAAATATGGCCGTTCAACGTTTTGTTTCCCTGATTACTTCAAAACTACAGATTCGATCGAGATAAAATTTTGCACTCAAATGGAAAATGAAGTGTTTCAGCTACATGCGGAATTTTGCCCAGATCGCATGACCAGAACCATAGAAAATTGTAACTTTCGAACGGAAATGCCTAGGGACTTGAAATTTTCAGGATAGGTGTGGATCCCGAATGTCGTGATCACGTTCATCTATGAGCAACATTATACAAGGGGTTCCGTAAATACAGTCCTTTGAAATTTTGTTTTCTCGATAAATTCGAAACTAGGGATTCGATCGAGATGAAATTTTGTATTTCAATCGAGAATGATATATTGAAGCGATATTTTGTCCAGATCGCATGACCAGAACCATAGAAACCATAGAAAATTGTAACTTTTGAACGGAAAGGCCTAGGAACTTGAAATTTTCAGGGTGGGTTTGGATCGCGAATATCGCGGTCACGTTCATCAATGAGCAAAATGAGACAAGGGGTTCCGTAAATATGGCCGTTCAAAATATTTTTTTCCAGATAGTTTCGGAACTACTGATCGGATTGGAATGAAATTATGCACCTAGCTGAGGAATAATGTATTCAAACTACGTGCAAAATTTTGTCCAGACCGCATCACCAAGACCATATATACCGTAGAAAATTCTAGCGAATTATCGAAACAAAATTGATCAGCTGAAGCACTGACATGAAGTCTGGAGTTTCGCCTAAGTTTCAGAATTTTTTTGACAGCTGTCCAAAATTCCTTCAATTGGTTTCTAAAACTGGAAAATGCGAATCTACCTACAAGGGGCATGTACGAGCGCTCAAAAGCTCCTGCCTTCACGGCAGTGCTTTTCGTAATTTTTTTTATGACAATTAGGGGGTTCAAGGGCAACACGGCTGAGGAAACATATCCATAATGAAATATTGTTGAAAAAAAAATTATGTATTATAAATGAGTTTATAATAAGGTATATACTGAAAAGAATGAGACAATGTATGAAGAACTATAGTTACTGTTTCTGATATCAAGAGGACCTTTGTGACTTAAAAACCGAAAATATTTCAGGTCTGAAGTCGATTTTATTGGAATTACAGGGTGATTTTACTATTTTGGCTACGAATAACTTCTGATTGGGTTGATATTTTTCATTCAAATTTTCTACAGACATTGAGAACTCCTACCATCGTTGATATACTATATACAAGGAATGACAGTTTGTTGTCCATACCAAAGCATAACACCAGCAAATTTGAAACATCTCCGATGTATATAGGTATCAAGTTATTCAATAAACTACCAGATAATATAAAAATTTCAGGCAAAAATTGTTTTTGTAGAGCAGTAAAGGCATTGCTGTAGGAAAGATGTTATTATAGTGTAGATGAATATTTTTCTGATTGTCTTTGATGATTTCTGTGATTTCTCATTTTCTTCTGTAATTTTTGACTTGTCCTATACATTGTAAAATGCCCTATGGGATGAATAAAGATTTATTATTTATTTATTATTATTATTATTACTCATGAAAAAAAAATGACGAAAAGCACTGCCGTGAAGTCAGGAGCTTTAGAGCGCTCGTACATCCACCTTGTGGGTAGATTCGCATTCTCCAGTTTCAGAA
Source organism: Aphidecta obliterata (assembly GCA_963966015.1). Taxonomy (NCBI): domain Eukaryota; kingdom Metazoa; phylum Arthropoda; class Insecta; order Coleoptera; family Coccinellidae; genus Aphidecta; species Aphidecta obliterata. The sequence goes on along the minus strand of OZ014434.1, from coordinate 17,742,769 downwards.
ACCAATTGGAAAGATTTTGACAGCTGTCAGAGAAAATTTCAAACTAAGGCGAAAATCAAGACTTCACGTCAGAGCTTTGGGTGACCAATTTTTCGATAATTCGCTAGAATTTTCTACGGTATCTATGGTCTTGGTAATGCGATGTGGACAAAATTTCTCACGTTGTTTGAATACATTATTCTTCATCTATGTGCGGAATTTCATCCCAATCCAATAAGTTGTTTCGAAATTATCAAAAAAAGAATAGTTTGAACGGCTATATTTACGGAACCCCTAGTCTAATTTTGCTCATTGATGAACGTAATCACGAAATTCGCGATCCGAACTTATCCTGGAAATTTCAAGTCCCTAGGCCTTTCCGTTCGAAGGTTATTATTTTCTATGTCTCCTATGGTTCTGATCATGCGATCTGGACAAAATGTAGCTCGAATATATCATTCTCAATTCAAATACAAAATTTCGTCATGATCAAATGCATAGTTTTGGAATTGTCAAAAAAACTGAATTCAAACGGCCATATTTACGGAACCCCTAGTTTAATCTTGCTCATTGATGAACGTGACAGCAATATTCGAGATAAACACCTATCCTGAAAATTTCAAGTCCTTAGGCCTTTCCATTACGAAGTTATAATTTTCTATGGTTTCTATGGTTCTGGTCATGCGAGCTGGACAAAATTCTGCATGTAACTTGAACACGTAATTCTCCATCTGAGTGCAAAATTTCACCTTGATCGAATCTGTAGTTTCGAAGTAATCAGAAAAAAAAAATTTCGAGCGACCATATTCACGGAACCTCCGGGCGAATTTTGCCCAATAACGAACTCAACCGCGGCATTTGAGATTCGAACCTACCTTGAAAATTTCAAGTTTCTAGGACATTCCGTTCGAGAGTTATCGTGTATACGGACGGCCGGACGGACGGACGGACAGACTCGAATTTTTTGACGGATTCGTCATCAGTGCGTCGAACATAGTCGTTTGAGACCATTTTCGGCTCAAAATTCGAAAAATACAGACATCGTGACGAAATGATATAGCCCTCGTGTAAGTAGTACGAGCGCTCAAAAATCTGCCTAATGAGAAAAATTGGATTTTCTTGTTCAGTTTTTAGCAAGGTGTTCTCGCAAAGTAAAAAAGCGCTAACTAATGGAAATCGGATGTGTTACCTGTTAATGGTGGACTCATCTGTAAGGCGGATTCAGAAACTGTTGCCCTAGACACCTTCACAAGGAAAGTGAAACATCATGATCATGATACATGATAAGTCGTCATCGAGTGCGATTTATGAAGTGAACCGCGGGAGACAACGCGGTACGGCACACATGTCCACTTGCAGTGAGTTTTATGTAAGTCGTCGAGCTGTGTGTCCGGATGAAGCCACCAGCTCCATCGCATCGGGGACACCACTTCAGCGAGGTGTTCTCACAATACTGAAACATGCTCCCTGATGAAGAAAACAGATGTGTCTTTCGTCTCATAGTTTGTGGTGGAGTCATCAGTAGGGCTGATTCAGCAACGGTTGCCCTAGACACCATCACAAGGAAAGCGGTACTCAGCGCACATCGAGTGCACTTTATGAAGAGAATCGCGGGAGACAACGCGGTCCTATTCCAGTGAGTTTTATGTGAGGTGTCGAGCTGTGTGTCCAGATGAAGCTACCAGCTCCATCACGTCGGGGACACCACTTTAGCGAGGTGTTCTCGCAATATTGAAACGTGCTCCCTGATGAGGAAACAGATGTGTGTTTCGTCCCATAGTTGGTGGTGGAGTCATCAGTGGGGCTAATCCAGCAAGTGTTGCCCTAGACACCTTCACAAAGAAAGTGTTACTCACGTTATGAAGAAAACCGCGGGAGACAACGCGGAGACCCGCTACAAGTTGAACAAGTCTGTATGAATTTCTGAAAACAAATTCATTTATTGGTATGATTGGTGATGTTCAGTCCGATAGACTCGGAATTGAGAGAGTTATTCTCGATCGTGTGAGTTCTCAGTGTTGACAATCTGTACAGAATTTGATCCAAAAAAAATAACCCAATCAGAAGTTTGTAACAGGTTCTTAGTGGATTAATCTCCCTGCATCTTCAAAATAATTCAGACCAGTAATATTTTCGGTTCGGTCCACGAGATAGGTCCTACACATCACTGAATTATGGCTGACTAGAAACAGGACACGCTGTATTATATATTGATAAGTGGATGATCATTGTGTATAATAGGCCAATCATTCAAATAATTTGATTGAATTCAATCTTAAATTCAAAGCAGGAAGTTTTTGACATCGAATTAATCCCCATGATTTGAGAGCATCACGTATTTCGTTCATTCAATAACAATTTCTTTGATATTAAAAGCTGCTCTCTGTCAGAGACATCTCCAATATTTCCGACGCCATTTGGCGGAATCATTTCCAGCAGAAGCATTTTTCATTTCTATAATATTGGAAAATGACTTTCCCAATTCACTGTTCGTCCAATTCCAGTGCCGGAAATATAAAACAGAACGAGAATATAGAGAACCAGGGTTAAGCCCTCAAAGTGGAAAAGCATCTGCTGGGAATTATCATCGTTACGTTTTTAAAAATAATGGAAGTAGGAATACAGGGTGACTTACATAATGTTTCCATACTAAATTTTTTCATGATCAAATGGTAAATGGTATAGTATATTGTATGATTAGTGGGAAAAGCATAATATTCCCAAACGACTGTGATAATTACGTCGCTACGGTCCTCGTTTGGTAACACAGAAGTTTGGGAATATGCTTTTCCCACGAATTATACATACTATTTTTTCTTCGATCGTTGATTTACATTTAAAAAATTAATTAAAAAATATTTCATTCAAGATGTAATCCGTAAGTAAGTTTAAATAGGTTTCTCTATGTTCATACTGAAATATAGAAGTGTTAACCATGGAAATTACTTTGTTATGACAAAAGTAAATTAATTTTCAAGCCGTTTTTGTTTGATTCGTTGTATTTCATCAGAAATGAAAAAAAAATTAGTAAACATGAACACAGATAGTGATTATTTGTTACCTTGCACGCCTCCTGAACTAGTAGAAGCCGCGAACGCGGCTTCACTCAATTTACTTCCGGCGAAATCCAGAGAGAAGTGTGAACTTGCGTTCCAACGCTTCATGGGTTTCTACAGAAAAAACAACAGTGTATCATTTTCTGAGAATGTACTTTGTTTCATTTTATTGTAATAATCCATTTGTAACATTACCGCACGCTACAGCAGTGCGGTAAGGATATTACCGCACTGTTATTTTCTAATTGCTTAGCAACTGTCCACTTATCTGGAATGTTGAGCTTTGCGCATAGAAAACAGGTCAAAATAGTGTCACTTTTCCCACGATCGGAGAATCAAATATTTTTGAGCACTTTTTAGTTCATTTGATGATCATTCACTTTCAGCCTTGAGGCAAATAAATAATCAAAATTCACAAATCGTTGTCGTATCGTATTCTCGAAAAACCATTTTCTACAGAATACTGATCGAGAGTATCGGTTTTAACACTAATTCCAAATACGCGTGCCGTGTATCTTCTCTCTGAGCCATGTTTGAAGTCTAAATTCCTTGAAATATTGTATCTGCGCTAAGCCATTTTGGAGAAAAAAAATCTTCAACTCCTTGATATAAAGCCTCGTCATTCTTTCGTGATAGAAGCTTGAATCATCCTTTTACCCGTGTACCTACTTTCTGAACCATGTTAAAAGGGGAAATCTTCAATTCCCCGATATAATACCGTGTCATTTTTTCATGCTACTTCAACAGCTTGTTTCAAGAAAGAAACTAAGCAAACTTTTGGAGAAAGGCGACGGAGAAAAACGAAAATCTTCTCAAGGAGAGACATTTCTTGTTATTTCTACGAATCACCCCTAATTTCAAAACATAATTATATGAAATCAAAATATTCAAAAAGCACTGCCGTGAAGTCAGGAGATTTTGAGCGCTCGTTCATCCACCTTGTAGGTAGATTCGCATGTTCCAGTTTTAGAAAAAAATTGAAACAATTTTTGACAATCTTACAAAAAAATTTCAAAGTGAGACGAAACTCCAGATGTCAGTGCAGTGAGCACTTTTTTCTTCGATAATTCACTAGAGTTCCCTACGGTTTCTATGGTCTTGGCAACGTAGTTTGAATACATTATTCTTCTTTTTTTTTAACAGCCATATTTACGGAATCCCTAGTATTATTTTGCTCATTGATAACCTGGAGCTCGACATTCGCGATCAACACCTACCCTGAAAATTTTAAGTCCCTAGGTCTTTCCCTCCATGCAATCTGAATATATCATTCTCCATTAAAATACAAAGTTCGAGAAAACTGAATTTCAAACGACCAAAATTACGGAACCTGTTGTCTAATTTTGCTCATAGATAAACGTGACCACGACATTCGAGATCCACACCTATTCACCTATCCTGAAAATTTCAAGTCCCTAGGCCTTTCCATTACAAAGTTATAATTTTTTATGGTTTCTATGGTTCTGGTGATGCGAGCTGGACAAAATAGCTTGAACACCTCATTCTCCATTTGAGTGTAAAATTTCATCCCGATCGGATCTGTAGTTTCGAAGTAATCAGGAGAACAAAATTTCGAACGGGCTATTTGCGGAACCCCTGATCGAATTTTGCCCCATAACGAACTTAACCGCGGCATTCGAGATTCAAACCTACCGTGAAAATTTCAAGTTTCTAGGTCGTTCCGTTCGAGAGTTATCGTATTATCGTCAGGCCGGACGGATGGACGGACAGACTCGAATTTTTCGACGGATTTGTCATCAGTGAGTCGAACTCTGACGATTGAGACCAATTCGGCTCAAAATTCGGAAAATACAGACATCGTGAATAAATGATATAGCCCTCGTGTAAGTGGTACGAGCGCTCCAAAAGATTTATACATATAATCATCGTTTTGCTCGATTAAGTGTCGGAAATGAAAATTAAAGGGGAAATATAAAGGACCAAGATAATGCTCCTGAATTGGAAGGCTAGCATTTTAATTCCGTGAATTAACATTGTTACTTCACGAGTTCTAGATATAACGTAGAGGTATTTATATTTTCAAAAGGTCGCGAGCAATGAAAATACCATTTTCTGCACGGAAGCTGTCACGGAAAGGCATAACATAAAAAAATCGAAATGCAAACCGAGCTTGTATTATACGAAAGCATTCTATGTTAGCTGCAATTTTACATAAAAATTAACCAGAGGGCCTGAAACTGCAACGATAGTCATAAAAACGAACCTTTGCAGTCGTTTGTATACTTTTCCGCTAGGCTTTTCGCGTTTTCTCTTTTCACGGTTGATAATTGAAGGAAAAACCGGGTTTGTACGGTAATTACTCGCGCTTTAACTGTGAAGCAATAACCTTTTAGAGGGGTTGTTTTTTCAGGGAATAGCGTTCCGCTTCACGAAATGATTTTTAGACCCTTTGTGGATAACCTGAGGTTCATTTTTTTTTGGAAACTGTGGAAATGAATAAATATTTCCAGCAATTTATGGATTTAATGAAAAATTCGGAAACTGGTTCCAGAATACAGTAGATTATTTTCGCTTCAGGATATTCCTGGATTTCGGTTCTTTGTAATGTGTCTTTCAGTATATTGTTTGAAACTTCCGATTCCCTAGGTCGAAACAAAGAAACGAAATTAATAGGAGCAATCGAACATGAAAAAATTACGAAAAGCACTGCCGTGAAGGCAGGAGCTTTTGAGCGCTCGTACATGCACCTTGTAGGTAGATTCGCATTTTCCAGTTTTAGAAATCAATTGAAGGAATTTTTGACAGCTTTCAAAACTATTCTGAAACTTCATGTCAGTGCTTCAGCTGATCAATTTTTTTTCGATAATTCGCTAGAATTTTCTACGGTATCTATGGTCTTGGTAGTGCGATCTGGACAAAATTTTGCACGTAGTTTGAATACATTATTCCCCAGCTAGGTGCATAATTTCATTCCAATCCGATCAGTAGTTTCAAAACTATCAGGAAAAAAATATTTTGAACGGCCATATTTACGGAACCCCTAGTCTTATTTTGCTCATTGTTGAACGTGACCGCGATATTCGCGATCCAAACCCACCCTGAAAATTTCAAGTTCCTAGGCCTTTCCGTTCAAAAGTTACAATTTTCTATGGTTTCTATGGTTCTGGTCATGCGATCTGGACAAAATATTGCTTCAATATATCATTCTCGATTAAAATACAAAATTTCATCTCGATCGAATCCGTAGTTTCGAATTCATCGAGAATATAAAATTTCAAACGACCGTATTTACGGAACCCCTTGTTAATGTTGCTCATAGATGAACGTGATTACGACATTCGAGATCCACACCTATCCTGAAAATTTCAAGTCCCTAGGCGTTTCCGTTCAAAAGTTACAATTTTCTATGGTTTCTATGGTTCTGGTCATGCGATCTGGACAAAATTTCACATGTAGCTTGAACACCTCATTTTCCATTTGATTGCAAAATTTCATCTTGATCAAATCTGTAGTTTTCAAGTAATCAGGGAAACAAAACTTCGAACGGCCATATTTACGGAACCCCTGGTGGAATTTGGCCCATTAACGAACTTAACCGAGGCATTCGGGAACTGAACCCACACTGAAAATTTCAAGTCTCTAGGTTGTTCCGTTCGAGAGTTATCGTGCTTATGGCCGGCCGGACGGACGGACAGACTCGAATTTTCCTACAGATTCGTCATCAGTGAGTCGAACATAGTCAATTCAGACCATTTTCGGCTAAAAATTCGAAAAATACAGACATCGTGACGAAATAATATAGCCCTCGTGTAAGTAGTACGAGCGCTCAAAAAGGCGAAGAAAAATGTCTTTAGATTAATTCCTTGAGATCGATCAGAAAGTGACGTGGAAACATTAATTTTCAACGTTTTGAATCGAGAAAAATCTTCTGGCCCACTTGAGTTTCCTCAACCTATTTCCAGTTTCTCCCTCACCCCCAATCTCCTCATCGCAAAGTCAGCGATCTTCCTACACAAATTGCATTCCTTCTTGAACCCTGGACTCTCGCTACACACAAAATCGGCGGCTTATTGAATCACGAAGGAAGGGATAGCAACGAGCTAAACTCGTCTTTTTCTCTATTACATACCCTTTTTCGCGACAGGAACTCGATTTGGTACTTCCGCTCCTTAAATGCACGCTAAAACTCGATCGGGAAGAAGCCGAAGGCAGCTATCGAAGTAGGCGGAAAAACGAGTAGAAAGAAACTGTGGAAACCGAAATGGTCTGGCTCTTGACATGGAAAAACAAAATTCAAGAACGGTTAGTTTATACTGGGCTTTTTTGGAGGGTGTGAACTATTTTCACATTTTCTTGGATATGTACTGGGTAAGAATTATTAATATATAATTACGAAAAGCACTGCCGTGAAGTCAGGAGCTTTTGAGCGCTCGTACATTCACCTTGTAGGTAGATTCGCATTTTCCAGTTTTAAAAAATCCAGACTTCATGTCAGTGCTTCAGCTGATCAATTTTTTTTCGATAATTCGCTAGAATTTTCTACGGTATCTATGGTCTTGGTAGTGCGATCTGGACAAAATTTTGCACGTAGTTTGAATACATTATTCCCCAGCTAGGTGCATAATTTCATTCCAATCCGTTCAGTAGTTTCAAAACTATCAGGAAAAAAATATTCTGAACGGCCATATTTACGGAACCCCTAGTCTTATTTTGCTCATTGTTGAACGTGACCGCGATATTCGCGATCCAAACCCACCCTGAAAATTTCAAGTTCCTAGGCCTTTCCGTTCAAAAGTTACAATTTTCCATGGTTTCTATGGTTCTGGTCATGCGATCTGGAGAAATGTAGCTTGAATATCATTCTCCGTTAGTATACAAAGTTTCGTCACGATCAAATCTGTAGTTTTGAAATTATCAAGGAAACTAAATTTCAAACGACCATATTTACGGAACCCCTAGTATAATTTTGCTAATATATGAACGTGATCACGACATTCGAGATCCACACCTATCCTGAAAATTTCAAGTCCCTAGGCGTTTCCGTTCAAAAGTTACAATTCTCTATGGTTCCTATGGTTCTGGTCATGCGATCTGAACAAAATTTTATATGTAGCTTGAACACCTCATTTTCCATTTGAGTGCAAAATTTCATCTCGATGAAATCTGTAGTTTCCAAGTAATCAAGGGAACAAAACTTTGAACGGCCATTATTACGGAACCCCTGGTGGAATTTGGCCCATTAACGAACTCAACCGAGGCATTAGGGAACTGAACCCACACTGAAAATCTCAAGTCTCTAGGTGGTTCCGTTCGAGAGTTATCGTGCTTACGGCCGGCCGGACAGACTCGAATTTTTCAACGGATTTGTCATCAGTGAGTCGAACCTTGTCGATTGAGACCATTTTCGGCTCAAAATTCGAAAAATACAGACATCGTGACGAAATGATATAGCCCTCGTGTAAGTAGTACGAGCGCTAAAAAATCGAAGCAAACTGATAATTATTCTCTTCATGTTACTGACGACGGTTCAATGGAAAGTTATCGGGCTATCGTCTATGGAATTTTTACGTTCGGTCGATTTACTAGGGTTTGAAAATGGTAACATCGGGCTACACAACGCACGCAATCTCATTTTCATTCCTGTCTGTTGAGTGCTATATTCTTCAAAAATGTTGAGTAGACTGTGCACGATTAATCATTTTTATCAATCAACAAAATCTAACCAGAAACGTTGAGGTAGGCACAAAACAATCTTCCAAAAAAACGTTCCGGAATCGTATCGAACCTACATTTTAACGACGCGATATTTCATCAATTCCCGCACAAGAGTTCCAACCAGCTCGGTCGCAAATCGCTTTTCGCGTAACGACAGATGGAATATTAATTTTTCCGTACATAAATTATCGGTGGAAACGTAGAATCCATTTGAATTTTTATTCGAAATTGCGGGTCTGGCGCCCCTGGTAGTTTTTACATCTCCGTCGTTGATTTAGGAAACATTGATGAAACTTTTGGGGTTCGGAAATGATGCAGAAAATATATGCAGATGGCGATTGAAGCAGAATGTCGTTTATATTGTCGATATGAATATTGCATCAACGTGATGGTGCGTCTACATTATGCCGATCGGCATCGTTCCGGTTGAGATGGTAGTCGGCAAAACCGAATTAGTGTGGACGTGCCGCCGATCGGACCTGCCCAGAGCCGACCCGAAAAGTGCCGAATCTGGTCGGCCCCGACCAGAGAAAATCGAAGACCAGAGAATGGCTGATCACAGATCACTATAATCTGTGGCATCTGGTTACAGTTGGACAGTGTTAAAATTATTGTCAGAGTAGACGTGAGATGGTGCAGCACCCTTTGAATAAAGAACCACAGGTAGGAGCATTCGACTTATTTTCTTCGTATAAGAGCGAGACGGAAACAGCCATATCGAACGGCCAGTTATGACTCATCAGTGTGGTGTTTCTCCACCAACATCGTAAACAAACGCACATGGGCGTAACATGGATAAGGTTGAGATTGGTTCTTGTTATTTCTCAGTTTTCATCATATAATTATAATAAATCGTATTTTGTAAATTCTGAGCCGAGAATGGTCTCAACTGATGAATTTGGTGCTGCTAGTTAATAAAGTATATGCGGAAATAATTGATTAAATATGTCTGTATGGCATACCTCACAACGAGAATCAATTATAATTTAATTTGTGAGAATGCAATAGGAGATGAAAATATCAGAAATATGTATGCTATAAATGTAGGTATCATTTCATCACGATGTCTGTATTTTTCGAATGCTGAGCCGAAAATGGTCTCAATCGACAGAGTTCGACTCACTGATGACGAATCCGTCGAAAAATTCGAGTCTGTCCGTCCGGCCGTATACACGATGACTCTCGAACGGAACGTCCTAGAAACTTGAAATTTTCAGGGTAGGTTTGAATCTCGGATGCCGCGGTTAAGTTCGTTATTGGGCAGAATTCGACCAGGGGTTCCGTAAATATGGCCGAATTTTGCACTTACATGGGGAATGATGTGTTCAAGTTATATGCAAAATTTTGTCCAGATCGCATGACCAGAATAATAAAAACCTTAGAAAATTATAACTTTGTTATGGAGAGGCCTAGGGACTTGAAATTTTCAGGAAAGGTGAGGATTTCGAATGTCGCGGTCACGTTTATAAATGAGCAAAATCAGAAAAGGGGTTCCTTAAATATGGTCGTTTGAAATTTAGTTTTCTTGATAATTTCAAAACTACATATTCGATCATGACGAAATGTTGTATTTCAAAGAATGATATATTCAAGCTATATTTTGTCCAGATCGCATGACTCGAACCATAGAAACCATAGAAAATTTGAAATTTCGAACGGAAAGGCCTAGGGACTTGAAATTTTTAGGGTAGGTTCGGATCGCGAATTTAGCGATCACCTACATCTTATTGGATTGGAATGAAATTTCGCACATAAATGAAGAATAATCAAACTATTTGGGAAATTTTGTCCAGATCGCATCACCAAGACCATAGATAACGTAGAAAATTCAAGCGAATTATCGAAAAAAAAATTGGCCACCTAAAGCACTGACGTGAATTCTGGATTTTCGAAATAGTTCGAAATTTTTGTTGACAGCTGTCAAAATCTTTCCAATTGGTTTCTGAAACTGGAGAATGCGAATCTACCTACAAGGTGGATGAACGAGCGCTCGAAAGCTCTTGACTTCACGGCAGTGCTTTTCGTAATTTTTGAGCGCTCGTACTACTTACACGAGGGCTATATCATTTCGTCACGATGTCTGTATTTTTCGAATTTTGAGCCGAAAATGGTCTAAATCGACTATGTTCGACTCACTGATGACGAATCCGTCGGAAAATTAGAGTCTGTCCGTCCGTCCGGCCGTATACATGATAACTCTCGAACGAAAGGTCCTAGAAACTTGAAATTTTCAGGGTAGGTTCGAATCTCGAATGCCGCGGTTAAGTTTGTTATTGAGCAAAATTCGCCGAGGGGTTCCGTAAATATGGCCGCTCGAAATTTTGTTTTTCTGATTAATTCGAAACTACTTATTCGATCGAGGTGTAATTTTGCACTCAGATGGAGAATTGCGTGAATTACGTTTTAGTGGTGAACAACTGGGTTTGTTGAAATGCGTTTATTTAAGATTTACAAGGATGGAAAATGTAGAACGATTCGTACATAAATTCACGATCCCGATTATGTCAAGACTAACTAGAAGTTCTCCAGTGGTCCCCTTTTATGAATCACTGTAACGTAACACTCAGCATAGTTGAAATGTCTCTGTCAGCATGATTGTTGTTGGGAACTCCTGGATGTGAACGTATAACACGTGCTTGAAGTACATGCAAAATTTCGTCCAGCTAGCATGACCAGAACCATTGAAACCATAGAAAATTATAACTTTGTAATGGAAAGGCCTAGGAACTTGAAATTTTCAGGATAGGTGAGGATCTCGAATGTCGCGGTCACGTTCATCAATGAGCAAAATTAGACTAGGGGTTCCGTAAATATGGCCGTTTGAAATTCAGTTTTCTTCATAATTTCAAAACTATGGATTTGATCGTGACGAAATTTTGTATGTAAATTGAGAATGATATATTCGAGCTACATTTTTTCCAGATCGCATGATCAGGACCATTGAAACCATAGAAAATCATAACTTTCGAACGAAAAGGCCTAGGGACTTGAAATTTTCAGGATAGGTTAGGATCGCGAATTTCGCGGACACCATCATCAATGAGCAAAATTAGACTAGGGGTTCCGTAAATATAGCTGTTCAAAACTTTTTTTTTTCTGATAATTTCGAAACTCATCATTGGATTGGAATGAAATTTCGCACCGGGAAATTTTGTCCAGATCGCATTACCAAGACCATAGATACCATAGAAAATTCTAGCGAATTATCGAAAAAAAAATTGGTCACGCACTGACTTGAAGTCTGGATTTTCGCCTTAGTTTGAAAATTTGTTTGACAGCTGTCAAAAATTTCCTCAATTGGTTTCCAAAACTGGAAAATGCGAATCTACCTACAAGGTGCATGTACGAGCGCTCAAAAGCTCCTGCCTTCACGGCAGTGCTTTTCGTAATTTTTTTGGTTTATGTCCATTACATCCTTGCAAATGAGAATTAAATAATGAATGCAAAGGTTCAATTCAATTCATTCGGCTTCCTCGTAAAGTTTTATTGATTTGCGAGAGAGCTCACACAAAAAGCTTTGAGAAATATTCTTCGATAAATGTTTGAAAGCATTAATAACAACTAAAATGAATGGAAGTTTTTTCCCTACTAAAATACGCCACTGCAATCCGGAAATACGAGTCGGCCATATGCAACAACCAGTTTGGTACTACTTTTTCAGGCCTAATGCTCCTTCCTGTGGTTCTTTATTCAAAGGCAGCACCGATGGGATCCATTATTGAGGATGTTATGTCGACCCGAAGGTACCTAACCGATCGGACCTTAAGGTTTCCCAATTTGTTCCCATCGATTGTCGAAGTGAATTGAGTTATTTGGTCTTCGGCTATCGAGTTCAACAAGATTTCTTTCAGAAGTTATCGTATTTACTGCGATCGGATGGCCAGACGGACATAATTGAATTCAACTACGAAATCTTCATGGTTGAAGAAAAGAGGGTTCAATTCAACTTTTATTTATTGGAAACTCATGCGAAGGTTTTAATGTGAGGCGATCAAAATTGATCAATTCGCGGTGGGTGTTAACTAGTTTTATATAAAACTGGATAAGAATAACTGACGGGATCAAGGCCCACAGTGGAGATGTTTACTCCATCCGGAAGTTTCGTTACTCACGTTACATCGCGGCGGAATATATGGGACTAACAAAAGTTTTCCCGCTCCGATGCAAACAAAAGATTACCCTGATGGCTTTTTCCGGAGTTTCTGTATGCGGTGCAGATCGATGTAGACGTCATCGCGAATTTTTTCGATATTGGTGCCAATATTTGTATTTCCGATGAGAAATTATAGGGGAATCGGATTGGCCAATCATTTGAGGGCTCATTGTTTGTTGGAGGATGGAATTCGATAGCTATCTCGATCTGGCGGATCTTACCAAACAATCTTCCTTGAATTCAATTTTGAAGGTTGTACCACGGCTAGCTTTCACATTTCAGAAAGCTCTTAAAATGAGTGTGAGATATTAAAGATAATTTCAATTTTTGGCTATGGAGGGGACTTTGATGAACCTCTTGAGGGTTATCAGTTGCCCAGTTATGGCCATTTCGCTCATTAAGACACCCTTAGGAAAGGGACTGAGCTTCATCCAGCGATATGTTGAGAAATTCAGGTGGTTGGAGAACCAGTTGTTTCGTGTTTGTGCACCTAAGACACTATTGTTCTCCCCATAATAACATTTGCAGACGACGATGAACCGTACAGCGTAAGGGATATCCCAAAAATATCTTGAATATGTGATTCGAAAAAACTATCTCAAAAGCACAAACTCTAGCTCAACTGAATGTCTTGGACTTATCTGGGCGTAAAGTCTAGCTCAATATAATCTTTCAATTATTGTAGTATAAACGGTAGCTCCAACAAATCATGCAATCATTCAGATTACAAATTCTAGCTCGATCAAATCTTTGTTCGAACGGTGTAAGATTCATCTCGGATATGTAGTCCTGTCCAATGGATGTTCTCGACGACAATCGTCTCATAGTTAATGGCACTGTCGCTGGTGAAAGGTCCCAGAACAAGCGTTGTCTGTCTTGTTTAGTCCCAGTGGAACAGGGATTTGGTCTCTTTGGTTGGTTTCGATTTCTGTGGTTTCAGCCACAGTGGATGTACATATGTGGTTTCAGATCCCAATGAAAAATTTTCTCCAATCTCGGATTCCAGGTGAAAAGTTGTCTTTGGTTTCGTATATCTCAGGGAAAAAGCAGTAAATGTCATCCAAAGAAGTGAGGCACCCCTTAAAACAGCGTTTCATAGAATTTCACACGATGGAGTTGAACAAACCGAACTTTTTTTGTGTGCAGTGCAGTGCAGCCTTCCAAGTTACAGTAAACAAATCAAATAAATGATCTGAAATCTAATCAATCATACAAAAAGTCGGCATTGAAATCTGGAAAAGGTGGCTAGAAAAAGTTTACCTAAAAACATTCAACCTGAAAGCCTATAAAATTCTTTTTTTTTACAGAAATACTCAACAGTAATGATGTAACATATCGCTTTCTGTAGAAAAACCGCTCTTAATTAAGAAAACTACAATAATCGAGCCCACGGATTCACTGGTTTCACAATTTGTTCATGACAGTATCAACACAAAATATGGCGACCACTATGGTCGACGATCGCAGCAAAAAAAGAAGGAACAAAGCTCATTGTTAATTTCATCTCCGATTCCCAACTTTCCACACCGATCCGTTAAAAATTACAAAAACCACGGCCGTGAAGGCAGGAGCTTTTGAGCGCTCGTACATGCACCTTGTAGGTAGATTCGCATTCTCCAGTTTAGAAACCAATTGGAAAGATTTTGACAGCTGTCAAAGAAAATTTCAAACCAACGCGAAAATCCAGACTTCACGTCAGTGCTTTGGTGAGCATTTTCTTTTTCGATAATTCGCTAGAATTTTCTACGGTATCTATGGTCTTGGTAATGCGATCTGGACAAAATTATACATTATTCTTCATATATGTGCGAAATTTCATTTCAATCCAATAAGTATTTCCGAAATTATCAGAAAAAATATAGTTTGAACGGCAATATTTACGGAACCCCTAGTCTAATTTGGCTCATTGATGAAACTGATCGCGAATTTCGCGATCCGAACCTATCCTGAAAATTTCAAGTCCCAAGGCCTTTTCGTTCGAAAGTTATGATTTTCTATGGTTTCTACGGTTCTGATCATACGATCTGAAAAAAATGTAGCTCGAATATATCATTCTCAATTTAAATACAAAATTTCGTCAGGATCGAATCCATAGTTTTGAAATTATCAAGAAAACCGAATTTCAAGCGGCCATATTCACGGAACCCCTAGTCTAATTTTGCTCATTAATGAACGTGAGCGCGAAATTCGCGATCCGAACCTATCCTGAAAATTTCGAGTCCCCAGGCCTTTCCGTTCGAAAGTTATAATTTTCTATGGTTTCTATGGTCCTGATCATGCGATCTGGAAAAAATGTAGCTCGAATATATCATTCTCAATTTAAATACAAAATTTCGTCACGATCAAATCCATAATTTTGAAAATATCAAGAAAACTGAATTTCAAACGGCCATATTTACGGAACCCTTAGTCTAATTTTGCTCATTGATACACGTGAACGCTACATTCACGATCCACACCTATCCTGCAAATTTCAAGTCTCTAGGCCTTCCCATTAGAAAGTTATAATTTTCTATGGTTTCTATGGTTCTGGTCATGCGAGCTGGACAAAATTCTGCATGTAGCTTGAGTACGTAATTATCCATCTGAGTGCAAAATTTCACCTCGATCGAATCAGTAGTTTCAAAGTAATCAGAAAAACAAAATTTCGAACGGCCATATTTACGGAACCCCTGGGCGAATTTTGCCCAATAACGAACTTTACCGCGGCATTTGAGATTCGAACCTAGGCTGAAAATTTCAAGATTCTAGGACATTCCGTTCGAGAGTTATCGTGTATACGGACGGACGGACAGACTCGAATTTTTCGACGGATTCGTCATCAGTGAGTCGAACTTAGTCGTTTGAGACCATTTTCAGCTCAAAATTCGAAAAATACAGACATCGTGACGAAATGATATAGCCCTCGTGTAAGTAGTACGAGCGCTCAAAAAGGAAACTGTGAAACCTTCGAATTTCAGCTGTTAGAATCCTCAAATTGTTATCGCAGAACTTATCTATTCAGTGACGCCAAGGGAATTGAAGGAGTCTACACTGATTGGATGATTGAACTGTTACAAATGATGGAACTTTCTGATTTTTGTGAGCCAGATATGTAATCATAAGGAAGAAATATTATAAAAAGCACTGCCGTGAGGTCAGGAGCTTTTGAGCGCTCGTTCATCCACTTTGTAGGTAGACTCGCATTTTCCAGTTTTAGAAACCAATTGAAAGAATTTTTGACGAAAAAATTTGTGAGCACTTTTTCCTTCGATAATCAGCTAGAATTCTCTACGGTATCTATGGTCTTGGTAATGCGATCTGGACAAAATTTCGCACGTAGTTTGAATTACATTATTCTTCATCTATGTGCAAAATTTCATTCCAATCTAATTAGTAGTTTCGAAATTATCGAGAAAACTAAGTTTCAAACGACCATAACCACGAAACTCCTAGTCTTATTTTGCTTATAGATAAACGTGACCATGACATTCGAGATCCACACCTATCCTGAAAATTTCAAGCCACAAGGCCTTTCCGCTCGAAAGTTATAATTTTCTATGGTTTCTATGGTTCTGGTCATGCGATCTGGATAAAATTCAGCATATATCTTGAACACCTCATTTTCCATTCGAGTACAAAATTTCATCTCGATCGAACTTGTAGTTTCGAAGTAATCGGGAAAACAAAATTTCGAACGGCTATACTAACGGAACCCCTGGGCGAATTTTGCCCAATAACAAACTCAACCTCGGCATTCGAGATTCGAACCTACCCTGAAAATTTCAAGTTTCTAGGTCGTTCCGTTCGAGAGTTATCTTGTATACGGCCGGCCGGACAAACTCGAATTTTCTGACGGATTCGTCATCAGTGAGTCGAACTCTGTCGATTGAGACCATTTTTGGCTCAAAATTCACATCGTGGCGAAATGATATAGCCCTCGTGTAAGTAGTACGAGCGCTCAAAAAAAACCCCTACAAAAATATTTTGGACCGAACTTTTTGATATGTCAGATTTTCCTTTTCAAAAAATTTGTTCTAAAAGACGAATTCAAATTTTTATATTTTATTTTCCCATGAAATTGTAATCTGAGGAGCAAATTTCCGATGATTTATTCTTTTGCATTTTCATCACAATTTGTGATTATCAAAATATATGGCTTATTCTTCTTTTCTTTTACCTTCAAAATGAATAAAAAATCAATGAACGCCTCCATCCTCATGTAGGTAAATTCCCTTCGTATGTGCCCCGCAAGTTTCGAAAAGTTGGAACCGACACGTGTACAACTAACCGTAAAAGAGGATTTCTTATTGATACCGAACAAACTTTGGAACTACTCTAAGTTTTTCCTACTCCAACATCGGGCACGATACTCTAATAAAGTTGAAAACAAGGCAATATTGAAAAAGTAACTCATATCGATCGTAAAACCCCGAAAGTTGCCATTTAATATCAATCGCTCCCCTGGTCATTTCGAGGAAAAACCGGACGGTTCTCACGATCATTTTGTGACTTTTTAGGTTGGGAAAAACCGTATAACGTGAGATACTTATTGATTTGGCAGGATTACGATGAAGCTCGTTAATCCTGGTTGAGGTATGTGGAAAATTACGGTCGATGCATTGAGTTTTTGTCATCAGAAATGGAACAAATCTAATAACTAGGTTGCATTTGTGGATATGTGATTATTGTGAAAGGAAAACAAACTTACTCTTCTTAGATTTTTCAAATTCTCAATTAAAAAATAAGATGAATAAACTGAAATCTAAATGAAACACGGTGGTAACTCTACTGAATTTGAAGGGGTACACGTTCTCGTGCCTGTGAAACGAAAGTGAATATCTATCCACCCCCTACTGTGAAAGCAGTGAAACACCTTTCTGAAGATATCTTACATGCGCCAATGCAACGACAATTTAATATAGAACTCTTTATGAGCCCCTTCATATGCTAGCACGAAACAAAAACACGGTATTAGATTATTCCTGGCAGTAAAACAGAAAGGTAATTTCAATAAAGGAAAGTTGATGTACACCTGGGTTTACATGATATTCACAAAAGGTTTCATTAGTATCTTGAGAATATCTTGAAAATGTGATTCAAAAATTACGAAAAGCACTGCCGTGAAGGCAGGAGCTTTTGAGCGCTCGTACATGCATCTTGTAGGTAGATTCGCATTTTCCAGTTTCGGAAACCAATTGAGGAAATTTTTGACAGCTGTCAAACAAATTTTCGTACTGCGGCGATAATCAAGACTTCAAGTCAGTCCTTTAGGTGACCAATTTTTTTTGATAATTCGCTAGAATTTTCTACGGTATCTATGGTCTTGGTGATGCGATCTGGACAAAATTTCGCACGTAGTTTGAATACATTATTCCCCAGCTAGGTGCAAAATTTCATTCCAATCAATTATCAGCAACAGAATATATTGAACGGCCATATTTACCGAACCCCTAGTCTAATTTTGCTCATTGATGAACGTGACCGTGAAATTCGCGATCCAAACCCACCCTAAAAATTTCAAGTTCCTAGGCCTTTCCCTTCGGAAGTTATAATTTTCTATGGTTTCTATGGTTCTGGTCATGCGATCTAGACAAAATATTGCTTTAATATATCATTCTTGTTAAAATACAAAATTTTATCTCGATCGAATCCATAGTTTCGAAATTATCGAGAAAACAAAATTTCAAACGAACGTATTTACGGAACCCCTAGTATAATTCTGCTCATTGATGAACGTGAACGCCACATTTCAGATCTACACCTATCCTGAAAATTTCAAGTCCCTAGGCCTTTCCGTTCGAAAGTTATGATTTTGTTTGGTTTCTATGGTTCTGGTCATGCGATCTAGAGAAATGCATCTTGAATATATCATTCTCCATAAGTATACAAAATTTCGTCACGATCGAATCTGTAGTTTGGAAATTATCAAGAAAACTAAATTTCAAACGACCATATTTACGGAACCACTCGTATAATTCTGCTCATAGATGAAAGTGATCACGACAATCGAGATCCACACCTATCCTGAAAATTTCAAGTCCCTAGGCTTTTGCGTTCAAAAGTTACAATTTTCTATGGTTTCTATGGTTCTGGTGATGCGAGCTGAACAAAATTTTGCATGTAGCTTGAACACCTCATTTTCCATTAGAGTGCAAAATTTCATCTCGATCGAATCTGTAGTTTCAAAGTAATCAGGAAAACAAAATTTCGAGCGGTCATATTTACAGAACCCTCAGGCGGATTTTGCCCAATAACGAACTCAATCTCGGCATTAGAGATTCGAACCTACCCTGAAAATTTCAAGTTTCTAGGACATTCCGTTCGAGAGTTATCGTGTATACGGACGGACAGACGGACGGACAGACTCGAATTTTCCGACGGATTCGTCATCAGTGAGTCGAACATAGTCGATTGAGACCATTTTCGGCTCAAAATTCGAAAAATACAGACATCGTGACGAAATGATATAGCCCTCGTGTAAGTAGTACGAGCGCTCAAAAACAGAAATTTTCCAAGGTACAGAGCAAGGCAATTATCCAGGTATAAAATCAAATGAATGAACTGAAATCTAATCCATGTACAATAATTCGCCACAGAAATCTGGTTGGGATGCTTAAAAAAAATTGTCTTGAAAACCTTCAAAGTCCTTGACCTGGAAGCCAATGAACTTTCGCCAAAAAATTTAATTATAATTACGGCAGTTATCCTTGTACTTCCTGTGTACTCGAGTATTGATAATAAAGTAGAAATGGTTTGTACTTCAAGTGTTTAATCGGAGTATTGGGTATAATCTTTTCGGCTAAACATCCATTTTCAGTACCGCTAAAAATAAACAGTGTTTTAGTCAAGGAACAACTCAAGCCTTTAGTATGCCTGGTACACTATCGTCCAAAAATACAATACCAAATTAAAACAAAGAGGCATAGCATAAGCCTTGACAACGAAAATCACAAAAATAGCGCAAACTGACAACTAACCTATTTTGCAGTGAAAGTCTAAGAACCGCTTAGCCACTGAACACAAACAAACCAAAATAAAACTAAAACAATCAAAACAGAATGACAGGAATATGCGACGGTGTATGACCTCAAATTTCAATGAATAAAAACATTAGAGTCATAAAATAACAAAATGAAGATACTTAAAGTAAGTAACAAGGTATCGAGCCGAAAGCAACACGTAAAAAAATCACGAGGACCTCGTGGACGATGCACGGAGTCTTTTTCACCCTCTTATAACAGTTAGTGCCACAATTCCTGACCTCCGTCGTTTCACTTTCGAAAATGGCTTGAAGCAACAGGTCTACGCTCTCCTGTAATTTTCGTGCAAAATGATTGAAGGGGAAGATAAAAACTGTCAGGTGCTTTTGCCCGACTGTTTCAATTCATCGTCAGAGTAAATAATCTATGATTATTTGACATGGGGTAACGCAGAAGCGAGACTATGGGCTATGAAAGATCATGAGACGACCCACAAACATCAAGAATCATCGAATATCAAATATTCTCAACAGCAGGTCAGGAAAACTCAATTTTCTTTTCACGTGGAAAAGCTGAGAAGCAGAATTTCTACACCGCTCATGTCATCGATGCTCCATGTGTTGACCAAAATGTGACATATTCATCAGAAAATCACCACGATATAATAATAATAATAATTTATTCACATATCCTGTGAGCAATCCTGCAGTTTTCAACTAACAGTTATTAACCCGAACGCAAATCCTGAAATCAATCGAAAACACTAGCTATATCAAATAAAACATCCATCAACTTTCATTTTCTACCAACGATTCACAGAGAACAATTCATTTCTCTATAACATCCATCTCGCCTATCAGCCGTTGCGTCATACGGTTGGATGGACAACTGCTGGCGCCCAAATTGGAACATATATTTTTTCAAATCGTCCGAGTTATCTGTTCAAACAGCCATGCACACGGTATGATGAATGGGGACGCCCAACTGGCCAAAAATTACGTCTGGGGTTGGATGGAATGATAACAAGAGAAACCTGATGTTCCTTTGAAATCCGAATGTGAATAGCTGAAAAGAACGATTCACGAGAAGAAGATTCCAATCACAGAGTGAATTGATCTTAGTTATAACACCATGATTTTTCTAACTGACCGTTTCCAAAAAGTCAGTACACAAGAAATGTATTGTTGGTCTCTTGTGGAGACATTTTCTATTTGGGTGAAACAATGGACGTGCGAAATTTTGTCCAGATCGCATTACCAAGAGGAGTGAGTGATATTGATAGTTTCACCCAAGTTTTGCCTCCTAGGGAACCATCTGATATCGTGTTTTTAATTTGAACTAAATTACAGCCAGGGATGCCAACGCATGAATATTACACGTACCACCAAAACGATTTTTAAGCGGCATGGTCTAGTCGATATTATTGTTATTCTGGAAATTGTTGTCACAGGGTGTTTTTTTCAAGGTGAGGCTTCTTTTTTGACAAGTGCTAGAACTCATCAAAAGAGATCATTTCGCTGAAAGTTAATCATATAAAATATTCAATTTGAAAAAAGTGCAAAAAATCTTGATACGACCCTGGATCGTGTTACCTATTTATGTGCATTTTCTAGGCACTTCAATTTATCCCGAATTTCTGTATTATCTTTCTTCTACTTTTGTTAGGATATTTTTCCTGAACGGTATAATTTATAGAGTTCAGACTGAGGAGAGGAAGAAGATCTTATAAAAAATCCACAAACACACCGATAAAATTGATTCAGAATTGTTTACAGAAATTGTTCGAAATGGTAACCATTATTTTGATGCACATGAAGTCTTGCCCGGCGTAATAACGAATGTTACATGCAGCAACTACCACATCAGTTTGCTCGCGGAGTAATGTCACAAGCATTTTCGATGTCTGGTTCTTTCGCACTATTCACCCCACCGTACTTATACATTCATGTTTTCAAATGACCCCAAAGGCAGAAATCACAGGCTTCGAGATCGGAAAACTTAATGAAATCATATGCATCATAGATGATTTCCCGTATACTGTCCTCAGACAACTGTTAATATCTACACATTTAGATTTCAATACGAACCTAAGTCAGATCCGGGCTTAGAACTTCTCAGATTCGCGGATAACTTTGATTTAAAAATACTTGGCCCTGGTGAATATTCTATATAAACGATTTTCGGTATAATAACCTATTTTTATGGATCCTATTGCTGGTAAAAAGAAACCTCACCTTCGAAAACACCCTGTATAACGTAACATTTGTTGGATGGAAAAGACTCACCTTGCGTTCCAGAAAAATTAATTAATTTAATAATTGCTTTAAACAAAACTTCATGTCTGTACACGTATTCGTGACAAACCAACATTCATTAAACAAAAAGCTCAAATATTTCCTAGGAACTCATAAATATTAGAGAACTGAAATGATATGGCACGTCCAACCCCTGAAATAATAATTATCAGATCTGTTCGAACAACTTCCAGGCCTGCCATGCCACGTTAAAAACTAAAGATAACCGCTTTCGCTCAGTGAAAGAGCATTTCGTGATATCATGTTTATTTCAGGAAAATGAGGTGTAAATATGAAGGAAAATGTGAAAGAAATGAAGGCATGAGTATTTTAGCAACGAGAAGCAAAGTTTCTACCTATTAATCTCATATTTAAATTTTGTTTGACTTCAACATATTGATAACATAAAGACAGAGGTATTCCATTATTTCAATAACAAAAATACAAGTTTGCGTTATGAAATATAGACAGATGACGAAGATGAATATTTATTTTCAAAATTCCAACTTCCAAGAAAAATAATATCTGGCAATTATCCTGAATGAAAATTAAAGAACAGCACTGACGTGAAGCTTTTGAGTGCTTGTTTCTGTGTACCAAACCGACCTTCAGTGTTCATTGCCGGTATGACAAAGAGTGTCATTTTATTCTATAAACTTCAAAAGATGGAATCAGCGGATCATATTGAATATAACCTTCTAGTTGTATTTCCAACAAGGTAATTACAAAGTTTCAATTTAATCGAATCGGTATTTTTGAAATTATTGAGAAATAAAAAATTCAGATGGCTATACTTTCGAATCCCTTTGGCTCATTTCGCCAATTAACGAGCTAAACCGACCCATTCAGACTTTGGACGTTCCCTTGAAGAATGGGCCATTTCTTCCGAAAATAATCCTGTTTACGGAGGAAAGGACAGACAGAATTGAACTTGACCATGAATTCTCCACTTCAGCGAAATTATACTATTTAATGGTCCACTCACTGACCATTGCCTGTGAGATATCACCCATGAAAGATGGACAAGGAGAGCTCAATTATTTATTCGTTATGCAAATCGGCATACTAAAACACCCAGTACTCCCAGAAAAGACTAACGCTTCTGGAGGCAAGGGGCCAACACCTACAAAAATCAGACGCGACTCCCCTAGAGAAATCATCGACTTCGCGAAAGAGAAGAGATTTCCTGGGGAATCAGTAGTGGAATCGTTACGCATAAAGAATAAAATGGTCACGATGCAGAAAGGCCTCTTCGAGTCCGAAAGACCACTTCTAATCTTAATCTATTACGAAGAAGCCTGTTGACCCGATTCAAATTCACTCAGACTCCACAATAATTAAATTTTCGAAACGTTCTCTCCAAGATGAAATATTTGAATTCAACATCCGAATCGAAAGTCGTTTTTTCCAACGGAGCTAATTGAATTAAAGGAAATTATTCGGATTAGCATGGAGTTCAATCGAAAAATGAATATTCTTCCCTTTCCAAGACTTCGTCTGATTTGACACGGATGTTTCTTCCGCAATTATTTAATTGGATTTTAATTATATTTTCCCGAATTATAATGGTTTCACGAACACTAAATATTTGAATTTTAAGGATATTTACGACAACAAGCCATTTTTCCTGTCATTTTGGGTAAAAAATTGTTGAATTAACCTTTACTGAAACCAGAAAAGGCAACTCGACCGAGAGCCCACTTCATAATCAACATCCAAAGAACACTTAAATTTCCTGTGTCCATATCATATGTTTCATATCAAAAGAAATAGACCCTTTATGGACAATTCTCTTTGAATCAAATTGATACTATTGGCCTCACTTTGCTCATTCCACAGTTTATCTCTCCCACCTGATAATGTTACTATGCAGGGTGTTTTCAAAGGTGAGGCTTCTTTTACCGGCGATACCAGCAATAAAAAATCGACTCATAATAATGAGTCGAAATGCCAAAAACCGTGTATTTAAAATATTCACCAGGGCCGAGGAGTATTTCGAAATCAAACTTATCCGCGAATGTAAGCAATTCCCAGCCCGGATCTGGGTTCGTATTGATATCTAAATGTGTAGATACATATATAACCAGTTGTCTTAGGTCAGAATACGAAAAATGATCTACGATGCGTATGATGCCTAAGTTTTCCGATCTCAACCCCTCTGATATCTTTCTTTGGGGTCATTTGAAAACATTAGTGTAAAATTGACGGTTAGGTGAATGCGAAAGAATTAAGACAACGCAGTGAAAATGCTTGTGGCATTATGCCGTGAGCAAAGAGATGTTGTAAAAATGGTGACCATTTCGAATAATTTATGTGAACAATTTTATCAGTAAGTTTGTGTACTTCCTAATTTTGTTGCAGTTGAAAGAGAATACCAATTTGCGACCAATTGCGAGAATGCGGAGAAAAAATCGCACGTATATGGCTCCTAACAGAGAGATAGCAAGATCTAGAGTCGTATTCGGATATTGATGCCCAAGTTTTTTTTGCATTTTTTTTTCAAAGTGAATATCTTATATGATATAAATGGCGAAATGATCTCTTTTTTGAGTTCTATCATCTGTCAAAAAAAGCCTCACCTTTGAAAACACCCTATATAGCGAAACACGTATTGTTGTTTACTCAACCTCTAAAAAGTGAAAATGGTAATCTAATGGATCAGTGAATTCTCAGAAAATTATGGATTTTCATCGAGTATCGGCCACATAAATTCAAAGTTTATTGCGAACTAATATTTAGTGACAACTGTTATTGAAACATCGAATTCTAACGGAGATGAGTAATTATTGTTGGTGTGAGAGATTTCTAAATACAGATTTGAGACGTCATGTCATGTCATAAGCTTTCGCGTGCTTTTTTCTGTATACCAAAACGGCCTTCCGTGTTCATTGCCAGTATGACAAACACTTTCATTGTATTTTCATGAACTTCAGAAGATGGAATCACCGAATTATATTGAATATATCGAAATGGCTAAATTTTTTTGTGACTTGCAACAGCTATAAAGATGTCTACATGACTTATTTCATCGGTGCTCCATAAATGTAGACATAAATGTAGTCTGCCGGATATGGCGAATAGTTCCTAAATTAACGAAGTTTTGTAAAAGATTTTTGAGCGCTCGTACTATTTACACGAGGGCTATATCATTTCGTCACGATGTCTGTATTTATCGAGTTTTGAACTGAAAATGTGCCGTAAGCACGATAACTCTCGAACGGAATAACCTAGAGACTTGAAATTTTCAGTGTGGGTTCAGTTCACAAATGCCTCGGTTAAGTTCGTTAATGGGCCAAATTCCACCAGGGGTTCCCTAAATATGGTCGTTCAAAGTTTTGTTCTCCTGATAACTTGGAAACTACAGATTTGATCGAGATGAAATTTTGCACAAATGGAGAATGAGGTGTTCAAGCTGAATCCGAAATTTTGTCCCGATCGCATAACCAGAACCATAGAAACCATAGAAAATGGTAACTTTTGAACGGAAATGCCTAGGGACTTGAAATTTTCAGGATAGGTGTGGATCTCGAATGTCGTTCATCTATGAGCAAAATTATAGCAGGGGTTCCGTAAATATGGTCGTTTGAAATTTAGTTTTCTTGATTATTTCAAAACTACATATTCGATCGTGACGAAATTTTGTACACTAATGGAGAATGATATATTCAAGCTACTTTTCTCCAGATCGCATGACCAGAACCATAGAAATCATAGAAAATCATAACTTTCAAACGGAGAGGCCTAGGGACCTGAAATTTTCAAGATAGGTGTGGATCTCGAGTGCCGTGATGACGTTTATTTATAAGCAAAATTATACTAGGGGTTCCGTAAATACGGTCGTTTGAAATTTTGTTTTCTCGATAATTTCGAAACTACAGATTCGATCGAGATGAAATTCTGTATTTTAATCGAGAATGATATATTAATGCAACATTTTGTCCAGATCGCATGACCAGAACCATAGAAACCATAGAAAATTATAACTTCCGAAGGGAAAGGCCTGAAACTTGAAATTTCCAGGGTAGGTTTGGATCGCGAATATCGCGGTCACGTTCATCAATGAGCGAAATTAGACTAGGGATTCCGTAAATATGGCCGTTCAAAATATTTTTTTCCAGATGATTTCGAAACTACTGATTGGATTAGAATGACATTTTACACCTAGCTGAAGAATAATCTATTTAAACTACGTGCGAAATTCTGTCCAGATCGCATCACCAAGACTATAGATACCGTAGAAAATTCGAGCGAATTATCGAAAAAAAGTTGGCCAGCTGAAGCACTGACATGAAGTCTGGAGTTTCGCCTAAGTTTGAGATTTTTTTTGACAGCTGTCGAAAATTCCTTCAATTGATTTTCAAAACTGGAAAATGCGAATCTACCACAAGGTGGATGTACGAGCGCTCAAAAGCTCCTGACTTCACGGCAGTGCTTTTCGTAATTTTTTTATCTTCTGGTGAAAATTTCATGACGAAATTTCACGTGAACCTTCGTGTCGGTATCTTACATTCAACTACATCGTTTCGATTCGATCGGATCAGCATTTTTCGAATTATTGAGAAAAAATCTGATGTCTTCGTATACGGAACCTTAATGAACTTAACCGACGCATTCAGACCTCGAACATACTTTGAAAATTTTGAAACTTTAGGTCCTTCTCTCGAGAGTTATCTTATCGTGTTCCCGGACGACCGGACAGATTTGAATTCGACTACGAATTATTCATCTCATCTCAGTCCAACCTAATCGTTAAGGCAATTTACGGCTCAAAATTCGAGAATTTCAGACATAATGATAACGCTCTTGTTCATAAAAACAAACGCGCAAAAATATAATTCAATGTCAAATATTGATTTTGAATTAAAGAAAAGGAATAGATGAAATAAACCAATTCGTATTATTTTTTATAGTTTTGGTTGCTTCTTTGCAAAAATACGTGCATTATCGTTAACTTCATCCTGATTTTGAGTATAAAACAAAATGCTGGACTTAAGAATCGATCATGTGATAGGTTAAGTTTTGAAAAGTATGATGAAAGTTCTATTAATTAAATAAGTTATTTCATTCATAATTCATTTTGTTGATATTTGAAGCAGGTTTTCAAAAAAGCATTTTTCATCATTCTCAGATGGAAAAAAGAACTCAAACCATACCAAACGAAACTCCGGCTAGAAATTCATTTCATCAAGCGACGCAAATAAAAAAAAACAAAATTCAACAATCTCTATAAATGATGACGAACTTCCCCGCCATATTCCACCTCCACGTTAAGTGAAAAGTTCTATCCGCCAAATCTGCCATTGTACGATTCATCATGCCGGATCCAGGAAAGTTGCATTAAAATAATCCTTTTCCATCTCTGGAACATTTCTTATTATCTGGGAGCTACCGCTAGCGAGGGAAAGAAAATCCATTCTTTCTCTAATTATTTTTTCAAACTCCCGATGTCTCCTAATAGGATTTTAATAATTGAAAGCCATGAGAGACCTGGGAAGTTTGACGAACTTTTTAATTAAAAACTTCAACACAGGAGTGACGTTTTATGTTATTAATTGAAGGGTTCTTGTTTGCATTCAAAGGAACAGCGCTGTAGGGGTATATGGGATTAGATATTGATAAATTGAATCCGCCAGATTCTCAGTATCAAGATCGATATCTTGTATGTCAGATTGGGCGGGCTTATTTCGTCTCAGAGTCCGGGTCAAGAACTGTTCGAATTATAAAGGGTGCTTTCCATTCATATAATGTCTATTTACAATTCACGTATTTTCTTTGAATTAGTTAGTGTGGGAAAGCCAATGATGTATTGAAAGTCATGTAGGGTAAACACTACAGTTATTGACACCTTAAACCAACTGTTCCAATAGAATATAAATAATTTGTTAGTTGGGTATGAAATGAAAATATTTTTTTTTCGAGGTTATGTGTTGGTTTATACTCGATTCAAATTAACAACCGAAAATGGAAAAACCTTTTCAGAAGAAGCTTTAAAACACATCGTTAACATCATGTGTCAATTTTCAGTGATTGACACTGTAAAATCTATTGTTGACACCACCTGATACAGTTATTGACATACTGTTGTCTCTCATATTTTCAATCAGCTGAACAAGGATGTGGATAGGTATGATATATAGTAATGGATCGTTCATTATAAGATTTATTTATAAGTTTTGCATTGAAAAATATTCGAAATGGAAACCTTCTCTATGAAGACATATTTCAATAAACATTAAACATGGAATTTTCAGGCACAGGAAATGCATTTAATTATTTAATACCATTTAAATCCAAATTCTTTTTGCAAATAGGACACAAGCCCTGGCAGTTGGTTCTCCAGTAGCCGTTTATAGCAACTTGGTTTTCATTGTTATCACAGATTGTGTCTTCAGATGTACAATCCATGTCCATATTGGACTGTTTCATGACTGTATAAAGGATTCTTCATGAATTTTATCATCAAGCTTTATGTTTGGAATAATTTTTTTTTTATTTTTTTTTGGCACACCCGTCTATTCTATCACATAATTTGAGATCTTCTTTATAGGTTAATACAGGGCAAGGTCCGTGATTTGTTGAGCGCTCGTTGGACTTACACCAGGGTTACATCATTTCGTCAAGATGTCTGTATTTTTCGAATCTTGCCGTAAGCACGATAACTTTCGAACGGAACGACCTAGAGACTTTAAATTTTCAGTGTGTGTTCAGTTTCCGACTGCCGTAGTTGAGTTGGTTAATGAGCAGAATTCTATCAGGGGTTCCGTAAATATGGCCGTTCGAAATTTTGATCTCCTGATTACTTCTAAACTACTGATTCGATCGAGATGAAATTTCGCACCTAGATGGTGCGAATGACGTGTTCAAGTTACATGCAAAATTTGTCCAAATCGCATGACCAGAAGAAAATAATAACTTTCGAACGGAGGGGCCTAGGGAGTAGACATTTTCAGGATAGGTGTGGATCTCGAATATCGCGGTCACGTTCATCAATGAACAAAATTATCAATGACCAAAAGTGGATGTTCAAAAAAATTTTTTTTAGGAAGATTCTACAAAAATTATTGTAGAACGAGGAACGCCATAGGTTTGGGAGGCAAGTTTTCTGGACATTCCTTCTGATTTTACTGCTGATAAGGCAGAAATAATAGCATCCTCCGTGTAATTTTTCTTATAATTGCTTCCGTCTTTTGCTTTTGCCATGTTGTTGAGAATGAAGCTTGGAAAATCGATTCAGGGGTAGGGACAAGAAGTAGGAACTAGTTGAACTTGCAATATAGTTATTGACACGTGGAAATTCACAGAGATTGACACTGGTGTCAACAACTATCTAGAACAAAATCAGATAAAGTTCAATCATTTTTGAGCGCTCGTACAACTTACACGAGGGCTATATCATTTCGTCACGATGTCTGTATTTTTCGAATTTTGAGCCGAAAATGGTCTCAATCGACTATGTTCGACTCACTGATGACGAATCCGTCGAAAAATTCGAGTCTGTCCGTCCGTCCGTCCGTCCGGCCGTCCGGCCGTCCGGCCGTCCGGCCGTCCGTCCGGCCGTATACACGATAACTCTCGAACGGAATGTCCTAGAAACTTGAAATTTTCAGGGTAGGTTCAATTCCCGAATGGCTCGGTTAAGTTCGTTAATGGGCCAAATTCCACCAGGGGTTCCGTAAATATGGCCGTTCAAAGTTTTGTTTCCCTGATTACTTGAAAACTACAGATTTGATCGAGATGAAATTTTGCACTCAAATGGAAAATGAGGTGTTCAAGCTACATGTGAAATTTTGTCCAGATCGCATGACCAGAACCATAGAAACCATAGAAAATTGTAACTTTTGAACGGAAAGGCCTAGGGACTTGAAATTTTCAGGATAGGTGTGGATCTCGAATGTCGTGATCACGTTCATCTATGAGCAACATTATACAAGGGGTTCCGTAAATACGGTCGTTTGAAATTTTGTTTTCTCGATAAATTCGAAACTGCGGATTCGATCGAGATCAAATTTTGTATTTTAATCGAGAATGATATATTGAAGCAATATTTTGTCCAGATCGCATGACCAGAACCATAGAAACCATAGAAAATTCTAACTTTTGAACGGAAAGGCCTAGGAACTTGAAATTTTCAGGGTGGGTTTGGATCGCAAATTTCACGGTCATGTTCATCAATGAGCAAAATTGGACTAGGGGTTCCGTAAATATGGCCGTTCAAAATATTTTTTTCGTGATAGTTTCGAAACTACCGATCGGATTGGAATGAAATTATGCACCTAGCTCAGGAATAATGTATTCAAACTACGTGCAAAATTTTGTCCAGATCGCATCACCAAGACCATAGATACCGTGGAAAATTCTAGCGAATTATCGGAAAAAAATTGATCAGCTGAAGCACCGACATGAAGTCAGGAGTTTCGCCTAAGTTTCAGAATTTTTTTGACAGCAGTCAAAAATTCCTTCAATTGATTTCTAAAACTGGAAAATGCGAATCTACCTACAAGGTGCATGTACGAGCGCTCAAAATCTCCTGCCTTCACGGCAGTGCTTTTCGTAATTTTTCAGTATTCATTGAGAAATTGAGGCCTGAATAGTAGGCAATACGGACTAATTTTGCAAAATTTGAATACGACAGTTATTGACATAGTATGTCAATCACTATTCATCCACATATTCTCAAAGGCAATTATTGACACCCACAAAAAAACGCGAAACCTTCAACCAAATAGATTTTAAGTTATGAAAAAGTATTTATTGAAGAGTTTCAATAATTCAAACAAAAATTATGCTTCAGACAAAAATTAGAACAATTAAAAAAATGTTATGAACTTGAGTTAAGTACCTTGAGAAAATGGCAGTATTTTTCTAATTGCAATGATCGTCAGCACGCTGCACATTGATAAATATATGGTGAATTATGAATGCAAACCTATCCCAAATTAATACTAACAGTCCAAACTTGAAAAATTGAAATTTTTTTTTCAAAGCTCCATGTTTTTAAGGCCTCCATCCAATTCTTATAATTCAAATATGAAAATGAGGGTGTCAATCACTGATAGGGTGTCAACAACTGTACCTTTTACCCTATACCTATAAATTATGGTATTGAGGTAGTATATGGGGAGTGAGATCATTAATGGATATTTGTGAAAGATTGTATTAGGTCCACAGTAACACATTTATGTATGTTCTCTTTATTACCCCAATGTCTTATGATAGATCCCAGATATTTGGTTTCCTTAATCAAATTTCCCTCTTTATTCAAATTGAACCTCCGTTTTCCTGATGAGTTTCCACCCCTTTGAATCCATACCAATGAACTTAGAACCTCTCCCTCTTCTCAAGAAAGAAATCAAGTATATGATTTTTAAGCGCTTGTTTCTTTGAACAAGAGCTTTATCATCTGGCTTAATTGTCTTTAATTTATGAGTTTTGAGCGAAAAATTTTCGGCTGACAGATGAAGAATTCGGGGTCAAATTCAATTTTGTCTCTCAGTCCGTCCTTCCATTCGTAAACACGATAACTTCCGAAAGAGAAAGCCTACAATTTTGTTATTTTCAGGGTACTTTCGAGCGTACCGCATGCACCGGTTCAGTTCGTTAATGAGTGAAATTCGACTTAGGGGATATAACCATCTGAATTCTTCTCCCAATAGTTCTAAACGGATTGAAACTTTGTAGTTAGTTGAAAGACAATGAAGGTTTATGTGGAATTCCGTAAGAATCGTATGAGAGAAAGATTTGGGAATTCAGTTTTTCAGCTATTCTATATGAAAAAAATTACGAAAAGCACTGTCGTGAAGGCAGGAGCTTTTGAGCGCTCGTACATGCACTTTGTGGGTAGATTCACATTTTCCTGTTTTAGAAATCAATTGAAGGAATTTTCGACAGCTGTCACAAAAATTCTGAAACTTAGGCGAAACTCCAGACATGTCAGTGCTTTAGGTGACCAATTTTTTTTCGATAATTCGCTAGAATTTTCTATGGTATCTATAGTCTTGGTGATGCGATCTGGACAAAATTTGGCACGTAGTTTGAATTCATTATTCCTGAGCTAGGTGCAAAATTTCATCCTAATCCAATCAGTAGTTTCGGAATAATCAGGAAAAAAAATATTTTGAACAGCCATATTTACGGAACCCCTAGTCCAATTCTGCTCATTGATGAACGTGGCCGCGATATTCGCGATCCAAACCCACCCTGAAAATTTCAGGTTCCTGGGCCTTTCCGTTCGAAAGTTACAATTTTCTATGGTTTCTATGGTTTTGGTCATGCGATCTGGACAAAATATTGTTTTAATATATGATTAAAATACAAAATTTTATCTCGATCGAATCCGGAGTTTCGAAATTATCAAGAAACCAAAATTTCAAACGACCGTATTTACGGAACCCTTGGTATAATTCTGCTCATTGATAAACGTGAACGCGACATTTCAGATCCACACCTATCCTGAAAATTTCAAGTCCCTAGGCCATTCCGTTCGAAAGTTATGATTTTCTATGGTTTCTATGGTTCTGGTCTTGTGATCTGGAGAAATGTAGCTTGAATATATCATTCTCCATTAGTATACAAAATTTCGTCACGATCGAATCTGTAGTTTTGAAATTATCGAGAAAACTAAATTTCAAACGACCATATTTATGGAACCCCTAGTATAATTTTGCTCATAGATGAACGTGATCACGAAATTCGAGATCCACACCTATCCTGAAAATTTCAAGTCTCTACGCGTTTCCTTTCAAAAGTTACAATTTTCCATGGTTTCAATGGTTCTGGTGATGCGAGTTGAAAAAACTTTTGCATGTAGCTTGAATACCTCATTTTCCATTAGAGTGCAAAATTTTATCTCGATCGAATCTGTAGTTTCAAAGTAATCAGGAAAACAAAATTTCGAGTGGTTATATTTACGGAACCCTTAGGCGGATATTGCCCAATAACGAACTTAACCTCGGCATTCGAGATTCGAACCTACCCTGAAATTTTCAAGTTTCTAGGACATTCCGTTCGAGAGTTATCGTGTATACGGACGGACGGACTTACTCGAATTTTCCGACGGATTCGTCATCAGTGAGTCGAACATAGTCGTTTGAGACCATTTTCGGCTCAAAATTCGAAAAATACAGACATCGTGACGAAATGATATAGCCCTCGTGTAAGTAGTACGAGCGCTCAAAAATGAGTTTTTCTGATCTGGTGTTGATATTAATTTAGTGATTCAATCTCACATTCATGGCTGTATGCTACTTGAATCTTCTTACTTTTAATCATTTCTCAATACTCTTCACTGTACTGACGCCACTAACAGAAGAAGTGGCAATGAACAGGTCACAGCAGTACTAAGTAGGTGAGTGCCGAGTGGGATAATAGAAGAGGTAAGTTTTAGATTCTACCCATCCCTACCAGGAGTTCTCGTGTTTGTGTTGAATCAATAAGTATACGGTAGAATCCCGAATCTGAATCGCATGGAGGTTTCGAGATTCGACGTGAAGGAAGAGCTTTCGATTTTATAGCGCTAAAGTTCCGAAGGAATTGTCCAAACGTAAAAGATTCCGCCAGAGTGCTTGCCTGTCAATCTCCTTTTTTGTCGAATTTTTTCTTCGAAGTTGTGTTTCCCTGCGCTACAGAAAGATTACATTTGCATTGACTTTCTCGTTTCCTCTGAGTGTCCAGGAACTCAGACCAAAGATTGTCTGGGTGAACTCAACAAACTAGAGTTCACCCAGGCCCTCCAATATCCTTTGAACCAATTACAGAACTTCAATAGCAGCTTGATGCCAGAGTGGATAGCTATATCGGCTCTCTGATGGTTTTTTTCTAAGTCAAATTGTTCTTTTTGTCCAATTCCGAAAATTTCCGTCTGAAAGATGCTAGGGTATTATATATTCGAAATCTGGTTCCTTTGATGATTTTCGAGCCGTCTGTGTCCATTAAGTGGTGGTGGTGGTATCCCTTTCCTAGTCTTTTCACTGCTCAGCTTAGTGGTAAAAAAACTACAAAACACGAAAAAAAAGCTGAAAATGCTGACTGGTGTAAATACCAAGACCGAAGACGAGCTCATAAGCCTATTTCGTACTCGCAACAATCGAAACTTCCTGCTGGTCTACTAACTGGTCATCGCGCAGTGAGAAACCACCTACAAAAAATGGACGAATGGTCAATTATTTGTAGCTTATGCGAATCTGCAGTCGAAACTACCGAGCATTTATGCTGCAAATGCCGAACTTTGGCTGGTTTGTGCTGCTGGAAGGCTTACAACCTCAGAAACCACGCGCAAGTCCCCTAGGAGACTTGAAGAAGTGGACTTCCTCGAGCAACAGTTGTGGTATGGTGCAGAAAGGTTCCTTAGAAACTGAACGACCACCTTTAGTCTGAATGTAAGTCTAAATCTCATCTCCAACTGTCGCTCAACGACATAATAAGATCATTCAGTTCTTATGGGAATATACTCAGGTCTCCTGCAGACGATATCTCAGATCGTTTACATTTGCTTGAAGCTGCGATATTCGCCGATAATCTCTTGCGAGTCCATTCCAAAACAGCTCTATTGGTGATAAATCGGAGACTTTGTCGAACATTCTATATAGTTTTACTACAAAAGTACCTGGTAAATAATAGTTCTTCTTTCGGCAACATGCGGCCAGACATTGTGTGTTGAAGA
This sequence comes from Aphidecta obliterata, assembly GCA_963966015.1. Taxonomy (NCBI): domain Eukaryota; kingdom Metazoa; phylum Arthropoda; class Insecta; order Coleoptera; family Coccinellidae; genus Aphidecta; species Aphidecta obliterata. The sequence continues at coordinate 17,707,991 of OZ014434.1, read as the reverse complement.
AAATCATTCGAAATGGTGTCAGCATATATAAAATTATCAGTTTGTTGAAGATCCATTTTTCTGATGTTGAGCTAATTTATGAAATCAAAGAATTATAAGAAACACTGCCGTCAAGTCAGGAGCTTTGGAGCGCTCGTTCGTGCAACTTGTAAGTAGATTCGCATTTTTTCAGCTCTTGAAACCAATTGAACAAATTTTTGACAGCTCTCAAAAAAAAATTTCAAACTAAGGCGAAACTGTAGACCAGGGTTTTCCAACCTGCATTCCGTCGAGCCTCCCCGAACCAAAAATAATATTTCCATGCCTCCCGTAATCAAGTTTCAAGAAAAATAAGAAACTAATTTTTTATAAAAAACTAAATTATTTATCTGAATTTCAAAAAGGTACAATTTTAAAAAAGATACAATGTATTTATCGAAATTTGTTATATCAGCGCACCTATTTCGCCCCCTCTGATATTCCTGTTCCCTGTACCCTCCTGGTTGGGGAGTCCTGCTCTAGACTAAGTGACCAATTTTTTTTTCGATGATTCGCTAGAATTTTCTGCAGTACTTTACCTATGGTTCTAGTGATGCGATCTGGACAAAATTTCGCACGTAGTTTGAGTACATTATACTTCATCGATGTGAAGAATTTAATTCCAATCCAATCAGAAGTTTCTCAAACAATCAGAAAAAAATATTTTGAATGGCCATATTTATGGAACCCCTAGTCTAATTTTGCTCATCGATAAACGGGACCGCGAAATTCGCGATCCAAACCTACGCTGCGAATTTCAAGTTCCTAGGCCTTTCTGTTCGAAAGATATGATTTTCTATGGTTTCTAAAGTGCTGGTCATGCGATCTGGACAAAATGTAGCCTAAATATATCATTCTCCATTAAAATACAGAATTTCGTCACGATCGAATCCGTAGTTTTGAAATTATCAAGAAAACCAAATTTCAAACGACCATATTCACGGAACCCCTAGTCTAATTTTGCTCATTGATGAACGTGATCGCGACATTCGATATCCACACCAATCCTGAAAATTTCAAGTCCCTAGGCCTTGCAGTTCGAAAGTTTAGATTTTCTATGGTTTATATGGTTCTGGTCATGCGATCTGGACAAAATTTTGCATGTAGCTTGAACACGTCATTCTTCATTTGAGTGCGAAATTTCATCTCGATCGAATCTGTAGTTTCCAGAAACCATATTCACGGAACTCCTGGTAGAATTCTGGCCATTAACGAACTCAACCGCGGAATTCAGGAACTGTACCCACCCTGAAAATTTGAAATCTCTAGCTTGTTCCGTTCGAGAGTTATCGTGCTTACGGCCGGACGGACGGACGAACAGACTTGAATTTTCTGACGGATTCGTCATCAGTGAGTCGATTGGCACCATTTTCGGCACAAAATTCGAAAAATACAGACATCTATACGAAATGATATAGCCCCCTTGTGTAAGTAGAACGAGCGCTCAAAAACAAGGATGAGTATGAATCACAATAACTGGCTAGTCTCGAGACTTGCCAATTATCCAAACATGAAAATAACTAATACTAAACTGATAAAACTTTTACTCGACTTACAAAACTTCAAGGACATTTATGGATGTGATAAAAGAGCACCTTCAGAAGTACGACAAAAAAAATACATTATCCCATAAAACGCCGTATAATAACTATTCCAAGCATCAAGAAACTCCACCCTATATCGGCTTCTGGTGTCTTCATACGAGTCCCAAAGTGCAACGTAAATATTTAATAATACCGCTTTGCTCTCCTATAAACGGTTCTGTTCTTATCCGATATGCATGGCACTCAGCGCTTTATCCGTAATTAGATTTTTCCGCCGGTAAAAAGCCCCTTTGTGCCAAATTCTAACAATAGATTATTCGCGTGTATAGTCGGAGACTCTCGGGGGGTGAGATGGTGGCTGGGATGTAGGTTGAATAGGAGGAGAATCTGCCGAGATGCTTAATCAATGCTAGGGTTTGTGCGGTTCGCATAAAGTTACTTCAGAAGTGGCTATTCGTTCTCCTTGAAGTTTTAATTGCGTTATGCAAGATTCAATCTGATCAGAAATCGGGATAACTGTGTTTCAACAATTATTGAAAACCTTTGTCTCATCGACCAATGCGATTTCCATGGATTCATACAGGGATCTCAGAGTTTTCTCATCATTGTTTATCTAATCATCTGAATATTTCAAACAAATAGTTCGACACTTCCTCAGAAAAGTTAAACTTTTTCAGAAAGCATACTCACTACCCCGCTGTTTGAAGTCGAAATAGTTGTCCGATAGGGATCCACTAACTTTAACAGAAGGTATACAGGTTGTTTTTCAAGGTGAGGCTTTTTTTGACAGGTGCTAAAACTCATCAAAGGAAATCATTTCGCCGGAAGTTGATCATATAAAATATTCAATTTGTAAAACATGCAAAAAATCTTGGGCATCAATATCTGAATAAGACTCTGGATCGTGTTATCTCTGTGTTAGGAGCCAGATACGTGCGATCTTTTCTCGGCATTTATCGCAATTTATCACAAATTTGTATTCTCTTTCAACTTCGACAAAATTAGGAAGTTCACAAACTTACTGTTAGAATTGATCCAAATTTTTTACAGAAATTGTTCGGAGTTATCACGATTTTCACCACATCACTTTGCTCACGAAATAATGCCACAAGCATTTTCAATGCCTTGTCTTAGTTTTTGAGCGCTCGTACTACTTACACGAGGGCTATATCATTTCGTCACGATGTCTTTATTTTTCGAATTTTGAGCCGAAAATGGTCTCAATCGACTATGTTCGACTCACTGATGACGAATCCGTCGGAAAATTCGAGTCTGTCTGTCCGGCCGTCCGGCCGTAAGCACGATAACTCTCGAACGGATCGACCTAGAGACTTGAAATTTTCAGTGTAGGTTCAAATCCCAAATGCCTCGGTTCGTTAATGGGCAGAATTCCACCAGGGGTTCCGTAAATATGGTCGTTCAAAATTTTGTTCTCCTGATTACTTGAAAACTACAGATTTGATCGAGATGAAATTTTGTACTCAAATGGAAAATGAGTTGTTCAAGCTACATGTGAAATTTTGTCCAGATCGCATGACCAGAACCATAGAAACCATAGAAAACTGTAACTTTTGAACGGAAAGGCCTAGGAACTTGAAATTTTCAGGGTGGGTTTGGATCGCGAATATCGCGGTCACGTTCATCAATGAGCAAAATTAGACTAGGTGTTCCGTAAATATGGCCGTTCAAAATATTATTTTCCTGATAGTTTCGAAACTACTGATCGGATTGGAATGAAATTATGCACCTAGCTGGGGAATAATGTATTCAAACTACGTGCAAAATTTTTCCAGATCGCATCACCAAGACCATAGATAACGGAGAAAATTCTAGCGAATTATCGAAAAAAAAATGATCAGCTGAAAACTGATATGAAGTCTGGAGTTTCGCCTAAGTTTCAGAATTTTTTTGACAGCTGTCGAAAATTCCTTCAATTGATTTCTAAAACTGGAAAATGCGAATCTACCTACAAGGTGCATGAGCGCTCAAAGTTCTGCCTTCACGGCAGTGCTTTTCGTAATTTTTTCTTGTTCACCTCACCTTCACTTATACACAAATGTTTTCAAATGACCCCAAAAGAAGAAATCACAGGAGTTGAGTTCAGAATACTCAGGCATCGTAGATGAGTTTCCATCAACTGACCTCAGAGAACTGGTAATATCTACACATCAAGGCCCGTATTAATAGTCAGATCTCAAGTAGTGAGAACGTCTCAAGATGCGTCTTGAGACACGAGTGTGACTTGAGACGCTGTCAAGATGACGTTTCAATCTGCGATAAAAGTAATTTTTCACTTCGTTTTGTAATCTCAAGTCTAGCTTAAGACCATTACTCAAGACATACTCAAGATTCGCTTCCTGAGGAAGTATCAAACTGATAACGACTCAAGTGTGGGTTCATTAATAAGCTGTCATCTTGAGATTCTGTCACTATCTTGAGTAAGTATCAACTGAGATAGGTCTTGACTATTAATACGGGCCTTAGATATCAATAAAAACCTAAGACAGATCCGGGCTGAGAATTTCTCATATTTGCGGGTAACTTTGATTTCCAAATACTCGGCCTGGTGAATATTTTATATAAACGATTTTTGGTATATCGACTTATTGTAATGATTTCTATTGCTATTACCTCACCTTTGAAAACGCCCTGTATTTCACATTGTATAGCGTTCATGTTGGCGAAGCTACAACTGCCACAATCAAAGATTACAGTAAGTATGATCAGACGAATCATCAAGGGAAGTTGAATACTTATGAAAGTGAAAGCCCAGTTCCAGCTACCTTCGTTATCCTACGTAATTCTTATGGTACACACGTCGTCATCGAGTCGTCTAGACAAACTTAAATAAAATGATTAAAAAAAACACGAAGACGTGCGGTACACAAAAAATATTACTCTAGTAAAGAATATGGTGGAAAAAACCCCAATTCGAGGTGGAAAACCATCTGCAGCAACCAGGCCCATTTTTGGATGAATTGCTACTCAATAAGTGAAATTGTCGCCTAACACAAGAACTGAGAAGACGGACTAGATAAAATCAAGAAGACGGTTGATTTAAGACTTGAAGATCTAAGATGAGGATATAGATTCTCCATTCAGACAATGTTATTCTTTAGACAATAAATAACTCATTCTGGAGTTGAGACGTTGATTAGCAAACTTTTTAAATTCGTGAAGACCTTGAAGATTTAGTATCTCTGAGTATTTTCATCAACCAAAGCAACAGATTAATAATAGCCGAAACCTCATGTCACCCAAGTCATGTCATCTTTGAATCGAATAGTTATTCAATTATAATATCGAAAATCGATACATCACGACGAGTTAAATCAGAACAAAAGGTATACGGATTTGGAAAATCATTGGCGGAATGAATGGATGTACAATGCATTTCCGCCAGTCGACCAGCATAAAATAAAACAGATATACCGTTGTTTAAATGTTTCCTCTCTCCTCCTTTTCACATAGCATCAAGCACGTACTTTTCAGTTCAGTGAGCTCTCCATCCGAATGTCGATGGTTTTTTCGATTTCTTTTTCCGTAGAATAATTCTGGTTTTCGTAGAATCTGTTTCATTTCGAAGGACATTATGGCAAAAACGAAATTATTATTTATTGAATAAATAATCTCATTTTCAATTGATTCATTTATTCATTCAATAAAATTCTGGTTCTCGCTAGATTCATCATTTACAGGTTGGAAGTACTGGAAATGGAAATAGCTTTCCATTGAAGAGAGCATCGTCAATGACGTCAAGTGAAAATTGTGTTTTCTAATTCATATTTTTCTATTTCAGGTATCTATCTCCAAGAATACAGAAGAATTATTCATATCATGAGTGAGCCTGGTCCTCTCTGAACAAGTACATCTCATCAGCGAACCTGCCTAGTGATGTTATGATTAAAAAAGTAAGCATTGAGAAGAACTTCAACACTATGCTATGTAAAAAGGAAGAATGGGAAAAGGAATACACTACCCAAAACTTCAAAGTGAATACCGTTAAATGGTATACAGATGGTTCTGAAACCACGATGGGGGCCGGCGCTGGAGTATACGGGGCAAGAACCAAGTGTACACTATCGTTAGGCTCCTACTCGAGTGCCTTTCAGGCAGAAATACTTGCTATCGAAAGATGCATAGATATAAACCTGGAAAGAAACTATCAAGGGTAAGACATTGTGATCCACTCGGATAGTCAAGCTGCTATCAAAGCATTGAACTCCTATATCATCGATTCAAAGCTGATATGGGAGTGCCGGAGGAAACTTAATGTAGTTGGCAAGAAAAATAAGGTCTCTTTAGTCTGGGTTCCTGGTCACTCAGGAATCAAAGGAAACGAAGAGACCAATGTGCCAGAAAGGGAGCACAAATGCCACTTACTGGCTCAGAACCTTTCTGTGGCAAAGGTAAACGCACCTATAAGAAAGAGTTTCTGGAGAAGGAAGAGACCGAAAGAGAAGCACTCTGGAGGAACCTTCCAGGAATGGATCACTCTAAAAGGTTCATTCGGAACTTTGAAAGTTCAAGATCCAAAAAGTATTTGGATCTCAGTAAGAACAAGTTACCCCTACTCACTGGCTTCCTCACAGGACATTGTCGCCTTAGGAAGCATATGATGAGAATGAGCTTAACAGAAACAGACGAGTGTAGATTCTGTGGTGAAGAGGAGGAGACTTCTGTTCACCTGGTTACAGAATGCCTCGCCATTGCAAACCAGCGCGAAGAATGTCTTGGACAAGAGAATTACAGGAGGAATGAGGATCTAACCTCCTTGAAGCCCTCTCGGATACTGGAGTTCATTGGAGCTCTGGAGCTGGAGGGCGAGCTGTAGGTAGCGCATTTGCGAATATGGCTCTGATGAGGGGCACAATAGACCTTGAGGTCGCAGTGAAACGTAACCCCCTTCCTAACTATAACTATAACTATCATGAGTGAGTACTGATATAACCATTTTGAAGTCTTGGTGACCTTGGTGTTGTCGCACTATAATCAACTTATTGCGAAACAAGAGATAATAATTTTCAAATACTCAAGTCAAAATCGTCAGTATAGATGAAACCAACAAAAATGAGTTTTGAAAATCCCTTGCCAGTGAATTATGTCTGTTGGCTCTTGGACAAAATGTTAAGAGAGAAATAACTAACACCAAGTTGAACAATGTAGAACCGAAAACTGTAAAATACCTAGCACTCCTAGCGTCTACAGACCATCAAAATCATTGGTCTTTCTTAAAAGATCGAACGACAAATTGTATTACATGTCGAACGTCAGTTTGGTATTGTGTCAGATTTTGTCTTTCTATGAGTTGCTTTCCTTTTTCGTGGTAGCTGAGTTTTGCGAAGAAAACCAACCGCCTAAAATTAATTTGGAGTGAAGAATGGTATCAGATTGTTTCAAAATTTTCACATACGGTTCTGATGAAATTGCATCCTGTTGACCCGATAACGAATTGACACTTGAATTTTTCGCCAAGTGGTCATAGTTTTCAAGACCTCAAGTTTTTTTACGGCAATCTCGGTCCAAGGTCTTGGGGAAATATATAAATGCTGGGCGAAATATGTTTTTTACGGATTTTATACAAATCATTTCCTTATATCCTGGAGTATCCCCCATCATTTGAAGCCTAGGTGAAGATACAAAGACACAGGTGAAAAAAATAGCAAAAATAGCATACAGTCGGCACCGATTATACCGACAATGTTTATAACCACGTATCAGTTATACTAACACAATCAAGAACTGATGTTGGCCAAGTGACTGTCATCTACACATCACACATCAACTTTGATCAGATGATTTCACTTCAACACACGACTCAACCAACAACCTATAGAAGTTTAACATCATTTGCAACATTGTCTTCTTATTTCACTAATCGACCGACGATGTTGATGCTTTTAGATCCCTGAACACTCAGTGAGCGTGGAAGGGTTGGAATTTTTTTCCTCGAACGCTTCCAAAGGTGGACATAATGAACCAGAATCTATTCAGTAATTTTGGATTGTCAACTTCATCCATTGACTGAAAATAGATATTTTGTCGAGTTCACCACTACGGTGTTATTGCACCCCGACAACTACCCTCAACTCTCAACGTTACTGGCAGGGGTGATCCGTGTCGACGTCCGCATGGTGGCGTAAACAGCAAGAAATATTCGGGCTCAATGGTCCAAATTAATGGTTATTGGTTGTGGCGGTTAACGCCAATATTTGCCAGTGTGTGATATCCCAAAACGTTGGACGTGGAATGGCCATATCGATTAGCCCAATTGACGGCTGCAGTGTGCAAACGACGTGAAATTTTATCGTAAACCAGGAACGTATTAGACTTTACGACTTCAAGAAACTCGTAGCCGATACGAAAGCACGGAATGAATTTTTTATTCGTTCGAAATCTGTGCGAGTTTATCTCGGCGTTACTTTCTTTAGTGTAGTCCCAGTCTCGTAACTAGTGATTGATGTAGAGATTGCTGAGAATCTGGAACTGAAATTTGAAAAATACACATAAATGAATAAGAATCATAATACTAGACATGTGCTGCATATCGGTTGGTCACTCAGCAATAAAATATTTACCCCACATTATCAATGAAACAAGCTGCTTATTTTGGAGAAGGGTTGATACATACGTAGATTTTTCATTGGTCGTCTCGGGTATAATTCATACAATTTCTCGCCTTTGTATGCTTGAATAACTTAGTACTGAATTTCATTTGAAAAAATTACGAAAAGCACAGCCGTGAAGTCAGGAGCTTTTGAGCGCTCGTACATCCACCTTGTAGGTAGATTCGCATTTTCCAGTTTCAGAAATCAATTGAAGGAATTTTCGACAGCTGTCAAAAAAATCCTCAAACTTAGAAGAAACTCCAGACTTTGTCTGTGCTTCAGCTGACCAATTTTTTTTCGATGATTCGCTAGAATTTTCTACGGTATCTATGGTCTTGGTGATGCGATCTGGACAAAATTTCGCATGTAGTTGAATACTATATTCCTCATCTAGGTGCAAAATTTCATTCCAATCAAATTAGAAGTTTCGAAATTATCAGGAACAGAATATTTTGAACGGCCATATTTACGGAACCCCTAGTCTAATTTTGCTCATTGATGAACGTGACCGTGAAATTCGCGATCCAAACCCACTCTGAAAATTTCAAGTTGCTAGGCCTTTCCCTTCGGAAGTTATAATTTTCTATGGTTTATATGGTTCTGGTCATGCGATCTGGAAAAAATGTTGCTTTAATATATCATTCTCCATTAGTATACAAAATTTCGTCACGATCGAATCTGTAGTTTAGAAATTATCAAGAAAACTAAATTTCAGACGACCCTATTTACGGAACCCCTAGTATAATTTTGCTCATAAATGAAAGTGATCACGACAATCGAGATCCACACCTATCCTGAAAATTTCAAGTCCCTAGGCGTTTTCGTTCAAAAGTTACAATTTTCTATGGTTTCTATGGTTCTGGTGATGCGAGCTGAACAAAATTTTGCATGTAGCTTGAACACCTCATTTTCCATTAGAGTACAAAATTTCACCTCGATATAATCTGTAGTTTCAAAGTAATCAGGAAAACAAAATTTCGAGCGGCCATATTTACGGAACCCCTGGTGAAATTTGGCCCATTAACGTTCGAGAGTTATCGTATATACGGACGAACGGCCGGACGGACAGACTCGAATTTTTCGACGGATTCGTCATCAGTGAGTCGAACATAGTCGATGGAGACCATTTTCGGCTCAAAATTCGAAAAATACAGACATCGTGACGAAATGATATAGCCCTCGTGTAAGTTGTAAGAGCGCTCAAAAACGATCTTATGTTCGAATCTAAATGATTGCCAGATTGCCTTTTTTATCGACGTTAAAGTGAATAAATCTTCTTACGTTCACGTACGTCTGAACCGCGATGTCCATAGTCACGATAATTAACGTCTAAAAGACGAAGTTGTCCATTTGCAACATTGTGGTGGCTGAAATTGTTTATGTCTACGGTAGATAGGGCTAGCGGAGATTAAATTCATGGGAACATTTTTGGAGCAAGAATTTTGCTGTTTAAGCGTCTGGACGCCCACTCTGGAGTTGTGGATTCTTTTTGAAAGGGGGGTAGAGTTCACTTTTGGAGAAGAAGGAAAAATTAGAGACAGTTACTCGGCGAAAAGGGAGTTGCTCGGGGAATGGGGACTCATCACGATGAAGGGAAAAATCGGACGACGGTTTCGGTTAGAGGAAAATAGTGTAGACATTTTCAGGGGAGGATTCTATTTCGGAAAGTGTTTGAGAAGTGTTATTTTGAGTAGAATTGAAAGCCGTATTTTGTGTTTCGAGTACGAATAAAAATAAAAAACCAATATCGTGTGTGGGTGGTTTTGTTTCCAAATAGGTACAAAAGAGAAGTTAGGTGGTTTGCAGACTAAGGTAGGAAAATTCAGTTCAAAGTTTTAACCCCTATGAATGTGAATGGTGTTTTTGTAATCCCCGATATTATTGATATCCCGATCCGAAGTTGATTTGATGTTCGATTTTACGTACGAAATTTGAATATTAGTTGTAGTTGATTATTTGACCCCTCGTACATTTCAATTAGTATGTTGATAAGAAGTAACAGTTGGATTGTTTGATTTAATTACGATTATGAGAAATTAGGTGAACGATAGATGCTTTATTTAGATGTTTTTTTTATGTCTGTGAAAATTTCGATTTTGTGTACGCATTTTACCATCATTCTTCGTAAATATGATATGTTCTTTTAGAATTTCGAGGTTTTCTTTCCTGAATACCTGTTCCTCAGAAAATATAAGACAAAAGACTCTCTCTTCGTGCAGAGAGCACGAACCTAGACCTTTTCGGGAAATAGATATGGTGAATTGGTGACAGCGGAATACGATTAATAAGGGTAGAAACCCCCAGGTTCGGTACAATACGCTGGAAAAAAATTATAAAAAGCACTGCCGTGAAGTCAGGAGCTCTCGTTCATCCACCTTGTAGGTAGATACGCATTTTCCAGTTTTAGAAACCAAATGAAGAAATTTTGACACCTGTCAAAAAAAAAATTTTTTTTTCGTTGATTCGCTAGAATTTTCTACTATATTTATGGTCTTGGTGATGCGATCTGGACAGAATTTGCATGTAGTTTGAATACATTATTCTTTATTTCTCTGCAAAATTTTTTTCCAATCCAATCAGTAGTTCCGAAATGATCAGGAACAAGATATTTTGAATGTGAAATTTACGGAACGCCTAGTCTAATTTTGCTCATTGATAAACGTGACCGCGACATTCGAGATCCACACCTATCCTGAAAATTCCAAGTCCCTAGGCCTCTCCGTTAAAAAGTTATAATTTTCTATGGTTTCTATGGTTCTGTTCATGCGATCTGGACAAAATTTCGCATGTAGCTTGAACACGTCGTTCCCCATCTGAGTGCAAATTTCATTTCGATCTAGTAGTTTCGAAGTAATCCGGAGGACAAAATTTCGAACGTCCTATTTACGGAACCCGCGGAGAGGTCGTTCCGTTTGAGAGTTAACGTGAATACGGACAGATGGACGGACGGACAGACTCGAATTTTTCGACGGATTCGTCATCAGTGAGTCGAACCTTGTCGATTGAGACCATTTTCGGCTGAAAATTCGAAAAATACAGACATTGTGACGAAATGATATAGCCCTCGTGTAAGTAGAACGAGCGCACAAAAAAACTTAGCTGTCAACAGTCATTGTCAACTTCAGATCAAGGCACTTCACGAATTCGGTGACGCCAAGGAATGATTGTAAGGATTCAATTGTTCGATCGGTGTATGAACTCCTTCAATAGTAGTGTTCCTTCGTACTGATTCAACTGATGGGACTTATGTGATTCAAGTGAAAGCGATTTTGCAATCAGAACACATTCAATCACTTAAAGCCCGAAAGAATGCTCTCACTTTTATGTATATTGAATTCTTTAACGTCAAACTTCAAATTTGGACTGTAGGTACCTAATTGAAATAAGAAATTTCGCGATCAGAATTATCACTCACAATCACTTTGGAGTTGTGGAAGGGGGAACTGATTGAAAACGGAAGAACGATCGCTTAAACTATGTGATTTAACTTACTAATTACTAATTGAAGGAGTTCATACACCGATCGGACAATTGAATCCTTACAATCATTCGTACTTATTCAAATTCCTTCAAGTTGAAGAAGACAATCTACGTCGATATATATTCTCTAATATTCGTAATGTGGTGATATCAACCTGATGTAAAATTGGTAGCGTTTTTTCCCACAAAAATTTAGAGCCAGACCTGTTCGGAGGGGTTCATGTTTGTGCGTAAAATTCATCCTTTGACCGTCAACAATGACACGTGACGCCCAGTAGATGATATTCCCGGAATTTTCCACTCGATTTATGTTCGGGTTTATCGGCTATGATTTATACAGATTAATGAACATTGTTTCACGATTCGTGAATTTGATTTCACATACGCATATAGGCGCAAAAAAGTTAATTCCCGAAGAAACATGAATAGGCTGAAGTATTTTCGAGGATCCAAACTTATTTTGGACAAGGAATCTGATCAGAATTTTCGTACTACTTGTACATTATTTTTATATGAATTGAGTTAATAATGAAATGATAATCAATAGTTATTATGGAAAACTCTCTCCTCTTTTTTATTTTATTTTTCTCCTCCTCAACAATCTTGAGGATCCTTTCAGGATAGCCATTTGGCCTCTCAGTTATATTTTCTACTTATGGAGGCGGTTCGGATTCGAAGAACGTAGAAATTGCAAAGGAGATAAAATCGAACCAAATACTTTTCTGAACCACTAGATCAGAGCATTGGAATGGTAAAAGATTCCTCGAATTTAAATTAAATGTTGAATCAATGGGTTCCACCGAATCTCATGATTATTTTCCGTTCATGCCCTCATCAAAGTTCCACGGCCCAATCAACTCCAACACACTTCAGAAACGTCCTCAGCATTGAAAACTCCACGAATTTCCCGAGAATAAATTACTTTTTTACGTCTTCCCACAACCCATCAAGTTCCCACGAGAAGGAGAGCCTCCCATTAATACAAGCACAGTCCAAACGCCACAATATCCGCACGCAAAACCCGAACAGTCGGAAAAGAAAAACCCGCATATCCAATCTTCCCCCAAGTCAAATTCCGGGATTCTGCACGTCTAAAAAAAACATAAAAGCAGAGAAAATAACCGCCCCCGGAATTGTTATTACCCTGTCACTTTCTCCTCTTCGGAGCTGCCCGACTCCTCTTCTATTTAGGAATGGAAATTCGAGTAAGTCCAATACCTTTAACGTCCCAGAAATCGGGTAATTTGAACCGATGTCTGGATTTCTCGGCATTAGAGGCCGTTTGATGTTATGGTCACAATCTTCTGGGATTGCGGAATTTGTGGATGTCATCCAGGGATTTTCCATCGGGAATTCAGCCTAATTTAGAGGGAGGGATTTGAAAACTTTCATGAAAGTGTGAAAATGTCTAAAAAACACGAATAACGTTAGAATCTGGTAAGCCATGTTTCATCGAAGAAAATATAATAACCAACTTGGAAATTGGTGGTTCGAAACGATATTCGAATTTCTCGGCTCAAGAAGCAGTTCAATGTTATGGTCATGATGTTCCAGGATTGCGAAATTTGTGGATGTCATCAAGAGAATTTATATCAAGAATTCAGCTTTATTTAGAGGAACGAATATAAGAACACTCAAATATCTGAAACTCCAGGGATCTCGAAAATTATCGAATAGTTGGAGCACATCCTATAAAGAGGGTGTGGCGTAATAAATGGATAATATGTTACCTGCAATAAGAGGACGTTGGACGGTCCAGAAATAAAATGAGCAAAACATGAAATTTGAGCTAATTCTTTGTTCAAAAAAAATTACGAAAAGCACTGCCGTGAAGTCAGGAGCTTTTGAGCGCTCGTACATCCACTTTGTAGGTAGATTTGCATTTTCCAGTTTTAGAAATCAATTGAAGGAATTTTCGACAGCTGTCAAAAATATTCTGAAACTTAGGCGAAACTCCAGACTTAATGTCAGTGCTTCAGCTGACCAATTTTTTTTCGATAATTCGCTAGAACTTTCTACGGTATCTATTGTCTTGGTGATGCGATCTGGACAAAATTTCGCACGTAGTTTGAATACATTATTTCTCAGCTAGGTGCAGAACTTCATCCCAATACAATCAGTAGTTTCGAAACTATCAGGAAAAAATATTTTGAACGGCCATATTTACGGAACCCCTAGTTTAATTCTGCTCATTGATGAACGTAATCGTGATATTCGCGATCCAAACCCACCCTGAAAATTTTAAGTTCCTAGGCCTTTCCGTTCAGAAGTTACAACTTTTTATGGTTTCTTAGGTTCTGGTCATGCGATCTGTATTGCTTTAATATATCATTCTCGATTGAAATACAAAATTTCATCTCGATCGAATCCGTAGTTTCGAAATTATCAAGAAAACAAAATTTCAAACGACCGTATTTACGGAACCCCTAGTATAATTCTGCTCATTGATAAACGTGAACGCGACATTTCAGATCCACACCTATCCTGAAAATTTCAAGTCCCTAGGCCTTTCCGTTCGAAAGTTTTGATTTTCTATGGTTTCTATGGTTCTGGTCATGTGATCTGGAGAAATGTAGCTTGAAAATATCATTGTCCATTAGTATACAAAATTTCGTCACGATTGAATCTGTAGTTTTGAAATTATCAAGAAAACTAAATTTCAAACGACCATATTTACATATGCTAGTATAATTTTGCTCATAGATGAACGTGATCACGACATTCGAGATCCACACCTATCCTGAAAATTTCAAGTCCCTAGGCGTTTCCGTTCACAAGTTACAATTTTCTATGGTTTCTATGGTTCTGGTCATGCGATCTGGACAAAATTCCACATGTAGCTTGAACACCTCATTTTCCATTTGAGTGCAAAATTTCATCTCGATCTATGAAGTTCTGCTAACCTCATGTCGCGCATCTCATTGGAAACCAGTGGTACAAACAAAATCAGGGGTTAGAAATTTTAACCAGGTGATTTGTAGTACTCCTGAGAACTTTGATCGCGAATATCTTGAGAAACCAGAATTTTCAGATACGCCCCTTTGTCAATTTACCGACGATATTATCCATTCATCACGCCACACTCTGTAAAAGAAAGCATGCAAATGATTTTTGCTGATGAAAATGAACCAATTATGCTGATGATCTTATTTTTGTTGAACAGATTCTATTGACAACACAGACACACAGAACAGTGAAGTTTACCAGCTTTAACAAGCTCAAATAGCTCTCTACATCCATCCGGGTAATCTAGGCCTCTCAGTTGAAATCTCACTCGTCAATGCATTGCACCTGTATAGAATATGGAGAAGTTTCCTTTTCCACCTTTCAGAATTTACTTGAAGCCTATGTTGGTCCTAAACATAAACAGACCTGCCGTAAACTTGTAGAGTAATCCTTTCAAGAAATTTTGGGTAAGGAGGTTTTGACTACTGCTTTTGCTAAGCCACATGATGGTTCTGGGTTATAGAAAGCAATCGATGAGCCTCGTTGGGTCAGTTCGTTAGCCCTCTGATTTCCCTGTTGTCTTATTTGACCTTATAATTTTGCTACACTGTTTTCGAGTTAACTTGTGTGGCATTAAGTATAAGTGCTGTCCCACTGTCAGAGTGGATGACCTGATCTACTTCTCTATAAGTCTGCGAAACAGTGATGTGTTACTGTTTCTTCAGCTTGGAATACAGTAAGATATTTTTTTCCTCCACCTAGTCCCTTTATGTTTTAACTGCCTTTTAATGTTTCGGAAAAAAGTCGGTTTTCATGGAATTGGTGGACATCCCTGTGATAGGATCTACCCTAAGTTCTTCATTAAATTTTCGATTATTCGTTCCAGGGCTTTCTTGTGCATGTAGCTGTAACTTCCCAACGATAATTTTGTGTTTGAAAACATTTTGATAACAGAATGCGACGACGAAGAAGAAACAAGAGAAATGGGGCTAGAACCTCAATAAAAGTGAGCGGAACTTTGAGAAACAACTACAGGTGCTCATTGCAGAAAGCGGTAGCCATTATATTTTGATTTTTGAGTGGTCGCACATGAGAATTTATTTTTCTTTTTGAAACGCTACATTATTGTCATCTTGATCTGTCTCACCCTCAAATCGTCATTAACACAAATAAGTAAAAGCATCCACGTTTCTATTAATGATTCAACAAATCTGTTCAAAACCACACTTGAACCGTTTATATTTTCGTACCAATTCGTGGGGTGTCAGATTATAGAATGAAACCCACAATAATTCCGCTGCAACGAGTTCCATCATGAAACCCGAACACTATCGCTACATAAAAGTTCGTAGCCACCGAATCAACTCCACCGCTGATGCGGTTGCGAGCTGCAGGAGCTATCCTGCTATTCCTGCTGGGTCTCGACGCCGCGAAATCGTCATAAAACCAACGACGATGCAAGGGGAACCACAATAACAATTAAGGGCGAAGATCACGTCCCGAGCAGCTCGCAGATCTGTCCGGATGTGTGGTACAACGCGAATTTAATTTATTAACCCCCCCCCTGCTTCAAGAACAGATTGCAGGAACGGCTGAATCGTTATTCCCGACCATTACAATTCCGCTGCAACTGTTCCAGATCCGAATCGGAGGCCCGTTTCCTGGAGCGGCGCCATATATCTGCGACCGCGACGTCGAGGGGGTAAGCGGGGGCATATTCTGATCACGCGGGCCGTCAAGACGAAGTCTCTAATGTAATAGCTTTCGACGGGTCTCGATTATTCGCTTCGCTCGGTTTCTGAGTGTCGGGCGGCCGGATTTCGATTCGATTTGTTGCATTCCGCGGTGCCCGGGAGGGGTATGTTCGAGGGACGGTTTTTTCGGGCGGATGGGGACTTTTCATCGGTTCGCTTTGGGACGGAGGGATGGGTTATTGAGACGCGGTAGTTTTCTTAAAGAGGAAACTCGCCTATCATTTTCTATTAAAAATTCGCGAATGGACGGGGGAATCTTGTGGCCTGGTTTTTGCTTTTGGATTGTGGGTGAATACATTTTTACTGTTAAGACGTTCGAGCGAGTACTCTAGGGAATTATTTCGGTTCAACTCTTTCAAGAATTCCTGCCGCTGCAGTATGTATTGGAATATTCCAAAAGTCTAGTATTCATTAAATCTGCGCAAAAAATGCGAGGAATTATTCCCTATTATTATACACCATTCACAGTATCAAAAATTTGAAAAGCACTGCCGTGAAGTCAGGAGCTTTTGAGCGCTCGTTCATCCACCTTGTAGGTAGACTCGCATTTTCCAGTTTCAGAAACGAAATAAAAAATTTTTTGACAGCTGTCAAAAAAATTCTCAAACTAGGGCGAAACTCCTGATTCACTTCAGTGCTTCAGCTGACCAATTCTTTTTTAGATAATTCGCTAGAATTCTCTATGATAGCTATGGTCTTGGTAATGCGATCTGGACGAGGTTTGAATACATTATTCTTCGGCTATGTGAAATATTTCATTCGAATCCAATCAGTAGTTTCGAAAAGATTAGGAAAAAAATATTTTGAACGGCCATATTTACGGAACGCCTAGTCTAATTTTGCTCACTGATGAACGTGACCGCGACATTCGCGATCCAAACCTACCCTGAAAATTTTAAGTCCCTTGGCCTTTCCGTTCGAAAATAATAATTTTCTATGGTCTCTATGGTTCTGAACAATCTGAACAAAATGTAGCTTAAACACCTCATTCTCCATTTGAGTGCAAAGTTTCATCTCGATCGAATCTGTAGTTTCGAAACTATCAGGAAAAAAATTTTTTGAACGGCCATATTCACGGAACCCCTGGTGGAATTCTGCCCATTAACGAACTCAACCGAGGCATTTTGGGATCCAAACCTACACTGAAAATTTCAAGTATCTAGGTTGATCCGTTCGAGAGTTATCATGCTTACGGACGGACGGCCGGACGGACAGACTCGAATTTTCCGACGGATTCGTCATCAGTGAGTTGAACATAGTCGATTGAGACCATTTTCGGCTCAAAATTCGAAAAATACAGACATCGTGACGAAATGATATAGCCCTCGTGTAAGTAGTACGAGCGCTCAAAAAACAACACGAAAACCTAAAATGCCCGATTCCACGTCCTATACAGGGTGTATCAGTTTTAATCGTGCACCGTCCCAGCTAGTCCGATGGAATCGTACACACTCAGGCGGTTTTTGTAGTAGGTTCTGAGCATATACAGGGTGTATTAGTTTTAATCGTTGAAAATTCGTTGTCCTGATTCGGAAAAATGTATATTATATACCTCTATCTCGATCCCTAAGAGGGATACCGGGTGTTGAAGTTAACAAGAGAAAATCATTTTTATGCAATAGCTTCCATAAAAAGCTTGGATTCGAACGAAATTTTGCATGCCTACCCTACTCCCTAAGGGCCATTTTATGAAGATATTTTCGATTTTGGGGGAACACCAGTGGCGTGCAATTCGGTCACATCTCAATTATTTCGAAGAAAAAAAATTGTCACTGTTATTCTTAAGGAATAAATAAGGCAATTGCGAATTGCCGGTTTGATTTTGAGTAAAATTTGTTTTCTCAGAACAAAATTCAAAGTTTCTGTTTCAGAGCTAAGCAGATTTTTTGAAAGACGTGCTGACTAGAATTTGGCTACAAATCAAATAGGAAATGTATTGAAAATCAAAAGGTAATCAAAAAATCTAATTACTTATCTCTGAAACAGAAACTTAAAATTTTGTTCGGTAAATACAAATTTCACTTAAAATCAAATCAGTAATTCGAAATTGCCATATTTATTCCTTAAAAATAAGAGTGACAAACTTTTTTCTTCGAAATAATTGAGATGTGACCTAATTGCACACCACTGGTGTTCCCCCAAAATCTAAAATATCTTCATAAAATGGCCCTTAGGGGGTAGATTAGGCATGCAAAATTTCGTTTGAATCCAAGCTTTTTTATGGAAGCTATTGCATAAAAATGATTTTTTCTTGTGAACTTCAACAAATCTCTCTTAGGTATCGAGATAGTGGTATGTAATATACATTTTTCCGAATCAGGACAACGAATTTTCAACGATTAAAACTAATACACCCTGTATATGCTCAGAACCTACTACAACAACCGCCTGAGTGTGTACGATTCCATCGGACTAGCTGGGACGTTGCATTTTTATCCTGCTTATGGCTTTCACTGAAGAAGACTGTGGTACTACCTTGTAGGTGAATCATCCGAGCAAGACAGGCCTCTTCAGACAGCGGAGTCGAACACGCCCCGTGACCTGTCGTAGGTCTTCATTATTGAAAAAAAAAAATAAGAATATAACCTTAAAAATCAAACTTGAAAGTGATCCGGATTGTTTGTAGGTGAATGAAGTTTGAGATGAGTGAATTCAATCTTTTTGAGCTCTCGTTCCACACACACGAGGTCTATATCATTTCGTCATGATGTCTGTATTTTTCGAATTTTGAGCCCTGTTTCAATCGACAAAGTTCGACTCACTGATGACGAATCCGTCGGAAAATTCAAGTCTGTCCGTCCGGCCGTCCATAATCAGGATAACTCTCGAACGGAACAACCTAGAGACTTGAAATTTTCAGTGTGGGTTCAGTTCCCAAATGCCGCGGTTGAGTTCATTAATGGACAGAATTCCACCAGGGATTCCGTAAATATAGCCGTTCGAAATTTTGTTTTTCTGATTACTTAGAAACTACAGATTCGATCGGAATGAAATTTCGCACTGGAATGAGAAATGACGTGTTCAAGCTACATTTATCCATATCGCATGACCAGAATCATAGAAACCATAGAAAATTATAAGTTTCGAACGAAAAGGCCTATGGACTTGACATTTTCAAGACAGGTGTGGATCTCGAATGTCGTGGTCACGTTCATCTATGAGCAAAATCAGACTGGGGGTTCCGTAAATATGGTCGAAATTCAGTTTTCTTGATATTTTCAAAAATACGGATTCGATAGTCACGAAATTTTGTATACTAACGGAGAAAGATATATTCAAGCTACATTTTTCCCAGATCGCATGCCCAGAACCATAGAAACCATAGAAAATCATAACTTTCGAACGGAAGACTGTAAGGGTTCCGTAAATATGGTCGTTTGAAATTCAGTTTTCGTGATAATTTCGAAACTACGGATTCGACAGTGAGAAATTTTGTAGTTTGATAGAGAATGATAAATTAAAACTACATTTTGTCCAGATCGCATGACCAGAAACATATAAACCATAGAAAATTATAACTTTCGAACGGAAAGGCCTAGGGATTTTTTGACAACTGTCAAAAATCTGCTCAATTTGTTTCTGAAACTGGAAAATGCGTATTTACCTACAAGGAGAAAGAACGAGCGCTGAAAGGCTCCTGACTTCACGGGAGTTCTTTTTATGATTTTTTTTTTAAACGCGCGCAGTTCTCTAACGACCGAAATAAGCAATCATGTTGGGTTGGAAGTTGATTTCGATAATTATTGAAAAGATATGATTCTGCTACGATAACTGCGCCTTTGTTTAATAAATACTCAATTGGATATAGTCCATATCATGCGTAGTGCTCTCGTTTAGGTCCATTGTTGTTTGGGTATTTTTGAGCGCTCGTACAACTTACACGAGGGCTATATCATTTCGTCACGATGTCTGTATTTTTCGAATTTTGAGCCGAAAATGGTCGCAATCGACTATGTTCGACTCACTGATGACGAATCCGTCGAAAAATTCGAGTCTGTCCGTCCGGCCGTCCGGCCGGCCGGCCGTATACACGATAACTCTCGAACGGAATGTCCTAGAAACTTGAAATTTTCAGGGTAGGTTCGAATCTCAAATGCCGCGGTTAAGTTCGTTATTGGGCAAAATTCGTCAAGGGGTTCCGTAAATATGGCCGCTCGAAATTTTGTTTTTCTGATTACTCCGAAACTACTGATTCGATCGAGGTGAAATTTTGCACTCTAATGGAAAATTAGGTGTTCAAGCTACATGCAAAATTTTCTTCAGTTCGCATCACCAGAACCATAGAAACCATAGAAAATTGTAACTTTTGAACGGAACCGCCTAGGGACTTAAAATTTTCAGGATAGGTGTGGATCTCGATTGTCGTGATCACTTTCATCTATGAGCAAAATTATACCAGGGGTTCCGTAAATATGGTCGTTTGAAATTTAGTTTTCTTGATAATTTTTAAACTACAGATTCGATCGTGACGAAATTCTGTATACTAATGGAGAATGATATATTCAAGCTACATTTCTCTAGATCGCATGACCAGAACCATAGAAACCATAGAAAATCACAACTTTCTAACGAAAAAGCCTAGGGACTTGAAATTTTCAGGATAGGTGTGGATTTCGAATGTCGTGATCACATTCATCTATGAGCACAATTATACTAGGGGTTCCGTAAATATGGCCGTTCAAAATATTCTGTTCCTGATAATTTCGAAACTACCGATTTAATTGGAATGAAATTTTGCACCTAGCTGAGGAATAATGTATTCAAACTACGTGCGAAATTTTGTCCAATTCGCATCACCAAGACCGAATTATCGAAAAAATATTGGTCACCTAAAGCACTGACTTGAAGTCTGGATTATCGCCTCAGTTTGAAAATTTGTTTGACAGCTGTCAAAAATGGAAAATGCGAATCTACCTACAAGGTGCATGTACGAGCGCTCAAAAGCTCCTGCCTTCACGGTAGTGCTTTTCGTAATTTTTTTTGCCGTAGATTTGGTGTTCTGTGCCATATGTTCATTCGGTTTATATTTTGTTTTGAAATTTGGAATACATTGTTGCAATGTTTCATGGGCTATTACACTTCGTGTTGCACCGTTGTTACAACACAAGAAAACTTACTTTAAAAACATGAGAAACAGAAAGAACAAAAATTCAAACATGATTGGTATGCTGTTCGGGTTCGAAGATGATTTCTCTTCATTCCTTCTATTTACGTTCACCTAGAGTTAAGTTATCGTTGAGTGATATGCTACAGAGCAAACTTCTAAACGTATGGGTTCAATCCAACACCGAATTTTATTGCGACTGGTAAATTCCGTGCCAACTCTCATGCCGAATTGCCTGACGGCCAGTGAATTGATCACGAACGCGGCTTAAAGATACATAATCAGTTATTAGATATTCTGAAATTCAACTCTACGAGAATCGTTCAGCAATATCATTCGCGAGAAGTCCTAATCCCCCAGGCAGTCCCCCCGTACTCATCAATTTCAACCACAAATCGACTGTTATGTAGTCGTCGAACCAAATCAATCGCTTTTATAATTCCGCCACACTGCGCTAACCTATATACAGATATTCCAGGCAGCACAATAGCTAAGCCCGCCGTCTACATGGCATAATGAATATGTAATGTTCAATAGATGTCAGCGGCACCTAGCGTATGATACACGAGGGCCTTATTGATGCTTGTAATTAGTGGTTAGCGGGGGGGCCCACGTACTGGGGGACTTCATTGGGGGGTCGGGTTGATTCGATTTTGGCGTTATTGAACGGTCGGATTATATGTATTTTCGATCCAGTTCGATGTCGATTTTATGGAATTTCTGATATAAATCCCGATTAGTGCCAGCAAATGCTATATATTTATGCAAGGACTAGGTCACCAGCAAAAAATTACGAAAAGCACTGCCGTGAAGGCAGGAGCTTTTGAGCGCTCGTACATGCACCTTGTGGGTAGATTCGCATTTTCCAGTTTTAGAAATCGATTGAAGGAATTTTTGACAGCTGTCAAAAAAATTTTTAAACTTAGGCGAAACTCCAGACTTCATGTCAGTGCTTCAGCTGATCAATTTTTTTTCGATAAGTCGCTAGAATTTTCTACGGTATCTATGGTCTTGGTGATGCGATCTGGACAAAATTTTGCACGTAGTTTGAATACATTATTCCTCAGCTAGGTGCATGATTTCATTCCAATCCGATCAGTAGTTTCGAAACTATCAGGAAAAAAATATTTTGAACGACCGTATTCACGGAACCCCAAGTCTTATTTTGCTCATTGATGAACGTGACCGCGATATTCGCGATCCAAACCCAACCTGAAAATTTCAAGTTCCTAGGCCTTTCCGTTCAAAAGTTACAATTTTCTATGGTTTCTATGGTTCTGGTCATGCGATCTGGACAAACTATTGCTTCAATATATCATTCTCGATTAAAATACAAAATTTCATCTCGATCGAATCCGTCGTTTCGAATTCATCGAGAAAACAAAATTTCAAACGACCGTATTTACGGAACCCCCTGTATAATGTTGCTCATAGAACGTGATCACGACATTCGAGATCCACACCTATCCTGAAAATTTCAAGTCCCTAGGCGTTTCCGTTCAAAAGTTACAATTTTCTATGGTTTCTATGGTTCTGGTCAAATCATCTGGACAAAATTTCACATGTAGCTTGAACACTCATTCTTCATTTGAGTGCAAAGTTTCAACTCGATCGAATCTGTAGTTTCGAAGTAATCAGGAGAACAAAATTTTGAACGGCCATATTTACGAAAGCCCTGGTGGAATTCTGCCCATTTACGAACTCAACCGAGGCATTTGGGATCTGAACCTACACTGAAAATTTCAAGTCTCTAGGTTGATCCGTTCGAGAGTTATCGTGCTTACGGCCGGCCGGACGGACAGACTCGAATTTTCCGACGGATTCGTCATCAGTGAGTCGAACATAGTCGATTGAGACCATTTTCGGCTCAAAATTCGAAAAATACAGACATCGTGACGAAATGATATAGCCCTCGTGTAAGTAGTACGAGCGCTCAAAAAGGTGGAAGAACTTCCAAGAGAACTAAGACATGGAGGACACATATGGTCTCTGACTTGTGTATATATTTTGACAGTACATTCTTGACGTGAAAGGAAAGCGGTGAACATGGTTCTATATCATACGCCCCTTCAAATAAACCTTCAACGGGTCTACTGAAAGAATTACTCGCACTACTAAACGAATCGTCACAACGAATAATTATTTTAACTATACCTGACATACGTAGAAGGCGGGCAAGAAACTGCTCAGCACGTATCTAACGTAATTCTAAAAAATCAGATACTCCTCCACTGCAAAAGTACAATAAGCATATTATATAAACCTGAAGATATAAATATTTAGATATTAACTACCCATCAAAAGTAGGTACGACGGGAATTGATTACTCAGATCAAATCGAGTAAAATTTTTTAGTTCTGCCCTACCCGTTACCTCACCAAATTGCCCTACCTTAAATGCATCTCTAGCTACGGCCCTGATTTTCCCTCATAAACAGGATGACTTAAGATAAAATCTGCTTCAGTTCCGAGAATCCTAGATCTCCCTTTCGGTGCCTGTCGAAAACTATAATGTCAGACTTCATCGCAAATCATAGAATTCGATTCCTAGAAATTCGTTCAAATCAAAAGAGCGAACTTGCACCCTCATTCGAGTCGTTTGACAGGGTTGTTTTGGATTATATATGGGCAGGAGAAAAGAGGAAGGGGCATTTAGGGCTTTTTTTCAGAGGGTCTGTTGAATCTAGCCAAACGTTCCAATCAGTATAATAAGTTAGCGCCTCGAACACGGTTAAAGCAGGTTGCTCACTAGCCCCTCACAGCACGGAATGGTGAACCATTCACCTGACGGCTACAATTACTAGCATAGCCCAGTTTCCGATGGTAACCGGTAATTAATATGAATATTCATCTGGTATATCCAATTTCCTCCTACACGTGATTGGTGTAATGACTGTGCTGGGTTCGTAAAATTCGGTGAGAATTCTTGAAAACTTGAAATTTTCAGCGTTGGTTGGAATCTCAAATGCCGCGGTGAATTTCGTTATTGGGCAAAATGCTACCAGGGGTTCCGTAAATATGGCCGTTCGAAATTTTGTTCTACTGATTACTTCGGAACTACAGGTTCGATCCAGATGAAATTTTGCACTCAGATGGAAAATGAAGTGTTCAAGCTGAATATTCTCCAGATCGCATGACCAGAACCATAGAAAATCATAACATTCGAACTAAAAGGCCTAGGGACTTGAAATTTTCAGGATAGGTGTAAATCTCGAATGCTGCGGTCACGTTTATCAACGAGCCGAATAAGACTAGAGGTTCCGTAAATATGGTCGTTTGAAATTTAGTTTTCTTGATAATTTCGAAACTACGGATGTGATTGTGACGAAATTCTGTATTTCAATGGAGAATGATATATTCAAGCTACATTTATCCCAGATCGCATGATCAAAACCATACAAATCATAGAAAATCATAACTTTCGAACGGAAAGGCCTAGGGACTTGAAATTTTTAGGGTAGGTTCGGATCACGAATTTCGCGTTCGTCAATGAGCAAAATTGAACTAGGGGTTCCGTAAAGATGGTCGTTAAAAATATTCTTTTCCTTATAATTTCGAAACTACTCATTGGATTTGAATGAAATGCACATGGATGAAGAATGATGTATTTGAACTACATACATGGAAAATTTTGTCCAGCTCGCATTACCAAGACCATAGATAGCGGATTATCGAAAAAAAAAATTGTCACCTAAAGCACTGACGTGAAGTCTGGATTTTCGCCTCAGTTTGAAATTTTTTCTGACAGCTGTCAAAATTTTCCCAATTGGTTTCTAAAACTGAAGAATTCGAATCTACCTAGAAGGTGGATGAACGAGCGCTCAAAAGCTCCTGACTTCACGGCAGTGTTTTCAATAATTTTTTTTCCAATCATTTTGATGAAACACAATAATATCATATCGGCATATTGCAAAGCAAAGACGTATCCGAGAGATTTGAAAATGTTGGGGCAACATCATTTGCCGGTGTCTCGTCTCTAGGCCCCTCAAATTTTTCATTGATTTTTCGTAGTTCGGCACTCAGATGATCTTTTCATTCAGGAGAAGTTACTCTTTGGCGATCACTTGAGCCGAGTTCGTAATCAATCTACTGGCCGAGTGGCAATTCGGCACGAAAGTTGGCACGGAATTAACCATTCGGACTTCGATTGAATGCATATTATAGGCATTGAAGTTCTGTTTGTACCAAAATATAGCATATCTGTCATAGACTACCTCTGAACCCAAACAACAAACCAATCATGTTTGCATTTTTGTTCTTTTTGTTCCTTGTGTTCTTAAAGTTAGTGTTCTTGTGTTATTACAATGGATGCAACACGAAGTGTAATAGACAATGAAGCATTGCTTCATATTCTTCGAATTCCATGCCGAAACATAAACCGAATCAACATATACGGACCAGAACACAAAACGAAATACTCAAACATTTGACTCAGATTTAGATTAAGATTTTAAGGGGGGTTTCATAGCACTGCGACCTTAAGGTCTATTGTGCCCCCATCAGAACTGTTCTCGCCACTACAGCTCGCCTTCCAGTTCCAGAGTTCTGATAAACTCCAGTATTTGGGATGGCTTGAAGGAGGTTTCTTCCTCACTTCTATAAGTCTCTTTTTCAAAGTTTATTTTTTGCGTTGGCTAGCGATGGCGAGGCAGGTGTTTAGTCATTATATTGTTGAGAAGTTATGGCCGCAAAATATGTGTACTGTTAATGCCCAGTCAAATATTTGTAAGAACTATTGATAGTATTGAAGCCAACAATCGATTGTTTGTTCCTAAAGCTCAGAAATTATAACGATCGGACGAACCATTTTCGGTGGAAGCCCACCCTGCACGTGGTTGTCGATGGTATACTATGATTCATTTCCTCCGAAACCAATTCTCCCTATGGGAACCCTCGCGTTACGTCCCTGAGCTCTCAAGTCGGTGTCAAAACCAAGCAAACATCGTCAGGAAACTCCTGAAGAAGCCTCCGGCCCATCCGTCTCGCCTCGACGGCGACCGAGTGTCGAATAAACTGTAATAGGAGTTCACTTAACGACTTCTATTTCATTGAATACGTGTGTAGAATTCTGCCTCGACATTCGACTCTTCCCATCTACTCCTGCCGAAGCAACGTTCCTATTGTCCTGGTGCTTTTCTCTTCTCCTCTCTGTTCCATCTCCGTGTCAAGTTTGCGTTGTTTGAACAGTGTTTTTTCACGCGAGGGGCACGAGCGTTCTTTTTATTAACCAGCTGGAGAGTTTTGAATTCACTCACTTCTAACGCTCTTTGAGTATATAAGGAAGATTGCAGGACTTTCGAAGTTCACGACGCCATAGAGATTGTTATTTTCGTACATAGGATGTGAAGGTGTTGAAATGGTCTGAACGCCAATAAGCCAGATAGACAATTCAGAGGTTTCTTCAATTTATTTGTGGAGGCATCTGTGAATATCTGCTATTAGTCTTATTCGATATTGATTTTGAGTGTCAGTCATTCGCTCTGTCATATCTACCTACTTATCCGTGACAAGGCAACATCAAACAAAAAGCTCAAATATTTACAATGAACTCATAAATAATAGAAAACCGAAATGTCCATACAATCCCAGAAATAATAATCATCAGATCTGTTAGACCAAATTTCGGACATAACATGCCACATCAAAAACTGAAGATTTCGCTCTTCGGAAACGCCTCTCGTGATACCATGCTTATTTCTGTGATATGGGGTGGCAATATTATGACGGGTTATTGAAGATATAAGTATTTCGGAAATGGAGGGCAGATTTTATTTCTATTGAGTTTCGATAAATCGGACCTTGCTATTTGGGGGCAACCAAAAGTTCTTTGGCATCCCTCAAAGCAAACCTGTTACTGACTACGAAGCTTCTGATCTCGGCCATCAGCCAGTACAACAAATACATTAATTGAAAGAGATTCAATGAACTCACGCTCTATGTAACAACATGATTAAGGTACTTCCTCACGTCTGCAACATCGACAGCCGTCTTTGATCTTCAATAAACCACCCGTATCGATCAGAAGTTAAAGCGCGCAAGACTTGCAAATTTCCTTTGTCGCAACGTATCAATTTTGACATTCGGATCTAATTAGAAGGGTAATATAGATGATGATTCCTCACATGAATGACTATCGACGATTGATTCCTATCAGAGTAGGGATTATATTGAATTCGCATTCAGCAGTTTGCAGGTTTTTACGCCAAGATACGGCGGAATATTGAATATTGATTCCGGGTGTGTTTGTTCATTAAAGGCGGATATGAGGACGAGTTTCTGGGATGGTTTGTATACGAGATAAAGGAGAAATCACGGAATTAATATCGCCTCTTGTATCTACAAGCAACAGCAAGAATCATCTTTCATGGCCGAAGATTCTCACCACCACTACCTACTAAAAGAAGCAATGATGGAAGAAGTCTAGATTGAGTCGCCGTATGATGTTCACGGTATGCTTGCTGACGCGTGAAAAATTAAGTAATAATATTATAATAAACTTTCAAACTATGAGAATTCAAGGAACAAAAAATAGATATCTTATATTATCACTCGGTGTAGACCTTTGCGGCAAGCTGCTTGTGGTTCGAATGTGGCTCTTTCAGTGCAAGACAACTTGTGCCTGTCCTTTAACCACCAGAGCTTAATGACTTCGGATATGGAGCAGTCTACTACATAACTCCAAAATAGTTTGTCAATGAAAAGCTTCCCGAAATCATTATCTGCAGTCAGAAGAGGATCATGGTGAGGGTAAAGGAGGTGCTGGGCCGCCTACCTCAAATTAAGGCAACAAGAGACTGATTCTCTTGTAACAGATCGATTTCTGATCAATGGGTAGCTGTAGAAGGTCTTGTGTACCTAACCCTTCAAATGGTTCAACTCAGAATCAAAGATTTTTACTTGCAGTCCTATCGACCACATATTGTGTTACGGCTCGACACTGGACCCTAGAGTGGCATGGGGTGAGGTTCAGTCGCGAATGAATGATATAGAAAAAGACAGGCCATCCTCACAAAATTATTTCTGTTTTTAAGTTTGGTCGATTACATAGATGATGTAAAAATTACGAAAAGCACTGCCGTGAAGCAGGAGCTTTTGAGCGCTCGTACATGCACCTTGTAGGTAGATTCGCATTTTCCAGTTTTAGAAATCAATGGAAGGAATTTTTGACAGCTGTCAGAAATATTCTGAAACTTAGGCGAAAATCCAGACTTCAAGTCAGTGCTTCTGCTGATCAATTTTTTTTCGATAATTCGCTAGAATTTTCTACGGTATCTATGGTCTTGGTGATGCGATCTGGACAAAATTTTGCACGTAGTTTGAATACATTATTACTCAGCTAGGTGCAAAATTTCATCCCAATCCGCTCAGTATTTTCGGAACTATCAGCAAAAAAATATTTTGAACGGCCATATTTACGGAATCCCTAGTCTGATTTTGCTCATAGATGAACGTGACCGCGATATTCGCGATCCAAACCCACCCTGAAAATTTCAAGTTCCTAGGCCTTTCCGTTCAAAAGTTACAATTTTCTATGGTTTCTATGGTTCTGGTCATGCGATCTGGACAGAATGTTGCTTCAATATGTCATTCTCGTTTAAAATACAAAATATTATCTCGATCGAATCCGTAGTTTCGAAATTATCGAGAAAATAAAATTTCAAACGACCGTATTTACGGAACCCCTTGTATAATGTTGCTCATAGATGAACGTGATTACGACATTCGAGATCCACACCTATCCTGAAAATTTCAAGTCCCTAGGCGTTTCCGTTCAAAAGTTACAATTTTCTATGGTTTCTATGGTTCTGGTCATGCGATCTGGACAAAATTTCACATGTAGCTTGAACACCTCATTTTCCATTTGACTGCAAAATTTCATCTTGATCAAATCTGTAGTTTTCAAGTAATCAGGGAAACAAAACGTCGAACGGCCATATTTACGGAACCCCTGGTGGAATTTGGCCCATTAACGAACTCAACCGAGGCATTCGGGAACTGAACCCACACTGAAAATTTCAAGTCTCTAGGTTGTTCCGTTTGAGAGTTATCGTGCTTACGGCCGGACGGCCGGACGGACAGACTCGAATTTTCCGACGGATTCGTCATCAGTGAGTCGAACATAGTCGATTGAGACCATTTTCGGCTCAAAATTCGAAAAATACAGACATCGTGACGAAATGATATAGCCCTCGTGTAAGTAGTACGAGCGCTCAAAAAACAAACTTACGTGAAATATTCTTTTAATCGAACCAGTTACTGGTTGGTCCGTAGTTTTCCTACTTTGAAGATATTCAATGCGGATAGTGCACCCATTTACTGCTTGAGATCAATGAGAAGTGGTTATCAGGTTTCAAAACTCAAAATGGCAGATGTGAAGACAGAAGACAGTTCAGAATTTGCTACCCTTTCTGTGAAACGAATAGCCGATTACTGTGAAAGCGCAAGAACTCGGATGTTAGATTGGGTCGACAGAGAGCAGTCAGTAATCGATGATGACAATTTTTCCTGAAGCCTGGATTTCTCGTTCTTAGAGGCTCTCCTAGTCCTTATGAAAATTTCGAAATGCGACAGGAGGCAGAACCCCATATTTCAAAAATTGGAGGACCCATTTTTCCTTAAGAATAATGCCGGTCCTCATATATTGTTCAATGGATAATGCAGATAATAATAACCGGTTTCGGACATTATGAGGCAGGTTTTTTGGGACACAAAACCTCTAGAGTAGAATTGATACCATGAAGAAGGGGTTATCACAAATGGGGAATAACTCATTATCGAATAAAATGGGTTAATAATTTGATCAATTATCGTTTTCGGTAACGTAAGCGGTCGTCTTTTCACATTTGTTAGTCATGTACGTCCACTCCTCATTTTCAACGGCATCTGAGAACAGAAGTGAGTAAAAGGACGTTGCATCTTCAGATCTCAGCCAAAGGTGAGCCTAACAAGAAAGGAAGAAGAAAGGTTTTTGCTGTCTGGATGAAGTTGGTGCAAATCGGCTTCTTCAATCCATAACTTCTATAATCGATCATTTCGAAATGCAACGAATTGTTCATTGTCACAGGAAGGTAACAAGCAGGAAAAACTCTTTACAAATAAAAGGAAGAAAACCTGATAGGTTTCGCGAATATGATAAATGTGAATGAATTCTTGGTTGAACCTTAACGAACTGAGCCATCCCCTGTCTGTCTTTTCAATTTCCTGGCTGCATCCAGCCGCTAGAAATAAAACCGGATGTTCTTTCGCAATCTTCAGAAACAATCCCGCCCCATTTCCCGAAAGATCCGATATCGTTTATCCCCATAAATCACTAGCGATAGCCCTTCTATTTTCTGGAGCAGCTTATGAAGTTAACGTCATTGCTCACCTGTGCATTACGTCCCAGCAACGTTTCTCCACCGGAAGCGATAAAGCGGAAGAATGTCTCTGATCCAGCCGTGGGTTTTATCCCTTTGGTATATTGCCGAACACATCAATCCCAAATTTTATTACTGGCCGATAAAATGTCGAGAAAATGGGTCCGCACCTATTGCTGCGATCGATTTTTAATTCGAATTGCGCCAGTCTCGAAAGCTCGAAATTCCGAACAGGTTTTCAATAACTGAATGCTGAATATTTATATTTGCACCCCACTGTTGCTTATTCGAAGGCGGGAAAAAAATGCCACATTCCAAAAGGCATATATTGTCGGAAATCTTCACATCAGTAACGTTAGAAACCCTGTCCCAAGTCGAACTCTGAGTATTAAGTATACGGTACCTCTAGCTAGACCTCTAATAGCTCAATAATTACTGTACCCCTGAGTGATTTATAAGAAGGCCTTTGTCGCCAAATCGATATGTTCCTTCTTTGTTTCCTGATTATTTTAGCTCAATAGCACCTCTATCAGTTGAACTTCAAATCACATCTTCCTTTTTCTTTAAAACTCATTATTGATGTCAATGTATGAATGTTGGCGCAGAAGAATTCTTATTATTCGCATCTGAAGGAAAGATTTCTGATTTTCGAATCCCATAACTATAAGGTATATCACTCTTTTAGGGTTGTCGATGGCGAAGCCAGGCAATCTTGTTCATTTTCTGACAGTGAGTTTATGTAGGTAAGAAAAGTGTTCAATTCTTTTCTTCCGAGTTATTATCATTTCTATAAGGAATAATTTTTGTTTTCTAGTTGTCGCTTTTATAAATTACTTTCATATTAACCCTAACCTTACCCTACCCTAACCCTAACCTGGATTTTTTGAAAGTTATTCCCCAGTTCTCAAACAATTCCAAATTTCTTCAGTTTTAGGAAAGACCCAGAAACTTAGCATCACTTCTCGCACGATATCGCTATGGTCGACAGATCGGTGTAGTGGGGACGCGATCTCCTGTCGTCGATTTGAGCCCCGTGTTGCCGCGTGGATAATTATCAGTCTCTGTCATGAATAATAAACAAATAATTCGCAATAAGAAAATATTTCAACTATAAATTGAGATATAAACTATCCTATCTTCAAAGTTGGATCAAACTGCACACGGTGTGCAAAATTTGATTAAAAACGGTTCAGTATTTTGGGAGTTCATCCCGGACAAACAAAGTGACACGTAATCTTTATATATCGTCGGTAAATTGACGAAGGGGCGTATCTGCAAATTTATATTTTCTGAGTTAGCTTCACTTTGGAACCCATAGCTCTCGTCTTTATGAAGTGCTGCTAACCTCATGTCTTGTAACTCATTGGAAACCAGTGGGAGAAACAAAATGAGTGGTTGAAAATTTTAATCAGGTTATTTGTAGTACACAGGAGAACTTTGATCGCGGATATCTTGAAAAACCAAAATTTGCAGATACGCCCCTTAGTCAATTTACCGACGATATCAAAATTACGTGTCACGTTGTTTTTCCGGGTAAACTCCTAAAATACTGAACCGATTTCAATCAAATTTTGCACACTGTGTGCAGTTTGATCCAACTCAAAAGATAGGATAGTTTATATCTCAATTTACATTTGCAATATTTTTGAGCGCTCGTACTACTTACACGAGGGCTATATCATTTCGTCACGATGTCTGTATTTTTCGAATTTTGAGCCGAAAATGGTCTCAATCGACTATGTTCGACTCACTGATGACGAATCCGTCGGAAAATTCGAGTCTGTCTGTCCGGCCGTCCGGCTAGCCGTAAGCACGATAACTCTCGAACGGAACAACCTAGAGACTCGAAATTTTCAATGTGGGTTCAGTTCCCGAATGCCTCGGTTAAGTTTGTTAATGGGCCAAATTCCACCAGGGGTTCCGTAAATATGGCCGTTCAAAGTTTTGTTCCACTGATTACTTGAAAACTACAGATTCAATCGAGATGAAATTTTGCACTCAAATGGAGAATGAGGTGTTCAAGCTACATGTGGAATTTTGTCCAGATCACATGACCAGAACCATAGAAACCATAGAACATTGTAACTTTTGAACAGAAAAGCCTAGGGACTTGAAATTTTCAGGATAGGTGTGGATCTCGAATGTCGTGATCACGTTCATCTATGAGCGAAATTATACTAGGGGTTCCGTAAATATGGTCGTTTGAAATTTAGTTTTCTTGATAATTTCAAAACTACAGTGACGAAATTTTGTATACTAATGGAGAATGATATATTCAAGCTACATTTCTCCAGATCACATGACCAGAACCATAGAAACCATAGAAAAACATAACTTTCGAACGGAAAGGCCTAGGGACTTGAAATTTTCAGGATAGGTGTGGATCTGAAATGTCGCGTTCACGTTCATCAATGAGCAGAATTATACTGGGGATTCCGTAAATACGGTCGTTTGAAATTTTGGTTTCTCGATAATTTCGAAACTACGGATTCGATCGAGATAAAATTTTGTATTTCAATCGAGAATGATATATTAAAACAATATTTTGTCCAGATCTCATGACCAGAAGCATAGAAACCATAGGAAATTGTAACTTTTGGATGGAAAGGCCTAGGGACTCGACATTTCCAGGATAGGTTCGGATCGCGAATTTCGCGGTCATCAATGAGCAAAATAAGACTAGGGGTTCCGTAAATATGGCTGTTCAAAATATTTTTTTCCTGATAATTTCGAAAAATCTTATTGGATTGGAATGAAATTCCGCACGTAGGTGAAGAATAATATATTCAAACTACGTGGGAAATTTTGTCCAGATCCCATTACCAAGACCATAGATATCGTAGAAAATTCTAGCGAATTATCGAAAAAAAATTGGTCACCTAAAGCACTGACATGAAGTCTGGAGTTTCGCCTAAGTTTCAGTATTTTTGTGAAAGCTGTCGAAAATTCCTTCAATTGATTTCTAAAACTGGAAAATGCGAATCTACCTACAAGGTGCATGTACGAGCGCTCAAAAGCTCCTGCCTTCACGGCAGTGCTTTTCGTAATTTTTTTTATTGCAAATTATTCGTTTATTATATATGACAAAGACTTATTATTATCGACGCGGCAACGTAGGTCTCAAATCGACGGCAGGCCATCGCGTCCCCAATACACCCGATCACTCGAAAGAGCGATAACGTGCCAGTGATGCCAAGTTTCTGGGTCTTTCCCAAAACTGAAGAAATTTGGAAGTGTTTGAGAACTGGGTTATAACTTTAAAAAATTCAAGGAAAGGTAAGGGTAGAGTTAGGTTGGGGTTAATAATAATAATCGTTCCACTGGTTCAAATACTGTACTACAATATAATTAGACGTATACCTTAGCCAAATCAACGTGTGGCCGAGTCTGTTAGTTTTTATTTATAAAGATATGTATTTATATTTTCCTCCTTTTATTCTTTTACTGTTCTCTTCACTACTTTTTCATTCATTATAAGCACGGTTGTGTATTTCAGAATTCGGATTCCACCATCTCAAATACAGTGACTTTTTTCCTCAACAGGTTTCCCAAGTTCATCTGTTCATCATGATTTTCTGCTCTTTCGATTCCCTTCAGTTCTGACGTTTCATCTGCAGCTCCGTGAATATTTTCAATCTCCAATAAATCGTCTTTATGTTAGTAGTTATAGTTATAGTTAGGAAGGGGGTTACCACTGCGACCTCAAGGTCTATTGTGCCCCCCATCAGAGCCGTATTCGCAACTGCGCTACCTAAAGCTCGCCCTCCAGCTCCAGAGGTCCAATGAACTCCAGTATCTGAGAGAGCTTCAAGGAGGTTAGATCCTCATTCCTCCTGCAATTCTCTTGTCCAAGACATTCTTTGCGCTGGTTTGCAATGGCGAGGCATTCTGTAACCAGGTGAACAGGAGTCTCCTCCTCTTCACCACAGAATCTACACTCGTCTGTTTCTGTTAAGCTCATTCTCATCATATGCTTCCTAAGGCGACAATGTCCTGTGAGGAAGCCAGTGAGTAGGCGTAACTTGTTCTTACTGAGATCCAAATACTTTTTGGATCTTGAACTTTCAAAGTTCCGAATGAACCTTTTAGAGTGATCCATTCCTGGTAGGTTCATCCAGAGTGCCTCTCTTTCGGTCTTATAGATGCGTTTACCTATGCCACAGAAGGGTTCTGGGCCAGTAAGTGGCGTTTGTGCTCCCTTTCTGGCAAGTTTATTGGCCTCTTCGTTTCCTTTGATTCCTGAGTGACCAGGAACCCAGACTAAAGAGACCTTATTTTTCTTGCCTACTATATTAAGTTCCCTCCGGCACTCCCATATCAGCTTTGAGTCGATGATATAGGAGTTCAGTGCTTTGATAGCAGCTTGACCATCCGAGTGAATTACAATGTCACACCCTTGATAGTTTCTTTCCGGGTTTATATCTATGCATCTTTCGATTGCAAGTATTTCTGCCTGAAAGGCACTCGAGTAGGAGCCTAACGATAGTGTACACTTGGTTCTTGCCCCGTATACTCCAGCGCCGGCCCCCATCGTGGTTTTAGAACCATCTGTATACCATTTAATGGTATTCACTTTGAAGTTTTGGGTAGTGTATTCCTTTTCCCATTCTTCTTTTTCACATAGCATAGTGTTGAAGTTCTTCTCAATGCTTACTTTTTTAATCATAACATCACTAGGCAGGTTCGCTGATGAGATGTACTTGTTCAGAGAGGACCACAGGACTTGTCTCTTGTCGGGCACGTTCTCATAGCTCCAGTGATGCAAACGCAGGCAAGCCTTTGTATCTTGTCGAGTATTTTCCTCGTGCTTGTCTGCCCTGTCTTAGCAGACCAGACTACTGCCCCATAAGTTATTATTGGTCTCACAATCATGACATACATCCATCGCAGTATTTTAGGGTTACAGCCCCAGGTTTTACCGGATAGGCTTCTGCACGCCATTAGAGCTCTTGTCGCTTTACTAGCAGTGTTTTTAACATGCTTATTCCATAAAAGCTTATTGTCTAGGGTAATTCCCAGATATTTGACGTTATCTCCATTCACCGAGATGGGCTTCATGTTAGTAACACGCGGCCGAAATTCTATCTGACCATAAAACGCTTATATAATCCTATTTTTGAAGTCATCAGATTATCAACTCCTCATGTGATTTCAATTTTAGCTCAAGCCTCCTCAGTAGAAGGCTTGATTCGACCAATGTAGAATCAAAAACTTCTAGGGTGGAAAGAATTCCTACCACCTTCTTGCGTCGTTATCAAAGCCAATGCAGTGTCCAACCCCAAAAATTCTTGAAAATATTCGTCTCAAGTCTTCTTCTCTACAAGTTTCTCTTTTTAGGGTTCCGGGTGTCAAAAATGGAACCCTCATAATTTCGACTATCTGTCTGTGGGTCACAGCCATTTTTGAGCGCTCGTACTACTTACACGAGGGCTATATCATTTTGTCACGATGTCTGTATTTTTCGAATTCTGAGCCGAAAATGGTCTCAATCGACTATGTTCGACTCACTGATGACGAATCCGTCGAAAAATTCGAGTCTGTCCGTCCGTCCAGCCGTCCGTATACACAATAACTCTCGAACGGAATGTTCTAGAAACTTTCAGGGTAGGTTCGAATCTCGAATGCCGCGTTTAAGTTCGTTATTGGGCAAAATTCGCCGAGAGGTTCCAAAAATATGGCCGCTCGAAATGTTGTTTTCCTGATTACTTTGAAACTACAGATTCAATCGAGGTGAAATTTGCACTTAGATGGAGAATTATGTGTTGAAGCTACATGCGAAATTTGGTCCGGCTCGCATGACCAGAACCATAGAAACCATAGAAAATTATAACTTTGTAATGGAAAGGCCAAGGGACTTGAAATTTTCAGGATAGGTTTGGATTTTTAATGTTGCGGTCACTTTCATCAATGAGCACAATTAGACTAGGGGTTCCGTAAATATGGCCGTTAGAAATTCAGTTTTCTTGATAATTCCGAAACTAAGGATTTGATCGTGACGAAATTCTGTATTTATATTGAGTATGATATATTGGAGCTGAATTTTTTCAGATTGCATGATCAGAACCATAGAAAACATATAAAATCATAACTTTCGAACGGAAATGCCTAGGGACTTGAAATTTTCAGGATAGGTTCGGATCGCGAATTTCGGGGTCAAGTTCATCAATGAGCAAAATAAGACTAGGGGTTCCGCAAATATAGCCTTTCAAACAATTTTTTTTCCGATAATTCCAAAACAACTTATTGGGTTGCAATGAAATTTTGCACATCGATGAAGAATAGTGTATTCAAACTACGTGGGAAATTTTGTCCAGATCGCATTACCGAGACCATAGATACCGTAAAAAATCCTAGCGAATTATCGAAAGAAAAATTGGTCACCTAAAGCACTGACGTGAAGTTTTGATTTTCGCCTTTGTTTGAAATTTTCTTTGACAGCTGTCAAAATCTTCCCCGTGCGTTTTCCTAAAATGGGTGTTAATTGTGTTGTAATTTGTTCAGTATTTCCATCATTATATATAGCAAGACATATCCACTTTTGGTGGACTAGGTGGTATTCTATAGCAGCAAATTCAAATTGTATCTTTTTTGATATTTTCCCTATATCCCTTCTTTCCCATGATTCTATGTCATTTCTGACATATATTGCAGTTCCTCCATGCTCTCCTAGTGGTCTACAGTATTTGGCAGTCAAAGTAAAGTTTTTTATGGTATGATGTCTGATTTGTTCTTCTGTTTCCCAGTGTTCGGATATGCAGAGTATTTTTATATCTGAGTTTTCTTCTGTTAGTGTTTCTAGTTTTTCTGTAGCATTTCCAATTCATCTCACATTCTGATGTAAGATTGTGACCTTATATTGATTATTTTGTTTTCTTTGCTTGTTTATAGTTGATTGTTTATACAGGGTGTTTCATTGGTAAATATACATACGTTAACCTGAGGTGGAGCTACCCTAGACGAGTCCAAAAAACCTATATGTGATAGGTCTAATTAACTTCATAGCTGAAATACAGGGTGATTTATGTATTCATCAATATTTTCAATTGCTTATAACTTTTGAACTATCCACTATAATCGATTGATATTTGAAACGTAAAACACACTTTCATGGGTGACTCGATCCATCTTTGAATTGATCAGAAAATCCAGGTCCGTATCAGAAAAATATGGCCCTTTTCGCAAGCTGAGATTCAACACCCTGTCTGAAGGAATATTGGAATTTTATTGAAATATTGGAAAAGAGCAGAAAATTTTCGATGGGCATCAGCAGATTTCAGTGTCCCGCACGTTGTTTGACCCATCAAAATTTTTGTCTAAAGATTTAATTGGATAGTAAAATTTCACTCACTTCACAATAGTGTCGTACATTGAGATTGAATTCGAAAAATTGTGTGTTGGACTGATGGATTATTTGTATTTTTGAGCGCTCGTACTACTTACACGAGGGCTATATCATTTCGTCACGATGTCTGTATTTTTCGAATTTTGAGCCGAAAATGGTCTCAAACGACTATGTTCGACTCACTGATGACGAATCCGTCGGAAAATTCGAGTCTGTCCGTCCGGCCAGCCGTCAGCACGATAACTCTCGAACGGATCAACCTAGAGACTTGAAATTTTCAGTGTAGGTTCAGATCCCGAATGCCTCGGTTAAGTTCGTTAATGGGCCAAATTCCACTAGGGGTTCCGTAAATATGGCCGTTCAAAGTTTTGTTTCCCTGATTTCTTCAAAACTACAGATTCGATCGAGATGAAATTTTGCACTCAAATGGAAAATGAGTTGTTTTAGCTTTTGAAATTTTGCCCAGATCGCATGACCAGAACCATAGAAACCATAGAAAATTGTAACTTTTGAACGGAAATGCCTAGGGACTTGAAATTTTCAGGATAGGTGTGGATCTCGAATGTCGTGATCACGTTCATCTATGAGCAACATTATACAAGGGGTTCCGTAAATACGGTCGTTTGAAATTTTGTTTTCTCGATAAATTCGAAACTACGGATTCGATCGAGATGAAATTTTGTATTTTAATCGAGAATGATATATTGAAGCAATATTTTGTCCAGATCGCATGACCAGAACCATAGAAACCATAGAAAATTGTAACTTTTGAACGGAAAGGCCTAGGATTTTGAAATTTTCAGGGTAGGTTTGGAATGTTTGGATCGCGAATATCGCGGTCACGTTCATCAATGAGCAAAATTAGACTAGGGGTTCCGTAAATATGGCCGTTCAAACTATTTTTTTCCTGATTGTTTCGAAACTACTGATTGGATTAGAATGAAATTTTGCACCTAGCTGAGGAATAATGTTTCCAAACTACGTGCAAAATTTTTTCCAGACCGCATCACCAATAGATACCGTAGAAAATGCTAGCGAATTATCGAAAAAAAATTGATCAGCTGAAGCACTGACATGAAGTCTGGAGTTTCGCCTAAGTTTCAGAATTTTTTTGATAGCTGTCGAAAATTCCTTCAATTGATTTCTAAAACTGGAAAATGCGAATCCACCTACAAGGTGCATGTACGAGCGCTCAAAAGCTCCTGCCTTCACGGCAGTGCTTTTCGTAATTTTTCTCAGTCTATTCTGGCAATAAGTCACAAATATTTCCACAACTATAATAATGTATAATATATTGGCTGTTTATCTAATTCAGCGGACATGAGGAGTTGATAGAGAAATTTTCTCTGATCTACGCTGCGATTCGTTTTAAAGCATTCCGCCCTTGACATTGAATTTTATCATCGCTTTAACTGTACTGATGACACTTAATAAATCGAAATCAGTCTACAGTTGCGAATGATATATTTGATTTTCTCTGGGGTTACATGGATCGGTTTTTAGGCCTGCTCATCAAATATCTAGTGAACATTTTCTTCCGAGAAATTGTTTCTCTTTTGAATTGTTATAATAATTTATCTTTGAATCTATAATTCAGAACCGTTCAATTCACGATTTGAATGATTGAAATGTTTAGGGAATTTATATCTAGGTCTATTGAAGATTTAGTAACGCAG
This sequence comes from Aphidecta obliterata, assembly GCA_963966015.1. Taxonomy (NCBI): domain Eukaryota; kingdom Metazoa; phylum Arthropoda; class Insecta; order Coleoptera; family Coccinellidae; genus Aphidecta; species Aphidecta obliterata. The sequence continues at coordinate 17,668,164 of OZ014434.1, read as the reverse complement.
TCATAAAAAGTTATCTCTGTATATCTGAGAAGATGTCCTCTCCTTCTTAACAAATTTTCTTTATTGTGCACACGATATGGCAGCACAGCAGTGGTAAAAACCCACGTGGAACTGTTGAAGCTCTATTCCTTCTTCAGGAACATGTATATCCCAAACCACAAAGATCTTTCAGTTCCAGATGTGCGATCTCTGATACAGTTCCAGCGAAATCTATAGGTCCCACCCTCCGGGGAATAATTAAAGCTCTTGTCTTCAAGTTACGCAGCATGACTTTCAACAGATTTAACAGAGGAATTCTACACATTGATCACAAAATTATAGAATTCTTCAAGCGCCGTTTCCAAGAAACAATCGAATCATGAAAATAGTAACAGGTAAAGTATTTGCCTAGAAACCACTCAGGAATTAACTAAGTTCCTTCAGTCGCGTCCTAATAAACTGATTAGGAATCAACAGAAACAACAATCTAAAATTGTTGACATAATTGATTATAGCAGATAATATACCGAACGAACTGCCATTAGAAGAATAGAGTTTCCTTTATTCGTCCTAACGATTGTATGAATTCGAATTTCCAATTTTTCCTCGTTGTTTTTCATAGAAAGTGAAATAATAGTCGTCATATTTCAGAATTTCACAACAGAGAATTCCTAACGAGTGTTTTCATCCAATTCTCATTGATCCGACAAACATCAGAATAGGATATGACTCCGTGAGTGTTCTACTCAATTATGCATGAAATGCTTGTCTGCTCATGAGTTTCGAACGACATATCCTTTCAGTTTAGGTTTTTCCATAAGGTTGGGTTTTCCTTCGTCATTTGAAATTATATTTCGAACATCTGATAAAGAATTAAAATGGTTTCAAACGTTGTCCGTTGTCCGTTATCCAGTTTGGACGTGTTGATTCAGAATTCATGAATATACAACGCCGTTTAAAGCCTTCAACATTTCTCGCCACGAGAGATAAATTATAATTCACGCGGCTTGGGAAAACTGACGAAAGACGTCGTAACAGGAATTTATACATAATTGAAACATACTTTCAACCTGAATATCTAGGAGTTAAACCAGATTTCTCTCTGAATTTTGAAGCCCAATAATATGATTCACGACTGAAGTTGAATACTAGAAATAATATTCTGCAAAAATGAGCTGGTACTTCATGGGGTGCGGCATCGGCAGCTCCATCCTTGGTTTATTCCGCTACTGAATATTGTTGCTCCGTTTGGTTTAACAGTGTCCATATGCAAAGAATGAACAGACTTTAAGATCTACACCAACTCATGTATTACCAGTCCTTCGAAATTTTGTTCCTCCTCATATTCCCAGACAGGCTACAACTTTGAATTTTTGGAATAAATTCCATTTTTTTTTCGAGTTCATTTTGAATACTTTTCTATATTCCGGTCAATTAGATTACCAGATTGAAGTCGCATAAACCTCTCTGGTCCAATTTTTTTCTTGATTCAAATAAAAGCAACAAGGAAATTTGGCAAAATAAATGGAATTCATGGGATTTTCTACCAAAATCTAATAATTGTTCCAGGATTTGATCGTCCGGAAAATCAATCGTATAATAACTTGCTTTTCAGATAGAATTCTGTTGAGATTCCTATCCCTTATTGTGATTACGAGGAAGCCGAGAAAACAATAGAATAATTGTTCCATATAAAAATTTCAGTGCGGATTTAGGGCTATACACATGCTCGCGGGACACCCTGTATATAACCGGGTTTGTAAGGAGGGAAAAGAAGTCACCTAGAAATAATAAACCTTGGTGTGAACTCTTCAGTATTTTAATTATTTTAAGTAACTACAGGTGGATCTATCGCAGTTCAAATATTACCAATTCACACCCAATTTTCATTTCGGAGGATTGCGCTTCCAACCCCTAAATTTCGCGTCAAGCTTCTTCCGCGAAATAACCAGATCCACCATTTCTGCTCTCTCGACCTATTTATTCGGGAATTCCACCGGAAATGAAAGTCGCTAATTGTTCTTCCAGAATAAAAAAAAGGTGACCTGAAGACTGAACCGTCTCCAACCGGAATCGGTTCGTTCAGTTTCCAGATGTTCGCCGCAGTTATAATTTCCCGAAAGAAAAATATTTGAACACGGGAAGAACGAGTTTTCATTATCTTGAGTAGGAACTGATGAAATATTGTTCTTTTCAAGTTCCCCATCATTCAGCCTCATTTGAGACGTTTTTAATTCTCATCACGATTTTATTCCGAGGTTATCACTGCAGTTAGGCCCTAACGAAAGTTTCGCTCGCATTTATGTGGGAAGTTATTTTCATATGCAGCTAAACTTTGCTTAAACAACAAGTTTCAAGTGAAAAAGTACCAATTATCAATTAATGAACATAGGAATGATTTTCGCCGTCTTTGACATTGAATTCTTCCATAAATTTGCTTCCACCACAATGGCGAAAGTACACATCCACCTTCAGAAGAATTTCAACAGTTATTCACAAGTTTATAGGCGCAAAAAAACATATTCAATACGGCATTTTCCACAAGTATCCAATTAAAATTGAGATCAATCTAATATATAAAATTCTCGTGTCCACAGTGTTCGTTGCCATACTCCTCCGAAACGGCTTGACCGATTTTGATGAAATTTTTTGTGCTTATCCGGTATCTATCAGAATCGGCCAACATCTATTTTTCATCCCCCTAAATGTTAGGGGTAGTCCCCCCCTAAATTTTTTTTTTTTATTTTTTAGACAAAATTTCTAATTTCTATTTTTTTATGATACAACATACAAAAATACATACAATCCCCAATTTTCACCCTTCTACGATCAACCCTTATTTTTTAATAGCCAGAACAACGAGAGGCCGAAGGCCTCGAGCAATTTTGAAATTGCGAAAAAAGGGAGAGACCGGGGGCGCGAAGCGCCCCCCGCGTTTTCGAGAGGGAGAAACGGGCTTTCCTAAGGTAAGAGAGGCCGAAGGCCTCGAGCAATTTTGAAATTGTGAAAAAAGGGAGAGACCGGGGGCGCGAAGCGCCCCCCGCGTTTTCGAGAGGGAGAAACGGGCTTTCCTAAGGTAAGAGAGGCCGAAGGCCTCGAGCAATTTTGAAATTGCGAAAAAAGGGAGAGATATGGCAAAACAACGTTTGCCGGGTAAGCTAGGTTAGGTTAGGTTAGGTTAAGGTTAGGTTATTTTGAGACGAGAGGCCGAAGGCCTCGAGCAATTTTGAAATTGCGAAAAAAGGGAGAGATATGGCAAAACAACGTTTGCCGGGTCATCTAGTCTAATATATAAAATTCTCGTGTCACAGTTTTCGTTGCCATACTCCTCCGAAACGGCTTAACCGATTTTGATGAAATTTTTTGTGCTTATCCGGTATCTATGAGAATCAGCCAACATCTATTTTTCATCCCCCTAAATGTTAGGGGTAGTCCACCCCTAAATTTTTTTTTTATTTTTTAGACAAAATTTCTAATTTCTATTTTTTTATGATACAACATACAAAAATACATACAATCCCCAATTTTCACCCTTCTACGATCAACCCTTATTTTTTAATAATTTAATCATTTTTCCTCTCCGGTCGAAAACTTACTAGGAAATTATTTATATGGCAAAACAACGTTTGCCGGGTCAGCTAGTAAATAAATAAAAATTAAAACATTCACAGTGCAGAAAAATGGACGGCCCTGTAATAAATTCTTCGTTCACGTTATTTCTCAATTGACTGGTGACCTATAAAGATTATGGATCAGGATGGGAATTTTTTTTTGTAAAATAGTGTACCACCTTATTTCAAGTAATCTACCTGATTTTAATCCGAAATCTACCGAGATATATCTTGATACCGAAGTATTTATGAATTTTCCATTGAAATGTGAATTTATACTTGATGACACTGATGTCATTTCGGCGGCTGCCTTTGGAGAGAAATAAAGTTGAATTTTGGCTGAGAACAGAATATTATAGATACATAATTCTAGGATTTTTGATCACATAATTTTCCACTTTGGAAAATTATGTGATCAAAAATAATAACATAATCAACTATGACAAACATAGGAATAATCATAAATAAATCAAACTGAAAATAGAATCAGGAATTATGGTTAATAACAAATTAGATAGAATAACAATAAAACCGCTCTATCTGATTATATTGAAAGCAAAATCCAGCCATTGAGAGCAAATAAAAAAATTACGAAAAGCACTGCCGTGAAGGCAGGAGCTTTTGAGCGCTCGTACATGCACCTTGTAGGTAGATTCGCATTCTCCAGTTTCAGAAACCAATTGGAAAGATTTTGACAGCTGTCAAAGAAAATTTCAAACTTACGCGAAAATTCAGACAGATGTCAGTGCTTTGGTGACCATTTTTTTTTTTCGATAATTCGCTAGAATTTTCTACGGTATCTATAGTCTTGGTAATGCGATCTGGACAAAATTTCTCACGTAGTTTGAATACATTATTCTTCATATATGTGCGAAATTCCATTTCAATCCAATGGGTATTTTCGAAATTATCAGGAAAAATATAGTTTGAACAGCTATATTTACGGAACCCCTAGTCTAATTTTGCTCATTGATGAAAGTGATCGGCGAAATTTGCGATCCGAACCTATCCTGAAAATTTCAAGTCCCTAGGCTTTTCCGTTCGAAAGTTATGATTTTTTATGGTTCTTATCATGCGATCTGGAAAAAATGTAGCTCGCATATATAGCATTCTCAATTTAAATGCAAAATTTCGTCTCGATCAACTCCATAGTTTTGAAATTATCGAGAAAACTGAATTTCAAACGGCTATATTTACGGAACCCCTAGTCTAATTTGGCTCATTGATGAACGCGACCGCGACATTCGACATCCACACCTATACTGAAAATTTCAAGTTCCTAGGCCTTTCCATTACAAAGTTATAATTTTCTATGGTTTCTATGGTTCTGGTCATGCGAGCTGGACAAAATTTTGCAAGCAGCTTGAGTACGTAATTCTCCATCTGAGTTAAAATTTCACCCCGATCGAATCAGTAGTTTCAAAGTAACCTGAAAAACAAAATTTCGAGCGGCCATATTTACGGAACCCCTGGGCGAATTTTGCCCAATAACGAACTCAACCGCGGCATTTGAGATTCGAACCTACCCTGAAAATTTCAAGTCAAGATTACTCTCGAACGGAATGTCCAAGACTCTTGCTTGGACATTCCGTTCGAGAGTAATCGTGTATACGGCCGGACGGACAGACTGAATTTTCTGACGGATTCGTCATCAGTGAGTCGAACATAGTCGTTTGAGACCATTTTCGGCTCAAAATTCGAAAAATACAGACATCGTGACGAAATGATAGGTATAGCCCTCGTGTAAGTAGTACGAGCGCTCAAAAAAGAAATATTATAAAAAGTACCGCCGTGAAGTCAGCAGCTTTTGAGCACTGACAGACTTGAATTTTTTAACGGATTCGTCATCAGTGAGTCGAACCTTGTCGATTAACAGCATTTTCGGCTCGAAATTCGAAAAATACAGACATCGTGACGAAATGATATAGCCCTCTTGTGAGTAGAACGAGCACTCAAAAAGATTTTGGAAAAATGCTTTTCCAAACTTTGGTAGCTCGGAAACTATCCGTCATATCCTGCTGAAATTGTGTGTCTTCATGTAGAGTTTTTTTGATATATCGAAGGTGTTTCCATCTTTTGAAGTTTATAAAAACAAAATGACATCATTTGACATACTGACAATGAACACTGAAGGCTGGTTAGGTACACAGAAATAAGCGCGCAAAAACTCCTGACTTCAGGTCATTTCTCCTCAAATTTCATTTATTGATTCGGCTTTTTCGAATTTATTTCATTATTTTTTGAGAATGTGTATGATTTTTTTAGAATATCAGTTTAAGTCATATCAGATTTTTAATGTTAATTAAAATTCAAAATTTTCAAATCGTTCTCCTATCGTATCCTCGAATACAACAGTTATTAACATAACAAAATACACCAGTTTACTATTTCCCATAGAATACTGACCGAATGTTTCGATTCTAACTTCTAATACTCATTCTGAATACGCATGCCGTGTAACACCCCTAAATTATCATCACCAATTTTCATGTTACGTGGAGAAAAACTGAACTTGCGGACCAAAATCCTACAAACTAACCCTGCAACAAATACAGCGGAATACTCAATTGTTCTTCATTCAGTATCGTCATAAAACTGTGTTAGGGCGAGTTTGTACCAATTTTTTCGGGTCCTCTTTCTCATTTCAAACAATCCACGTTCTGTATAGAGCATATCAAAGTTGCTCCACCGTGAAATAGCGTTGATTTGTAAATTTTTCCACGAACAAAACCGATACATCTCAGAGATCGTACGCTTTTTACTCACGAACGAACACTGAAATGGGAAAATAAAATAACGTTTTATATTCGTTTCGGCATTAAAAATGCACGATTCAGTTTACTGCGTTATTGTGGAAGCTATTCCACGACGCGACGTATGGGATATCGCTTTTCACAAAGTGAAGTTTAATCAGAATTTGATACTGATGTAAATTTGTGATTTGCGTTGGAAAATGTTTCCATTGATAGGGTAATATGTATAATGGAAAAATAATAACGTTGGTTCAATAAAAAAGGGCTTGCGAACGTATGGCTGTCACGGGCAATTACCTACTTTTTTGCTTAATTCAAAATTCGAATTTCAGAAGAATCCGACTGACGAATATAAAATAATTTTTTTTGTGACAAAATTTTTATTATTGGATCCTGTTTCCCTTGTTGCGTCGAACAATGGAACGGTATGTCTGATTTCGAATATATTGTGGTTTTGTATTGCAACTAACGGAGGTTAAAACAAAATTATTCCTTCAAACCTGCTTTCTGTTCATCCCTTCTAGGTTCTCATTTTCTTTCAGCTGCAATACCTCATTGAGCATAAAACAAACTTCTTCAGTAACTATTATATTTGATAATAGAGCGCTCGTACTACTTACACGAGGGCTATATCATTTCGTCACGATGTCTGTATTTTTCGAATTTTGAGCCGAAAATGGTCTCAATCGACTATGTTCGACTCACTGATGAAGAGTCCGTCGGAAAATTCGAGTCTGTCCGTCCGGCCGTAAGCACGATAACTCTCGAACGGAACAACCTAGAGACTTGAAATTTTCAGTGTGTGTTCAGTTCCCGAATGCCTCGGTTGAGTTCATTAATGGGCCAAATTCCACCAGGGGTTCCGTAAATATGGCCTTTCAAAGTTTTGTTTCCCTGATTACTTGAAAACTACAGATTTGATCGGGGTGAAATTTTGCACTCGAATGGAGAATGAGGTGTTCAAGCTACATGTGAAATTTTGTCCAGAACCATAGAAACCATAGAAAATTGTAACTTCTGAACGTAAACGCCTAGGAACTTGAAATTGTCAGGATAGGTGTGGATCTTGAATGTCGTGATCGCGTTCATCTATGAGCAAAATTATACTAGGGGTTCCGTAAATATGGTCGTTTGAAATTTAGTTTTCTTCATAATTTCAAAACTACAGATTCGATGTGACGAAATTCTGTATACTTATGGAGAATGATATATTCAAGCTACATTTCTCCAGATCACATGACCAGAACCATAGAAACCATACGGAAAGGCCTAGGGACTTGAAATTTTCAGGAAAGGTGTGGATCTAAAATGTCGCGTTCACGTTCATCAATGAGCAGAATTATACTAGGGGTTCCGTAAATACGGTCGTTGGAAATTTTGATTTCTCGATAATTTCGAAACTACGGATTCGATCGAGATGAAATTCTGTATTTCAATCGAGAATGATATATTAAAGCAATATTTTGTCCAGATCGCATGACCAGAACCATAGAAACCATAGAAAATAGTAACTTTTGAACGGAAAGGCCTAGGAACTTGAAATTTTCAGGGTGGGTTTGGATCGCGAATATCGCGGTCACGTTCATTAATGAGCAAAATTATACTAGGGGTTCCATAAATATGGTATTTGCATTTTGTCCAGATCGCATCACCAAGACCATAGATACCGTAAAAAATTCTAGTGAATTTTCGAAAAAAAATTGGTCAGCTGAAGCACTGACATGAAGTCTGGAGTTTCGCCTAAGTTTCAGAATTTTTCGACAGCTGTAGAAAATTCCTTCAATTGATTTCTAAAACTGGAAAAAATCCTGAGCAGATTGGGATGATGCTGCAACCTAGCTGAGTAATAATGTATTCAAACTACTTGTAAAATTTTGTCCAGATCGCACCACCAAGACCATAGATACCGTAGAACATTTTAACGAATAATCGAAAAAAAATTGATCAGCTGAAGCACTGACATGAAGTCTGGAGTTTCAGAATTTTTTTGACAGCTGTCGAAAATTCCTTCAATTGATTTCTGGAACTGGAAAATGCGAATCTACCTACAAGGTGGATGTACGAGCGCTCAAAAGCTCCTGACTTCACGGCAGTGCTTTTCTAATTTTTTCAAAAGATTGAATCGCTAATTAGAACATCCACAATGAATCATTATCCGAAAATTCGATTTCAGTTCAGAACCAAACAAAGAGAATGTATCAAACGAATATTTCCCTAACGAAACATACGTTGAGAGGGATATTTTCCCCAGCTTCAACTTGACGTCGAACAAGAATTCCGATCAAAAAGAGCGTAAAATCAACTAGAAGAGGAGTTAAACGACTTGGCCTTTGTTGAATCACTTTGTGTTCTGCGGCAACTACCAAGAACGAATCAAGGAACGTTTTTATCATAGGACTGCGGGGTTTTTCAAAGCAACTCTTGTGTTTTTCTTCACGAACAAAGACATAATGGAACTCGGCAATTGAAAATGGATTTTCCGCTTATTTTTACTTTTCGACATGAGTTGAAATGGAGATATGTTCTTTGGTAATTGGGTAGCGTGGAAAGCATCGGAGTGGATTTTCTTTATTTCGATAAATGTGACGGAAACAGCTTGTGGACTTGGCAACAAGCCAATAGCGATATAGAAATTGCACACAAAGGGCAATTACTTCTGCTCAAAAATAATGTTACCCTTTGTACGTGTGAGAAATTTAATCTGAGCAAGTACAACTTTCTGACAATTCATGTTGAAAGTGGTTCTGGTTGCACAAGAAAATTACCAACGTTGTCTAAGACTTCTGGTTCCTCAAATACGATCAAAATTTTCAGCTTCCAGCTAACCGTTCGTTTTGGGTACTTTATCTCACAACATGGAAGAGTACATATATATATTTGGGGCTTGTAATTAAAAATGAAAAAGAAAATCAAATATTGCAGCATTCGGCAGACTGAGTTTCATCTTCAAAGAAAGAAATTGCGAAAAGCACTGCCGTGAAGGCAGGAGCTTTTGAGCGCTCGTACATGCACCTTGTAGGTAGATTCGCATTTTCCAGTTCTAGAAATCAATTGAAGGAATTTTCGACAGCTGTCAAAAAAATTCTGAAACTTATGCGAAACTCCAGACTTCATGTCAGTGCTTCAGCTGATCAATTTTTTTTCGATAATTCGGTAGAATTTTCTACGGTAACTATGGTCTTGGTGATGCGATCTGGACAAAATTTCGCACCTAGTTTGAATACATTAATCCTCAGCTAGGTGCAAAAGTTCATTCCAATCAAATCGGTAGTTTCTAAATTATCAGGAACAGAATATTTTGAACGGCCATATTTACGGAACCCCTAGTCTAATTTTGCTCATTGATGAACACGACCGTGAAATTCGCGATCCAAACCCACGCTGAAAATTTCAAGTTCCTAGGTCTTTCCCTTCCGAAGTTATAATTTTCAATGGTTTTTATGGTTCTGGTCATGCGATCTGGACAAAATGTTGCTTTAATATATCATTCTCGTTTAAAATACAAAATTTTATCTCGATCGAATCAGTAGTTTCGAAATTATCGAGAAAACAAAATTTCAAACGAACGTATTTACGGAACCCCTAGTATAATTCTGCTCATTGATAAACGTGAACGCCATATTTCAGATCTACACCTATCCTGCAAATTTCTAGTCACTAGGCCTTTCCGTTCGAAAGTTATGATTTTCTATGGTTTCTATGGTTCTGGTCATGCGATCTAGAGAAATGTAGCTTGAATATATCATTCTCCATTAGTATATAGAATTTCGTCACGATCGAATCTGTAGTTTGGAAATTATCAAGGAAACTAAATTTCAAACGACCATATTTACGGAACCCCTAGTATAATTTTGCTCATAGATGAAAGTGATCACGACAATCGAGATCCACATCTATCCTGAAAATTTCAAGTCCCCTAGGCGTTTCCGTTCGAAAGTTACAATTTTCTATGATTTCTATGGTTCTGGTGATGCGAGGTGAACGAAATTTTGCATGTAGCTTAAACACCTAATTTTTCAGTAGAGTGCAAAATTTCATCTCGATCGAATCTGTAGTTTCAAAGTAATCAGGAAAACATATTTACCGAACCCTTCGGCGAATTTTGCCCAATAACGAACTTAACCGCGGCATTCGAGATTCGAACCTACCCTGAAAATTTCAAGTTACTAGGTCATTCCGTTCAAGAGTTATCGTGTATACGGACGGACGGCCGGACGGACATACTCAAATTTTCCGACGGATTCGTCATCAGTGAGTCGAACATAGTCGATTGAGACCATTTTCGGCTCAAAATTCGAAAAATACAGACATCGTGACGAAATGATATATCCCTCGTGTAAGTAGTACGAGCGCTCAAAAATATTCCTTTATAATTTAAACTCAAAACGTACCACAGCTGTATATTACCGGTGGCAACTTATGGTCTAGAAACTATGGCAATAATGAAAAAAGTGGGAGTTACTCAAAGAGACATGGAGAGGACTATGCTGGGTATGAGCTTAAGAGACGAGATTCCAAACACCGAAATACGACAGAAAACCGGTGTAACTGACATCATGGATAAAATAGCGAAACTTAGGTGGCAGTGGGTGGCACACGTGGCAAGGCAAAATTTGGAGAGATGGTCATACAGAGTGACATTTTGGAGACCTCGAGAAACAAAAAGAAACATAGGAAGATCTAGGAAGAGATGGATAGACGATATAGTCGCTGTAGCTGGAAAACCGTGGATGAGAACAGCAAAAGACAGAGAAGCATGGAATAAACTGGAAGAGGCCTATATCCGACACTGGATGAGAGACGGCTGAAGAAGAAGAAGAAGAAGCATTTCACAACAAGGCATAGCGCTCGCAACCTAAAATTGCATATCGAGATACAGAAATAGTAGGCAATAGTAGGTCTACTTCATCAAGGAGTATAGATATAGCCTCGTTTAGTGAAAGCAAGGAACACGAAAAAAAGGCGATGTCGCTCGAGGCGGTGGAATCCGACAGACCCTGGAATAACCTGTAATAAGTGAACGTGGAAGATGTGAATCCTGTCTTAGGGTCTTTCGTGATTTTATTCAATTTGTGAATGGTGTATCAATAGTGTATTTAATTCACTTATAAGTAGAAGGCCAACTTGTAAAGAAACTCTATCGGTATAAGCATGTACTGTTATGAAAATCAAAAATGGTCATATTTCTTAACGTTTCAAAAAAAAAATTAAAAATAAATTCAAATAATATCACCGAAAAGTCAAGAACCTTCAAACATCTTTAATCAATTCAGTAGATTCGATCAATTTATAAATTATTGTTAGGGTTCAGATTATTTAAAAATAAGAAAAATATGAATTTGTTCAAATGATTAATTGTAAATATGTAGGTTATGTTTATGAAGCATGAAACTTATCAAGAATGTTACCATGGAAATGTGATATTAAATAATATGGATGGGAAAAGCAGGCCAGTGAACAGTTGAGAGAAAAACGTCAAGGTGAAAGATCGATAATTTTCAAAAAAGTTGGCAGAAAGATGGGTTTTGCAAGAAGAAAGGTATAATGAATGGTATTTGGAAGTTGGTCAAGAGTAGATACATAGATCGAGTTGTTGGAGTTGATCTGGCAAGTGAAGGAGAGAAGGAGATATTGAAACGGCGTGCTGCTTGAAAGAAGGGAAATTGAAATAGGAGATATTAGAACATAAAGTGAGTGCACTCACCAATCGAACGTTATTTTAGAGTTTAGAAATATTAGTTATAGGTTTTTTTATAGTTGGGGTTGGTTTTTAGAATAAGATTGCTGATTTCTTTGTTTGTTCACCTTTAGAATCCTTCTTGAAAAAGAGTCTCGGAAAAAAAAATAAAATTGAAACAAATTTTTTTTAATATTGTTAGTGTTTTCGTAAATTTCAAAGTTTAATATTATTAATATCTGGAACGAACCATAACAGTTCATTATGCGAGATTCTGCGCATTAATCCATATTATTTGACCTGAGCTGAGCTCGAATATATCCCGTGATTAACCCACTTTGAATAGAAATATAGTTCTATTGATTGATGAGATCTATATTATTTCCTATACGATTTGTTTGAAAATTTGAGAGAAATTGTAAAATTATTACTAGTTCAGAATATGAAGGGCTCAGAAATGGTTGATATCACTCGACAAATAAGTTGCTCATTCGAAGTTGTAGGTTTGAAGTTCTGACAGTGATAACGGGTAATCATTCGACCAATGGGTAATGTATAAAAATGTTATTTTTAATAATATATTGCGATTACGCACTCGATCCTCGGGTCATCTAAGGTCATGCGCATTCTCGATTTTCAGCTTCCATTTTATTCATAGGCGTCTGTTTTCTGAGAAGAAATCATGTTTCTTGTAGGATCATATCTGTAGATTTACCCGAATCAGGTAAAGGAGAGATAGGCTGGATTTTTGGTTGCTGGTAGTTTCCAGATTTCTTTTTACATTACCGAGGTAACCGACCAAGCTTAAACATAGGTCAGTTCGAGGAACCTTTTAAAAAATAAAGTTAGTATTGTAGAGATAGAAAGCCATCGATAATGGTATCGCAAAAGTAACAAACAAAATTACGAAAAGATCTGCCGTGAAGGCAGGAGCTTTTGAGCGCTCGTACATGCACCTTGTAGGTAGATTCGCATTTTCCAGTTTCAGAAATCAATTGAAGGAATTTTCGACAGCTGTCAGAAAAATTCTGAAACTTAGGCGAAACTCCAGACTTCATGTCAGTGCTTCAGCTGATCTATTTTTTTTCGATAATTCGCTAGAATTTTCTACGGTATCTATGGTCTGGGTGGACGATCTGGACAAAATATTGTTTTAATATATCATTCTCGATTAAAATACAAAATTTCATCTCGATCGAATCCGCAGTTTCGAAATGATCGAGAAACCAAAATTTCAAACGACCGTATTTACGGAACCCCTAGTATAATTCTGTTCATTGATAAACGTGAACGTGACATTTCAGATCCACACCTATCCTGAAAATTTCAAGTCCCTAGGCCTTTCCGTTCGATAGTTAAGATTTTCTATGGTTTCTATGGTTCTGGTCATGTGATCTGGAGAAATGTAGCTTGAATATATCATTTTCCATTAGTATACAAAATATCGTCACGATCGAATCTGTAGTTTTGAAATTATCAAGAAACCTAAATTTCAAACCACCATATTTACGGAACCCCTAGTATTATTTTGGTCATAGATGAACGTGATCACGACATTCGAGATCCACACATATCCTGAAAATTTCAAGTCCCTAGGCGTTTCCGTTCAAAAGTTACAATTTTCTATGGTTTCTATGGTTCTGGTCATGCGATCTGGACAAAATTCCACCTCATTTTCCATTTGAGTGCAAAATTTTATCTCGATCAAATCTGTAGTTTTCAAGTTATCAGGGAAACAAAACTTTGAACGGCCATATTTACGGAACACCTGGTGGAATTTGGCCCATTAACGAACTTAACCGAGGAATTCGGGAACTGAACCCACACTGAAAATTTCAAGTCTCTAGGTTGTTTCGTTCGAGAGTTATCGTGCTTACGGACGGACGGACGGACAGACTCGAATTTTTCGACGGATTCGTCATCAGTGAGTCGAACATGGTCGATTGAGATTATTTTCGGCTCAAAATTCGAAAAATACAGACATCGTGACGAAATGATATAGCCCTCGTGTAAGTAGCGAGCGCTCAAAAATGTACTCTTATACAAACCTTCATAATTTTTGCACTAATGTCGAAAAGAAAATTTTTGCATATATTCTCTGGAAATTCCTTCAACCAAACTTGGAGTAGTAGTAGAAAAGTTTTCAAAAGAAGCAATCTACGATTTCACGCATTATGATCAAACATAAAAATGCAAATGCTTTTTCTGAAGAGTTTGGAGTATCCTTACCCGATGACTAAAAACTAATCGCCCACGTCTAGAACTACTGAAATATAATTTTCTACTTATGGCGCCATTTTATTCATTGTTTTCCAATTCTGACTTATTTTTCATACTTTTTTTTTTTTCCAGGTAAATATCCACTCGAAATGTTGAGCATTCTGATGTCTGCGTGAGTACTGAACTCCTTCCTGTCACAAACGAAAAAACAGCTCCAAGGTATATGCGTAAAAAATTTCTCGAGGTAATAATTCCTCTAGATTTCAATTGAGAATTGGAACTTTCTCCAACCGGAAACGGTCTCGATTCATTATGGCCGGAAAATAAATTCGTGAGGTTCAAAGGGAACTGCGGGAAATTTCTCCAGTAATAATAGGCCAAAGAATTTACGACAGATTTTCTCGAAGTTTATAACTTCCTTGGTGCGAATCGTTCTGTTGACGACAAGTTCGGAAGTCAAATTTGCAGATGGAGAGATATTTGTCGATATCTCAATTGGCAGTTGTATGGTTTCCCATATCGGGGAAATTGAAGAACTTTCGATACAATTCGTGGAGAAGTCAATTTCGTAGTTAACATTCCTACTACGAAAAACTAGTCTGTGGAACTTTATTGAATATATATTATGTGGAACTTCCTTCACATAGTTCTGACTTTGGAAACTTGCGAAACTAATTATTACGAAAACTTGCCAATTTCTACCAACTGGATCGAGTTGTCCAAAAAGGAAAATGCCCCGCACAACAATTGTACGAAAATGGAGTACGTCTCGTTGAAAATAAACAAGCTCAGGATTCACATTGATCGGCCAGCGTTCTAGTTACTGTAAAATCACTTAATATTCACTTTTTGCGGTAACTCAATTGTGTTCTGAAGGCATATTTAAATATGGAGTATTAACCTCCTCTCCCCACCCCCTCTAAATCTTCACGCCCTCAAAATCATAAAAAAATCCAAAGTAGCAGAACTCAAAGAACTCTCTCAACGAAGTTTGTTTGAATAACATGAAGGATATTTTCAGCTTCGCGCTTTATTTGTATCTACAGCGGACACGTTCATGGCCACTTGAATTTTTGTCTCTCATTTCACTCCAGAAATGCCGCCTCCACTGGGATCATTGTTTTCGTTGATTCATCGTCAAACTGACAGTGTAATTCACCTTCCGCATACCTATTGTGTCGGTTTTCTGCATTTCGGATCCGCCTGTTCAATGGTCCTCCACATACGGATTTCAATTAACGACGCAGAAAACTGTCGAATGAATTCGCCGTGGGCAGATCTGGCCGGCAAAAATAGAGGATTGAAATGGACATCGGATATCCTGCGCTTCAGTCGGCTCGTTCGGTCGTGGAGAATTTTCAAAGTCACAGGGAGGGAGTGGGTGTCATGTGAACGTGGTGCATGATTTGATGCATGTTCACCACAATTCCCTGCACCGATCCGGCTACAATTTCAATTTGCCTTCGTCAGGTAAACTTGTTTGTACCCGTTCCTATAATGCTAATTAGTTTTTCGCGGTAATTTATAGGGGATGGCGATATTTGTAGATTAATCCGAGCTATTTGAAGGGGCTTTTGAGCCATCCTGAAACGTTGGAGTTGTTAGGTTGTTTTCTTCTTCTTTTCCCTGTTTGATTTATTTTTGAACGGGCTGTGGAGCCTTCAAACTAACCATTCCCTCCTTCCTCTCCGAGTTGCAGTTTTGGTCATTCTAATGGCGTTGTATCAAGAATCATAACGACACCAACGGTTATTTCTTTTTTTATTTTTTTTCCTTGTTATATGACTACTTCAGGTTTATAAGAGACCTTCCTTGAAACAAAATAAGATGGATGAATTCAAAAGGCTCCATGTTCTGCTGCCATTGAAACGATATCAATAACAATAGGGCGCGGAACTATTCCTGTCAGGACAACACAGAGTTGATGTTGCTTTGAATCTCTATGACATCTATAGAAGAATTCATCAGTATCATAAACATGTGATTCACTTAAAATTTTTCTCAAAGTAAAGACACTAGCCTTGAAATGATCTAGGTAGGGGAGAGCGGCGCATTGTACTTAAGATTCATCTGCAATTAATGCAGTACCCTATTAATAGAAAAATGTTTTGATAGTTTACATAGCTAACTTGACCTGTTGTTCCTTATATGTGCTACGATGTTTTATTGCTACATCATTAAATAATCATTTATCCCGCCATGCCCTGGCATAAGGGGTAGTTCATGGGGCAATGTGGGATATCAGTTATTGAATGAAAAAAAAATCAACCAGATTGGAAAAAATATTTTTCTTGGCTCGAAGACTGCGGTCGATAGCCATTTGATTACAAGATCAATAAAGTTGATTTCTCTCTCTCTATTTTTGAGCGCTCGAACTACTTACACGAGGGCTATATCATTTCGTCACGATGTCTGTATTTTTCGAATTTTGAGCCGAAAATGGTCTTAAACGACTATGTTCGACTCACTGATGACGAATCCGTCAAAAAATTCGTCCGTCCGTCCATCCGGCCGTCCGATAACTCTCGAAGGGAGTGTCCTAGAAACTTGAAATTTTCAGGGTAGGTTCGAATCTCAAATGCCGCGGTTAGGTTCGTTATTGGGCAAAATTCGACCAGGGGTTCCGTAAATATGGCCGCTCGAAATTTCGTTTTTCTGATTACTTTGAAATTACTGATTCGAGCGAGGTGAAATTTTGAACTCAGATGGAGAATTACGTACTCAAGCTACATGCAATTTTGTCCAGCTCGCATAACAAGAACCATAGAAACCATAGAAAATTATAACTTTGTAATGGAAAGGCCTAGGAACTCGAAATTTTCAGGATAGGTGTGGATCTCGAATGTCGCGGTTGCGTTCATCAATGAGCAAAATTAGACTAGGGGTTCCGTAAATATGACCGTTTCAAATTCAGTTTTCTTGATAATTTCAAAACTATGGATTTGATCGTGACGAAATTTTGCATTTGAATTGACAATGATATATTCGAGCTACATTTTGTCCAGATCGCATGACCAGAACCATAGAAACCATAGAAAATTATAACTTTGTAATGGAAAGGCCTAGGAACTTGAAATTTTCAGGATAGGTTCGGATCGCGAATTTCGCCGATCTTTTTCATCAATGAGCAAAATTAGACTAGGGATTCCGTAAATATAGCCGTTCAAACTATATTTTTCCTGATAATTTCGAAAATACCTATTGGATCGAAATGAAATTTCGCACATATATGAAGAATAATGTATTCAAACTACGTGAGAACTTTTGTCCAGGTCGCATTACCAAGATCATATATACCGCATATAAATTCTAGCGAATTATCGAAAAAAAAATGGTCACCAAAGCACTGACGTGAAGTCTGAATTTTCGCGTAAGTTTGAAATTTTCTTTGAAAGCTGTCAAAATATTTCCAATTGGTTTCTAAAACTGGAGCATGTGAATCTACCAACAAGGTGCATGTACGAGCGCTCAAAAGCTCCTGCCTTCATGGCAGTGCTTTTCGTAATTTTTCTTGATCAATTCAACAAATTAAAAAAAAGTGAAATACACAATATTTTCCTATATACATTTATATTAGTTTATATAATAATAATAACTTAATTATCTACACATAACACAAAGATGCTTAGCTGAGCGTCTTCACCGGCACACGAGCAATATGCCCAACGACTGTACCTAATCCAACCTTCATTTGACTGAGACCATAGGACCCACAATACAGACATTAATCATCTTCGTCATCGTCAGAAGATACATTTTGAATTTGCCTTGAAGTTGCTTTGGATTTTTCAATTTTCTTTGTCGTAATTTTATCCGGTTTACCGTCAGAACTCTACATTATTTCTCTTTTGCAGGCATTTCTGCCTTTTGTTGTTTATTTTTCCACTAATTAATTTTTGTGAGGCGACTCCGTCATTATCGCTGTTTTTCCTCTGCATTTTGTTTTCCGTTGCGATGTTCGTACTTCTTTAGGTAAGGGTAATATGGCTTCAGAGACCATGAGTGCAGTTCTGTTTTGTCCTTATACGTCTCTACCATCGCGCTGGGATTAAAGAAAGTATGTCTATAAACAAAAAACCATAAGATAAATACAGGGCATTGTGGGGTACAAAATAAACGTTACCCACTTTGCCCCTGTCGACTTCTCCGCTTTGCCTCATTTGGCGTTACTAAACTGACATGGCTGTCTGTAACTCTTACCTCCTGTCGTTATAGGCCGTGTTAAATATATGAAAACACACCTCTGTAGGAAAGTTTTTGTGGCACAAATACTAAACACTTGATGTCAATACGAATGTTTACTAAATAGTTAGGACAACTGCGTTTTTTGAAATAGTTTTCTGAACCCGGCGTTCAAGAACAATTAACGTACACACAGTTCGACTGACAACTACAAACCATCAGCCTCGTCAATAACTCGCCATCCTGCGTTCATCTTTAGTAGCTCTATTGGCGCTACCCCACTATGCCCTGGTACCCCACAATACCCTGGTTTCCCTTATAAACTCTAGCTTATTTAAATTCTGCAATCATTCAGATATAAAATTCAGCTTAATCAAATCTTGGTTGGAATGAACGGTGTGAGACCTGTCTCTGATATGTAGTCTTCTCGACGTCGCTCGAGGCGCACATCAAATTACACTATCTCTGGTGTAAGGTGCCACTAGAGGCGAAAGAATATGATGGAACCCTACACATTGGTTGAACATACAGAACTTATTCCTTGAAGCCTTAAATGGTACATCGTATAATTGAATTATCATTGAAATATATTGGGGATGGCTGGAAAAAGTAAGCCCATGAAATTCCCTCTTCTGGCAAAAATACTCAACAGTGTTGATGTTACTTGCGGATAAGTATTCCTCTCAATCAATTCCCTGATTTTATCACAGCGTTCAGCAAAGTATCCTTTCGATCAACAGAAAATCCAATCTTGTATCTTGTTCACTCAGCATATCAACACACTTAGAGACGATCTCCTTTGAATCCTCTATGAGTTGATCATTAATTAACTGCCATGAACCAATATGAAGCCAACATAACGACGTCATGCCTTTCACATCATCCTCAGAATTCATCTCTTCCTCCGCTGCGCCTTACAATTACCTCCTCCTCAAACACTAGATTTAATTACGAAGAACAGATAAAGGCGCAAAAGCAATTCATAAGGCGTTATAATTATAAAATACTAATCCTTGAGAGCTGACTATGACACTTTGGGTTATGATGGATGGGCTCTGTGGGGAGAAGAACGCTTATGTGGGGGAATGGCGGTAGGCGATGCATCCCTCGATACTCACTAATCTTCGAGACTGACATCTAGTGGCGACTTTGGGAATAACGCTTTGAAAGGAATCGAAATGGAGGAAGTGGTTTTGAATGATTAGATAATAGGAGATATTGATGTTTATGGGTTACCCTATTAGGTATTCATAGATTACCATGAAGTTTTTTATATTCTGGTACATGGATTTTTAACACAAAGAAAGTCCACCTGCTCGCCAACATTGTCATAGGCGGATCTCTCCCTACTGCGTATTACAATTTTGGCGGTCCACGGTCATTGTCAACTTCAGATCGCAGCACTTCACAAATTCGGTGACCTCAAAGAATTTGAAGGTCAAACACCGGTCGAATATTGAAAAAGAAAATGCAATTTCCCAAATGCAAAGAGAGGATAGCCAAAGGTTATAACATATAACTCCAGATGGGAGTGAGGAAAGATAATAGAAATATAAGATATACCAATTTTTGCATGTCGATAGCACAATTCATTTCAACACGAAACAAACCGAAAAATTGGCAGTGGCGTGTCAACGGCAACACAAATTAATGCCCTATCGCTGAATCAGAACAATATTGACGAGATCAAGATATGTAGAACTAATAGCCTCAAATTACTCCGCTCCATTTTGTAACCCTAACATCGTGAAATTGCAATTCCAGAGAAAATTATTCCAAATTAAGCGTTGTAAAAATGGTCGTAACAGCTACCTGTTATTTCCAATGAGGCCTGGCGGAGAAGTCAAGATTGATATGTAAACTTCCTATTCAAAACAGTCGAAAGGATTGCAAGTAGTCACACAATTTTATTTTACGAGGGAGAGAGGAATCGGTCAGATTCTAGTCGAACTGGCGAATTGAAACGGACAGTTAGATTTAGATTGAGATTTAAGGGGGTTTTATTGCACTGTGACCTTAAGGTCTATTATGCCCCCTATCAGAGCTGTTCTCTCCATTACGTAGTCTTAAGTCGCCCTCCAGTTCCAGGGTTCTAATGAACTCTAATATCTGAGATGGCTTCAGGAAGGATACTTCCTCACTTCTGCAGTCACTTCTCTTGTCCAAAGCATGTTTGCGTTGGCTAGCGATGGCTAGCACGGAATCTGCACTCTTCATTTTCTGTTAGACCTATTCTCGCGAGATGCTTCCTGAGGCGGCAGTGCCCTGTAAGGAATTCCGTGAGGAGGTGTAGCATTTCTTGCTAAGATTCAGATACTTCATAGATCTCGCAGTGTCAAAGTTTCAAAGAAACTTTTTGGAATGATCCAATCCAGGGAGATTCCGTTTCTCTTTCCGTTTCTTCTTGTAGGTACATTTACTCATACCAATGAAGGGAGTTCGTGCTTCTTTTCTGGAAAGTGTGTTGACCTCTTCATTCCCTTCCCGAGGGAGCCTATTTCGTTGAGTTTTCTTCGGCACTCCAGTACCATCTTAGAATCGATGATATAAGATCTCAATCCTTTAACTGCAGCCTGACTGTCAGAATGTATCGCTATGTCACATTTCTGATACTTTCTTACAGGTTCATTTACACACATCTTTCTATTGCAAGTATTTCTGCCTGAAAAACGCTTGGACATCGACCTAACGATAGTGAGCATTTGGGCAAGCCCCAATACTCCAGCGCCATTCCCCGTCTTGGTTTTGGAACCATATGTGTACCATTTGATGGTATTTTTTGTGAGCTGGGATTTTGTGCTCCCTTTGCCAATCTTCTTTTTTACTTAGCATCGTGGTGGAGGTTTTCTCGATGCTAGTTTTCTTTATTATCTCGTCACTGGGAAGGCCAGCTGATGAGATGTATTTTGATCAGAGTGGACCAGTATCTCTGATTCCTAATTCCCTCGATGCCGGTACCTTTCCTGGAAAGTCTTGAAATGGCCTCATGGGCTAATCTATCTATCACAAGATGACGAGGTGTAAGATCTGTAATGCCTCCAGTGCCCCAGTTGGGCACGTTCTCAAAGCTCCAGTGATACAAGCACAGGTTTTCCTTTGTATCTCTTGTCTTTTTTGTCTCTTTTTTCGAGTAAATGGGATTACTGTGGTCCTGGTTGGGTTGATGTTTATCCCCTCTGACAAGCACCATTGTTCGATAATTCAAAGGCCCCCTGCATCAAATCGCATAAGGTGTTCTTGAATTTTTTTCTAACGATGTCGTCAGCATAGCCTATACATTCAAAGCCAAGCTCTGTGAGCTTGTGAAGTAACTCATCCACAGCTAGGCTCCTCAGTAGGGGAGATATACTCCTCCTTGAGGTGTTCCGAGAGTGGCTTCAACAGAGGTGGTTTGATTGCCCACCTGGGTCTCGGCCATTCTCGCCTTCAACATCATACATCCATTTGATAATGGTTTTATTCACCTCTCGCCTTTTGAGTGTCTCGTTGACCGACACTTGTGTTATGTTGTCAAAAGCCCCAGATATGTCTAGAAAGGCACCCACTGCGATTTCTTTGTTATTCTGAGTATTCTGGATGACTTCGGACAATTTCTTCGATCGTCTATCGAACGGTTATTCATCATCTTATCAGAGGTATCTGAATAAAGGTAAGTAATTGCACCAAAACATCTTGAACAATCTTCGGACCCAGTGATGAATGTGAATCACATAGAAGAGTAGTACACTTGATTCGTCTGTGAATATCGCATTATTCCAGTCAGCAGTCCATCCAATTCAAATCTCATCTTGATTTACTCAATGTTGTGAAACCAAGTGTGTCGCCAGTTTAGCGCCCCCTCTCACGGCGATGCAGACCCCTCTAAATGGTGGGCTGGTTACCCAGCGTAACGCAGTTTATCGAAACCAGAAATCGAAACCTAACAGGTATTAGGAACCACGAGGAGCTCAAAGGAATAGATTAGGTGTCAGCACCCAAAAATACTCCACCCAAACTATTTTCCTTACCTCTGAGATTTCATATTTCTGGGGAGAAGAATATGATCTCCGTGGTTTCAGATCCCAGAGAAACGGCTGGAGTTATTATTCAAATAAGCAAGACATTCCTTGACAGACCTTCCTATGGGACCCTCAATGTTGGTGTTTTAACATACATAACTTATTCTTTGAAGATAGATCAACGTGCAGCATTCCAAGTAACCATAAAGAAATCAAATTAATAAACTGAAATCTGATCAATCGTACAATATGTAGTTATTGAAGTCTTGGTTGGGATGGCTATAAAAATTAACCTTGAAACCTTCAACGTGTTGAACCTGAAAGCCCATTCAATTCCTTTTTCGGACAAAAATACGCAACAGTGGTGAAGTAACGCTCTCAATAAAAAAAAGAACTCAATAATCGAGCCGAGTTCGGATTTACCGGTTCCAGCAGCGTAAAAACGAAATTGGCAAGCCATCGAAATCGATTCCGGAGATGAGAATTTTTAAATTAATATCGTAAAACTGCATGAAATTGGTGAGGCCAAGGGACACCGATTGGACAATTGAATACTTCGTTGAGTATTCAATGTTGAGACTGTTGAGAGTTACGGAGTGCCTTGGTTTTCTTGCCCTCAAGTTAACTATTCATAAGCGATTTGGTGATTATTTCCTGGTTATAGATACAGGTCTTTTAGAGGTCTGCCAGAAACACTCCTTCTCTTCAGTCACTATGTGAATTATTCTTTCGTTTCTCGCCTCTGTTTCCTAGACAAAAGATTTTATATAGACGTGGTAGCCTTCGAAACTATGTTCCCTTAAAATAATAAAATTAAACTACCAATGAGCATCTTCGTCCTCGCCAAATTCCTCCTCATATCACGAGAATCTCTCCCCAAGGATGTCAATGAAACCGGCAGATACAAGGAAACAGAAGTAATGTCCTCGTTTCCCGGAAACAATATACTTTTTCTCAGCGGGAACGCCCATCGCGGCCAACGACACGGTATTACACGAAAAGTACATAAACACATAGCTTCGCTGAAACTTTTTTTAATAAAATTTAATAAAAACTTTGCCCCATCTCCTGCTGAAGTTTTCTCACAGGACAAGACGTGAAAGATGATCAAGTTGCCCGAATGCCGCCATATTGTCGACACTTAACGCGTTTTCCCCCGTTCCTCTTGTTTCTTGGGTTGAGTGAAAACGTAAGACCAAACTTTCGGGCTTTGAAAAATAACGGGCTGGTTGGCACCTGCAGAAAAAGTCGACGTTTTAACATAACGTGTGACGTGTCGGGCGGGGAGGGCAAACGAAATTGTGAAAGTTTTACGTGTCAAGTTCCGGGGGAATGGTTGGGAGATAGTGAGTTCCTGACGAAACCGATACGTCATTGGCATCTAGGGGGATCGCCTGGGAACAGAATGATCTAGATTAATTTCTGCAGTTAAGAGTTGCTTCAATGGGAACGCGGAACTTTGATCGGTTCGGAGGAAATTGTGGGCGCATTCGCCATTTTGCAACTTCTAACGAGTTTTCCTAATTTACGAATAAAATAATAACACAAATATATTACTGTGTACTACATTGTATTATTTCCATACACTAATGTATAAGGGGACATATAGCGATTATAACATTCCTAAATGACTGAATATACCAATAGGAATGGGCATAATGAATATCGGATGCAACTACTATTTACACAATAATTAAAATCATAACTCAGCATTTAGCAGAAAACGAACGTCATTAGCTGGGACCATTCACTACGATATAGAATAATTTATTACAATTTCCATCAATAATTGCGGCAATACTTGTCCTGCGATCATTTCGCTTGATGGAGAACATCAATTCCGAACCTTTTTCAGATACGCGAGTGAAATGCTTCGGTCAATTTTGTTCCAACGTGGATTAAAAGGCATCAGTCAATGTGAAATATAACCCGGCATGGTGATTTGCTTCGGGGTATTGTTTATGAATTTTGTGATTGTGCAGTTGAATGTTCATGGTTGATTTTGAACAAGGGGCATTGTTCGCGATTACAGAGAGTGTGTTCCAAGAGCGTATTTATTGGGGGGTAGAATGGAAGGATATTAAGTTTTCCACCGAGAGCGATGAAGCACTGGCGGATCCAAGGGGGGGCACGGGGGGCACGTGCCCCCCCCAGACGGAATTTTTTTGCACTGTGGAGATTCCATCACAGTTAATAATTAGAATGTTTTGCCTTCGACCCCTTGTGCCCCTCCAGAAAAAATTCTGTGCCCCCCCCAGAAAAAAATCCTGGATCCGCCCTTGCGATGAAGACGAGAAATTTATAGATGGGTATTTGAGTCGCCCCGGCCCCGCGCGGGCAGAAAATGTCTCAAGGAATCGAGAATGAAAGTTCTCTCGATACACCGCGTTGGGTCTTTCTCCTATTGAAGATACAGAATTTCAACAACTTAGTTTTCCATAAATACAAATTCTGTAACTGCTTTCCATAACACAACCAAATTCTACCTCATTCCATATTTCCAATCAACTTCATTCACACCTGAGAAAAAGTCACGTAGTGCCGGAACACCCTTTATACAAATTTGCGGAGTGTGTGAAAATTATTTCTTCATATTCCAGCAAATGTACCCCAAAGTCTGATTCTATCGAATGCAAACATGCCTTTTAGAATAATGTATCGCCCAAACCCCTCCCAGCAATAGGTTTAAAACGCCATAGTGCGGTATCATCCCAAACCTTGATATGATGTGAAGTCACGTCCAACCCCCCTCTCTAGGGATGATTTACACGATAAACGTCTGGTATATTTCAATTTAGCAAATTAAAATGGGGTGTCAAAAGGTCGGTGACTTCGTTAGAAGCGCCGACTGGGCTGGGTTTTCAGAGTTTTAATTAGTTTTGTACACGATGACGTGCCATTTATAAATACGGATATCGTTATAGGGCTCAGTTGACCAGTTAGTTTTTTTTCCAGAAAAGTTTCGTTAATAGAAACATATGTAGGTAGATAAAAATATTTAACTGTGACCTGCTCACATGAACTTCGCAAACTGGATATGAAAACGAAATGCATATCATATGCGACATTATTCCTGATGGCAGTTTTGGGGATCTCAAACAAACTCTCAGAGTCGAAAGGAAATATCGATAATAGTGTAACATTAAAACGGTAATAATGACTTCAGGTTCCCCATTTAATTGAGCTCAAGTGCACCGTTATGAGGATATCAGAAGAACAGTACCGAGAATAAGATGCCAAGTAGGATATTATGGCTTTTTTTGGCAGGTGCTAGAACTGATCAACAGAGATCATTTCGCCGGAAGTTGATCATATGAAATATCCAATATAAAAAATTACGAAAAGCACTGCCGTGAAGGCAGGAGCTTTTGAGCGCTCCTACATGCACCTTGTAGGTGGATTCGCATTATCCAGTTTTAGAAACCAATTGGAAAGATTTTGACAGCTGTCAAAAAAAATTTCAAATTAACGCGAAAATCCAGAATTCACGTCAGTGCTTTGGTGACCATTTTTTTTCGATACTTCGCTAGAATTTTCTACGGTATCTATGGTCTTGGTAATGCGATCTGGACAAAATTTCTCACGTAGTTTAAATACATTATTCTTCATATATATGCAAAATTTCATTCCAATCCAATAAGTATTATCGAAATTATCAGGAAAAATATAGTTTGAACGGCTATATTTACGGAACCCCTGGTGGAATTTTGCCCATTAACGAACTTAAATTTCAAACGATCGTATTTTCGGAATCCCTAGTATAATTCTGCTCATTGGTAAACCTGAACGCGACATTTCAGATCCACACCTATCCTGAAAATTTCAAGTCCCTAGGCCTTTCCATTACAAAGTTATAATTTTTTAGTGTTTCTATGGTTCTGATCATGCGATCTGGAAAAATGTAGCTCGAATATATCATTCTCAATTTAAATACAAAATTTCGTCACGATCAAATCCATAGTTTTGAAATTATCAAGAAAACTGAATTTCAAACGGCGATATTTACGGAACCCCTAGTCTAATTCTGCTTATTGATGAACGTGACCGCGACATTCGAGATCCACACCTATCCTGAAAATTTCAAGTCCCTAGGCCTTTCCGTTACAAAGTTATAATTTTCTATGGTTTCTATGGTTCTGGTCATGCGAACTGAACAAAATTTTGCATGTAGCTTGAATACGTAATTCTCCATTTGAGTGCAATATTTCACCTCGATCGAATCTGTAGTTTCGAAGTAATCAGAAAAACAAAATTTCGAGCGGTCATATTTACGGAACCCCTAGGCGAATTTTGACCAATAACGAACTTAACCGCGGCATTCGAAATTCGAACCTACCCTGAAAATTTCAAGTCTCTGGGACATTCCGTTCTAGAGTTATCGTGTATACGGCCGGACGGACAGACTCGAATTTTCCGGCGGATTCGTCATCTGTAAGTCGAACATAGTCGTTTGAGACCATTTTCGGCTAAAAATTCGAAAAATACAGACGTCGTGACGAAATGATATAGCCCTCGTGTAAGTAGTACGAGCGCTCAAAAAAGGGAAAAAAATTTTGGGCATCAATATCTTGATACAACTCTGGATCGGGTTTTCTCTCTGTTAGTAGATTTGCCATAAATCACGGTGCCATATGCATTCCAGCAATTAAATGAAGTGTTGGATTTTATCGCAAATTTGTATATTCTCTTTCAACTTTTATTAGGAAATTTTTCCTGAACGGTAAAATTCTTGAAGTTCAAACTAAGGAGGAGAAAAATGACAGATTGAAAAGGTCCTGTAGAAAAAAGTTCACAAACTCACCCATAAAATTGATCCAAATTGTTCACAGAAATTGTTCGAATTGGTCACTATTCGTTTGATGTGCATAAAGTCTTGCCCGGCGTTATAACGAATTATTACATGCAGCAACTATCCCATCAGTTTGCTAACGAATAATAGCACAAGCATTTTCAATGCGGTGTTTCCATTCCTCAACACTATTCACCTCATCGTTACTGTACAGGCTAAGAAATCGTCTCACCACGTCCTGTCAAAAAAAAAGCCTCACCTTTCCTCATTGATTCCTTATTGATTAGGTCAAATTCGCGGTCAAATTCAATTCTCTTCGTCCGTCCGGTCGCCCGTGAACACGATAACTTTCGTGTGAAGAGGTCTAGGGTTCTGAAATGTTAAGGTCTAGGGTTTTGAAATGTTAAGGTCTGAATGGGTCGGTTGAGTACGTCAATGGATGAAATCCGCCGACGGGTTCTGTAGATATAGCCGACGAATTTTTTCCCTGTCGATAATTCGAAAAATACCGATCTAGTCGAACTGAAACTTTGTGGTTGAATTTGAAAAACGAAACGAAGGTTCAATTTCGTGAGTATCGTATCACTAAAAGATTTTTTTCTACTTCTTTCTCGAAACATGGGTATCTCGAAAACTATGCGTCACGTTCTGCTGAAATATTTGGTCTACTTATGAGGCATACAACAAAAATGAGAATTCTGCTATTTCCAGTAAAAAGAAAATTGAGTTTTTCTGATATATTCGAAATAATTTGGTGAATCCGTTCATGAAAATGAAATGAAAGTATTTGTCATACTGACAATGAACACTGAACACCGGTTTGGTTTACAGAAACAAGCGCACAAATGCTCAAAATTTATTCCTCGATTTTCTGCCATTAAAATTCTTGAATGGAGCTAGGAGGATCAATACCGAATAAAAATTCCTTTTGGTACCTTATTTCATGCAATTATCTCCAACAGTTCCCAAAAAATGTTTCGGACAACGGACGGAGTATGGCAGAAGGGCAAATAGCATATTTGGTTTTTCAATTTAGATTAAATTATTATTTGAAATAATAAACCAGAATTCATTTCTGAAAAAAACATAATTTTGGAATGAGTATTATTATGGCGGTTCTCAATCGAATATTTTTTACCGCAATGCTTTACCTCAACAGTTAATGAGTTGAAAAACTTTGCCTCTCAACTGGGAATGAGTGAATGTTGATATAATTCTAAGGATTCTCTGTTTCTAACAGAACTGACCTGAAGGTTTCTCATTGAGATACCCCTCCATTCTAAAAAAATTGTAGTCTGTTCAGTCATAAGTGAAATTGTGGGCCATTTCTTGTAGTTCTACTATAGCCCATCAGTAAAATTCATAAATAACCCTATTTCTCCTCAATGGACTGAAAGATGATGATAGCTTCTTCCAAGAGAATAGTGCAAAACCACAAACAGCTTCGCAACCCTTAGCTATTGTAAGAAATATTTTTCATGATCGGGTAATGAATTTGAATACTGGGTATGGAATGGCTTTTAAATTTCCGTAATTTTTTGGGGCTTCATTTGTACAATAACATTTTTCAAGAACCTATTCCTAATATGTACCAATTTAGCACCAGAGTGTATGATAAAAAAAACCTAGATTATTAATATGTACTCCTAATGTCTTAGAGAATGTTTTCAATCCTGCCTGGAGAAGTGTTAGGAGCAAAGAAGTGAATATTTCAATTTCTATTGATATTTTTTCATGTTGAACAATAAATAAATGTACGGTTCTTCGCTCCCTTTATATTATCCCCAAATCTTTAGAATTTTTTTTTTCAACTAATTACCAAATATTCTCTCAAGCCTTCAATATGAATTTCATTCGAAAACATTAGTGTACAGTAACGGTGAGGTGAATAGTGTTGAAGAACAAAAGCAACGCATTGAAAATGCTAGTGACATTATTCATGAGCAAACTGATGTGATAGTTGCTGCATGTAATAATTCATTATTAGGCCAGGCAAGACTTTGTGCACATCGATCGAATGGTGACCATTTCGAACAATTTCTGTAAACAATTTGGATCAATTTCATCGGTGAGTTTGTGAACTTCCAAATTTGTTATAGGACCTTTTCAATCAGTAATTTTTCCTGTCCTTAGTTCGATTTTTAAGTAGTTTACCGTTCAGGAAAATTTTCTTGATAAAAGTTGAAAGGGAATATACAAATTTGCGATAGAATCCAGCACTTTATTCACTTGCTGAAATGCATACATAAAAAACACCCTGCATAACATAATCTTCATTCGTGAGTCCAACCTAACCGTTCGAGGCCATTCTTGGCTCAAAATTCAAAAATTGCGGACTTTTGGGCAAATTGATAACACTCTTGTTCATAGAAACATTCGGGCAAAAATGTTGGGCCCTACGTTGAAAAATTCAGAGCACTCTTCATCTCGTTTTTTCATTGAAAGCTCGATATAAATTGAATTAATAAAACGTATAAATAATGAATCTTCGTGGGAAATTCGCATATTTTTTAATCATTTCCATCTCTGATATAAGCGTTCAATCACAATAGACGGCCTGTATAACACAGCCTTTCCCGGTTCTTCCCAACCACCTCCTGAAGCGCAGAAGATTATTTATTGGAAGCAACGTCGCTGAAGTGCACCGACGATATTCCCTGCTGATGCCTCCGATCCAATTTTCCAAAAATCAGTTATCGCCTTTTTTCTACACCCGGATATCCTTCGCAAATCATGCAAATTCAATATTATCCTCAGGTCGTGAAATAACTTCCTTCTCCCGATATCTCCTTGTTTTTCTCGACGCGACTTCGGGATTTCGCGAGTGTCAAAACCGCCTGGAATGCCTACCGATTTGTCATCTCTCGCACCCTCTTCTCTCCGGCATGTACGACGAGAATTTTTCTCCGAAGACAATTTATCATCTGTAACCATATTATATCCGGAGATCCGCTGTGAGTTATGGTAACTGTATAAATAAAGAGAAATTCCTTGTGTTCTGGGTCCATTGAGCGCGACTCGAAGAGTCAGTCTCGACGAAATTATTGTCGGTTTACCCGATTGGGGATTGTGTTGCAAAATGGCGCATGAGCCGGTTTCGGAATAGTCTAGTCTTGAGCGAATGCGCTCAAATAAAGCAGCAAAAATTCAATGGAATTAATATTCCTCGGATTATTTTATAGATATTTAGTTCTGCGATTATTTTTGGAAAGCCCCTTTGTTTTCAGCCTACAGGGCAAAAAAAACTCGACAATAACAACATTTTATGTTTGAAATGACTACCCTCATATAGTGTCCACGGATCCAATCTTCTTTTTGTTGAAAATCCGACCGGTGGTTTCTGAATTTTTCGTAATCGTCCGAAATTTAAGGTCCTTTTTCGATATTCTTGTTTATTCGTTATGCTCCATTTTATGGATGGTTAAAA
This sequence comes from Aphidecta obliterata, assembly GCA_963966015.1. Lineage (NCBI taxonomy): Eukaryota > Metazoa > Arthropoda > Insecta > Coleoptera > Coccinellidae > Aphidecta > Aphidecta obliterata. The sequence continues at coordinate 17,637,528 of OZ014434.1, read as the reverse complement.
AGACTTCATCTGAATTATGACGTGGCCACGTTTATGATAAATATGGACATTTCTGGAATTTTTCCAACGTTTGGAAAAACATTATCTAGACATAGAGAGTCCGGATAATGGGAATGAGTTCCATCGAGTGAAGACCACATTCTCTGAATAATTTTTTCGAAGAAAATGTAGGAAATATTTACCTATCAGAAAGGATAGCCCAATAAGCATACCACAGATGAGCCCATTCCAAACATTCAAGTAAAATCTCGGACTGTAATAGGGTCTGCCCTAAGTTGTTTCTCCAGTTTTCGACAATATCTTTCAGACTCCTTGCTTATGAATGGCGGTCCTTCCATCAATCTGCATGTTGCAGATCTCCCCTTGTATGCAATTATTGAATCGTGGTAGACACAGCATGACCTCTCTTGCAGCCGTTGGAGTTTTCCTCACCTCACCGCTCCCCCTTGAAGATTCTTCAGCCACCACACTACTCATCCATATGATCATGCTTCTTATTATCTATGTGTATAATCCTAGAGTAATTTCGGGATACATGCCCATAATTCTTCTGCGCCTTCTCAGGGCATTTGACACTCTTTGCGGTGTTCATTCATTATCATTTTGTGATCGTCATTACCACCCGAATAGGTATATATAGTCCATTTAAGAATTATTGACATTGAAGCAGGCCATGAACGTCCAGTCGAGAATTTATTTCTGGTTACAAAAAAGTTACTAAATTTCATCATAGAAATAAAACATAAATATAACGTAGAAAAGTGTTGAGTATACGATTTATCGGAATTATCGAATAATTAAGCCGGAATATTTCGATTGCAGTTCAAAGTGTTTAAACGTGGGAAGTCAGGTTTGAAAGCGCAAAAATAACGTGGAATGCTTTCATATGAAATTATCTGAACTTATCGATCATATAAAAGTCAACCATGGCAAATTGAAGATCATTCAAATAAATATTTATTTTCACTCAGGACCATGCAATATTTATTGGTATGGAAATCTTGCAAAATTCTAACCATATAACTATAAGAGTTCCATTTTATGTCAGGATTCAAGAAGGATAATTAATGGAATTCTAGCAGGTAGCTAGTGGTGCAACAGAAAAAAATTTTTGGATACTTCGCAAGCACAGGGCCAAAAGAATGGATTGGAAAAAACGTTATAATGTATTAAGGAATAAGAGAGAAACAAAAATTAAGAATCTATGTAGTACATGAAGAATTTTGACATGAAATTTGTACCGAACTATCAATATATGAACCAATTCGTGAATTATTTATTGCTCGGTGTTGAATACTTTAAGAAAGTCAATTTTTATTTTCATTCATCAAAACTGTCCATGAATTATTGAAAATATTATAATTGATGAGCAATTTTACAATTATTCAGTATACTTTTGAATTGGGAACAATATAGCATGTGTATTAGCAGAGGGAATGTGAACAGGGTACCATACAGTATAAGTATAATAAATAAACTTAAAATATCTATGAATGATACAAGAGCAAAGATGAAAATATCATTGAAAACTTTGTTTCCACGTAGTGTAGTGATTTGGATGTGTTTATTGAATAAGCTGACATAATCCTATTGATGGGCATCCTTTTGCAGGGAAGGTTTCAATTTTTCAATAACCCATTTATGAAATAATTCACCATTCATATTAATCCTTATCATTAATACCACTGTCAAGAATCGGATCACATCCAGGTAAAAATCCATCAATTGTTCCAGCATTCAAAATAGTGCACTTTCTGCCTTTACCCTTGAATATACTCGGCATACCTTTCGGATTATTTTCTAGTGTCCACTGACGAATTTGAATACCGTTTTCAAATATCCAAATTTCATCTAGATAAATGAATTTTACGTTTTGTTCCATGTATTCTCGGTATTTATCACAATATCGTATTATCCTTACTATATTTTTCTGTTTATCAGTAAGAATTTTCCTTCGATCAACTTTTTTGTATTTGTATCCAATTTTTTTTATGATATAATATAATGTTGACTTTGATTAATTGAAATCTAGGAGCTCTTTGGCCAGTTCGAAAAGGATATCTAAACTGATATATTCACTGTTTCTAATTCTAGCAAAAACAAAGTCATTCAATGACTCTTTGAAGAAATAATCGTATCGGACAGGTTTTCTTCCACTGCTAATTCCAGGCTGTAATAACATGCTAATATTCTACGGACAGGGCTTGGTGAAATCTGAAAATTTAAGAGACATTGATCAATCAGAATACACTTTGAGTCGGTGAATAACAGTTTACCTGAAACACTAGCAGAAATATATGCCAAATCTTTGAAAAACTCGAAGTAACACCGACAAACTGCCTGGCGTTCTCTTGTTAGGCGCGATGTATCCTGGTAAATTCTAGCCATTTTAATAGCATAAGACAAAAAATACTCAAATTCAGAGCAAATTTTTATAATTACATATTCACCAATATCATCGATAAAATCATCAAAGCAAGATTTCTTTGGGTAATGTTAGTGTTATTCCTATACCAACCTGAATTCAGCAACCCAAAATATTACTGAATAGTCTATTACCAACTTTAATTCGATTTTTCACAGCCAACCGAGATGTCAATAATTCTCAAACGGAGTATAGTTAAATGTTGTAATTTTGTACATAGTGGATTTCAAGAAAAAAATAAGCTGTTGAAACAGCGCGGCGACTTCGGTATGTCCGTCATGGAGCTCATTCGGAACAAGTATTCGCTAATCTATTTGCAGTTTAATTTTCTACGCCCGCGGTTTATACAACTGCAGGCCCGATAGTGAGTCTCTGAGCAAAGCAATGCAGAAAATGCATCCTCTTCCTTTTGTTTTTTTCCCCATTATTCCCGATTTTCATTTGTATGACCGGCTAAGCGGATTCAGAGAAGGCCGGGACTCGCGTTGTTCACTCGGCTCCGACGACGCCCCGTTTAACGAGATTCCGAATCGTCGAAGTGTTTTGCTGGATTACACGTTATCAATTAATATTGTTGCTCTTTAATGCTTCCGGAATCTAATCAAATGGATGGACAGTTCGGGTATTTCATCGGACTTCGAGTTGATTTATAAATGATTAGTTCGAATCGTATTTCAATCGGATGCTTCTATCGAATGAAGTTTTGGATCGATTTATGCATTACGTAATCAACCACTGAGCCAATTAATGAAAAACGTATCAATTCAAGTCAACTTTTACATGATATTTATTATCATGGTGTTGGCATTGTTAAGGCATTGTTTTGCCTTTTCTTGACAACCGAAAAATCGTGGCTTTCCAGATTTCATTTCATTCGAAAGAAGGCGCTCTATTTTTCATAACCTTACTCCATTACGCAAAATTGTTCCATTCATAATTTCTTGATATCGGTTCATTATTGGATATATTAGGATTTTTATTATCAACTTTACGATACTCGTGGAAAAATATAACGCGCTACCGTTTCCTAATACCGCAGACTACCTACTGGAAAACTAAATCATGATCTGAAATCTAGAGTGCCGTATTGGTTGACAATTTCGTCCCGACATTTTTTTTTATGTTTAAACCAACTGATACCACAGAAAATGTCAAATTCTGAGCATTATTTCAATGACATTCAATTTTCGAAGCATTGTCATTGGTTTACCGATCACGCCTATTTTGTGATATTTTGTACATATTTCTATAGGAATCCTTATTCGTATGACTGTCTTCACTGTCACTGGATGGCATATATGACATATTATAGGCGCTTTCGATTTGGGTTTTCGTGCACCGGAGTGCTCGGTTTTGTTGTTTCGCGCAAGCTTTTCGAAGCAAATCGAATTCGCAAATGTCATATTTCGTGCACTGGAGTTTCTCAGATAGCCAAATCGAAAGCTGCAAATGACTGATGCAGACTGCATTCGGATGATCGATGAAGGAGACGCCTATTGGGCGTGTTTCTATTACGATATTTTTGAGCGCTCGTACTACTTACACGAGGGCTATATCATTTCGTCACGATGTGTGACGAAAATGGTCTCAAACGACTATGTTCGACTCACTGATGACGAATCCGTCGGAAAATTCGAGTCTGTCCGTCCGGCCGGCCGGGCGGCCGTATACACGATAACTCTCGAACGGAATGTCCTAGAAACTTGAAATTTTCAGGGAAGGTTCGAATCTCGAATTCCGCGGTTGAGTTCGTTATTGGGCAAAATTCGCCGAGGGGTTCCGTAAATATGGCCGCTCGAAATTTTGTTTTCCTGATTACTTTGAAACTACAGATTCGCTCGAAATGAAATTTCGCACTCTAATGGAAAATGAAGTGTTCAAGCTACATGCGGAATTTTGTTCAGCTCGCATCACCAGAACCATAGAATCCATAGAAAATTGTAACTTTTGAACGGAAAGGCCTAGGGACTTGAAATTTTCAGGATAGGTGAGGTTCTGGAATGTCGTGATGAAGTTCATCTATGAGCAGAATTATTTCAGGGGTTCCGTAAATATGGTCGTTTTAAATTTAGTTTTCTTGATAATTTCCGAACTACAGATTCGATCGTGACGAAATTCTGTATACTAATGGAGAATGATATATATATTCAAGGTACATTTCTCTAGATCGCATGACGAGAACCATAGAAACCATAGAAAATCATAACTTTCGAACGGAAAGGTATCGTAGAAAATTCTAGCGAATTATCGAAAAAAAATTGATCCGCTGAAGCACTGACATGAAGTCTGGAATTTCGCCTGAGTTTCAGAATTTTTTTGACAGCTCTCGAAAATTCCTTCAATTGATTTCTAAAACTGGAAAATGCGAATCCACCTACAAGGTGCATGTACGAGCGCTCAAAAGCTCCTGCCTTCACGGCAGTGCTTTTCTAAATTTTTCACGTTTCTACCCTTTGTTTACAAAAAGTACGAATTTCAAAAGCAAATCTTGCAAAAATGGTGAGAAGTGTGAAAAAGCTACATAGCCTATTTGAACTTATGGTTCTTCGAGATTCGAGCTCAACTTGATTCATTCCACAAGATTTGAAAGGAAAAATTTGCATACCATTTCTTAAAGACTCCTCTTATGGTTTTCATCGATTTTGGCCATTTCCGAACATTATTTTAAATACTTTCAGACGGGCTAGAGAGGTCGTTTGGACATCGTTGGAAAGCCCGTTTCTTCTTGTAAAAAACACGGTGGTTATGGGTCACTCAACGACCGCTGCGCGGTTTTATTTTTCAGTATCCTAACGAGGCATTTACGATTTCAAACGATAGGCGGGGATCTATCTGTGGTTTGATTTTTTTGACTCTATGCGTCCTTAGAGCTTTAGGTACTTTCACAGTTCAAAAAACATCGAAAATGCGGAAAGAATATTTACCCGCCACTGAAAAGACAAGAATTTTTTGTAAGTACCGACCAAGTGTGAATATATGAATAGTGAATGTCTACGCCAGGAATTAGGGTGCGAACTTTCTTTAGGGTTGTAAACATTGATCGATTACTTCTGGATCACCTAAAATTGTTTTTCAGGTCACGTTCAAGGTCTAAATGCTCCGGTCCTTTGATGAGCAAACATTTTTGTCTCAATAATTAGAAAAAATACCGTTCTGATCGAATTCAATACCATCGTTGTTAGTTGTGAGGTAACGAGATAATGTATGAGTGTGATTGAACTTTAATGCTTATACTTATTCTAAGGACATGTTATTTCACTATATGAATACAAGTCCTTTAATTTAACTCTTTATGCTATTTCAGTCATATGGTATATTTTTTATTCCGGTGTATAAATTTACATCCAGATCTTTCCTGGATCAAGTATGGGAATAAGTTAGCAACGTCATTATAATTTCTCGTAAAATAATATTTTGAATTGGTGGAGCAAGTTCAATCCTCTGTGACAACTTTTTTTGGAATGAGTTTGAGGAAATACAGGGTGTCCCGGGAGTAACTGTAGATACCCTCATCAGAGGTACTGTAGATCTTGGTGAGTACGGATTGGCAATAAAAATTAATTTCTGGATTTCCTCAGAAATCTACAAGGTGATTTTCCGAATTAATGGAAATGCTATGACTATCACTAAAACCAAACCAATCGACAACACATGTTAAGATCAAGAGAACTCGATACTCCATTACCAGACTTATTATTGCTCATTTAATTTGTTCAGAGTAAAAACATCACGTTGTATGCCGAATTTCGATTTTTCGGTTCATCTTGAGAAAAGGAACTCGAATGCAGCTTCAATAAGTGATATTATTCAATGTTGTCCCACCTATAGGTTTTTTTCGATGAATTTTTGAAATTGGACTCAGCTATGAAAAATTGAATTAATTTATCTAATATATAAAATTCTCGTGCCCACAGTGTTCGTTGCCATACTCCTCCGAAATGGCTTAACCGATTTTGATGAAATTTTTTGTGCTTATCCGGTATCTATCAGAATCGGCCAACATCTATTTTTCATCCCCCTAAATGTTAGGGGTAGTCCACCCCTAAATTTTTTTTTCTTATTTTTTAGACAAAATTTCCAATTTCTATTTTTTTATGATACAACATACAAAAATATATACAATCCCCAATTTTCACCCTTTTACGATCAACCCTTATTTTTTAAGAGCCAGAACAACGAGAGGCCGAAGGCCTCGAGCAATTTTGAAATTGCGAAAAATGGGAGAGACCGGGGGCGCGAAGCGCCCCCCGCGTTTTCGAGAGGGAGAAACGGGCTTTCCTAAGGTAAGAGAGGCCGAAGGCCTCGAGCAATTTTGAAATTGCAAAAAAAGGGAGAGAACGGGGGCGCGAAGCGCCCCCCGCGTTTTCGAGAGGGAGAAACGGGCTTTCCTAAGGTAAGAGAGGCCGAAGGCCTCGAGCAATTTTGAAATTGCGAAAAAAGGGAGAGATATGGCAAAACAACGTTTGCCGGGTCATCTAGTATTATATAAAACTCTCATGAATGAAAATGTGAAGCGAGAAATTTTACATAACAAACTATACCAAGATAATCGTAGGTAGGTACTCCTTTGTTTCCGACAATCATATAGAAAGTCAGGAGCAAACTTCAACAAACTTATTCAATAATGAAATAACGAAAAACTGAATACACAGAATCCAATAACAGAAATGAAAAGAGAATAAATTAATTGGCCATATTGAAATTCAGTTATTTGTTGTTCGAAATGAGAGCCACTTGCTTGAAAACATTTTTCTTGTCGAATTTTCAGATTTTATAGCCTTCCGAATCATTTCGCCATTTTTTCTCAATATATCGCAACAGTTTATTATTATGTTCATCAATTGTTCTCTCGTTTGGATGTCCACAGCATAAACCATATCTTTCAATTCTGCGTATAAAAAATAATCTACTGGGTTCAGATCTGGTGATCGAGGAGGCTATGAAACCGGATCTATTCGTCTTATCCATCCCTTTGGATAAGTATTGTTGAGGTATATCCTTTTTTCTAAGCCAAAATAAGGTCCAGCTTCTTAAATTTTGAATAGCTTCGATAATGACATTAACTTAAAATCAAATTTTGTTATAATAATTAGGAATTAATCTTCTTTCTTCGTCAAAATTCTTTTTCCCTTATTCATTGTTGTTTTACTTATGAATTATTCATATTTTATCGAAATTCTTATTACTTACTAGAAATTAAGTAAGTTTTTGGCGAAAATTCCTCGTAGGTATAATTTTCATTCACCAGATATTTTGATCCTGCTCGTATAATTAAATTAAATTCTTCGAGCTTCATCCAATTTCAAAAATTCATTAAAAACCTGACAAACTTCGAATGATACCACATATAGAAATCTGCATTCAAGCTCTTTTTGGAAGGTGAAAGAATAATTCGAAATTCGACAAACAAAGTGTTGTTTTTACCCTGAACAAGTTAAATGAGTAACAATGATTCGAATTTCGTCATCCTAAGTTTAATAAATTCCGTCGATAGGTTTGGTTTTAACGATAGTCATAGTATTTCCTTGAATTCGAAAAATCACCCTGCAGATTTCTGAGGAAAGCCAGAAATTGATTTTCTACTTTCAATACGTACTCACTAAGTTCTACCCTACCTCTAGTTAGAGTATGTTCAGTTATTCACGGGACACCCTATATATGGATAAAACAAGGGGGGGGGGGGGTAATGATTTTCTTTGAAAATTAAAGAATTCTTGTTTCTATTAACAAAACTGGCTGTCAGGGTCGGTGTGATAAATGATGTAATTTTATTATTATAAACTTCGAGAAATGGAATTACAGAATTATCATCAAATTTCTCAACACCAGATCAAAAAAATGAAGAAAAGCACTGCCGTGAAGTCAGGAGCTTTTGAGCGCTCGTTCATCCACCTTGTAAGTAGATTCGCATTCTCCAGTTTTAGAAAACAATTGGAATGATTTTGACAGCTGTCAAAGAAAATTTCAAACAAAGGCGAAAATCAAGACTTTACGTCAGTGCCAACTTTTTTTCGATGATTTTCTAGAATTTTCTACAGTATCTATGGTCTTGTTAATGCGATCTGGACAAAATTTCCCACGTAGTTTGAATACATTATTCTTCATCTATGTGCGAAATTTCATTCCAATCCAATAGGTAGTTTCGGAATTATAAGGGAAAAAATTGTTTGAACCGCCATATTTACGGAACCCCTATTCTAATGGGGCTGGCTCATTGATGAACGTGACCACACAATTCGCGATCCGACCCTATCCTGAAAATTTCAAGTCCCTAGGCCTTTCCGTTCGGAAGTTATGATTTTCTATGGTTTCTATGGTTCTGATCATGCGATCTGGACAAAATATAGCTCGAATATATCATTCTCAATTTAAATACAAAATTTTGCCATGATCAAATCCATAGTTTTGAAATGATCGAAAAGACTGAATTTCAAACGGCCATATTTACATTATTTGCTCATTGATGAACGTGACCGCAACATTCGAGATCCACACCTATCCTGAAAATCTTAAGTCCCTAGGCCTTTCCATCACAAAGTTATAATTTTCTATGGTTTCTATGGTTCTGGTCATGCGAGCTTGACAAAATTTTGCATGTAGCTTGAACACGTAATTCTCAATCTGAGTGCAAAATTTCACTTCGATCGAATCAATAGTTTCGATGTGATCAGAAAAACAAAATTTCGAGCGGCCATATTTACGGAACCCCTGGGCGAATTTTGCCCATTAACAAAATCAACCGCGGTATTCGAGATTCGAATCTACTCTGAAAATTTCAAGTTCCTAGAACATTCCGTTCGAGAGTTATCGTGTATACGGACGGACGGACAGACAGACTCCAATTTTTCGACGGATTCGTCATCAGTGAGTCGAACATAGTCGATTGAGACCATTTTCAGCTCAAAATTCGAAAAATACAGACATCGTGACGGAATGATATAGCCCTCGTGTCAGTAGTACGAGCGCTCAAAAACCTATTTTTTTTTCACGTGGAAAAGCTGTGAAGCTAAGTTTCTACAAACCCCATTCAATGGATGCTCCATATGTAAACACAAAAATTCAGCAGGATATGACGAATAAATCCTGAGATACCGAAGTTTTTGAAAATAATTTTTTATTATTTCACAACTAAGAGAAAAGTTTCAATTCAATGGGATCGCAATTTTTCGAATTATTGAGAAAAAATTCAGATGGTTATCTACGAAAACCTTTTCCGTATTTTATCCATTCAAGGAATCAACCAGCAGCGGTTTCAGAAATCGAACGTACCTCGAACAGTGAATTTTTCATTCAAATATCTTGAAAATCAAGTGGCTGATAATAATTGATAGTGGCATTGACTTAACCTCATTTTTATGCTGAATAAGAACATCGAAATTTTCCAATATCTACATTTTTTATTCAACAAAATTCCTTGCCCGCTCGACACCTACTCAAGAACCAGTCTATATTTTCATACAGAAAATTTCAATCATGTCCTCATTTTTCATATCTCGAAAATCCTGACGTGAGCCTTCGCGAAATCGATAAAAATTAATAGTTCCTCGACAAATTTGACGCATTCTCCTGAGATATTACAAACATTTAACCCCGCTCAATAAAAACCCGGGGGGCCTTTGTGACATGGCAATATTGAAAAAGCCAGCCGTCTCTTGGAGCCATGAAGTAGCTACCGGAATATCAGGTGATCGATTCTGCTCTTTGGTTTACTGCGAGATCGGTGGGGTTGACGACATCCCAATCAATCAGGATAGAAAAGAAAGAGGCCAACGAAATAGGTATTTCAGGCTTGTGGAATGAAGGACGTACAATATTGCTTTTTTCTTTATGCTGCTTGATGGTTGTTTCAGGAGTAGTGTTTGGAAATGGAGAAAAAAAGTATCTGAGCTTTGTTTAAAATTTTTCTAATTATTCCTTGACGTCTAAGAAATTGAGAGGTATATTTCGGAACTTTCTGTTAGTGCCGTTTTCTACCGGCGTCTTTGGTTGTCTTTTATCAGCCAATTTGACTAACTCTGTCTACTCTGCCGAAACCTTTTTTTTTCTGCTATTTTATGAAAAAGAGCCCAAATGTCTGTAAGTTTCAAATTTTGGGCTTAAAATGGTCTCAAACGATAAGTTGGGACTGGCAGTTGAGGAATTCGTGATCGAATAAATTCCTTCCGTCCGGACGGCCGTAAACGCGTTAACTTTCGAAAGAAAAGGCCTAGAGTTTCGAAATTTTCAGGGTACGTTCTGAATGCACCGATGAAGTTCGTTAATGAGCGAAATCAGCCTAAGGGTTCCATAGATATCCATCGGGATAGAATATTTTTTTTTATGCCTATTTGCCATATCCTGCTGAGATTTTGTGTGTACATACAGGTTACGGCAATAAGGTCTCCCACATTTGAGAGAAGTGGTAAATAAAAACGAAATGAGATATTCGAAAAATTATCTTGTATTCTAGTTTTTTTTCACTTATGATTTGTAAATAATGTCATTCAAATGACGGCCTTGGCGAGTGATACACATTTGAAGTATTTAGCGGAAGATGACTCTCGTCAGCATACCGGCATCAATTTTCATGATTTCCTCCGGAATTGCCTCCTACTCTTCCGGGGTCCTAGGGCGAGGTTTGGAGACCTCAGTTGTGAGGTAACCCCAAAGGAAGGAGTTCCAGGGACTTAAATCACCCTCGCTCGCTGGATTTGAGTCCCTGTGACCTCTTCCTGTGGGGATTCGATTCGAAGTTCAGATGCTGCCTTGTATTTGTGGGTTTTCTACTTACCTTCGTATGAGACCTCAAATCGTTCTGAATCTTAAACCAAACCCCCAAGACATCATTCATAATTCCGTTTTCCTTGTAGACGATAAGCCCCTTTACCGTTTCGAGACTTTTATGAATAACTAACAAAAGTTGTCAACTAAATTCCTTCAGATCCCTGCTCGAAGGACCAAAAGTGAACTTACTTCGGGCGCAATGTGGAAGAAAAAATCGATAGCATACGAAGGGTATCGAATACGGCGATTCCGTTATATCCAGAGAGCATTAGTTTGGAATTTTCTACGTTATAAAGCGACAACTTGTCGTCTTCGATATTCCGCAGAAGTTCTGAATACATGGAAAAGCAATATACAATCTGTCGATGCCAGGACGAAAATCGTAATCGGTAGGCACGATCGTTGGTTTGTCAGTCTCCAGGTATTTCGTGTGACTAAGAGGGTGCAGAGGTTACGAGCGTACATGACATACAAATAATTGTGGTGGTTATAGGAAGTGGATTCCAGATCTGATAGATAATTATATACAAGATATGGCAAAACAACGTTTGCCGGGTCAGCTAGGTTAGGTTAGGTTAGGTTTAGGTTAGGTTATTTTGAGACGAGAGGCCGAAGGCCTCGAGCAATTTTGAAATTGCGAAAAAAGGGAGAGACCGGCGGCGCGAAGCGCCCCCCGCGTTTTCGAGAGGGAGAAACGGTCTTTTCTAAGGTAAGAGAGGCCGAAGGCCTCGAGCAATTTTGAAATTGCGAAAAAAGGGAGAGATATGGCAAAACAACGTTTGCCGGGTCATCTAGTATATGATAAAAAAATAAGACAAACTCTCCTATCGCGACAATAGTTACAAGACATAAAACGACAACTAAGTACACATAGTGCCTCTTCGTGAGATATAACGATGCATATGTATATTTACTGAAGGTTCATAAATCGAAGAGGTAAAATTAGAAACGCCATGATAAATGCAATTCTCAATTGCACATGTTTTCAAATTCATCCCAACTATGACGTCACAGTGTAGATGAATCTGAGAGTTATTCGCCTAATTTCAATAAGAACCACTGGTAGAATGAATCAATAACTCATACTTATTCATTGGAGGTTGACGAATGCGAATATTTAATTTGACTCTGAAATAATTTATTATTTCTTCAATCATTTGATACTTTCTTGGCTCCTTTCAGGGATACTCAACGAGTGCTAGCCCTGGCTTCAACCACGTCATTTGATCTGTCAAAACAGGAATAATAAAGGGATATTATTGATGACATATACAGAAAAATAAAAACCATAACAGTATTATTTCAATACACTACACTATTCACAAAACTTATGGATTTACGAAAAATTCGAGAAAAACACTGACGTGAAGTCATGAGCTTTTTTGCGCTTCTTTCTGTGTATCGAACCGACCTTCAGTGTTGATTTTGAGAATGAGAAATACTGTCATTTTATTTTCATGAGCTTTAAAACATGGAATTACCGAAAAATATTGAATATCCGACAAGCACGCAAAAAAACTTTCCTTTCACATGAAACAGCTGAACAGCTGAATTCCTACATACCCCATTTTTTCCTTATACATGCAGAATTTCAGCGGAATATGCCGAGTATTGTCTGAGATTCGGAATTTTTTTAAAGATTTTTTTCAAATCTTTTAGTTATACAAACAACATAGTTTCAATTCGATCGGGTCGGTATTTTTCGAATTTTTGAGAAAAAAATTCGGAAATAAAACAGACATGTGAACAAAACGATAATGCTCTTGTTCATAGTAACGAGTGCGCAAAAACACTAAAGAAATGGAATTTTACTTGAAAATGTTTAATCAACAAAAAATACTTTTCGTTTCAACTGCATCGAAAATAATGAGAAAAGAAGTGTTAGCACTCTAAATCGCTCCAAGCAAAGAGTATACCAAGTTACTCGGTGGTCCCAAATCGGCCGTATCGACGTCCGAGTTTGGAAAAGATGTTTGCCTCACTGCTTTACTGATTATTTACTATAATGGCTTCTCTATAACTTTTAAATGAACGTCAATCAAAATCTATCCCTGTTCCAATATCACAGCGAAATATAATACTATGTTTATTCCAAATAGTCAAATTCTCTGAGGACTTCGCCGTCACACGTCATTTGGCAAGCTATTTCTATTCCAGTGCCATCCTTCAAATTTCGAAAATTCATATTTGCCGATATTACAACGCATTCAGATGGGAGAGACGAAAATTGAATTAACAGTTTGTTTACGACAACGACGCAAGTCGAATTAAACCTTTGGCACTTGCAAACCTGTACGTACGAGAGTGCCTGGTTTCCTTTTCCGCTCGATGTGCTGTGTATATACGTCCTCGGCATTATCTGATTAGACATACGCCTTGGTTGCGGTCACATTCCATTAAAAGCATGGTGTCACGGAAGCCTCCCCCTCTTACCTGTCGTATTTCTGAGCTACGCCTCGGCTAGATAAATATTTGAGCGAGCAAATATATTTTCGAATTCAATTTGGATGGAAGGCTTTCCGGGTGTGGAACGTGTCGTACGAATTCTGTCTTCTGTCAGAACCTGATGTCGCGAGATATGTCTCATTGTTATCATCTAACGAACATCGTGGTGAAATTTTGGATAAGTTCACAAGCGTAGAAAGGTGCCTACCTACGTTTTCGGGTTTATGGTTTCATAGCGAGGTGTTCTCACAATATTGAATCGATGGAGAAACGGATCTGTGTTTCGTCCCACCGTTACGCTCTGGAGAGATGGCATGAAGGCGGTGTGACGTCTTCCTGGACGAGCTATGTGTGGGTGTCGAGTGGCGAGCAGTGAGCCGCTTCGAGAGGCTGGTTGCCTGTTGTGTATCTAGGAGATGCCGTAGACCGGATGAAACAACCCGCTCCAGATCACGACGGGGTTACCACTTGAGCCTAGTGTTATCGCAACATTGAGTCGCGACCCCTGATGGGGAAAAGGATGTGTCCCGTCCCTCAGTTGCTGTTGGACTCGTCAGTACGGTTGTTCCAGAAGTGTCACCTACAAAATGAAAAGGAGAACCCTCCGCCTGATGAGTGCATCTGGAGTGAAGAACAGCGGGATACAAGGCAATGTGACGTAGCCGACCACGCCATCTTCTGGACGTGCGCAGAGCCGCCACAGTTAATTACTAAGTATCCATATTGTAAGAAACGCACATCACCAAGTAAAAGTACACTATATGGATTTCCTTCATCTATATCATTGTGTAGCTGTACTCACATGTTGCTCCATGAAACAGAGCCCCAATCTACAATCATATCTCGAAATGTGACAAATTAAATCAATTCCATCTTAACAGGCCAAGTTCAGCAATGTGGACTTGGCATAGGTTTCAGGACAGACAGGGTATCATGGAACATGGGTATCACATAGCAGAAGCATTAGTGAAACAAACCATTAAATAAGAGGTAGAAACACATGCCCAAATCTGATGATGGAAAAAACCATCGCAGACCTGCTAAGTAAGGACACTAACAACGTGAATACTATAGTTGGCCTCCTAACAGCAATGTCGACCTGGCAGAGTGAGCTTTATGCAGAAGAGTAAACCACTGTCCATATTCTATGCCGATGGGCAGCATTGACGAAAGCGAAATTTTCACTAGAAGAGCTTTTATCCCGACGCAGAGTGCTATGTTAGGGAGTCATTGTCAAGACTCATCCAGAGGATGAAGCTGGAGCAAAAATCGTATTATATAAAGGGGGCCACAAAAGACCCATCAGCGGCGAGGTGGGCTGAAGGCTGCCCAATGTTCAATGTTCATCCGATTACGCCATAACATCCACCTCAAACTACCCTTTGGGAGGGATCCAAATCGAAATACACTCATCATTGACACGTCGCTGCATGTTTGACAAACAAGTCCTCCTTCAGCCCTCTCGATATTGTACTCGATGTTTATGTTTGCAGTCCTCCAAACAATCCTCGTTTCATGCGTACGTCACTGATTTGTTGCAGCTGTCCCTGATTTATTCGGCAAACAGGGCCATCAAAATTATATCATTTCATTTCCTAGGGTACTCGATTAGTAGGATGCCAATCAAATGAATCATTGAATGTCGCGATACTATTCAAACGAGGCCGATTGAATACGCTGGGGGTGGGGGTTAGATTTTGGGGTTTGTCTGGTGCACAGCACTAACATAATGGATGGTGATTGGACGAATTTTTGGGCTGTTAATTCAATCAAAGTTTTTGATTGATGCATTTGTTAGTTTTGCTCGGGATGGACTTGGAAATGCGTTAGTTGGAGAGGAGGATCGAAAACTGGCGATATCAGCAGGGTAGATCGTGTCTTTTAGAAACATTCAGACTTCATATTCAAACCAGCAGGCCAGGCCATTGATGATTTGTGTATATGTGTTTTTCCGAATATCTGGGGTATGATTCCTGCGTCACTTCGCTGTGACGTATTTCATTTACACTTGTGGCCAATTGTATGAATTCAACTCAGTTTCAATTCTCGAGAATTAATTCTCAGGTAATTGACCTATGAGAGCCGGGATAAAAACATTGAAACATAGTTCCGTTCGAAATCTGAAAGCGCGGGTTCAGTTCGTTATTGGGCGAAATCTGCCGGATGGGTTTTGAGGATATAGCCATCTCAATTTTTACTCAATAATTGAAAAAATACTGATCGATTCAAGAAAACCTTTTTGAGCGCTCGTACTGCTTACACGAGGGCTATATCATTTCGTCACGATATCTGTATTTTTCGAATTTTGAGCCGAAAATGATCTCAATCGACTATGTTCGACTCACTGATGAAGAATCCGTCGAAAAATTCGAGTCTGTCCGTCCGGCCGGCCGTCCGTATACACGATAACTCTCGAACGGAATGTCCTAGAAACTTGAAATTTTCAGGGTAGGTTCGAATATCGAATGCCGCGGTTAAGTTCGTTATTGGGCAAAATTCGCCTAGGGGTTCCGTAAATATGGCCGCTCGAAATTTTGTTTTCCTGATTACTTTGAAACTAAAGATTCGATCGAGATGAAATTTTGCACTCTTATGGAAAATGAGGTGTTCAAGCTACATGCGAAATTTTGTTCAGCTCGCATCACCAGAACCATAGAAACTATAGAAAATTGTAACTTTTGAACGGAAACGCCTAGGGAATTTTCAGGATAGGTGTGGATCTCGATTGTCGTGATCACTTTCATCTATGAGCAAAATTATACTAGGGGTTCCGTGAATATGGTCGTTTGAAATTTAGTTTTCTTGATAAATTCCAAACTACAGATTCGATCGTGACGAAATTCTGTATACTAATGGAGAATGATATATTCAAGCTACATTTCTACAGATCCCATGACCAGAACCATATAAACCATAGAAAATCATAACTTTCGAACAGAAAGGCCTAGGGACTTGAAATTTTCAGAAAAGGTGTAGATCTGAAATGTGGCGTTCACGTTCATCAATGAGCAGAATTATACTAGGTGTTCCGTAAATACGGTCGTTTGAAATTTTGTTTTCTCGATAATTTCGAAACAACGGATTCGATCGAGATAAAATTTTGTATTTTGAACGAGAATGATATATTAAGGCAACATTTTGTTGAGATCGCATGACCAGAACCATAGAAACCATAGAAAATTATAACTTCCGAAGGAAAAGGCCTAGGAACTTGAAATTTTCAGGGTGGGTTTGGATCGCGAATTTCACGGTCACGTTCATCAATGAGCAAAATTAGACTAGGGGTTCCGCAAATATGGCCGTTCAAAATATTCTTTTCCTGATAATTTCGAAACTAACGATTTGATTGGAATGAAATTTTGCACCTAGCTGAGGAATAATGTATTCAACAAACTACGTGCGAAATTTTGTCCAGATCGCATCACCAAGACCATAGATCCCGTAGAAAATTTTAGCGAATTATCGAAAAAAAAAATTGGTCACCTAAAGCACTGACTTGAAGTCTGGATTATCGCCTTAGTTTGAAAATTTGTTTGACAGCTATCAAAAATTTCCTCAATTGGTTTCCAAAACTGAAAAATGCGAATCTACCTACAAGGAGCATGTACGAGCGCTCAAAAGCACCTGCCTTCACGGCAGTGCTTTTCGTAATTTTTTTCAAAACATACTGCTGAAATTCTGTGTGAACAAATAAGGCATCGATGAAATGAGTAAAGTATAAATTCAGATCCCTAGTTGTTCCACGTGAAAAGAAAATTGAGTTTTTCTGATCTGGTATTGAGAATATTCGATATTTGATGATTTCATATCTTGAAGTTTATATAAATCGAGCGAAATTATTTGTCACATTTTTGTGGTTCGCTTCATGATATTGTGTTCTATAATCATGCAAATGATCATAGATCAGTTATTGGTGACCGCTCTGGAATGGATGAATGGAAACAAGTGCGCAAAAGCTATCGACTTCACGTCTTTAAATTTTTCAAGGAATATATAAATATGGAATAAATGAGACCGAATAAAATTCACAGCATCTTATATTTCAAGAGGCTTGGTCCATTTCGAAACCTTTTGCCCCATTGGAAAAGGTTTTCAGACCTCATTTTATTGAATTAGGCAACTTATATTTCGAAGCGGAGTGATTCAACCCCCCAAGTTCGCCCATTTTCCTCGCAAAAATCTTGGCGTTTTTTATTAGCAAGGAAAATATGAAAAGGAAGATTTGAGTGCAGCCAGCGTCTAATCCTTCATTCAGATCGACCCGACATGCGATCGCAGCCACCCTGGATTCTTTTCAAACCGTCCCTTTCGCCACATTGGGGGGATTTATGTCCTCCGCTTTATTGATAGGTAATTTTTCCCCGATCCGATAGGTTCTTGGTTTGAAAGGCGATCGGAGAAGTCTGAGATTTATACCGAAAAAGTTAATTGTCGAGGGCGTTTCCGGAGGGTTACTGAAAAGAAAATATAATTTAATATCCGGGGGTTTCCGATATGACGGGAATCAGGCATTGTGAAAAATATCATCAGTAGGTCTCGAAGAGTGTACACAATTGGTCTTTGTTTCAGTGTTCATTGTGTTTTCTTGAGTCTTTTACGCGATTTCATTACTTTCAGACATTGAATACGGTGGGAGGAATGTTTTTCGAGATGAACAATAATAAGAATATCTTCTTCAAAACAAGCACTCGTTTATTAAATTTCAACAATGACCTACTTTATTGAGATCAGTGGCGGTTCGTTGACTTTTTGGGGGTAGTTTACTGGGGATTGGGGAATCTGATTGATACTCTGAACCCCTCACTCACTCGGCAAAACGGTGAAAATGAAATGGGATCCGGAATTTTTTCGAAATACATCCAACCAATGTCCCAATTTCATCTTTCATCACAACAGGTCATCTCATTCTCGAAGGAAAACTCCCACATTATTCAAATAGACGCAAAAAATCGCCTAAATATTTATTGAATCACGAGAACATCGTCAAATTTACTGCAATACGTATCAATCATCTTCTAAACTCGCCTCGACAAAACGAATCATCATGGCGCATTTCAATTCTCTCGGCGACACACGCATCTCCCACTCCATATTTTATCAAAAAGTCAACGATTCAAATTTACGCGGTCTATGCGCTCAAACATGTCTATTCAACCACCAACTAACCCAACTTTTGCTCAAGACACCCACAAATAAGAACCTTTACCTACTTTCAGCATCATCATCATAGGTCCGGTATTTTGAAAAGGACTGGAATTTACATTCAATATAATTTTTCCGTTTTTCTTTTATTGATTACTTAGAGAGATCCTCCTTCCTTTTGCGTGGTTCTTTGGTATTCGTCTACTGGCTTCTTTCACGGGTATTTCCTCTTGTCGGTGGTTCTGACTGGTGTCTTTACCATCCTCCTTATCTCTTTATTTTCGTGTTCTTTCATCGTTTTGATTGTCTTTTTGGTTTGTGTCAATTATTTCCCCGATAGTTGGTATTTTCAATTATCCTCTTTTTTGAGCGCTCGTACAACTTAAAATCATTTCGTCACGATGTCTGTATTTTTCGAATTTTGAGCCGAAAATGGTCTCAATCGACTATGTTCGACTCAATGATGACGAATCCGTCGGAAAATTCGAGTCTGTCCGTCCGGCCGGCCGTAAGCACGATAACTCTCGAACGGATCAACCTAGAGACTTGAAATTTTCAGTGTGGGTTCAGTTCCCGAATCCCTCGGTTAAGTTCGTTAATGGGCCGAATGCCACCAGGGGTTCCGTAAATATGGCCGTTCAAAGTTTTGTTCCCCTGATTACTTAAAAACTACAGATTCGATCAAGATGAAATTTGGCACTCAAATGGAGAATGAGGTGTTCAAGCTACATATGAAATTTTGTCCAGATCACACGACCAGAAGCATAGAAACCATAGAAAATTGTAACTTTTGAACGGAAAGGCCTAGGAACTTGAAATTTTCAGGATAGGTGTGGATCTCGATTGTCGTGATCACTTTCATCTATGAGCAAAATTATACCAGGGGTTCCGTAAATACGGTCGTTTGAAATTTTGGTTTCTCGATAATTTCGAAACTACGGATTCGATCGAGATGAAATTTTGTATTTTAATCGAGAATGATATATTAAAACAATATTTTGTCCAGATCTCATGACCAGAACCATAGAAACCATAGAAAATAATAACTTTTGAACGGAAAGGCCTAGGATCTTGAAATTCTCAGGGTGGGTTTGGATCGCGAATATCGCGGTCATGTTCATCAATGAGCAAAATTAGACTAGGGGTTCCGTAAATATGGCCGTTCAAAATATTTTTTTGCTGATAGTTCCGAGAATACTGAGCGGATTGGGATTAAATTTTGCACCTTGCTGAGTAATAATGTATTCAAACTACGTGCAGAATTTTGTCCATATCGCACCACCAAGACCATAGATACCGTAGAAAATTATAGCGAATTATCGAAAAAAAATTGATCAGCTGAAGCACTGACATCAAGTCTGGAGTTTCGCCTAAGTTTCAGAATTTTTTTGACAGCTGTCGAAAATTCCTTCAATTGATTTCTGAAACTGGAAAATGCGAATCTACCTACAAGGTGCATGTACGAGCGCTCAAAAGCTCCTGCCTTCACGGCAGTGCTTTTCTAAATTTTTGTTTATTGCTGACGTGCCATGGGGCACCTTCAGCTATCCTTATTATTTCATTCAACTTACTTTGTAAAGTTTTCTTTCTACGTTATGCTTGGTATTAACACTGTCTCGATTGTCTTCATCTTCTTTTCCAGTGACAGTGTGCTGTTCGGATTAAGCAGGGGGTATAAATGCCCGTGCAGTTGCCTGGTCTTTATTCTCGTTTCTTCCATCTGTTTATTGAATTTTAGTTTTTCGTCTAGAGTTATGCCCAGATATTTTACTTCATCTTTCCAGTCAATCCTCTGGTTTTCTATCATGACGTTTCCTGCTCTTTCCTTCTTCATATTTGGTTCCTCTCATTTTGGTAACTTTTGTCACCGGGTAAACTTGATGAGTCTTCTTTTATTTCTTCTTCGCTTGATTCAATATTCACCTCTCGGAGTACAACCTTTATTTTCTTTTCACTCTTCAAGCCGTAGGTATAAAATTTTTCATTTTGTTCCCTAAGGGTTTTATGGAGAGTGCGATAATCGTTTTCGGTACTTGGTTCGATTTGTATCGCTCGCGAATTTAAATCCACCTTTATTCATCATAAATTCTTGTTTGTTATCATTTTGTTGACTGCAGTCACCTAGATTTGTTCCCCAAAATGGTTTGCAATGCTTTCGCTTTTCTGGTTTGGCTTCTTCCTTCTTCTTTTCAGGCTCAGTCTAGTCTTTTGCGGTTTGTAACATTCCTTTCTTGATCTTTAGGTTCTTCAACATCATCGGTGTCCATTTTTGAGCGCTCGTACTACTTACACGAGGGCTATATCATTTCGTCACGATGTCTGTATTTTTCGAATTTTGAGCCGAAAATGGTCTCATTCGACTATGTTCGACTCACTGATGACGAATCCGTCGGAAAATTCGAGTCTGTCCGTCCGTCCGTCCGTAAGCACGATAACTCTCGAACGGATCAACCTAGAGACTTGAAATTTTCAGTGTAGGTTCAGATCGCAAATGCCTCGGTTAAGTTCGTTAATGGGCCAAATTCCACCAGGGGTTCCGTAAATATGGCCGTTCAAAGTTTTGTTTCCCTGATTACTTGAAAACTACAGATTCGATCGAGATGAAATTTTGCACTCAAATGGAAAATGAGGTGTTTTAGCTACATGCGAAATTTTGTCCAGATCGCATGACCAGAACCATAGAAACCATAGAAAATTGTAACTTTTGAACGGAAATGCCTAGGGACTTGAAATTTTCAGGATAGGTGTGGATCTCGAATGTCGTGAGCACGTTCATCTATGAGCAACATTTTACAAGGGATTCCGTAAATACGGTCGTTTGAAATTTTGTTTTCTCGATAAATTCGAAACTACGGATTCGATCGAGATGAAATTTTGTATTTTAATCGAGAATGATATATTGAAGCAATATTTTGTCCAGATCGCATGACCAGAACCATAGAAACCATAGGAAATTGTAACTTTTGAACGGAAAGGCCTAGGAACTTGAAATTTTCAGGGTGGGTTTGGATCGCGAATATCGCGGTCACGTTCATCAATGAGCAAAATGAGACTAGGGGTTCCGTAAATATGGCCGTTCAAAATATTTCTTTCCAGATAGTTTCGGAACTACTGATCGGATTGGAGTGAAATTATGCACCTAGCTGAGGAATAATGTATTCAAACTACGTGCAAAATTTTGTCCAGACCGCACCACCAAGACCATAGATACCGTAGAAAATTCTAGCGAATTATCGGAAAAAAATTGATCAGCTGAAGCACTGACATGAAGTCTGGAGTTTCGCCTAAGTTTCAGAATTTTTTTGACAGCTTTCAAAAATTTCTTCAATTGGTTTCTAAAACTGGAAAATGCGAATCTACCTACAAGGTGCATGTACGAGCGCTCAAAAGCTCCTGCCTTCACGGCAGTGCTTTTCGTAATTTTTGAGCGCTCGTACTACATACACGAGGGCTATAACATTTCGTTACGATGTATATTTCGAATTTTGAGCCGAAAATGGTCTCAATCGACTATGTTCGACTCACTGATGACGAATCTGTCGGAAATTTCGAGTCTGTCCGTCCGGCCGTCCGACCGTAAGCACGATAACTCTTGAACGGAACAACCTAGAGACTTGAAATTTTCAGTGTGGGTTCAGTTTTCGAATGCCTCGGTTAAGTTCGTTGATGGGCCAAATTCCACCAGGGGTTCCGTAAATATGGAATATCACCATAAAATCCAAGTCCAGAGAGAAAAAAAATTACCTTACGGATCGTCTTACAGGATGAACTGAGGAAGAAACAGCCTCTTAGAATCGGCAGAACTCAAGTTTCACCTCTACGAGCGAATGGTTGTACAGCAACTGAATGAAGGAGATTCAGTACAAGGCAGCTCGCCAAAGGAATGTAAATGATTTCTACTGATGAAAAAGAACCAATTATACTGATGATCTTATTGAGCGCTCGTTCTACTTACACGAGAGCTATATCATTTCGTCACGATGTGTGTATTTTTCGAATATTGAGCCGAAAATGGTCTCAATCGATAAGTTTCGACTCACTGATGACGAATCCGTCGAAAAATTTGAGTCTGTTCGTCCGAGCGTATACACGATAACTCTCGAACGGAACGACCTAGAAACTCGGGGGATGTTCGGGGTAGGTTCGAATCTCGAATGCCGCGGTTAGGCTCGTTATTAGACAAAATTCGAGATGAAATTTTGCACTCAAATGGAGAATGAGGTGTTCAAGCTACATGTGAAATTTTGTCCAGATCGAATGATCAGAACAATAGAAACCATAGAAAATTTTAACTTTTGAATGGAAACGCCTAGGGACTTGAAATTTTCAGGATAGGTGTAGATCTCGAATGTCGTGATCACGTTTATCTATGAGCAAAATTATACTAGGGGTTCCGTAATTATGTTTGTCGTTTGAAATTTTGTTTTCTCGATAATTTCGAAACTACTGATTCGATCGAGATAAAATTTTGTATTTTAATGGAGAATGATATATTAAAGCAACATTTTGTCTAGATCGCATGACCAGAACCATAAAAACCATAGAAAATTATAACTTCCGAAGGGAGAGGCCTAGCAACTTGAAATTTTCAGGGTAGATTTGGATCGCGAATTTCGCGGTCACGTTCGTCAATGAGCAAAATTAGACGAGGGGTTCCGTAAATATGGCAGTTCAAAATATTTTTTCCCTGATGATTTCGAAACTACTGATTGGGTTAGAATGACTTCGTGCGAAATTTTGTCCAGATCGCATCACCAAGACCGTAGAAAATTCTAGCGAATTATCGAAAAAAAATTGGTCAGCTGAAGCACTGACATGAAGTCTGGAGTTTCGCCTAAGTTTGAGAATTTTTTCTACAACCGTCGAAAATTCCTTCAATTGATTTCTAAAACTGGAAAATGCGAATCTACCTTCTAGGTGGATGTACGACCGCTCAAAAGCTCCTGACTTCACGGCAGTGCTTTTATAATTTTTTCATCCTCAGAATTCCATAGCTATTTGAGATTTTTATTTTTTCGGGTACGTTCCTATCTTCAGTAGTCGTTCTCGTTTTTTCGCCTTTTATTGATGGAGGTTGGCCATCCTCAAATTTATCTTCTTCTTCGTTTAGTTTCCTGCCTTTCCACAGTCGCAGAAGTCCTAATGCTCCGATGAAAAGAATCCCAACCCTAATTACCCTCAAACCTCTTTTTCCCTCTCGTCGGACTGAGAACGAAAAAAAATGCAGAAAATTAGAATCTGAAACGTCCGATTCCGTAGGGAGGCGCAGGGATAAGGGGGAAACAAAATCAAATTCACATTAAAACGTGCGCCCCTATGTGCTCTCTCGCATCCCTGCGGAGCCGCTTCCGGTTTGTTGGACCGGAAGTGGTGGAGATATGTAATACCCGGAAATGCTTTTATTGCCGCTTCACTGTCGGAACATCAACGCTTCGGCTAGACGTTGATTTTGAAAAGGGGTTCTGCTTTACTTGTCGAGGACCTTCTGAGGAAAGGAAAGAGGACTTGTTTTTCCTGTATAAAATATTTCATCTTCTGAACCACTTGATATTTACGTGAATTTAGAAATCAATGAAAATCTGTCATCGATATTTCCAATGAGTATCCTTAGTTTTACCAAAGTCCATATTATTTATCGATAAAAAAAGGTTCAAAATTTCTATAAACCTACACTAGATTAATAAGATAATTTCATCAACGATTTTGAAACACTACACTGAAAGGTTGAAGAACCCAAATAGTTTTTTCAGTTCACTCTGTTGGTTACATTTTTTTCGTATTCGTCCGATTTATATTTGAAAATGTGCTCAGTTTTTGAAGTTTTATCAAAACCACTTAAACTTGATCTATCCTTCACATCTCGATTCATACAACTGACATAATGAGGTTTGAAAGGAGTGACTCATTACTCTTGGTCAACAATGGATCGTCAATGGGATATGGATTCTTTTCTTGTTCAGTTGATGAACCATGTGAAATTTAGAGGATTAATATCATCAACTTGAGAATTATCTTATAATCAGTAGATATTTTATATCAGTTATTTGTAACGGTTTATTGTCTAGTCATGTTACATGGGCACTTTTACACATCGCTGTAATATGAAGTTCTGCGATATTAATTTGAAAATTCTGTGACCAAAATTTCATCGCGAGATCCGAGAAGCGAAATGCGACGTTTACAATTTTCGCAAGCAGTTGGGCTTTCTTTTTCCTGCTGCGATCGTCGACCGTAGTGCTGGACATATTTTGAGTTGATACTGTCGTTAATAAGTTGTTAAATCGGGAAATCCGTAATCATCGACACGATTTTAGTGGTTTCTTCGATTAAGAGCGTTCTTCTTCGAAAAAGCGAGATCATATTCTTTCGCCTGTTCTGGGACTCCACACCAGGGACATAGCCATTCGCTATGCACCTTGAGCGTCATGGAGGACTTCCATTGGAAAGGACCACATATGAGACAAAAGCCTCACACCGTTCGGCCCAGCCAAGATTTTATTAAGCTAGGGTTAGTACCTAAATGACAGCAAGATAAAATGAGGTAAACTTGAGGAGAAACATTCGCTTATGTTGAATTCAAGAAAATCTTTCGCACTGGTTTGTGGTTCGAAAAATAATAAACATTCACTTAAGAATGGTTTCAGACCTGTGATTGATAGTGATACCCTACATTTTGAGGATGGCTCATTAAGAATTCGTGAGCATGTTTGAGTGGGAGAGCTTATGTGGCCTTGAGGATGCTGTACCAGCATAGGTCGTATTTGCCCGTCCCTACAAAAAGGGTACTATGTGAGAGTCTAGTCTTGTTGAAATTCAATTATTGTTCTCCTGTTTACAGTTTCTGTCGTACCAGGAGACATTCATTTGAATTCAACGTGTTCAAAATAGTGTCATTAGGTTTATATATGAAATAAGAAAATATGAGCATGTATCACATAAACTGAAGGAGCTATGTTGGTTTCCAATGAAAACCTGTTTTGAATATTATGTCCTGATGTGTATCTACTTATCACAAAATTATAGTTGATGGATGTTCACCCTATTGGCGAATTTACACGTGTCAAGCTACTAAATCAAGTAATTGCACTAGAGACTAAAATTCAGCACTTGCTCAAGTACTAAATCGAGTGGTTCATACGATGCAAGTAACTAAATTTCTTCACTTGATTTAGTTACTTGCGTTAGCTACTTGACACGTGTAAAGCGGGTCTAACTTCACAACAACCTGAGGTATAAAACTGATATTCATAATTTGAATAAAAGGCATAGGAACCTGCTCTCTTGTCTCCAGCTCAGAACATTGATCTTTCAAAGAAGTTTTAATTATAATATAGGTAGTGAAATTTTTACAATGCAGTTACATATGGACATAAACAATTTAGACCGTTTAGATTCAAAAAAGATATCAAGACTCATTTTTTTCACACTTTCAACCTATAAAATTTCTGCTTGTGTCCAAAAACTAATAGTTTTCAATGTTTTGGATGCTCCTTTTTTTCTATTCTCCATTAGGTCTGCTCAGTTTTTTTAGTTTGTATTATATTGGTAATTTTTTCATTTTTCAATGCTTTTCGAAAATAATTCTTTGAATAACAAGGGTTAAGTGGTAGAGCACCTTCTTGGTGAACTTCCCCTTGGAGTTGAATGTTGCAAAATATAGACATTATTAGTATTATTTTCCTGCGTTTTCCTGACAGGAATAGTTCCACGCCTTGTTTCGATCTAGCATGTAAAAGGGCCTATTAAAGTTTTTCTATTAAATTTTTGTTGCACTGGCAATTGTATGTGAGGTATCATTGAATAGGACCTTTCATTGCGAACGAACAGAAAGAGGTGAAAAAACTTAATACCGTTTCACTGACACCAGAACGCGGAGCCTGTTCTCCCTATTCATAACACAGATTGAAAACATTCACTTCACGAACCCGGACTCCATCCACAACAACAACCAGACTCACGGCTAAGCTAATCTTGCCCATACTTTGTAAACGGAGTATACCGACACAAAACAAACTATTCATTCAAATAGTGAAAGTCTTATGTTTATGTTTATCATTTTTAATATCTTTCGGTTCGCTTCCACAGTTCAGTTCTATATCGCACAAGCTCTGAGCTTATGAGGGGTCTCACAGAGCCCTAGGATAGTCTCTTGCTTGGGACACCCTGTTCATGGTCGGTGTTCAACCATAGTCGATAGATAATTTCGCGTTTCGAACCTAAATAACTCCTACCCCAATAAACGTCAATTTGTCTTCCGAATCAGGCTTTCATTGTCTACATAGAAACGGAAATTATTGGCCTCCAACCAAGTGCGAAGTACTTTTTAACGAGGTTATTGTTCGGGCTGCTATGGGTGCAGGTTCATCTCGATTTTTATCCTCTCGAAAATTGTTTTTGCGCCATTTCACCCTTTTCAGAAGGGCGATATTGGAATGATATATCAGAGCTGCGCGATTCGAACCTTGTTGCTCGCTCGTCGTTGAACGGAATAACAATTCAGATAGGAGTGAAAATGGATATTTTGGGGAAATCTCATACATTTTGGTAAATTTTTCTTCTTACTTATATCTTCTTTAATGAATTCAGTTTTTTTTCTGTTTTCTGTGAGTTTATAGGCGAATTATTCGTTCATAACTGACAGAGTTATCGTTTGTGATACAGATATTCATCTTCAATGATGAGCTTCCAATGAAATAGTGTAACGGCGTTTTTCTCCGGTTGAGAAAAATCGCCTTCAACTTGCTTTACGAATAAACTCGGGCGCCAATTGCGATAGGTTTTATAAGGTCGCAATACCTTATGACACTTACTGAGTCCAAACTCGGGTAGCTTTGATACAGTTGGAGACAGAGTTCGACCCAATCTGAGGTGGTAGCGATTGGCAAGTGTCGATTTCTTTGGCCGGCGAGAAGGAGGAGGCTATTGAGGTAATAAATGAAATTCACTCTGATAGTATGTCCGATTATGGACCCTATAATATCTAATTGGTCAAATTGTTACACCCCAAATGTCGCAACCAGTACGAAAGACAACAATAATAATCGTTTCGACGCAGTCGTATGATCAACAAAACAAATAATTCTCAGTCTAAAGATCAAAAAAAAATAACTCTCAATATCAAAATATATACAATGGGTTGGCGGCAAGCGGACGAGGTATGAGTGAGGCGAGCGATCAGCAGTTATTATATTAGCAGGCAATAAGCAGAGCAAATGTAGAAAGCGATGATAAGCGTGGTCAAAATGCGAACAAGTGTGAAAGCATACAAAATGGTAATAAAACAACAGTTTACAGTCCAGAGTTTCGGCGAGGTGACACCCTAACCTGTGTTCCGCGAAATCGGGATTACTTAAGTTCAGTGACAGCACGGCGCTGCCCCAACAACATCTAAACAAATCGGTGATGAAGTAAGTCAAGACTGAAACCAAGTCAAGACAACGTATACTGTCGTGTAATCAATCAGTAAACTCGGAGCTTAATTGGCGCATCCACCAAAAATATTTTGATCAGCGACAGCACGGCGCTGCCTAAATAGTATCTGAACCAACCGGTGTTGATGTAAGTCAAGACTGAAACCAAGTCCAGACGAAGTATATTATCATGTAATTAATAAGTAAACTCGGAGTTTAAATAGCGCATCCACCAAAACAATTTTTGGTCGGGGAATTTTATACAAAGGGGTCCACGGAGAAGAAGCTGAAACAAGCAAGGGGCGTATCCACCAAAATATTACTGTGGAGTGGGATATTGACCAAACTGAAACCTTGGTCGGGGAAATATAAGCAAGGCCACCAACAGTGGAGAAAAAGAAACTTGAAATATGGTTGTCACTTCTCGGAGATTCGGAGTTGGGACAACTTAACAAAGGATATTGACCCCTTTCCTCGAAGTATAAAGTTCTTCAGGCATCACTCATAAGATCAAACCGCAATGAGCAATGGACGTCAGAACTTCACTCGAGGGGCATTGAAGCACCGACACGGTACTTCACGCTGCCAGGGTATACTAGTTATTCGATGGGGTTGAGATTTCAATTACTGGACGTATGCCACCTATCGTGGGTCGATCCGGACATGTGGTGAAATATTCACCCACAAGAAACTTTAATCGAAAAAAAAAAAAGGCCAGACCACCAATGGTGGAAAAATTAGACCTTGGACGATGGTTGCCACTGCAATGAATCTCGGACTTGTGGTAACTTACGAAAGGATATTGACCCCTTTCCTCGAAGTATAAAGTTCTTCAGGCATTACTCATAAGATCAAACCGCAATGAGCAATGGACGTCAGAACTTCACTCGAGGGGCATTGAAGCACCGACGCGGCACTTCACGCTGCCAGGGTATACTACTTATTCGGTGGGGTTAAGATTTCAATTACAGGACGTCTGCCACCTATCGTGGATCGGTCTGGACATGTGGTGAAATATTCACCCAAAAGAAACTTTAATCAGAGAAAGAAAAAGGCAAGACCACCGATGGTGGAAAAATTAAAACTTGGACGAGGGTTGCCACCGCAATGAACCTTGGACATGTGGCAGCTTACTAAAGGATATCGACCCCTTTCCTCGAAGTATAAAGTTCTTCAGGCATTACTCATAAGATCAAACCGCAATGAGCAATGGACGTCAGAACTTCACTCGAGGGGCATTGAAGCACCGACTCGGTACTTCACGCTGCCAGGGTATACTACTTATTCGGTGGGGTTAAGATTTCAATTACTGGAACCAAAGCCGGAATGAATGCAAACGAAGTCTATCAAGGGGCTTGATTATCTACAAAAATTGTAACAGCTTCGAATTCCCCGTCGGACCAAATCTCGGATAATCTAAGGTGATAATGACTTAGCTAAATTGTCTCTTGGGACTGATGATAAAAAAAATAAAAGTTACAGAATTTACAAGTAACGATCACGGAACACAGGAAGAATAATCTACGGTTAAAAATGAACTCAGGTTAATACGGAAATACAGCTCACCAGCTCTAGGACTTTCCTGTACGGGCAGCACACACTGCACAAGCGTTGACACACTTCGAACAGCACAAAACGGCTTAGAGTCAATTTCTCGATTTTACGATAACCCCGAACGAAAGTCGGTAATTATCCCAAGCGCAACACGATCTCGAGCGGCTTTTCCAGTCGGGAAAATTATTCTCTTGTTCTATCAGCAATTTATAACGAAGTTTCTCACGACGAATAATTCTGATTGTTATAATAACGCTTTTCACCAATATTAGACACGACGGCTAAATTGGAATTTTCTACTACGACTTTCTAACAGTCTCAAACACGGCGACTTAATCGGAATTTTCTAACACAACTTTTTAACAGTGTTAAACACGGCGGATCTATCGGCCTTTCAATACAAATCTCTAATATTCAAACACGGCGGCTAATTCGGAATTCCTTAATTCCGTCCCACTCCTCCTTTTATAAGGTCGGTTTGATGGGGGTAATTCGGACCTTCGAAAACGGCGTCGTTTTCCAAAAAAACTCCCAGTCAACATACCAAAACTCGCTTCTGCAAGCGTTATCTCTTCCGCGATGAAATCCTAGAGTTTTTCTACATAGGCTCGGATTTTAAATGATCGCGTTAAATTCGCCTCATATGCGACATGAAAATTATTCCGACAAATTTTCTCAAAATCCCGGCCGATTATACCGGGTGACTTATGAAACTTCCTGACGGGGAATGAGGATTTATCTGAGTAAAATCTCCAGAAATCGACGTAAAACATACAGGGTGGCCCATATGTCCTCGTATTCAGAAATATTGAACAATTTCCCCAAATTTTCTACAAAAATTTACGTGAATGATACCGGCCGATCTAGTAACGAAATTCACTTCGTTACAATAGTGAAGGGTCTTTCAATAGGGAATCGTGACATTTGTTAGGTCGTGTTGTTGTATCAAACCCTTTTCAATTTCTTGTGAATATTTAGACAGTTTATGAAAAATCACCAAAAAAATGTTGGGAAATCATCGTTTTTGAGCGCTCGTACTACTTACACGAGGGCTATATCATTTCGTCACGATGTCTGTATTTTTCGAATTTTGAGCCGAAAATGGTCTCAATCGACTATGTTCGACTTACAGATGACGAATCCGTCGAAAAATTCGAGTCTGTCCGTCCGTCCGGCCGTAAGCACGATAACTCTCGAACGGATCAACCTAGAGACTTGAAATTTTCAGTGTGGGTTCAGATCCCAAATGCCTCGGTTAAGTTCGTTAATGGGCAAAATTCCAATAGGGGTTCCGTAAATATGACCGTTCAAAATTTTGTTCTCCTGATTACTTCGAAACTAAAGATTCGATCGAGATGAAACTTTGCACTCAAATGGAGAATGAGGTGTTCAAGCTACATGTGAAATGTTGTCCAGATCGCATGACCAGAACCATAGAAACCATAGAAAATTGTAACTTTTGAACGGAAACGCCTAGGGACTTGAAATTTTCAGAATAGGTGAGGTTCTGGAATGTCGTGATGACGTTCATCTATGAGCGAAATTATACAAGGGGTTCCGTAAATATGGTCGTTTGAAATTTGGTTTTCTCGATAATTTCAAAACTACAGATTCGATCGTGACGAAATTTCTTATACTAATGGAGAATGATATATTCAAGCTACATTTCTTCAGATCACATGACCAGAACCATAGAAACCATAGAAAATCATAACTTTCGAACGGAAAGGCCTAGGGAATTGAAATTTTCAGGATAGGTGTGGATCTGAAATGTCGCGTTCACGTTTATCAATGAGCAGAATTATACTAGGGTTTCCGTAAATACGGCCGTTTGAAATTTTGGTTTGTCGATAATTTCGAAACCGCGGATTCGATCGAAATGAAATTTTGTATTTTAATCGAGAATGATATATTAAAACAATATTTTGTCCAGATCGCATTCCCAGAACCATAGAAACCATAGAAAATTGTAACTTCCGAACGGAAAGGCCTAGGGACTTGAAATTTTCAGGATAGGTTCGGATCGCGAATATCGCGGACACGTTCATCAATGAGCAAAATTAGACTAGGGGTTCCGTAAATATGGCCGTTCAAAATATTTTTTTGCTGATAGTTCCGAAAATCCTGAGCGGATTGGGATGAAATTCTGCAACCTAGCTGAGTAATAATGTATTCAAACTACTTGTAAAATTTTGTCCAGATCGCACCACCAAGACCATAGATACCGTAGAAAATTTTAACGAATTATCGAAAAAAAATTGATCAGCTGAAGTACTGACATGAAGTCTGGAGTTTCGCCTAAGTTTCAGAATTTTTTTGACAGCTGTCGAAAATTCCTTCAATTGATTTCTGGAACTGGAAAATGCGAATCTACCTACAAGGTGCATGTACGAGCGCTCAAAAGCTCCTGCCTTCACGGCAGTGCTTTTCGTAATTTTTTATAATCAAGATGGCCTATTATCAAGACGAGTATTTATATAAATTTCATCAATAGAACTGCGATTCGATTCAAAGTGGCTGCTCATCTCAGTTTTTCAAATAATGTGGATTCATGTGCAGAATCTCAAATTATCTGCTTTCTCATGGGAATAAATTTTTTTAACAAGTTCAATGCATATCTTACGAATGAGTAAAGTGAAACACACACGATTCACGTTATATTATTATAGGTTATTCTGGAGTATGTCGGATTCCAAGAACTTCGAACGACGTTGCATTTTTGTTTTTAATCTATTGGTTCTTAGGGCAAGTTGAATATTTCCAAATATCAACTGGATTGTTGGAGTTTCTTCAATTCTATCTGATTCGTTCTAAAATGCTCTTGGAAATCTCAAATCCCCTACGTCATTCCTAGAATTTTCGCATGCGAAATTCCTGTCCGGAAACTTCCGTTTGGAGCATCGCTAGTGGCACATACGTCGGAGAAAAATGTGAAAACCCTGAGAAAATTACGGAATCTCCTTTGCTCCCGAGTCGTTCCCGCGTTCATTTCGAATTCCTTGAAAGGGTCGTTCATGGTCCTCCTAAATAACTTTGGTCTTTGTGACATTTTATTTCTGCGTTCTCTCTTATTGCCCTCATTATTGGAAATCCCTTTCTCGTGAGAGTTCCCATGGGATATAAAATGGTTTTCTGGATTCTCTACCTGTAGAGATCTGCCGGGTTTTTTTTGGTCGATACTCGATCAGACTCTTCTCGGTTGAAAGCACAACATTGATAATTCTTTTCACTGCCAGATTCGAAACTTCCTGAGGTAGTAATTCCCAACTTTACAATGAAGATGAATATTGAAAATATGCTTGAACAAAATAAACTTCGATTCGCTGGACCTCGGATATTCCCGGGGACTAGTTGTAAATAAATAACGAAACTAGTTAGATACGATTAGAAATTATCCGATAGTCCGTTTCATGAAGTACCATTTTCGAAATCAATGGGAAATCCCAAAAGCAACAGATAATAAGGTCAAGGTTTATGACGTAATTGCGAACTGAAAATTTTTCATGAGAGAATTAAATACGGATACGTATCGAACGTATTGTTTTCATTCTCCTCTCAATTCTTGGGAATCTTAGATTCATTTCGAACATCTGTAAATAGGCAACCAAAATCGTACTAATATTCAAGCGCTGAGAATAGCTTTGTTCACACAGTCACGATGTGTCCTCGACTGTAATGAAATCTACAGAGACTGCGCAGAGTTATTGTGGTCGGGCCAAAATACCTCGCGCAGCCTCTGTAGATTCCATGACAGTCATGTACTGCTCTGCGAACCAAACCACCAATGAAAAGCAATAAGTAATGAACTGTGGCTTTTTTTTTCATTCCGGATGTATAGCGCATGCCTCCCCCAATTTTTGTTCCGTTATTTGATAACACCATTCTAAAGAGGTTCATGGAAGACACCAGCCTTTCCAATTTCATGGTGGCAGAACTCTTAAAAAACTTTGTTCCAATAAAATCCAATTCTCCAACTCATCTTCCCAAATTTCGTTCTCAGCTTATTCAAATTCGTTTTCGACTCTTGACGTTGAAGCTCCTCTCAGAAATGGCAATAACACAAAGGACCCATCAACTCCGAGTGCAAATGAAAGAGGTGACGAAGATATCCAAATATCATTCCAATCGCGAGGCGGAACTTACAAAGCCTTCAATAAAAGCTTTTTCCTCCCACCTCCAACCCGTCACTATCGCCAACGCGATTGTATCCCTGTCTATGCACGTCAAAGCCCTTTGTACCATTGCCTACCAAAATTAAAAACCCTTTTGAACGTTAAAATTCGATTAGAGTCGTACATATTGCTCACCATCTGCAAAATCAGGAATTCCTTTTTCAACGTTCGTCTGCCACACGATGATTACAGCATTAGCGTTAATTGATGGGGCTCTAAATGCTTTTACTGTCTCCTGAATAGTGTTTCGGTAGTACAGGGTGTTCATCAACCGCCTTCACCCTACAAGAAAAATCATGAAATAATTTCCCATATAATTTTTCTTATCATCAGGTCCAGGACGATTCTGTTTTCCATACAACTGATTCAAACATAGAAAAATATCTTTTGTTGATCTGATTATTAGTCCTTCAAATTCGTGACGATTCGTAACTAGTTATGAAGTTTCCATAAATATCCCAGAGACCGAATATTTCATTATAATGAATAAAATATTCACCTTTTATTCATCATGAGCACTAAATTACTCATTATGAGGGGCAAATGAGTTACATATTATGGTTATTAAATATGTACTAGTATTCAATAAAGACTCCAAATTTTGGATAGACATTTGTGAATTTGAATAAGATTCATGTTTTTGAGAATATAAAACCAACAAATTAACCTGGAAAAGTCCTGTGAAATAATTTCATATGAAAACTTAAATTTTTTTTCTTAGAGAATAAAATAAATTTTTGGGGTGACGGTGAAATTTGGGAAGCCGTCAGCCCCAGAATTTACATTATTCATATTATTCATTGGGGTAAAAAAATTATGATTTTAGGGGGTAAACGCTCAAGTAGACTATTGTCACCCTACATATTATAACTTAGTTGAAAGAAAGATTATCTGAAAATATTCTAATCAGGCTTTGCTAGCCAGGTCTCTCAGTAATTTTTGAGCGCTCGTACTACTACACGAGGGCTATATCATTTCGTCACGATGTCTGTATTTTTCGAATTTTGAGCCGAAAATAGTCTCAAACGACTATGTTAGACTCACTGATGACGAATCCGTCGAAAAATTCGAGTCTGTCCGTCCGGCCGGCCGTCTCCACGATAACTCTCGAACGGAATGTCCTAGACACTTGAAATTTTCAGGGTAGGTTCGAATCTCGAATGCCGTGGTTAAGTTCGTTTTTGGGCAAAATTCGCCCAGGGGTTCCTTAAATATGGCCGCTCGAAATTATGTTTTTCCGATTTCTTCGAAACTACAGATTCGATCGAGGGTAAATTTTGCACTCCGAATGAGAATTAGGTGTTCAAGCTACATGCAGAATTTTGTCCAGCTCGCATGACCAGAACCATAGAAATCATAGAAAATTATAACTTTGTAATGGAAAGGCCTAGGGACTTGAAATTTTCAGGATAGGTGTGGATCTCGAATGTCGTAGTCACGTTCATCAATGAGCAAAATTAGACTTAGGGTTCCGTAAATATGGTCGTTTGAAATTCAGTTTTCTTGATAATTTCAAAACTATGGATTTGATCGTGACGAAATTTTGTATTCAAACTGAGAGTGATATATTCGAGCTATATTTTTTTCAGATCGCATGATCAGAACCTTAGAAACCATAGAAAATCATAACTTTTGAACGCAAAGGCCTAGGGATTTGAAATTTTCAGGATAGGTTCTGATCGCGAATTTCGCGGTCATGTTCATCAATGCGCAAAATTCGACTAGGGGTTCCGTAAATATAGCCGTTCAAACTATTTTTTTCCTGTTAATTTCGAAACTACTCATTGGATTGGAATGAAATTTCGCACATAGATGAAGAATAAAGTATTCAAACTACGTGGGGAATTTTTTTCAGATCGCATTACCAAGACCATAGATACCGTAGAAAATTCTAGCGAATTATCGAAAGAAAAATTGGTCTTCTAAAGCACTGACGTGAAGTCTGGATTTACGCCTCAGTTTGAAATTTTCTTTGACAGCTGTCAAAATCTTTCCAATTGGTTTCTAAAACTGTAAAATGCGAATCTACCTACAAGGTGCATGTACGAGCGCTCAAAAACTCCTGCCTTCACAGCAGTGCTTTTCTCAATTTTGATTTAATTATTTCAATTCATTATCTAATCTGAAACTTCAATATTTTGAAATTTGTTTTTTTTCAATTCGAGTTTTCCTTCGAGATTTCAACTTCCGCTTTCCTTATTTCTTATTTCAGCTAACCTCACTTAACCTACTAAACTTTGCGCCAAGTCCAACTTCATGATTAGATTTCTTTTTTCGATTTAAGAAGTTTTCCTGATATTTATATGCACTATTCATGGAGAAAAAACCGAGGACATATTGTTTTTTGGTATGTGACTGAAAATGGTGTTGAAGCAATATATTGGTAGTAGTGAGCAAATATATTGATGAAACTGTCATATTTTATTGAAAAAAAACGCAGAAACTGTGACGTCAAGTCTGAAGCTTCTTTCTGCTGCTTAGCTTCAAGTCTTATCAAAGTGAGGTGACAAATACTGACATTCTGTAAAATCGACACTTCAAGAGATTGTATCACTAAGTTATATATATGAAATATTCTCTGCATAAATTTCATTTGAATATTTTTTATTTTTCTAGTTCTTCGATCTTCACGATCCTCACTAAACCTTCGCGTCTTCATTCCAGAACTACCAACAAAATTTCCATTTGGATGTGAAAAAATCTCCGAATTCCTCCGGAGGCCTTTTCTTCCGTGTTTACGGCCGGCCGGCTGTATGGGCGGACATTATTGAATGTGATGACGAATTGTTCATCTTTGAGGCCAACCTAATCGTTAGAGACCATTATCGGTTCAAAATTCGAAATTAAAGTCATTGGGACGAAACGATAACTGTACGTAAAAGGTACTTCCTTCCTCAATTTAAGACTGTTTCTAACGGATTCTTCATCCAGCATTGCATCTATGTCAAAATGGCGATAAAATATGTGGTGAGGCCTAGAGTAGGCAGCAGCCTTTTGAGGAATAGTGCTTGGTGACTTAACCGGATTTGAATCCATAAAAATTACCAAAATAATCGTCAATTATTGATCTGGTATATACTTAATGGAAATACATTATTTCAATTTTTTATTTGTTCCTTGATTTCAATAAACTAGTTAGACTCATTCGCCATCTTTCGTATATGTTCAATATGATAGATACCTTCTTAACATTTTTTATGAGGATCTGTCGAATCCTCTGGGCCATGGAAATAATTGGCGATTCCTTCATGTTGTGAATTTTTCACCGATACCTATAGGAGATTTCATTATTCACGTTGGAAGTAAAAAATATCAAATTGGTTAACATCATATCAATATACATTCCAAATGTAGGTACATGTCGTATAATTTCAGGGCCGTATCTAGGTACTATTGCGCCTGTGGCAATATATTAGACAGCGCCCCCCATTTGCGTAGATTTTTTTCATCCATCATATTTTCTTATAGTATTTTTTTTTCATAATGCTAGTCATATATTTCCTTAAGAGTTTCAAAATAATATACATTTTTATGGAAACATTTTTTCATTAAAAACATTGAAATACACATTTTAAATGAAATGCATAAGAATAAAACAAATTCTGAAAGAACAAAATGAAATATTCATATTTATGTAATAAATACGTACATTTATCTTAAAAAATATAAATTCTTCAACTTAAAATTTTAAAATACATAATGCAAACCTGAAATGAAATTTTTTGGTAAGTTGACTAGAAAACAATAATCGATAATAACAATCTCACTCTTCTTGATTTTACTTCGGCAAACATATCAATTAATTCAGAGTAATCTACATGTCACTTCATTTTCGATGGCGAGGATTGCCATATTCGATAATTGCTCTTGTCCCAAGGAGAAACGAAGATACGATTTTATAAGTTCGAGTTTGCTAAACGAACATTTACATGTAGCAGTTGTCACTGGCAAACTCAGAAATATTCTCAACGCCGTTTGTAAATTTGGATAAATATTTTCATGAGTCAGATCGTATATACCTTTCAATATTTGTAGGTAATGGTCCCATTCCAATAAAGTTGTCTAAAATTGAGATTATTCTCTGAAATTTAAAACTTTCAATTTCCATTGAAAATTCATTGCATTAAAATCACAAGGATATTTTATTGCAAGATCTGCAGCACTTTTCTTCAAATCGTCAATATTCATAGTTTGAATGACACTACCATTCAAAAAACTGAGGTCGTTTGCCACTTCGTTCAATGCAACAAATTTTTCTTCAATTTTAATAATTATTTTATCAAGCACTTGTAGGTAACTTGTAACAGTCTAATTCTCACTTTGCGTTTGCATCAAAAAGATGAGCTTCATCACTGGCTAGTTCTCCTGGCATTTTGGGTTTTTTTCGTTTTCTCGATTGATGTAACTTTGCTTCGATTCCAATTTTATCAGCTTCATTTTTCGAAAGGTTCATCAATGGCATAGAAAAGTTTTCTCTGTACGCTTTAGGTTCGTTCAATAGTCCAAGTTCCAAGTATCTTTCGTGAGCCTTTTGATATATCTAGTTGCTTTTCTCAAAAAGATTGATTAATTCGGTTTATTTTACTAAACCGAATTTCCCAGAAGTTGAGATATATGATAAATTCATAATTTGTTATCGAATTTAGCAGGGACGATTCTTTGAGCTCGCGAAGAACTTTGATAATTTCACCTAATTGCGACTTCAACGAATGTACAGCGTTTGCTTTTGAGGCACAAAAAAGTCAGAATATAAAAAAAACTCAAAACTTATAACACTTCAAATCTGGATACACACTAAACGAACATTAAAATTTAAATTTTTTGCTCTTCTCTTCACAATTGAAAGAAATCAATATTTATGTAGAATAGAATTAGATTCCCCAATTTTTCTCTCACTTCTTGAGCTCAAAACTCTGATTGGTGAATTTTTGGCAATACAAATCGTTTTTGAAATACCACAGATGTGGCCTAAAAATCTAAACAAATCGATCATTATGAACCATCATCACCAAAGAAGCCGCCCTTCAAAACAAGCTGGATGCTATAAGGGATGTAGTGTAAACAACTCATAAAAGGGCTGTGCTTGGAATCGCATGACGATATGGCCGATTGTAATATTTATGATCAGAGTGCGCCATCAATTTTTCATAACAATTGGACCATATTTCTTGTGTTTCTGACCTTATTGCATTTTCATTCTGTACTTTGAATATCAATGTTTCGAAATGTTGTGATCGAATTACCTACTTACGTAACCGTATTGTCATCTTTGAATAATTTTTTTTGCTTGGCGCTTCAATTTTTTTATTTTTTATTTTTTTTAGCGCCCCTTCGGACCTTGCGCTCGTGGCAAGTGCCACCCTTGTAACGCCCTAGATACGGCCCTGTATAATTTCCATGAAGAAGATATAATTTTTCAGCAATGATAGTCGATTTTTTGCCCTTAAATATGATAGATCAGATTATGAAGCTGACAAGACCAAATTAGCTCCCAAAGTTTCGGAGATAGGGCGGACAGACACAATAAACCCAAATTCAAAGAGGCTTTCCACAGTCAGAATTGATTTCGAACTTATAATAACGGGTCCTTACAGGCTATAATTTACGGTGAAGGGATTCGCATGTGGTCCAAGAACTTCTGCAATTTATCGAGTTGAATATCTCCATAGCAAGCTTTGTTCTTCAATTCGAGCTAATGGGGCCATCTCATCCAAAGGTTGGCTTCTTAATGATAGATTTTCCTGAAATAAAGGTTGGCTTCTTAAGGATAGATTTTCCTGAAATCTGTAAGGTACCAACCTGTTCTTTGCTCTTGTTCAAATTATCATATACTAAATAACATGATTTTCACTAAATACCATCCAGCGAAAATAATTTGGTACTTATATGAGAGTTTAATTATGTATTTTCGTCGAGTATCGATCCTCTCATTTCAATACCCTTCCTGGGTGATATTAGTTCAGAAACAAATAGCCGGTATTATTTTCCATGGATTGAACCCGCAATTACCGAACCGAGAGTTTGGAGTCAACCGTCAAACGTAACCGATGGTCAACTTTTCCTTATAATACCAGCCTTATGACAGGTTCATTATTAACTTCACTGTCCACTTGAGGTCTAAGTCAGTTTTCTACATGGCCCCTGCGGCACTTTATGGAGATCTGGATCACTCGAGTTTCGATCGCCACCCCCCACAATATCACCCACTCAAACGATGTGTAATACTAATAACAAATAAAACAATAAGAAATAACAACCATTTTTCATCAACTGAATGAATACATGATAATTGAATCAAAAACATTTTTTCGAACTCCGATTACTCAAAATATTTTTTTTGCAGGATACTTATCTGCGCACGTCGAAGTAACACCTAGCGAAATTCTAGTTCTACCCGGACACAATGTAACCTTCGTCTGTAGGGTGGCAGTGCAACTTCAATATTGCAGAGTAGAGATACCAGGAGAAGACAGCAAGAATCTAAATCCTAGCATACCATCATCTGGAAATGTGAGTATATCTGGCGAATATCTATGAAAACAAATCAGACGTATACTTCGACGCGCTCCTTCGGACAGCCGTATCGTTCACGTATCGGCCTTAATTGCTCTTACCTTTGTTATGGGCCAAGAAATTAGACACATAAATCGGAAATATCGATAATGAATCCAGGCAAAAATTTTATGATTGGAATTTCTTCATTTACGGTCCAGCATTAACTTCTCGAGTTTTCCTCCTTCGCCGAGCATAGCGTTGTACAGGTGAGAGGGAAATTTGGGTCTCAAGAGGGTTTTTTTGCGATTTTTCGATTATGTGTCCTAAACTCACCAGTTTTTCATAAAAACGTTGAAATAAAAGTTATATAGCATTAAATTCTACTTTCGCATGAAACCACCCATTACTGAGCTCCAGTAGATCAAAATTGAACCAATTTTGGACTTCACAGCAAAATTCTTCTATTCTTCGCCAGTTTGTTCACATCGCCTATAGTGCTCCAGAAAATTCTTTAAAAATCTGAACTTGGTCCCATTCGACGCAGAATTTGATGCTCTACAAGTTTTATGTTTACTGCTTTCGTGAAAACTCGGTTAGTTCAGGAGATATAAGTGAAAAAACGAAAGATCCTCCTTTTGACCTACATTTCAGGGGTTATGCTGAGTCCTAACTGGAGACATTCCAATCATGAAATGTTTGCTTGGGTTTTACTTCCAGTGCTAATTTTCTTGGCTTATTAGGGACGTTCATAAGTCATAAGATTACGAGTATAGAAATGAGGAAACTACCTAACGTATTATGATTGACATATTGAACTCTTACAAAGGATGTCCAGAGATATTTGAAAATTAAAAATTACGAAAAGCACTGCCGTGAAGGCAGGAGCTTTTGAGCGCTCGTACATGCGCCTTGTAGGTGGGTTCGCATTTTCCTGTTTTAGAAATCAATTAAAGGAATTTTCGAGAGCTGAACAGCAAAATTCTGAAACTTAGGCGAAACTT
This sequence comes from Aphidecta obliterata, assembly GCA_963966015.1. Taxonomy (NCBI): domain Eukaryota; kingdom Metazoa; phylum Arthropoda; class Insecta; order Coleoptera; family Coccinellidae; genus Aphidecta; species Aphidecta obliterata. The sequence continues at coordinate 17,596,121 of OZ014434.1, read as the reverse complement.
CAGACTTCATGTCAGTGCTTCAGCTGATCAATTTTTTTTCGATAATTCGCTAGAATTTTCTACGGTATCTATGGTCTTGGTAATGCAATCTGGACCAAATTTTGCACGTAGTTTGAAAACATTATTCCTCAAAATGTGCAAAATTTGATTCCAATCCGATCAGTAGTTTCGTAACTATCAGGAAAAAAATATTTTGGACGGCCATATTTACGGAACCCCTAGTCTAATTTTGCTCATTGATGAACGCGACTGCGATATTCGCGAACCAAACCCACCCTGAAAATTTCAAGTTCCTAGGCCTTTCCGTTCAGAAGTTACAATTTTCTATGGTTTATATGGTTCTGGTCATGCGATCTGGACAAAATATTGCTTTAATATATCATTCTCGATTAAAATATAAAATTTCGTCTCGATCGAATCCGTAGTTTCGAAATTATCGAGAAAATAACATTTCAAACGACCGTATTTACGGAACCCCTAGTATAATTCTACTCATTGTTAAACGTGAACGCGACATTTCAGATCCTCACCTATCGTGAAAATTTCAAGTCCCGAGGCCTTTTCGTTCGAAAGTTATGATTTTCGATGGTTTCTATGGTTCTGGTCATATGATCTGGAGAAATGTAGCTTGAATATATCATTCTCCATTTAAATATAAAATTTCGTGACGATCGAATCTGTAGTTTTGAAATTATCAAGAAAACTAAATTTCAAACGACCATATTTACGGAACCCCTAGTATAATTTTGCTCATAGATGTACGTCATCACGACATTCTAGAACCTGACCTATCCTGAAAATTTCAAGTCCCTAGGCGTTTCCGTTCAAAAGTTACAATTTTCTATGGTTTCTATGGTTCTGGTCATGCGATCTGGACAAAATTTCACATGTAGCTTGAACACCTCATTCTCCATTTGAGTGCAATGTTTCATCTCGATCGAATCTGTAGTTTCGAAGTAATCAGGCGAACAAAATTTTGACCAGCCATATTTACGGAACCCCTGGTGGAATTCTGCCCATTAACGAACTTAACCGTGGCATTTGGGATCTGAACCTACACTGAGAATTTCAAGTCTCTAGGTTGATCCGTTCGAGAGTTATCGTGCTTACGGACGGCCGTACGGACAGACTCGAATTTTCCGACAGATTCGTCATCAGTGAGTCGAACATAGTCGATTGAGACCATTTTCGGCTCAAAATTCGAAAAATACAGACATCGTGACGAAATGATATAGCCCTCGTGTAAGTAGTACGAGCGCTCAAAAACACTTAATTTACGCCAAATGCGACCTTTCTATAAGATATTTCACTGAAACTTGTTATTCTTGCTCATCAGGTGAAATATTACGGAGTTGGCTTGGACAGTGGACAATGCGGATTCACCATCAACAGCGTTACAGAACGAAACAACGGAAACATCAAGTGTACACTTGGGATGACCACAGAGACCCAGGAATCAATTGGAAAAATGCATTTAATAGTCGCAAGTAAGTTCGATTCACTCCAACTCTTCAAACCAGCTGTTTTTTCAGTCGATAGAAACTTCAATGAGTCGATCCGAATATTTTTTCAGAACCTCCACAAGTACCAGTTATGGAATTGAGCAGAGAGCCTGATAACGTAGGAGCTTACAAGATTCATGATACTATCCACGCTTTTTGCGCAGTCAACGATGGAAGACCAGCTGCTAATATTTCTTGGTTCTTGGGTGAGTTTTATTTGTGTGAAATTTTTTAAATTGAGGGAGTAATCTCCGCCAAACTGTAGTAAAATTCATATCATATAAAAATCAATAAATTGTTCCACGAGAGGTCAAAAAACACTTTGAACCATACAAATATATTCTCATTTTCAAATTGCATGTAATGAAACTTTTCCGAAAAAAAATTGTTCCAGATAAACTAATTGATGTAATTTGAATCTTTAGGAAAACAGGCAATATATTATTCTTGTCAATTATTCGGGCGAATAAGGTTGATCAGCTTGAACTTGTGACAATTATACCGCAATGTTTGCGGTGGTTAAATCATGGTTTTTGTTTGGGGAGGTTGATGTACCTGCAGGGATTGGGAGACGGTTGCTCTTGGAGCGGACATGTGGCGCGAGTGGAGAAATTTTCTCCGATCGCCGCTGCATTTCGTTTTGAAGGCATTCTGTTTCTTACATCGAATTTATCTTCGCTGAGCTATACTGATGAGACTTGATAAGTCGAAACCGGTCTATAGTTGCGAATGATGGATTTGGTGTTCCCTCGGGTTACATGTATTGATTTGTTGGCTGCTTTTTAGTTTATCTAGAACAATGTTTCTTCGGAAAAATATTTACATGTAATTTGAATCTTTAGATAAACAGCCAATAAATTATTCTATTCCCGGGATATATTTTGTATGGCTACCAAGAGAAGCTACAGTAAATTTTTCCATCAATATTTCCTCAAGATGACGTATTTTGGGCATTTAGTTTAGTTGTTTGCTTATATCTCCTAAACTATCAACTCTTCTTGAGCCACATGCGGGAGTTGTAGAGCATTGAATTATTTCATATTTCAAGGGTCAAACTCATTTTCTGTTACCTGTCGCACAGCAATCCACCGTTCCTCCATTGCTGCCTTCAATTTAGATTGTTTTCGTTGATCTCGTTAGCCAAGAATAAGCTGAGCTGACATCAGTTGACAAGCTCTTTCAGCAGCTTCAGTGATTTGGTAGGTGGCTTCCGTGGGTAGCCAGCAAATACCACCGTGATACTGCTCCTACACTATTTTATGCATTAGGAAGCCATCTACTATAGCAAATTTTTGGCTCCCAAAGTTCACTTCCGCCTTGAATGGGGCAGTTAAAAGTAAGAGGGGAGAGGGAGGAAACGTGAAAAACTTTTAGAAATTGGATGACTATCAAAAACTGCGTTCAAAACGTGGCAAAAAAGATACTTGACGAGAATATATTTCACATTTGATCGAAAATAACATTTTTTTTTTCGACTACTGTATTTTGATGAGTTTTGAGTTTGACCAATTGAACTGAAGGACATACAATGCTCTACAACTTCTGAAATGTATGTGTCACACAAAAAATTGATAGTTGAGGTGATATGAGCAAAAAACAGAAAGAAGTGGCAAAATTTTGCGGCTCTTCCCATTTTCCAAGCGCCCTTGTGGAACTTTTGTTGGAAAAATTAACCTCAATTCTTTCAGATTGAAGTCCTCCAACTCGCACAAGAAAGATTGGGTTATCATGTTTCAACAATGTGCTATGTGGACATTCCTATGTTTGTTCAATTTCACCAAAGACGACACTGAAATGTACCTTTCTGTGGATTTTTTTTTTCGAGAAAATTTTTTGGGGTTTCATCTATTCAAGTGCGACAGTTTCGCTTATTTACAAAACTATGCAGCTATTAATGAGCCAGCTCATACTATATAAAAAATCACGAAAAGCACTGCCGTGAAGGCAGGAGCTTTTGAGCGCCCGTACATGCACCTTGTAGGTAGATTCGCATTTTCCAGTTTGAGGAATCAATTGAAGGAATTTTCGTCAGCTGTCAAAAAAATTCTTAAACTCCAGACTTCATGTCAGTGCTTCAGCTGATCAATTTTTTTTCGATAATTCGCTAGAATTTTCTACGGTTCCTATGGTCTTGGTAATGCGATCTGGACAAAATTTCGCACGTAGTTTGAATACATTATTACTCAGCTAGGTGCGAAATTTCATCCCAATCCGCCTAGTATTTTCGGAACTATCTTCAAAAGAATATTTTGAATGGCCATATTCACGGAACCCCTAGTCTAATTTTGCTCATTGATGAACGTGATCGCGATATTCGCGATCCGAACCCACCCTGAGAATTTCAAGTTCCTAGGCCTTTCCGTTCAAAAGTTACAATTTTCTATGGTTTCTATGGTTCTGGTCATGAGATCTGGACAAAAAATATCTCTCGATTAAAATACAAGATTTCATCTCGATCGAATCCGTAGTTTCGAAATTATCGAGAAACCAAAATTTCAAACGACCGGAACCCCTAGTATAATTCTGCTCATTGATAAACGTGAACGCGACATTTCAGATCCACACCTATCCTGAAAATTTCAAGTCCCTAGGCCTTTCCGTTCGAAAGTTATGATTTTCTATGTTTTCTATGGTTCTATTCATGTGATCTGGAGAAATGTAGCTTGAATTCTCCATTAGTATACGAAATTTCGTCACGATCGAATCTGTAGTTTTGAAATTATCAAGAAAACTAAATTTCAAACGACCATATTTACGAAACCCCTAGTATAATTTTGCTCATAGATGAACGTCATCACGACATTCCAGAACCTCACCTATCCTGAAAATTTCAAGTCGCTGGGCGTTTCCGTTCAAAAGTTACAATTTTTTATGGTTTCTATGGTTCTGGTCATGCGATCTGGACAAAATTTCACATGTAGCTTGAACACCTCATTCTCCATTTGAGTGCAAAATTTCATCTCGATCGAATCTGTAGTTCCGAAGTAATCAGGAGAACAAAATTTTGAACGGCCATATTTACGGAACCCCTGGTGGAATTTTGCCCATTAAAACTCAACCGAGGCATTTGGGATCTGAACCTACACTGAAAATTTCAAGTCTCTAGGTTGATCCGTTCGAGAGTTATCGTGCTTACAGCCGGATGGCCGGACGGACGGACAGACTCGAATTTTTCGACGGATTCGTCATCAGTGAGTCGAACATAGTCGATTGAGACCATTTTCAGCTCAAAATTCGAAAAATACAGACATCGTGACGAAATGATATAGCCCTCGTGTAAGTAGTACGAGCGCTCAAAAAATGGATTCATTCGGAAATGATCTGAAGGTCAGTCAGCAGAATATATATACGCATCAAAAGGTCAGTCGGTTGATGGTCTTGTGCTTTCTGTTGAATCTAATAAGGATTTTGGAACCAAGTAATATTTTCGAATAAGCGTTTTGAACCTCATACTTATGAATAAATCAAATCTGGATCTCCCTACGGTGAATGTAACTGATTGAAATTATGCAACGAATGTATAAGCAGACCCTATCTGAATTTCAGACGACATACCCATCTTGGAGGGCCTAAGCATGCCTACAATTGTCCAAATAGCCAAGGAGAATTTGCAATCCAAATCGCAGAATCTCACCCGGCAGTTGAGGACATCGGACAACGGTAGGAGGTTGAGATGTGTGGCCCAACATCCTGCCTATCCCAATGGACAACAAGAAACTAGCAGGCAGCTTGAAGTCGTGTGTAAGTATTTAGTAAAATTCAATCTAAAAACCTCGAGTATTACAGGTAGAATGATATAAATTGAAAGAATAAAGGTTGAATTTTGTCAACTACTAATCGGCCGAACGTTAATGTTACTGTTATTATATTAAACGTTAATGATTTGTCCATCTATATCCATCATTATTATGTCGTAAATTGAAGGAATTCTCCCTCTTTATGATGCAGTTCAAAACAACCCAAATATTGAAGCCGCCGAATTTAACCGCCTAAAGTTAAGCAAGGATACAAAATCGAAGTGTTTAAAGCCTTACAGTTTTTGAATAATCGAACTTAATCGTTGTTTTGATTCAATTGGACCATTTGTCCAGTCGCCATAAGCTATGGCAAAGTTTAATGAAACGGCAATTATACCCCTTTTCGATTTTCTTCTCTTCTCATTATTATTGTAACTTTTTCAGATCCACCCCAACCTTTGAAGAACCCATTGGAGCAGTTCGGATATATCATTGGACAACAAGGTGTCATTTCCATCACAATCGAAGCAAACCCCAAGCCAAAGATCGAGTGGTTCGTTGCGGATCAGAATATCAAAGAAGGAAACACTGATAACACTGGAAGGATAAACGCTCAGCCTATAATAGAGTTGGTACGTACTATCTGACATTCAAAACCTAACAAAGAACAAAAACCTGTAAATTTCCCTACAAAAAAAAGTAAACAGTAAAAAGTAAACCACATACTGTGAATTCTTGTTCTTCCCGATTCACTGTACCTTGATATCTCGTGATGTGATTCTCCGAAACTGGTTATAAATCAGTAAATGAGACTCGTTAGGTGCTAAAACAAATCGTCGGATATTTACGATTTCTCAACGAGCTGTATTTGCCACCCTCGATGAAAAACTGTTCCACCATTCACTGTTGGTTATACAATTAACAGTGCTATGTCTCAGATGGCGCAAGAAGCCAGAAACATTGAAAAAACATAAGATATTTCCAAAGCTTAATGAAACTTTAATTTTCAGGAGCAAGGTCGCTACGAGGTCAACTTGAGAATGGCCGCAGTGCAGAAAGAGGACACGGAGAAAGAATACATCCTCGCCGCCCAAAACCAGATGGGTCGTCAAGAATACCACGTGAGGATCTCAACAAATCCTGAGCCAGAAGGTGAGTTTCTCGACTTTTCGAATTGTTTCAAACGTAGTTAATTGTCTAATGTGGCTCTTACTTTATTTTAATATAAAGTTGTTAACATTCCATGCTGCGCCCCCAAAGGAATTCAAAAATTTTTCAGGGAGCAATTGCACGGTGAGTGTTTTGGAATTATGTTACGAAACTTTATAAATATTGTTCTTCGGAAATAAATTATAAACATAAACATAAACAAATAGGGGATGTGCTAATAAGGTTTATTTTCTAATTGCTTGTTTCGTATCAATCCGATTAGATGATTTTTTTCTTCAAGAGGCACAATATTTTCGATACTGATATTGATATTGATAGGTATTGATATCGATGTTGATATTGATATTGATATTGATATTGATATTGATATTGATATTGATATTCATATCGATATCGATATTGAAATTGAAACTGATGAATGAAGACAATAAAAAATTTCGTTCTACAACTCTCTTCGTACTTTTTTCGAAACATTGAAACTTGAACATATAGGAAATTGTATTCATTTACTCGCAAATTCATATTATGGTATTCATTGAGTGTAATGCACATGTTTCTAAATGATGTTTTTTTTGATAAACTGGAATTTCATATGTATGAAAAATTATACTTTGCTGTATTAATCATCCTTATGTTTGCTATTTGAATTAATGGATTTATTGTTTCAGGTTTGGAGTTAGGCCTTGGATCATTGGTTGGAATTGTCGTAGCAATCTGTGTTCTTCTTTTGGCTGTTTTTCTTCTGATATTCGCTAAAACCACCGGAAGATGGTGTTTTTCTGGTAAGTTCGAATTGTTTCTGTATTAATAGATGTAGTATCTATTGACTAAGCTTAGTATATGTAAATGAAAATTGTGAATGTGTTTCCAGAGAAAATCGTCAGATTTCTTTCAAATACGGGATCAAACTGTACAAAGTAACGTTTCTTTTACATCTGAGATTTATCGCATGAAATTTACCTTCGAAATATAAAGAAAGAGAAGATTTCGAATATGAATTGAAATTTGGAAGCGTCGAAGAGCCAGAATAAATTATAATTTATACTTGAAGAGAACAAATAAATAAATCAGTGTTTGACATGAATCAAAGATACAAAATTACCGTTACGATTGCAGAAAACGCCCGCCAAATTCAAGATTTACTTAACTTGGATCGCACAAGCGATGTTTGAAATGTGACCTTTTTTTCTGGAATACCTTAGATAAATGTATCCGAATACTATGAACGCCATGTCATTTGTATGTTTATTCTCCCCTATGCATCCCAACAAATAAAAGCTAATTCATTTTAGAGGCAAGTTGATGTGGTAAGTGTTAGATTATCGAATGTTATAGTTATAATTTTTTCCTTACTGTTATAAACGTATGTATATGGTGTAAGCATGATTTTGATGAAAACTTGTTGTTTAGTTAGAGGAATGCTTATCGGTAATGACCCCCCCTCACTTAGATTAGTCATTTGTTTTCTTGAGTATTAGACTGTAGCTGTATGTCTTCGAAACATTTGTAGTATGCGTTTGATGTTAGTAAGCTTGTTCCATCGATTCCTATTCACAAGGTATTGGTCATTTTAAAAATATGCCAAAAATTGATTCAAGGACATATCTGCTAAAATATCTCATTTTTTTGGCTGGAGTGTTTTTGATGAATATCTAAGAAAAATGAGTGATATTTCATCCAACAATTTTTCATTGAAATTTTCACAAACTTCTCGGAAATATCTACCCATCTGAGTCTATTCAGTAGTCTCTTCTGTAAATGGTTCCTGAATCCTTGGTAAGCAAGTCGCGGAGTAAATCCCCCAAAACAATTCATATTTGTGGGACATTAATTTCCACCCCCTCTAACTATCTATAAAATCTCTTCGAGCAAAAATTAAAATTTCAAAGTTTCGCGCTATTTATTTAACCTTTATATTGGTGTTTTACATTTTAAATGTTTTGACTCAAAATTTTCGACCAAGCTGAAAAGATCAGATAGCCCAGTGCAGAAGAACCACCTCTAATCTCAAAGTCTTGACATTAACCTGCCTAGCAGAGTAACCGTCTTACGTTCAAGTACGTCTGAACCTAACCACCTACTCGAGTATTTTCAACTGAGCTGTCTTTCACAATTAACGTTCTACATTACCCAGATTTTCATCTGACCCCAAAGATCAACCAACCCTAGGCCTCTTCCGCTTGCCTTGTCACCACCCTCTCAAACCGATTCAGCGTTACAAAGGCGTGCCTATGTTTCGTATTATCCAGTGAGAAACAAAAATGTTTCAACCCTAAATGAAGTCATACTTTAAGTCATCTTTCACCTAAAAAGGATCGTAAATTGCTGTATGGCTTTGACTCGAAAAGGGCTTCACTTCCTCAACCCCTGGTGTTTTTGCTGTTATATGACATTTCTCATCGTGTCATTATCCCTTCAAAAGGGGTCAATTTGTTTTCTCTCGAGTTGAACAAAGTAGCAACATCATAAATTCAAGGGAAGATTGTCTGAAGTACTGTGAACTCGTACAAAGGAGTCGTTACATCTGTACAGATTTGTGGGGACAACTTGAATCTCTTCGTATAGTAAAGATAATACACACAATAAATACTATGTGCTAAACGACGCCCTCAATAAGGGACATAAAATACATACATAATCACATATGTAACAGAAGAATACTTTGTAAAAGGTTTTCAACAGAAAATTTTCTATTCAATTCGTACAAAAGGTACACGTATTGATCGATCTCAGCAATGTTATTCAACCAGTTTTACTGAACGAATATCAATAATATTCAGGGTCAAATCTGATTCACATGGCATTTAATTTTCAATAAAATCTAAGCGAAAATAGGAACGATAAATCATTCTAGAAACGAAGCTATGAATGTTCATTCAGGATTGATATTGATGGACTGTATGAAATGAATGTAAATCATGAAAAAGGGTTATCTATATATCATAACGAAATTTGCAGCTACTGTCATATGAAAGTTAAAGCCATAAATCCATGTAACCCAAGAGAACACCAAATCCATCATTCGCAACTATACACCGGTTCCGACTTATCAAGTCTCATCAGTATAGCTCAGCGAAATAAATTCGATGTAAGAAAACAAAATTCCTTCAAAACGAAATGCAGCGGCGACGGAGAACATTTCTCCACTCACGCCACATGTCAGCCAATATAGGTTTTCACTCAACATTTTCGGTACACTCAACTTCAATAATCTAACACTACTGAGAACTAAAACACCTTTACCATGCCTCTGAAAATACATTAGCTTTTATCTGTTATAGGGGGCGCCACCGTCATCGATTACACTAGCGAAAACGGAACCCGTCAAGGTCAGGACGCAATCTCTGGTGATGGAGTAGACAATCCTCATCACCAAGTATCTCAAGAATACATTAATGGGAACGATTTGCCAATCAAAAAAGACGAAAAAATCAACACACAAGTTTAGAGCGATTCTAAATTCTTCGAGTGATATTCAAATAAGTGTTTTGTGTTTTCAAACTGATTGAGAAACATTTTGTTGGCGACATCCTTCTTATTGCCAGACTATGGTCATAAGATGGTCTAGAGTGATTTTTCAGAAGCTTTTGACGGTCCTTTTGCTTGAGAAATTTTCAGTATCACATTGAAGAAAATACGCACGTACAATACGAAATGAACAAATCCACAAAAACGTTCTCTAAGAGCAAAATTGGATGAATAAAACAGATAAAAGTGTATAAAAATTAAAACGAACAATGAGAAGAATAAAAGGAAAAAAGTCATTTAATGCTGAAAAATATGATCTTAGGATTCAAATGAGCTCTATGACAGAAATTGAATATCGTTCGAAATATTGAAAATCTCTCAAAGAAGGTAGCTAGGTATCTATTCATTCCTGTTTGAAAAACTTTCATGAATACAATTTTTTATTCGTTTCAATATATAGAATGTTCTCAAATGCGATGTTAAGTTAGGAAAAAAATTTATATGTAGGTATCTAAAATTCGATTCAGTGAAAAAATATCCTCACCTAATATTTTCTTGATTTTAAGATCTTTTTTTGCTGCACTATAATCAAATCATATTCTAGAACATTCTGTATAAGGCGTAAATCAAAATATGTGAATCTCACTGAGAAACCAATGAGTTCTCCAACGAAACATTGGTCTATATAGAGGTTAATTATATTTATGTATTTTTTTTTTTAATTCATTCTTTTTCTGGAACTTTTGTATAGGCGAAATTTTCTCTATCTTGAAGTGAACTCGAGAGAAGACTTAACTGAACCACATTCCTTATGAACGTTACTTTAAGTAGTTTTAAGTGTCCACTAGCCTAGAATATTTATTATCATTTTTGTGAAGTTTAGATTTAAGGATCATCCAAATGGTTGTCTGAACATAATTTGAAAAAAGTTTCCTAAACTTTTTGTACATAAGCACTTCTATATATATACATACATCTCTTCAGTTTCCCAACATTCTGATTCAAAAAATATAATATAGCTTCAAAATTCTTCTGAAATATTCCAAAAAAAAATGGTACGAATGATTTCGAACTCAAATTTTCATTTGTATAAGATCAATCTATCATTTCAAGAACTAGAAGACAATAATTTTATTTTTTTTTTCGTTTATTCACTACATAAGAGATAATTTGAACTGGAGGTTTCAGCATTTTCTAATAAACATCAACTTCATGACGTGAAGATGTAAAACGTCTCAAGTACGAGAATATGAAATTCAATGTGAGCTCTCTGTTGATCTGTTATTCGAAAAAATTTATTGAATATTTCGTGATTTATGGATATTTCAAAATAGTATATTTGAATAGTTGAAATGATGAATGTAAAAATTTTGTATGTTGAATGTACTTTAATTGATAAGTTGAGATTATAATTATAAAATTGTTTTATAAATAAAGATCTATTGCCGATTCCTTTGTATTTCTGGATTTCTTAACATCTCATAAATAAATTTTATACTATGGATTGGGAATTAAATTTGAACTTTCTGAATTTTCAGGAGTAAGGGAGAGACAATTGGGAGAATCGTGAGTATTTTTTTTATTTTCGATTGAATTATTTCAGGAGACCATAATTATGACAAAAAATAATTGTGAAAATGCCAGAAAATTTTCTAAAGTAGAGGAATATTCGAATATGAGTTGTCAGTAATGTATGATATTTACCTATACAGGGTGTGGCATGTTTACTTCATGTTATCATATTTTCAAGATATTCGACATTTTCGAAAATTCACCCTTTGTCACTCTTTTTGATGGCAAGACCCCAAATGAAGGAATTTTTCAATCTGTTTTATGGATAGTATTCCTGGATATATGCGCTATCGAATGCCAACTATGATATTTCAGGCGCATGCATGGTTTTTTCAAATTAATATTCAACTCGAATTTCATGTTTTGCTTATTTCATTCCATAAAAAATAAAATAAGCAAAACATGAGATTTGAGTTAAATCTTTAATAAAAAAAAAACTATGCATGCGCCCCAAAAATCAAATTTTGCCTACGATGTCTCATCTATCCAGGAATACAATCCAAAAAACAGATTGAAAAAATTTCTTTATTTGGAGTCTTGCCATCAAAAAGAGTGGCAAAGGGTGAATTTTCGAAAAAGTTGAATATATCGAAAATATAGTAACATGAACTGAACATGAAACATATTTTCTGAACCGCCACAAAGTCCCCTACCTGCAGGTAACATATTATCTATTCATTACGCCACACCCTGTATATCACGTCTTCCTAACTGACACAAGCTATTTCGTCTTAGTATATATCAGGTCACCACCAAAGTGCCAATTCAGAGAAGCAGTTTCAAATAGCAAGAAAGTCAAGTAGGTAGTTAAAAGTATTGATGAATTCAAAGATCTAATGATAGTGAAGAACTACGTTCTCACGAGAGAGAATGAAATGATGAAGCCCCCATTTGAAATCTCAGGAACAAAAGGTAGGACAAAAGAGACACCAAACAGAAGACCATTTATAATATCCGTAGAAAATGAAGCAGCAATTAAGACGTGAATAGAAAATTTCAAACGAATCACTAATTCGAACTACTAGCCGAAGGAAATGAAGAAATGGATAGTAAGGAAAAATGTAATGAAACTACTGGAGAAAATGAAGCAACAAGAAGAAAACCAGGTAAAGAAATATGAAAAAAAAAATTTGATGGAAACCTAAATAATACAATCTCATTAATTTTGACGAATTAGGAAGAATGGGCAAAACTGAGCACGGAATTGAAACGATAAGAAAAATCGATATAACCAGGCCAACTAATACAAAATATGGAATAAAAACCAACCACTAAACTAACTAAAATAGACGACTACAGAGCCTTTAAACAATTGTGCGGTGTTCTCGCTATATTGTATCGCGGTCCCTGATGGAGAAACGGATGTGTGTTTCGTTTGACAGTTGCTGGTGGACTAATCAGTTGGGCTGATCCGCAACTGTTGCTCTAGACACCTTCACAAGGAAAGTGGAACTACCGCACGTCGAGTGAACTATATCAAGGGAACCGCGGGAGACAACGCGTTGTGGCGTAGCCGACAATGCCATCCTCCGGACGTGCGGAGAGCTGCCACATGACTCCTCTCTCAGTCTACTCGAAGAGGAGAGAAACGAAGCGGCGGAGGTTCAGAGAGCGCGGACGCTTCCGGAGCAGGGTTTTGTCACGGTGTGATGTCTACCTGGACCAGCTGTATGTGAAGCTACGAGTTGTGAGTCGCTTCGAGACGCCAGGGCTGAGAATCCAGATCAACTAAAAAACAACACCAGCAAAGTGTGCTTGCGGAGGATAGCACACATCCATTTTAAAAAAATGCCCGAAATACCAACCCTTCAACAAAAAAGTGTATGCAAAGGAATTCCAAAGTCCTATACGCAGCCGATGGTTTTTAACCAGGTCCCCTCTATTCAGGGTAGTGGGAATGTATGGTATTCTTACGTTAGATTCAAAAAATTCCGGCTTGTTATCTGTAGTAGTCCATTCCGTTTGCCATTCTTCTGTTATTTTCTGTTTTAGTGAGTTGAGTAGATCTACACTTCTGATAATTTTCACATATATTCTCTCCTAAGCTGCAGTAATTGTAGCTGCTTTGTCAGCTAGGTCGTTTCCACTTATTCCTGTGTGGATAGGAACCCATAGAAAGACTGATGTGCATTCCATTCTATCCAGTTCATGAATAAGAGATGACGAATGCTCAGTGTCATTGGATCATCCGTGTCTATTTCGGATAAGGAAATCAGTACGCAGATATTATGCTGGACAATGTAACCTTTCTAAGAAAATCTCACAAATTAAATGTAAAACTTTCAATATAATAACTAATATGATTTACACTACATTGGGTTGAATTCCACAAGTTAGTTAGTGGAATTCTATTAAAACAAATACTACAAATTAAATGTCCCGAACTGCAATATCTACAGAAAAGGCAGGTAAAGTAATCCAGGAGAAATACTGGCAATAATTATACCCAGAAACATACTTTATTCTGAATATACTTCACCCGACCCTGAAACATCACAACATCTTGAGGCAAAGGTATCCAAGTGAAAACCAAGAAAGGATCAATATATGTATCATTATTATTATTATATACCACGAACACAATTGATGAAATCGATCTCGAATAATTCAGGCAGGAGACTTTTTATGCAAAAAAATCCAAGATGGAATACCAGTGGGAAGACCAACAGAGAGACAATTAGAAAGATCTATCACAATTTATAACGAATCGAAATATATGTATACAGGGTCTTTCACGAGGAACCTCACCCATATTTATACGGGAAACTACTGAACGTATTTTCATGAAATTCAGCACTTATAAGTATTTCACGATGCTGATGAAATCTAAATATTTTCAAGGCATGAGCACCTCCGGTTTTTCCGGAAATGACGTCAACTTCCGTTTTTCAAATTAGAACACCATTTTTTTATTGCAGAAATAGATTCCTTAGAAAATTTCAAGTTATTTTGATGTAACATTTTTCAGTTTTGGTTGGAAAATTCTCTCTGAGCGGGAAAATTCGAAAAAAAAATCGAAAATAGAGCTCCGCTGAAACAAGAATAACTTCGAGGTTTTTGGATGGAAAATTTTCATTTTTGGGATTTTTCAAGATGTAAGATTGATGTATCCACTTTAAAAATCGAAATCGCGATTCATGATACAGGGGGTGAAAAAATCGCTTTCAAAGTTAGGGATGACAAAATCGTGAAAAATCAATTTTTTCAAATTAGAACCCCATTTTTTTATGGCAGATATTGAATCTACGTTAAAAAATAATGTTAGTGTATGCATCACACCCTTGCCCTAAAATGGATATTTTTTGAGTTATTCACAAAAAACTGTTTTTCGTCTCGAATTTTCAGCTATTTCTTTTCCCTTCACGCCAAAAAGATGAAATTTTCAGGAACTGTTATTTGAACCATGCTGTAGATTATTCACCCCTTCTTGAAACCGACTTCAAGTCACTATTAGGAGAACCATGGCAAACTCTCGCAGTTATAACTAGAGAAGATGCTCAAAGTTTTGACCGTTAATTTCTAGACATTTATTTATACGTCTCAGGAATGCTTCGTGCGTTGCTCTTCTTATTTCATCGGGAGGAAGAGATCTGCAAAAGTGTTTAAAAACCAAATTGAGTTTCAAAACTATGAATCTAAAAATCTAAACAAACCTGAACGCATTTCTGACTCGTTCTATGCAGTCCTCTTTATCAGTCAGGGGAGTTGAGTAGACAATATTTTTTATCCTACCCCAAACATAATAGTCTAAAGGAGTTAAATCGGGAAAACGTGGTGGCCAAAGATGTGGACCATTGTTCGCCAACCATCGATCTTTAAATAGCCTGTAGAGGATATTTGACACATTGAGTGAATTGTGTGGAGGCGCGCCATCTTGTTGATACCATAAGTCATTATGGTTCTGTACTAGCGGCTCAATTATTTGAGTCAATATGTCAGAATATCTATCTCCTAAGGGAGAACATTCTTTAAATAATGCAAACATGTGTAGTGTTCTATCTTACCAGTTAAAGTCTCATCATAAATGTGAACATCGAGAATTGCATTATTTTTGATGGCGCAAAAAACATTGAAACTCCAGGTCTCTTGAAAGTTCCATTGTCTGAAGTGGTGGTTGTTCTCTTCATCCCAATAATGACTGTTATGCCTATTGAAAGAACCATTCTTTCTGAATTTAGATTCATCTGTCCAAATTATACAGTCCAAAAAGTTTTCATTCTCTTGAAATCGAATCATCATAGCTTCGCAAAACTCTGTTCTCCTGACGAAATGAGTTTCCTTCAAATGCTGTACCCTATTGAATTTATATGGGTGCATTTTATGTTTTTTTAATATTCTCCAAACACTCGATTGAGATAATCCCAGATCAATCTCGGCATCTTTGAGAGAATTTTGAGGATTCACACGAAAATATGCAAGAACTGTAATTTCGTTGTTCTCATCTTCTACTACACTTTTTTCTCTGTGTATAGTTTTCTTAACGAAAGATCCGACATTTCTCAAGTTTGTCATGGTTCTGTTAATGGTATCTCTCGTTGGTCTGGGTCGGTCAGGAAACCTCTCAATGAACAGTCGAATCGTTCTATCTACAACTTTATTACATTCTCCATGAAGTAGAATGAGATTTAAATAATCTTCATTGGTAAAATTAGGCATAGTGATCGATTTTATAACTTAATACGAATTATCACCAAATTAATAGTAAACACAAAATGCTACTGAATAAAGAGGAATTTGGCAGATGTAATTAATGATATCTATCATTAAAAAAAAAGAATGTAAAACATGGTAAGTTTTTGCATATGGTTCATAAGGAATTATTTATTTATCACTGGAGAGAAAACCGATGGCCGATTAGTTGAAATAAAGAGGTTTCCGATACAAATTCGAATCCAAATTCGCCATCTATTTAGGAACAACCTGTAACTTTTTTCTCTCGCATATTAGGGTAGTAAAATCTAAAACATGGTTTAAGTAACAGTTCCTGAAAATTTCATCTTTTTGGCGTGAAGGGAAAAGAAATAGCTGAAAATTCAAGACGAAAAACAGTTTTTTGTGAATAACTCAGAAAATATCCATTTTAGGGCAAGGGTGTGATGCATACACTCACATTATTTTTTAACGTAGATTCAATATCTGCCATAAAATAATTACGAAAAGCACTGCCGTGAAGGCAGAAGCTTTTGAGCGCTCGTACATCCACCTTGTAGGTAGATTCGCATTTTCCAGTTTTGGAAATCAATTGAAGGAATTTTTGACAGCTCTCAAATAAAATTTTAAACTTAGGCGAAACTCCCGACTTCATATTCGCGATCCAAACCCACCCTGAAAATTTCAAGTTCCTAGGCCTCTCCGTGCAAAAGTTACAATATTCTATGGTTTCTATGGTTCTGGTTATGCGATCTGGACAAAATATTGCTTCAATACATTATTCTCGATTAAAATACAAAATTTCATCTCGATCGAATCCGTAGTTCCGAATTTATCGAGAAAACGAAATTTCAAACGACCGTATTTACGGAACTCCTTGTATAATGTTGCTCATAGATGAACGTGATCACGACATTCGAGATCCACACCTATCCTGAAAATTTCAAGTCCCTAGGCGTTTCCATTCAAAAGTTACAATTTTCTATGGTTTCTATGGTTCTGGTCATGCGATCTGGACGAAATTTCACACGTAGCTTGAACACCTCATTTTCCATTTGAGTGCAAATTTTCATCTCGATCAAATTTGTAGTTTTCAAGTAATCAGGACAACAAAATTTCAAACGGCCATATTTACGGAACCCCTGGTGGAATTCTGCCCATTAACGAACTTAACCGAGGCATTTGGGATCTGAACCTACACTGAAAATTTCAAGTCTCTAGGTTGATCCGTTCGAGAGTTATCGTGCTGACGGACGGACGGCCGGACGGCCGGACGGACGGACGGACGGACGGACAGACTCGAATTTTCCGACGGATTCGTCATCAGTGAGTCGAACATAGTCGATTGAGACCATTTTCGGCTCAAAATTCGAAAAATACAGACATCGTGACGAAATGATATAGCCCTCGTGTAAGTAGTACGAGCGCTCAAAAATGGGGTTCTAATTTGAAAAAATTGATTTTTCAAGATTTTGTCATCCCTAACTTTGAAAGCAATTTTTTCACCCCCTGTATCATGAATCGCGATTTCGATTTTTAAAGTGGATACATCAATCTTACATCTTGAAAAATCCCAAAAATGAAAATTTTCCATCCAAAAACCTCGAAGTTATTCTTGTTTCAGCGGAGCTCTATTTTCGATTTTTTTTTCGAATTTTCCCGCTCAGAGAGAATTTTCCAACCAAAACTGAAAAATGTTACATCAAAATAACTTGAAATTTTCTAAGGAATCTATTTCTGCAATAAAAAAATGGTGTTCTAATTTGAAAAACGGAAGTTGACGTCATTTCCGGAAAAACCGGAGGTGCTCATGCCTTGAAAATATTTTAGATTTCATCAGCATCGTGAAATACTTATAAGTGCTGAATTTCATGAAAATACGTTCAGTAGTTTCCCGTATAAATATGGGTGAGGTTCCTCGTGAAAGACCCTGTATATTCGAGCTCCCAACAAGCCAAGTATATATTCGAGCAATAGTGAACGAGGTATAATCGATTTAGCTCTAACCAAAGGACTATTGAGTCTTTTGGATAGCGGCCCATAAAAAAAATCAAGTACGAGAGTACCCAGGATCAGATCATTAACCGGAGATAATAAAATAAGATCTGAATAAAACACCAATTGAAGACAGAGACCAAACAAAAATTGATCTCAAGAGAGTGAATACGATCCTCAGAACACCTGAAATCTACATGAACAATTCCAATCAGACATTCTACAATAGGAAAACAAATAAAGAATATAAGGATTTTATAAAACTAAAAATTGAGAAACTCATACAAACAAATAGAGATCATAAATGGGCAAATTAAAGACCCTTGGTGGATAGTCAGAGCTTTCAAGCAAGCCACAAGAACAATCTTGTCTCAAATCTACTGAAGATAACGAATTCAATTAGTATATCGAAAAAATGGGAGAAACTAAATTATGGAATCGTGAGGGCAGATATCCGACCAGCAATCCAAGAAAAAGTAAATGAAATTATAGAAAACTTCAAAATTAAAAAAGCTCCAGGAAGGGATAAAATAAGCAACTTCCCCATAAAAAAAAACTTCCTGAAAATACAGTCAAACTAATAACCGAAATAATCAAAGCTATACTCCAGCACCACATAAGTGAACCCAAAAAGATGGAAGGTAGCGATAAAGAAAATGATTTAAGAACTTGTAAAACCTAAAAACAGATGTGATAGTTACAGACCAATCCAACCCAACGAATCCTTGAAATAAAAACCATCACAGACAGCTTTAACAAAGCCCAGAAAACCGGGATGGTTTTCCTTGACAAGGGACTACTCATAAAAATGAAAAACCTTGAATTGAATTCATCTCAAGTTATCAAGAAGAAAGAGAATTCCAAGCAGAAAAAACTGAATCCAGAGAACATTCGAAAAGAGCAGGAATTACCCAAGGATCTTTCTTAGAGCCATTACTCTATCTCATTAATAACACAGATTTTTCCAATGTTGCAAAATTTGCTGATGATACAGCAATTTAAACACAATCCAAAAAGATTTCATCCCGAAGAACACATGATATTTAACGGATCGAGAATCCCATGGACTAGACAATCTAAACTAAATATCTGCGAGTGATCAACAACGCAATTTCAATAAATACTACAGTTTATCAAAAGGCAAAAATACTGAAAAACCATTTATACCTACTCTTGGGCAAAAAGAGCACACTGAATACAAAAAAATTGAAGTGCACTGAAACGTTTGCGCGCTTGATTGAGTTCATCGCCAGAGCGGTCACGCATCCAGGTACTGGATCCGCACGTCACTGCTCGGCTCTAGGTATTATACAATCACCCCCGGTTAGGGAACCAATAACTAATATATGATCATTTCGATTCGACGTGAGGTGACACTATAGCGATACTATCAAACCAAATACATATATTATGAAACGAACCAGAGATTCTGTGAACCGAACCGGACGTCAGTGGGGCAAACAATGTGATTATTTAAAATCGACAATTCAAAATGAATCCAGCAGATCAAAATTTTTTACGTGGAAAAGCTGTACAGCTCAATTTTAAGGTGATGCGATTACCACCTCCCCTCACCACTGATAAATATCAGTCCACAACAGATATTCTCGAATAAAACGACACAAACAAGAAAATATACCAAACAAATAAAAGATAGTTACTAAAGTAGACAAATCTAATGGCTCATAGCTATAGTTCAACTATCGCCATCCGCATCGCTGCGATCTTAAACCGAGTAGTCAATAACCGCAAAAAAAAAATTTGTCGTATGCAGGGTGTTTCATGAGTGGGTGGCCATAGCCTGGTGGTGAATGCAGGTCATCTAGGCCTTTTAGAAAAATTGCTTGTTTTGAATCCTAAGGCTATTGGTTTAGGAGATACAGGATGATTTATGGATTTCTGCCTGAATTTACGATAGCCATAACTTTGGAATCTGAGGTCCAATTTTGACCAAATTTCATGGGTTTGTTCACTTCACAAAGTCCTTTTGAATGGCTCACAAAATATCAATATTGTCAGGGCAGTACTCAGAATATCGTGGTTTATCTTTCAAGCCTCAAAATCTTTATTTTTTACATCGCTTAGAGAAATGTCTTTTCTACCATGAAAAAATACATAATTCAATCTAATGAATTCAATTTTTACTTTGAATGGCACACTTGTTCCAAGCGAGTAGCGATCGAACGACCTCATATTCTATGTAATTTTTTTGGATTGCGGTCCTGATTTTAGTGTTTACATGATAATATTTCTTGTCTTTCGCTGTGTTTCCAAACCTCAAAGGTTAAGAGAGTTATAACTTTTTGGAAAATGCAATCCGTAAGTGTATTCGCTTCACAACAAAAATAACAAGATATTAATATTTTTCATTTTTTTCGAAGAACTTGATCGAATTAATTCATTTCACAATGGAAAATTGAAAAGGTACTATCATAAAAGATATTCGAAATGGAGTTCTACCATCTCGACACATGTCCTAGCTCTCAAAATTTTTCTGAATGGCCTGGATGACCTGCATTCACCACTAGGCTATGGCCAACCCCTCATGAAACACCCTATATAACGTAAACGCTGCTGTATGTTGAAATATCATGTTTTTACTATATGACTTACGACTTAAATTTAGCTGAACCCACATTTATTAATTCATAATAGTTTTGAAAAATCATAATTTTGTTTCAGAAGTGATACTGAGAGTGCCGATGGTCGTCGAAAGGATTCTAGACGTAATTTAATTCCCATTAGGCTCACTAATTACTTCAAAAAAGAGAAGAACAAGGAACAAATCCAAAACGAAGAAGATGAAGCTAAAGCTGAGGAAGGTGATGATCCTACTAAAGTTCCACTAGATATGACACTTGCTACAGAAAACGAAACTGACAAAGATGATAAAGAAGGTGTTGTTTACGCAGAATTGGACTTAATAAGTCCTGGAGTTAAAGCTGTAGTGAAAAATGACAATGACAAAACAGAATATGCTGAAATACTTTATGCGCCCAAAGAAGAAAATAAGAATAAAGAGAATAAATAGGAGATAAGCTATAATAACAACCCATGTAAAACCGGTTAAATGATCGAAGACTTTGTTTAATTTGATTGGTCGGATCTATATAAATATATTTTTTAGAAAAAACTTCAAAAGACTGTCTCTAATCATAAGTTTGAACAATTCTCACAAACTCTCAAATTTGTTTTTCAATTAGAAGTTTCTTATTCTGTCATTATTTTTGTACTTAATAATATGGTAGTTCATTCAAGAATATGTTTTATGTGTTATATTTAAATCAAATAATTTTATTTAATGATTATTGTATTTTGAATGATTTTATTCAATAAAAATGAAAATTTATTTGGTCTTAATTATTCTCTCTCTTTCTCTAACAGCCCATTTGCATCCACTCTTAGACATAGGCCTCCCCTTGATTTTTTCATTTCGTTCGATCTTGAGCCAACTGGTGCCAACATCGTTCAACCTTTGCATGGATATCATCTGACCATCGTTTTGGTGGACTTCCTACACTTCGTTTATGGTCTCGCGGTCTCCATTGTACAATTCTTTTAGTCTATCGGTTGTCTTTCTGCCGAGCCACGTGTCCCACCCATGTCCACTTCTTTTCCGCGATCCTACCTATTTCGTCTTCTACCCTTGTTCTTCTTCTGATCTCTTCATTTTGAATATGGTCTCTCAAGGAGATTCCCTTCCTACAGAGCTTTGAGTCGATCTCATTCGATTTGCTGAGTGTATTGTGGTGTCATGTGACATCGTTTCCACGCCGCAGATGAGAACTGGGAGTATACAGGTGTAGGTATACAGGTATACAGGTGTTGAATACTTTTCTCTTTAGTTTTATAGGAGTGTCTGGATTTTTGAGTTTTCCAACTGCGGTCTAAGTCAAACGGATTCTTCTCGTGATTTCTGCAGTTTGGTTCTGTTTGCCCAGTGTTATTGCATGTCCCTTGTATACATATTCGTTGATTTTCTCGATTTCACCACCATCTATTTCGACCCTAATAATTTGTTCAGTCATTATCTTAGTTTTGCTGTTCATCTTTAAAGCGTGGTTTACCTTGGTATTAATAGTAATAGAGTTCACTAGCATACTTTTCTTCTGAAATACTCTACTATGCTCATTTTGGTAGAGTAACTGTATTCACGCTTGCTAGTAATCTGAGAATATAGTTCGATAGAAAGACACACTATCCTCTATTAAAACCAAACTTGCGTAGTAGAGAAGCGTAAGATTGTGGAAGTGGGGTGGGATAGTCGAGTGTACTATTCCTCGCGTGCTATCCACTTCACTCTCCCCTGCACTATTTGTAGTACTCTACTGTCACTATCACAACTTCTTTACATTATTCGAGTAGGGGAATAGTTAGTACTCTACCACCGAACTCTACTACTATTTATACCAATATAAACCACGCTTAAGTCGACCTTCAACTGCCTAAACATTTCTTGAAGTTCTTCCACTGTGTTGTGTTGCATATGGGTATAATATCGTCGGCAAATCTTAGATTGGTGAGATGTTGTCCGTCGATTTCTATATCGCATTTCGTCCAATTTAATTTTTTAAATGAGTCTGCCAGTGCAAGGGTGAACAATTTTGGGGAGATGGTTTTTCCCTGTCTAACTCCTCTTTTTGAGCGCTCGTTCTACTAACTATATCATTTCGTCACGATGTCTGTATTTTTCTAATTTTGAGCCGAAAATGGTCTCAATCGACAAGATTCGACTCACTGATGACGAATCCGTCGAAAAATTCGAGTCTGTCCGTCCGTCCGGCCGGCCCTAAGCAAAAATAAATGAATTTATTGTCGCTTCAATTGAGTGACCACCAAAATACCATGTTATGATATGAATATTTTTCTCAGTTTACATTTCTATTTACGAAGAGTCAATTTCATTTTAACCCGTTATGATCGCATAGTTTGTCAAGTCCCACCTGCGCCGACGATATGTTCTAGCTCAATACTGGATTACTCATTATCATAAAGCGCATATTTTCCATTCTTGCACTGTTCGACTTCTTTCTGTCTTTGTTATGCATTGACTGTAATTTTCCGACCAGTATATCCCATAGTTTGAATGAATTCATGGGAATTCAATAATGTTGTAAGGATCTTTTTCTATTCATATCTTATCAATAGATATCAAATAGTCACTGTAAGAATTTACGCAAAAAATATAAACTCCCACTAGATCTTACTTCATATAAATGAGCAATTATCAACAAAACTTTATTTCTCTAGTGAACAGAAATTTCACTAATGAACAAATTACAAATGGTCATTATTCTCCGTTTATACGTAGAAGAGCAAATCTCTTTGATGGGCTTTATAATGAAGATGAGGGGGTTCTTGGTTTACTAGAAGGGTACCAATCCTTTGCAGTTTCGGAGAAGATGGAACGAATTTCCGATCTCTGTCAGAACATCCTGAACTAAGAAACTAATAACTAGGTTATATACCTTGTTATTAGTATTCTTAGTAGAATAGGAACATTCTATGATTTATAGATAACTAGCAGACCCGGCACGCGTTGCTGTGACCTTACCTATCCCTAAGTTAACCTTAGACTAACGCTATCCTAACCCTAACCTAACCCTATCGTGACATTCGTTACCCAAACCTAACCCAACCCGACGCATTCCCTAACACAAACTTTTTCATTTTTCGGGTTTTGGAGAAAAATCTGCTGCTAGATTCAACAACGACCCGTGTTGTGGGATATGTCGGTTCGACTTGATGTTGTTGCCTGCCGACCTAAAAAAACCTCAACTTGGGGAAATGCGAGGACCACCGGAAAAGACATCCCTGTCCGTACTTCGATAATCCCCCATGCATAGTGGTCCTTTCTCTCCTTTCTCCTCATGACTTCTGTCACAAAGCCGTAAACGCCTTCCAGCATTCTTCATGCTGTATAATTTCCTCTATTATATTCTCAACTGGCGGTAAGCGGCCTATCTTTCCAACCAGTGCGTTCCTTTCCTCCGTCCAGAACATGTGCTTCGGGTCATGATAAGGCATGATACAGATCATCCCGTGTCCGTCCTCTTAGTGAAGGTACCATAAGATCCATGCTCTGTCAAAAATTGAGTAAAATAGTCGTTTTATGCTCACATTGGATCCACTACTCCAAATTCCCCCGCATCCAAGCGGTATTTTACCCTCCATCATCCCATCTCTCTTGCCATTTTCTCAGTGTCATCCTTCTTGCCATACGTCGATTGCCCGGTAGTGCTCCTCCTACGATATAAAGGAAGCATCTTTCCGCCACCATTAGGTCAACTGGTAAGAAGCCAGGAATCACTTTGACAGCCTCCGCCGACGCAGTTCTGTATACCGAAGCTACCCTCAAGAGTCCCAGTCTCTATGCTGAATTCATCCGAGAGACATTACATTGCACTTCCCTCCATCCTGGCGCCGCATATTAGATCTTCTTGGTCACGGCATTATTTTAATAATAATAGTCACCCATCAAAACAAATCACAGTCAACATTAATCACTTTCACGAAGTAAATATTTATGACTCTGAATGGATTTACGGAATAATCTCGAATCATTCAGTGAAATCACTCGCACAAATATTTGACAACCAATTTATATGTCACTCATTTTGCATTATGACATTATTCTTGACAGTTACGAAATCTATGAACATTTTGTATTGGAAAATTTTCTTTCTTTTATTGTATTTTTTCGGCAATTTTCCAATGTTTTCAATATATATTCTCCTATTCTGGACGGAGACGAATACAACAAATCAAAAACCATGAACATCTGTCCAGCCGTTCTTGAGTTATAAGTGGTGTAACTAACACGACTTTCTTTCATATATATATAGATACTTTGTTGTTCAAAAATATTTATCATACCCCAACTACTACTTTCAGTTTCGTAAATGGCGCTGTTCAAGTATGTTCCTATTCTACTAAATAGTCGTAGAAATCTTAAATATCAACGTATATATGCCCAGAAATAACACCTAACGACAAAGTAAAGAAAAACACGATCTGAATTTACAGTTAACTGAATAACCATTGACAATAACATACAATGAGGGCGCCATTTGAGATATACATCTGAAGCAGTCTTAATAATTTATGGAACAATACAGGCCTGTTTTACCCCCAACCAGATCACTCCGTTATTTTCAGATCTTATACCAGGTAGAAATCCTAGTTATTCTATTGAATACTATCAAGGACTTGAACAACCTGTCATTATTCAGAATTCTTAAAAAAAAGAGAAGTTATTCGAGACTTTATATTCATAAAACAATATTATTTACAAGACTTTTTACAATACCAATTGAATTGAATAATCGTCGGCTATATCAATTATGTAAATGAATAAAATAATAACAAAAAATTACTCAACGATTCGGTGCACCAAATCGAAGCTTCCTGTGCCTATTCCACATAGTGTTCCTGCAATCAATGAGCTTGATGGATTTGTCAGGGCATCGCTATTTCCTACAAAAAAAAATATGTCTGTTTTATGTCTTCAACAAAACAGGGTGTTTTCAAGGTTTAGTCTTTTTCTTGAAGAAGGTGGAACTCATCAAAATAAACCATTCCATCAAAAATTGCCTCGATAAATCTTCAAACTTGACGAAGTCGGATTTTATTCAATGAAATGAGAAGTACGGGAGTACCGCGCAAACGGTAGTTCGGTATCCTTCCAAAACATGAACAACCAGCAATAGATTGCGCACAGACTTGTCTGTAGTTGTAAATTTTTTGTCTGAATCCGTTGTATGATGTCGCATATTTATCGATATATTATACTTGTTGACATGATTTTGGTTTATGGTGAGTGCAAACAAATTGAGAACGCGACATGCCGAACGTAGGCGTTGAAAAATCGTCCTAATCCGCGAATGTCCATTAATTTGGTGCTGAGGTCTATAAATACTGGTAGTTTGTCCTGCAACGATGGCATAAATCGAGGAACAAACTCTGCAAATAGTAGAGGATGAACCTACTTCAAATACAATATCCATAGCAAAAGTAGTTGAAGCCATAGTAAAGTCTGGAGGACAATTTAGCATGATCAATTTTATGCATAGGTACTATCATCCGGGGATGCAAGTCGGATGTGGTATGCTTATTGAGCCATTCTTTCTGTGAAGAGTACATTTTCGGAGAAACAATATAGTTGCATTACTCGACAATGTTCCTTTCATTATCAGACAGAGAAGGTTAATCGACGGAGCTTCTCTTCATTATCGACGAAATTTTCGAGACTATCTAAATATGTAATGTGTTTTTAGATAGGTGGGTAGGGCGTA
Organism: Aphidecta obliterata; assembly: GCA_963966015.1. Taxonomy (NCBI): domain Eukaryota; kingdom Metazoa; phylum Arthropoda; class Insecta; order Coleoptera; family Coccinellidae; genus Aphidecta; species Aphidecta obliterata. The sequence continues at coordinate 17,569,733 of OZ014434.1, read as the reverse complement.
GTGTAGTGGGTCATTTTTTTGCCTGCAAGCTCTCCAGATCTAAACCTTCCTATTTCTCCCATGGATGTCATTCGAAAACCAAGATGTAACTTGAAAGAAAGATGAATAGTGTAAAAGAATTAAGACACCTCATCAAAACGACTTTTCAAATTATTCGCGGATAAAGTGATATTATGGTAGTCGCATGAAGTCACTCGTCGATATTTTAAACCATCATTTAATTATAGGGACAAAGTGAACTATCGATTTTACGAGATGAAAACCACACACGATCTAGGGTCATAGAAAGATTTGTGGTAAAATGGTTCATTTTGAAAAAAACCTGGAAAAGGTGTAGAATATGCTATCCATTTGGATTTTGATGGAATTTTTACGGGAGCTGAAATATGCCATGAAATGAATAAAAAAACGATTTTTTCTGAAGAAATTCAGAACGTTACTTATTTCGACACAAATTTTTAGAACGGGTTGTTCCACATTTTTGTTTCTTTTAAATGCACTGTAACACACGAAAAAAACCATTTTCAAGATGTTTTCATGTTTATTGTTATTTCAAATAATGTTCATTCGAATATATCCTTACTCAACCTAACTTAACCCTTTCGGCCCTATAGGTGGGACTGACTTCAAAAAGTTCTACATACATCTAGCAAGTGTATTCGAAGACCTGGTGGTGGCAATTGCTACTACTTCCTTTACCTCCTTTACGAATAATGAGAACTACCTCATTTTTGTTGAAAAAGTTGCTGGAAGGTTGCTTGTAAGCAAACTAATAGAAAGAAATTTTTATTGTGAATATCAAAAAGTCAGGGCCGAAAGGGTTAAATATGAATTGATTGAAAAGAAAATGAAATATATGTGGCTAAGTAACGTTCATTATCCGGATTGAAAGGTATTATTTTTCGTCTTCTTCCTTACGATACAAAGTTTTATAATTTTCTACTTATTCTTCCTTTGAATTATGCATATGATAGAAATGAAATATTACATCTTATAGAATATCAAGAATAATATTCCATATAATATAATTGGCAACGTCGCAATCCTTTGGTTCAGTTGTCTATTGTGCAGTTGGTAGAAACAAGAAACAAGTCTCAGTCATTTTTCTTCCATTTTTTCTGGTTGTGTTAGAGTATTCTGAATCAGATAATGTTGAATGTCATGCATTCCAAATGTTTTCATCTCAAGAATTGTTTCTTTTGTGTAGTAAAAGTGAAATGTATGCGCGACAGTGCCTTGAAATGATGTAAAAAAATCCGTTCTAACAATGTCTCTCGAAATGAGTAACGTCATACATTTTTTCACGAAAAAACAATTGAGAAGAGTTCAATGTTTTTCATTCATTTCATAGCATATCTAAGCTCTTGTGAAAAAAAATCCGAGTGGTGACCATATTGTGTACCTTTACCAGAACCTGTATATAGTAGCAGTTATCGGAGCCAAATTCGAAAAAACGGCAAGGAAAAAAGGTTTCCTTTGAACCTTAAAATCTAGATTATTCAAGCAACAAGAACGTTTCCAAAGATGGATAAAAAAATACAAACCTCCTATCACGGCATCTTTCAGGAACTTCAGTGATGACTCGAAGGACATTTGTTGAAACGGAGAGGCACTGCTCTGCATTCCTGCGCGATTCATAGGCTCAAACATTCCCTTGGCTGTCATGAACTCTGATACCAACATCAGGTGTCTTGGGTCAATGCTGATCCCGTAAACTTGGAAAACGTCCTCAATTTCCTTAAAAAGATATCAAACAATTAGCCGGCAAAAGAGACATTTTAGAAATAACTTACTTTTACTATAGCAGTCATGCCAGCCCCTAATCCGAGATGTTGGATCATTTTATGTATATCATTGCAATACAATTTTTTCAAATCCAGAATTTTGTTGTATTTGGACATTTCCTGAAATGGTGAGTTGTAGTTTTCACTTGATAAATCAGTTATTTCGATAAAATATTACAAAATAACAATCACTTACCGGGACGTTTATTCCATCGGTTCTCAAGGTCAGCATTCCATCTTTCATGTAAGTGATAGATTTGTTTATATTTGGAACTTCCCATATCACAGATTTTGCTGCTACATCCTTCAACACAGATGCGAGATCGAAGTTTCGATTGCTTAAGGGTAACTGGAATGATAAAATTAGGTTAACCTCAAGATACAATAACAAAATAGTTAAGTGTGAGTCGCGTTTTGAATATTCCGAACTATCATTGTTTAAAAACAACGTAGTGGCGTAACCCTAAGGAAGCTAGGAAGGAAATAGAGCTTTCATGCCGACTGCCGACGGAGATGGCAGCACTTCGAAAGGAATCTATAATTGAATTCGAATTGCTTTACATATTTAAATTGCCTCAATCAGTTGAAGAGCCAGCTGCCAGATGTATCATAAAAATTACCATCCTGAAATATTTTTATTCAAATCTCAGCATTTTGAGATGGAGATTCTGTTATATTTTTGGAGATTGGGTTGAAATGAAAGTTGCTGAGCGACATTTTCATTGACTAATTCCTAGCGAAACATATCCGGCTTCAGCCAAAGGCCTGTCAACCCTACTTAGTTATTTGAAGCGGGGTTGATAAGAGCACGGTTGTACACTCGATTTACCCAAGCAAGACAGCATATTTTGTGCATATCTCATAATGAATTGAATAATTATAACCAAGAGCCAAATGGAGAACCAATGAGCGGCACTTATTGCTCTTGTAGAGTTTTATTTGTTTGTTTGTTTGTTTATATCCTCCTAGAGTAGGTGTAAGAATATTTGAGTGTATGCACACAATGTCAGTGTCATATGGTTCTTAGGTAAGTTGACAATAAAATATTTTATACCCTAATAATTCTTCATTGGGGATTGTCTAAGAATAAATTGTTGATATATTAAATATTGAATATTCAATTAATTGTTGTTGCATTACTGATATGTTTGAAATAAATAATAGTCGAGTCGAATTCATCATCGCTACACTATACTGATGAGGCTCAAGAAGCCGAAATCATTCTACAGTTGCGAATGATGAAATTGATGTTCTCTGAGATATACACGGATTGATTTTTTTGTCCTGCTTATCATATTATCATTGACATAATATTGTCTAGCACAATTTTTCTTCGGAACCATTGTTTCACTACATGCATAAATGATAGTGTTCTTAATGGTTGAATAGATAGGGATAGAAAAAACTCCAATCATTGCGATAGTAGCGCTGAATTATGAATTATCTTCTAGAAATTGATCAAAGTCCCAATTCCTAAATCCTTTTTTCCTTTAAAATAGCCTTCTTTCCCTCGACGAAATCCTCTCCATAACCTCCCGTATAATAAAATGAAGATAGACCCAATTCTAGGTCAATTTAAAACCTTAGTAAAGAAATTTGCGAGCAGACCACACAACCTTCAAATCGCCCAGCCTGTTGTTCTACAAGATTCGATCCAAAAACAAAACAAGAGAAATACAACATCAAGGCCCTAATAGAAACAATAAGGAACCGAATAACCTTCACCTTGATTTCCTTTTTTTTATATATACGGTGTGTCAATTTGAAAAGATATCACCCTTAATTTCTCGGCCCCCATGCAAAATCAGAAAAAATGCAAAGATTGGTAGTTTTGGTAGGGGGAAATTTCATACGGTTTGTTGCAATCAATTCGTATCAACCCTGATAGCGTGATGACAGCAACCCCTAAAATCTTAAATGGGAAGGGGGATTGAGTGACTTCTTATTTTATTTTTACTATAAAAGATTTTGAAAATTTCCATTATTTTTTAGACAAAAATATAACCTATTTTCGAATTCGGCCCTTACGTTTTGGAAAACTTCAACTTGAATTTCTCGGCATGCTGTGCGTATTCTTACTTTCAATTCCTTCACATCTCGGGGTACTAACAGAAAAGGTCAAGTATATGGCATTTTTGAAAAGGCAATCGAATTACCTTCAAAACAAGGTTTCACTCAACCCCCCCTTCCCATCTAAGATTTCAGGGTTTGCTGTCGTCACGCCCACAGAGTTGATACAAATTGATTGCAACCAATGTATAAAATGTCCTGCTACGAATCGAAGTTCACCTCTTTTTGCATTTTTCTCAGTTGCTTTTTTTTCTCAAAAAAAAAGTTTAAGATTGTAGCATTGTAGTTGTGATATACATCGAGTTGGGACATCCAGTATGTTAACTTTCTTTCGTTGTCTAAGATAAATTCAAGGCTTGATCTACTTAGTATCGAGTGTATGAATTAAACTAGGGAACTATATATATACAAAACCATAAATAAATTTTATATACGGTGACTGAACTTCTTCTGAATGAAATTGATAGTCTTACGTAAAATGAATTCCTTCTTTGAAAATAAAAGAACCATCTAATCTTATAACCTTTACCGTTCAAATATGTCTAAACTTTCATCGTACATCTGAACCTTCACTGTCTTCTGTCTTTACTGTAACTAAACTCTATGAAAATCTCCACGTTGACTGATTATCCAATTTGACAATAATAGTAATGTTCTTTCGAACTGAGCCAAGTGATTTATGTAAGTTAAATCACATAGATCAATTTAAGCGATCATTCTTTCGTTTTCAATCAGTTCCCCCTTCCACAACTCCAAAGTGATTGTAAGTGATTATTCTGATCGCGAAATATCTTATTTCAATTAGATCACATTGGTGAAGTCAAAATTTGAAGTTTGACGTTATAGAATTTCATATAAATAGAAGTGAGCGCATTCTTTCGGGCTTCAAGTGAATGCATATGTTCTGATTGCAAAATCGCTTTCTCTTAAATCACATAAGTTCCATCAGTTGAATCAGTACGAAAGAACACTACCATTATATTATTTAAGCCATATGAATAATTTTAATCCAAGACTCTGATTTAAAAAAAAAATCATCAAATACAGAATAAAAACAGGACTCACTGAGAAGATCATTTGACACCACATGTATTTATCCTGATCATATGTTAATCCTTCAACCATGCTGTACTTATCCAACAATTCTACATCTGTATCATCGGTAATTTTTTTGTTATTGTTTTGTTCTTCCTCTTCGTCATTTTCTGTAAATTGAAAAATTTGAGAATTAATACCGCTTCAGAGGCTCAAGAGTTTCCATAATGGTTCCACTCTATTTACTCACCACTTTTGGAGTCTCCCACCTCTTCCTCATCAGTTTCCAGGTCATTATGCACGTCTTGATATTTTCTGTTCGATTTGGCATCATCTTTATCGTCTGGTTCTTCATCGGAACTATCCATTACCGGACAAGGCATATCATCTGGCTCATCGTCTTCATCGTCTTTCCCATTTCTCTCCGATATTTTTCCATCATCGATTACGATTCTGAAATTAGGGCAACTCAAAACTAAGCATCAACTCCTGAAATTTCATACTTACAACTGCGTTAATTTAGCCTGTTTTCCAATAGTTTGGAACATCAAATTGAAAAATTTCTTTCTCATATGTTTGATAATATATTTTGGGTTGACGCAATAGTCGTCCCTGTATTGATGAAATGGAAGGAAATTAAATTTCATCGTATATCTGTTGGTGCTGAAACAAAATTTAAATTTTTTTTACTTCAACTGTATAATATTGCAGAAATAAAGGAATGTTGTCCAGGTTATGACAGTAGAAAATCTCAACCCTTGGGTTAGGAGGTCTAACTTCCCGATTATTTAAAATTTCTGTATTTGAGCTAAGATATTGTCATCATCATAAGATATTGCCCTCGGCCTTCGGCTTCTGACTATTATCAAGCAACATGCTTTCAGCATTCTCTATGACAAAATTATCTCGGTATTATCAAGGCCCTAGGGGTATTACTACTCATAATTCGCTTCAGGATTTGTGACGAAAATCAATTAATCTAGACTATTTTATGTTATGACATGATTTTTCTCACATAGACGTGTATGACAATAGATAATATAATATGTTGTTAATGCAAGGTTTATTATCTTCAGTAGGGTTTTAGCATTTGGAGGGGACGTTAGACATTCGCATATTTGTACTCAATTGATTTACACTTATTTTATTCTAATTTATCATCTATATTATCATTTATCATTATCACATAATGAAAACATAAATACCAATGAAGAGTCAAAATTGACAAACTGATGAAATAGTACATAAAAAGGGTTTGTTAAGTCGATAAATCAATCAATTAATTACATTTGTTGAATATTTTTGAAAAATATAATGAAAGAATGGTTTTTATGGAGATCGAAAAAAATTTCTATAACCAAACCTATCACTTCAGAGATAATCTCATAACAGCTTTTCAATTCAGAGATTAGTTTTAACATAGAATATCTGTTAATTAGTTAATGAAGAATTGTTTGAAACTGTGAACTAGACAAATCACAAACCATATAATATGTTATCATATTCAAATTTTGAAGTCAGCTGTGCTCGCCTATAAATATAGCGAATAGTCATGAAGGTCTTAAAGAAATCCACTTACTTAGTTTTCGACAGGCTTTCAACCTTTATATTAATTTTCTTCAGCACATTTGAAATAGTAACTCTGTTGAACTTCTTTCTCAGTGCCTCTGATTCGTGCTTCAAATTTTTTATTGGAAGGAATGGTATTACCATGGATGGCGTTTTGATATTTTTACTTGCCATCATCAGAATTTCTCTGAGACGTGGAATACCCAATGTAACGTTCATTTCACCTCTACCCGCAAAATGGAATGTGTTAAGAGTCATTTGTGTTGATGGTTCCCCAATAGACTGAAAAAAAAATATCAGTTGAACTTGAAAACTCTGTATTGTATTTGTAGTATGTAGTGGAAATTCAAACAATAGAAGGGTACTGGGTGATTGCTTATATTTTACTCAATAGCTATCTCAGCTGATATTGGTCTTACAAAAACGTTTAAATGGGCAAATATGAAGTATTTTTGTGAGTTTTCGAAAAATATAGATTTTTTTTCGTCTGAATCTGAGGCAGCTGTAGAACGCCACACGACAAAAAAAATTACAATGTGGATTGGCAGGAATGAAACCAGCCTCTGGCCTCCTAACATTCCCGACTTAACCTGATTGGATACTTTCTTATGGGGATATTTAAAATCTAAACCGTTCTCAAAATATTGAAGATATTCAAATCAGAATAGAGAAAGGAATTGATAATCTCCACAACCAACTAGAAATATTAAGGAGAACCATCGAAAACGAAAAAAAGATATCTATTGGGTGTAGAAGTAAATAGGGGCCATTTTGAACATTTGATTTGAATTTTTGTTAATAAATGAATAATACAAATATCAGTTGTTTTATTAGCCACGGCTACTTCGAATTAAAGAAATCGTAACATTGTGGTGTGGCATTTTACAGCTGCCTTAGATTTAGACGAAAAACTCTGTATTTTTCGAAAACTGACAAAGATAACCCCAATAAAGTACATATATATTGTTATTGATATCAAAACATGGTCATATTTCTCAAAGTTTTAAAAATGTAGAATTAAATAAATTCAAATAATATCGCCAAAATTAAAAAACCTTCAAACATCTTATAGTCAATTTAGGAAATTCGGTCAGTCATAAATTTATTATTATATTTTCAAAGAGGGTTCATTTTATTTGAAAAGAAGAATATGAATTGGTTAAAATTATTAATTTTAAATATAGTTTAGTTATGTTCATGAAGTATATCAAAATCAAGATGTGCATGTGAAGATGGAAAATCTATCAAGAATGTTGGAATACCTAGAAAATGCGATATAAAATAATTTGGAAGGAAAAAAAAGCAGGCGAGTTGACAATTGATGGAGAAACTTCAGAGTGGAGATCGATATTTCAAAAATTTTGCAAAAAGATTGGTTTGAGAGAAGAAAAGTATAGTAAATAGTATTTGGAACTTTGTCAAGAGGAGATTGAATTGCTTGAATTGATTTGGAGAGTGAAGGAGATATCAAAACGGCGTGCTGGATATAAGAAGGAGAATTGAAATTGGAGTTAGTTGAACATAGTGAGTGCACTCACCTATTGATCGTTATATTAGAATTTAGATATATTAGTTCTTAGTTTCTGTGGATAGTTGGAGTTGTTTTGTAGAATTAAATTGTTGCCTGAGTATATGATTTTGTAAAAAAAAAAAAAATTCTTTTGTTTGTTCATCTTAGAACCCTCCTTGAGGTAGAGATCTCGGGCAAAATTGAATAGATATTTAATATAAAAGTCTTTGAATATTATTAGTGGATTTCGGAAATTTCAAAATTTAATATTAATATCTTCAACAAACCATAACAATATATATTTGAAATCAGAAGAAAGAGCTTCATCAATTAGGAAAATAGTATACAGGGTGTTCCATTAAAAAAACAGTTTACATACAATTTTTAGGTTCACGATGCTTTTTGATGAGTGAATTGTAGAAAAAGTTAGAGGTGAGTAATGATTTCTAACAATTTTCTAGCCTAATGAAATGTTTTGTTCCACATTTTCAGGATTTTAAAACCAAAATTCCTATCCTAATATCAATAGACATTATAAATGAATAATTTCTTTCATCATGGCCAGAGAAACGGATTTGAAGGAAAAATGGGGATATTTACACTTGAAAATAGGAGAAATTCATGGTTTTTTGAAGATTTCCCAGTCCCACGACATATTTTGTTCCAGATTCATCAAAGTGTCTCAATATTTTATTTGTCGTAGCAAGATCCTGTCAGATCAACAATCAAAAAATTATCATTTAGACGTGTTTCGAGTTGTTGCCACCGCATTACTTACATAAGTGAATTGGGGTACCAGATAAGTTTTTCTGATATATTTGATATAATTCGGTGATTCCATCTATTGAAGTCTATGAAAATGAATTGTTCTTGTCGTACTGACAATGAATGACAATTGAAGGTGATTTTGGTACAAAGAAACGAACTCCTGACTTCCCCTCTCTGCAATTTTTTTCAATTCACTCATAATTTTCAGATTGGATTTTTGATTATACTAAATATCCGGAATTGTGTCTAGTTTTTTAACTCAAAAAAAAAGAACAGTTTCTTTCCGAAATATGGACCCATATGTTCCCTCAATGTATATTCACACACAAAAATCGATTAAATTGTGAATGATCTTCAAAGATATAATACTTGATAATTACCTAACATCTATAAACATACCTGTGCCGCCAATAATCCAACTGCTTCCCCACTGTCGCACAAAGAGGTCATAGCTTTCTGCTTTATCAATTTTTCGAAATTTTTTTGTTCTTTTTTTCCTTTACAACCTTTATAGTCTTTAACTAAATCCTCTAATCTCTCATTGATTGATCCAAAATGACTATGTGGTAAAAAGCGAGCGTTTAGAGTATCTGGACACGCCTTACATTGGTTGATGAAGCTAAAACAAATAAATTGTTCAATTTTTTTTTTTTAATCAATGTATTTCAAAATTACCTTTCTCTAACTTCATCTCCTGCTTCCCTCCATAGTTGAATAAGCTGCTCCTTACTCACTTCTCTCTCGGAATTTTCTTTGAAAAATTGACTAAATAAAGTGAATGGTTTATGCTTTTTTTTAGATAAAGCACTTCCATTTTTCTGTTTCCAGTCATTCAGCTACAAAATTGAGAATTTTTATCAGGGTATATAAGACGTTAAGGAAAAACATGGCTTTATGTGGGTACAGTTATTTTTCCTATGAAATACATACATACTATTCCAAATATGTTTTTAACAATTGATTTGAAACAAATTTAAATTTACGTTTATCTATCACAGCAACTAAATTATTTTCTTGGTATTCGAGGTTTATTGATTCATGACTCCAGAAATTATAGACTTGTATATAATCAGAATACACACAATCTGATAAATTCTTCACTTTTTTCAAGCACTTTTATTTACAATATGTGTTCACACACTTGGTGAACGTTCGCGGCAGACATCAACCATACTTTTGTTGCCTCCATTCAACCAGTGTCTAAAATGTATTAAAACACAAAATTCAGGGTTGTGCCCGCCCGAACATTCGTCACAAATCATGATTTTTTTATCTATTTAATATGGCTGTATGAGATGAATATTATATTACTGATATTTACCTCTTCGGCATACTCCTTAACCCGAAGGCTTTCTTCAGTTTTCGCTAGAGATTTTGTCACTTTTTTGTTAAGAATGGCATCCATATTATCATGCAGGAAAGGCATATGCTTTTCGGATAAAAATTGGGCTTTTCCGACATCAAATCCATCGTGTCCATATAGGAACTGAAACAAAAACAATAATCAATAAAATATCTTTTAAATTCACTGAACTCAATAAATTATGGTAATGTAAATTACTACGAAAAGCACTGCCGTGAATTCAGGAGCTTTTGAGCGCTCGTACATCCACCTTGTAGGTAGATTCGCATTTTCCAGTTTTAGAAATCAATTGAAGGAATTTTCGACAGCTGTCAAAAAAATTCTGAAACTTAGGCGAAACTCCAGACTTCATGTCAGTGCTTCAGCTGACCAATTTTTTTTCGATAATTCGCTAGAATTTTCTACGGTATCTATGGTCTTGGTGATGCGATCTGGACAAAATTTCCGACGTAGTTTGAATACATTATTCCTCAGCTAGGTACAGAACTTCATTCCAATCCAATCAGTTGTTTCGAAATTATCAGGAAAAAAATATTTTGAACGGCCATATTTACGGAAGCCCTTTTTTTGACCAGATCGCACCACCAAGACTATAGATACCGTAGAAAATTCTAGCGAATTATCGAAAAAAAATTGGTCAGCTGAAGCACTGACATTAAGTCTGGAGTTTCGCCTAAGTTTCAGAATTTTTTTGACAGCTGTCGAAAATTCCTTCAATTGATTTCTAAAACTGGAAAATGCGAATCTACCTACACATCTACTACAGGTACGAGCGCTCAAAAGCTCCTGACTTCACGGCAGGGCTTTTCGTAATTTTTCATATTGAGAATGAACACTGACTCCATTTCATCAGGTTAGGTTAGGTTAGAGTTAGGAAAGTGATGAGTATAATTCTTGAAATGAATTCATATATGGGTAAGGTAGGGTAATTGAGTTAGGACATTGTTGAATATAATTCTCAAAACGAATCAATATCTAGGTTAGGTTACCTAGAGTAAGGATAGTTTCGAAAATCATACCCAAATGGATTCATATTTAGGTTAAGTTAGCTAAAGTTAGGATTAGGACAGTGTTGAAAATAATTATTATCAAAATGAATTTATATAAGATATATTTAGATAAGCCTTGTGTCTTCAGTCTCCAAAGTCTTGGAAAGGATCGTTGCTGACCACATCCTGGAATTTGCTGTGTCCAACGGTTTGATCCCCGGCGAGCAACACGGTTTCCTTCCTGGTCGCTCAACCCTGACCAACCTCTTGGTGGCGACTGATGACTGGAGTAAGTCATTGGACGCGGGTATACCGATTGACGTCGTGTACCTAGATTTCGCTAAAGCCTTCGATCGGGTTCCCCACCGTCGTCTCATCTACAAACTGGAGCATTTGGGTATTCGGGGTAGCTTGCTTTCTTGGATCAAGTCCTTCCTCAGTGGAAGAACGTTCAGGGTAAAAGTTGGCGACGCGTTTTCTACTCAGGGTGGAGGGGTCACGAGTGGAGTTCCACAAGGATCGGTCCTTGGGCCGCTTCTGTTCTTACTCTATACATCTGATCTTCCAAGATTGATCGGCTCCAGATGCCTCCTGTTCGCTGACGACGCTAAACTGTACGACGTTCCGTCTGTGACGACTAACAAGCTACAGACGGATTTGGACGGGATTGCTCGGTGGGCTGAAGAGTGGTTGTTGCCTCTCAACCTGGAGAAATGTTGCGTCATGCATATTGGCAAGAATAACCCTGAACTTCCGTATGCGCTTATGGGGCAACCTCTTGCCGTTGTCAGGAGCCACTGTGACCTTGGCGTGGTGGTTAATTGCGAATTAGACTGGTCGGAGCACATCACGACAATTTGCAATAGGGCCAAGAGGACTGCCTATCTTATCCAGCGCTCTTTCCGTGGCTGCAGTGTCCAGACCGCCAAGTTGTTGTTCACAACTTACGTGAGGCCAATTCTGGAATACGCGGGCCCAGCTTGGTGGGACGCCCTGCGATCCGACTCGCACCTTCTTGAGTCCGTACAGAGAGCTTGCACCAGAATGCCATTCCCAACCACTACTCGACCTGACTACCCTACTAGACTGAGATTATTCGGACTGACCACCTTCGAGGATCGGCGTGCTAGGGGAGATCTGATAGTGGCCTTCCGAGCGATGCACGGTTTCTTCGGTGTGGACCTTCGGCACCTGTTCGTTTTGAACCGGAATAACCTTCGAGGCCACGAATTCAAACTTGCCAAGGAACCATTCCGCACTACCTGTCGAATGAACTTCCTGTCCAACCGAGTTTTCGAAGCTTGGAATCGCCTTCCCGATGAAGTGGTGAATGTGGGTTCAGTGAACGCGTTCAAAAACTCCTACGATAGACTCAGGTGAAGTGCTTTTGTGGAGACATTTCTTTCTTTTTTTTATGTATACTTTGTATTGCAGAATATTGTTCATTTCTCTATTTTTAATTGAGTGCATAGGTATTACCTACCTCCACTCTAATCAATTTATAATAATAATAATAATAATAATAATATTTATATTAGGTTAGGTTAAGTTAGGTCAGTGTTAAATACTAGGATTGTTCGATAAGTTTTGCGGTTCGATAAGAGTGTGTTGCTAATTTTTGTTTTGTTATGTTGGCACACTCTTTATATGAACTTATGTGAAGTTTCATTTCAATCTGCCAATTCATTCTTTGTTAGAAGCCATTTAGTATCAACGTGTCACAGAATTTCTTCACAATGGAAACAATCAAGTATCGTGCAGTGGTTAAATATTTATTGACGAATGTTGAAAGTGTATAAGGACCCTTCGCCTTCAATTAGTACAGCAGATGGGTTGCTGAATTTAAACGTAGTCGTACAAGCCTTGAAGACGATCCACGTCAAGGACGTCAAAAAACAACAACACGAGAAATCGTAGAAAAAATACAGGATATAGCATTGGCAAATTGTCAAGAGAATGAAAGATATTTAATAGAATCCCTAGGTATCTCATTGGGCAGTGTAAGCAATATTTTGACTGAAATATTGAGTTTCAGAAAGCTCTGTGTAAAATGGGTACCGCATTCGCTAACAATGGAACAAGAGATTTAGTAGAATCCCTAGGTATCTCATTGGGCAGTGTAAGCAATATTTTGACTGAAATATTGAGTTTCAGAAAGCTCTGTGTAAAATGGGTACCGCATTCGCTAACAATGGAACAAGAGATTTAGTAGAATCCCTAGGTATCTCATTGGGCAGTGTAAGCAATATTTTGACTGAAATATTGAGTTTCAGAAAGCTCTGTGTAAAATGGGTACCGCATTCGCTAACAATGGAACAAAAACACATTCGAATGCGACTTTGTCAACAACATTTAGAGCGTTTTCGAAAGGATAAAGTTAATTTTGTGAGTCTAGACTTGGGTCTATCACCATGATACTGAATCAAAACAAGAGGCTAAAGAGTGGTGTGAGCCAAGAAGGTGTTAGCATCAGTTTTTTGGGGTGCGAAAGGAATTTGGTTCGTGGATTACTTGAAAACTGGTAGAACAATAAATTCTGAATATTATTGTAACCTTTAAGACCAGCTGAAGGAAAAAATTCGTGAAAAAAGACCCGGTTTGCAGAAGAAAAAAATTCATATCCACCAGGACAATGCAGCGTGTCACAAGAGCATTGTGGCAATGGCTAATATCCATGAATTAAAGTTCGAATATTTAGAGCCGTATTCACTGTATTCACCAGATTTGGCCTCTAGCGAATTCCATATGTTTCCAAACCTAAAAAAATGCATGCGGGGAAAGCGTTTTTCACCAAATGAAGAGGTCAAAACAGATGTAGAAGCGTATTTTGCAACCCTTACAGATTATCACTTCAAGAATGGAATTCATAAATTGGAATCTCGTTGGAACAAGTTAATGTTCAGGAAGACTATACTGAATAATAAAGTGCATTTCAAACCATAAAATTGTGTTTTTCTTATCGAACCAGAAAAACTTTTTGAACATGCTAGTATAATTGTCAAATTGAATACTTTAACACACCTTATTGCGTGAACCAAGCGAACAAGGAAAGGGAAAGAGCAGATTAGCGAGTGGGACCGTGTTTATTACTCATGATAATATCTAGATAAAGTAATTAATTTATCATATTATCTACTTCATTTAGTCAATAAACATAATGTTCTGCCATTATGTATAGTTGATGCCGAGCATGATTGCTGAGAATATGGGTGATTCCAAATTGGTGGTATGCCCTTCTAATCGCAGGAATGCTGATATGCTAATGTCGCTAATTCCAATTATCAAAGAACACGTTTCTCTTGGATTTATCATGCATGATAGATGGAGAGTAATGAACTGAACGTGCATATGAAGACAGAAGTGTAAACCATAGGGTTGAGTTCAATTATATTGATTATGTATATGAATATTTTTATCCATTTAAAATACAATCTAAGATTATTTCTGCGGAAGGTGGAACATACACAGGGGGTGGAATCATTTTGGCGCCCTGCAAAAACTATATATTATGTGGACCTACCTTTTATGTGGATACACATGTCATATAGATCTACCTACTATGTGGATCTACTGGATTACTAGTTTGAATTGATACATACCTGAACAATTGAGTTGTCACTATCTCTAACTGTCAAGTCTGCTTTAACCTGCAAACCTTCCAAGCTTTTAACTAAACACCTTTGCAGGTATCCACTCCTACTAGTTTTGACCGCAGTATCGACCAGACCCTAGAAAAACAATAATAACAGCATGGAACTTAGGCAAGAGAAATCCTATCTTACCTCTCTACCAGCCATACAATGGAAGAAAAATTCCTGAGGCTGAATTCCTGTCATAAACCTTCCCTCAATGAACCCGCCAGCTTTCGGTGAAAATTCAAATACAGGAAAACTAGGTAATGTTTTTCCGGATATCATCACTGGAGGCCTCTTTCCCTCCAATTCGATCTGACCCAGACAACAGGATATCTGCATAGTGTTCACGGACGTACCCTTAGCACCGGAGATCACCATCAGTTGTAAATTATTATCAGGGAATTTACTTAGGAGACCAGACATGGAAGCACTGTAAACCGAGAAAAACTGAATAAAATCAACGTTGACCTATAGAGGCTTGTAAAAGGAATTCCTTTTCATAAGTCCCAGTGGATTAGAATAAAGAAAGTACAGTAGAGCGTCGATTATCCAAACTAATTGGGGGACACAGGTGTTCGGAAAACCGATCTGTTTGTATAATTGAACTGAAAATGTTTATATATAAAATATATACAGGATATCCCAGAAGTCGACGTCAAGCCGGAATCGGGTTACAGGCTAAGTAATAATAGTCATCAGAAGAATATTTTAAAAAATCTGAGTCGTGTATTTTTCAAATTTTATTGCAATTTCTTTCATTCGAGAAAATGCACATCATGTGATGATTTTTGAAGTCCTGTTGCAACAGATCTTTGCTTTTATACAATTTTATTTTTTGAGCGCTCGTACTACTTACACGAGGGCTATATCATTTCATCACGATGTCTGTATTTTTCGAATTTTGAGCCGAAAATGGTCTCAATCGACTATGTTCGACTCACTGATGACGAATCCGTCGGAAAATTCGAGTCTGTCCGTCCGGCCGTCCGTCCGTCCGTCCGGCCGTCAGCACGATAACTCTCGAACGGATCAACCTAGAGACTTGAAATTTTGAGTGTGAGTTCAGTTCCCGAATGCCTCGGTTAAGTTCGTTAATGGGCCAAATTCCACCAGGGGTTCCGTAAATATGGCCGTTCAAAGTTTTGTTTCCCTGATTACTTGAAAACTACAGATTTGATCGAGATGAAATTTTGCACTCAAATGGAAAATGAGGTGTTCAAGCTACATGTGAAATTTTGTCCAGATCGCATGACCAGAACCATAGAAATCATAGAAAATTGTAACTTTTGAACGGACACGCCTAGGGACTTGAAATTTTCAGGATAGGTGTGGATCTCGAATGTCGTGATCACGTTCATCTATGAGCAACATTATACAAGGGGTTCCGTAAATACGGCCGTTTGAAATTTTGTTTTCTCGATCAATTCGAAACTGCGGATTCGATCGAGATGAAATTTTGTATTTCAATCGAGAATGATATATTGAAGCAATATTTTGTCCAGATCGCATGACCAGAACCATAGAAACCATAGAAAATTCTAACTTTTGAACGGAAAGGCCTAGGAACTTGAAATTTTCAGGGTGGGTTTGGATCGCAAATTTCACGGTCACGTTCATCAATGAGCAAAATTAGACTAGGGGTTCCGTAATTATGGCCGTTCAAAATATTTTTTTCCTGATAGTTTCGGAACTACCGATCGGATTGGAATGAAATTATGCACCTAGCTCAGGAATAATGTATTCAAACTACGTGCAAAATTTTGTCCAGATCGCATCACCAAGACCATAGATACCGTGGAAAATTCTAGCGAATTATCGGAAAAAAATTGATCAGCTGAAGCACCGACATGAAGTCTGGAGTTTCGCCTAAGTTTCAGAATTTTTTTGACAGCAGTCAAAAATTCCTTCAATTGATTTCTAAAACTGGAAAATGCGAATCTACCTACAAGGTGCATGTACGAGCGCTCAAAAGCTCCTGCCTTCACGGCAGTGCTTTTCGTAATTTTTTATGTTGTCCTGGATAGTGCTTTTGTAACCTGTAACCTTCGATTCTAAACCAACTGCTCCAGCTTGAAAGATGATGTCACTCTTTGCCAAACCAAGTATTCGAAATTAATATTTCGCCCAACTTCAACTGACTGTACTGAAAAAAAATTTTAATACATTAGTTTGGCGAGTGACTTTAGGTTTTTCCTAAAGGAACTCAGTTTCAAACCATTTGCTTTCAACTTACTAGAAATAATTCTAGTGTATCCAATACATGCTATAACTTCAAGAATCTGGTTTGAATGAGATGGAGCGAGTCCTGCCATAAAGTTTGAGTGAGAAAGATAGTGACGTCACTTTTTGGTATTGGAACACGCAATTCTAAAATGGTATAACATTCACAACATTATTTCTTAGATTACCAAAAAAAAAGGTTTTTCTCAAAGAAATTCAGTTTCGATTTGTGGCAAGATTTAATATCGATACATTTTTGCCAAATTATCGTAAGCCTTAACGTAGTACGTTGCGGCTTACGATACTTTGGCAAAAATGTATCGATATGTTCACAAAAGATGTTCAAACTCCCCTTCTTCAGCCGCAATTCATGCAAGACATCTTCTTAAAGAAGATCGGGATATCAAACGGGCGAATGTTCCATTATTGACGAATTCAACTGCTTCCATAATTCTCTCCCGAAGCTCTACATTTTCAATCGGCTTCAAATAAACTTTTTCTTTCACTGGTCTCCAGTGGAAAAAATCCAAGGGATTTAAATCAGGTGAGCGAGCTGGCCACGAGATTGCACCAGACCGCCCTATTCATCTGCCCGGAAATTCTTCATTTAGATATTCTCTAACTGAGAGGGCATAGTGCGCTGGGCAGCCCTCTTGTTGAAGCCAATTTGGTAAATGATCTGAATAAATTCCAGCATTTTAGATCTCTGGCAACTCAAGGGGTCATATGACCCTTCCGTTCAAAATTCCACTCCACATTTTCACTTCAAATCACTATTGAGAATATTGAGATCTATCTTTTCTCATTAAATTAGGATTTTCTACGTGCCACTCGTGTAAATTGTGTACTTTCATTTACCATCTTTCTTGAATGCCGATTCACCCAACCACACAATTATCTTAAAGTTATGATCTTATTGGATACACTAGAATCATTTTTAGTAAGTTGAAAGAAATTGTTCAAAACTGAGTTTCTTCATGAAACACCTTTTTTTTGCCCAATCTAAGAAATAACGTAGTTGTTGTTATACCATTTCAGAAACCTTATTGAATGCGCCAACTTTTAAAGTCACTTGCCAAACTCATGTAGTACAATTTTTTTCCAGTACAGTCTTGAAGGTGGGCGAAATATAAATTTAAATCCTCGGTTCGGCAAAGAGTGGCATTATCTTCCAAGCTGGAGCAGTTGGCTTGGAATCAAAGGTTACAAGTTACTGAAGCACCATTCAGGATAACATAGGAAAAATAAAATTAGAAAAAAGTAAAGATTTGTACCAACAGGAGTTTAAAAATCATCACATAGTGTGCATTTTCTCGAATTAAAGAAAATGCAATGTGATTTGAAAAATACACGATTTAGATCTTTTTTATATTTTTCTGATGACTATTATGACTTTGACTATTACAATTCCGGCTTGACGTCGAAACATATTTATTGTTATGGAAATCAAAACATGATTATTTTTTCTACGATTTAAGAATAAACTCAAATGATTCATAAATATGCATGAAAATTAAAATACCTTATAAATATTAAAAGCTGAACTCATAAAATTAAATTCTCCGTAAGATCCAATAATAAATGAAGAAAATATATTTCGAATTTTTAGTCGATTCAGGTAATTTAACCCACCAAAATCAATTACTTATAACATTATTATATTTTCAAAGGGGGTTCATAAAATATGAATTGTTAAAATTATTAATTATATAGTATTTAATTAGAATTTATGTGAGAAAATTTGTAAAAATGCAATTGGACAGAGTGAATCAAGAATGCTTCATGCCACGGAAAATTTGATTGAAAAATTAATTTGAAAAAGTTGTGACAATGGATCGAAAACCGTGAGTTTTGGTTCGAAATTTGTTTTGGAAGAAAGAAATTATATTTGAAACCTTACCAAGAAACAATACAACTGCAATTTGAAAGCACGAAAAGTAAATTTCCAAGTTTCAAGAATATAATAGCAGCGTTCCAGAGTTCCAATGGTTTTATAAGGAAAGTGAAGAAAAATATTTTGGACGAAGTTTTTCTCCATGAGTGCACTAATTGATCAGTTTAGATTTATTAATTTTAGTTTCATTCCATAGTTAGAGTTAGTTTTATAGAAATTAATTGTTAATAAAATAATTGTGTAAACATATTTATTTTTTAAAATTGTTCATCTTAAAACCCTCCTTGAGGAAGAGTTTCGGGCAAGTCAAATAGAATATTGAACAAAATTATTGAAAATTATTATTGGATTTGAACAATTTTCAAAATTAAAATAAATTTCTTTAATTTTCACATTAGAGCCATAACATTGTATCAATATAAATCTCCCTTATTATATTAACAAGAAGGAATCAGCATTACAAACGTTTTCGAACGATGCAAAAGAGACACATATGATGCTGACGAATACGCCGATAAGCTCACAACTTTGAGGTATTTATTTGTATAGAACAATGTGTACATTGTATGCTGTAAATGCAACATTTTCCTTCCATCTTCAATTTCACGAAAAAGTAACGCACTGTCGCGAAAACCGAGGCCTGTATCTACAAGAATAAGGGAGATACCATGCATGAGTACCCAAAATGG
Source organism: Aphidecta obliterata (assembly GCA_963966015.1). Classification (NCBI taxonomy): domain Eukaryota; kingdom Metazoa; phylum Arthropoda; class Insecta; order Coleoptera; family Coccinellidae; genus Aphidecta; species Aphidecta obliterata. The sequence continues at coordinate 17,550,207 of OZ014434.1, read as the reverse complement.
GATACCCTGTACACAAATAAACTGGCATTCTCAAATGGAAGGATGTTGAAGGATTGGATTCTTGAGTTACTTGTGTCATATATTTTTGTAAAGAATAAATTATTTAGAATAAGTTATGAACTGCTTTACATAGAGTCGTACAAAATTAAGGTGATACGAGAAACTTATTGAGGTACCTATTCCAAAGAGATTGATTTTTTGCTACCATAAGAAAAAAACTGCAGGATTAGAGCAAAAATCGGATCGGAATCGGAACAAAAAGAGTACGCCTACCTGTTCATTTCGTTTGTGAAGGTACTCAAGTTTGACTTGTAAGCTCTATCAATTAAAGCTGAGCAATTTATGTTTCTGTCAAGCTCGACATTCAACTTTTCCATAATTTGATCAAGCGTCGCTTCCATTGGTAATTTGAGAGCTTTCCTCATCACTTCAGGTCCTACTTTTCTCAATGATCTGATTATTTTTCTTCGTTTCTTATCTGCTGCAGGTAGAGTGAGAATATCCTGTACTCCAAGTGTAAAGCCTTCCATTTGCAAGTAGGAGGTGAACACTCTTGTAAGTGAACTCAACATTTCGGTAGCACAAGTACCTCCATAAAGCTGAAACAAATCATTGAAAGTCGACCATTGAAAGAGATGAAAATAAATGAAAAAACATTGAGGGATAAATTAATTGTTCCCTGAATAAATTTATCATATTATACTCCAAAACCGAAAATAAGAAAAATCTAGAAACCTGAAAATTATGATAATTTTATAATTAGTTCGAATTTTTTTAAGTTTACCGTCCAACAAATAAAAAAATCTACAGCAGTATATCATAACAGGAGGTAACCGTCTTGAGCCACGCGTGCAAAACCCGTAACAGCCACGTTTCAGTTGAAACATGGCATTCGTCAATTTATATATCATTATAATGATTGCACAGGCAAATAGTCCTTGAACTGATTAGGATTTGGAACTGCTTATTAGATACACAGTCGCCCCTCACCTCATAGATGCAATGAATCAATCCAAATGGTGTAGCGCCATAGTGAGCTTTGTCTAAAACGCCGGTCAAAAGTACTCCATTTCGCAGTATAACTTCGGATTCAGACATCTCCTGTTCATTTTCAAAGGGTGTGCCTCCTCCTTTCCAAGGACGAGAAGGAGTGTTTTGCCAATCCTGAAAAATGCGAAACATTGATTAATACTGTTACAAACCAGGTAAAGCATAATAATAATAATAATAACTGCCTTACATACAAATTTATGTATACACAAGTCAAAAACAAAAGTCTATGTACAGTTCAAAATATCTTCTAAACTGTAGGGCTCTAAATTGATAAGATATTGAAATAATTCTTTTTTAAATGTCCTGATAGTTCTTGAAGTTTTGATTCTATTTGGTAGTGAATTATAAATTTTCAAGCATCTATATTGCATCTGCTTCTGGGAAGTTGTTTAATTATACTTTGGGTAGATGCAGTCCATATTTCTTATCTCACAGAAAGTTTTTTTATTTTCATATTTCTTCTAATAAGCTAACAATAAATACACAGGGTATTCTATATCAACTGAATCATTCTTATGGAGACTGTAGACTTGACAATGGCCTTCTAAATTAACATATGATGGATCATGTAAAACCTGACTATTGCGCGCTTGTTTCTACAAGAACGTTATCATCTTGCTCAAATGTCTGTAATTTTCTAATTTCGAGCCGAGTATGGTCTCAAACGATTAGGTTGGACTAACAGATGAAGAATTTCTGTCCGTCCGTCCGACGGTAAACACGATAACTCTCGAAAGAAGACAGTTTTGAAGTTTTCAGAGTCGTTCGAAGTATCAATGCGCCAGTTAAGCTCGTTAATGGGTGAAATCCGCCGAACAGTTTCATAGATATAGCCATCTGAATTATTTTCTCCTCAATAACTCGGAAAATGCCCATCCAACTGAGGTTTGTTGTAGGATAACGACACTAAGGTTGATGTGAAATTTAGTAAGGATTGTATCACTAGAAGATTTTTTTTCTTTTTGCAAACATTGGTATATCCGAAACTATTCGCCATATCCTGCTGAAATTTTGTGTCTACATATGGGGCGTTTCTAGCCGTTCCATGTGATAAGAAAAAGCCCAAAGTTGAAAATTCTCCATTTTTTCAAACGTGAACACGTCCGAAGATCACGGATATCCTCTGACGTTTCTCTCGATAATTATTTCAAACATTTACGAAGTTAGTCTCAAACTTCAAACGGAGTCGAGATTACTTTCGAAACTCGAGCGGATTTCAGAAAAAATACACCGATCCGAGGGCTGAAACGAATAAAAAAAAATTGAGAAAAGCACTACCGTGAAGGCAGGAGCTTTTGAGCGCTCGTACATGCACCTTGTAGGTAGATTCGCATTTTCCAGTTTAAGGAACCAATTGTAAAGATTTTGACAGCTGTCAAAGAAAATTTCAATCTAAGGCGAAAATCCAGACTTCACGTCAGTGCTTTGGGTGACCAATTTTTTTTTCGATAATTCGCTAGAATTTTCTACGGTTTCTATGGTCTTGGTAAATCGATCTGGACAAAATTTCCCATTAACGTAGTTTGAATACATTTTCTTCATCTATGTGCGAAATTCCATTCCAATTCAATAAGTAGTTTCGAAATTATCGGGAAAAAAATTGTTTGAACGGCTATATTTACGGAACCCCTAGTCTAATTTTGCTCATTGATGAACGTGACCGCGAAATTCGTGATCCGAACCTATCCTGATAATCTCAAGTCCCTAGGCCTTTCCGTTCGAAAGTTATGATCTTATATGGTTTCTATGGTTCTGATCATGCGATCTGGACAAAATGTTGCTTCAATATATCATTCTCGATCAAAATACAAATTTTTATCTCGATCGAATCCGTAGTTTCGAAATTATCGAGAAAACAAAATTCCGAACGACCGTATTTACGGAACCTCTAGTAAAATTTTGCTCATTGATGAACGTGAACGCGACATTTCAAATCCACACCTATCATGAAAATTTCAAGACCCTAGGCCTTTCCGTTCGAAAGTTATGATTTTCTATGGTTTCTATGGTTCTGGTCATGCGATCTGGAGAAATGTAGCTTGAATATATCATTCTCCATTAGTATACAAAATTTCGTCACGATCGAATCTGTAGTTTTGAAATTATCGAGAAAACTAAATTTCAAACGACCATATTTACGGAACCCCTAGTATAATTTTTCACATAGATGAACGTAATCACGACATTCGAGATCCACACCTATCCTGAAAATTTCAAGTCCCTAGGCGTTTCCGTTCAAAAGTTACAATTTTCTATGGTCTCTATGGTTCTGGTCATGCGATCTGGACAAAATTTCATATGTAGCTTGAACACCTCATTCTCCATTTGAGTGCAAAATTTCCTCTCGATCAAATCTGTTGTTTCCAAGTAATCAGGAGAACAAAACTTTGAACGACCATATTTACGGAACCCCTTGTGGAATTTGGCCCATTAACGAACTTAACCGTGGCATTCGGGAACCGAACCCACACTAAAAATTTCAAGTCTCTAGGTTGTTCCGTTCGAGAGTAATCGTGCTTACGTCACATTTTCAGCTCAAAATTCGATAAATACAGACATCGTGACGAAATTATATAGCCCTCGTGTAAGTAGTACGAGCGCTCAAAAAACGAATCCTTAAACGTTACTCCAACACCCATGTGAAGTTTCCAGGAATTCCAGATCAATTTTGGTAAATTGTAACAGTTATTCCAATGACAATACATTAATTCTCCTCATTCCTTCTAGAATCCAGTCGAAATTGATGATACAGAAAATGCGAAGAAGTAAATTAGTGTGAGAAATAGAGGTAATGATACATACATTCATTTCTAGGATTTTGAAACCAAAATTTGCAACCCCATACCATACAGGTTATGAATGAATATTTTTGTTCATTCTGACCACTGAGACGGATTTGAAGGAACAAAGGGGATATTTACACTTGAAAATGGGAGAAAATCATGATCTTTCAAAGATTTCCCAGCCCCACGATAGGTTTTTTCTAGGCTTCAAAAAATTTCTCAATATTTTATTCGAATTAACAATGTACTCCTCTCAGATCAATACATAATCGATAAAAAAAAATTAAGTTTTTCTGATGATTTCAATATACATAATTCGGTGATTCCATCTATTATGTTTTATGTTTTCAATAAAAATAAATTGACAGTATTTGTCATACTGACAATGAACACTGAAGGCCAAAAAATTGAATTGTCTGATATAGTCAATATAATTTGACCGATTCCATCTTTTAAAGTTTATAGAAAAAATGACAGTACTCATTATACTGACCATGAACACTGTAGGCCATTTTTGTACCCAGAAACAAGCGCGCAAATGCTCCTGACTTCACATCAGTGCCTTTCAAATTTTTTTTCAGTTGGATTAGAAAGACTGGAAAATTGCTGCATTATTTGCGTGTTCTTTCAATAAAAATAATAAAATGTAAACTTTGGCGTTACTTTTGGAATAGAAATATGTTTTCTTAAATAGTGGCTTTCTGGATTGCTCTCAATCTTTTTCCAAATTGCTATTTGTTTTCTTGGACCTGAAGAAATGCCTTTCTGTTGAAGATACTCGATACTAACCTTAGCTTTAATTTTTGATGTAGAATTCAAATTTATCAATTTTTTTCCATCTGGAATGATATTAATGATGATAGTGGAAAGCACCTGTTTACCAGTCCACAATCGTTCAGGTTTCACGATCGTTGGAGGAAGGAGTTTTATTGTCTGAGTTCTTTGATAAAGCCCTTGGAAGACGAGTTGATCATAGTCATCTCTAAAAAATATTAAACCATTGAAGAAATTCGAATATAATGATTTTGTATAAAGTTAGTTTTATTTATAGATTTACTTACTTGGAAAAAAACTTTCCACGGATCGAAAGCTTCACACCAGAGATAACGTGATCTTGAATAAGGCCGCTCAAGGGGGTACCATCTTTTGGTACAAGATACTGATTGCTTACATTTACTGAAAAAAAGCAATTATTATGTCTCGGATTCTTCATCATAAATAATAAAATTGAAAATTGGAATATCGAAATATTCCGATGTAAAAAAATTGATTACCAAAACGCAACATTTTTCAAATACCTCAGTGCACAGGGAAGGCAAAAATAATATAAAAACATATCACTTGGAATGGAACATCTTTATGTGCCCTTCATATTCAAATGAGGAAGATTCTAATAAATTAAGCTGGCCGACAAAGACAGGATATTTCGGTTAAACTCAAAGGAAAGTTGTGTCTTTTTGTTAATTGAAGAAGTTAATAGATCCTTCATCTCATATCGATTTTATATTCGGACATATTATTGAACAAAACTTTCATTGAATATTGAAAAAGCCTCAGTGTTCACAACATTGTCACTTTCCTGTATCGTATCAAGGGAATGACCCATTTTTTGATTGAGTAGAAATTTGGGACATTGAAATTTGAAAGTCAAATAAATCTAAATGTTCAAAAAAGATCAAAAAACAATTCATAGAATTTACCACTGGTATTCCACAGCTAAAAGTGTAGTGTCGAACAAATAAATAATGAACTTTACTCACATAAGGAATATGCCTCACTCCTTGATAATTCATCTTGTGGAAAATGAGCATTCATCTCATCACCATCAAAATCGGCATTGTAAGCTTTGCAATTAGCGTAATGCAATCGTAAAGTTTTTTCACCGCTAAGAATCCTAGCCTTATGTGCCTGCAAACTGGGTTTATGAAGTGAAGGCTGCCTGTTCAACAGGAGAACATCACCATTGACCAGATGCCTGTGTACAATTTTCTGTTCGGTGTAAACCTGATTTTTCACATCATCTTCGTTCAGTAGCCGTTTTGCTATACCTTGTCTCTGAATTGGATTTTTTGGATCTAATCTTATCACCTTTCCGTTAGGGCACTCGACTATGCTAGCTCTGTGGATATAAATGAAGTTAATTCATAAAGATAATAAAAATAAGATGAAATGCTATATATTATTCTGGTTGTCTCAAATTTTACTATCACCCCCAAAATTCATCTTATTCATATAAATAAAATTCCCAAACATTTGTATAGAATTTCATAACAATAAAGTACATCCAGCGTCTTTTTTTTGCATTGGCAGTTTTTTATTCAAATTGAATAATCTTCCTGGATTCCATCACTCACATCATATTGCCACCATCAAAACAATTAAATAAAAATTGCTTCATCGATAAAATGCATTTTGATATTATAGCAAGAGATGAGGATTGGGTGACACCTCAAATAGTGAAAAAACTAAGCTGTTTTTTTTATTTGAATTTGATGAATTTGTTCGAAAAAAAATGCCAACAAAGAAATCTGAAGAATTAATTCCATTATTCATAACTTAAAAAATAGAGTCATCAAGCTTTCACATTCTGATTTTCATTTGAAACAATTCAATAAAGACCTACTTTACAGACAACTATCCCCACAAACTTGTTAACAAACTTTGATTTCATTACTCCCCAACAAAGCACTACAAAATATTTCAAAATGTCTTTTTCAGGGTAGCTGTACAACTTGGGAATTCTAATATTTGAGTTATTCATAAAAATGAAAATTTTCATTGTAATATTGTGATATTTTTGTGAGCACTATTAAAAACGTATATTGATCAATTAAGGTGAATAAAAAATAAAAAAATCGAATTGAAAATTTCAAAATTTCTACAGAAAATATCGTCTCCAGTGCACTGAATGTTCATATCAAATTTTAACTTTTGTATTGATAAATCAGATTAATTTTGAGGGTGAGAATAAAACTAGAGGCACCCAGTACAGGGTGGGCCATCTCTTGGTTTCGTTTTGAAGTGCCGGCCGTTTTGACTATGTACAATTGATTGTAACGTTGTAACTTCAATGATCCACAAACAATTAACGCACTAAAGAAAGCATCAATGGAGCTATTCGTGAATAGAGCAAAAAAAATATTCAAAGGTGTTATATTATCAGCAAAAAAAAACCAACATCTGCAAGAACAATAATTTTGTTGACTCACCCAGGATGTATATTTGGTCCGTTCATAACCATCTTTCTCAGTGACTCAAGGTTATAGGAATTAACAGGGGTGGGATATGTCAACTGTTTTGCGAAAGTGTCAGGAATACCTATTTCGTCGATTTTCAAATTTGGATCTGGAGTTATCACAGACCTTGCTGAGAAGTTGACCCTTTTTCCCATCATATGCATTCTTAACAGGCCTTGTTTTTTCTCGATTATCTTGAAAACAAATGCATTATAAGTAATGGCTCAAAAATAACATTTTTTGTTTGCTGTTAAAATTTGATCAGAAACTGTGGCAGGCACTAACCTAACCTAACAATTCATTTATGAACTGAAAGTTCAATTGTCCAAAGGTATTTTCAACAAAATGGTGCAAAAGCCCAAAATCTTAGGCAAATCTTTGCTACTCTAAGGGCCGGTTTCACAATGTCTGGTTACCGAAGTTAAGACTTCAACCATAGGAAATTGTTCCACAATTGCTGCTTTGGCACTAACCAATGGCTAATGTACCGTTAATCTTCTTCCTATGCGAAACTTTAACCCGAATAGTGTTTGATCAAGTTACCTGAAGAATAAGCAGACATTGTGAAACCGGCCCTACGTGTAAATCCTCAGAATGGGATTAAAGTTCGAGCATGAATTTCCTTCAAGGTTTTGTTATCTTGAAATTCTTTTTTGCGCGTTTGCTTCTATGAACAAGAGCGTGATCATTTTGACCGAATGAACAATTATCCAAAAAATATCGATCCGATCGAATTGAAATTTTGTACTTAGTTTTGAGATAACGACGCGAAGGTTCATGTCGAATTTCGTATGGATCGAATTACTAGAAGATTTAAAAAAAAATCTTTTTCAAAACTTTATTTTTATTTACTATATCCTGTTCAAATATTGTGTCCACATAAGGCATTGATTTAATGAATTATGTGGATATTTAAGTTGTTCCATGGGAAAAGAAAGAGCTTGAAGTCGAAAATTCACCATTTTTTCAAACGAGTCCAAAGATCACATCATATCCTCTGACATTTCTCTCAATAAATATTTCAAACTTTGTAGGGGTCATGATGCGAAACACGAAACAAGTTGTGAACGTTATTCCAATATTCGGAATAAATGATATCAAAAATGCAAAGAAGTGAATTGAGTAGGAAAAACAAGTAATTGATGATTTGTTACGATAATATGTTCAGGTCTAATAAGCAAAACTTCTACCCCGATAACATACAAGTTGTGAATAAATACTTATGTTCATTCTGAAGGAAAAATAAGGATATATTTACACTCAAAAATGGGAGAAAATAATGATCTTTCAAAGATCCGTTTTTTCCAGGTTTCGAAAAATTTCTCAATACTTTATTTGACATACCCATGGCAGATCAATAATAAAAAAATTATCATTTAGACTTTACGTTTCTCAAGTTGTTGATGTTGCCATATAATTACTCAAAAAAGTGAATTGGAGCACCAATAAAAAAAATTAAGTTTTTTTTATATATTCATGATAATTGGTTGATTCCATCTATTGAAGTTTATAAAATAAAATGACTGTTTTTGTCATTCTGACCTGTTTCAATCCAAGGAAATCGTTTGCTCTGCTTGAATCCTTATCTAATATACCATCAATATTAGACTGTAGTTGTTCCCAAACATTGCTTAGTTTTTCCACAGCACTTCCCCCTTTAGTTGAAAGGTATACATCCTAAAAATAATGAATTGCAATGTAAACAATTACACGTTGACATAAGGGTCTTTTGCATAATTCAATGTGATTCTTCGTTTATATTTCGATAAGAATTCAAAATTAATATCAGTGCTTTCAAATACAGCTCTCAAGCCATCGTTAGTTTACACAATATATTTAATTCTGGCTGTTTATTAAAAAAAACTTAAATGAAATGTGTGTCCAAAGGACCAGTCCAAAGCAAGCCTTGACTTTTGAATGTATGGCAGCTTATATTATAAGAATATGCTCCAGATGAGGGAAAATAGATCGAATATTGTATATTGGTTATATCCCGATTCTCCTAGGTCTCTGTGAGACCCCTCAGAAGCTCAGAGCTTGTGCGAGTTAGGAGACCCGGTTGTGTTCTGTGTAATTAGACAACACAAGGTAAGCCCTACTTTGAAAAGTTCATAGAACTCTTGATCTCATTTCCGAGTTTTGTTGAACTGAAATCAGTTTAATTTTATACAACTGGCTCTAAAGGATCTCGACTCATTATCTTCCATCTAGAAGGAATTTAAATGAGATTTATCCTTTTTTTTTACGAATAAGAAACAAAAATTTCTAATAATATAGATCACCTTCGCTTCCACTGATAATTGCTCCAAGTTTTCTCCATCTTGTTGCATCACATGAATGATTGTATTCAAAATAATGCTATTTTGTAGGATATACCTGTAGGCATTGGTTTTTGGATGTTCGCTCATTTTACCTTTCACAAAATTGACCTGAAAAAAAACTCTTATTTGTTGATTTGAAAATTTAATGTTAAATATGAAAATTTTGTTATGCTCAGTATGTTTTTAATATAAACTGAATAAACATAGCTAACTAAAGTGTTACCTGATGATGCTTCTGTTTCTAGGATAAGCTGTATTTCAACCAACTACAAAAATATCCCTTAACCAGAACATAATAACACAGATATTGAACATTTTGAGAGTACTTACAGGTCTAGACATCGGAGGGGGCACAGGAATAATTTTGAAATAGAAAATATCTGTTGGATATTCCTCATTCTTTACTTTTGCAAGAACTGGTGCAATGGTCACAAGAAAATTAGATTCCTTCTTCCATATTTCTCTAATGTAATTTCTAGATTCATCAGGATTCACATATTTCATAATATTTTCTTTCACGACATCACTGTCTCTAGACTTACTACTTTTACAGCTTAAAATTACTCTATTCTTCTGATACTTAATTCGATCACGTCTTTGATCGCATGACATGCAATTATTTCCTTGTTTCAAAAACTTCGCTATATTGTTAATGAACTGCTGTCTCAGTTGCTCTGTATTTTTAGTAACATTAATTTTATGATTAGGTTTCTCTGCAAAAAATAAGTGATTGAAGTAAAAATTTATTCAATTATTTAAATGGTAAACACTCGAAATTTCAATTGACTTTCAAAGCTACTGACAGTGTTTGTGTGTATACACATGTGTACAGACGCAGAGTATATATCACTTTTGGTACTTCCATATACCAAATTAGGTCAAGTGGTGAAAAGAAAGCTCATTTTTAAAGAACATTCATTCATAGAAAACATGTTGGAATGCTGTCTTGATTAGAACTTCTTGTTTGCCTTGAGAAAAAGTCAAGAAATTTAAAAAATCTTGTCTACGACGTTTTCTTCACAAATTATAACTTGTATTGAATCAAGAAATTTCAAGATCTTGAAATTTCTTGGTCACACCGTACAAGGTGATTCCGCAGCGAACTTTTTATTGCGTTGCCTGCTAACACGGCAATCGGGTGGTTCCCCGATCTCTATTTGTTTTCCGACGAACTCAAAATGACGTCGCGCGGTTGCACGCATTTAAGTGATTTTTTCGCGCGACGATTTTTCCAAACTATTTCGTCCGTTTTGAAATATTCGTATTTTGGCGTCGAACTGGTGACGTCAGAAATTATGAGAATATACTTGATTGGTGTAGAAGACACGAAAATGACTACCCGTCGTTATCGAAAATTGCGAAGGATTTTCTCGGAACGCCAACATCCAATGGCGGATTTAATTTTTTCTCTTTCTAATATTTTTATCTATCAGTGGAAAACACTGCTGTGTTCTCTTTATTCCATTATGGAATAAATTCCATTCATTCGAATGAGTGTAAAGTTGATGAGTAGGGGCTTCTGGACGAAGGTAAAAGTCTGAGTACAAACCATAGCATTATATTTATAATCTTCAATTTTCAAGGTAAGGGAAATGGTGGAGTTACCGGCCGGCATAAACGAGCCCTAACGCACCAGAAAATAATCTCAGCCAGGACAGCAGAATTCGTATAACGAGCTAAATTCACTATTTGGCTTTCTAGTCAAAAATGATGCCTTGCGCCTTGATATAAAAAAAACTATAATAAACGGTGCAATTTTCATGACAAAGTCCTTCCAATGCGAGGAATTTGCCAATGAGGCATTACAGTCATTACATAAAAACAACCTCCAAGAGTTGTACCCGAAAAAACACTTGAAATCTAATTTTGCCATTTGAATTCATTTGTTTTTTAGTGAGTTAAGCTATATATAAATGAACGAAAATTCTGGAAAAATCATCCTTTCATCCTTCAAAAATTAACTTCAATAAATTCACAGAAAATTTCAACTCTAAACGAAAACAACACATTGTCTCTTGAACTGTTTGAGATAAATAATATTCTCATTTTTGAGCGCTCGTTCTCTTAAACGAGGGCTATATCATTTCGTCACGATGTCTGTATTTTTCGAATTTTGAGTTGAAAATGGTCTCAATCGACAGAGTTAGACTCACTGATAAATCTGTCGGAAAATTGAAGTCCGGCAATAAGCACGATAACTCTCGAATGGAAAAACCTAGAGACTTGAATATTTCAGCGTTTGTTCAGTTCCCAAATGCCGCGGTTGAAATCATTAATGGGCAGAATTCCACCAGAGGTTCGAAATTTTGTTCTCCTGATTTCTTCGAAACTGCAGATTCGATCGAGATGAAATTTTGCACTGAAATGGAGAATGACTTGTTCAAGCTACATGCAAACTTTTGTCCAGATCGCATGAGCAGAACCACAGAAAATTATAACTTTCAAACGGAAAGGCCTAGGGACTAGACAAATTTTCAGGGTAGGTTTGGATCACGAATGTTGCGTTCACGTTCATCAATGAGCAAAATTAGACTAGGGGTTCCGTAAATATGGCCGTTCAAAATATTTTTTTCCTGATAATTTGGAAACTAGAACTAGAAAATACAAAAACGCATCGTAAACCTAAAAATTTTATGTAAACTGGTATTTTTTAAAGGGAACACCTTGTGTGTTTTATTTTCCTAATTGGTAGAACTCTTTCTTCTGATTTCAAATATATATACTTTATGGAGGTTTTCTCTGTCAGTTTTCGAAAATATGGATGTTTTCGTCTAAATCTATGGCAGCTGTAGAACACCACACGACACAACAAAATTACAATATGTGAATTGGCAGAAATGGAATTATCCTCTGGCCTCCTAACATTCTCGACTTGACCCCATTGGATACTTTCCTATGGGGATATATAAAATCTAAAGTTTCTATTGACCGTTCTCAAAACATTGAAGATATTCAAATCAGAATAAAGGAAGGAATTGATAATCTCAACAACCAACCAGAAATATTAAGGAGAACCCTCAAAACTCAATAAAAGTGGGGGCCATTTGAGCATTTGATTTAAATTTTTGTTGATAAATAAATGAAACAAATACCAGTTGTTCTATTATCTAGTCTAGAGTTTCGCCTCAGTTTGAAAATTTTTTCAATTGGTTTCTAAAACTGCAAAATGCAAATCTACCTAAAAGATGAATGAACGAGCGCTTAAAAGCTCCTGACTTCACGGCTGTGCTTCTCATCAATTTTATTTGTTTGATAATGATTAAACAAAAATGGTTTAGGTTAACATGATAAATTACCAATGTCGAAAAAAAGTCAGAATTTGTTCTTGGACCGGGGGATTGGGAACGAATATATAAATTGTTGAAGGGAGGGGACGGCAATGCACAATCACTCCCTAGGCGCCTCTGCCAACATCTGTACCTGTGGGAGGGCCACAGAGAGCAGCTTTAACAATAACCATGCCTCTTCTCACTATGAATGTATTTAAGGACAAAATCAAGAAATCGGCTAGGCTTTGATACCATAAGAAGTCCTATGAGCCTAAATTCATGGCTTATGAATTCTGCTTTAAAAATGTGTTAAAATTACTATTTTGAATCGTTCTAGCAAAAAATTTGTTCAATAAATTAAAATATGTTATGTAAAAATTCTTGTCTTGACTTGTGAAACAAAAAAAATAATTAAAATTCAGATCATGGAACCCAAACCTGCATTTCCAGAAACTAACCTTCAACTGCTTTGCACAATTTATCGAAATGGTTGATAGGTTCTATTGCCTCCTCTGGTATGATCTCATTAGATTCATATTTTTGTGTAAGGGTAAATATTGCGCTTTCAAGTTCTATTGCTTCTGCTACCATTCCACAATCTAGTAGTCTAACTTGTATTGATAAAGAAGTCTTGATAATAGCTGAAAAAGATAAATATTAACAATGAGTAGAAACATTATCATGAAGTGTATGTTGTAGATATCAAGTGGTCCAATCAAAACATGTTTATTAAACCTCTCTCATACCTAGCATTGTTGACTAAGAATAGAATTGGCAATTTCAATTGTGGTCTTGTACTTATGAAATATATGTATTTGACTCGAGTTGTTCAGTTCAATACAAAGATTTCATAAAAGAAAAATTACCTGGTAACTGCACAGTAAAACATCGTAAACAACTCATTTTCAAAATAGTGCCAACAAGTTGGTGAAATATTGGATTAACCACAGGTAGAGGCAACTCTATATAACCCATATGTCCAGGGCATTCAGATATAAACTTTTGACATGTACCACAGGGATCACTTCTATCATTCATAGGACCTGAAAATGTAAATTATTAATATTCAAAAATATTTTGACTTATCAATTGAACTTATTGATCGAGGCCTTTTATTATTATAATCACTTACCCAAGGCCTTATCATATAGGCCCCCAGTAATAGGGTGTCCTAAGGGATCGAATGTTAATGGTGTAACGATTTTTTTTACTGCTAATTTTTTTATTTCTGCCATCGTAAATACGCTAAATGATATATTCCTGATGAAATCCTTTCGTGGGAGATTCTTCTTTCGATATATGGACATTTTGATATTTGTTTACTTCAATGTCCTCAATTAGATATATTACTTCAAGTAGAACTTTTAAATGAATCAACAGAGAGAATAGAGAATCTCAGTTTTTCTCGAAGTGTTATGGTTATGGTTAAAAGTTAGAAGAAGCGTTAAAAAATATAGGTTATTTAGGTTAAAATGGAATTCACAGACTGATAAAGAGTTTGGTTATTCTTCATACTTTTCAAGTAATGGCATTGACATTCGGATCAATATATCTTAATCAAATCTTTATTATGATGTGACCTGATGAAAATTTCTTGTATACTGGGTAAATGGCGTAAGTTATTGGGCACGTGGACACTAGAAAAAGGAAAAAATTCGAAATTTGAACTGGGTTCTGAACATAGATATAGTCTATGTTCGAGGTTCTGAAAAACAGATGAAAAATATATCCTTAGTAGTGTTCTTTCGTACTGATTCAACTGATGGAACTTATGTGATTTAAGTGAAAGCGATTTTGCAATCAGAACATATTCATTCACTTGAAGCCCGAAAGAATGCGCTCACTTCTATGTAGGTATATAAAATTCTATAACGCTAACTTCAAATTTTGACATTTCGCGATCAGAATAATCAGTTGCAATCACTTTGGAGTTGTGGAAGGGGGAACTGATTGAAAACGAAAGAATGATCGCTTAAACTGATTTATGTGATTTAACTTACATAAATCACTTCGCTCAGTATGAAAGAACATTACTATTATATCCTATGATTTATAAATGTTCTTCCGTGATCACAGTTTCTTTTTTCTTATGGATTTTTTTTGTTTTGTGGTCAGAAATAGGGATGGGACATCGAAAGCTCACCATCGATGTTCAACTGGTTCCACATCGGTTGATAGTTTCAAAACTACGGATTCGGTCGTGACGAAATTTTGTATTTTAATGGAGAATGATATATTTGAGCTACATTTTGTCCAGATCGCATGACCAGAACCATAGAAACCGTAGAAAATTATAACTTTCGAACGAAAAGGCCTAGGGACTAGACAAATTTTCAGGGTACGTTTGAATCGCGAATGTCGCCGTCACGTTTATCAATGAGCAAAATAAGACTAGGTTTTCCGTAAATATGGCCGTTCAAAATATTTTTCCTGATAATTTCGAAGCAACTGATTGGATTGGAATAAAATTTCGCACATAGATGCAGAATAATGTATTCAAACTACGTGTGAAATTTTGTCCAGATTACCAAAATTTTAGATAACTTAGAAAATTCTAGCGAATTTTCGCTATGACCTGACGTGAAGTCAGGAGTTTCGCCTTAGTTTGAAAATTTTTTGACAGCTGTCAGAAATTTTTTCAATTTGTTTCTAAAACTGGAAAATGCGAATCTACCTACAAGGTGCATGAACAAGCGCTCAAAAGCTCCTGACTTCAAGGCAGTGCTCGTTATAATTTTTCTTCTTTCAACTTTCAACATTGATGTTATCAAATTTGTCATTGACATCGATGGTGAAAATATCGACATCAATCGACGATCATGAAACATCGATGATAATGTCCCATCCCTTGTCAAAAGAGTTGTTAACCTATTCTTCCATATATTTTTTCAGAATTTTTTATTTTAGCAGAATTTTAATCTCAGTTTCGATATAACCAGTCTTCAATTTTCATGAAGTTTGTAGCTACTAATTCTCTTCATTAATTACATTACGAAAGAGAAATATACTCTGATATACTCTACTCAAATCTACGATGTCGGAAACCAATGAAGATTCGAATAAGACCCAGAAAACACCATCTGAGAATGAAAATTCAGATGATTTTATAGGACCATCTTTAACAGAATGTTCACAGCCCAAGAAAAGAAAGATTTTGCCTTTTGAACATCTATATATAGAAAATCTGCCAACGGCAGAATCTTATGAAAGAAGCTACATGCATAGGGATATTATAACACAATGTTTTGTGACGGTAACTGACTTTGTTATCACTGCAAGTTGCGATGGACACATCAAATTTTGGAAAAAAATGGAAACAGGAATTGAGTTTGTAAAACATTTCAGGAGTCATTTAGGTGTGAGAATTTAATTTGTTCCTGTACAAAAAGAGGACCTTTGTGAAATATCGACATAATGAAATCCCCTTTTTTAGGTCCAATCACAAAAGCTGCTGTAAATGTGGAAGGAACTTTATTCTGCTCGGCATCTTCAGATAAATCCCTCAAAATTTTTGATGTGGTGAATTTCGATATGATCAATATGATGCGTTTAGAATATTCCCCATCTATAGTAGAGTGGATACATTCACCTGGTGATGCTATTCATGCTCTAGCAGTTTCTGATAGTGAAAGCCCTAAAATTTATATTTATGATGGAAAAGCAGATGTTACACCTTTGCAAATCTTAGATAAAATGCATAGTAAACCTGTGTGTCTGATTAGGTACAACAACAAATATGATGTTGTGATATCAGTGGAAAAAGGTGGAATCTTAGGTACATATGAAGAATTGATGAAGGAGGAATTTTGTTGTTTTAATTAATGTTTATGAAGAAGTAAACTATAATTTTTTCTTTTCAATATCAAAACAGATTTTATATGAGTAGATACTGATTATTCAGTGTACTGACTATATTAGTTTAAAAGAGATATCCTGATGAGGGTTTAGCTGTAGCATATGGATTATTGAGCTTTTGAAAATCCTAAGGTTTTTTGGATCAAAATAATGTACACATTTCTGGTTTTCTCGAAGAATATAACAATATAATATAAATAACTCTTCATTGTTAATATTAACTTTTTTCAGAGTATTGGTCAGGACTGAAGCAAAATTGTATATTCCCAAAAAATGTTGCATTTGATTCCAAATTAGATACAGATCTTTATGAATTTGCCAAAAATAAGACTGTACCTACAGGGCTGGCCTTTTCCCCTGATGGAACCAGATTTGCCACAATCTCCTTAGATAGGAGAGTAAGGATCTTCAATTTTATATCAGGAAAATTAGTGAGTGAAATTAAGCTAAATTATTGTTTTTTTTTTTGTAGTGGGTGTTATTGGGATATTGGCTAAACTCCCGCACTTGACATATTGGGAGCTACGTATGTTGTTAAACATTCAAAATATAAAAAAAAATTAGGTTATGAGGATGGGCTACTGCCATGCTAGCCGTGGAAGGTTGCAGTAAATTTTTCATAAACAATTACTGGTTTTATGTGTGAAAGAAAACCAATTGACCTTGGCGGTAAAGTTTTTGCCAATGAAGCACCAAATTTTTTTTCTACAACTTCTTTCATCTCCCAAACTCTTAGTACATTTGAAGAATAATGGTAACTATCCCAGAAAATAGAACAAATAAGTGTCCAATTGAAAATTCCTAATCATTCAGTAAGAATTACCGCAGATCCTATATTTCAGCGTATGAATTTGAACCGAAATTTTCAATGATAATTCTGTTGTAAAGGCGGCACGTAATGTTTTCATTATAGATCCTGTCTAAATTGTCAAAAAATAGAAGGGAACGAAAGGATGTACATCTATACCAAACTTTTATTTCCCAATACAATTAATATATGGGTCGACTAGATTTACTTATCAACGGTATTGCAGATTATAGTTGCCAAGTATTTGGGAAAATATTGCCATTCCTTTATCTTGTAACTTATTGGATAGCTTTGTCGTAAATGCATGGAAAATCTATTATTTTGCCAATGAAGAAAAAATTTCCCAGATGAATTTAAAATTCCTACATAGCCTACCGCCTCTTGAAAAGTGATGAAATGATAATTCGAAAAAATATTTTTCCTTCCATAGACGAACTGAGTTATGATAATAAAGATCACCTCATAATTCCCCATGTGAATAAAGCACGAGAGCGGTGTAGAAATGGCCATAACAACATAATTTGAATTTGCAGTAAAGAATATACATAAAGAATGTTTTCTTATGTGTCACTAAAAATAATACCAGGGGTGCGTTAACGCACCTTGAAATATGCCGTTTTTTGTACCAAGTAAACTTCATGGTAGGAAATACTTCAGGTTCAGTTTTTGAGCGCTCGTTCTACTTGCACAAGGGCTATATATTATCATATCCTCACGATGTCTGTATTTTTCGAATTTTGAGCGGAAAACGGTCGCAATCAACATGGTTCGACTCACTGATAACAAAAAATTTTGAGTATGTGCGTCTGTCACTATACACTCTAGGTCGTTCCGTTCGAAAGTTATCGTGCTTACGGCCGGCAAAATTCGAAAAATACTGACATTGTGAGGAAATGACATAGCCCTCGTGTAAGCAAGGGCGGTCCTAGGCTGAATTTCTGGGGGGGTAATTGAATGAACAATTGAAAAAAATTTTTCCGGGAGAGTGCACACCCCCCGTCGGGAATATTTTGACAGTGTAAACTTCCTTATACTAATATTTCGCTGATCTTTTTATTGTTGTTATTTTTTGAGTGCATTTCGTCATGGTCGTTTGAAATTTAGTTTTCTTGATAATTTCAAAAATATGGATTCGATCGTGACGAAATTTTGTATTCCAATGGAGAATTATATATTCAAGCTACAATTTTCCAGATCGCATGACCAGAACCATAGAAACCATAGAAAATTATAATTCTCGAACAGAGAGGCCTACGGACTTGAAATTTTCAGGATAAGTCTGGATCTCGAATTTCGCGGTCACGTTTATCAATGAGCCGAATTAGACTAGGGGTTCCTTAAATATGGTCGTTTGAAATTTAGTTTTCTTGATAATTTCAAAACTACGGATTCGATTGTGACGAAATTTTGTATTTTAATGGAGAATGGTATATTTAAGCTACATTTTGTTCAGATCACATTACCGAAACCATAGAAAATTATAACTTCGAACGGAAAGGCCTAGGGACTTGAAATTTTCAGGTTTGGATCGCCAATGTCGGGGTCATGTTTATCGATGAGCAAAATTAAACTAGGGGTTCCGTAGATATGGCCATTCAAAAAATTTGTTTCCTGATACTGAATGGATTGGAAATTTTGCACATAGACAATAATGTACTCAAACTACGTGCGAAATTTGTCCAGATCGCATTGCCAAAACCATAGATACCGTATGAAATTCTAGCGCATAATCAAAAAAAAATTGAAAACCTAAAGCACTGACGTGAAGTCTGGAGTTCTGCTCAGTTTTGAATTTTTTTGACAGCTGTTAAAAAAATTTTCAATCGGTTTCTGAAACTTGAAACGATTCTACCTAAAAGGTGGATGAAAGAGCGCTCAAAAGCTCCTGACTTCACGGCAGTACTTTTTATACATTTTTTTACTAACTTTCCAATTCTAATTGCCACGTTCTTACGAATCCAACACCTTCTTAATCAGAAAATCGTTCGGAAAACAAATGTTCTCTTCTTCAGGCTGAACAACACAAAGGCGTAGATATGGAGGGGTACTGGGGTAATTAATTACCCCCCTGAGACTTCCAAAATATAAAATTTCAGAATTATCGCCAAGGCTTGATGTATACCTGACGAGATTTTTTTATCGATTACCCCCCCAAGAAGAAAATCTACGCCCTTGCCACAACATGAGCAATTTAGGTATCAATCTTATCAAACAACAGACTCACCATTTATACATTTTATGCAATATGATCTTCAAAAATAAAACGTACGACTAAAAGTAAAACTTTAGAATTTTTCATTTATTTTACTGATTTTTCTATTTATTTTATTGCATTATTATATTATTTTCTTGTTGGTCATCTTTTCCTAAATAAAGTGCTCTGGGGGGGGTAATCACCTCCGTTAACCAACCCCCTCCCCCACCGTATGATCGCCCTTGCGTGTAAGTAGAACAAGCGCTCATCAATGAGTGAATGATTAACAATTTTAAATTCATCTTGATGAATGATATGATTGAATTAGGGTTGGTTCATTCTTCATACCAACATAATCAAGAATTGATAGTTCTTACATACAATGAAAATGATAATTCATTATTCAAAAGAATTAAGCTAAATAGAAACAAACAAAAATTGTTATTTGGAAATAATATTGGAGTTATAGATTCATTTTCTTCCTCTGCTAATACTGAGTTTTTCACACATACTATATTGTTCAATATAGCAATTTTGTATTGTCCTTACCCAAAAAAATTTATATATTATATGGTATATATTTTTTTATTTTTTTTCTTCCTAGATCAAAGTGATTGATGAAAGTCTTCCAAGATTCACAGAGCTACAGCAGAAGACGCAACAGCTGCCAAATATGGAGTTCGGTCGTCGAATGGCAGCCGAGAGAGATTTGGAAAAATCAGAGGCGTTCAATTTAGCCAATATAGTTTTTGACGAAAGTGGAAACTTTTTGATGTACGCAACATTACTAGGAATAAAGTTGGTCAACGTGTATTCCAACAAATGTGTTAAAATCATAGGGAAAAATGAGAACTTAAGAATATTGCAGATAGCAATATATCAAGGTGAGATAATGGATTCTTAAGCTTGTGTAAATATAACTTCAACATCAATTTCTTCCAAAACACATAAGGTAAAAATTTTGTATGGAAAAATAACTATATTGTTTTTTTCTGTAAAAGTCTTTAGGAAAATCCGGATTTCCATATCAGCTGTTTTAAAATGGCTCGACCGAATTTGAAGAAATGTGTGTTTGAGTTTGAGTCTACTATTTGTAATCAATCTTTGGGGTACAAATGGGTCGCAATATATTTTGTTTCATACATAATTCCCAAATGTATTTTTTTTAAATCAATAAATATTTCAATACTTTGCTACAGAAAACCATGTTTTATCGAACACTGAAATCTTGCGCTCTTATTGAAACACCCTTTATATAAAAATTTCGTGTCACGTTGTTTGTCCGGGATGAACTCCTAAAATACTGAACCGATTTCAATCAAATTTTGCGCACTGTGTGCACTTTGATCCAACTTGAAAGATAGGATAGTTTATATCTCAATTTATAGGTACAATATTTTTATTTAAATGCGCTACCCTCAGCTCGCCCTCCGGCTCCAGAGCTCCAATGAACCCCAGTATCTGAGAGGGCTTCAAGGAGGTTAGATCCTCATTCCTCCTGTAATTCTCTTGTCCAAGACATTCTTTGTGCTGGTTTGCAATGGCGAGGCATTCTGTAACCAGGTGAACAGGAGTCTCCTCCTCTTCACCACAGAATCTACACTCGTCTGTTTCTGTTAAGGGTTCTCTTAAGGCATACATAATATATTAATAATAATATACGTTTATTCGAAATAAACATCAAAAATTACAGAGGTATTTATTTCGCAAAATATTTACCAGTGCGTAATTTTAAATATAAAGTTTTTCTATAATATATTAATATGTAATTAATACTGATGGTTCAATAACTTAGGTCACAATTCTTTCTAACTGTCATTAAAAGTATGTACCGACAATATTCTAAAGAATTTCCTAGTTTTGAGTCACACCACTTTTCACGGGTAAACATCCTCCTCCGGGGCAGGTCCAATCGGGTAGGTTTCCATATTCGGGTTTGTACAATGTCTTTCTCATGTGTTTTTTTTTACCTTTTTTTTTTGATTAAATTTTTATTGTCCCTGATTGATTATCTTGTTTATATAGTCTCTTCCATTATCTAATATCCATAGTTTCGCCCTTTTTCTGTAATATATATAATTTTTAATTTTTTTCAAATTTTCTGGTATTTTTTGATGTGGGGCAAGGTAATAACAGGATCTTTGCCCTATACTTTTTTTTGCTCTGGATGTTTGGTAAGCATGTTCTGTGTATCTTGTAGAGTACAGGTGCTCAGTTTTATCCAATCTTATATTTCCTTTAAAGATGTTCAAAAGTATTTGAAGTGCATATGTCTGTCTGGTGTCGGGAATTCTTGCTAATTGGAACAATTGATCACTCGGGAATTTCAGGTTTTTGCCATAAATTATTTTCAATATCCATTTCTGGATAGTATTCAGATGTTTCAAATGTGTATCATAGACTCCTCCCCACCCTATAATTCCGTAGCTGATCTGGGACTGAATTAAGGCATTGAATAATATCATCAGATGTTTAGTATTATTAAAATAGTTTTTCATGAGTCTGAACTTATATAGAAGTCTTCTCAATTTTCTCACCGTATTCATTATGTGTTGATCCCATTTTAGGTTATTGTCAATGATTATTCCAAGATATTTTATTGATTTTGTTTCTGGTATCGTCACAAGTTCATTCATCTCAAGATCTCCCATCGCTGGCAGATCCGAAGCATAGGAAGAAAATGGAATGTATTTTATTTTTTTCAAATTTAGTGTGAGTTTATTTGCTTGAAACCATTTTCCTAATCTATGAAAATCGTTTTCAACTTTACTTTTCAACTCATGCCATGTAGGAGCTCTGTAGTAAATAACTGTATCATCTGCAAAGCTAAGTATGTCTCCTGTGCTTCTGGATTTCAACAAGCTGTTAATGTAGATCAGGAATAGCAGTGGACCGATCACCGTGCCCTGGTGAACACCGTAAGCAACTTTTGTTGGAGAACTTTGATTTCCGTTTATATCCACAATTTGTTGTCTGTTAGATAAATAAGATTCAAGCAATTTATAAACAGTTCCACGAAATCCGTATCTCCATAATTTCTCGAGAAGTCTCCCATGACATACGGTATCGAAGGCTTTTGCAAGGTCAACGACTCAAACGAAAAATATTTCGAGAATTTGCTCACAAGTTTCTTGAGGAAGAATAATCTCTGGATAATGAACAATTTTCTACCAGATGAGATTGGAGATTCAATGAAAGACTATATTTCTCTTATTTCTGACCTATTCTTCATTGCATCTTTGAATATCTATGTTTCCAAAGGTTGAGACTAAATTACTTACCGTATTTTTGATACTTTTTCGAGGCCTATCTCATTTTATTTGTATAAAAAGAAATGTATTTTTACAGGGTCGGCAAAAAAGGCCAAAGCTGCTGTAACATTAGAAATAGAAGCCTCCAATAACCCGACACTTGATGCCATAAGACCAGATCCCACTTTGGTATGTACAGCTTACAAGAAGTCCCGGTTTTACCTATTTTCCAAACGGGAACCAGATGAGGTAGGAGTAGATCAAGATCGTGATGTCTTTAACGAAAAACCATCAAAGGAAGATACTTTCGCAGCCATGGACGAACCCATCCAACAAAGACTTTATGAGAATGCCATTATCCATACTGTTTTTGGTGATATACACTGTAAATTGTTTATGAAGGATACTCCAAAGACAGTTGAAAACTTTTGCGTGCATAGCAAGAACGGTTATTACAATGGACATATTTTTCATAGGGTTATTAAAGGTTTTATGATACAAACAGGGGATCCTACAGGTAATGGTACTGGGGGTAAAAGCATTTGGGGAGGTGAATTCGAAGATGAGATAAGACCTCACCTGAGGCATGACAGGCCTTACACCTTATCTATGGCGAATGCTGGTCCAAATACTAACGGAAGTCAGTTTATCATCACTCTTACACCTACACCATGGTTAGACAATAAGCATACAGTATTTGGAAGAGTTGTGAAAGGAATGGAAGTTATTCAGAATATAAGTAATGTTAAAACTAATGCAAAGACTGATAAACCTTTTGATGATATAAGAATTGTTTCAATAAGTGTAAGATAAATAAATCATTTTGAATTATTTGATTTCTATATTTGCGTGGGTTTCGGGATTTTTTTTCCTTTACCAGCAGAGCACTAATTTATTTTTGAAATTTTTAGGGTTCTGTACCCATGGCAAAAACAGAACCCTTATAGTATCGTCATGTGTGTTTGTATGTCACAGCCATTTCACTCTGAGACTATTAGCCTGATATACAGGTGTCTGGATCCTACATGTCGAAATTTGGAAAAACTTCGTCTTTAAATGCACCCTTGGGGAGTTAGGCCGAAAAAACCTTTTTTTTTACAAATGAAATTACAGGGGTTTTAGATACGCCAAAAAATACTAATTGCTAACTGAGGCGGTGACAAAATCGTCATACTGATTGTTATTTGTGATTGCTAAATTTTAACAAAATAATCGGAAAAAAAAAGTTTTTTGGAGGTTTGGAGGCTTAACACGTCATTCTCCATCTGAGTGCAAAAAGTCCTCTCGAATCAGTAGTTTCGAAGAAATCAGGAAAACAAAATTCCGAACGGCCATGTTTACGGAAACCCTGGTCGAATTTTTCCCAATAATGAACTCAAACGCGGCATCCGAGATTTGAACCTACCCTGAAAATTTCAAGTTTCTAGGTCGTTGCGTTTGAGAGTTATCGTGTATACGGACAGACTTGAATTTTTCGACGGATTCGACATCAGTGAGTCCATATCGCATGACCAGAACCATAGAAACCACAGAAAATTATAACTTTCGAACGGAAAGACCTAGGACTTGAAATTTTCAGGATAGGTGTGGATCTCGTTATCAATAAGCAAAATTAGACTAGGGGTTCCGTGAACATGGCCTTTCAAAATATTTTTTGAGCGCTCATTCTACTGACACAAGGGCTATATTTATAATTTCGTCATGATGTCTGTATTTTTCGAATTTTGAGCAGAAAATGATGACGAATCCGTCGAGACATCCGGCCCTCCGTTCGTCCGGCCGTATACACAATAACTCTCGAACGAAACTTGTAATTTTCAGGGAAGGTTCGAATCTCGAATGCCGCGGTTGTGTTTGTTATTATTGGGCAAAATTCGACCAGGGGTTCCGTGAATATGGCCGTTCGAGATTTTGTTCTCCTGATTACTTCGAAACTAATGATTCGAAATTTTGGCGACATCACATGACCAGAACCATCGAAATCATAGAAAATTATAACATTCGAACGTAAAGGCCTAGGGACTTGAAATTTTCAGGATAGGTGCGTGGATCTCGAATGTCACGTTCTTCAATGAGCAAAATTAGACTGGGGTTCCGTAAATATGGTCGTTTTAAATTAAGTTTTCTTGATAATTTCAAAACTACGGATCCGATCGTGACGAAATTTTGTATTATAATGGAGAACGATAAATTCAAGCTACATTTTTTCAAGATCACATGACCAGAACCATAGAAAATTATAACTTTCGAATGGAAAGACCTAGGGACTTGAAATTTTCATGTTAGGTGTGGATCTTGAATGCCGCGATCACGTTTATCAATGAGCAAAATTAGACTAGGAGTTCCGTAAATATAGTCGATTGAAATTTAGTTTTCTTGATCATTTTAAAACTGCGGATTTGATCGTGACGAAATTTTGTATTTTAATGGAGAATGGTATATTCAAGGTACATTTTTTCAAGATCACATGACCAGAATCATAGAAACCATAGAAAATTATAACTTTCGAACGAAAAGGCCTACGAACCCGAAATATTCAGGATAGGTGTTGATTTCGAATGTCGCGTCACGTTTATCAATGAGAAACATAAGACAAGGGGTTCCGTGAATATGGTGGCTAGAAAATTCTAGCCAAGTATTGAAAAAAAAAATTGGTCATCTAAAGCACTGACGTGAAGTCTGCAGTTTCGTCTTAGTTTGAAATTTTTTCAACAACAATCAATAGTAAAACAAATGAACAATATAAAACTTAATACATAATATAAAGATTCATTCAGCACATAATTACTAACAAAATATATCTTACACATTACATAAGGTAAAGTGTATATATAGGACATAGTTGTCTAGCATATTACTCCCATATGCACGCACACAAGGGCTCACCCAGGATTAAATTTCGGGGAGGGCTGAATCGAAATGCATAAGACATGAAATATTTTATTCTTTCAATATAAAAATAATATGTATGAAAAACCTTATTCAAAATATGATCAAACGAAACTAATAAACAATCTATTAATGATAACAATAACAATAAAGAACAATCTATTAAATTACAAAATCCATACGGCGTTTCTCTTCGGCGAGTTTTTCAATTATTTTTTCAGGGTCGATATGAATTTCATTCCAGATGTTTAATAAGGCTAAGCCCGTGAGTCTATTTTCCGACAGAATTTCTCAGATAGGTTTTTAAACGTCTCAGTGTAGAGAAACTCCGGTCTGTCGTTGCTGTTGTCACAAGTATGGTACAAAACAAAATATTTCAAGCAATAAATAAATGTTCCGAAACAATTCTTTATTGATATATGCCAATAAATCTTTTGGGCTATATTTTTTGATATTTGAATTTTCGGAAATCGTCTTATATTCAGCACTCCGCATCATATGTTCACAAGGGTACGGGATCCAAATCAAAGAAAATGAGCAAACGTTAAAATGTTGCTTCGTGCTTCGTTTAGTATTTCGTATTTCCCTGACGAGGGGCTTTTTCATAGATCATAGGCTCATTGACACATATAAATTACAGAACTCTTTCGTCCGAAAGACTGACAACACAAGCATTTGATCAATAGCGCCAACTACCGTACATAATATCAAATATAGGTTCACTTCTTTATACAGTGACCTGAAATGCGTTATCCAAATACGTTCATGTTCTAGGAAACCTCATGAAGAGGTAATCTCTGGTAGTTTTTCACGATTCTCAGCTATCCAGAAATCTCAATTTTTTTCACAAATATTAATCTCAGGGGGGGCTCAGGGGAAAATTCTAGCGATTCATCGAAAAAACAATTGGTCACTGACGTGAAGTCTGGAGTTTCGCCTTAGTTTGAAATTTTAGAACGCTCGTTCTACTTACACGAGGGACATTGCGTCACGATGTCTTTATATTTCGAATTTTGAGCCGAAAATGGTCTCAATCGACAAGGTTCGACTGACTGATGAAGAAACCGTCGAAAAATTCAAGTCTGTCCGTCCATATACTCGATAACTCTCGTACGGAACGACCTATACTAAACTTCAGGGTAGGTTTGAATCTCGAATGCGGCAGTTGAGTTTGTTATTGGAAAAAATTCGACTAGGGCTTCCGTAAATATTGTCGTTTGTCGTTTGAAATTTTGTTTTCTCGATGATTTCAAAACTACGGATTCGATCATGGCGAAATTTTGTATTTTGATAGAGAATGATATATTCTAGGTAGATCCATCTTGTAGGTGGATGGACGAGCGCTAAAAAGCTCCTGACTTCATACCCCAGTGTTTTTCAATATTTTTCAATTTACTGCCTATATTTAAATGAGAAATGTTTTCAGAAAAAAACTGCGTCTTATTTGGTCGGAGGTTTAATTCTTATAATCTCTCAGTGTTAAATTTAGTTTCCACAGACATACCTACTCAATTTGATTGCCTCAATGTGCATTTCTTTTTTATGGCTTATTGTCCAATACAATGTTAATAGTGAATGATGGGTCAATAAAACTATATTATTATTGTTATCATTAACATTTTGGCCAAATGTATGTAATTTTCTATTTTCGAGCCGAGATTGGCCTCAAACGATTAAGTTGGACTCGCAGATGAAGAATTGTTGGTAAAATTCAATTATGTCTGGCCGTTCGACCGTGAACACGATAACTCTGGAAAGAAAAGCCCTAGTGATTTGGAATTTTCAGGGTATATTTTCGAATAAAGCCATCTGAATTTTTTCCTCTCAATCCTCTCAATAATTTGGGAAAAACACCGAACCCATAGAATTGAAACTGTGTATAGTTGGTAGTAATTGAGATGACGTGACACGAAGTTTTATGAGAAATTTCGTTGGTCGCATGACTGAAAGATTAATTTTTTTCAGAACTTCGGTATCTCAGAAACTATTCACCATATACCTACTGCTAAAATTTGGTTTGTACCTATAAGGATAAGGTCATGGTTAAAATAAGTTATGTATAAACTCAGGTCTTTAGCTGTTCCTTTTGTGAAAAAAAAGAGTTTTTCTGATATATCCAAGAATATAATACGGCGTCGGCGATTCTATTTCTTGAGGTTTATAACATTAAATGACAGTATTTGTCATACTGAAAATGAACACTGAAACAAGCGCGCAAAAGCTCCTGCTTTTCAAATTTTATTTTATTTTGATTTGCGGGGAAACATCGATATCACAGCACAGTAGGTGAAAATTCTCAATAAACTTATGATGAGTTTTCTGTTTTGAAACGATATAATGTGATATTTAAACTGAATAGAATAATTGAATCCATTCAACTGGATTTATTGCAATATATCACAGCACAGCGGATTAACTTTTATTGGAATTTTTTGTTCGTTTCGATACGTTTACATTTGGGAGTGATTGCATGATAGGTTAAACATTTATTAATGTAGATGATATTAATTCATCTCATCTACAAAAATTCAGAAAAGCACTGCCGTGAAGGCAGAAGCTTTTGAGCGCTAGTACATGCACCTTGAAGGTGGATTCGCATTTTCCAGTTTTAGAAATCAATTGAAGGAATTTTTGACAGCTGTCAAAAAAATTCTGAAACTTAGGCGAAATTCCAGACTTCATGTCAGTGCTTCAGCGGATCAATTTTTTTCGATAATTCGCTAGAATTTTCTACGGTATCTATGGTCTTGGTGATGCGATCTGGACAAAATTATGCGCGTAGTTTGAAAACATTATTCCTCAGCTAGATAAAAAAATTTCATTCCAATCCGATCAGTAGTTTCGAAACTATCAGGAAAAAAATAGTTTGAACGGCCATATTTACGGAACCCCTATTCTTATTTTGCTCATTGATGAACGTGACCGTGAAATTCGCGATCCAAACCCACCCTGAAAATTTCAAGTCCCTAGGCCTTTCCGTTCGAAAGTTATGATATGATTTTCTATGGTTTCTATGGTTCTGGTCATGCGATCTAGAGAAATGTAGCTTGAATATAACATTCTCCATCAGTATACAGAATTTCGTCTCGATCGAATCTGTAGTTTGGAAATCATCAAGAAAACTAAATTTCAAACGACCATATTTACGGAACCCCTGGTATAATTTTGCTCATAGATGAAAGTGATCACGACATTCGAGATCCACACCTATCCTGGAAATTTCAAGTCCCTAGGCGTTTCCGTTCAAAAGTTACAATTTTCTATAGTTTCTATGGTTCTGGTGATGCGAACTGAACAAAATTTTGCATGTAGCTTGAACACCTCATTTTCCATTATAGTGCAAAATTTCATCTCGATCGAATCTGTAGTTTCAAAGTAATCAGGAAAACAAAATTTCGAGCGGCCATATTTACGGAACCCCTCGGCGAATTTTGTCCAATAACGAACTCAACCGCGGCATTCGAGATTCGAACCTACCCTGAAAATTTCAAGTTTCTAGGACATTCCGTTCGAGAGTTATCGTGTATACGGACGGCCGGACGGACAGACTCGAATTTTCCGACGGATTCGTCATCAGTGAGTCGAACATAGTCGTTTGAGACCATTTTCGGTTCAAAATTCGAAAAATACAGACATCGTGACGAAATGATAGACCTCGTGTAAGTAATACGAGCGCTCAAAAATCAATGTCAGACATAAATATTATGAAATAAATCTCAGATGTTAACGAACCGTTAGCCCAATTCCCTGCATTTTCGTGCCAATTTTCTTCGAGGCAAAATATTCGAATTCGATTACTGCCCTCGTATTCGAATTTTACTCTTATTATTTGTCATGATTTATACATAAACAAACCATCCCAATATATAATGTACTAGCAGACCCGGCCACGCCTTGCTGTGGCTAAAATATACCTTGAATTAAATTGTAGTGAAATATTCAATAAAGTGGAATTATTATTATTGTGAACCTACTCCTAACTTGAGCCTAACCTAACACTATCCTAACCCTTTTTTTTCGGGTTGTGAAAAGAAATCTGTTGCCAGATTTAACCACGACCCGTGGGATATGTCGGTTTAGCTTGATGTTGTTGCCGGCCGACTAAAAATAAAAAACAGCTTGGGGAAATGCGAGGACAACCGGAAAATACATCCCGGTCCTTGTACTTCGATGATACCCGATCCTGTCTCTTTTCTCCTCATGTCTCCTATCACAAAGCCGTAAACGCCTTCCAGTATCCTTCATGTTGTATCATTTTCTCTATTATATACTCAACTGGTGGTAAGCGGCCTATCTTTCCAACCAATGCGTTCCTTTCCTCCGTCCATCTGATCTGAAGCAGTGCCTCGGGTCGTCTACAACGGGGCATGCATGACAGATCATCCCGTCCTATCCTCTTAGTAAAGGTACCATAAGATCCATGCCCTGTCAAAAATTGAGTCAAATAGTATCCGATCGTTTTATTCTCACATTGGATCCACTGCTTCAAATTCATGATCAGCCTGCGCGTCCAAGCGGCATTTCGCCCTCCACCGTCTCATCTCTCCTGCCATTTTCTCAGTGTCCTCCCACCTGCCATACGTCGATTGCCTGGTAGTGCTCCTATGGTATACAGGAAGCACCATTAGGTCAATTGGTGCGAAGCCAGCAATCACTTGGACAGCCTCCGACACAATTCTGTATGCCGAAGCTACCCTTATCTCTCAAGTTGGATCAAACTGCACACAGTTAGCAAAAACAAACAATCGGATGAATATTTGACAACCAATATACATATATGTCAATCATTTATTATGACTGACATTATTCTACATTCTTGACAGTTACGAATTCTATGAACATTCTGTATTATTCCCCAGTTCTCAAACAGCTCCAAATTTCTTCAGTTTCAGGAAAGACCCAGAAGGTCGACAGATCGTAGTGGGGACGCGATCTCCTGTCGTCGATTTGAGCCCCATGTTGCCGTGTGGATAATTATCAGTCTTTGTCATGAATACTAAACAAATAATTTGCAATACGAAAATATTGCAACTATAAATTGAGATATAAACTATTCTATCTTTTGAGTTGGATCAAACTACACACAGTTGATTAAAATCGGTTCAGTATTATAGGACTTCATTCCGGACAAACAACGTGACACGTAATTTTTATACATAAAGATATGAGAAAGAAATATTTGAAGGCGCTCACAGATGAAATTATAAGATTCTTTTCATTTTCTTCCGTGATTCGGATACACAAAACTTTGAGTTTTTTACTCGGTGACTCTCGGTTTTAGGCGGCAAATTTGAAATAACTGAGGTAATTCGAAAACGGCAGGGATAGTTGTTACGATTCAGCTGAGAACTGAGAAAATCTTTTCTAGTACTTGGATATTGTGTTCAAGTGCAAATATAACTGCATATGTGTAAAGTTTTTTTTGATGAAGCCAAATGGAGACATTTTTCTTCGCATAAAAAGTTTTAAAAGCTGCTAGCCGACTGCCATTTTTGTTCTATAGGTACCTATGGTAAATGTATGTTATATCTTCAGGAAAAGGCATCCGCAATGATAACCCAGGCTTATGGAACTGTAAAATCGAACAACAGTAAGTAGGGGATTGAATCATTAGGAAATGCATACAGGACTCATACTTCTTGGTCATCAATGATAGAACACTTTGAAATTTCAGATTATTCTAAGTTACATTCAACACTCCATGAGGTTATTGTCGAATTATTAGATGATGAAACAAATCTACAAAGAATACAAAATAGTCTCATAAATACCATCAACATCAGATACGGTGATGCCATTGAAGAAATCTTGAGGAACGACGATAAATTCCGTCATTTATTTAAAGACCGTAAATTTTCAGGTACCTTTCTACCTTGCGGTTAATATTTCAAATATTTCATAGTTCTTGTGGAAATATTTATACTATTTTTCCTGTATTTCAGCATTTTCCTCAACTTCGTTAGAGAAACCTGTTCAGATTTCTGCTCCGCTAGATTCGACATTTCTAATCACGAGGCCAAAAAATGTTTCTTTGTGTAATTCAAGTGATATCAAAAAACAATGTAAGAGAAAAACAGAACTTGCAATAGACAATGTTTGGAAAAGTTTGACAAAACAAACAAAGATGCAAAATTCTAATAAAATTGAAAATGGTATCATCAAAGGGGGATCTCAAAGTAAAGAATTACCTCCCAAAGAAAATCGACAAAAAGTACATGTTCAATATTCTAACAATTGTTTTCCAGCGAGTCATATAGATACAGATAATACTACAGGATCTATAAAAAAAAGGAAATTCAAGATGTTCTCTATCTTAACTTCAATGAAAAAGGAAAACCATGTAAAACAAACAAAAAATCATTCCTCTTATTTCACCATAAAGAATAAATTTTATTCTCGGCCTAATAAACCCGTTAAAGTTTCAGATGAAAAAGAAAATATTGAGGATTCAGTTCCAATTGATCATAAAAATAAAAAAAATAAATTAAAAAAAAATACCCTACACCAATTTCCACAAATGAAAAAATTCGGAGTAGTCAAAGATGTATATGATTTTGAGATAAAAGAAGATAATGAAATTCCAATAAGTAAATACTTCATTGCAAAGAAGGAAAAAATGATCAGAAGATCAAAAGACGATACACTAAATATAAAAAAGGCAGAGGGGCCAATGAAAGATATATGTGGAAATATTTCAAAAATAAATAGTACAACGGTTAAAAAAAATATAAATGACTCTATGAACCAATTGCAAACTTCCAGGTTTTATCAACATCTGAAAGTTAGTGTTCTCGATCATACAGAATCAAATATTTCAACTATTAAGAATATTAATGATAATATCACGACTGTTAAAAGCGACAAAGATAATAAAAAAATAGATTATTTTTGTCATACTTCCCCAAAAAAAGAAGATGGAAATATATGTATGGAAACACTCGGTACAATTGATGATTGTAAGTTGAATAATTTATCAATGAAAGAAACATGTCAAAATCCGAATGGACAACTTGAAATTGTAAAAGATCACCTTTTTTATACCATATCTGAAGAAAGTAGTGAAAATGAAATGAAAAACAATGAAAATACAACGAAAATTGTCCCTTCTTGTTTTGATGATAGCAACAATGAAAGAAGGGTTAATCTTGAAGATATCCAGAACAGATTAAAAAATAAACTGTTTTTCAATGAAAAAACATCCAAAACAAAAAAAAATGATGAAACTGATTATGTGGGCCATAAAAAAGATTCCATAAACACTGAGGATGGAAAAGCCTTGGTTTTGGAGGATAGAAAAGAATTCGTTTTGAGCGTCAATTCCTTAATTGCAACTAGTCCACAACAGTATAACAAGAGTGAAACCGACATGAATGAATATGCTTGTGGAGGAATTGAAGCAAACGATCCAGTGAAATTTTTTCCAAATTCAATAGGTTCAGTTCAGATTATTGAAAAATCAAAGAGGGTTGAAGAAGATGAAAATTCTGCTTCAAATTCATTTGAAATGATTGAAGACCCAAATGAAAAAGTGGAAAACGATATAATTAACTGCAAATTAGATGATGGGAAAGAAACAGAAATGAAACATGCCATTACCACTAACAACCTACCAGAGGACAGAGACAAACAGAAAACGATAAAAGAACCGAAAAACGCCAATGAGATATATAAAGATTACAATGAAAATATTGGGCTGACAACCCCAAATTTTAAAAATGAAATAGAATATGTGACAATTTCAAATGACCAGGAAGAAAATTATGAAAATGAAACCATGGGCATAAACATTGAACATATAGAGATGTTGAATACAAATAGAAGCAATAAAGAAAATGAAATGAAATTAGTGAAGCCTAATGAATTGTTTCAAGTTAATGATCGTTCTTCAACAATCTCAAATAATATGGAAATAATGGATCTAACATCTAGCAAAGAAGGAAACCAAAAAATCACACACATACCTGAAACACATAATTCAATGAAAATTAAAGAAATGCTGACAATTCCTCAAAAAATCTTGCTTAAAGTAGTATACAATGAAGATAATACCCAAAATATTTCTAAATTGGGGAATGATTTCGAAACAAACTATTCAGAACATAATAGTAAGAAAGATGAAAATTTTGAAATGAAAAATGAAAATGTGTCAATGCATAAACAAGATGATCATAATGAAATTGAAAATTCGAGAAAGGGAGTACGTAAAGAAAATGACATAACACCTTGTACAAAGAGATATTATTTGAGATCTTCAAGTGCTCCACAAAAGAATAAAAAGATGCGCAAACTATTTGGTCAAACAAAAATTGTGACGAGGTCTCGTGCAAGTCTTTAAATTTTATCAGCTTTACTATGATTTTAAGGATGAATTTTAATTCATCTAGTGTTCAAGTTAGAACTCAGTTCTACAGTTTTATTGTATTGTCGGTTTTTCCCATTCTCAAATGTTAAAGTTTTATATAATTCCAAGAATGAATTTTAATTTATCTAGTCTTTTATTACCAAAGATATTATTCAGTTCTTAAGTTTTATTGTATTGTTAGTTTGTCTATTCTCAAATGTTCAATTTCTATATGATTTCATGAATGAATTTTAATTTATCTAGTCTTAGTACCAAAGACCCAATTCAGTTCTTCAGTTTTATTGTATCATTAGTTTGTCCCATTTTCAAATGTTCAATTTCTAATACTTCAAGAATGAATTTTTATTTATCTATTCTTTCAGTAGCAAAAATTCAATTCAGTTCTTAAGTTTCATTGTATTGTCAGTTTGTACTATTCTCAAATGTTCAAGTTCTATATAATTTCAAGTTTTATTCTATTGTTAGTTTATCCCATTCTTAAATATTTGAGTTCTATACAAAAGTGTTTATAGAAATGATGTAACTACACAGTTTTGATTGTCTGATTAAGAAATGATTTTGACGTATCGCCTTTTCGAAATAAAAACTTATTTTCGGAGAAAGTTAAAATTTATTTGAAAATTCTTGATCAGATATTTAGAGTTTTGCGCAAACTTCCTATAGGGAACATTTCCCCAACTTCGAATTTCCTAGGTTGAAATGAAGAAGAATGTCCTTGAACTTATTTTTGGAATTATTTCTCATTAAATACTCGTAAAAATATTTGATGTTCTCAATAAATGTTTCTTTTATCTTTTTTTTTATTGGGCTGACAAAGCCAATTACAGTATATTACGAGTTATATGAAAGGTAGAACTTAAAGTTTACATCATTTCAAGTTTATGTTCTGTAGAATCCAAATATCACATGAAGAAATGGGTCCTGCCTTTCTCAGAATCTTGAAGAGCTAACTGCATGGAGTTTGGTTCAATAATTCACTATATATCCTCCTCTACAGAATCGAAATATTCCATTTCAAGGACTGAAAATGACCAGAAAAACTTTTCAACCTAGAATCACAAATTTCACAAAGAGGTATAATCTTTCTTAATATAATATTACTTTATTTTATTATTTTGAACAGTAATCAGGGCTATTTTACACTTGCATCTAGCTTTCTACACTGTTGAAGCTTCCTGATCTTAATGTCGAAGTTTTGATTTCGGATCAAGATTGATGATATTATTAGAATGTTTACAAACATGTACATATTTTGGTATAATTCTTAGTTCTAAGAGGAATTTGAACTCTAGAGCTGAATTAGTAATATAAGTATAATAATATTTATGCTGTCTACCAAAGAACTTGGTTGTAATTTTGATCTGAGGACTTTAGACCAATTTGCTCTTATTGCGCGCTTATTTCAATCAAAAAGATCGTTATCATTTCGGCCAAATGTCTGTTACTTTCTAATTTCGAGCTGAGAATGGTCTCAAACGATTGGGAATAAGGAATTCGTTTTCATACATAGACAAAAATTGAAGAAGTTAAGAAGTGAACTAATGGAACGTGTCATCATCGAACGACAAGAGTAGCAATGGGACTAGTTTCTGGCATTTTAGCCGTCATCAGCACTGCATAACTCAGTCGACGATGAAGACCAACATGAAATGCAGAACGTTTATTCCGAGCGAGAAGACGCGGCTCAATACAATGTAAAGTGCCGCGCATCCCAATGCGCGAATTCAATATAATTCGGTGATTCCATCTTTTGAAGTTTTTCAAAAATTAAATGCCAGTATTCGTCATACTGACAATGAACACTGAAGTCAGTTTTGGTACACCGGAAAAAAATTGATTGTTCTGTGATATATTCAATATAATTAGGTGATTTCATCTTTTGAAGTTTATAAAAATAAAATGACACTACTTGCCTTTTTTGTACACAGCAATATTTTTTTTATGTTGTTTTGGAGATAAATACTAAACATTATTGGAAAAGGGTAGGAGAAAAATTGAAATTTCCATAATTTCTGAAGATATATAAAATATATTCAATATATTTAAAAACAAAATATTGTTAGATGAAATATTCAAATATAGTTTTTCACTTGTAATAAGATACTTAAGTAACATGGATTATATTTTACATAAGAGATTCTATTAAGGTGTTCTTTTTAGAGCTGAACTCCACATGGGTTGTATCTTCGTTATTCAGAAGGGAATCTTTAGGACTCTTTCCTTTTCCAAGTATCCTGGAAAATATAGAAAATATCCTAATTAGTAGTTTATTCTTTCATTTTCTCCTTAAAATTTGAAACGACATTTGATAACGAAGAAATGTACTATATCAAATAATTTACTTCGAATCGTGGAGAAATACATAGTATTTATTCAGTGATAAACTGATAAGAATATTCAATCTGAAATGAACGCTGATAAGTTGGAATTCTTTCTTATCGATTTCGACCAGGTACTTCTTTGAAAGAGTGATTGTATGAAGCGACATTGTAATTCTGCTCATCATAGTGTTTATAAGTGAGTGTCAGTTAGTTGTATTTCTAAATCGGGAGAATGAAATCTTGAAATGTATTTTTTCACTGTTGGTTCAAAATTAAAGATGGTCAAAGTGGAATTATGTTTGCGTCAATAGAATGTTTCAATTATATTTATGGAGTGAGTTCTCTGATAAAAAGAAATGATACATTGATTACAAGTTGAACAAATTGCGAACAGAATAGTATTTATTCCTCATTTAGAAGCAATATTTTATTTCTCAAATATGTAAAAGCGTCTAATTCTATTCCTAAGATATGTGTAATTAATAATGAAATGTTGAATTTAACCTTTCAAACGAAATTCATACGATTAAAGACTGCAATAATCTGCCTTTCATTCGCACCTTGCTCCTTTCAATTTTTGTTTTTATTGAGGTAAGTAGGAACAAATTGAATTTGTAGGCATGATGATTCCCTATATATGCAACTATAGAGATTCCAAATTTCTGTAATTTTTTTTCCACTGGGTGTCTCGAGTTTTACAGTCGCCCATAATTTTCTCATCATCATCATCAAGAAAAAAATTACGAAAAGCACTGCCGTGAAGTCAGGATCTTTTGAGCGTTCGTACATCCACCTTGTAGGTAGATTCGCATTTTCCAGTTTTAGAAATCAATTGAAGAAACTTTCGACAGCTGTAAAAAAAATTCTCAAACTTAGGCGAAACTCCAGACTTCATGTCAGTGCTTCAGCTGACCAATTTTTTTTCGATAATTCGCTACAATTTTCTACATTATCTATTGTCTTGGTGATGCGATCTTGGCAAAATTTCACACGTAGTTTGAATACATTATTCTTTAGCTAGTTGTAAAATTTCATCCAATCCAATCAGTAGTTTCGAAATTATCAGGAAAAGAATATTTCGAAAGGCCATATTCACGGAAACCCTGGTCTAATTTTGCTCATTGGTGAACGTGACCTCGACATTCGCGATCCAAATCTACCCTGAAAATTTCAAGTTCCTAGGCCTTTCCCTTCGGAAGTTATAATTTTCTATGGTTCTGGTCATGCGATCTGGACAAAATGTTGCTTTTACGGAACTCCTAGTATAATTCTGCTCATTGGTAAACGTGAACGCGACATTTCAGATCTACATCTATCCTGCAAATTTCAAGTACCTAGGCCTTTCCGTTCGAAAGTCATGATTTTCTATGGTTCTGGTCATGCGATCTGGAGAAATGTAGCTTGAATATATCATTCTCCATTAGTATACAAAATTTCGTCACGATCGAATCTGTAGTTTTGAAATTATCAAGAAAACTAAATTTCGAACGACCATATTTACGGAACCCCTAGTATGATTCTGCTTATAGATAAACGTGATCACGACATTCGAGATCCACACCTATCCTGAAAATTTCAAGTCCCTAGGCATTTCCGTTCAAAAGTTACAATTTTCTATGGTTCTGGACAACATTTCACATGTAGCTTGAACACCTCATTCTCCATTTGAGTGCAATATTTCATCTCGATCAAATCTGCAGTTTCCAAGTAATCAGGAGAACAAAACTTCGAACGGCCATATTTACGGAACCCCTGGTGGAATTTGGCCCATTAACGAACTTAACCGAGGCATTTTGAAACTCAACTCACACTGAAAATTTCAAGTCTCTAGGTTGTTCCGTTCGAGAGTTATCGTGCTTACGGCCGGACGGACAGACTCGAATTTTCCGACGGATTCGTCATCAGTGAGTCGAACCTAGTCGATTGAGACCATTTTCGGCTCAAAATTCGAAAAATACAGACATCGTGACGAAATTATATAGCCCTCTATAAGTAGTACGAGCGCTCAAAAGGTTAAAACTTCGTTTAGAAATCTAGCTAAATGTACTCTGAATATGAACCAATTTTTTCAACAGAATTTCTTCAGATTACTTTATGGTTAGCATCTGTTTGAACACATTCATCTAATTTAATTTCGGAAATTCGGTTTGGACAAATTTGAAGTTCAATCGAGTCAACTTAAACCCGATTTATTTTTCGCAATTTGACTCGTTCAACCGACATAATGAAATTTGAAGGAGAGTAATTTATCGGTCATCGTTAACAATGGACCCAATGTTTTATTCGGTGTAATGAAATATTCGGTCGGTTGTTACTGGGATATTTATGGACACTATTTCGAAAATAATCTAGAATGTAAAGGATTAGCAATATTCATTCGAATTTGATTTGATAACCCAAAAACACTCATGACGCACAACAGGTAGTCTCCTATGGTCAAACTACACTAGTGTGGTACGATGAGATGCGTCTTTTCTATCTTTCTTTAGTGTGTTGTACTACATCCGATAGAATACTGTCGAAAGCAGGAGGTACCTGAAGGGTCAACAACTTGACTCCGTTGAAGGAAACTACACCAACAAGATGAAGTACTGGTTAGGGATGGTAATATCGGTTCCACTCGAATCGCAAACGCGATTTGGATTTTGGAACCGATAGCGATGTCGAGTTTTCCATTCGATTGAAGCGAGGTGACAACTAATCACTAGAGTTTATCTCGTCACCTGATGAAGCCATAGTAGGGCGAAACACAAGCTCTGAGCTTCTGAGGGGTCTCACAGAGACCTAGGAGAATCGGGATATAAACAATATACAATACAGTGAAAATCGTAGACTAAGTTAATTAGTGAATACTAAGTTAATCTAATACTAATCTCTCGGTTACAAAATTGCAATATTTTATCGCGACATTCGCGACATGAATTAATTCTTAGGGTATTTGTCTATTGACATTGAAAGGAGAGTCTTTTTATTATTAAATGTTTAGGTATGTATTTCTTTACTTCTTCTTTTCGAAGAATATTATAATATCCAATATGAATCCTTCCAAGAAAGTAAGTACCTACACTATAATTCAAGATGTTCAATGTAAATTTATTTGAAAGGAACACTTTCAAGACCTGTAAGTTCTAAGTGACAACTGAGATCTCGGTAACAAAATCACTACAGTTTGAATGTATTCATTCTGAGAAAATGATTTTGTATTTGTCACACTTTTTTATCGATCTTATCCAATTAAACTAAAACCATTTGAATCTCTTCTCCCAGAGTACACCTTGTACAGTCTCTTCCTTCTTTTATGCGCTCTTTTCGTTCTTATATAGAATAGGCAACAAGCGAAACCAACCCATTGTTCGTATCGCAGTCATAAGTTACGTGTAATTCTATCTGTTGTTTGCTTTCAAGCGGTGTTGGAGATATTTTCTTTGAAAGAATCAAAAAAATTTTTTTTTAATCCTTGATATCTCATGAACAATTCGCCTTATCCTGCGGGAATTTGGTTCGTACATAATATAAGGCATGGATAAAATGAGTTATGTAGGAATTCATCTTTTTAGCTCTTCCATGTGGGACGACAATTGAATTTTTCTGATATATTCAATAACACAGACCACCAGATTTTTTTTTCTTTTCTATCAGTTCCCGTTTCAAGATACAGCACCAGTGACCTGAATTTACCGGGTCCGGCACTCGAAGTATAACCAGTTTTAGACCATTGTCGCCTCTGTCACACTGGCATCAGCTGTTTAGAAATTTGCTAAGGGACAGTTTAAGTATTGTTCACAAGCGTACGGAAGCATTTTGCTAAAAGTTATAAGCGATGGAATTTAAACGTAATTGTATGATTGCTTTATATTTAGCTGGGAAATCACAACCAGCGATTGTTCGTGAGGTCAAACACCTCGATGTTAATAAAGTTTTTGTTTATCGCATCACAACTCGTTATAATGATACTGGTAGAATCGCAAAACGCCATGGAGTGAATTGAGCGAAATCCACGACGGAGTGCCAATCAAATGGCTGAAGAACTAAAAATATCCGATCACAGTATCCGACGCACATTGAAACATGAGCTCAAAGTCAAGCCTCACAAGTTCCAAAAACCGCATGATCTTAAACCGAAGCAGAAACAACTTAAACTTCAGGGAGCGAATGAGTTGCTTCGTTTGGCCGAAAGCGGCCAATTGTTTTCTGATGAGAAAATTTTTCCAATTGAGCAATTTCCTCTCAAAACGATAGATTTTACTTGACAAACCGTCCATACGAGAATTTGAGCCATTGATTGGCCACCAGGAAGCAGCACCCGCCACAAATAATGGTTTGGGCCGCTATAACCGCGGATGGGCACTCTCCAATCGTTTTCATTGGGCCTGGCGTCAAAGTAAATGCGAAATATTATCAAGAAGTTATTCTTGAGAATGCTTTGAAGCCGTGGGCAGACAAACATTTCGGTCGCAGACCATGGACGTTTCAACAAGTATCTGCACCGTCTCACAAAGCGCCATCAGTGAACCAAGAATGGTTGGAAAACAACGTTTCCGAACTGTTATTATTCTCTCTCGGATATTTTTGAGAGCAAGGTCCGAACTAAAAAATACACCAGCCTCGAGACGCTGAAGAAAGTCATTGTCCGGGAGTTGGCTAGAATACCGGCAAGTTACGTTCGTGCAGATTGCGATTAGTGTTTTGACCGTCTCAAGCAATCAAGTTCAGTCAAAGTTGAAGGTGGTCATATCGAGCCAAAGTGAATTGATTCTGAATTTTTGATTATTTTCACACATTCTGTACATTGAAATTAATGAAAATCATTTTCCAATCCGAATTTATGGCCTTTTGAATAGGTTACACTTCGGCTGCCGGACCCTGTAGAAGTAAACTGGAACCTGATATCGGGTCGGTAATAAAAAAATTAATTCCATTTGGACTGATCATTAATTGATCAATTCAAATGGAATTAATTTTTTACTGAATTCAAAAGTACCTATACTATATTAACAATTCAAAGTTCGGTTTGTTACTCTTCTTCACCACGGTCAAGTTATTCCTGAAAAATAACTTTGGATTTAATGTGTATCTTGCTTTTGTGGAGGGCGTTGGGTCAATCACCCTGATGTGTTTTGCTATGTACGTGGTGAATACACTCGAGAAGTTTACAGAAAACCCATTTCCGACTTCGTAAAAAAAGCCTATCTTGCTTACTCTGGGGACCAAGATAAAAAGTGGGCTCCACATGTTCTTTGTAAGACTTGTATGGAACATTTAGGCCAATGGCAGTTGGAAAGAGAAAATCCCTCAAGTCTGGTGTACCTATGGTTTGTAGAGCACCATGAAACCATGCTGACGACTGTTTTTTGTGCGGTCAACCTCAAAGGTATTAATAGGAATAATCGCCAAGTGTGGCCCTATCCAGATTCACCTTCTGCAAGATGCCCAGTTCCTCATTCAGAGAAAGTTCCCATTCCGACTTTTCATAGCCTTCCAGAGGTCTCTGATACATGTGAAACATGTGGTGCAGATGAAGATTATGACAGTGATTACGTTGGTTCTCCTCAGAGTCCAATTTGACCAGAACGAACTCGATGACCTCATAAGACACTCTAAATATGCTTTCAGCTACTTGCATCTCGAATGGCCGAAAAACGTTTACCCGTCTCAAGAACATTTGAGAACCAGTTCTTAAAGAACCCATGATTAAATTTACTTGTTTTCAATATTGCATTGGTTACCTTCATTGTTTCGAATATTTTGGAATCAAAACTAATGAGAAATTGAGGGGTTTATTCAGTAACTACTGTTACCATTTATAAGGTTTTAATATTACAAGGTACGACTGATAGGGCTAAACGGCTTTGATTTTTGGAATCAGCACATTGAAATCAATGAGAAAAATGCCTGTTGGCCTGTGTTATAATTCGGTTTTGAAATTTATACAAATAAAATGACAGTATTTCGCTGACTGAGTATTGCAAGGGTGTATATAACAAAATAGAAAAATTCGTAATTTCCACATAACAAGGTTCTATGTATCATAAAGCACCCAAAGGACCTTTCAAAACTGAAAAAAATGCATGGAAATCTTCAAAATGTATAAAAAAAAACCAATTGTGTATTTTTTCAAAAATTAAAAGAAAGCCGTTCTATGTTAAACGTAAGACCTTGTATCCCATACAATTGTAGTGAATTTCCTTCAACTCAGAATATCATGGTCACTAATTCGAAGAATATATAAGGATTTCATTAAGAAGAAAGGCTCGAACCCAGTCAAAATTAATGTTTATCGCAAAATATTCTGCACTGAATTCAATTATTCATTCAATAAGCCTTCAAAAGATCTGTGTGATCTCTGTGCAGAATAAAAATAAAAAAAAAATAAAACACCCTTAATGAAGTAAAAAAAGAAGAATATGAAAAACACTTGCAAGAAAAGATTTATGGGACAAGAAAAAATTATGAAAAGCACTGCCGTGAAGTCAGGAACATTTTCCAGTTTTAGGAACCAATTGAAAAAAGTTTTAACAGCTGTCAAAAAATTCTTCAAACTAAAAAAAACAAAGAACAAAATTTCGAACGGCCATATTAACGAAACCCCTGGTGGAATGCTGCCCATTAACGAAATTAACCGCGGCATTTGGGAACTGAGCCCACACTGTAAATTTCAAGTCTCTAGGTTGTTCCGTTCGAGAGTTATCGTGCTTACGGACGGACGGACGGAAAGACTCGAATTTTTCGACGGATTCATCATCAGTGTGTCGAACTCTGTCGATTGAGACCATTTTCGGCTCAAAATTCAAAAAATACAGACATGGTGACGAAATGCTATAGCCCTCAAGTAGAAAGAGCACTCAAAAAAGAAGGATGTTGAAAATGCTATTGCACACATTTCAAAAACTAAATCACACTTAAAAAAAATTTGAAATGTACCTGGACACTCTTGCATTCAAGAAATCGGTTCAGTTCATAGTGCCATTGAACGTAGTTTGAGAAAATCCGAATATTTTCACCACTTCCGCTCTTAAGGGTACTTTCGAAAGTAAATACAAGAAAGCCTTATCCCATACTTCATATCAAAGTGCAACATTTTTTTAGATTCTTCGTGGTATTCATCAAAACTTAAACACAGTGCAGTTCCTTTTTCAAAGGTGGTTTCTCTACAATTTACTAAATAATTTCACGAAGTCCGATTCCGAACATGAATATAAAATCATCAGTTTAAGGCAACGGACTTCACTGTAAGGAGACACGACGTTAGTGCCGAAACTGAAGAGATAGGTACCTACTAATAATAATAAAGAAATATGATACTAAAATCCACCTAACGCAAAACAAAGTGGGAGCGTTAAAATCTATGTACAGGTGGATGCCAGAGGTGGATAAAAACTGTTATGCTCACATTTTTTCCAAAATTTCAGAAAATAAAAAGTTGAAAATTTATATGATTCATTAAAAGATACTGTTACAGTGGTCTATGTTACATGTTCATGTATTATGGTTTTTTGAAAGAGTCACAAAATTCTATGTTATTCTATTTTTCCAATGAAAAAATGTTAAAAATTGAAATTTATGTCTTCCTTTATTGAAAATTCCCTTTTACAGCAGTTTTCTACTTCTTGAATAAGAAACCGAGGCAAACATACTGATTGGATTATAAAATCTATTGTTCGAAACAACAAAGTCGTTTTTCCCATTTTTCTGTTTTTGTATCATACAACCTTGTAATACTTAGGCAGCGATTTGTCATACGGACAATGAACACTGAAGGCCAGGGGAAAAAGTCCTGTCATCTCGGATACTTCAGAATTATAATGTAGGCCGATTCGTTTCCACAATGGTTTATGGGTTTTGCGGCAAAGATACCATAAACAACACTTGATCCAACATCTCTCCCAAAGTAAGTTCCATATTTGGATTTAATAGAA
This sequence comes from Aphidecta obliterata, assembly GCA_963966015.1. Classification (NCBI taxonomy): domain Eukaryota; kingdom Metazoa; phylum Arthropoda; class Insecta; order Coleoptera; family Coccinellidae; genus Aphidecta; species Aphidecta obliterata. The sequence continues at coordinate 17,505,949 of OZ014434.1, read as the reverse complement.
TTCCTGAACTTTTGAGCCATGGATCTAGTTTCAATATTTTATGACAAGTGGCACCAGAAGGGAGGGCCAACATTGAAAAAGTTGTACAAGATTTTTCTTTTTTTAAATCAAACAACCCTTTCATTTTTCTATCAATTAAATGATCATCCACATAAAGATAACATTGTATAGGAAAAACATAGTCCAATGTATTACAGAAGACTAAGCTAATTATGAATTTTCATCGAGTATCGGGCACATCGATTCAACAAAATAAAGATCACGAAATTTCGTCTATAACATGAAAGTATATACAAAAATAAGTTATACTAACTTTATTTGAAAGAATGTTTTCATAACTTCCCTCCATAACTCATAAATAATATTCCCTTTCACAATGCTCACATCGAAGGAAAACAAATTATTCAGAACAATTTATTGAATACCTTGAAATTCCGTTGGCCGGACTGGAATAATTTTCTATGTCGTCCAAGCCACGATGTATCGATATCGTGTCCATTTCTTGCTTTTCTCTCAACGACAGGAACTCTGGCGTTTCCAGATCAAACTTGGTCGGCTTCTTCCAGAGTTTTAGAAGGAGACTGGACCCCACCACTGATACGCTGCTCAGCGCCATGGCCGCGCTGGCCATCCAAGGCGCCAACATGAGGCCAAACATGCTGAAGGCGCCTGCTGCCAATGGAATACCTGGAACAGAAAATTTTGTGAATTCGTGTCATCGAATCTTAATCGAACAGTAGTCCTATAGTTTGGAGGACAGAGTAAGACAAAGTTTTGATGCTTTCTAAATTAGAAGCATTGCTACTCATTATGAGCTAGATGAAAGCAAAAGTATCAGGGTGAAAAAGAGTTGGAAAGAAGCATTAGGAATCCTGACTAGTTTCAAATTTTATGTTTGTTGATTAATAGCTATTGGGTTCATTATGGACACTCACCCAAAAGGTTATACATGCTGGCAAACAAGAAATTCAGTCTTATTCTGGACACGGTACATCTTGATAGCTCCAAACAAGCTACGACGTCTAGCAGATCATTCCTCATCAGCACTACATGTGCAGCTTCAACAGCCACATCTGTGCCTGCTGCAATGGCCATCCCAACATCAGCTTGAGCCAAAGCTGGAGAATCATTGATACCGTCTCCCACCATGCAAACTTTGATACCTCTTGCTTGTAACCTTAAAACATTACAAATTTAACGATTGGAGAAAATATCGAAGTTGGATGAAAAAAAGACCAAAACTATACAGAACAAATACTCACTTCTGCACTCGAGCAACTTTATGAGATGGTAACACTTCAGCATAAACCTTTGTGATGCCGACTTCTCTGGCTATACTTGCTGCCGTTTTTCTATTGTCCCCAGTGAGTAGTATAACTTCTAAACCCATTTTTTTCAAAGAATATACGGCTAAGCTGGCTTCTGGTTTAACAGTGTCGGCCACACTTATCATTGAAACGATTTTTCCTGAACAAGTGAAGAAATCATTGTAGATTGATTATAAGCAACATTTTGTGGTTATGGAAATTTGATATACTCTCGCAAAAATATTCAAAATAGGTAGGCAAGTCATAGTAAAAATTTTACGAAATTAATCAGTAAATTTGAAAGTCTCGGACAAGTTAGTGAAGACTCCAAACGTTCGCAGGATTTAGGGTTATCACGATCAAGTTTGCATCGTGGTTTTCGTAATTATCTTGGCTCAGAGGCTTACAAAATCAAGCCGATAATATCGAGAAATATAGCGTTCATTTGATCATTGGGTGCTCGGAACGCATGAAAAAAATCACGACTTCTTGAACAAAATTATTCCGAGTGATGAGGCCCATTCTCATTTGTCTAGTTATGTCAATAAGCTGAATTGTTTGGAGCTCCGAAAATCCAAGACAATAACAGCAGTTTCATTCTATTATTTTTTCCTCTGTTGGATCGACAAGTGTACAGGGTGGTGACAAATTCGATGTTCACCTCTAATATCTCTCAAACTATACCAGATAGAAATTTCTTTTCTTGACAAATAGTTCCGCCTTTGCAAGTCCTTCAACATGATGTCTCTCAATTCCTTATATCTTTTTTTGTTCTAGAGTATTTGAAGAAAATTAGGAATATATGATATTCTCAAAACGTTCATATTTTCTTTCATTTTCTAACGATCCTCACTTTTTTGATTTGGCCAATGCTTAATGAAAACCTCATCTTTTCTCTCGAAAGGTTGTGCTCCCAAGACTCTGGTGGAGCCAGTACTCTGAACAACATTTGATATACCGAAAGTGTGAGATAGATTCAAAGAAACAGATAGGCTTTTTCCTCGGTGACTTGATTCATAACCGAGCAAGAAAGAACCTTAGAATTGGTGGTTTCCTCTCGTTCTTTTTGAGCGATGTCTGTATTTTTCGAATTTTGAACCGAAAATGGTCTCAAACGACTATGTTCGACTCACTGATGACGAATCCGTTAAAAAATTCGAGTGTGTTCGTCCGGCCGTATGCACAATAACTCTCGAACGGAATGTCCTAGAAACTTGAAATTTTCAGGGTAGGTTGGAATCTCGAATGCCGCGGTTAAATTGGTTATTGGGCAAAAGTCGCCTAGTGGTTCCGTAAATATGGCCGCTCGAAACTACTGATTCGATCGAAGTGAAATTTTGCACTCAGATGGAGAATTACGTGTTCAAGCTACATGCAAAATTTTGTCCAGCTCGCATGACCAGAACCATAGAAAAGTATAACTTTGTAATGGAAAGGCTTAGGGACTTGAAATTTTCAGGATAGGTGTGGATCTCGAATGTTGCGGTCACGTTCATCAATGAGCAAAAATAGACTAGGGTTTCCGTAAATATGACCGTTTGAAATTCAGTTTTCTTGATAATTTCAAAACTATGGATTTGATCGTGACGAAATTTTGTATTTAGATTGAGAATGATATATTCGAGCTACATTTTTTTTAAATCGCATGATCAGAACCACAGAAACCATAGAAAATCATAACTTTCGAAGGGAAGGGCCTAGGGACTTGAAATTTTCAGGATAGGTTCGGATCGCGAATTTCGCGGTTACGTTCACCAATGAGCAAAATTAGACAAGGGGTTCCGTAAATATAGCCGTTCAAAATTTTTTTTTCCTGATAATTTAGAAACTACTGATTGGATTGAAATGAAATTTCGCACATAGATGAACAATAATGTATCCAAACTACCTGCGAAATGTTGTCCAGATCGCATCACCAAGACCATAGATATCGTAGAAAATTCTAGCGAATTATTGAAAAAAAAAATTGGTCACTAAGCACTTACGTGAAGCCTGGAGTTTCGCCTCAGTTTGAAATTTGTGTCAAAAATGTCTTCATTTGGTTTCTCAAACTGGAAAATGCGAATCTACCTACAAGGTGCATGTTCGAGCGCTCAAAAGCTCCTGACTTCACGGCAGTGCTTTTTAAAATATTTTTTGTTGTGGGTTATCTTCCTGTGCGCGGAATTCATGAAACTGGTAATGGTGTTAACGAATTCATTTCTTTACTAAACATCAATTATAATTTGATAAAATTTCCCCCTGGCCACATGCCCAGTTCAACAGCAACCATCCCCACTTTTCCCCAGGTCCATGGAAAGATTCCGTGACCCCTCAACCACACCAAGAATGTGACCATATGCGAACATCGCAATATATGTAATTGTCACAAGTACGGGTTCAAGCAAATGCAAAATTATTCGAGTCAGAGTAAATTGAAAATGAATAATATTTGGTTGATCTAATTCAATGCAGTTACTGAAACAATAATCGTTTCGAAGAAAAATTGTGCCAGACAATATTACATCAAAGGTAATATGATAAGTAGGACAAAAAATCAATCCATGTAACCCTTTTTTTGTTCTGCTTATCGTATTATCTTTGACATCATATTGTCTAGCACAATTTTTCCAGTACATGCACAAATCTTTCCTGTCCAAGTGAGAATGCCACATTGTTTTTAGAGCCCTGAAGCTCATTTTAAATAAACCGAAAATATCGGCGAAAAGTTGGGTAGATTCTTATCCAATAAGACCTTTTTTCCTAATAATAATTAACATATCACACCCTTCGTAGAATAAGGAGACAATTCAAATAAAATTACGAAAAGCACTGCCGTGAAGGCAGGAGCTTTTGAGCGCTCGTACATGCACCTTGTAGGTAGATTCGCATTGTCCAGTTTTAGAAATCAATTGAAGGAATTTCTGACAGCTGTCAAAAAAATTCTGAAACTTAGGCGAAACTCCAGATTTCATGTCAGTGCTTCAGCTGATCAATTTTTTTTCGATAATTCGCTAGAATTTTCTACGGTTTCTATGGTCTTGGTGATGCGATCTGGACAAAATTTTGCACGTAGTTTGAATACATTATTTCTCAGCTAGGTGCAAAATTTCATTTCAATCCGATTATTAGTTTCGAAACTCTCAGAAAAAAAATATTTTGAACGGCCATATTTATGGAACCCCTAGTCTAATTTTGCTCATTGATGAACGTGACCGCGATATTCGCGATCCAAACCCACTCCGAAAATTTCAAGGTCCTAGGCCTTTCCGTTCAAAAGTTATCTGGATCGAATCCGTCGTTTCGAAATTATCGAGAAAACAAAATTTCAAACGACCGTATTTACGGAACCCCTAGTATAATTCTGCTCATTGATAAACGTGAACGCCACATTTCAGATCTACACCTATCCTGAAAATTTCAAATCCCTAGGTCTTTCCGTTCGAAAGTTATGATTTTCTACGGTATCTATGGTCTTGGTGATGCGATCCGGACAAAATTTTTCACGTAGTTTTGAATACATTATTCCTCAGCTAGGTGCATAATTTTATTCCAGTCCGATCAGTAGTTTCGAAACTATCAGGAAAAAAATATTTTGAACGGCCATATTTACGGAACCCCTAGTCTTATGTTGCTCATTGATGAACGTGACCGCGATATTAGCGATCCAAACCCACCCTGAAAATTTCAAGTTCCTAGGCCTTTCCGTTCAAAAGTTACAATTTTCTATGGTTTCTATGGTTCTGGTCATGCGATCTGGACAAAATGTTGCTTCAATATATCATTCTCGATTAAAATACAAAATTTCATCTCGATCGAATCCGTAGTTTCGAATTTATCGAGAAAACAAAATTTCAAACGACCGTATTTACGGAACCCCTTGTATAATGTCATAGATGAACGTGATCACGACATTCGAGATCCACACCTATCCTGAAAATTTCAAGTCCCTAGGCGTTTCCGTTCAAAAGTTACAATTTTCTATGGTTTCTATGGTTCTGGTCATGCGATCTGTACAAAATTTCACATGTAGCTTGAGCACCTCATTTTCCATTTGAATGCAAAATTTCATCTCGATCAAATCTGTAGTTTTCAAGTAATCAGGGAAACAAAACTTCGAACGGCCATATTTACAGAACCCCTGGTGGAATTTGGCCCATTAACGAACTCAACCGAGGCATTCGGGAACTGAACCCACACTGAAAATTTCACGTCTCTAGGTTGTTCCGTTCGAGAGTTATCGTGCTTACGGACGGACGGCCGGACGGACAGACTCAAATTTTCCGACGGATTCGTCATCAGTGAGCCGAACATAGTCGATTGAGACCATTTTCGGCTCAAAATTCGAAAAATACAGACATCGTGACGAAATGATATAGCCCTCGTGTAAGTAGAGCGCTCAAAAAGGTCCATTTTGTGTTAGTAACGGTAGCGAAATCAGGAAGTAACCCTTTTCGTACGTGCCATATCGGAATAACTCTAGTTAGCCTCTCCGCCACATAAGAAAGAAAAAAGGTAACCTTTCAAATTTTTTGGAAAAACAGCAGAATATTCCACCACGACGGGAAAAATTGCATAAATTGAATATTGGGTGCTAGATTTATAATGTTCAAATGGATTGCTGCAGTAATTACGAATGTTCAGCGTGTTAAATTGAGTAAGTACATAAAAGTATAGAACAAAAAATTCGGTAAACCAAAACTTCAAATACGATTTCCCAACATCAATTTTTGTATTGTATCTTTATTCTACGACGAGTGCAATATTTGGAATCTTAAAAATTTCATCCTTCATCATGGATCGGATTTGATATACGGATCTATTATGAATTCTATCAAGAGCCCAATTTCGTTGAATGAGTCGTCGTATTTTGCTCAACTATCTGGAATTTTTCAAAATCGAAAACCTGGAGGTGAAGTTTCCAATTATCCTCAATCAATTCTTCCATTTCCACTTACCGTTTAGGGCACACAGAACTGCAGACCGTCCCTGTTCTTCCTCTTCTATCATCCTTCTATTCATATCATCAGTCACCAATAACCCGTTCCTGTTCATCCATTCCCTATTGCCAACTATAACTTGATACGTTCCTGACAACAGCTCCTCTTCTTGGGAATTCATGCCGATCAATCTGCCCAGCATCAAATTTTGAGAATGCGTCACGTCGATCTGTACGTTTTGAACGGTGAAACTGCCGGAACTACCCGCTGACACTAAGGAAGAAAATTCGGACAATTCTCTGTTATTTTTGGCGTTGTTCACCATGGAAGACATGGACGATACGGTACAACGGAGACCGCATCCAGGAACGCTCTGGAAGTTTGTGACAAGACCTGAAACGTTATGATTTGCTTGATTTACTTTCCCTGAACAAAATGGTTTAACAAAACATAATTTCACTAATGATAATCACCCGTCATATCACAGTTAAGAACATCTTTTACATATCTAATTATGGCTATTCCTATTGGATGTTCGGAATTGATTTCTGCGCATCCCAATGCGCTCAGTATGATGGCGGGGTTGAAGATGTCGCCCGTCATCCAAATCCTGGCCACCTCCGGTACACCTTTCGTGATTGTACCAGTTTTGTCAAACATTATGGCCTTGACTTTGTGTGCGTTTTCTAGCGGTTCTGCTCCTTTTATCAGAATTCCTTGAAAAAAATCAAAATATAGTTCATATCATCAAGGTTAAAAGAACGAACCTACCATTCATTGCACCAACACCAGTGCCAACCATAACTGCTGTAGGCGTGGCCAAACCTAACGCGCATGGGCAAGCAATGGCCAAAACGCTCAGTGCGCATTTAAAAACGAATTGTAGTATGATTTCTACATTTGTAAAGCCTTCTCTTTCTGCATCGCTCACTGGTAGATATTTGATATTTATAGATCCGAGTATGGCCCAAATTACTAGAGTAAGTAGGGAGAGGAAGACTACGGCTGGAACGAAATACCTGAAAAAAACTTTAGTTATTTTATAACTTAGATTAAATGCATTAGGTTGGAGATTCTTCAGCTGATCCGTAATGGGTATTCATGTCAACAAATGAACAATAATTCCTTGTTCACATTTCTTCTTGTTCCCAAACCCAGGTGATCAGCTAAATTTCCGTATATTCTGGAGGGTATTGCATTGATATGGCCGATACTCGACGAAAATCCATCCATAATTTTCTTGGTATTCAATAATCCACTAGACTAAGATTTTCAGTACTTAAAATTTTAACTGAACCACGATACCATGGCTTCTTCACGAATTATATTCTAGGGAGATCAAAGGAGGATATAACATTTCTTTGTAGCAAATACGTAACTGATCCATAATTTGCAATAAATCTGCCAAGTATCAAAACTTAGAAGAGGTGATGTGAAAGCTATGGAGAAAACTTCATATCAACCTGCGTTTTAAAAATTACGCCTGGGGAGTTAGAGCCCCTTGATTATGATTTGGCGGATACCAAATGGTTTATGGATAAGCCCCAATGTTCCGTGATCACAAAAAATACTTATTCCTACCAGTGGGGGAGATACATGGGAGGAATTTGATTGAATGTCTTCTAATTCCTAAACTGCTGAGCTGATTGAATTTTTTAATAATGTTTTCCAAACGTTTCTTTCTTTAGGAAGAAGGTACACTTTGTCGAAAGCGTTACGAATAGGGATTGCACTACCGATTTACCGCCTTGAAAGTTCTTCAAATTACCGACGCAAGGGCGGTCCTAGCAGCGGCGGCTCGTGAAGTTTAGATGCGGTTAGGCGACAAACAGATTCCCAATAACGTTTTTATGAGATTTATTTAACCCCCCCACTATAAAGGCACCCATATGAAATTTTATGAAGAACTAAATTTGAGTCTTATGGATTAAATTAATACTAATTGATTATTGATTCTATGAAATCATCCGCCTTCTGCAGCGAACAAAACAATTCCTTTTCTATCGAAATAGTGCTAGCGACGACCAACAATCATTTTTTATTGAATTTTGGCAATAGGTTTGGATACGTTTGAGGCTAAAACAATTGAATAGATATAGGAAGGTACTTATCGGGTTCTGCCGCTTTCGGATAATCTTCAGAGAATGATAAATTATAAAACGCAAATGCGAATGTGCAAGCACAGGATTCTAACTGGAATGGAATCGGTGAAATCCTGAAATCTTGCGTCTGCGGGATCGTCGGCGATCTTTTTCGAAAGAAGCCGAAGGCGGCCGAGTTTATCGCCTACGGTTCAGCTTAATTTCGTATGTTTCACTCTAAACACCAGTGTATCCATCCTTTACTAATTCATTGGTAGATTCCGCGGCACTCGGCAGTGCTGACGTGTAGTGAATTGCAGGCGCTGGGATAGATCGCCTTCAGTTTGGATGAAAGCGAAGAATGACCGTGGCTGCGATGCACTATGCAGCGCCAGCGAAAGGCTGTAATATAACAATCGCGTGCGAGATTTTTGAATGAAAAATTCTTTGATAACATATTATAATTGAAAATTGTAATTAATCATTTCTTTATTTCGATAAGTGGATACATACACTAAAGATAGATTTTCCAAGGTAGGCGCCGCCTACCTTGCCTACCCCGACGAGTCGCCACTGGGTCCTAGGCTGAATTTCTGGGGGGGGGGGGCTAATTGAATGAACAATTCAAAAAAATTTTCCGGGATAGTGCAAATTTTTTTGACAGACGTTAAAAAAAATTTCAATCGGTTTCTAAAACTTGAAAATGCGATTCTACCCAAAAGGTGGATGAAAGAGCGCTCAAAAGCTTCTGACTTCACGGCAGTATTTTTTATACATTTTTTTACAAACTTTCCAATTCTAATTGCCACGTTCTTACGAATTCAACACCTTCTTAATCAGAAAATCGTTCGGAAAACAAATGTTCTCTTCTTCAGGCTGAACAACACAAGGGCGTAGATATGGAGGGGTATTGGGGTAATTAATTACCCCCCTTAGACTTCCAAAATATAAAGTTTCAGAATTATCGCCAAGGCTTGATGTACCTATACCTGACGAGATTTTTTATCGATTACCCCCTCAAGAAACAACATGAGCAGTTTAGGTATCAATCTTATCAAACAACAGACTCAACACTTATACATTTTATGCAATATTATCTTCAAAAATAAAACGTACGACTGAAATTTAAACTTCAGAATTTTTCATTTATTTTACTGATTTTTCTGTTTTGATTTTTTTTCTGTTAATTTTATTGCATTATTATATTATTTTCTTGTTGGTCATTTTTTGCTAAATAAAATTTTCCAGGGCTCTGGGGGGGTAATTACCCCCGTTATCCACCCCCCCCCCCCCTTGTACCGACGAAGAAATCGACATCGTTTACCGGTTATTTCGGTAAAAAATGCCAAAAAAGCTGAAGTAATGGGGCGAATTTCAAAACCAAACCTAGAAGAGTCATCAGAAAATACAAAAAGCATTGACAGTATTGCTATTATCGATTTCGAGTTTTGTGCACCGGAAGAGGTCGGTTTTTGGTGTTTCCGCACGCCCTCGAGCTTTTCGAAGCAAAGCGAACGCGCCAATGTCAGTGTTTCGTACACTGGAGGAGCTCAAATAACCAAATCGAAAGCTACATATATCACGAGGTTCGTGTGTGTCACAAGAGTGGTTTTTGTTTGGGGGTCCAGGAATCTTTTCATGAACCTGCAGAGAAGTGGGGACGTTTGTTGTTGGAGCGGACATGTGGCGTTGGTGGAGAAATTTTCACTGATCTACGCCCCGGTTCGTTTTGAAGCATTCCGCCCCTCACATCGCTATAACTGTACTGATGGGACTTAATAAGTCGAAACCGATCTACAGTTGCGAATGATAGATTTGTTGGCCTGCTGATCAGATATCTAGTAAGTCCACAAAATCGTATTGGCAGATCGTGAAGTGATGTCGCAGGATATAGCCGACATTCTTAAGATATCAAATGAACGTGTGGGATTTATTTAACATAAACATATGTCCATGAGAAAGCGGTTTTCAGAGAGGGTGCCGCGTTTGGTCAAAGTGGACGAAAAACAACAACGTCTCGATTATTCCGAATGCTGTTTGCAGCGATTCCGAATAAAAACGATTTTTTCGAATCGGTATGTTACAATGGATCCACCACTACAGTCAAATCGGCAGTCAGTCGAGTGGACTGCTGCCGGCGAACCACGTCCAAAGCGTTATGGCGTCCGTATTTTGGATATGCACGGAATTTTGTTCATCGACCGCCTTGAAAAAGGCAAGACCATCAATAGCGAATATTATATATCGTTATTTTTGCGTTTGAAGGAAGAAATCCCAAAAAAAGCCAAAAATTAAGAAGAAAAAAGTGCACTTTCACCAAGACAATGCACCGTGCCACAAATCGGTTCCCATGGACAAATTGCACGAAATGGGCTTTGAATTGCTTCCGCATCCACCCGTTGTTCTAGATTTAGCCCCCAGCGACTACTACCTGTTCGCAACGACCTGAAAAAAATGCTCGCCGGAAAAAGATTTGGCTTGAATAAAGAGGTCATAGCCGAAACTGAAACCTATTTTGAGGCAAAAGATAAATCGTTCTACAAAAAGGTATCGAAATATTAGAGCGACGTTCGACTGTTTGTACCACTCTAGAAGGAAACTACGTTGATGAATAAAATGATTTTTGCCCAAAAAATTTAGTTGGTATGCTAGACAGCTAATGATTTTTAAACCAATTTTGTTTCATCGTACGAATCATAGGTACTGACCCTGCAATTTTATCTGCAAGCTGTTGGATAGGCGCCTTCGAAGTTTGTGCTTCTTCAACAAGCTTGACGATTTGGGATAACGTTGTAGCTTCTCCTGTATGAGTGGCCTCGACTATAAGAAGACCGTGTTGGTTTATAGAACCTCCTATTACGCTAGAACCTATTTTCTTTGGCACAGGCATACTTTCGCCAGTGATGAGACTTTCGTCACACATGGACTGACCCTGGAACAAAAAGCTGTCGCTTGATTTTTCACGAAACAAGCGCAACCCTCACCTGAAGAACTTTACCATCTACTGGAACCTTTGAACCTGGAATCACTTTCAAGATATCCCCTCTATGCACCAAATCCACTGGTACTTGTTTCTCATTCTCAACTTCACCTTTTGGTCCAAGAGTCACAAGTAGAGCTTCTGTGGCTTTGAGGGATAACAATCTAAAAAATTACCAAAAAAAAAGTATGTATCTTCTCCATATCACAAAGTTATAAGTTACCTGGAAAGTGCTTCTGACGTTTTCCCCTTAGCAATATGTTCTAACCATCTTCCTAAACTAATAAAAACCAACAACATAGGAGGTGTGTCAAAAAACGTTTGGGGAGATGTGTTTTGCTCTGTTATCATTGCTGCCACCACAACACACACGCTATAAGTGTAAGAGATCGAAGTTGCCATGGCTATAAGTACATCCATGTTTGTCGTGCAGTGTTGCAGAGCTTTATAAGCTTGTACAAAAAAATGGCGTCCACCAAATATTAAGACAGGCGTGGAAAGGGTCCACATTATGAGGTTTTCTAATGAGAGGCCTGAAAATATCGAAAAAGGAACGAGGTTATAGAATATATCTGCTGTACTCTTTAATGAATCAGGGCCCGATCTAGAGGGGGGGGGAGGAGTGCAAACCGGGAAATTGGCCAGGGCGGGAAAAGAGGAGCGCAAAATTGCGGTTGCCTCTCGGTTTTCCCACTAGGAAATAATATTTTCCGAATTTTTGCTGGTCGCCTTGGGAATATGATAAAGTTGAAGAATTACAAGAATACATTCATATAGGTAAATGGGATTGGCCTAGAAAATACGGTAAGTAATTTGATCTCAACTTTTGGAAACATAGATATTATTCAGGGTACGGACTGAAAATTCAATAGGGTCAGAAATAAGAGAAATATGGTTCTATTATTATAAAAATTTCTCTTCAAGCTTGCTTCGAAGGCCGGCGTCTTTGATGATAGTTCATAATGATCGTTTTAGAGCGCTCGTACTACTAACACGAGGGCTATATCATTTCGTCACGATGTCTGTATTTTTCGAATTTTGAGCCGAAAGTGGTCTCAATCGATAGAGTTCGACTGATGACGAATCCGTCGGAAAATTCAAGTCTGTCCGTCCAGCCGTAAGCACGATAACAACCTAGAGACTTGAAATTTGCTGTGTGGGTTCAGTTTCGAAATGCCGCGGTTAGGTTCGTTAATGGGCAGAATTCCGCCAGGGGTTCCGTAAATATGGCCGTTCGGAATTTTGTTCTCCTAATTACTTTGAAACTACAGATTCGATCGAAATAAAATTTAGCACTTAAATGGAGAATAAGGTGTTCAAGCTACATGTGAATTGTTGTCCAGATCGCATCACCAGAACCATAGAAACCATAGAAAATTGTAACTTTCGAACGGAAACGCCTAGGGACTTGAAATTTTCTGGATAGGTGTGGATCTCGAATGTCGTGATGACGTTTATCTATGAACAAAATTATACTAGGGGTTCCGTGAATATGGTCGTTTGAAATTTAGTTTTCTTGATCATTTCAAAACTACAGATTCGATCGTGACAAACTTTTGTATATTAATGGAGAATGATATATTCAAGCTAGATTTCTCCAGATCGCATGACCAGAACCATAGAAACCATAGAAAATCATAACTCTCGAACGGAAAGGCCTAGGGAATTGAAATTTTCAGGATAGGTGTGGATCTGAAATGTCGCGTTCAAGTTCATCTATGAGCGAAATTATACAAGGGGTTCCGTTAATATGGTCGTTTGAAATTTAGTTTTCTCGATAATTTCAAAACTACAGATTCGATTGTGACGAAATTTTGTTTACTAATGGAGAATGATATATTCGAGCTACATTTCTCCAGATCGCATGACCAGAATCATAGAAACCATAGAAAATCATTAATTTCGAACGGAAAGGCCTAGGGACTTGAAATTTTCAAGATAGGTGTGGATCTGAAATGTCGCGTTCAAGTTTATCAATGAGCAGAATTATACTAGGGGTTCCGTAAATACGGTCGTTCAAAATTTAGTTTTCTCGATAGTTTCGAAACTACGGATACGATCGAGACAAAATTCTGTATTTTAATGGAGAATGATATATTAAAGCTACATTTTGTCCAGATCGCATGACCAGAACCATAGAAACCATAGAAAATTGTAAGTTTCGAAGGGAAAGGCCTAGGGACCTAAAATTTTCGGGGTAGGTTTGCATCGCGAATGTCGTGGTCACGTTCATCAATGAGCAAAATAAGTCTAGGGGTTCCGTGAAAATGGCCGTTCGAAATAATGTTTTGCTGATAATTTAGAAACTACTGATTGAGTTGGAATGAAATTTTGCACATAGCTGAAGAATAATGTAATCGAAATGTGCGAAATTTTGTCCAGATCGCATTACCATAGATACCGTAGAGAATTCTAGCGAATTAGCGAAAACAAAATTGGTCAGCTAAAGCACTGATGCGAAGTCTGGAGTTTCGCCTTAGTTTGAGAAATTTTCTGACAGCTGTCAAAAATTTTCTCAATTTGTTTCTGAAACTGGGGAATGCGAATTTACCTACAAGGTGGATGAACGAGCGTTCAAAAGCTCCTGACTTCACGGCAGTGCTTTTATAATTATTTTTTGTTATTTTTAGGCGAGATGTTATTTGAAAAAGATTTTTATTTTCAATTCACCAATTCACCTTCGAGCAGCGGGAAGAAGGAGAAAAATTGGGGAATCTGATTATTTTACATAAATATTTCCATACTCCTTCCCTTAACTGTGATGAGAAAAGTAAAATATTAATAATATAATAAGAGTAAACAACAATTTCTCACCTTTGACAACACAGCACATATCCTGATGACTCGTGCCAGTAGACATAATAAACATGAAATACATCATAACAACCATACTGGGTGCCCCAAAAATAAGAGAGACTAGAAAAGCGTTTCTCCACCTACGGATCTCCTCCTTTTGGTGAAGATAACCATCACCACGATCCTTATTCAGAAGTTCCGCAGTGAATCCTGAAAACATGCCAACATAAATAAAACTCCCTTTTTTTACTCAAACCGTACTTTACCTAAATCTTCTATGGCTTTGATTACATCTCTCGGCCCTGTTTTTTCGGAGTCGTACAGGAATTTACCCCGCCTTGTGGTAAGTGCGACTTTGGCCGAGGACACGCCCTTTAGCTTGATCACGTTACTCTCTATCTTGTAAACGCAACTTGCACAAGTCATTCCGCCTATTTCTAGGTCTAATTCGGCCTCGCTTCCTCCGGATTGTACCAACACGATGCTGGGAAAACCAAGCTCCGATATGGAACTTGCTATATCGTTCGGTGAAATGAACGATGGGTCGAAAAGTACTTCTGCTCTGGCTGCAAGAAGAGACACCAAGATCTTGTGGCAACCTGAAAGAAATAATTGAACTGGATAAATTGAAATTTTAGGAGCCGAAACGTAGGTTTGATTCATGAAGTAGATATAAAGGAACAACTATTTTTGAGTAAAAAAGTCCATCATGCAATAAAGAAAAGTTGTAAGAACGCTAATTCGCTTCGATTGGATTTCGTCCATGTCCTATTTATAGAATCATGGAAAAAAATTAGGGATACTGAAGAAATCAGTAGTTATAAACTAAAACAATAATGTTTAATTTTCAATCAAAAACGAATTGAATCAAATCTGAAAAGTATTAATATTCTGCATGGTTAAACATCTCCTTGAAGCCCTCTCAGATACTAGAGTTCATTGGAGCTCTGCAGCTAGAGGGCGAGCTGTAGGTAGCACAGTTGCGAATAAGGCTCTGATGGGGGCACAATAGACCTTGAGGTCGCAGTGAAATGTAACCCCCTTCCTAACTAATTATTAACTATGGTTAAACATTATGTCACAATGTGTTTATACCCAACTCTACAAGGTCTCTGCGAGACCCCCCAAGAGTTCATTAAAAACCATTTTTCCTGTTAATAGGCCAAGTAAAGAAAATAATATCCTTTGAGAGATATGAAAAATCGAACACCAAATCGATTTTACGGTCGGATTTACAGGTAAAATAAAATTCAATCAGTGCCAATACTGGGGCTTTTATACATGTCTGCCTGGACAGTTAATGGCTCTCAATTCTTCATCATCGACTGGTATGATGATTCTGGAAGAGTGAATTGATTTCGCTTCCTTCGATTTCATCAAGCACAATCCTGGCTCCATGTGGTCGAGAATTATATATTTTTATCTAAATTGTATCTGGCTCTCAAAAATTACCAGAAAACCTTATTTACCTGTGATTTTCATTACATGCTTCTCAATTGCAGCGACACACGAACCACACGTCATTCCTTTTATCTGTAGCTGACATTTTTGGCAATTTATTTCTTCCTCTCGTCCCAATCGACCATTCGTTATGGCTTTGCCATTTTGTGATTTTTTATCGTCTGAAAAAAAAAAAGTTTATCAATAAACTCATAATATTAACAACTTGTCAATTATTTACTACGTATGATAAGAGATTTGAAATGTTTGAATGTTCTTAGTCTTCATTTCATACAAGAATTTTGAAATTTCGAAAAATGTCAATCAGTTTCTGTTACTTCATTTGAATAATCATCTGTTTGATTCATAGAATTAGGAATTTTCAGTAAGGGAATACATGAGACAAAAGGCGACAATGACGAAGAAACACGTCGAAGTTGTAAACTTTAAAAGTACCTACATAATGTACCATGACATATTGAACAGAATTGACTGTAATTCATTCAAGGCTCACCCGAATTCATTGAGCACTGAAAATATTTCTGAAAAAATAAATGAACAATATAACCCTTCTGCGTGCTTGTTTCTGTAATTTTCGAATTTTTAGCCGAGAATAGCCTCGAAGCCAAATTCCATTTTATTCGTTCGTCCATAAACACGATAACTCCCGAAAGAAGAGGCCTAGAGTTTTGAAATTAATAGGGTACGTTCGAGGTCTGAATGCGCCGGTTAAGTGTTTTTATATATATTCAATATAATTCGGTGATTTCATCTATTGAAGTATATAAAAACTATAAAAGCACTGCGGTGAAGTCAGGAGCTTTTGAGCGCTCGTACATCCACCTTGTAGGTAGATTCGCATTTTCCAGTTTTAGAAATCAATTGAAAGAATTTTCGACAGCTGTCGAAAAAATTCTCAAACTCAGGCGAAACTCCAGACTTCATGTCAGTGCTTCAGCTGACCAATTTTTGAGCGCTCGTACTACTTACACGAGGGCTATATTATTTCGTCACGATGTCTGTATTTTTCGAATTTTGAGCTGAAAATGGTCTCAAACGACTATGTTCGACTCACTGATGACGAATCGGTCGGACAATTCAAGTCTGTCCGTCCGGCCGTCCGTCTGTAAGCACGATAACTCTCGAACGGATCAACCTAAAGACTTGAAATTTTCAGTGTAGGTTCAGATCCCAAATGAGGTGTTCAAGCTACATGTGAAATTTTGTCTAGATCGCGTGACCAGAACCATAGAAACCATAGAAAATTGTAACTTTTGGACGGAAACGCCTAGGGACTTGAAATTTTCAGGATAGGTGGAGATCTGGAATGTCGTGATGACGTTTATCTATGAGCAAAAGGAGTTCCGTAAATATGGCCGTTAAAAATATTTTTTTCCTGATCATTTCAAAACTACTGATTGGATTCGAATGAAATTTTGCACATAGCTGAAGAATAATGTATTCAAACCACGTGTCAAATTTTGTCCAGATCGCATTCACAAGACCATAGAGAATTCTAGCGAATTACCAAAAAAAAAATTGGACAGCTAAAGCCCTGAAGTGAAGTCTGGAGTTTCGCCCTAGTTTGAGAATTTTTTTGAAAGCTGTCAAAAAACTTTGTTTCTGAAACTGGAAAATGCGAGTCTACCTACAAGGCGGATGAACGAGCGCTCAAAAGCTCCTGACTTCACGAGAGTGCTTTTCAAATTTTTTTTCGATAATTCGCTAGAATTTTCTACGGTATATATGGTCTTGGTGATGCGATCTGGTCAAAATTTCGCACGTAGTTCGAACACATTATTCTTCAGCTGGGTCCAATCCAATCAGTAGTTTCGAAATTATCAGGAAAAAAATATTTTGAACAGCCTTATTTGCGGAACCCCTAGTCTAATTTTGCTCATTGATGAACGTGACCGCGACATTTGCGATCCGAACCTACCCTGAAAATTTCAAGTTCTTAGGTCTTTCCCTTCGGAAGTTATAATTTTCTATGGTTTCTATGGTTCTCGTCATGCGATCTGGACAAAATGTTGCTTTAATATATCATTCTCGATTGAAATACAAAATTTTATCTCGATCGAATCCGTAGTTCCGAAATTATCGAGAAAACAAAATTTCAAACGACCATATTTGCGGAACCCCTAGTATAATTTTGCTCATAGATAAACGTGATCACAACATTCGAGATCCACATCTATCCTGAAAATTTCAAGTCCCTAGGCGTTTCCGTTCAAAAGTTACAATTTTTCACATGTAGCTTGAACAACTCATTCTCCATTTGAGTGCAAAATTTCATCTCGATCAAATCTGTAGTTTCCAAGTAATCAGGAGAACAAAACTTTGAACGACCATATTTACGGAACCCCTGGTGGAATTTGGCCCATTAACGAACTTAACCGAGTCATTCGGGAACTGAACCACACTGAAAATTTCAAGTCTTTAGGTTGTTCCGTTCGAGAGTTATCGTGCTTACGGACGGACAGACTCGAATTTTTCGACGGATTCGTCATCAGTGTGTCGAACATAGTCGTTTGAGACCATTTTCGGCTCAAAATTCGAAAAATACTGACATCGTGACGAAATTATATAGACCTCGTGTAAGTAGTACGAGCGCTCAAAAATGAATTGACAGGATTTGTCACACTAAAAATGAACACTGAAGGCCATTTTGGTACACAGATGAAAAATTCAGTATTCTTTAGAAGTTTATGAAAATAAAATGACAGTTCTTTCATACTGGCAATGAACACTGTTTCGGTGCACAGAAACAATTTCGAAAAAGCTTAAAATTTTTCGATCTCATCCCATAAAATCCTGTTTGGTTTCAACAACTAATGATACATGGTGTTTTTATAAATGATTGTAACATGGCAGTGGGGTTGGAAATATTCCTATTTTGCCGCTTCATATGTACACAACGCCGCAAACATGACATAATAGCTATCAGTTTCGAAATTCTATACCTACAGCATGAGGAGCGGCAAACAATAATCCAAAGCCAATTGGGGAATACTTATTCAAAATTACATGGATTACTTAAATTCAAATGCATTGCTTGAGTGGAAAAAATACTTCAGAGCCCCGTATATACATTGTATTAGTCTGCAGGTATCAAGAAGGATGTCGTTAGTTTTAATCGTCGTGATAAGTTCGACGAAAAGACCACCCATGGTCCCGATAATTAACGTCTAAAAGGCAAAGTTGTCCATTTGCAACATTGTAGTGGCTGAAATTGTTTATGTCTACGGTAGATAGGGCCAGCGAAGATTAAATTCATGGGAACATTTTTGAGACGAGGATTGCTGTTTAAGCGTCTGGACGCCCACTCTGGAGCTGTGGATTCTTTTTGAAAGGGGGTAGAGTTTACTTTTGGAGAAGAAGGAAAAATTAGAGGCAGTTACTCGGCGAAAGGAGAGCTCACCACTAAGGGGAAAATTCGGACGACGGTTTCGGTCGGAGGGCGGTTAGAGGAAAATAGTGTTGTATTTTTCAGTAGAGGATTTCTGTTAGATTTCGGATTAAGGGAGTGATTGTGTTAGATCGTGCAAATAAGTGTTTAAGAAGTTTATTTTGAGTAGAGTTTAAAGCCGTATTTTGTGTTTCGAGTGCGAATAAAAATAAAGGCCAATATCGTGTGTGGGTGGTTTGGTTTCCAAATAGGTACAAAAGAGAAATCAGGTGGTTTGCAGACCAAGGTAGGAAAATTCAGTTCAAAGCTTTAACGCCTATGAATGTGAATGATGTTATTGTAATCCCCAATATTATTGATATCTCGATCCGAAGTTGATTTTACGTACGAAATTTGAATATTAGTTGTAGTTGATTATTTGACCCCTCGTACATTTCGATTAGTATGTTGATAAGAAGTAACAGTTGAATTGTTTGATTTAATTACGATTATGGGAAATTAAGTGAACGATCGATGCTTTATTTGGATGTTCTTTTGATGTCTGTGAAAATTTCGATTTTATGTACGCATTTTACCATCATTTTTCGTAAATATAATATGTTCTTTTAAAATTTCGAGGTTTTCTTTCCTGAATACCTGTTCCTCAAAAAAAATATAAGACAAAAGACTCTCTCTTCGTGCAGAGAGCATGAACCTAGACCTTTTCGGAAAATAGATAAGAAAATTGGTGACAGCGGAATACGATTAATAAGGGTAGAACCTCCAGGTTCAGTACATTGGGATGTATATATACATATATGATACTTTTATGCCATTAATTTTATGGAGAAATCAAAAATTTTCTTACCTATCTTATATTCTTTCCCATTAACTGTCTTCACATAGGCTTCAAAACCCATATCCTCTATCATCTCCGCAACTTGTTCGGCAGTAACTTCACCTACAAACTCTACAAAAGCCTCTTTTTTCTGTAGATCGACCGATATACCTTTCACACCTTCTTTTGTGGAGATCATACCTTCATGAAAAAAAAAAAGATCAATGACCATATAATTGGAAACTTCTGGGGCTCTATATTGAATTGCGAAGAACTGATTCAGTTCGAACCAGTTCTGAACCATATGTAACTGATTAATATTTATTATTATTTGAACCGGGGACGATGTGGCATCGGTTAGCCTTCCGGGAAGTACGATCAAATGGATCTTTAGTTTTCTATCTCTATGGTGTTGTGAAAATCGACGACGTACTTCAGAGCCTTGGCCGTTACTTCGAGAGTATTCAAGACTGGCCTCCCCATATGGATGGTTCATATGGCCAGCCGACTCTGGACATTTTCATACCATGTGTTTAGCAGTTTTAGCTTTTGATCCGCAGAGTCTGCAAATCTCATCTGCTGACATTTCCATGCGGTACAAAAGGTATTTGTACCGACAGTGACCCGTCAGCAGTCCCACCACTGCCTGAAGCTCAGCTTGTGGCAGCTTCAGGAGCTTTCTGGTATAGATCGGTGAAAGCACCACAAATGTCTTTGCATCAGCAAATCCAGAAGTGTTCCTCCAGAGGGTTATTCTGTTTTCCAACTCCCATTGTTGGACCGCTGGACAGAAAGGCTCAGGTCCTGCAGGTGTTAACCTTGATTCTCTCTTCGCAAGTTCATCGGCTCTTTCATTTCTTTCAATGCCACAATTCCCCGATACCCATAAAAGTCACTTTAATGCCTCTGGCCAGTTGTTTTATGGTATTACGGCATTTCCATGTCAGCAGAGATCCCTGGCTGTGTGATTCCAGGGACCTCAGCGTGGCCTGGCTGCCCATAGTTATGTAGATATGCGCCCCTTCAAGGTTCCTTTCAAGACACTCTTGGGCGCAGATGTAGACAGCCAGTGCCTCGGTCTGTAGAATATGTAATGATAATACACATACTAACAAAGTGTGGAGGTAATTGTGCGTAAATGTGTATTTGGATTCCAAGACAATCAGAAAATACGGAGAGGAAGGCACTCAATTGACTTGAGTTTAAATTAATAATTGGGAGTGAAATTTTGAAAATTTCAGTGAAATATCTTCTTACCTTCAATTGACTGAACACAAGAGTTACAGGTCATACCGTTGATATGTATATAACTTCGATTTACGGTTTGTTGACCACTCAAGAGTGGAAGTGCAGCTTCGAAACCCATATCTTCAATATAATCGCATATATCTTGTGGTGTAATATTTCTTACATCATAATTGACTTGTGCAGATTTAGTAGCCAGAGAAACCTAGGAAAATCATCTATTGTATAATCATGTTATTGGGATGGCCCTATTAGTTTTCATAGTCTAATGTCATGCCAGATAAGCATTGCTGACACAATAAGCATTTTCTTCTACATCTCAAATCAACACCAGGTCTGTTATTGAATTTCTTTGGGTAGCACACTATTATCCAGAAAATTTTTATTTCGAGTAACTGTCAGGCATGGGTATTATAAAGAAGTCAGAGCAGTATGGCTTGGATTGAAATTCGACCGATCTCTGATACAACTTGGGGCTAGTGAAATTTGAGAAAATTTTTCACAACTTCCCTTAGGCCAGCTTGTATAATAATAGCATTATTTCAAGAGAAACCTGGCAGAACAACTTACCTTAATCTTAAATATTCCCGGTCGTTGACCAACCGTATCTTCTATACTCCTGACACAGGAATTGCATGTCATTCCTTCGATAGCTACTTGAACCGAACCATCCTCGTCTTCTCCATCTTGTTTCTTCGTATCCTTGCCATCTCCTTTGTGCGATAAGACTGTTACAGTTTCTAGATCTGCTTTATGGTTGATCAGTGGTTCAAAGCCTAGACTTTCTGAGGTTTCCCTGTAAAAATATATTTCTATATAAAGGGTGTTTATAATCTAATTATTTTGCCTTACTTTGAGGTAGGAAACCTCAAGTCAAAATATTTGAAAGAATACTATATCCTCGTTCGGAGATACAGAGTATTTGATTTTCTAGTCAAAATCGGTTGTCATTAAAAATTTAATCATGATGTTCAATTTATACGATATCATACCATATACAGAATCATATAGTATGATATCGTCCAAAATGGAAAAGCAGAACTCTGGGAAATTCCAAAGGCAGTTCCCTAATCTCTACTGTCAACCGCTATGGAATGTTGTGGTAAAATAATATTGGGAGGCACAGTAAATGCATGTAACTGCATTTCAGAGCACATAAGCGTGTAGGGTATAGTTAGAAAGGTCTTTGAAAGTGGCATCGAAGTTTTATCATAACTTTTTCAATAGTTGGTGAGATATAATCTGCAAAAGTTTTTGTTCCTCCCTTTGAATTTTCAACTACATATGACATAAAATTTATCAAATTCTGCAAGTTTCTTGGGAATTCCAATAGATGATAATTGAATTGGAGAGGACAGATTGATGGATTATGCTCGTAATTAAGTAGGATTTGCTATTCGATTTGTATTTTGAGAAGGTATTTGCCATATGAACAGATTAGGAAAATTTATTTTTTCGGCAACCGTCCGGAAAGTACTCACTTCCCAGACGCTTTTTCTCTGAGAAAGTGGCATTTCCTAGTCCGGAATGAACGTACTTCCCGGAAATAACGACTGACACCTATTTGACATGAAATTACATAGTTGACGTTTGGATTTTTGAAAGTTCGAAATTTTGTTATACAAAGAAATATAATAAAGGAATGAGTCTCATTGATTTGTTATTCTACACGGTTGCCGAAAAAATAGTGTACGGAAACAAAAACAGTTTTTTCTAGACTTGTTACGTAAATTACTATTTCCTGTTTCCAATCAATTATGGAATTGCGTTTTGGGGAGCCGGCTCTTACTCCCGAAGGGTATTTCCAATGCAAAAAAGGGTTATAAGAGTAATTTGTGGAATTTCCTTTCTTGAATCTTGTAGGGGTGTTTTCAGCAGTAGTGGTTTTCTAACTGCCACTGCTATGTATATTCATGAAGGACTTGTTTATTTTACAAAACATAGTTTAAGGGATGATTTTGCTTTCAAACATGAATACCTTACGATGCGTAATAATTTGGGATATCCTCGACACAGACTAACTTTATATGAAAATAGTCCAAAATGTGTGACATTAGGCTCTACAATAAGCTTCCTGTCGATTTGAAAAATATCCAACAAAATGACAAAGAGAGCTTTATTATAAATATTTAATGTAATGTAAGGAACCGTATAGTTTGAAAGAATTTTTTAGATAGGGTTAATGTCTTTGAATGATGAGCCGGTAAATAATGTGTGCTTATTGAAAGGATTCGATTTTTGTTGAGCGCTCGTACTACTCACACTTTATCATTTCATCACGATGTCTGTATTTTTCGAATTTTGAGCCGAAAATGGTCTCAAACGACTATGTTCGACTCACTGATGACGAATCCGTCGGAAAATTCAAGTCTGTCCGTCCGTCCGTATAACTCTCGAACGGAATGTCCTAGAAACTTGAAATTTTCAGGGTAGGTTCGAATCTCGAATGCCGAGGTTGAGTTCGTTATTGGACAAAATCCGCCTAAGGATTCCTTAAATATGGCCGCTCAATGTTTTGTTCTCCGGATTAATTTGAAACTACAGATTCGATCGAAATGAAATTTTGCACTCTACTGGAAAATGAGGTGTTCAAGCTACATGCAGAATTTTGTTCAGCTCGCATCACTAGAACCATAGAAACCATAGAAAATTGTAACTTTTGAACGGAAACGCCTAGGGACTTGAAATTTTCAGGATAGGTGTAGATCTCGATTGTCATGATCACTTTCATCTATGAGCACAATTAAACTAGGGGTTCCGTAAATATGGTCGTTTGAAATTTAGTTTTCTTGATAATTTCCAAACTACAGATTCGATCGTGACGAAATTTTGTGTACTTATGGAGAATAATATATTCAAGCTACATTTCTCTAGATTGCATGACCAGAACCATAAAAACCATAGAAAATCATAACTTTCGAACGGAAAGGCTAGCGACTTGAAATTTTCAGGATAGGTGTGCAACTCGGATGCTGTAGTCGCGTTTATCTTTGAGCAAAATTAGATTAGCGGTTCCGTAAATACGGTCGTTTGAAATTTTGTTTTCTCGATAATTTCGAAACAACGGATTCGATCGAGATAAAATTTTGTATTTCAAACGAGAATGACATATTAAAGCAACATTTTGTCCAGATCGCATGACCAGAACCATAGAAACCATAGAAAATTATAACTTCCGAAGGAAAAGGCCTAGGAACTTGAAATTTTTAGAGTGGGTTTGGATCGCGAATTTCACGGTCACGTTCATCAATGAGCAAAATTAGACTAGGGGTTCCGTAAATATGGCCGTTCAAAATATTCTGTTCCTGATAATTTCGAAACTACCGATTTGATTGGAATGAAATTCTGCACCTAGCTGAGGAATGATGTATTCAAACTACGTGCGAAATTTTGTCCAGATCGCATCACCAAGACCATAGATACCGTAGAAAATTTTAGCGAATTATCGAAAAAAAAATTGGTCACCTAAAGCACTGACTTGAAGTCTGGATTATCGCCCTAGTTTGAAAATTTGTTTGACACCTGTCAAAAATTTCCTCAATTGGTTTCCAAAACGGAAAATGCGAATCTACCTACAAGGTGCATGTACGAGCGCTCAAAAGCCCCTGCCTTCACGGCAGTGCTTTTCGTAATTTTTTTTTTATAATATCATGTATTGACACAATTTCCACTCAATTCGTGAAATTTTCATGAATGTTGCATTTGGAAATAAAGATTATTGGGTATTATTATTATTATTTATTAAACACTTTGAACGTTTTGAATGAGACATTGTTGTTGTGTAGTTTTCGGGGTATAAGATATTTTCGGTCATTCGCTATAACTACGGAAACCTTCACTGTGCCGCAACGTACTTGGCCAACTTTTTTTTTCAATATTCATCGGATTGTGAGATAATTTGATAGGTTTAATTTAACTCAGTGTTATGAAGGAAATGTTAATGAAAAGATATAATTTATTTTCCTATTTCCTATTTTCCCAATTATTACGGATTTTCGTTTTTATTGTTTTTTAATAGTTCCCCAGATTTGCCTAGAAAATGTTGGACAACTTCAGTTTCGTCTTCTGCAACCCGAAGAACACACATTCAAAAATAACCACATCAAAACAATCCACTTCAAACCATTTGAGTCGACTATTGTCCCATTTGTTTCTTGAAAATTATTCTACATAATTTCATGTTAGGTACTACCTATTCACAACTATAAAAGTGATTCGAATGAAGCATATTATGTAGGTAATAAACAATAATCAGTGAGAGGCAGAGATTCATACATATACAACCCCTCGAAAAAAAAACAGTATTTGTTGTACTATAATATCAGTATTATGAATGAGCCATATGGCCATCTCAATGACCTAAGACGAGACCGATCGAACGTTTTCGTAGACTTCGTCTTTTCTCAGGTATTTTGCCCACCTTAACGTGTTGTTTACGTACCACACATCGTCCGTAGATAACAGGGGCTGTCTATCACACATTCCGCCAGTCAATTGGAAGATAGAACGTTCCAAACCGCTATCGGCGATAAACTACAATCGAAATTGACGACTTTTCGCAACAAGACACATAATTACGTCGAAAATGCGACGGTAATCCCTCTTCTATTTGGATGTACATAAGCGACACGACTTGAACCGTAGCGATGATTGATGCAACTGAATAAATCTTTTTTTTCAAGTCGATTTCGATAAGATAAGACCAGGCTTTGGAGACGTGTGTAAACGCCTTGAAGCGCAGAGTGTTTGTGGGCATCCTATTTAGGTTTATCACGAAAAAAATTCGAAAGAAAATAAAAACGATATAAAGTTTAGGTATACTTCATATACGATGGACAAGGTATTATCATTGGCTTTTTGACGTATCTTGTGTTTTCGCGCGCTTGTTCTACGAAACAAAACGTTATAATTTTGAACCCAGATGATCTCAAACGATAAGGTCGGACTCACGGGTGAATAATGCGTGGTCAAATTCAATTATGCCTGTCTGGTCAGCCGGGTGATGACTCTCTCGAAAAGAGAGGAGTAGAATTTTGGTACGCTCGAGGTCTGAATGCGCCGGTCGAGTTCGTTAATGGGCAAAATCCGCCGAAGGGTTCCATAGATATAGACACTTGTTTTCCTTTCCCTAAGTCGGATAATACCGATCCGATAGAATTCAAACTTCGTAGTTTAACTAATCTACCTTCGCCCTAAGATAACAACACGAAGGTCCATGTGGAGTTACGGGAGAATCGGATCAATAAAAATAATATATTTTACAAAATTTCGGTATCTCAGAAACTATTCGCTATTTCCTGCCGAACTTTGGTGTTCGCATGTTTTTTTATTATTTTTATAAAAATAAAATGACAGTATGTATGAAGGCCGGTTCGGTACAAAGAACCAAGGACGCAAAATTTTTTTTTTACAATTTTTAGGGTATGCAGGAGGATATCGCTTAGTAATATGCCCACCTTTTGCACTATGAAATGAATTGATGTATCACTTTGTCATTACAATGGAGTATTATTTTTGTTATTATATTTCCGGAACGTTACGTTTTTTCCCCGACAAAATATACCAGTGCCATAAAAAATGAGAACGCAACACCCAAATTACCTACATAATTCATTGGAAAATTATTTGTTATTGGCCATTCGAAACTTAATTACCTGTTCGGAAGAGATAAGGTAATAATGTGATGAAAAATTATTCAAAAACTCGCAACTGTGATTCATTATTTTCGATAATGGACGTAGAATTAGGCAAAGTTGAAGGGAACTCGGTTATACCTGAAATTTTCCGGTTCAAGACTTGATATTTTTAATGTAACGTTTAAATGTAACGTTTAGCTGCTAGCATTGCACAATGCTTCTAAAATGACAAAAGACATTTCATTTTACCTTTTTACCACTGGCAGAGGTGTTGTACATTGCAACAACGTATAATTCAGGATCAGGATTCAGGATAATTTCCTTTGAATTTAAAATATCCTCAGTCCGATGTTTCGGTTATATAAAAGTTCTTTCGTTCTCAAAGATCCTTCGAATCTATTAGGCCGATGATGGTTATTTAAATTCTTAAAGGAGGTTTCAACAGTTGAACAGCAAATAATCATAAATATAATTAATGGATTTCTTCATAATATAACCAAACCGTTAAACCAGAAAAATAAATCAATATGCATCGTTTTATCATTCGAATACTGTATTTTAAAAGTAGATCTCTGCGGTAAAAAATATTCGAATTTATACTAACGCTCTTTTGTAATTTCAGGATTATTCATATGGAAACTTTATTCCCGATTTCCGCAATACAATTTTTTATTGATCTCTGGAATTTTTGACTTTAAAATTCATCAGATTCAAGAACTAATTTTTGTCCGAATTCCATGCCATAAGCTCCAAGGTCAGCTCTACACTGCGCAACAACTGAGAAAATTACCAAAGGGGTTTGAATTTGATTTCTTCGACCAATTATAAAGGTTTATTATTCGGGATAATTAACCAAAACAACTTAAAAAACTTACTTTCTGAAGATTCTTCTCATTTATGTTTGAGCTCAGTGAAAAATGAATATTTTTCGATATAACTGCACAATTTCAAATCCAATACTGATGTTCTCCCCAAACAAACACTACAAAATCATTCTTGCGGTCAGTTATATCAATTCCTTTCGAATTTAACGTTAGATAATGAACAATCGCAGAAAGAAAACACGTAAATAAATGACGAAGTTGGAAAACAATCCTCAAACTTCAAGAAAATGGATAACTTACTTATTCATGAAAATCTATTCAAATTGAACGATTATTATGGCTAGTGAAATACGATGGCTTCCGTTTGATCTGATAAGTTTTTCTTGGATTCTATAAAGTCTTTGTTCTGTTGGAATTTATCTTATCGGTCGATATTGTTAATATAACAAAAAACAATAACGATATTGTGAAAATGAATGCGATTGGGCTCAAAACAGAAACTATGGGATACTTAGATGTACTGAGTATCTCAAGTTTCATTTCTTTTTGCTTATCAAGAAAAACAGTTCAAATTTTGTATGAACATCCAGTGGAATTTCACTAGAGACTGAATACCAAGTTTTTAGATTTCTTCAACAGAATTGCTTCAGATTACTCTGTTGGTTATATTTCTTCGAAAACATTCATCGAAGTTGAATGAAAAAAATTAAGAAAAACACTTTTGAGCGCTCATTTATCCACCCTGAATGTAGATTCCCATTTTTCAGTTTTAGAAACCAGTTGAAGAAATTTTTGACAGCTGTCAAAAAAATTACAGCAGCTCTTTGTCAATTTTGCCGTATCAGCTGTTACAGAAATATAAGGATTTTTTATTCAATAATTCGTTGGAATTTGAAATGGTTCCGGTTTTGTAATCTGGAAAAAATGTAGCTTGAATACATCATTCTCCATTAAAATCCGAAATTTCTTCATGATCGAATCAGTAGTTTTGAAATTATCGGGAAAACCTAATTTCAAACGACCATATTTACAGAACCTCTGTTTGAATTTTGCCCAATAACGAACTCAATCGCGGCATTCAACATTCGAACCTATCCTGAAAATTTCAAGTTTCTAGGTCGTTTCGTTCGAGAGTTATCGTGCCGAATTTATCGGTTCCACATCGTTCTCAAAATTAAATCTTTCTCAGACAACATCATGGAGAGTTTTAAGAAAAGATTTGGGTTTACATTACATCCTTAAGAAATTCAACTGGTTCAAGAACTGAAGCCATTAGACCACAATAAACGTCGTTTATTTTCCAATGTTTGTCTTGAACAACTTGAAAATGATGAACATTTTTATCTAAAAATTGTATTCAGTGATGAAGCTCATTTCTGGTTATAGTTATAGTTTAGTAACAGTTTAGTTACATTTCACTGCATCCTCAAGGTCTATTGTGTCCACCATCAGAGCTATTTTCGCTGAGAGTGGGCTTATCAGAAATTGACGAGTGAAGATTCTGTGGGACAGAGGAGGAATCTCCTGTTCACCTGGTTACAGAATGCTTCGCCATTGCAAGCCTTCTCAGATACTGAAGTTCATTGGAGCTCTGGAGCTGGAGAGCGAGCTGTAGGTAGCGCATTTGCGAAAACAGCTCTGATGGGGGCCCAATAGACCTTAAGGTACCCTCTTACCAAACAATGAGCTATTATGTTTAAATTGTATCATTTTTATTGGAAAACCCTTTATTTTCCGATGATGAGAACTCAACACAATTTCGGTGTTCGTTTCTTGATTGATCTATAAACGTAATTAGCCATTGTTTGGTACAGTTCCCAATTCAATGAGAAACTTCATGGTATGGTAGATTGGAAAATGGATTGAAGCGAAGTCCACCACTCCTTACTCCATTAAAAAACTGATTAGACTGATTTGAATTCGAAAATACATACGTCAAGAATATCGATTTTTCAGAAATTTCCAAGAGATCGTTTACTTCGAGAATAATTTGTGAACCCTACAGTAGATATGCAAAGTGTTCATTTACTACTGAAAACTCCAGATGTTACCCCACTGGAATTTTTCTTCTGTGACTATTAGAAACGAAAATTAATCATTATCCTTAATTTACTGAGAAAATACAACAACTTAAAAGCTTTGCGGCGTTTTCAATTGAATCAAATGTTGATCACCAATTAATTCGCAATTTCGACATAGCTGTCACTTCGTTAGGAAATATACTGATTATTATCGAACGAATTTTGTTATTTCGAAAACATACGAGATGAACTGATTCAATCAAGCATAATTCTCCACACGTTTGTTTAATATTATGCCGACATAAAAGACCAGTTAATGCCCCTATGCAGGTTCTGGGAAAATTCAGACCGTAATTCCGAATCTTAAAAAAATGCTCCAAATTTAACACATTATTTCCAGAGTAGGTACTTCCTCAAATTCCATCCTCTTAAGGTGTGTACAGACATGCTCCGAATATCGTACCGAACCGTGTCGCGTACCCCGCGAGAGCGAATCAAATTCATCGCACGTAGAGGTGCAATTTGAATTCGTGAATTTGATTCGCTCTCGCGGGGTACGCGACGATATTCGGAGCATGTCTGTACACACCTTTAAAGAATTTTTGGGGTTCAATTCTAGATGGATCTGTAAGACCTGTCGGCACAAATCTATAAGAAATGGAAATGAAGGTTCTGACACACCGTAAGCTAGGGATTATCTTACAAATGTGTAAATATTTACGGGTGCTCGAGAGGAGCTGATAAGCTTACAGGAAATATTTGTTATCCGTCAAATAGTCTTTTATGTCATTTTAAGAGTTTTCAGTGAAGATACTCTGAGAAATATGTGTAGACAACAACGTTCTTTATTGGCAGATGTCCTTTTGGAGAAAGGTGAGTGATATGATAATATGAATCATGGATATTTTATTCTGAAGTTTGTTTACTGGAACTGAATGAAAATATAATAGATAAAATAAATCCATCAGGCAGATACAAGTTTCAAGCAATCTGTACATAATTTTTCGAATTCATTGAGAGCAAGTATGATAGGTCATAATTTGGAATGAAAGTAAAATAAGGATAAATTGGTTTTCGAATCATCGATGAGGTGACACCTCGATTCATTTGATTAGTGAGAACTATTATCAAACCAGTGAAAACATTAGAGTAATCTTGGTTTTCCCATCTTCAGGCCATAGTAAATTTTAGCTTTTAATTTCTTTCCTCAATATTCCGAGAGAAAGCCTTTGATGATATATGTACTTTTAACATCTACCAGGAATCTCATAGAAAAAATCCATAATTACAGCAAATTCAAGTCGGGTTGCCAGTTCTTTCCTTTTTTTTGTTCAAATAATTTGCCTCATTTATCATTAGTTAAAATTTGTTCATTTCTCGAAAATACACTGGACCGCAAAATTCCGCTTGAATTTAATAACTTTTTAAGTTTTTCGACTAATTTGGATAATTTTTTGACAAGTTGCTGATGCTTTCATCTTCATCATGTCCTGATATCGATTTTACGAACAAGATGAATGGATACGTTGTGATAAAAAACCATTCTAGTTTAGTTTAATTACGTGAAACAACGGATGCGATGAATTTTCCTGAAATTTTGGAAATTCCAGTTTCCAATAATTTTCATATTTAGATCGTGCTTCCGCGCATTGTCAAATTTGCACTTTATATTTACATTATGCCTTTATCGTGTCGACAACAAAGCGTAACACACAGACATTTTTGCGCGAATTGTTCCGAATTATTATTATTATTATTATCAACAAGAACTTTATCATTTTGCACAAATTTCTTCAATTTCCGAATGGTCTCGAACGATTAGGTTAGACCCACACAGATGAGGAATTCGTGGTCAAATTCAAATATGTCCATCCGTCCGTAAACACGGTAACTCTCTAAAGAAGTATTCTGAGAACCGCCGAAAGGTTCCTTAGAAGAAGACATCTGTATTTTTTTCTCAAAAATTCGAAAAATACTGATCCGATCCAAAGGTACATGTGAAATTTCATAACTCTAGATCTGAGCGAAAATTTCCTTTAAAACTTCAGTATCTCAGAAATTATTCGCCATATCTGAAATTTCATTTCCAGAACTAGGCATTGATTGAATAAGTTATGTGGAAATTCAGCCCACTAAAAAATATAATTATTTCGATAAACCAATAGAATTCTATGGTTGCATCTTTTGAAGTTTATAAAAATGAAACAACAGTATTTTTCATACTGGCAAACACTTAAGGTTATTTTGGTGCACAGAAAAAAATTGGTTTTTTGGTATTATGTATTCAATATCATCCGGAGATTGCATCTATTGAAATTAAAAAAAAAAACAATTGATAGGAATTGGCATTCTGACAATGACACTGAAGGCCATTTTGGTAAACAGAAAAAAAAATGAGTTTTCTGATATATCGAATATCATTCGATGACTTCATTTTTTTGAAGTTCATAAAAATAAAAAAATTACGAAAAGCACTGCCGTGAAGGCAGGAGCTTTTGAGCGCTCGTACATGCACCTTGTAGGTAGATTTGCATTTTCCAGTTTTATAAATCAATTGAAGGAATTTTCGACAGCTGTCACAAAAATTCTGAAACTTAGGCGAAACTCCAGACTTCATGTCAGTGCTTTAGGTGACAAATTTTTTTTCGATACTTCGCTAGAATTTTCTACGGTATCTATGGTCTTGGTGGTGCGATCTGGACAAAATTTGGCACGTAGTTTGAATTCATTATTCCTAAGCTAGGTGCAAATTTCATCTCAATCCAATCAGTAGTTTCGAAATAATCAGGAAAAAAATATTTTGAACAGCCATATTTACGGTCTAGTCTAATTTTGCTCATTGATGAACGTGGCCGCGATATTCGCGATCCAAACCCACCCTGAAAATTTCAAGTTCCTAGGCCTTTCCGTTCAAAAGTTGCAATTTTCTATGGTTTCTATGGTTCTGGTCATGCGATCTGGACAAAATATTGTTTTAATATATCATTCTCGTTCAAAATACAGAATTTTATCTCGATCGAATCCGTAGTTTCGAAATTATCGAGAAACCAAAATTTGAAACGACCGTATTTACGTAACCCCTAGTATAATTCTGCTCATTGATAATCGTGAACGCGACATTTCAGATCCACACCTATCCTGAAAATTTCAAGTCCCTAGGCCTTTCCGTTCGAAAGTTATGAAGCCTTGAAGCGCAACCTGGAGCTTGCAATCGTACCAAGAGACACTACACAAACATTTGTATCGAACATGAACATTCAAATAAACTAGACAAGAAAGAACGTTATAGGAAAAATATATTCAGAAATATTAGATCAATCAACTTACAATAAAATTATAATTTTTGAAAAAAAATCGGAGATTGAAACCCCTGAACTATTGGAGATAAACAAGATTCCCTATGAGACAATTCTCCTGAAGAAACGAACGATGTCGCTTTTTATTTCATTCAAACTATCGATAAAATTAGAGATTTAAATCAGTCAAACTTAAATGAAACTTTCTTATACGACAATCACAGACGGTCTCACCTCCTTAAAAACGCTCTCATCATCGCCAGTCACTATCTTCAGCAGGCAATTCACATCACACATGAAAAAAACCACCGGGAAATAAATAAAACGCACAAATTCACATCACCCGCACATTCTAACACTCCACACTCAGTCAAGTATCGAACGAAAAGGTTTGAAAAATTAGAAAACCGTCATTGTCCTACCGCGATTCTCGCTATCAGATTAAACTGGTCAGGTAAGGTGAAAGTGAAAAATGTAGCGCTCTAGTTTCGTGCATTTATCCTTCGTTGATTAATAAATTAAAACGCGAGTTCGTTTCGTAAAAACACCACCGTTCTCTTTCGAATCGCGAATGAGGAAATCGAGGAATTAGAAGGTTTAAGGATTTTGTCGAGGTTTATTGGCGATTTCAAGGAGGCGATTTGCATCTGTCGAGGAAAACCCCGCCTCAATGTCAAGGTCGGGAAACGAGAAATTTTGGATTTCAACGAGGTATTTTCGAGTCCGTCTCCTCAAGTTGCGGATATCGAACAATTGAGCGATGGGACAGCATGGAATGCTGCCGTCATGTCATCACGGATTTAATAAAGCGAGGCGAAAACTTGTCATTTGGAATTCGATTGAGAACCCTGTAAAATTTTACGCCAATGTTTATTATTTCCACATCACCTCGTTTCCTCTATGTAGATTTCACTAAATCAACATAAATTTGGTAGGTGGGCCGAGCCTGCAATACTCAGGTAATGTAAGATACTCCAGTGCTCGACATAAGGCATGATTACACCAACATAATATAATCACTGAAATACGCATGTCATATAATAAAACAGGTTGAAAATATTATTTAACGGGGAGTTTATAATATAATTAGGAAAATAGGAAAAATACAAAATACAGCAATCCGCCTCGTTTTGAGAAACATCAATCAGAGCGAATGACGTCACATCCCAGTAAACATCAGTCAGTTTTTATGTTTCATACAGTTTAGCTGCTTCGTTCGAATGTCGATGTCTTGTATGTTATTGATAATCTAGCTTCGTTAATCGTTCATCTCTTATTCTCAGGCCAACCTGGGGCGCAAGCCGAGAGGGGCGAGCAAATCACGGAAGACGTGAATATCAATTCAGAATAAATTTAAAATACAAATTGCCTGGCTCGGTCTCACAGAGCAAGAAACAATAATATGATATATTTTATTTTTCACTTTTATATTATTTGTTTATTCCATTACTGAGTTTGCTTTATTCACAGCATATTTCATAGTGTTTTTACATGTAGGTAAGCCTTTTATCTAGTTTTACTCCTAGATATTTGACCTCATGATCTCATTTTCCCATTTTATCTCTTCTCCATTTATCTTCAGGTTGGAATTCATCTCAAGTGTCCGCTTCTTTAGTAGAATAGTTTGGCCCTTTTTACTATTTATTTGAATTTTCCATTTTATGAACCATTTATCTTAATCTTCTAGTGCTTCTTGCGAGGGATTTATGTGCACCTTCAACTGTTTCTGAGCGCTCGTACTACTTACACGAGGGCTATATCATTTCGTCACGATGTCTGTATTTTTCGAATTTTGAGCCGAAAATGGTCTCAATCGACTATGTTCGACTCACTGATGACGAATCCGTCGGAAAATTCGAGTCTGTCCGTCCAGCCGTCCTTCCGTAAGCACGATAACTCTCGAACGGATCAACCTAGAGACTTGAAATTTTCAGTGTATATTCAGATCCCAAATGCCTCGGTTAAGTTCGTTAATGGGCAGAATTCCACCAGGGGTTCCGTAAATATGGCCGTTCAAAGTTTTGTTCCCCTGATTACTTGAAAACTACAGATTTGATTGAGATGAAATTTTGCACTCAAATGGAGAATGAGGTGTTCAAGCTACATGTGAAATTTTGTCCAGATCGCATAACCAGAACCATAGAAACCATAGAAAATTGTAACTTTTGAACGGAAACGCCTAGGGACTTGAAATTTTCAGGATAGGTGAGGTTCTGGAATGTCGTGATGACGTTCATCTATGTCTATGAGCAAAATTATTCTAGGGGTTCCGTAAATATGGTCGTTTGAAATTTAGTTTTTTTGATAATTACAAAACTACAGATTCGATCGTCACGAAATTTTGTATTCAAATAGAGAATGATATATTCAAGCTACATTTCTCCAGATCACATGACCAGAACCATAGAAACCATAGAAAATCATAACTTTCGAACGGAATAGCCTAGGGACTTGAAATTTTCAGGATA
Organism: Aphidecta obliterata; assembly: GCA_963966015.1. Classification (NCBI taxonomy): domain Eukaryota; kingdom Metazoa; phylum Arthropoda; class Insecta; order Coleoptera; family Coccinellidae; genus Aphidecta; species Aphidecta obliterata. The sequence goes on along the minus strand of OZ014434.1, from coordinate 17,470,710 downwards.
GGTGTGGATCTGAAATGTCGCGTTCACGTTTAACAATAAGCAGAATTATAATAGGGGTTCCGTAAATACGGTCTTTTGAAATTTTGCTTTCTCGATAATTTCGAAACTACGGATTCGATCGAGATGAAATTTCGTATTTTAATCGAGAATGATATATTAAAGCAATATTTTGTCCAGATCGCATGACCAGAACCATAGAAACCATAGAAAATTGTAACTTCTGAACGGAAAGGCCTAGGAACTTGAAATTTTCAGGGTGGGTTTGGATCGCGAATATCGCAGTCACGTTCATCAATGAGCAAAATTAGACCAGGGGTTCCGTAAATATGGCCGTTCAAAATATTTTTTTTCCTGATAGTTTCGAAACTACTGATCGGATTGGAATGAAATTCCACCTAGCTGAGGAATAATGTTTTCGAACTACGTGCGAAATTTTGTCCAGATCGCATCACCAAGACCATAGATACCGTAGAAAATTCTAGCGAATTATCGAAAAAAAATTGATCAGCTGAAGCACTGACATGAAGTCTGGAGTTTCGCCTAAGTTTCAGAATTTTTTTGACAGCTGTCGAAAATTCCTTCAATGGATTTCTAAAACTGGAAAATGCGAATCCACCTACAAGGTGCATGTACGAGCGCTCAAAAGCTCCTGCCTTCACGGCAGTGCTTTTCGTAATTTTTATCATAGAAGAATATGTGGCCCGAAAAACGTACAACGAAGAACTTGAGATACATTCGCTGGGTGTCGTCGTCCAAGATTTAGCCACTCATTTCGCATTGTTTTTTCGTGTGGAACATTAACAAATTTATTTTCAAGGAGTTTTGTTGATGTTTTTCCAATGGGTACCGCACACTACTTCTGAAATTTTCCACAAACCGTTTTCCATAGACACCCAGAAGACGTTCTTACTCTCATTATTGAAAAGCGATTTGAGGTCAAATTCGAAATCTGCTCGAAAAAAATTATATTCACAATTTCATGAACTACAAATTGGGGTACGAGTTTTGCCTCAATAAATATATGATTGGATAACATGATTCCAAAACACATTTCGAATTTCATGATTCTTCGATGGACAATTTTTCAGCAATTGATATTTCGAATAAACAAAGGATCATGACTTACAGTGAGTCCACATTTTAGCCCTTTATTGCATGGTGTTGCAAATTCGCAACAATACATTTTTATGGCTCTTTTCTTCGATATAGGCGGATTTGAATCATGTTGCAGATATACAACGTAAAGTTTGATTCTTTAGCAACCTATTATTTTTGATAAAAACATTCGGCTCGGCAATAGTTCATTACAGTTGTTGACATATCGAAGTGAAACACTGATTCTGGCGCGCTCCGCATTGTCGCAAAATATAAAACCTCAATATTAGTGCATTAATTGGTGAAACTATTGGAAAAAAATTTTATTACTTTGGTAAGTTCATCAATTTTAGATTTGTTATGGAAAATACGTAAATAATTCGAAAATGGGACCAAAATGAATGAATTATTGAATGTTGCAGATTTGCAACATCATACAGAACTGCTTCACTTGCAGATCAGTCATTCTTCCAAAAGAGAACAAAGACGCGCTCTTTCAGCGAGAAAATTGCTGAAAATAGCTGAAAATTCGTTGGAAAGTGAAGATGGGCTAGACTTTTCAGAATTTGAGAGTACCGGCGATCAAAATTTTGTATCGAGTGTTGATGATATGGAAGAAGGGATTGAAATTTCTGAAGTTCATGAAGAAAATCGAGATAAATGACGAAGGGATTGATGAAGAAGGACCTGATACGGATAAAAGAATTGACGATTATAATGAACATAATGAAGAAATTATTAAACGAAGCCATTGCACTTCTCTGAGTAAAGAAATAGAAGAAAAACCATCTAGAATGGTAAAATCTAAAACGAAAAATGAACACATGTTCAGACATAAAAGACAACAAATGTGAAGAATGTGGTGCAATATTATGTTTCAATTAAAAAAAAACGTTTCAAGTTATTCCACCAATAAAATTGATAGATCTAGAAATGCATAGTGTTGCATTTTTACAACATCCCAAATTTTTTGAAATAAAATTTCGTTTTCCAATATCGATTTTTTTGAATATTTTTTCCATGTTCCTGATTATATTTTATAACGTAAAATAATTCTTAAATGAGAAAATAAAAAATCATGCATTAAAGGGTTAGTTAATTTGAACGAATTTTTTTTAACTTTTTCTGAACGTATAATTTCATGTCAATTCTTTCTGTTTATATTCCCGCGAAAGCTGGCGCTAGTTTATGAGTTTTGGGTAATTACCTAGTAATTAGTACCTCAACAATAAAATTTATTCACTAGAAGTGTTAAATTATTCCACCGAATAAGTATAGCTCGTTAAACCTCAAATAATGTAGTTATCTTGATATTTACTGATTCATTTGTTTCTAGCCCAGTTGAGAATTTCAGGATTGAGGCAAGATATGAAGGTACGTTCAAAATTGATTGATCACATTTATTTATAATCATCAAGTGACCGAGTTTATTGGTTTCCTTATGGTAAATATACTTCTGAAATCAATTGAAATATAAAAATTACGAAAAGCACTGCCGTGAAGTCAGGAGCTTTTGAGCGCTCGTACATCCACCTTGTAGGTAGATTCGCATTTTCCAGTTTTAGAAATCAATCGAAGAATTTTTTTTTCAGTGCTTCAGCTGACCAATTTTTTTTTTCGATAATTCGCTAGAATTTTCCACATTATCTATGGTCTTTGTAATGCGGCCTTGACAAAATTTCGCACGTAGTTTGAATACATTATTCTTCAGCTTGTTGTAGAATTTCATTCCAATCCAATCAGTAGTTTCGAAATTATCAGGAAAAAAATATTTTGAACGGCCATATTTACGGAACCCCTAGTCTAATTTTGCTCATTGATGAACGTGACCGCGACATTCGCGATCCAAATCTGCCCTGAAAATTTCAAGTTCCTAGGCCTTTCCCTTCAGAAGTTATAATTTTCTATGGTTTCTATGGTTCTGGTCATGCGATCTGGACAAAATGCTGCTTTGATATTTCATTCTCGATTAAAATACAGAATTTTATCTCGATCCAATTCGTAGTTTCGAAATTATCGAAAAAACAACATTTCAAACGACCGTGTTTACGGAACCCCTAGTATAATTCTGCTCATTGATAAACATGAACGCGACACTTCAGATCCACACCTATCCTGAAAATTCCAAGTCCCAAGGCCTTTCCGTTCGAAAGTTGGAGTTGGAGAAATGTAGCTTAAATATAACATTCTCCATTAGTATACAAAATTTCGTCACGATCGAATCTGTAGTTTTGAAATTATCAAGAAAACTAAATTTCAAACGACCATATTTACGGAACCCCTAGTATAAATTTGCTCATAGATAAACGTGATCACGACATTCGAGATCCGCACCTATCCTGAAAATTTCAAGTCTCTAGGCATTTCCGTTCAAAAATTACAATTTTCTATAGTTTCTATGGTTCTTGTCATGCGATCTGGACAAAATTTCACATGTAACTTGAACACCTCATTTTACATCTGAGTGCGAAATTTCGATCGAATTCGTAGTTTCGAAGTAATCAGGAGAACAAAACTTCGAACGGCCATATTTACGGAACCCCTGGGGGAATTCAGCCCATTAACGAACTTAACCGAGGCATTCGGAAACTAAACCCCACACTGAATTTTTCAAGTATCTAGGTTGCTCCGTTCGAGAGTTATCGTGCTTACGGCCGGTCGGACGGACGGACCGACTCGAATTTTCCGACCGTTGGGACCATTTTTGGCTTAATATTCGAAAAATACAGACATCGTGACGAAATGATATGGCCTTCGTTTGAGTAGTACGAGCGCTCAAAAATCACTGGAAATGTCATTGCGTTAATTTGTTGCCAAAATCAATAAGTACCTATATAATAACTCCCGAACCGAATCCAAACATTCTAAGGGTTAAAAATAGAGGGATCAATAAAAGAAATCGTTCTCAAAAAATTTTCCTATCACAGAATCACGAAACTCGAAGACTGCGTTGGCCCTCGAAAGAAAAGGCCTAGACTAGAATTTTTCAGGTCTGAATGCGCCGGCTGGGTTATTTAACGAGTGAAATCCGTCGAAGGATTCCGTAGATATAGCCAACTGAATTTTTTCTCCTCAATACTTTAAAAAAAATAACGATCTGATAGAATTGAAACTTTGTACGTAGTTGTAAGATAATATCACGAAGGTTTATATATGGAATTTCGTGAGGATCGTATCACTAGAAGATTTTTGGAAACTTTGGTATCTCAAAAACTATTCGCCACAACCTGCTGAAATTTTGCGTCTACATAAATATGTATGAGGCATCGATCAAATGTGTTATGTGGACATTCAGCTTTCTAGCTGTTTCGTGTGAAAAGAAACAGCTCGAGTTGAAAATTGACAATTTTTCGACAAACGTTTCTCTCGATGATTATTTCGAACTTTCAACGAGTCATATTTGCAATTAGAGCGGATTTTGGAAAAATAGACCGATTCCAGGGCCCAACCTAATGAAAACAAATCCTTACGTTTCTTCAACACCCACGTGCAGTTTCTAGGAATTTCCGATCAATTTTGGTAAGTTGTCTCTACATATACTTAAAGTTTTAATTATCGTTATTTCAATGACTGCATTATTTCTCCTCATTCGACTAGAATGCAGTCGAAATTGAAGATTTCGAAAATGAAACGAAGTGAATTGGAGTGAGGAATAAAGGTGAGTAATGATTTCTAACGATTTTCTAGACTTATTATATGTTTTGTTTTACATTTTCAGGTTCTAACATTCAATATTTCTACCCCAATTTCATAGAGGATATGAATGAATACTTACATTCATTCATATCCTCCATAAGGGTCAATAATAAAGAAAACATTTTTAGTACATAACTTGAATGAGTAAATTGGGGCACTAATAGAAATAGCTTGAATGAATTGCCAATTATGCCGAATCAGCTGTTACAGGAACGTAAGGATTTTTTTTCGATAATTCGCTAGAATCTTCTACGGTATCTATGGTCTTGGTAATGCGATTTGGACAAAATTTCGCACGTAGTTTGAATACATTATTCTTCATCTATGTGCGAAATTTCATTCCAATCTAATCAGTAGTTTCGTTATAATCAGAAAAAAAATACTTTGAACGGCCATATTCACGAAACCCCTAGTCTTATTTCGCTTATTGATTAACGTGACCTCGACATTCAAAATCCAAAACTACCCTGAAAATTTCAAGTCCCTAGATTTTTCTGTTCGAAAGTTATAATTTTCTATGGCTTCTATGGTTCTAGTCAAGCGATATGGACAAAATTCCGCATGTGGCTTGAACACGTCATTTTCCACCTGAGTGCAAAATTTCATCTCGATCGAATCAAGAAAACAAAATTTCGAATTTCGAAGTGTGTCGAACCTATAATCGTTTGAGACCATTTTCGGTTCAAAATTCGAAAAATACAGACATCGTGACGAAATGATATAGCGGGATAGAAGAAACGTCGAGATAATAAACATTTGCCTTAAATTTGCCGCGTTTTGGATATTACAATTCTCAAAATGTAAATGGTGGAGATTCCCGATATTTTTTGAATTATCTCATTCCTAGATGATTCTGATTTTCTATTTGAGTTAACAATCGAACTTTTCTAGAAAAGAATCCAAAATGGTATTTCTACATGTCGCTTCTCCGGAAGAACGGAGACGCAAATGCCGATCAACTTTTCAGGAAACGAGTTTTAAGGAATGGATCTTACGGTAGGTACGCTGAATTGACGCGATACGAATCATATTTATTATAATGGAAGGGACTTTCTATGAAGTAAATTTCATCTATTTGAGATGGTGCTACTTTTTTTCTTACTTTAAACAGTAATCAGAATTCATAACTCAAAATTTAGCAGATTTGCGCTTACGTCTTTTTTATTCCGGAGAAGCGATGTAGACAGTGTTTTTTTGCATGGATAACATCACTCATATTATCAGAAATAATGACCCATTATCAATTCACCCATTCTAATTTTTTCAGGGTGCTAAGTACCATGGTCAAAGGCTTAAATTGATCATTCTGGAACAATTATTTGTAAACTCTTTCTCTTAAGGTCAATAATTCTATTGATATTTTTATTATTTCACCAGCATTGAAGGTCAAAATATCAATAGAGAATTCTAGCTAACTTGTTGGCTCATAAAGAAAATATTTTTCGGAGAGAAGAAACAATCATTTCATCTTCTAGCGTGATCAATTTTCCGAAGACAGAAAAAGAAAAAAAAACTCACCAAGTTATCGACAAAAACTTCTTCCTCTTGTATGTCATAAAATAACCTTTGATCCGCACCTTGTCAATTATAACCGATATACAGTATAAAAAAAACTTAGCATATAAGCCAGGCAACATTTTAATACTATGTCGGTTTGAAAACCATACAACAAAACACCCTGGAATGAGCAGAGACCGACCTACTGCCTCGAAGATCTTCACAAGAATAAATGGGGGAAGATTGCAACTCTTACTTTATATCATTCGGCAAAACCAGAACCAAACAATCTTATGTTGATATATTTCATAGGTATTCCAGACAATGGTAGTTAATATTTCATATCTCGCTTTGAAAGAATGCTTTTTTTCAACAATAACTCTGGTTCTTTGGAACAGAGATAGAAATTGATTACAGTATCTAGAAATTACACATACGCATGTTATATATGGCTATGCCGTTTTCAATGAAAATTCTATAGATCATGATGGACAAACATTGATTTCACTGAAATTGAATTGAAAAATAAAAAACTGAAACGCAAATTGCCAACTGATTTAAACAAAATCACATTGGTCTAGATAAAATAACAAGCTGAAAATTTTTTTAGTGTATAGGCCATCTGCGATAAGCTAATGCTTGGCATTCATTGCAATGCCTCTTTACATTTTTTTTATGATCTGCTTGAAGTAGGTACACATACTACACAATGATATATTATTTATATTAGACATTGTCATCAATCTCTCAGCTGTCATCAATCAAGTAATGGTATAGGAATCACCCCACCCCCTTCCCTCAGATGATGTTCAATAGAGTTGAAAATTCTCTCTAAATTTTTGACTTTACAACGATAAAATACAAAAATTAGTATTTCAATAAATGAAATGTCAAGAAACTTGAACAAATATCAAGAAGAGGTATAATAAATAAATGAATGATTCATAAATTTCTTGATTTTACTCCTTCTCATGGTTTCATTTAAATGTCTTAGAAAAATATTTGTAAAGTAGGTTTGTATGTAATTTATAAAAATATTTATTAACTATGTTGGTATAAAATCAATTGGGTCCAACTGTATATAATTCTCAGTAATAATTCCATTATGATAGCTTTTATCTTTGTCATGAACAATACCTCGAATTATATTCCAAGAATTTCTTTATCGAAATGAATAGCTAAGTCAAAGAGCAGGTCCTACCTGACAAGCTGATAATTGGCTTCTGGAATTGTTACTTCAACACAGTCTAGAGAATTTGTTTGATCAGGCAACTTTACGACTGTCCCGTCAATTTTTTGCAATGCTTTACGAAGATTTTGGTAGTGTTCTTCTTTTGGGTCAACTACATCTGTAAGAGAGAAACTTTTTAATGATCTTGTATTAATTTGTGATTAAATGTTTATTTCTAACAGATATTTTGACTCTCAACCGTGGTGTATAACTAAAAGCAGTTTCGTACATTTAGCTGCTAATTCTATTGACAAATGATTTCCATTATTTATTGAAGGACAACATTGAAATAGACCTTCTCACCTTTCAAAACAAAGTGCACTACACTTTTCTCCATATTGTTTCAATTCATATTTTCAACGAAAAAACATGATTTAAGTAATTTCTTTAACAAATAATCGAACATTACAAACAAAACACGAAAGCTCCAATCGGAAAATATCAATTCTTTGATAAAACTTATCAAACGAATATATTTTTATCGAATCACATCCTATTTGAGGGGTGGAAAATAATAGCTGAAAACCGAGGAAGGTTAATGAGAGGTAAACGCAAAGATTCCAATTCAATTCATTAAATCTAATAGGATAGCATCATAAATTAATCACTTTCTAATTGGGACAAAGAATTTTCAAAAATGTCATATCTTCAGACTTGAGACATTCAAAAATTTGTTTTTGTTGTCAAAAACTTTAGCCTCATTTGATCTATTTATTTCCCTTTGAATCATGGGACTACTACCCCGAAGTTCCCTATCATCTGTCAAAAAGAAATTTAAGGTTGTTGAAGTTTTTGGATCGGATCCATTGATTTTCCTTTCGTCAAAAATATTGGGATATTCGAAAATGGTATAGCGTATACAAAATAGCAACTCTTCTCAAATCAAATTATATTAGTTCTCTATGAGGCTAATTTGAACTACTTGAAGTAGATCAGAAACGGACATAACCTTATTTAATCAATGTTATGTGTTTATCTTAGTTACTTGTACTTAGTTATCTTTAGTTATCTACTCTTGTCTGATCCAAAAAAATAAAAATGACGAAATTGATGGAATGGTTAACTGCTCTAAGCGTTTTAGTATCTTTATGGGTTGCCATCTTAACTAATAAAATAGGAAACAATTTCACCAAGCAACATCCTCAATTTATATTATACTTACCTTTCATTCTAATCATTTTATTTGGGGTAAGAAAAAAAGTATTTCGTCATTTCGTTTCTAATTGTTAGTTATTTCAGTTGTATGCCTTGGCTGTTGTATTGTATAGGACGTTTACATTTAATAATTGTGAAGAAGCATCAGCCGAATTGAAAATGGTAAGAATTTTAGTTCGGCATATTTTCAATTTCAGATTGTGCTAAGTGTTCATTTTAATTATTATTTGCAGGAAATTCAAGAAGCTAAATCTTCTTTGAAAATATTGGGTTACATATTCCCAGAAACATCTCCATAATAATATAAAAGAATTATAAAATTTTCCAAAGTTGTTTTTAAGATTGAATAACACACATGAAATAAGCAACATTTCAATTATTACATTTATTATATTATTTTACAGTCAACATATTCATTGTATGAAGAAATACAAAACAAAATAAATTTTATAAATAAAAGCAGGTAAAAACATAACACTATTAATACTTTAATATCAAGTAAAAATAAAAATTTTTGGTTTTTAGTTAGTATTGCATTATTTTGCTTCAACATTCCATAAATCCTTCAATCAATTATAATTGAGTGAATTAATTTAATGTTTGATCAAATTAATTTAATTATTAAATTGTGCGTTCTAGTTCCTATTATAAATATCACTTTACCTAAGGTTCTATTTACTATTATTCGAGCTAATATAATCTCTTCTGATTCAAATAAATATAATTTAAATAAATATTTAATACTGGTTATTACTGTTAAAGCTATGATTGAACTAACCTAGGATTAATTTGCGACTCATCCACAATTTCATGCAGTTTATTGTGATTTTCTTCTTCTTTGATCTCATTCAACCAATGGGTTATTTCTGAACTATACATATGACGTTGGAGTACTTCTCGTGTACGTCTACGTCTTCCAAGATAGTATGTTATTCCCTGTGAAAACCAATAATGAGAACACTTTTCTTCTTTAATGTAAAAAAAACTTACTCTTGGAGTAAAATCAATTTGTAAAGTTTCCAACAGTTTTGCATCATTGATTTCACGTTGCAGCACATTCCAATCGATTGAAACCTCCTCATGTAACATTTGTTCCTCTATAAAAACATTACTTCTTTCAATCAAAACCAAATTGTCTCAAGATTAAATACATAACAATTTACATCCTTATTGAATGGGTATATAATATAGGAGAATCTTTTTCATAAGCAAATAAAGGTTAGTTTAGATTATTTAACCTTATTATCTATATAAATTTGTCCTATACTAACCATCTCTCTTCGATGTCTGTTTCTTATATTGTATTCTGAACCTGAAAGCCTCCAAAACTGACGCCACAACAATTGTCAAAACAACCATGGTGAATAGATAGAACAACATAAAGAACAGCCTTGAATATGGGTTAGTGACAGATGCATAGGCGTCCATCACTATAAACCAATTATTCACAACCGTAAGTTCGAAAAGAGTCACTGCCGAAGAAAGAAGATCAGAGAAGTTGTTCAGGTAATAGTAACCCAAGGCACTAGTCGAGTTTGTGCTGAACTTGTAGAAGTCTTCGACTGTTGTGTTCCTGAAAGATTTAAGTTATTTAATTTTAGCCCCATCTAGATAGGTAATGATAAAGTTCTCTACTTACACACAGCAGTTCCTCAAGTCGTAGGGTGAGAAAAATTCCATACCTATAATTGAAAAGAAGTAATACATAACCAACATAACAACAGTAGTTGACCACATCAAAGGTGAGAGTAGTACCAAAGTTCCAAATATATCTCTGTATCGTTTCTTCAGCTTGAATAGCCGTAATAGCCTGTAAACAATGTTTTGCAATCAATGCTGAGGACCTCGAGTTCAGGTTCACAGGATAGGGTGTAAAGAAATAACGGGTTTTCCAATACGAATGATACCATTTAAAATGGTTATAATGGCAACACTGCGTATTATTTTTTGACATTTCTTATGCCATTTGTGTTCAGTAAGTTATGCCATTTGATCGTTGAAAATTACACACTTCAACAACGTTTAGAAATTGTTAAATTATTTTATCAAAATAAATGCTCATGTTATCGAGAAATTGTATTCAGTGATGAAGCTCATTTTTGAGCGCTCTTTTTTACTTTCACGAGCGATGTCTGTATTTTCGAATTTTGAGCCGAATATGATTTCAATCGACAAGGTTTGACTCACTGATGACGAATCCGTCGAGAAATTCGAGCCTGTCCGTTCGTCCGGCCGTATACACAACAACTCTCGAACAGAACGACCTAGAAACTTGAAATTTTCAGGTAGGTTCGAATCTTGAATGCCGCGGTTAATTTCGTTATTGGGCAAATAGACCAGACAATAGGCATTTTTTCGTGACAAAAATCGTAGAAGAAAACTGCAAGTGTGGGATTACGTGGGGTAGTCCGTGGATGTTTTGTGATATGTTTTCGACTAGCAAATATTATTGTAATTTCGAAAAAACACCAAGAAATGGGTAAAATCTGAACCAATGGGCGATGCTGATACAAAAAAAAAAACAAAATAATTGTAGAGAATGAAAAGACGAAGAAAATGAGTGCTAGTGCAACTCAATTGGGTCATTAATACCGTAGAAAAGCCGTAAAAATCAACGTTTTTCCAGAAATTCATAACTCGGCCATTTTCAAAATTGTAGCGCTGGTTTTCCGGGTGAAAGTAGAGGTTGATACTTGATAGGTGCTTTGAGTGACGTTGTCGGATAAATAGTTTTTGCGTAATTGCGATTTGAATTATTTTAGGCACTATTTTCCGGAAGGTCTGGATTCGTCGACAGTGATCCGATTTTAATTTAAAAAATTACGAAAAGCACTGCCGTGAAGGCAGGAGCTTTTGAGCGCTCGTACATGCACCTTGTAGGTAGATTTGCATTTTCCAGTTTCAGAAACCAATTGAAGGAATTTTCGACAGATGTCAAAAAAATTCTGAAACTTAGGCGAAACTCCAGACTTTATGTCAGTGCTTCAGCTGATCAATTTTTTTTCGATAATTCGCTAGAATTTTCTACGGTATCTATGGTCTTGGAGGTGCGATCTGGACAAAATTTGGCACGTAGTTTGAATTCATTATTCCTAAGCTAGGTGCAAAATTTCATCTCAATCCAATCAGTAGTTCCGAAATAATCCGGGAAAAAATATTTTGAACAGCCATATTTACGGTCTAGTCTAATTTTGCTCATTGATGAACGTGGCCGCGATATTCGCGATCCAAACCCACCCTGAAAATTTCAAGTTCCTAGGCCTTTCCGTTCAAAAGTTACAATTTTCTATGGTTTCTATGGTTCTGGTCATGCGATCTGGACAAAATATTGTTTTACTATATCATTCTCGTTCAAAATACAAAATTTTATCTCGATCGAATCCGTAGTTTCGAACTTATCGAGAAACCAAAATTTGAAACGACCGTATTTACGTAACCCCTAGTATAATTCTGCTCATTGATAAACGTGAATGCGACATTTCAGATCCACACCTATCCTGAAAATTTCAAGTCCCTAGGCCTTTCCGTTCTAAAGTTATGATTTTCTATGGTTTCTATGGTTCTGGTCAGGTGATCTGGAGAAATGTAGCTTGAATATATCATTCTCCATTAGTATACAAAATTTCGTCACGATCAAATCTGTAGTTTTGAAATTATCAAGAAAACTAAATTTCAAACGACCATATTTACGGAACCCCTAGTATAATTTTGCTCATAGATGAACGTGATCACGACATTCGAGATCTACACCTATCCTGAAAATTTCAAGTCCCTAGGCGTTTCCGTTCAAAAGTTACAATTTTCTATGGTTCTGGTCATGCGATCTGGACAAAATTTCACATGTAGCTTGAACACCTCATTCTCCATTTGAGTGCAAAATTTCATCTCAATCAAATCTGTAGTTTTCAAGTAATCAGGGGAACAAAACTTTGAACGGCTATATTTACGGAACCCCTGGTGGAATTTGGTCCATTAACGAACTTAACCGAGGCATTCGGGAACTGAACCCACACTGAAAATTTCAAGTCTCTAGGTTGTTCCGTTCGAGAGTTATCGTGCTTACGGCTGGCCGGACGGACGGACAGACTCGAATTTTCCGACGGATTCGTCATCAGTGAGTCGAACATAGTCGATTGAGACCATTTTCGGCTCAAAATTCGAAAAATACAGACATCGTGACGAAATGATATAGCCCTCGTGTAAGTTGTACGAGCGCTCAAAAACGGATTTTGAAAGTAGAAGTATAGTACTACAAAACGCCCATCTTGATTTTTCGCCAAAGTGTTGCAAAATAGGTGAAAAAAACGTGCAAACATGACCAAAACCAGCCGAACGCTGTAACGTCAAGTAGTGGAGGTATAAATGTAAATATTCGCGCCCGGCCGCAGCGCGTTTTTCGTTTCCCCGCGTCGGCCGGTTACCCACTATCCGTCCCAGATTTGGTCATGTTTCTACGTATTTCTCACCTATTTTGCAACTTTTTAACGAAAAATCAAGATTGAAGTTTTGTAGTACTATACTTCTACTTTCAAAATTCGTTTTGTAAATTAAAATCGAACAACTTCTGACGCAGCCAGTCCTTCCGGAAAATAGTGCCTGAAATATTTCGAATAACCATTTCGCAAAAACTATTCATCCGACATCGTTCTGGCTGTGCACACGCAAAGTACATATCAACCACTACTTTCACCCGTAAAAGCATGAATTTTTTAAAAAACGCTGATTTTCAGGGTTTTTCGAACTTGTCTACGGTAATAATGACCCGATTCAGTTGCACTAGCACTCATTTTCTTCGTCTTTCTACTCTCCACAATTCTGTTGTTGAAAGTGTCAGCATCGCTCTATTGGTTTAGATTTTACAAGCAAAAAACTAATTGAAAACACCGGTTTTGTGCTGTTTTTTCGAAATTACAAGAAAAGTAATAACATTTGCGAGTCGAAAACATATCATTAAACATCCACGGACCAGCCCACGTACCCCCACACTCGCGGTTTTCTTCTTCTTCTTCATTATTGCCTGGTCTAAAAATTCGACCCGGGTTTCCGTAAATATGGTCATTTGAAATGTAGTTTTCTTGAAAATCTCAAAACTACGGATTTGATCGTGACGAAATTTTCTATTTTAACGGAGAATGATATATTCAAGCTAGATTTTTTCCAGATCGCATAAGCAGAACCGTTTTGAATTCCAACGAATTATTGAATAAAAAAAATCCTTATATATTATATACAGGGTGAGTCGGGAGGAACGCCCCAAACTCCAGGTGTGTATTATACACGTAAAAATAATTTGAAAAAACCCATATATGTTCTTATAACATTCTCATTTGTTTTCGAAATAGAGCATAATTACAAACAAACAACGAACGAAATTCCACACGCAACAGTCGAAACTAATTTTCAGCACAAGTCGTTCGTCTCAAGGTGGGTTTAAACCAAACGAACAAAGAGCAAGAGCTAGAACAAGAACATTCTTTGTTGATCTTTAAGTAGATCTTTAAGAAGAGCTAGAACACTAGAACGCTTTGAAGAGAAAGCTCCGGGAAGCGAGCGCGTCTTTAGGCCGATTTACATCAGACGAACTAATGCTCATTCTAACCCCACTCTATCAAATTCTTTTTGTTCAAACAGACGTGGAACATTCTTTCGTCATTCTATCAGTGTTCTAAAAGATTCTATAGAACATTTTAAGAATGCTCGATCGCTTAATGTAAACGGCACTAGAGCGCATGATCAGTTCCTTAGAGCGTTTTTTCGTGTTCATACGCGCTCGCTTCCCGCAGCGGTCTCTTCAAAGCGTTCTGGTGTTCTAGCTCTTTGTTCTCGTTTTTGCTCGCAGATATTTTGGTGTAAATATCGAGCTTTCGTTCACACTAAAAGATCAACAAAGAATGTTCTTGTTCTAGCTCTTTCTTTGTTTGGTTTAAACCCACCTTGAATACGAAAGAACGCTTTAAGGAACTGATCATGCGCTCTAGTGCCGTTTACATTAAGCGATCGAGCATTCTCAAAATGTTCTATATCTATAGAATCTTTTAGAACACTGATAGCATGACGAAAGAATGTTTCACGTCTGTTTAAACTAGAAGAATTTGATAGAGTGGGGTTAGAATGAGAATTCGCTCGTCTGATGTAAATCGGCCTTCACAAGAGAGAACTACTTGTTTTATTTGCGGAATGAGCATTATTAGAGGAGGTTCCTCTAAACATCAGATTGCAAATGTATAATCAGCACGATGGAGTTCCCGCACATTTCGCTCGTCAGGTCAAGCAATATTTGGATGAAGAGTTTCCAGGACTATGGATTGGTCGCGGTGGTTCTATTAGTTGGACTCCAAGATCTCCAGACCTCACACCACTGGATTATTGTTTGTAGATATATGAGGTGTACAAAGTGGAAGCCGACACTCGGTAGGCCCTAATTCGGCGCATTAGAAATGCGACAGTGTTGGTCAAAGAAACACATGAATGAATCAAAAAAGCAACAAAAGCCCTTCGCAGACGAAGTAGAATGTGTTTAGAGGTTAATAGCGGTATTTTTGAACTTTTGTTGAAACAGCGCTATAATTAAAACCATGTTAATGTAGGAAATTTTCTTTGTTTGTAATTACGCTCTATTTTGAAAACAAATGAGAATCTTATAAGAACATATGGGTTTTTTAAAATTATTTTTACGTGTATAATACACACCTGGAGTTTGGTGCGTTCCTCCCCACCATGTTTTTATATTTTTTTGATAGCTGTCAAAAATTTTAGAGATGAAACGGATAGTGAATTAGCCGGATAGCGGATATTCGGCAAGCTCCGAGGCCGGAGCGCCGGATATCCGGCTGCCGGATATTCGGCACTTAAATCGGTGCATTCGGGACTTCTCGGTAGCGATTGAGTGTTATCGGGCATGCGCATGATTTAGTGTTATCGCGCATGCGCATGATTGAGTGTTACCGCGCATGCGCATGGGTAAGTTTGCTTCTCAGATCGTTAGTTTATTCCGTATTCCATCGTGTTCTTACTTGTCCTCGTGGTTTTATTTTCATCATCATTAAGGAAACGATCGCCAATTCGGCAATATTTTGATTTGAACAGTGACGATAACAAGTACGCCGTATGTTTATTGTGTCAGGTTCAAATTTCTGGAGGTGGTGAAGGAAAAAACTTTTTTCCTCCACCTCTAAATTTTGAGTACTGAACGGATTATAATTAAAAATACACATTTTTGACATGCGATTATAAAAATAAAAATTACGAAAAGCACTGCCGTGAAGACAGGAGCTTTTGAGCGCTCGTACATGCACCTTTTAGGTAGATTCGCATTTTCCAGTTTTGGAAACCAATTGAGGAAATTTTTGACAGCTTTCAAACAAATTTTCAAACTGAGGCGATAATCCAGACTTCAAGTCAGTGCTTTAGGTTCTGGTCATGCGATCTGGACAAAATGTTGCTTTAATATGTAATTCTCGTTTGAAATACAAAATTTTATCTCGATCGATTCCGTAGTTTCGAAATTATCGAGAAAACAAAATTCACAATGACCGTATTTACGGAACCCCTCGTATAATTCTGCTCATTGATAAACGTGAATGCCACATTTCAGATCTACACCTATCCTGAAAATCATTCTCCATAAGTATACAGAATTTCGACACGATCGTATCTGTAGTTTGGAAATTATCAAGAAAACTAAATTTCAAACGACCATATTTACGGAACCCCTAGTATAATTTTGCTCATAGATGAAAGTGATCACGACAATCGAGATCCACACCTATCCTGAAAATTTCAAGTCCCTAGGCGTTTTCGTTCAAAAGTTACAATTTTCTATGGTTCTGGTAATGCGAGCTGAACAAAATTTTGCATGTAGCTTGAACACTTCATTTTCCATTAGAGTGCAAAATTTCATCTCGATCGAATCTGCAGTTTCAAAGTAATTAGGAAAACAAAATTTCGAGCGGCCATATTTACGGAACCCTTAGGCGGATTTTGCCCAATAACGAACTTAACCCCGGCATTTGAGATTCGAACCTGCCCTGAAAATTTCAAGTTTCTAGGACATTCCGTTCGAGAGTTATCGTGTATACGGACGGACGGCCGGACGGACGGACAGACTCGAATTTTCCGACGGATTCGTCATCAGTGAGTCGAACATAGTCGTTTGAGACCATTTTCGGCTCAAAATTCGAAAAATACAGACATCGTGACGAAATGATATAGCCCTCGTGTAAGTAGTACGAGCGCTCAAAAAGTATTCATAACTTATTGTGGTATGATTTTCCTTGTGTAAATAATGAAAATTTTTTTTGAATTTTACTCTCCGATATCCGGCCGGATACCGGATAATCATTGATTATCCGGTATCCGGCCGGATATTCAAAACAAGGCCGGATAGGCCGGATACCGGATAGTTACCGGATATCCGTTTCATCTCTAAAAAATTTCTTCAATTGGTTGCTAAAACTGGAAAATGCGAATCTACCTACAAGGTGGATGAACGAGCGCACACCCCCCTGACTTCACGGCAGTTGTTTTTATAATGTTTGGTTAAATGGTTATGTAAACAAACAGAATTGCAGAATTTGGAGTGATGAAAATCCACAAAAAATTGTTCTGACACCATCACATCCAGATAAAGTCACTGTGTGTTGTGCAATTAATGCTGGCGGAGTGATTGGTCTATATTTCTTTGAAGGAAATAGTCGAAGAGTAACAGTCAATGGAGAATGATACAGAACTATGTTAAATGAATTTTTTCTCTCTTGTTGTTGTTGAGAATAATCTTGAGGATGTGTGGTTTCGACAAGGTGGTGCCACTTGCCACACAGCGACCTCAATAATCGATATATTGAAAACAAAATTTGGTTATCTCAAGAAATGGTCCAGTTAATTATCCCCCCAGGTCTGTGATTCAACACCATGTGGTTTCTTTCTTTGGGGACATGTTGAGTCACAAATTCATGATGATGATCCAACAACTGACCAATCAAAAATAAACATTGAACGTTATTGATGAAATACAACCAAATTTATATGAAAAAGAGATGAAAAATTGGGTTGACAAAATGCAGTATGTATGGAGAAGTCATTTGAATGATGTTATCTTCCATAATGTACACTATGTAGTGTGCAATCAGAAATGTTGTAATTTCATGGTTGATAAAATTATTATTATTATACATAAAAGCATGATGTAACCTTTGAAATAAAAAAAATTACGAAAAGCGCTGCCGTGAAGTCAGGAGCTTTTGAGCGCTCGTTCATCCACCTTGTAGGCAGATTCGCATTCTTCAGTTTTAGAAACCGATTGAAAAAGATTTTGACAGCTGTCAAAGAAAATTTCAAACTAAGGCGAAAATCCAGACTTCACGTCTGTGCTTTAGAAGACCAATTTTTTTTTCGATAATTCGCTAGAATTTTCTACGGTATCTATGGTCTTGGTAATGCGATCTGGACAAAATTTCCACCTAGTTGGAATACATTATTCTTCATCTATGTGCGAAATTTCATTCCAATCCAATGATTAGTTTCGAAAGTATCAGGAAAAAAATAGTTTGAACGGCTATATTTACGGAACCCCTAGTCGAATTTTGCGCATTGATGAACATGACCGCGAAATTCGCGATCCGAACCTATCCTGAAAATTTCAAGTCCCTAGGCCTTTGCGTTCAAAAGTTATTATCTTCTATGTTTTCTATGGTTTTGATCATGCGATCTGAAAAAAAATATAGCTCGAATATATCATTCTCAATTTAAATACAAAATTTCGTCACGATCAAATCCATAGTTTTGAAATTATCAAGATAACTGAATTTCAAACGACCATATTTACGGAACCCTTAGTCTAATTTTGCTCATTGATGAACGTGACCACGACATTCAAGATCTACACCTATCCTGAAAATTTCAAGTCCCTAGGCCTTTCCATCACAAAGTTATAATTTTCTATGGTTCTGGTCATGCGAGCTGGACAAAATTTTGCATGTAGCTTGAACACGTAATTCTCCATCTGAGTGCAAAATTTCACCTCCATCGACAAACAAAGTTTCGAGCGGCCATATTTACGGAATCCCTGTAATTCGGCATTCAAGATTCGAACCTAACTTGAGAATTTCAAGTCTCTAGGACATTCCGTTCGAGAGTTATCGTGTAGACGGACGGCCAGACTCGAATTTTTCGACGGATTCGTCATCAGCGAGTCGAACATAGTCGTTTGAAACCATTTTCGGCTCAAAATTCGAAAAATACAGACATCGTGACGAAATGATATAGCCCTCGTGTAAGTTACGAGCGCTCAAAAAATTGTGTCTTGCTGAATAATTTATGTGTTTTTCTCAATGTTTAAATTGTATCATTCCTATTGGAAAACCCTTTACCTCATGGTAAGGAACATGTTCATTCTTTTAATATTTTAGAAGAAAGACATGTTAAAATAGAAACTTACCGCAAAGGTCTCAATATAACAACAAGCATCAGATAAGGATTCAAATAAAGCAGAACCGCTCCCATTAGAGCTGCCAAAGTTACAGTCAAGTCGAAGACATTCCAGCCAGAAGCTACATATTCGTTCCATCCTATAGCTACCACTTTGAGGACAGCTTCCAAAAGGAATACTGTTGGATAAAAATCGATTATTTTCCCAAGTCTTGGGCATCCAGAAGTTGTTGTACTCACAAGCTAAAAATAGGAAAGTATCCCAAGAAGCAGCGAACATTTGCGCACTTTTCTGAAGATTTTCCGTATGTTCCATCATTCTAACAAACATGGCCACACCGTTACTGAGTATCAAAGAGTCTGAAATTAAACGACTAATCAATATAACGTTTGAACTATCAGGCATGCAAATTTCAATTAAAGAATAAAACAATGAATTTTTTTCATTTTTCCAAGTTCTACAATCATAATGTAAAACAAAGTTTCTATCTTGTATAAGATTGCTAAGTCAATGAATTGAGAAATAATACTAATTGGGTGTGAAATTTCATGAGTGTACTGGGTATCCCATTTTGGGCTCTTTTGCAGGTTATCTCCCCTTTTCTTGTTGATACAGGGCTGCGAGATTCTCGACAGTGAGATACTTTTTCGTGAAATGGAAAATGGCACCGGAAGGATTTTCATAGCCTTTTCGGTTTCTAAGCTACAAGGGCGTTCTTGAGAATGTTACAATGTTTTTGAAAAGCCCTCATTATGACCAATAAATATATGATATAATATACAAGGTGTCCCATTGAAATAAATGAAGGAGTGTCTGATAAATTTTCGACCTTACACCGTGAACAACATTTTCCAGACCGCTCTGTATCTCATAAACCGAAAGGGCAAAGGAAATCATCCCAGTTCCATCTTCAATTTCACAAAAAAGTAGCTCACTGTCGCGAAAACAGCAACCCTGTCTCTACAAAATAAGGGTGATACCACACCTGAAATGGAATACCCTGTACTTCACTTGAAGGGACATACTAGAAATGAAATATTCCATTTATTTAGAGAGAAGTGCTTATTGTGAATGGTTTTTATTCTCTCGATGAAATAATGCATATATGTAGAAGACAACTTTATTCAAATATTCAACTGAGTTGTTTCTCTGCAAACTAAGATTTTACTTACATACTGATCTCACACAGACTAGAGACATTTTGATTACTTTAAAAACATGTACTTACACACTATGTACTCAAAATATTGCCACATTACTATACTCCTCGATATCCTATAAAAAGCCCTCAAAGGTGGCCAAGCAGATGAAAACCAAGGATCCAGAGGTTCTCTCAACCTCCACTTGACACTGAGTGCATCATAAATATTCAAAAACTCCTCCTGGGTCAATGAACCGGTTCCAGAGACATTCAGAAGGTGAAACATGAGTATTATATTTCTTTGACCTGAAATTAAGAGTTTAATAAAAATTCCCTATCAATGCTTTTTAGCTCTAACTTGTTCTAGGAGAATAATATCTCATGAGTCCGTGAAATTGTTTGAATTTTATAGTATTCGGAGATTGTTTACTGACCAAAAGACGGAAGGCTAACTGACATGCTTTTCTTTTGTGTAAAAGAAGTTTTCTGAATTTGTCTCTTTCAATTCCAGTAAAAGTCTCGTAAACTACTGCAAGCATCTGAAAATGAAAATGTATATGAAAATATTTGTTGAATGATGCTGAACGTAGGTCCGTTTTTATTCAAATAACTTAGTACTGACCAAGTTCATTAGCACATAGAGCACTGTAGATATGTAGGATACAAAGAATAAAGCACTCCATTTTGTAATTGCGTAAGACGGCATCATCACATCTGGAAAACTGAAAAATGAATGGGTCAATTCTAAACTATAAACTTGTTACTACAAATATCGAGCTCAATAAAAGACGAGATCAAACGTGCTATGTAGGGCTTAGGTTTCATTATTCAAGCACACGTTATATTTTCCCTTATCTGAATCGTATGCGCATGACACGAGCTAAGGCAAAGTATATCGTGTTCATTCTCACCAATCGCTCGGCAGTTCGGCCACTCGAATGCATTTCTATAAACAACAATTTTATGCAGTGTGGACACGTCTGCGAGTTGCAATGCAATTTAAAGTTATGAGCAACATCAACAAACAAATATCGCACGTCGCTTATGTGATACGGACACCGCCTATAGTTCATAGTATACTGGACCGCAAAATTAATCGGAGAGAAAAAACTGCCCCCAAGAAGTCCGAATCTCAACCCTATTGAACATGTGTGGGATACACAAGAAATGAGAATTATGCAGGATTGCGGCTAGTTTCAAATTTTAGTTCCTTTAGCACAGGCATTGACAAATGAGTGATATCAGATAACCCAGGAAGCGGTTGCTACTCCAATTGAGAGCTGTTATTCAGGCTTGTGGAGGAAAATACTCGATTTTAATGTTCATATCACACTACTGCCTATGTTATTTTTTTCAATTTTTTTGTAGGTAATAAAAAATTATTGCCCTATTTCCTTTGAACCTGTGTTTTTTCTTCAAGAATAAAGATATCGGTATGAAAAAAAGAACAAATTGTTCAGAAAAGATAGGACTTGAAAAAGAAATATTATTCAGTTTCTGAATTTTTCTACAGGTGTTCAGAAGTAAAATGCAATTTTTTGTGCTGCCATGTATCGAGTATCTCAAGATATCCATTCATCCTGTTTTTGAAATCGATATCAAGACATGATGAAGATAAAAGCATCAGCAACCTGTCAAAAAATTATCGAAATTGGCTGAAAAAAAGTTATTCAAGGTTGAATTCAGACGAAATTTTTTCTGTCTGCTTAATTTTGCGGTCCAGTGTAGTTTGATCGGACGGAATTACAGTCGCGTCATTGTGGCCTTACCAGGGCAACCGCGACCTGGCAAAAATTTTGCACCAATACGACATCTACAAAAATATTGAAAGTGTGAAGTGTGAGGAGAAATATTGCGCAAATAAAATAAGTATTCAAAGTTTTGCAGGGCGTTCAAAAATTTTCAGAAACTTTTGCAGACTTCTAACTATTTTGAAGCATGAGAGCGCAATGTGAGGGTTCTTCCATCGCTAATCAATACATAACACTTTAATATTAAGCAAAAATCTTGTTTAGTGTGAGGAGTCTTTGACCATTCAATAAAATAGCTTCACTCGAAATTTTGAGTGAATGTCTCCCTGTGTATTAGACATAGGTACCTTCGAAATCTCAAGGCTTGCATGACCTTGTTTTTTTTTTAAATTCATATGTTACTTACTTTGCTGTTGTCAAAAGAACGAACATACTGACAAAACTGTCTGGAAGAGTCCTGAAATAGAGATTGGTTGTGTGCTGACTGAATAGGTAATAACCTAGAAGGGCATAGCTGCATACAAAAAATAGAAGAAGTACCAGCATATCCAAAATTGGTGGTAGAGACTGCAAAATCTGTCTTATAAATCTCCTTACAGCTCCACATGCTCGAGTGTCAACCAAAAATATGGGTCGTAGGGCTCTAGTAATCCGAAAATGGGAAGATTGTCTCACCAGGACTACTAAAGCTTCCATCACCATTATGACTAGAGTAACACACTGCAAAACAAAGTGATGAATTTTCAATTATATCTACTATTAGCTATCCTATCACTTGGTGCCGCAAGTTGCAACACTGTAAGAACAATACTTACTTTTACCATAGTTCTCTTGTGTTTCAGTATAGTTCCCCATCCTATCCATCTCAACTTTAAGGCCAATTCAATTCCAATAACACCAAGAGCTAATAACTCAAGAGTACCATGTATACCAACAGGTAATTTCAGCTTATCTATGGAAGGTTTCTCTGTCAGTGCAAGAGACAAAAGAACTAAAGAAGACGCTAAGTCTAACCCGTAATACCATGAATTATGGACAAGGAGATAAGCAGGTAATGCAGCTGGATGCCTGGGATGAGAATCAAACTTCTCATTATTTTCTCCTTCCTAAAAAGAGTGATTATCTTCAGAACTGACTAATTTTGGGGAAAATAAAAATTATTCGACATACTTCCAGGAATATAGCTGCTTCATGGTAATTCATTTCCCAGTGGTCAAAACCTGTTGTATCATCCCTAACATCTCTAGCTAAACTCGATCTACTTCCCATTTCCTCAATTGGGGGATCTACAAAAAATATACTAGTACTTAGCAACATTGTTGCTCTGGACTTGTTTACTTTACTTGAAAAAAATGTAAACAAGATAAGATAATGAATAAATAGATTCAAACTGTCAAATCTCTTCATAAACTCACATGAGCTGCTTGCAGTGCCATAAGTTGGGTTGTGTAAATTGTCAGTAGAGAAGCTTTGGTATCCCGTTTCCCCAAGTGATTTTGTAGAGTCCATCTTTGGAATTCAAGGGGATAATATACCGCAAATTTTTCAATTAAAACATAACTGCTCCATTTATGGCACAGGAAATGCCTAATTTATGGAAATCATAACGGGAGTATGCTTGAAACTCAAGATACTTTATTGCCACGAATCATGAAACTACTTCGAAGCGAAGTTTATTAATTTATTTGAACTTCATCGTTCATTTTTTCAAATAACATTTGAAATTTGCAAAAAATAATAATAGGGCGAAAACAGCTGCCAGCTGACGAAAGTCACAGCTATGTGCGCCGCTGTGACTGACACCTGACACTCCTGACCTGACAGCAGCCACAAACCACAGATTATGAGATTAAAAAGATTATCAAAGATTAAAGATAGAAACTCTGTTATACAGGGTGTTTCCTGAGTGGTTGGTCATACTCTAATGGTGAATGCCGGTCTTCCAGGCCTTTCAGAAAAGTTGCTTGTTTTGTGTCCTAAGGCTATTAGTTCAGGAGATATAGGGTGATTAATGGATTTTGGCAAGAATTTTCGATAGCCATATATGTTTGGAATCTGAGGTCCGATTTTGATCAAATTTCATGGGTTTGTTTATTTCAGAATTACCTTCCGAATAGCTCACAAAATATCAATATTTTCAGGGCAGTACTCAGAATATCGGGGTTTATCTTTCAAGCCTCAAGATATATTTTTTACATCACTTTCAAATGTCGTTATTGCCATGAAAAAATACATAATTTAATCTGAAGAATTCAATTTTCACTTCGGATGGCACACTTCTTACAAGCGAGTAGCGAACGAACGAATTCATATTTTGTGTAATTTTTTTGAAATGCGGTCCTGATTTTTGGCCCTTTCGTGGTAATATTCATGTCTTTTGCTGAGTTTTTGAACCTCAAAGCTTGAGAGCGTTATAAATTATGAAGTGAATAATTTTTGAAATGTAATTCGTGAGTCTATTCGCTCCACAACACAAATAAGTGGATATTAATATTTTTAATTTTTTTCGAAAAACTTCAAACTTATTTATTTAATTTCACATTACAAAATTGAAAGGGAAGTGCCATAAAAAATGTTCGAAATGGAGTCCTTTCATCTCGACACATTTCCTATAGCTCTCAAAATCAGATTATTTATGATGGCTCTCCTTATCAAATCGGGATTTCGTTTCAACTCTGTGCGAGCTTCTTCTATCCTCTGCCTCGAATGGTCTCGTAAAGTTATTTCAACGGCATAAACATTTTCTTTCAGATAACCCCACAGAAAATAATCCATAAGAGTTAGATCTGGGGACCTTGGGGGCCATGTTACAGGGCCACCATTCCCTAACCATCTATTTGGATAGTTATCATTCATCATCATGTTGTGTAACTTCTCTGAATCTGAAATACTCACAATTGCCATACATAATTTTCTAATTTTGAATGAAAATTGGAGTAACTTATTTGAATTTCAGCTATTTTTGGAGGCAAAGAATATCGTTCCTCGAATTCATGTAACACAAATATTCAATGTGTAAAGAAAGCGATATCTAGCGAATTTCCTGGAGAATACAAGTCAATACTTTGTTGTTTTAAAGCATATATATGCACTCATTGATTACATGTTTCAAGAGGGTTTACGCCATTTGCCCCTAAATTAAATATGTGTTTTCAAAAGAATTCAAAGCTTGCATGGCCATGCATACTTTTAATTACTTCTTCACGCAGCTTGTTACAACACTTAGTGGGTGCTGGGGGTCAAGAAAACAAAGGAGTTGTACAGGAAGTTATAAAATTCAAAACTTCAGCAAAAGACAAAAAATATTATCACGAAAGGCCAAAAATCAGGACCGCATTTCAAAAAAATTACATAAAATATGAATTCGTTCGTTCGCTACTCGCTTGTAACAAGTGTGCCATCCAAAGTGAAAATTTAATTCTTCAGATAAAATTATCTGAAAACAAGCAACTTTTCTGAAAGGCCTGCATGACCTGCATTCACCACTAGGGTATGGCCAGCCACCCAGGAAACACCCTGTATATCTGTTAAATTACAGCAACCCAAGGATCACATAATCGCAGGATTATTATTATTTACAATATAGACCTTGGATCGGAATCGTTCGAGAAAACTAATAAGATAAGGTAGGTACTCCTGCCCCTTGAAATTTCCGGTGAAAATTCATTTCCTAACTAGAGGATTCAATCTGAAATTGTGTGAAGATATCATTTTGTAGTAATAAGTAATTACCGAGAGGCTCTTGGACTGAAATATCGAAAGTTTGGACTCGTTGCCTGAAAAAATATTGACAGGACTTGAATTACAAAATCGCTCGTACTACTTACACGAGAGCTATATCATTTCGTCACGATGTCTGCATTTTTCGAATTTTGAGCCGAAAATGGTCTCAATCGACAGAGTTTGACTCACTGATGACGAAACCGTCGAAAAATTCGAGTCTGTCCGTTCGTATACACGATAACTCTCGAACGGAACGACCTAGGAACTTTAAATTTTCGAATCTCGAATGCCGCGGTTGAGTTCGTTATTAGGGAAAATTCGACCAGGGGTTCCGTAAATATGGCTGTTCGAAATTTTGTTCTCCTGATTACTTCGATACTTCTGATTCGATCGATGCGAAATCAGATGGAGAATGACGTGTTCAAGATACATGCGAGAATCATAGAAAATTATAACTTTCGAACGGAAAGGCCTAGGGACTTGAAATTTTCAGGATAGATGTGGATCTGAAATGTCGCGTTCACGTTTAACAATGAGCAGAATTATACTAGGGGTTCCGTAAATACGGTCGTTTGAAATTTTGTTTTCTCGATAATTTCGAAACAACGGATTCGATTGAGATGAAATTTTGTATTTTAATGGAGAATGATATTTTTTTTTATAGCTGATGTCAAACTTTTTTTTCAATTGGTTTCTGAAACTGGAGAATGCGAATCTACCTACAAGGTGGGTGAACGAGCGCCCAAAAGCTCCTGACTTCACGGCAGTGCTTTTCATTATTTTTCTATATATTTCTTTCCAGAATTTGTTTACATTAGTTATCCAATATCTGGATGACCTATCTTCGCTCGTTTATTTTATATGCATGGTACTTTCGCAGCACGTGTGGTTTGAATCTAACATGAGGTTAAAAAAAAAAAACCGTTTCCGAGATAATATTTAGGGTGTTCCTAAATTGGAGGCACAAACGAAGAGGGGGGATTCCTTGCGTAATTTTGAGAGAAAAAAGTCCCATAAAATGTGATCGCAAACGTATCGTTTTCGAGATACAGGGTGTTAAAGTTTGAATTGTTTTTTCATAGTATCTACACTTCACGAAATCGTAGAGGAAAAAATTCAGTTAATAAAGCAGATATTCCACAATGAACATGATCTACACTTCACAAGATATTCAACCCAAACAGTTCAATTTAAAACTAACAATGAATTAATTCACCACACCTTATACTAACTGAAGTTTTATGACAATTTGGATTTTTCGGAGGATCGTTCAAAAATTTTCTCTCGAAATCGGTAGCAGATACCACAAAACTACAAGAGACCATAAAGTTTAGTATAACAAAGCTGCTTTTTACATTTTTTCAAATTAACAGTGGCTCACCAAAAAAAAGTTCTGGATTAAAACAGGGGGCAGTGTTCCAGAAAAAAATATCACCCTGTAGATTTGCTATCGAAATTGACATGTAACGTAAAGTAAACTCTCAACTGTAATATCTATGCCAACTTTCAGTTGACTATCTTGTGAAGTATAGATACTATATGAAAAAAATTCAAACTTTAACACCCTGTCCCTCGAAAACGAAACGTTCGCGATCCCATATTTATTGGACATTTTTTTCTTAAAATTACTTGAGGAATCTTCCCTTTTCTTTTGTACCTCCAATTTAGGAACATATATATAGGTATATGACAGGATGATGAATTCCAGAAAAGAAACTTGCTCCTTTAAACATATGAGAACTATTTACATACAGAAATGAACAACAATTTACTAATAAAATTTAATACGTACAAAAAATTCAATACAGGTCCATTAGACAGAAATAATCGTTTTCATAACTAGCTTTACTTCAACTACTCATTCAATCCTTAGAAAAACCTTGTGGCAATGGTATGTCAAAGACCACAGGCAAATTCTTCGGAATATAATTGATATCACATGTAGAAGCATTGATAAATATTATTTTTCCATCTGATGAAACTCCATATCCTTCATGTATATGGCCAAATATATGGTATTTGGGTTTCACCCTTTTCTGTACAGTCTGAAGTAACTCTACACAACCTGCTCTTACTCCTGAGCATACCAAATCTCCATGTCCCAAAGGTGGTGTATGTGTTATCAGAATATCAATATTTTCTGGAATTTTGTCCCATTTAGACAAGCATTTTTCACCTGAAAGTTAAAGTCTCAGTATATTCACTACATACCATAAATACCCCATTAACAACATTCAGAAGAAGTATAGAGAAGGCATTAATTTTGTACTAACTGTATCAACAATTTGCTGAAGAATGTGAATATTGAAATGATTTATAAATAGATATTGGTGCGTATAATTAACTGATTGAGTACAAACATTAAAAGGTTAGCTCTAGAGTGTGTATAATTGTATAACCTTCAAGAGAATGGAAGAAACTATCAAATATATGTACCAATTTTACTATATTCACCTCTTGGAATGTTAAATGCCCAACCACCAAATTCTGGTTGCCAAGGCGTACCATAAATTTTGATACCATATAGTTCAAGACTAGAATCTTCTAGATATGTACAATTAGTTAAATACTGTCTTATATTATCTTCATTTACTGCATCCACAATGTCATCTTTAGTATTACCATAGTTGAGAACTTGATCACCATCATCTGATCCTAAATGTACCGCTATTTTCTTTTTAAATAGATCTGAAAATGATTCATCAAAGCTTAATTCATGATTACCGGCAATAACAATCTTGTGCTTGTGGGGAAGTGTCTCCAGCCAAGTATTAAACTGTATCACTTCGTCTCTTTGTCCACATCTAGTGAAATCGCCTGCATGTATATAAACATCCCCTGCTGGCACTTCAAAATCATTCCTCAACAAAGAATGAGTATCACTCATACATACAAACCGTATTTTGTTGGGTTCTACTGGTTTCGATGGTATCTTCACGTTTACTTTAATAACTTTTTGAGTAATTGAGATCTGCTTCCATGCCGCTGTTGGGTTACTAGTTAATTGATGTACTTCTATTTGTTCTGATTCCATGTCTTCGTGTTATGGATCTTTCAGATTCAGTAACTTTGCCACCGAAAAAGTTACATTATAAGAATTTTTTTGGTTGATTTTTCCCATTCAAAGAGAAAATAATGAACAGCCACATTTTCGTATTTTCATTTGAACATTGCATTTTGTTTTGACAGGTGCGTGCGTGACAATTGTGCTTCCGAACTACTGTCATCTTGTGTTTTCCATAGATTAAAGGAAAAAATTCTTTTATCTATCTTTCTTCTTTTCACTTGGTTGTTTCTATAAACAAGAGCGTTCTCATTTTGACCAAATGTCTGTAATTTTCGAATTTTGAGTCGAGAATACATAACTGCCAACAAATACCGGAGCAATACGCAACAAGCAATATTATTGTTAGTAAGTCAGTATGTATTAATGTATTTCACATTCATTTATATGGCAACTCGTACACCGGCGCAACGTGATATCGTTATAGCAAAGATTAGACTCTGTTACTCTTTGGTTATAGCCTGTGTAGAGCAATTTTGTACTGCCAGCGACACGACGTGCATATTGAAATACAATATACAGGGTGTTTTATCGGTAAATGTACATACGCCTGAGGTAGAGCTGTCATTTTTTCGCGTGGATCCCGCGATTTCGTAGTGGACGTCACCAGTTCATGTTTCGTAAAATGCCATAATTTCAAAAAGGTAACGTCATCATAGACCAATCTTTACAAAACTCACGAATGAACCAATCCATGAAGAAATCAACAAACATAACCAATATTCTATAAACAGCTGTTTCGGAAATCGGTCAGAATCCAGTTTATCCATGTCATACGAGTTCGAACCGCAGTTCAAACTTTCCCAGAACTTGTTTTCAAACCGGACTAAACTATTTGGCGCGTGACGTCACCAGTTCGACGAGAAAATACGAATAATTCAAAACGGATGAAATAGTTTTGAAAAATCGTCAATTACATTGAGCGAGTTTTCAAGCTGCTAATTGGCGAATTAAGAAGTTGCTAGTGAATTCGCCCAGTGTAATGATGTTCACTAGCCAACTAGCAGACTGTAAACAATCTGCCAGTAGAGTTATGATTTATGATATAAGAATACTGGTATGCTATTCACTTTCCTTATTTTGGTCGTCCGCACGCATGACGTCACTCTCGAGCCAAATCACCAATCATATGTACTGTTAGTTTGTTGATATAATTCCTTATTTTGGTCGGCCACGAGCATAACGTCACTCTCGAGCCATCTCCATCTCTCTCCCAGATGCGCAATAGCATACCATGTATTTTATATCATGCTCAACCCGAAGTCTACCTAAAAAGGAAGTGGTAAGAGGTCCTACCTAACCACTGTTGTTGCGTTTCAATTTCTTTATTATGAAATCTGTTTTTAGTTCAATTTCTATATAGGGGAGGGGAGGGTAGAGATATTTCTACCCCCCATAGGCAGGTGCTTGAAATGACCACTTGAATGCGTTCGATTTGGGAGGAGCTCGCGAGTGTCAAGAACCGAGCAGCTCCAGTGCAGGAAATCCCTAATGGAAAGCGCCTATTATAGATGACACATGTTCTGAAATTGGCCGTTCAGAAATCCATCTACTGATTCACTGTTTTGAATATTAATAATATTTAATTTTGGCACAGTCTGTATATGTATTTTGATAAAGCCAAATCTTTTTGCCTCTTGACTTTGTATTGGTTGTATCATTATTGTTTCAGAATTGTCACTTCTTCTTTTCTCTTCGTTCATTTTCTTTTCTTTCGATTCTTTTCTCAATTGTTGATAATTGTTGTAAATGTTAAAATGAATGAAGGAATTATTATTATTATTTATTATCACGTTATGCTAAATAAGCGCTCGAGGATCAAAGGTGCAATGGTTCTTTTCGCTGAACGCGTCTGAAAATTTTTCAATTGCGAGTTGGTACACTAGGGTTTCTACCAGAAAAAAAAAATTAAATATTATTCTTCTATGGTTTTTACGCTTCTTTGTACCGTGATTTGATGTCACCTAACTGACCTAACCCTAACGCCTTTTTTTGTGTTCTGTGGTGTCACCTGTCTGTCGTTTGTCAGTGCTCTGTTCGGTGTTCACTGGTCAGTGAATTGTCAAAACTTCACTAAACAAAAAAGGAATGAACAACTAGAATTTCCTAAATACACTTATTTGAAAAAATTCAAGTATTAATAGAGTATTCAATTGGAAAATTTCAGATGAAAATAATTGAACGTCTAGTTGTAGATTCATTGAAATTACAATAACCAAAGAAAATTTTACAAACATCTAATTACAAAAATGGCTGCCACAAGGAGGTTGCAAAAAGTAAGTTTTATTCCTAGTAGATAGATATTTGTGGGAAATATTCTGATGTCATCGCTGTTTTGCAATATACCGTCGTAGATTTACGCAGTATGGTTTGGGCAATAAATTCAGTTGATTTTGTTCGATCTAGTTATTACATTTGAAGACTATTTATATACATTATTCTTTCAGGAATTGGGCGATATAAGGCAATCTGGCATGAAATCTTTTCGGGATATACATGTGGACGAAACGAATATTCTCACTTGGCAAGGTCTCATTGTCCCTGTAAGTTGGTTGAATTGGTTATTAGTTTGTTGCTTAATCATAAAATTCTTTGTTTTTTTTTTAGGATAGTCCCCCATACAACAAAGGTGCATTTAAAATTGAAATAAATTTTCCAGCAGAATATCCATTCAAACCACCTAAGATAAATTTCAAGACTAAAATCTATCATCCAAATATAGATGAAAAAGGACAGGTCTGTTTACCCATTATAAGTGCTGAAAACTGGAAACCTGCGACTAAAACTGATCAAGGTAAGAGCAACATAAATGGTGTGAATTTTGGTGCGCTTGTTTCTATGAAAAACGTTATCATTTTGCCCAGATGTCTGTTATTTCCGAATTTCGAGCCAAGAACGCTCTTAAACAATAAGGATTGAATTGTAGATGAAAAATTTGTGGTGAAATTCAATTGTGCTTGTTTGTCCAGCCCTTCGTACACACAATAACTTTGGGAAAAAATCCTGTTTTGAAATTTTCAGGGTAAGTTTGAGGTCTGAATGCGCTGGTCATGTTCGTAAATGGAGGAAATCCGCCAAAGGGTTTTGTGAATATAGCCATCTAAATTTTTTTTTTTATTTGAAAACTATCTGATCAAATCGAGAGTTGGTTAAAACCTAACGACGCAAAGGTTCATTTGAAATTTTGTAAGGAACGTATCACTAGGGGAAAAAAATCTATCAAAATTTCTGTATCTCAGAATTATTTTCCATGTCTCGGGCATCAATAAAATGAGTCTGATAAGTTCAGCTTTGCAGTTGCTCCGCATGAAAAAAATTTAATTTATATGGTGTTGAATCCATATAATTCTGTAATCCAATCTCTTGTAATGGTGATTTTATGAAATTACATTATGTAGTTGTCATCACACTGATGGCCGGTTTGGTTGTTCGATTGTCTCACTGTAGGGTCACCTTGTGTTGAAGCAAAATGATCATAAAACAACATTTTCGGAACCCAAATTGATTTGACATCGCTGTCACGTGAAATGTTGTGTTGGTTGAACTACAGTATGATTAGTCTTTCAGAAATTGGGGGTCGAATTTGATAAGAGCTCAACCAAGCAGCGTGTGTGGGTTTAGTATTTGGATGGATGACTGCTCTGGTGATGAATTTAAACAAGTGCGCAAAAGCTCCTGACTTAACATCATTGCTTTTTGATATTTTATTAAAATTTACATAATTTTCAGTTATTCAAGCATTGGTAGCTTTGGTTAATGAGCCTGAACCTGAGCATCCGCTACGAGCAGATTTAGCAGAAGAATTCCTTAGAGACAGAAAGAAATTTTCGAAGAATGCTGAGGAATATACAAAAAAACATAGCGAGAAAAGGCCTGCTGATTAGATGGTGAATAGGTTATGGAGAAACAAGTTATTGCTTTATTTTTATAACCGGATGTTCTACATATTTAAAAATTTGTTTGACAATTCTCTAAATTTATGTCTTTTTTCGCTGTTTGGAATATTTAAAATTTGTTTGCTACTGATGTTGAATATTATACTTAATGAGAAACAATTACAAATTTTTTTTGTATAGATAATTTGAAGGTTTAATAACATAAGTGATTTATTGAATAAATGCTTTGTATAATTAATGTTCACACTCTTTTATTTTTCATAAATACAGAAAATTTCATATACTAACTATTCCTTATAAATTTCTGAATCCTAGTAAACAAAATTATAAATAAAACAATATTTGATGCAAATAATAAAGGTATTATGTACTCCATTCCATCTATAGCTTTGTTCAAAATATTACTTATATACAAATTAAAAATTAATTAACCTCTTAATTATACACAGAGCAAATACTAAAGAGACGTCTCATCTGTTATTTTAGGATTCTTCCGTAAGAACTCTTCAATGTACTTTTTGATTTCTAAATGATCTGAAAAAGAATGTATAATTCAGTTACAGAAAGGATAGTCTATAATAGTTGAAAGCTTGAAATATATTGAGGGGGGTGGGGTCTCAAGAAGGCTATCGGACTATTGAAACTAGTGATTAGCTTTTATCATGTGAAGATTCCATTTTTATTCCCGTGCCAAAATATGAACCAATGTAAATTTCCATCAATCTTAAGTTAATTTTTGATATTTTTGAATGGGCGAGATCACTAATTTCCAGAACAATGGGAAGAGTGGTTGGATATTACAGAAAACGCGCCCGGATATGACGTAGTAGCTGTTTGCTTGATTTGTCCAATCAGAGTACTCACTTTTAGGCAAGGCGCGCACCGAAGTGGTGTGGTGAACAAGTGGCGAGTGAAATCGTCGCGGTATGGCGAAAAAGGCAGTTTAGAAGTGGTTTAATGCGCACTGAGGTGGCACCTCTTCAGTCTCCACTAGTTGTAAAAATGTCTTTCTCCGATGAAGATGTACTCTCGTATTTGCAAATTGTGAATATTCCGGGGAAAAGAAAAAATAAATACTGCAACATAAGTTCACATGTGCTTTTGCGATTCCGCGCGCCACTTGGCTGCTACATCGCTGCCACGCCACTTCGGTGCGCGCCTGGGCTTAAAGAGCCGTTTATTCCAATATCTGAAAAAAAACTATCCATACATAATATCGCTACATTTCAACTACAAGTACATTTGAACCATAATTACGCGATTGTGATCTCTCCGATTATATGAAATGTAACTGGATATTACTCAACATGGTTATTCCTAATGTGTAAAAATTATTTGTTCAATTTTGTATCCTGGCTTTCTTAGCTATCTGAGCTTTTAGGAGTTGGGAGATCTG
The DNA here is from genome assembly GCA_963966015.1 of Aphidecta obliterata. Taxonomy (NCBI): domain Eukaryota; kingdom Metazoa; phylum Arthropoda; class Insecta; order Coleoptera; family Coccinellidae; genus Aphidecta; species Aphidecta obliterata. Next base: position 17,436,639 of record OZ014434.1, on the reverse strand, counting down.
GTTGTGTTCTGTATAGGCCTTGTTACTGTGTCCTTACGCCACTTGAGGCATAGCACTGTTAATTATTTATCCAACCTTTGAATAGCGAGTTGATCGCCACTTCTCCGTATCTGAACTGGGTTTAGACTTCAGCAATTGATGAAAAATTCGAGGAATTGGGCGAAAGAATGTCGACTGAATTTCCTGGATCTTTTTTGGATAAAACACTATGATTAATAAGGTGTTTCTTTACTTGATAGTAACCTCGAGATTAAGAATGTATTTCTCAGCTTAAAACATGAAATGACTTCATACAAGGTAACATGAAACTGACATCCATTATTATCTTTTGTCATGCGGCAGAAAATAAATTCTGTGGCTGGAATTGCAAGTGTGGACCAGTTTGCATATAAAGCACAAAAATAGGATATTTCCAAACCTAGAGATGATACAATAATTTACGAAGAGTATTATGTCTATTATATCGATATAAATTTCAAGAATAACTCGTTAAAAATTGGTTGATACAATTCTGCAATGATTAAGTTTTAAGTTAGTACAGTGAAATCTCTACTAATGGATACCTCCCGATAACAGACATTACCAGATGCACAGGATTAAGATAGGGTTTGTATTACATTCCGCTCTTCATTAGGCAGAGCTATATAACGGATGCAGCCTCTGAAATTTGCTAGAATAAGTTCCTCTCAATACCAGACATCGAAACCAGAAAGCTCACCGAATTACAAGGGTGTTTCCTGCAACTCCGTTAAAAACTTCCATCTGACAGTTGTAATGAGTCTTTTGAGGTCTACCTATTGAAGCCCACAGAAACTACATTTAAATTCAGATAACAGAAGTCCTGTAATGTGTAATCTGAACTTGAATTCATTTTAATTTTTTTTGAAACCTATCTATAAAGGACGAGATATTGTTCATCATGAGTGTCCGTTGAATAGAAGTTACACTGTATTTCAAGCTATACTAATACTTCCAATCCTTACCTTTATCTACCAAATTGTGTGATATATTTCTGGCTAGTTTCTTAAACAAGTCCCTAGATTCAAATCTTCTATCAGCGTAGGCAGGTGTCAGCAATTTAACAACATATTTTCCTACTTCATTCTTATTTAATTTACTCTTCACTTTAGGTTTATCTTGGGTGCTAACTTTTTCTCTACTAATAGAAATTTCTTTTTCTAATCTTTTTAACTTATCTTTCGAATCTATCAGACTTTGAGTTGATTTTTTCAAATGTTTATCATTCTTTGATACACCATTTGAAGATTGCTTGGGAGTCTTGTCATCAGAAGATTGATTTGGTGATTTTTTCTCAAAATCAGTACTTTGGGGACTCTTTCTGATTGTATCACAGGTGTTTTCATCTTCATCATTTTTTGAGCTGTTTGGAACACTCAAACGATCATTTCTCATGTTGCTTTTCAATGTATCTGTAAAATCATCTTCCCATTCATCTGAAAAGAATATGAATTCAATGCAATTTATACACTCGATATTATATAAAATTACCTTTGAATCTGTAGTCTTCTTTAATATTCTCCATTTTCTGTCTTTTACAGTGACTTTCATCTTGTGATTCATCTCCGAAGAGATCACTCAGTTCACTCCGTTCATCAGTCATTTTTCTCTTTTTTATTGATGAAGAGCCACTGAAAAATTCACTTATTTTACTTTGGTTATCCTTCACTTCAATCCGTTTTTCTTCCAAGACCACTGAAGCTTTCTGGAAACCAGTATATAGTTTCTTATTTTCTAGCAGCTCAGATGCTTTGCAGAAGCCATTTGAATGTTTATCCTTCTCTGATTTATCAACATTTGTGTTGATTTCATCTTCTTCTACTTGTTTGGACAATAATTTCTCCAGGGCATCATGTAAAATCTGATCATCCGTTAATTTTTTGATTTTTGCTATCTGAAAGTAGGTAAACAAATACGGATCACTTACTGGAGCATTTGACTTGATAAAACGACGGCTTTTTTCATATAACACCCTATATTGTATTGAGGTCAACGGATATCTTGTAGTATAATTGGAATTTCCATTGGAAATGTGAGCAATATTTCCATTTTCTCTAGTGAAAATTCTACTTGAAAATAAGCACCATCTTGTTTACGTTTTCTATGACAGAACGTCAGTGCCATAGAATTGTTTCTTTTTTTTCAGACATTGGCGATTATTTTATTTGTGTATTATTTGAACTGGGATCGTTTAATCGTTATGACTCGGTTAGCCTTCCGCTAACTAAGACCACTATTTTGTTCTACAGGGTGTTTCATGAGTGGTTGGCCATAAGCTAGTGGTGAATGCAGTTCATTTAGGCCGTTCAGAAAAGTTGCTTTTTTTGTATCCCAAGGCTATTGGTTTAGAAGATTTAGGATTTCGATTTATGGATTTCGCCCTGAATTTACGATAGGCATAACTTTGGAATCTGAGGTCTGATTTTGATCAAATTTCATGGGTTTCTTCACTTCAAAAAGTCGGTTCGAATGGCTCACGAAATATCAATATTTTCAGGACAGTACTCAGAATATCGTGGTTTATCTTTTAATCCTGGAAATCTATAATTTTTACATTACTTGGAGAAATGCCGTTTTTGCCATACAAAAATACATAATTCAATCTGAATAATTCAATTTTCACTTTGAATGGCACACTTGTTATAAGCGAGTAGCAATCGAACGAATTCATATTTTATGTAATTTTTTTGAAATGCGTTCCTGATTTTAGTCCTTTGGTGATAATATTTCTTGTCTTTTGCTGAGTTTTTGAACTACAAAGCTTAAGAGCGTTATGATTTATAAAGTAAACCATTTTGGAAAACGTAATCCGAAAGTGTATTCGTTTCACAACACAAATAACTAGATATTAATATTTTTCCATTGTTTCATGAAACTTAAAAACTAATTATTTCATTTCACAATACAAATAGGCGATGTTCGAAATGGAGTCCTTCCATCTCGACACATTTCCTAGCTCTCAAAATCAGATTATCTATTGCCCTTCTCATCATATCGGGATTTCATTTTAATTCTGTGCAAGCTTCTTCTACTTTTTGAAGTGAAGAAACCCATGAAATTTGATCAAAATCGGACCTCAGATTCTAAAGTTATGGCTATCGTAAATTCAGGCCGAAATCCATAAATCACCCTGTATCTCCTATACTAATAGCCTTAGGAAACAAAACAAGCAACTTTTCTGAAAGGCCTGGATGACCTGTATTCATCATTAGGCTATGATCAACCACCCATGAAAAACCCTGTATACCCTACTCATTCATAAAAACCCAAGGAAGCTCTCAATGGTGTTGATAAAACCGACAATGTCCTTAGGAGTCTTGGCTGTTACCTCGCGAGTATCCAGGACTGGCTTCCCCATATGAATGGTTCTTAGGCCAGCCAACTCTGGACATTTGCATACCATGTGTTCAACTGTTTCTGCTCCTGATTCACAGAGCCTGCAATTCTCATCTGCCGACTCTCCCATGCGGTACAAAAGGTGTTTGTACCGACAGTGACCCGTCAGCAGTTCCACCATTTCCCGAAGCTCAGCTCATGGCAGCTTCAGGAGCTTCCTGGTAAAGCATGGTGCAAGCACCAAAAATTTCTTTGCCTGAGCAAATCCAGGAGTTCCCCCAAAGGGTTATTCTGTTATACAACTGCCATTGTTGGACCCGCTGCCTTATATTGGTCTTTTACAAGCCCACAGAAAGGCTCAGGTCCAGCAGGTGTTAACCTTGATGCTCTTTTCGCAAGTTCATCGGCTCTTTCATTTCCTTCAATAACACAATGCCCCAGTGCCCATAATAAAGTCACTTTATTGCCTCTGGCCAGTTGCTTTATGGTATTATGGCGTTCCCATGTCAGCAGAGATCCCTGGCTGTGTAATTTCAGGGACCTCAGCGTGGCTGTCGGTAGACATTGGAGATAACAAGTTAATTTATAAATTCAAGTTTTTATCTAAGAATGTTTCAAAACACATGCATATTGATTTGGAATAGGAAGTTATACCTATGCACAATATACATACAACATATTGCGGAATGCGCACGATAAATACCCTCAATAGATGGTATTGAAGTAGTGCTTTGAGTAAATTATGGTGGTTGAATAAAAGAAATACAATTTACGTACCAACTTGGCCAAATTATTCCTGTACACCATTAGTGTTGTAGTTACTGTGAAAACAGAATATTCAAGGTCAATAGCACAGTTTTCCAAGTCTTTCTTGGTCAACATATCATCCTCCATGCAAGCATTAAAATTGGCTTTGATAACATCTGTAATTTTTGTCAGATACTGCTCCCTCGTAGACAAAGTGAGCCCTTTCACTTTACTAGAAGTTGAGGCAGCTGCTTTAACCCTAGCTTGGTTAGAGAAGAGCTTCTCAACTGTTGCAGCTGAAATTTCCTGGTAAAAAAAAACGATAAATAGCAACTCAATATGAGAAGGGTGAATCAATTGAGATATTTCAGTTGATTCATGACAGCGTGTCGGAATAAACGTAATAATTGAATTCTTTACAAAGAAACAAAAAAAATCATATGACAATGCTCCCGAAAATAATAAGAATAATTATTTGAAAACTCATGTTTATAACTCCAATAACAACAACAAAACAGTCTGGTATGTGATAAACGAACTGACTCATCGAGAAATAAAAACTAATAAACTACGGAATATCATCAAGACAGAAAATCCCCAGGAACTAGCAGACGCATTCAACAAACATTTCATCAATATTTCCTCATCGTCCAAAACACAATTGCCCAGTTATACAAATATCCAAATTTTTCCCCTTTTCACGAAATGCAAAATGTTTGTGTCTATTTTTGAGCGCTCGTACTACTTACACGAAGGCTATTTCATTTCGTCACGATGTCTGTATTTTTCGAATTTTGAGCCGAAAATGGTCTCAATCGACAGAGTTCGACTCACTGATGACGAATCCGTCGAGAAATTCGTTCAAAATTTTGTTCCCCTGATTACTTTGAAACTACAGATTCGATTGAGGTGAAATTTTGCACTCAGATGGAGAATGACGTTTCAAGATACGTGCAGAATTTTGTCCAGATCGCATGACTAGAGCCATAGAAACCATAGAAAAATATAACTTTGTAATGGAAAGGCCTAGGGACCAGGGCCGCGCCGCCCTCATGGGCAGGATGGGCAAGGCCCAGGGGCGCCGAGCCTTCAGGGGCGCCGCAGGCGCCCTGATCTTATCACATAAAAATTTCTATCATTCATGAATCATATTCCTGAATAAATTTTACACTATTGTATAAAATTAAAGAAAAAAAAGAATATATATATTATTATTATTGATTTAATTGATGTACGAATAAAGAAGAACCACAGTGAGCAAAAATGCGTCCACGCCAGGCCAGGTCAATACGATACTTTACTCGTTGTCGTTGAGATTGAAAACGCGTGGATACTGGATACATTGATAAACTCGTGCCTAATTCACTAGTTCCCAGAACACATATGTATAAAGAATATACAAATGAATACAGACAAAAATATGCCTCAGTATATTGGTGATAAAATACAAAATGAGCTAATTCACCTTATAGTAGAGCATATCAGATCTGAAATTTTGAACAATGTGATAGCCGCCGAGAAGAGCAGATATCTGTTTGCTAGATTTGTGCGGTTGAATCAGACAGCTTCTCCATAACGAGATTTTTTTTAAATTTTATCCAATACCGATATAACAGGGTCAGGTTAGTAAACTTTTCGTTGGTGATATTTGAAGAATACGAGCTTAAATTGAATTATCTTCGTGGTGCCAATATGCGAGGAAAACACAACGGTCTGCAAAAAATTCTTGATTTGAGTTATAGATCATTTTTTGTGTCATGCGATCTAGACAAAATTTCACATGTTGCTTGAACAAGTCATTTTTCGATTGAGTGCAAATTTTCATCTCGATTGAATCCGCAGTTTCGAAGTAATCAGGAGAACAAAATTTCGGACTGTCATATTTACGGAACCCCTGGTGGAGTTCTGCCCATTAACGAACTTAACTGCGGCATTCGGAAACTGAACCCATACTGAAAATTTCAAGTCTCTAGGTCGTACCGTTCGAAAGTTATCGTGCGTATACGGCCGTACGGAAAGACTTGAATTTTTCGACGGATCCGTCATCAGTGAGTCGAACCTTGTCGATTAAGACCATTTTCGGCTCAAAATAAGAAAAATATAGACATCGAGACAAAATGATATAGCCCTCGTGTAAGTAGAACGAGCGCTCAAAAAACGTTGGAGTCTGTACAATAATGGATGTAAATTCAATTTCTCAATTCCATTATACAGGTTGTTTCCAAATTCGACGTGAACCTTGGAGGACGTGTTAGTCTCTCTCTGCTGTCGTTTGAGCCATATTTATTGATATCCAAAAATCAACAGTTTACGAGTAATTTGAGTTCTCGTATTTTTTTGAAAATTACTGACCTTACTTAATTTTTCGTCAATTTTTTCTATGTTGAACAAGTTTGATTATAATTTCGGATTATTTTTATCAGAGAAGGTAGATGTATAAAAAAGCGAAAATATGCTGTAATATATGTTGAGAAAGAATTCGTCTGATTTAAAAGTTGGTATATGAAGAAAAGAATAGTCAATTACTAGTATCAATTCGCCTACAAATTTCGAATTCCACAATTCATGTATGACAAAGTTCTTTAAAAAAGTTCCAAATTCCTTCTTTAATTCCTAAAAGAATTTTCGTTACAAAGCAGGCACCAGTTTCGTTTCAGCAGATTTTTTTATGAACAACCTTTTGAAAGTCCGGCATAAAAAATAGTGTTTTGGCGTTAAGCTTTGGATGGGAGCAATAGCTAATCTTTTGATAGGTCCTCACTATTTACCTGACAACTTAAATGGAGAAAATTATGAAGAATTTTTGAGAACAAATATGGACAGTTTTTTGGACGAGGTTCCCTTGATTGACAGGCGTGAAATCATTTTTTAACAGGATGGGTGTCCCGCACACTATAGGCTAAACGTTCGTATGTTCTTGAACGAATTGTTTCCTTATCGGTGGATAGGTAGGGGAGGAGCTATTTCGTGGCCAGCGAGAAGTCCGGATCTAACACCGTTAGATTTTCATGTTTGGGGCAGTTTAAGAGAAATAGTATATGAAAGGGAAAAACATACATGTGCACAACTCTTGTGGAGAGAATAGACGGAGCAGTGAAAAGACTGAAAGTAAACTTCAGGACTGAAGAAATTAGAAATGTTCTTCGAACATACAATGAAAGTTTGAGTTGAATTGCAATAAAAAATACTTAAATCGTTACTTTTTTTCTTCGGTTATATCCCCTTTCAAATCAAAATCTGCGAAACTAGTGGCTTCGTTCTAACGAAAAACTTTTTAGGAAATGAAGAAGGAATTCGGCAAGTATTAAAAATAATTTTTCTATACATAAATTGTGAAGTTCGAAAGTTGCAGGCAAGTTGAAATTAGAAATCGACTATTCTTTTCTTCATATACCAACTTTCAAATCATACGAATTCTTTTTCAACACCTATTACAGCATATTTTCACTTTTTTCAAACATATCATATCCTTCTCTGATGAAAATAATTCAAAAAATTGACGAAAAATGAAGTGAGGTGAGTAATTTTTCGAAAAACACAAAAACTGAAATAACTCGTAAACTGTTGAATTTTGGATATCAATAAATATGGCTCAAATGACAACAAATGAGTTATACCACCGCGTCCACCAAGGTTCACTTCGAATTCGGAAACACCCTGTATACGTTTCAATTTGAGTCAACATAAGAAATAACATGAAGGGGCGCAATTATATTATTCGCCCAGGGGCGCATCCTGGGCTAGGCGCGGCCCTGCTAGGGACTTGAAATTTTCAGGATAGGTGTGGATCTCGAATGTCGTAGTCACGTTCATAAATGAGCAAAATTAGACTAGGGGTTCCGTAAATATGGTCGTTTGAAATTTAGTTTTCTCGATAATTTCAAAACTATGGATTTTTTTAGTGACGAAATTTTGTATTTAAATGGAGAATGATATATTCAAGCTACATTTTCTCTAGATCGCATGACCAGAACCATAGAAAAGTATAACTTTCGAACGCAAAGGCCTAGGAGGGAAATTTTCAGGATAGGTTAGGATCGTGAATTTCGCGGTCACGTTCATCAAAGAGCAAAATTAGACTAGGGGTTCCATAAATACGGCCGTTCAAATTATTTTTTTCCTGATTTTTTCGAAACTACCCATTGGATTTGGTATTCAAATTAAGTGGGAAATTTTGTTCAGATCGCATCAACAAGACTATAGATATCGTTGAAAATACTAGCGAATTATCGAAAAAAAATCACCTAAAGCCTGACGTGAAGTCTGGAGTTTCGCCTTAGTTTGAAAATTTTTTTGACAGCTGTCAAATTTTTTTTGAATTTGTTTCTAAAACTGGAAAATGCGAATTTACCTACAAGGTGTATGAACGAGCGCTCTAAAGCTCCTGACTTCTCGGCAGTGCTTTCATAATTTTTTTTGAGATAATACCAGAGGAAGTAATAAAGACAGAAAATAACATGAAGGATACGACGGCGGTTAACTTCAGTAATGAAAACCTCAGCATTCTACTCGATTTACACTCCCCAAAAAAATTATCAGGTTATCCAAGCAAGAAAACAACCTTGGCTATACAATGTGAAGCTTTTTATGAAACTGCGCGATAAAGATTTGAGTAAATTTTAAAAGAACCGTACAGACCAAAACCGAACTCATTATAAATCACTCAGAAACTTGACTTCTTCAACAATTAAACGTGACGAAAATCGTTTCTCCAAAAAAAATTGCGGAAAGCACTGCCGTGAAGGCAGGAGCTTTTGAGCGCTCGTACATGCACCTTGTAGGTGGATTCGCATTTTCCAGTTTTAGAAATCAATTGAAGGAATTTTCGACAGCTGTCAAAAAAATTCTGAAACTTAGGCGAAACTCCAGACTTCATGTCAGTGCTTCAGCTGATCAATTTTTTTTCGATAATTCGCTAGAATTTTCTACGGTATCTATGGTCTTGGTAATGCGATCTGGACAAAATTTTGCACGTAGTTTGAAAACATTATTCCTCAGCTAGGTGGAATTTCATTCCAATCCGATCAGTAGTTTCGAAACTATCAGGAAAAAAATATTTTGAACGGCCATATTTACGGAACCCCCAGTATAATTTTGCTCATTGATGAACGTGACCGCGATATTCGCGATCCAAACCCACCCTGAAAATTTCAAAATCCTAGGCCTTCCCGTTCAAAAGTTACAATTTTCTATGGTTTCTATGGTTCTGGTCATGCGATTTGGATAAATATTGCTTTAATATATCATTCTCGATTAAAATACAAAATTTCATCCCGATCGAATCGAAATTATCGAGAAAACAAAATTTCAAACGACCGTATTTACGGAACCCCTAGTATAATTCGGCTCATTGTTAAACGTGAACGCGACATTTCAGATCCACACCAATCCTGAAAATTTCAAGTCCCTAGGCCTTTCCATTCAAAAATTAAGATTTTCTATGGTTTCTATGGTTCTGGTCATGTGAGCTGGAGAAATGTAGCTTGGATATATCATTCTCCATTAGTATACAAAATTTCGTCACGATCGAATCTGTAGTTTTGAAATTATCAAGAAAACTAAATTTCAAACGACCATATTTACGGAACCCCTAATATAATTTTTCTCATAGATGAACGTAATCACGACATTCGAGATCCACACCTATCCTGAAAATTTCAAGTCCCTAGGCGTTTACGTTCAAAAGTTACAATTTTCTATGGTTTCTATGGTTCTTGTCATGCGATCTGGACAAAATTTCACATATAGCTTGAACACCTCATTCTCCATTTGAGTGCATAATTTCATCTCGATCAAATCTGTAGTTTTCAAGTAATCAGGGGAACAAAACTTTGAACGGCCATATTTACGGAACCCCTGGTGGAATTTGGCATATTAACGAACTTAACCGAGGCATTCGGGAACTCAACCACCACTGAAAATTTCAAGTCTCTAGGTTCTTCCGTTCGAGAGTTATCGTGCTTACGGACGGCCGGACAGACTCGAATTTTCCGACGGATTCGTCATCAGTGAGTCGAACATAGTCGATTGAGACCATTTTCGGCTCAAAATTTGAAAAATACAGACATCGTGACGAAATGATATAGCTCTCGTGTAAGTAGTACGAGCGCTCAAAAATTCTCAACCTCTAACAATTTATGCTAATAACTAAAATATTACTGCAGACATTCTACGGATAGCTTCACACAAATACCAGACAACTTGAAGAATCCTGATGAGATAAACCGTTCATTTATATCTTCGATACCAAAACCCTCAACTGATCCAAAAAATACTATCTAGTTTTACTCAGAAAATAGAACAGAATCATTAGCCTCAATCCTTAAGTTCAAAACTGTATTGGACATCAATGTGCTCAGAATTATCTCTCAGATAAAATCCAAAGCATGTGGCATTGATGGTATCGGTATATTCATTATACAGTTGTGCACTCCATTTATCACCCATCTTATCAACTACTTCATTTCTAATTCAGTGTATCCAACTATGTATATGGAAGAGGGCACTTATTAATCCCAAACCGAAAATATCCTCGCCAAAAAGTAAAGACCTCAGGCCTATAAGTATCCCACACTACTACTACTACTGTTTATAAGTATCCTACATCGAAGATTCTGGAAAGTGATTAATGAACAGCTTTTGATCCACTTATAAGAAGAAGAGAATAATAACTTCTTCTCTTCCTGAAACGCAGTCCGGTTTTCGTAAATGTCTCAACTGCTCTACAGCACTCACTGACATCACAGACGACATCTCCCGTGGATTAGAAAATAACAAGTTCACACTACTAATCCTTCTAGATTATAGTAGATCCTTTGACACGCTGAATCGCTCGGTATTATTGGCAATTCTACACTACATAGGTCTCGATACTCTCGATGAAAGCGCAGTCGAATTTTTTAGGAGCTACTTCGATGAATGGACTCAAAGAGTGATGATCGATGGTGTTCTCTCTGAGGGGGTATCTGTTTCGGAGGGCGTCGCGCAAGGATCAATTGTGGGTCCCATCCTATACGCCGTGTATACCTTTGCACAGAGTTGTTGCTGCAGAAACTGCAAATGTCACTTTTACGCTGATGATACGCAAGTATACTTATTCTTTGCCAGAGATGAAACCCACGAAGCATGTAGAACATTGAACTCTGAACTTGAAAAACTTGGTGAAAATTCGTGTAATCATAATCTTTTTATAAACCCAGAGAAGTGTAGCGCAATACTTTTTGGACCAAAAAATAATATGAAAGAAGTTGAGGCAATGATAGATGTAAGAGTGGGGAATAGAACATTGAAGGTTGAGAGCAGTCAACGTAATCTAGGCATTGTTTTGGACAGTTGAGGTTTGGTGATCACGTTGCTAACTGTATACGGCGTGCATATTACAGATTGAGAATGCTGGATTGTAACCGTCACTTTATACCCGAAAAACAAAAACAAATATTATGTGACTCCGTCGTACTCTCAGCTTTCAATTTTAGACCAGGCAATAGAGCAGATAAAGGGTCATTCTGTGACAAAAATCGTAGAAGAAAACCGCGAGTGTGGGGTTACGTGGGTTGGTCCGAGGATGTTTACTGATATGTTTTCGACTCGCAAATATGATTACTTTTCTTGTAATTGCGAAGAAACACCTAAAAAAACGGTGTTTTTTTAGTTTTTTGCTTGTACAATCTTAACCAATAGAGCGGTGCTGATACTTCCAACAGACGAATTGTAGAGAATGAAAAGACGAAGAGAATGAGTGCTAGTGGAACTCAATCGGGTCATCATTACCGGAGGAAAGCCGCAAAAACCGTAAAAATCAGTTTTTTCAAAACTTCAAAACTTGGCCAATTATAAAGTTGTAGCTCTGGCTTTCCGGATGAAAGTAGTGGTTAATAGGTACTTTAAGTGTGCACAACCCGGACCTTGTCGGATAAATCGTTTTTGCGTAATTGCGATTTGAATTATTTAAGGCACTATTTTCCGGAAGAGCTAGATGCGTCGGAAGTTGTCCGATTTTAATTCACAAAACGGATTTTGAAAGTAGAAGTATAGTACTACAAAACTTCAATCTTGATTTTTCGTTAAAATGTTTCGAAATAGGTGAAAAATACGTGGAAACATGACCAAAACCGGCTCAGTGCTCCATCTGGGACGGATAGTGGGGGTAGCCGGGCGATGCGGGGAAACGAAAAACGCGCTGAGGCTGGGCGCGAATATTTACATTTATACCCCCACTACCTGACTGCAACCGAGCGTTCGGCTGATTTTGGTCATGTTTGCACGTTTTTCACCTATTTTGCAACATTTTAACGAAAAATCGAGATTGTCGTTTTGTAGTACTATACTTTTACTTTCAAAATTCGTTTTGTGAATGAAAATCGGACAACTTCCGACGCATCCAGCTCTTCCGGAAAATAGTGCCTCAAATAATTCAAATAGCAATTACGCGAAAACTATCTATTCGACAACGTCCGGATTGTGCACACTCAAAGCACCTATTAGCCACTACTTTCATCAGGAAAACCATCGCTACAACTTTGAAATTGGCCGAGTTATGGAGTTTTGAAAAAAGGCTGATTTTAACGGATTTTCCGGCTTTCCTCCGGTAGTAATGAACCGATTGCATTGCACTAGCACTCATTTTCTTCGTCTCTCCATTCTCTACAATTCGTCTGTTGAAAGTATCAGCACCGCTCAATTGGTTCAAATTCTACAAGCAAAAAACTCAAAAAACACCGTTTTTTTGGTGTTTCTTCGCAATTACAAGAAAAGTAATCATATTTGCGAGTCGAAAACATGTCACTTAACATCCACGGACCACCCCACTCAACCCCCCACTCGCGGTTTTCTTCTAATTTTTGTCACGAAAAAATCTCTATTGGCTGGTCTATTTCGGAGATGTTGTGTATGGTAGATGTCTGACTAATTTAATCGAAACCCGAATTCAAAAAGTACAGAATGCATGTTGGCGTTTCATATATGGCATTCGAAAATTTGAAAGAATTTCTTATAAACTTAAGGAGGTGGGTTGGTTGAACATGGAAAACCGGCGAAGGTTACATGCGGCTTGCTTCTACCATACCATACCATCATTAGTAAACTTCCTAGTTATCTCCACAGAAAAATAATATTCAGAAGTCATGTTCACAATCGCAATATTGATATTTAGACCAGGCAATAGAGATTTTTTCGTGACAAAAATAGTAGAAGAAAACGGCGAGTGGGGAGTTACGTGGGGTGGTCCGTGGATGTTCAGTGATATGTTTTCGACTCGCAAATATCATTACTTTTCTTGTAATTGCGAAGAAACACCAAAAAAAACGATGTTTTTTTAGTTTTTTGCTTCTAAAATCTGAACCAATGGAGCGGTGCTAATACTCCCAACAGACGAATTGTAGAGAATGAAAAGATGAAAAAAAATGAGTGCTAGTGCAACTCAATCGGGTCATCATTACCGGAGGAAAGCCGGAAAAACCGTGAAAATCAGCGTTTTTTCAAATCCTCATAACTCGGCCAATTTCGAAGTTGTAGCGCTGGCTTTCCAAATGAAAGTAGTGGTCAATAGATACTTTGAGTGTGCATAACCCGGACGTTGTCCGATAAATAGTTTTTGCGTAATTGCGATTTGAATTATTTAAGGCACTATTTTCCGGAAGAGCTGGATGCGTCGGAAGTAGTCCGATTTCAATTTGCAAAACGGATTTTGAAAGAAGAAGTATAGTAGTACAAAAAGGCAATCTTGATTTTTTGTTAAAATGCTTCAAAATAGGTGAAAAAAGCATGCAATCATGACCAAAATAAGCCGAATGCTCGATTGCAGTCAAGTAGTGGGGGTATATACGTAAATATTCGCGCCCGGCCTCAGCGCGATTTAGGTTCCCCGCGTCTGCCGGCTACCCCCACTATCCGACCCAGATGGGGCACTGAGCCGGTTATGGTCATGTTTCCACGTATTTTTCACCTATTTTGCAACATTTTAACGAAAAATCAAGTTTGCCGTTTTGTAGTACTATACTTCTTCTTCCAAAATCCGTTTTGTAAATTGAAATCGGACTACTTCCGACGCATTCAGCTCTTCCGGAAAATAGTGCCTTAAATAATTCAAATCGCAATTACGGAAAAACTATTTATCGGACAACGTCTGGGTTATGCACACTAAAAGTATCTGTTGACCACTACTTTCATTTGGAAAGCCAGCGCTACAACTTCGAAATTGGCCGAGTTATGAGGATCAGAAAAAACGCTGATTTTCACGGTTTTTCCGGCTTTCCTCCGGTAATGATGACCCGATTGAGTTGCACTAGCACTCATTTTTTTCATCTTTTCATTCTCTACAATTCGTCTGTTGGGAGTATTAGCACCGCTCCATTGGTTCAGATTTTACAAGCAAAAAACTAAAAAAACATCGTTTTTTTTTGTGTTTCTTCGCAATTACAAGAAAAGTAATGATATTTGCGAGTCGAAAACATATCACTGAACATCCACGGACCACCCCACGTAACTCCCCACTCGCGGTTTTCTTCTACTATTTTTGTCACAGAATGACCCTTTTTCTGCTCTATTGCCTGGTCTAATTAGAAATAGGGGACTAATCACACCTCCCATACATAGAACTACACAATTCGGGAGGAGCTTCAAATATAGCATTGCATTCCAGTATAATTCTCTTCCTCCTCATATCAAATCCCTAAACTTGAAAAAATTTAAATCCATTGTCTCTGAACACTTTCTTAATGAACAAACAAAACATTAACATCCTTCATATCTATTTTGTATTTTATATTGTGTGACTAGATGGTAAAGCAGTTTCATTTTGATGATTCGACTGTCTCCTTTTGTATGTACAATTGAATAGTGAACACAGAAAGCCATATAAAACTAAGAGATTTAGTCTCCTTTTTTTTTTTGTTTTTTCTCCATTGTTTCTGTTAGGGTTGAGTTGAACAGAATATGCTTGTGCATTACTGGACTCCGCCTTTTTTCACAAATATAATGCAATGAATGGAAAGATCACTCTGTAAAATACATTACGTGGAAATAAAGTCATTATTATTATTATGCCAATGTCGGTCATCAGGTGCTATGAGATCTACCCCTACGGCAGCCATGGAGTGTCTGCTAGGTCTTCCACCATTACATCTGGTTGTTAAGGAGGTGGCTATGAAGATAGTTCTTGGAGTCTGGGAACGGGGACAATGGCGCGATGGTGGACTCTTCAAGGGGCACGCGAGGGCTCTCAAAATGGTGGACGATGTTTACGCATCCCTTCTCCATAAAGGGGACCACGCGGGCACTAGTTTCTGCTCTGACGAGCCCTACAGGGTAGTTGTTCCTGAGAGAGATCTAGGGTCTTCACCAAACAGGCTTCTTATGCCTGGTTTACTGATGGCTTTGTGACATTAACAGGGACTGGTGTTGGAATTGTGGGACCTCGCTTCAGTCGGGCTATCCCTCTGGGGAAGAACTGCTCCATAGTGCGGACTGAGCTGTATGCGTTTCTTGTCAGCACTTTGGAGTGCTGTGACAGTCAGGGAACACTGAAATACCTTTCTGATGTAGGAGTTGCCTCCTTGTTGTTGGAGAATGCAGGAAAGCTCTGCGTGAGCTTGGCTCCGGCAACTTTCTGAAAGTTGTTTGGTGTCCGGCTCATGCGGAGGCACCTGGTAATGAGAAGGCAGATACACTGGCGAAGCAGGGGGCCCGATCAAAGTTTGTTGGTCCGGAATCCGCACTCCCAGTCTGTCGCACATCTGCCAGAAACTTCTTCAGGAGTTGGCTGGACAGGAAGTTTTCCTCAGAGTGGAGCATGGGAGATGGTCTCAGGCAGTCGAGGCTTCTCATCGAGAGACCGTCCTCTGTACCTGAGGTCAGAAGACTCCTGGCACTAGAGAGAAGACAGCTTAGTCTGGTGACCGACACTTTGACTGGCCACCTGTTTAATAAACATTTGAAGAGAATGGGACTGACTAGTTGCTCTTTGTGCCGTTGGTGCAGGAGTACGGATGAAACTGCTGAGCGGGCGCCGCGCAGAGAAGAAGAAGAAAAATGTCGGTCATTAAAAAATCGATTGAAATAATTGCGGAACCATTGGCCCATATAATATATATGTCCTTTGAAGAGGGTATCTTTTTCCGAAATCTTCAAAAATAGCCGCAGTAAAACCATACTTCAAGAAAGGAAACATTGAAGATCTTGGCAATTATCGGCCAATATGTATGATTACTCGAAGATATTTGAGAGGATACTGGTGAATAGGCTTCTAAACTTTCTCAATAAATCCAATATATTTTCAAATCATCAGCATGGATATTTGAAATCTAGAAATACAGAGACTGCTATCTTCGAACAAACTCGATAATTTCTTCGGGCGCTGGAGACTAGAAAAATGCCCATGGGTCTTTTCGTAGATTTGTCAAAAGCTTTTGACGATGTGGGCCATGAACAATGATTGAAGAAGCTGAAACTCTATGGAGTTAGAAATAAACAACTCGATTTAATACGAAGTTACTTACAGGGTAGAAGTCAAAGGGTGACTCTTGAAATCAACGGATCTCATTTTATTTCTCACGATGAGGAACCAAAAGCCGGTGTACAATAAGGAAGCATTCTTGGGGCTATACTATTCATCATCTACACCAATGACATTCCTGAAGCCCTCATAGAAGTTGAAATAAACAACTATTCAACTAATATGACCGAATTAGAAAATAATTTGGTTGCAACAAAAACAATACATCAGAGATCGAATTATGGTTGTGAGGTGATTATGTATGCAGATGATACAAATTATCTGATATATGCACCTGATATTTCAGACACACTCAGAATTACTCAACAAAGTTTTCAAAACATCACCAATTGGTGTTCACTAAATCGTCTCATGATTAACTCTAATGAAACAGAGTGCATCGTTTTCGCCACTTCACATTCAAAAATAAAGAAACCAGAAACTATCAAATTTAATGATGAATTATTCAAATTTGCAGAAAAAACTAAATTTTTAGGCGTCACTATGGATTGCAATTTGAGCTGGTGCGATCAGGTGAGCTTACTGGGAAAACTGAATTCTGTACTCTGTCATTCGTATTTTGGCCCAACAATCAGACATGAAATTGTTGCGAGTAGTTTATTTTGCTAATTTCCAGTCGATAATGTCTTACAGGATTATTGTATGGGGGAATGGTTCAGATATATTTACATACAATTTTTGTCATGCAGAAGAGAGTTTTCAGAACCATGCTTGTCCTAACACCCAAAACATCATGTCACGGATTAGAAATACTAACCACTCTATATATTCAAATGTATTATTTTCTTAAAAAAGAATCCAAACTATTTTGGTATATATAAGAACATAAACAGTACAAGGCATATTCATCCCTTTCTCCTACCAGCTTGTTCTCTTTCACTAACACAAAAGAATGTGGAATATTATGTGCATTGAGCTTTTTAACAATCTACCCAAAAAATACCAGATCATCGATAACTTCAAGAAATTAAAAAATTCGTTGAAAAAATTTCCTACAGAATTAGAACCATACATAATTTCGGAATACCTGATTTTCAGATCTGAGAGTTCTTTGTTCTCTGTCATTCGTTTCTTTTTATTGACGATTTTTCTTTTCAAATGTATTTTTGATTATGAAAATAAATGGTAGTATTATATCATTATAATTATTATAATTGATAATTGAACTTGTTTGTTCAATGACAATCCACAATACATATGGAAACACTGGTGTTTGCAATCAACGCATTACATGTGTGAACACTGGTATTTACCAGTATCTACCTATTAAGGTCAAAATATATTGATAAATTATCATTATTATCATAATAATAAGAGTGAAAGTAATACCTATGCACTCAAAACAGTAACAAGTATTTAGCAAGTATCACAATTATATGTAAATTAAAAACACTTATTCCCCATCGATCGTAGAAGTTCTTGAACGCATTGATGGAAGTTGCGTTCACCACTTCAACCGGGAGACGATTCCAAGCGCTAAAAATTCTATTGGACTGGAAGTTCATCCAGCAGGGGTTTCGAATAATTTGTCCGCAAAGACTTTTCCGATTAAATGCTCAAGGACGACACCGAAGAATACATTCATTCCTCTGAAAGCCACTATCATGTCACCTCTGGTAGGCCGGTCCTAGAAGCTGGTTAGCCCAAAAAAACCCAATATTATCTGGTAGTCAGGTCTAGAGAAATAAGGAAATGGGATTCTTGTGTAGCATCCCTGAACAGACTTAAGAAGCAAAGGGAGAGACCGGCCAAACTGGTCCTGAATTGGCGTATGTTCTGAATAATTTTGCAGTCTGGATACTACAGCCTCCAAAAGATGGCTCAATGAGGTAGGTGGCCTTTTTTGGCTCTACTCAAGTCTCCGTAATATGCACAGACCAGACAAAATCAGAGTCGACGACCACACCAAGATCACGATGGCTCCGGACTGCAGTAAGGATCGCCCAGCATGCGCATACGGAAGTTTGATATTGTTCCTGCCAATGTGCAGCAAACAACACTACTTGTCGATGTTGAGAAACAGGACACAAAAACTATTTCTCAACCCACTGAAGTATCCTATTCCGTTCAGCTGGGGATAATCCTATGTGTACAACAGGAAATGCACCAAGAGCTGAACCCTGGGGCACTCCGATTGTTAATTTCTTGTCTTGACACTGAAGAACGATTTAATCCATGAGAGCAAGTTTCATCGAATTCCCACATGCTCCAGCCTGTGAATGAGACGACAGTGGAGAATGCCTTGGCGAAATCTAAGTAAACCATATCAATCGCAATACCAACGCAATAATAGGAAGAGCCGACATCAAAGGATCAAAATGCGACGTCGCTATGAACGCTTGGCCGCCACAAGCCAGTTATCCCTGTGGTAACTTGTGCTGTGCCCTTGTGCTTGTGCTTGACTGGCCCAGCCAGTCATCATCACGAGAAAATTGATTAGAGTTGGGCGAAAAAGAAAACCCAAGACTTCGGAGGGTGTGGATACGAGACGGTAATTAGAAAGGGAAGTTTTATACTCGTTCTTAAAAACACGCGTCACATATGCCGAACGCCATTGTGGAGGAAGAGATAATGTAAGCAGAGATTTTTGAAATAGAAGAAGAAGTGTTTCGGGAAGGTCATCAAAACATCGGGAAGGAAGAATACATGTGATTTCCGGGAGCTGCAGATACATTCAGGGTAGAAAGATTCTTCACAACGATGCCCGAGACAAAGGTATAATATCAACGGAGCAGGGACATCGAGAAGTGAGGAAGGTAGGCATGCCAGACGTAGGTTCTTCAGTAAAGTGGAAGTGAATCCAACAACAACAGACTCAGAACAGTCACTGCACAATCTTTCAGATGACTTCTTCAAATTCATCATTTGCAGTCGACTGCAAATGATGGTAGAAATATGTGAAACAATCTGTTTTAACAATGTGTCCCGGAGTAAGTAACGTCAAACATTTTTTCACGAAAAAATTGAGAAAAGCACTGCCGTGAAGGCAGGAGCTTTTGAGCGCTCTTTCATGCCTTGTAGGTGGATTCGCATTTTCCAGTTTTAGAAATGAATTGAAGGAATTTTCGACAGCTTCAAAAAAATTCTGAAACTTAGACGAAACTCCAGACTTTATGTCAGTGCTTCAGCGGATCAATTTTATTTCGATAATTCGCTAGAATATTCTACGGTATCTATGGTCTTGGTGATGCGATCTGGACAAAATTTTGCATGTAGTTTGAAAACATTATTCCTCAGCTAGGTGCAAAATTTCATTCCAATCCGATCAGTTGTTTCGGAACTATCAGGAAAAAAATAGTTTGAACGGCCATATTTACGGAACCCCTAGTCTTATTCTGCTTATTGATGAACGTGACCGTGAATTTCGCGATCCAAACCCACCCTGAAAATTTCAAGTTCCCAGGACTTTCCCTTCGGAAGTTATAATTTTCTATGGTTTCTATGGCTCTGCTCATGCGATCTGGACAAAATGTTGCTTTAATATATCATTCTCGTTTAAAATACAAGATTTTATCTCGTCGAATCCGTTGTTTCGAAATTATCGAGAAAACAAAATTTCAAACGACCGTATTTACGGAACCCCTAGTATAATTCTGCTCATTGATAAACGTTAACGCCACATTTCAGATCTACACCTATCCTGAAAATTTCAAGTCCCTAGGCCTTTCCGTTCGAAAGTTATGATTTTCTATGGTTTCTTTGGTTCTGGTCATGCGATGTAGAGAAATGTAGCTTGAATATATCATTCTCCGTTAGTATACAGAATTTCGTCACGATCGAATCTGTAGTTTGGAAATTATCAAGAAAACTAAATTTCAAACGACCATATTTACGGAACCCCTGGTATAATTTTGCTCATAGATGAAAGTGATCACGACAATCGAGATCCACACCTATCCTGGAAATTTCAAGTCCCTAGGCGTTTCAGTTCAAAAGTTACAATTTTCTATGGTTTCTATGGTTCTGGTGATGCGAGCTGAACAATATTTAGCATGTAGCTTGAACACCTCATTTTCCATTAGAGTTCAAAATTTCCTCTCGATCGAATCTGTAGTTTCAAAGTAATCAGGAAAACAAAATTTCGAGCGGCCATATTTACGGAACCTCTCGGCGAATTTTGCCCAATAACGAACTTAACCGCGGCATTAGAGATTCGAACCTACCCTGAAAATTTCAAGTTTCTAGGACATTCTGTTCGAGAGTTATCGTGTATACGGACGGCCGGACGGACAGACTCGAATTTTCCGACGGATTCGTCATCAGTGAGTCGAACATAATCGTTTGAGACCATTTTCGGCTCAAAATTCGAAAAATACAGACATCGTGACGAAATGATGTAGCCCTCGTGTAAGTAGTACGAGCGCTCAAAAAACGGGAAAGTTTCATGTTTTTCATTCATTTCCAGCATTTTTTAGCTTTTGTAAAAATGTTATCAAAATCCGAGAGCTTACCATATTTTACATCTTTTCCTATTTTTTTCATGACCCCTCGATTCCACCCTATATTTCATCAGATATACATACCCTTAGATTTTTCTAACCTAACCTAACCTATCTGAATAACTATGAAACTTTGTAACTCCAACATACATACCCTTGGATTTTTCCTTAACTCAAATTGTTTCCTGATGAAATCAGCAGTTTCCTTCTTAGCCTGCTTTTCCTGTTCTTCTCTGCCATTTTCGTCATCATCATCTTTTAAGTAATCATTATAGTCACTAATGGTTGAAAATTTCAAATCAGTGAGGTGATTGTGGTTACAGCAATGACATCAATGTCAGTGAGGAATTTCACGAACTATTTACCTATATATTGCATCGGCTGAAAAGTTCTTGGTCTGACCAACAGGTGGCGCTACAGATACAAAATCCTTATGATTATTAGAAAGTACCAACCTTCAAATGATGCCTGTCAAAATTTCATGTCATTTGAATCATTTTTTTACAAAAGAATTGTGTTTTCTTTGCTAGACCGGAACTTTTCAGCCGATGTGTTACTATTAGGGTACCCCTATCACAGATCTTCGAGCCACTTTATAAAATTAACATAATGACGAAAATATCAGGTAGAAACAAACCAGAGCACTTACTCATTAATTCCTTTCCTGCCACCACCATACAAGTCTCCATAATCACCATCATCAGCTTTTGACATAACACTATGGTACTGTATACTCTTTATATGGAAATGTTCAGCTCTTTCAGCTACTCCCTTCTTATCAACGCATATGTCGCAATTTGTGAGACACTTCTTCTCTGATTCACCGAAATGTCGGTTGAATAAGTTGTGACGACAGTCGCTGGAAAGATTGAACATAAATAATATAAAATAAACTACTAGAGGGAATAACTTACTCTGCATTCTCACAGAATTCAACTACTCTCTTGAAACCGGATATTGTATTCTCTGCCTTTATTTTTCCAGCGTCTGTATTCTTCGCTTTGGCCAAATCTTGGTTAAGATGGAATTCGATAGCTTTGGTGTCTGTTCTGCTATAGTATATTCGACACTTGGATGGTTTTCCGTCTCTGCCAGCTCTTCCGGATTCTTGATAATAGGATGATGGGTCCCTCGGAACACCCCAATGAATGACAAATCTGCAAGACAAAAAAGAAACATTCGTTGCAATCTTCATGGAGTAGGCTTTGTTTAATAAATGGAATTCATCAGGTCACTTTATTAATGACACTTAAGGGTCGTTACATGAAGCGAGTTTACAAGCTGCTAGTGAGCGAATTTAGAAGCGAGCGAGTCGGCTAGTGATGATTACACGCAAAACATTCCACTCGCTAACAAGCCAACAAGCTCGCGAATAAAAACACGCGTTTTTGTCGTTGTAGATACGTTTTTGACATTTCTTGTTGTCTAATTACAGTTGAAATGAAGTGGAACGTGAATTATATTGTGGAATTTTGGAATATCTACCAGCAGTACCATTTGTTATGGAATATAAATGGAAAGGACTATCTATGCCAAATTTCAGTTGAATATCTTATGAAGTGTAGATACTATGAGTAAAAAATTTAGAAAAGCACTGCCGTGAAGGCAGGAGCTTTTGAGCGCTCGTACATGCACCTTGTAAGTGGATTCGCATTTTCCAGTTTTAGAAACAATTGAAGGAATTTTCGACAGCTGTCAAAAAAAATTCTGAAACTTAGGCGAAACTCCAGACTTCATGTCAGTGCTTCAGCTGACCAATTTTTTTTCGATAATTCCCTTGAATTTTCTACGGTATCTATGGTCTTGGTGATGCGATCTGGACAAAATTTTGCATGTAGTTTGAAAACATTATTCCTCAGCTAGGTGCAAAATTTCATTCCATGCGATCAGTAGTTTCGAAACTATCAGGAAAAAAATTGTTTGAACGGCCATATTTACGGAACCCCTAGTCTAATTTTGCACATTGATGAACGTGACCGCGATATTCGCGATCCAAACCCACCCTGAAAATTTCAAAATCCTAGGCCTTTCCGTTCAAAAGTTACAATTTTCTATGGTTTCTATGGTCATGCGATTTGGACAAAATATTGCTTTAATATATCATTCTCGATTAAAATACAAAATTTCATCTCGAGAAAACAAAATTTCAAACGACCGTATTCACGGAACCCCTAGTATAATTCTGCTCATTGTTAAACGCGATCGCGACATTTCAGATCCACACCTATCCTGAAAATTTCAAGTTCCTAGGCCTTTCCGTTCAAAAGTTATGATTTCCTATGGTTTCTATGGTTCTGGTCATGTGGTCTGGATAAATGTAGCTTGAATATATCATTCTCCATTAGTATACAAAATTTCGTCACGATCGAATCAGTAGTTTTGAAATTATCAAGAAAACTAAATTTCAAACGACCATATTTACGGAACCCCTAGAACAATTTTGCTCATAGATGAACGTGATCACGACATTCGAGATCCACACCTATCATGAAAATTTCAAGTCCCTAGGCGTTTCCGTTCAAAAGTTACAATTTTCTATGGTTTCTATGGTTCTGGTCATGCGATCTGGACAAAATTTCACATGTAGCTTGAACACCTCATTTTCCATTAGAGTGCAAAATTTCATCTCGATGGAATCTGTAGTTTCAAAGTAATCAGGAAAACAACATTTCGAGCGGCCATATTTACGGAACCCTCCGGCGAATTTTGCATAAAAACGAACTTAACCGCGGCATTCGAGATTCGAAACTTCCCTAAAAATTTCAAGTTTCTAGGACATGCCGTTCGAGAGTTATCGTGTATACGGACGGCCGGACGGACAGACTCGAATTTTTCGACGGATTCGTCATCAGTGAGTCGAACATAGTCGTTTGAGACCATTATCGGCTCAAAATTCGAAAAATACAGACATCGTGAGGAAATGATATAGCCCTCGTGTAAGTAGTATGAGCGCTCAGAAACATATCGTGAGGCTGGGAAAAATCATCACTTTTCTACCATTTAAAAGACAAGTGTAAATGAACGATAGTAGTAACAACTATGGTATCAGGATAGAAAATCTAAAACAAAACATTATGAGGCTGGAAAATTGTTAGAAGTCATTATTTACCTAAATTTCTTACTCCATTTCACTTCTTTTTACTTTCGATATCGCCTGCATTCTGAAATGAATGCACTGTCATTGGAGTGACCTTCACATCTTACCAAAATTGATGGGAAATTCCTTTAAACTACCCCTGGGTGTTGAAGAAACGTTTATAGATTCGTTATCTATTCGTTTCAGTCCACGGTTCAGTCAATTTTTCTCAAAAGCCGATGGAGTTTTAAAGGAATTATGGCTCAGTCGAACTTCGCAATAATTATCGAGAGAGGCTTGTTTACGTTTGTCAAATCATGGTAAATTTTCAACTCGAACTCTTTTCACATTGAGCTGAATTTCTACATGACTAATTTAATCGATGTCTCATAATATGTGGACACATTTCAGCAGTATATAGCGAATAGTTTCTGAGATACCAAAGTTTAAAAATCTTCTTGGGATACGATCTTGTGATGTGAAATTTCACATAAACCCCTTGTGTTGTCTTCTTATAACTAACTACAAAGTTTCAATTCCATGTTATCGGTATTTTTCCAATTATTAAGAAGAAAATGTAGATGGCGGATTGCGCTCATCAACGAACTTAATCGGCGCTTTCAGACCTCGAACGTACCCTAAAAATTTCAAAACTCTAGGCCACTTCTTTCGAAAGTAATCGTGTTTGCAGACGGCCGGACAGAATTCTTCATCTGCGTGTTCAACCTAATCGTTCGAGACCTTTCTCGGCTCGAAATCGAAAATTAAAGACATCTGGGCAGAAGAATGACGCTCTTGATCATAAAAAGAAGAGCGCTAAAAGGCGTGATATTAGTTCATTTTTCTCACATACCTGCGAATTTTGAAAAATTTGGAAATCATGGTTTGGTTAAATCGATTCAATTAATAAATGAAATCCGCCAAATGAACCAGAAGTATTCCCGCATAAACTTGAAGATATATTTTGCACAATAACCCAGACCTAGAACCTTTGTGTCTAATCTGATATGTTAATTAATGGGACAAGTTACTTTTACAGGAAAATGGGTGCTAATATCGCACGTAAATTCAAATACAAGTTACCTTAGACGCCTTAGAGGATGTGAAATAATTTTTTTCATTCATCATATTATTATTAAATGACGATTACATGGAGCCAGTTTACCAGTTGCTAGTGAGCGAATTTAGAAGCTGCTAGTGAACTCGCCCGGTGTAATCATGTTCAATAGCCAACTAGCAGATTGTAAACAATCTGCGAGTAAAGTTAAAAGCTCTTACTCGCTAATCGCTGGCGTTTTGGAATGTATGAGCTAGTAAATTATCTACTCGTTGGTTCCGGCTTTCATCTGTCTATACAGGGTGTTCCTAAATTGGAGGTCAAACGAAGAGGGGAGATTCCTGTAATTTTAAGAAAAAAGAAGTCCCATAAATATGGGATCGCCAACGTTTCACTTTCGAGATACAAGGTGTTAAAGTTAGAATTTTTTTCAAGTTTTTGAGCGCTCGTACTACTTACACGAGGGCTATATCATTTCGTCACGATGTCTGTATTTTTCGAATTCCGAGCCGAAAATGGTCTCAATCGACTATGTTCGACTCACTGATGACGAATCCGTCGGAAAATTCGAGTCTGTCCGTCCGTCCGGCCGTCCGTAAGCACGATAACTCTCGAACGAAACAACCTAGAGACTTGAAATTTTCAGTGTGGGTTCAGTTCCCGAATGCCTCGGTTAAGTTCGTTAATTATATATAATATATAACTATATAATCATTCAGCTCGCATCACCAGAACCATAGAAACCATAGAAAATTGTAACTTTTGAACGGAAACGCCTAGGGACTTGAAATTTTCAGGATAGGTGTGGATCTCGATTGTCGTGATCACTTTCATCTATGAGCAAAATTAAACTAGGGGTAAATATGGTCGTTTGAAATTTAGTTTTCTTGATAATTTCCAAACTACAGATTCGATCGTGACGAAATTCTGTATACTAATGGAGAACGATATATTCAAGCTACATTTCTCTAGATCGCATAACCAGAACCATAGAAACCATAGAAAATCATAACGTTCGAACGGAAAGGCTTAGAGACTTGAAATTTTCAGGATAGGTGTTGATCTGAAATGTGGCGTTCACGTTTATCAATGAGCAGAATTATACTAGGGGTTCCGTAAATACGGTCGTTTGAAATTTTGTTTTCTCGATAATTTCGAAACTACGGATTCGATCGAGATAAAATTTTGTATTTTAAACGAGAATGATATATTAAAGCAACATTTTGTCCAGATCGCATGACCAGAACCATAGAAACCATGGAAAATTGTAACTTTTGAACGGAGGCCTAGGAACTTGAAATTTTCAGGGTGGGTTTGGATCGCGAATATCGCGGTCACGTTAATCAATGAGCAAAATTAGACTAGGGGTTCCGTAAATATGGCCCTTCAAAATATTTTTTTTCTGATAGTTTCGAAACTAATGATCGGATTGAAATGAAATTTTGCACCTAGCTGAGGAATAATGTATTCAAACTACGTGCAAAATTTTGTGCAGATCGCACCACCAAGAACATAGAAACCGTAGAAAATTCTAGCGAATTATCGAAAAAAATTGATCAGCTGAAGCACTGACATAAAGTCTGGAGTTTTGCCTAAGTTTCAGAATTTGTTTGACAGCTGTCAAAAATTCCTTCAATTGATTTCTAAAACTGGAGATTGCGAATCTACCTACAAGGTGCATGTACGAGCGCTCAAAAGCTTTTCGTAATTTGTTTGACAAGATACTCCTGTCAGACCAATAAGCAAAAAATCATGAAAGTTAAGTCAGGAGCTTTTGAGCGCTCGTTCATCCACCTGGTAGGTAGATTAGCATTTTCAAGTCTTAGAAACCAATTGGAGCTGTGAAAAAAAATTCAAACTAGGGCGAAACTCCAGACTTCACGTTAGTGCTTTTAGGTTTTTTTCGATAATTCGCTAGAATTTTCTACTAAGTAATTAGGAGAACAAAATTTCGAACGGCCATATTTACGGAATCCCTGATCGAATTTTGCCCAATAACTTAACCGCGGCATTCGAGATTCGAACCTACCCTAACAATTTCAAGTTTCTAGGTCATTCCGTTCGAGAGTTATCGTGTATACTGCCGGATGGACGGACATACTTGAATTTTTCGATGGATTCGTCATCAGTGAGTCGAACCTTGTCGATTGAGAGCTTTTTTGGCTCAAAATTCGAAAAAAACAGACATCGTGACGAAATGATATAGCCCTCGTGTAAGTAGAACGAGCGCTCAAAAATGCATGCATGCGGTCAAAAATAATCATTTAGACTTCACAATTCTCGAGTTGTTGATGTTGCCATAGCATTTATTTGAACACGCAAATTGGGGTACCAATAAAAAGAAATTAGGTTTTTCTGATATATTCAATACAATTCGGTGATTCCATCTATTGAAGTTGATAGAAATAATAAATTGACAGTATTTGTTATACTGACAATAAACACTGAAGGCCATTTTGGTACAAAGAAACAAGAGTGCAAAAACTACTGACTTCACGTCAGTGCTTTTCGAATTTTTGAGCGCTCGTACTACTTACACGAGGGCTATATCATTTCGTCACGATGTCTGTATTTTTCGAATTTTGAGCCGAAAATGGTCTCAATCGACTATGTTCGACTCACTGATGACGAATCCGTCGGAAAATTCGAGTCTGTCCGTCCGGCCGGCCGGCCGTAAGCACGATAACTCTCGAACGGAACAACCTAGAGACTTGAAATTTTCAGTGTGGGTTCAGTTCCCGAATGGTTCGGTTAAGTTCGTTAATGGGCCAAATTCCACCAGGGGTTCCGTAAATATGGCCGTTCAAAGTTTTGTTTCCCTGATTACTTGAAAACTACAGATTTGATCGAGATGAAATTTTGCACTCGAATGGAAAATGAGGTGTTCAAGCTACATGTGGAATTTTGTCCAGATCGCATCACCAGAACCATAGAAAACATAGAAAATTGTAACTTTGGAACGGAAACGCCTAGGGACTTGAAATTTTCAGCATAGGTGTGGATCTTGAAAGTCGTGATCACGTTCATCTATGAGCAACATTATACAAGGGGTTCCGTAAATACGGTCGTTTGAAATTTTGTTTTTTCGATAAATTCGAAACTACGGATTCGATCGAGATGAAATTTTGTGTTTTAATCGAGAATGATATATTGAAGCAATATTTTGTCCAGATCGCATGACCAGAACCATAGAAACCATAGAAAATTCTAACTTTTGAACGGAAAGGCCTAGGAACTTGAACTTTTCAGGGTGGATTTCACGGTCACGTTCATCAATGAGCAAAATTAGACTAGGGGTTCCGTAAATATGGCCGTTCAAGATATTTTTTTCCTGATAGTTTCGAAACTACTGATCGGATTGAAATGAAATTATGCACCTAGCTCAGGAATAATGTATTCAAACTACGTGCAAAATTTTGTCCAGATCGCATCACTAAGACCATAGATACCGTGGAAAATTCTAGCGAATTATCGGAAAAAAATTGATCAGCTGAAGCACCGACATGAAGTCTGGAGTTTTGCCTAAGTTTCAGGATTTTTTTGACAGCAGTCAAACATTCCTTCAATTGATTTCTAAAACTGGAAAATGCGAATCTACCTACAAGGTGCATGTACGAGCGCTCAAAAGCTCCTGCCTTCACGGCAGTGCTTTTCGTAATTTTTATACTAGAAACCTTGAATGTTTTCTTGGATTGACAAACAACTACATTTACCTACTATATCTTTGATGGCCTTAGAAATGACCATTATGAAAGCTTCAATCCACGTTCTCAATCGCTTTTGTCACTGTTTCGTGGTTTATTTGTGCAAAGTTAATAATATCATCCGACTAAAACAATAGTAGCGCTCCAGGCCGCCAATAGTTTTGGCCGACTCAAAATGAGATTTTTTTTACCAACTAGGCCCCTTTCCCAAAAATTTAAACTAATAGCGAAAATTTGAGTAAACTGATCAAAAAGTGCTAGAATAAGCTGAATATTAAAATGCATATGATCCGGTCTCTAGACTAGAGACCGGATTTTATGCACTAAGTGCTGATGATTAATATTCAGTGTATCATTCCATCAATCATTTATAATTCATGACTTTTGGAATTGATTGAAAGATGAGTAAGCATGTAACAGACGCCTTAGCCCAAACAACCATACTGCTCTATTAGGGTTGAATATATGGGAGCTTGAGCTTAAATGATATGCAACACAGAAATATTTTACCAGCAACAATATTACGATACTCTTCAACTCCCCCAGGCATCATTGAAAATTATACACCAAAAACATGTACATACCTAACTGTAGCCTTGTCTACACCCATTCCGAAACTAATGGTTGCAGCTATCACAGGAACTTCTCCATTTTGCCATTTATTTTGAACTTCTGAACGTTCAGTATTCTTCAGACCGGCATGATAAGCCAAACATTTAATTTTCATTTTGTTCAACTGGTCAGATATGAACTCTGTCTGTTCTCTGGTTCTGCAATAAATGAGTCCGCATGATTTATTTTCGGGTTCTATATCTTCCTCCTTTTGGAAATTCAAACAATCACAGATAAACTTTTTGACATGTTGGAAAGGGTTTTCCAGAACGTTCAGAAAATAAACATCGTAGAAAAGATTATTTCTATAACATGAAGTTTTGAATTCTCTATATTCTTTTCCAAAATATAAACTGTTTAAAATATCTCGGGTAACCTGAAAAAATAGTTGATATTGGTCATTTCCAAAATGGAATATTTAGATGATCTTACATCAGCTCCTGCAGTAGCAGTCAAGGCGATATAGGGTGCCTTACAAATTTCTCGTAAAGCGCCCAGTTTTAGGTACTGTGGTCTGAAATCATGGCCCCACTGACTAACACAATGAGCTTCATCTACAACAATATACGCCACTTTATCAAAGTTCGACAAGTTTCTCAAGATGTCCTATAAAAATCAATGCAATTAAAGATTATGCACATAAAATATATCTTCTATTTGGTTCATATAAGAAGGCTGTTCTCTTTCCGGCGAGTCTAGTGGAGTTTTTTTAACAAAAATCATGTATTTATAATTTTAATTTTATTAAGTAACAGTAGTACTCTAGTACTACTTATTCTTGAGGACATCTTCTCCAATTTCCCCGCTTCTAATAGTCTTTTCATTTCATTTTTGAAGGCATCAACAGCTTCTTCGGCTGATGTGAAACCTTAGCCCCATAATTTATCCGCGGAAATATGAAGAAGTCATTATTTTGGAGAACCTAAGGCAATCAGACAGTAGTACTACTATGGTACCGTTATGAAATAACAGTCAGTCTTCTCCAGTGCTACTGTGGAAACATGCCCAGTAATATGACGTAACGTTAATCACTTCAACACATTGTTTCACATATTTCTATCTTTTAAATACACTAATGTGTAATATCGTTTTGATTTCACTTTTACTAGACAAAAGAAACAATTTTAACTATGAAAACACTGTAAATTTTATTAGGATAAAGGACAGAAAGATGACTTCTAGGTTTTATGTTTTTCATTTATAACATATTTTAGGTCCTGTATACATTTTATCAAAATCCGAGTAGTGACCATATTCTACATCAAGCACCCCATTGATTTCCTCAAAACATTCTCAACAGTTAACCACCCTTGAAATTGTGAAACATCACAGCCTGATAATGCTACTTGTTTAGTTCCATCACTTATTGGCAAACAGATTATGCACTTTAACCTCATGTAATTTACAAACAGGTATATTTAACAACTGTCACTAACTAAACTTGTAGAAAACTAGATTGAATGTGAGGCAAAATTTGTTGCGAAAACCTTCGAAATAGGCTCAACGGAAAGAGAACATCCCTTGTATATTACTAACTTTGAATGTGTTTGTAGCCGCTTGTTCAGGAGTTATATACAGCAGCTTTGTCTTGGGCGACACCAACTTGAGATCATTTATTATTTCTTCTCGTTCAGATTTTAAAATCTTGGAATTGAGGGAAACTGCTTGTATCTTCAATGCTTTCATATGATCAATTTGATCCTAAAATTCGAGGTATTATAGTGCCAGTTTTTGTAAATTTGGCTTCATGCTTGGATCAGGTATTTTTTGTTCAATTATTTTAAATAATAATCCTTTGAAATCGCACATCAATAGATGAATATTGATTTGTGGGTAATTAATTGATTGAATATGTTTCAATCGAGGTAATCAACATGGAAAACATCATCTATTTCATCTGACATAATCGAAAAAACTACTGATTTCCTCTCGAAATGCATATTTAGGTTCCATTCATTTATGTTTCGGTAAAAAGCACAATATCCGGTTCTAATCAAATCCACACTTCCATAATATCCCTGCAGTAGCTTCAATCTATATATCGCACATGTCGTAGAATAAGATGACAATTCAAAAAACGTCCATTTTGTGTTATTAACGGTATTGAACTTAGGAATTAACCCTTTTCGTATGTGCAATATCAGAATAACTCTAGTTAGCCTCGCCGCCACATAAGAGACTGTTCGTGAAAAAAGGTAACATTTCAAATTTCTTGGAAAAACAGCAGAATATTCCACCACAACGGGAAAAATTGCATTAATTGAATATTGGGTGCTAGAGTTATAATGTTCAAATGGATTGCTGCAGTAATTACGAATGTTCAGCGTGTTAAATTGAGTTAGTACAGAAAAGTATAGAACAAAAACTTCGGTAAACCAAAACTTCAGACAAGATTTCCAAACAAAAGCAATTTTTGAGTTGTACCCTTATTCTACGATAGATGCGATATGGCGATGTTATAATTCACACCTCCTTATTTTTTTCTCAATATTCTTGTCAAATATTCATATCGATTCATTTGAATGACAATTAAATGTTAGATATAGAGGATGGGCCTTCAACCATAAACACCCAATGTTTGAAGACCTGAGACTTTTCAACATTTTTGTTTACAACTCTTGAGGCTGACGAAGCGTTTCAAATGCCAAAATGCTAGGTGCAATGTCTCAACAGTTGAGTATTTCACATGGTATCGTGGTTGAGAAACTAGGAATATCCCCAACTAGGTCCGTTTTTTCTTTATAGACATCATTTCTGTCATTATTTTATCCCATCATTTGAACTATATAATACATGAACCATTATAAAATCTTTTTTAATCTATATACACCCTTGCCATTAACTGGAAATTAATAGTTTCCTCACACGTAGAATGTGCTGTGTTAGATGAATACCATTAGTTGAAAAAGGATGAATAGTGAATAATAATATTGTACAACAGCATGGAATGATAGTTATAGCTCAGTTTCGTTTGTCATAATCATTCACACACTTCCTTGAATCATGGCACATTTATAAAATTGCAATCATAAAGTATCAAAAGAACAGAAGTCCAATATAACTGTTATGTGGTTGTTATTCACCTTAATAAGAGCTAAAAGAGGCGAAAACACAATGGTCACTTTTTGGGGATATAGCATTGCTGGTAGTTGATAACACAAGGATTTTCCAGATCCTGTAGGCATAGTCACAAGCACGTCATGTTTTCCTGAAATAATATTATTATTTGATAAACATCAACGAAAACTGCAGCAACTCTAACCTACTTTGTGATATTTCACGTATTGCTCGCTTTTGTAACTTTGATTTGAACTTCTCATGTTTGAAATGGGTTGTAAGTGCCTCTCTAATCTTATCATCATCCATATTGACAGGAACGGAACAATTTTCACCCTGAAATTGAAACTGAATTGAAGTACGATATATTGAAAGTACTCCTTGTTGTTAACATTTGTTTTCATTCAAATTACGCGCCATGTCACATGTCAAATTGTCATCGAAAATCTTTGAGTATAGAATATCTTATATTCCATGTATTCCATTTTACGGCCTGGAACTAGTGGACGAAAAATGAAAGTTTTCTTTCATCATGGTTTGAAATTGAACGACGAAAGAGGAAAATTTTGCGATATTTACTTTCAGATTTTGGTCGAACAACCGAGCCACTCATTTATAGTAACAGAAATTAGAAATCCTGTTGGAACCACTCATATCAGAAGATTTTTATATAAAAACTAGATGACCCGGCAAACGTTGTTTTGCCATATCTCTCCCTTTTTTCGCAATTTCAAAATTGCTCGAGGCCTTCGGCCTCTCTTACCTTAGGAAAGCCCGTTTCTCCCTCTCGAAAACGCGGGGGGCGCTTCGCGCCCCCGGTCTCTCCCTTTTTTCGCAATTTCAAAATTGCTCGAGGCCTTCGGCCTCTCGTTGTTCTGGCTATTAAAAAATAAGGGTTGATCGTAGAAGGGTGAAAATTGGGGATTGTATGTATTTTTGTATGTTGTATCATAAAAAAATAGAAATTAGAAATTTTGTTTGAAAAAAAAAAAAAAAAAAATTAGGGGTGGACTACCCCTAACATTTAGGGGGATGAAAAATAGATGTTGCCCGATTCTGATAGATACCGGATAAGCACAAAAAATTTCATCAAAATCGGTTAAGCCGTTTCGGAGGAGTATGGCAACGAACACTGTGGACACGAGAATTTTATATATTAGATTGTCGGGGGTAATATCCCTAGCGCATTTAATTTTTCCGGAAAAATTCGGAAAAACGAGTTTCTAAGTAATTTGTTTTAACAAATAGCATGAGCGAGAGTGGTTTTAAAAATCCGAGTCGAAGACGAGGATTTTTCCACTTTCGCGAAACAGATTACTTAGAAACGAGTATTCCAATTTTTCCACAGGAAAAATTGAATGCCCGAGGGATATTTGGTAAGATTATTTCCTGAGTTAAATGATCATTTTATGTGTGAATTTTCTGAGTATTCAGTGGAACACTATTTTCAACAGCCGCATTAATTTCACTTTCGGAAACATTTCCAAACCGATTCATTTTGAGTTTCAGTTGAAAAATTACGAAAAGCACTGCCGTGAAGGCAGGAGCTTTTGAGCGCTCGTACATCCACCTTGTAGATAGATTCGCATTTTCCAGTATTAGAAATCAATTGAAGGAATTTTCGACAGCTGTCAATATTCTGAAACTTAGGCGAAACTCCAGGCTCAATGTCAGTGCTTCAGCTGCCCAATTTTTTTTCGATAATTCGCTAGAATTTTCTATGGTCTTGGTGATGCGATTTTGACAAAATTTCGCATGTATTTTGAATAAATTATTCCTCAGCTAGGTGCAAAATTTCATTCAAATCCAATCGGTAGTTTCGAAACTATCAGGAAAAAAATATTTACGGAACCCCTAGTCTAATTTTGCTCATTGATCAACGTGACCGCGATATTTGCGATCCAAACCCACCCTGAAAATTTCAAGTTCCTAGGCCTTTCTGTTCAAAAGTTACAATTTTCTATGGTTTCTATGGTTCTGGTCATGCGATCTGGACAGAATATTGCTTTAATATATCATTCTCGATTAAAATACAACATTTCATCTCGATCGAATCCGTAGTTTCGAAATTATCGAGAAAACAAAATTTCAAACGACCGTATTTACGGAACCCCTAGTATAATTCTGCTCATTGATAAACGTGAACGCGACATTTCAGATCCACACCTATCCTGAAAATTTCAAGTCCCTAGGCCTTTCCGTTCGAAAGTTATGATTTTCTATGGTTCTGGTCATGTGATCTGTAGCTTGAATATATCATTGTCCATTAGTATACAAAATTTCGTCACGATTGAATCTGTAGTTTTGAAATTATCAAGAAAACTAAATTTCAAACGACCATATTTACGGAACCCCTAGTATAATTTTGCTCATAGATGAACGTGATCACAACATTCGAGATCCACACCTTTCCTGAAAATTTCAAGTTCCTAGGCCTTTCCGTTCAAAAGTTACAATTTTCTATGGTTCTGGTAATGTGATCTGGACAAAATTTCACATGTAGCTTGAACACCTCAATCTCTATTTGAGTGCCAAATTTCATCAAATATTTGTAGTTTCCAAGTAATCAGGGGAACAAAACTTTGAACGGCCATATTTACGGAACCCCTGGTGGAATTTGGCCCATTAACGAACTTAACCGAGGCATTCGGGAACTGAACCCACACTGAAAATTTCAAGTCTCTAGGTTGTTCCGTTCGAGAGTTATCGTGCTTACGGACGGACGGACAGACTCGAATTTTCCGACGGAATCGCCATCAGTGAGTCGAACATAGTCGATTGAGACCATTTTCGGCTCAAATTTCGAAAAATACAGACATCGTGACGAAATGATATAGCCCTCGTGTAAGTAGTACGAGCGCTCAAAAATTAATAAATTCGTAAGCATAGAAACCATCAAGTTTGTTTTTACAAAGCAACTTCTCAAACTTGCATGTAATTTTTCCAATTTTTTTTCCGGAAAAACTGCTGACAGCTAAGTTGACAGTAATTTTTCCACTTGAAATTTATATTTGACATACCAATTCTTGATAGCGATTGGTCAAAATTAATAGGAAGGAAATAATCGACCTAATTTTCCGTTCGTTGCGATAGCAGCATTGTGAAATAAGATATATACACTATATACAGAATGTTTCCGAATGACTGCGAAATTTTTTAGGGGGTGATTCATTGGCGGAAATTAAAGGAGATCTTCTATGTGAACCAAATAAATATATTTTTTTAATTCTAGGGGTCTTTCGAAGGGGGTGAAAAATGCAATCCCTATCTATTCCGAATTCCATGAGAACTTCTCAACCAAACAGAATTTCCCAATTTAAAAATATTTGTTGAGAAAATAGGTTCATTGCAAATCTTTTCTGATTCCTGTGTTGTGTCCGTGAAAGACATATTTCGCGAAAAAAATTATAAAAAGCACTGCCGGGGAGTCAGGAGCTTTTGAGCTCTCGTTCATCCACCTTGTAGGAAGATTCACATTTTCCAGTTTTAGAAACCAATTGAAAAAATTTTTGACAGCTGTAAACAAAAATTTCAAACTAAGGCGAAACTCCCGTCTTCAGGGCAGTGCTTTAGGTGACCAATTTTTTTTCTATAATTCGCTAGAATTTTCTACGGTATCTATGTTCTTGGTAATGCGATATATACAACATTTTGCAAGTAGTTTGAATACATTATTCTTCATCTATGTGAAAAATTTCATTCCAATCCAATCAGTTGTTTCGAAACTATCAGGAAAAAAATATTTTGAACGGCCATATCCACGGAACCCCAATTCTAATTTTGGTCATTGATAAACGTGACCGCGACATTCGAGATCCATACCTATCCTGAAAATTCCCTAGGCCTTTCCGTTCGAAATTTATAATTTCCTTTGGTTTTTATGGTTCATTGCAAAATTTCATCTCGAACGAATCAGTAGTTTCGAAGTAATCCTCCTGACTTCACGGCAGTGCTTTTCAATTTTTTTAACAGAAATTAGGTAAAACTCATCAAAAGAAACCATGAATACCTCATAAAAAACAAGATAACGAAGTTATCATCCTGTAAAGTTGAATTTGATTCAATGAAATGAGAAATACAGATGTTTCCACGCAAACGGTAGTTTTCCGAACCGAACTCCCAGTTCAGTTCACCTTCCAGAATGTAAACACTTATGTCAAAGTTACCATCAATTTGTTTCGCAGTCATAAAGCAAACACTTTATTTCTATTTACTGATGTATTTGAGAAAAATTGATTATTTTATAATTTTTTCATCCAATTACAATCATGAAAAAACTCATTTGATAAAATATTCTGTGCTTTTTGAAATCTCTTCATGATCAGTAAAGGAAACTTTCTGGATGAAGAAGTGACATGCGGAAACTCTTTACTGTTGCCATTTCTAAAAAAAAATTACTCATCAAAGAAATGTGTAATCTATAGATACCATCATACTTAAATTAATTTTGTGGTATTTCCACTCATTGTTCAAGAGTTAAACGATTCATTTCTTATAACTGATATCAATATGCCCATGATGGAAGGATACCACCGTGAATATGCCAAGCATGGTCAGTATTGCCAATGTCGAGAAACACACATTTCAAAAAGAAACCAACAAATGGTCCACCCACAAATGAAATAAATCCAAAGTATATTTTGATTGAAGCATTTTTTTGACCTAAAATTTGTTCAAAAAATGTTTTGGTTATCTGCTTGTCAAGTTATTGTTTTTTTACTATCTTCATAACATAAGGTGCTCAATTTTACCACCTTGGAAAATAATATAATCTTTTATTCTTCAAACATCAACTCTACATTATCTTATAATAAAAAAAAAAAAAAAAATTAAATCCTTCCCTTTAAAACATTTCCAGAGCCACTAAATGGTTTGAAATCCTCCTTATCTTCTTTGTCCTTATTATTATTTGACTTCGTACTTCTCCTCATAAATGTTATGGTTCCAATTTGATAATCGTAATCTGGTATGCCCCTGATGTATGTTGCTTTAGGAGCAGAACTCTCTGAAGATGTGGAGTCCTTGCGGACCTTA
This sequence comes from Aphidecta obliterata, assembly GCA_963966015.1. Classification (NCBI taxonomy): domain Eukaryota; kingdom Metazoa; phylum Arthropoda; class Insecta; order Coleoptera; family Coccinellidae; genus Aphidecta; species Aphidecta obliterata. The sequence continues at coordinate 17,399,048 of OZ014434.1, read as the reverse complement.
CCATCTAACCTATTACCTGTACCACCAAATGGTACAAAGCCTGAAGGTTCTGGCATAAGGTCCGCAGGGTCAACCGCCATCTCTTCCTCCTCCTTTCTCCGGAATTCAGGTTCCTTATATCCAATAGGGGCCGCAAATTCAACCTAATCAGAATAAAATACAAATTGAGTTATAGATAAACACCAAATGACGAATAAAAAATTTAGAAAAGCACTGCCGTGAAGGCAGGAGCTTTTGAGCGCTCGTACATGCACCTTGTAGGTAGATTCGCATTTTCCAGTTTCAGAAATCAATTGAAGGAATTTTCGACAGCTGTCAAAAAAATTCTGAAACTTGGGCGAAACTCCAGAATTCATGTCAGTGCTTCAGCTGATCAATTTTTTTTCGATAATTCGCTAGAATTTTCTACGGTATCTATGGTCTTGGTGGTGCGATCTGGACAAAATTTTGCACGTAGTTTGAATACATTATTACTCAGCAAGGTGCAGAATTTCATCCCAATCCGCTCAGTATTCTCGGAACTATCAGCAAAAAAATATTTTGAACGGCCATATTTACTGAACCCCTAGTCTAATTTTGCTCATTGATGAACATGACCGCGATATTCGCGATCCAAACCCACCCTGAGAATTTCAAGTTCCTAGGCCTTTCCGTTCGAAAGTTACAATTTTCTATGGTTTCTATGGTTCTGGTCATGAGATCTGGACAAAATATTGTTTTAATATATCATTCTCGATTAAAATACAACATCTCGATCGAATCCGTAGTTTCGAAATTATCGAGAAACCAAAATTTCAAACGACCGTATTTACGGAACCCCTAGTATAATTTTGCTCATAGATGAAACTGATCACGACAATCGAGATCCACACCTATCCTGAAAATTTCAAGTCCCTAGGCCTTTCCGTTCGAAAGTTATGATTTTCTATGGTTCGAGTCATGTGATCTGGAGAAATGTAGCTTGAATATATCATTCTCCATAAGTATACAAAATTTCGTCACGATCGAATCTGTAGTTTTGAAATCATCAAGAAAACTAAATTTCAAACTACCATATTTACGGAACACCTTGTATAATTTTGCTCATAGATGAACGCAATCACGACATTCCAGATCCACACCTATCCTGAAAATTTCAAGTCCCTAGGGGGTTCCGTTCAAAAGTTACAATTTTCTATGGTTCTGGTCATGCGATCTGGACAAAATTTCACATGTAGCTTTAACACCTCATTCTCCATTTGAGTGCAAAGTTTCATCTCGATCGAATCTGTAGTTTCGAAGTAATCAGGAGAACAAAATTTTGAACGGCCATATTTACGGAACCCCTGGTGGAATTCTGCCCATTAACGAACTTGACCGAGGCATTTGGGATCTGAACCTACACTGAAAATTTCAAGTCTCTAGGTTGATCCGTTCGAGAGTTATCGTGCTGACGGCCGGACGGACGGACAGACTCGAATTTTTTGACAGATTCGTCATCAGTGAGTCGAACATAGTCGATTGAGACCATTTTCGGCTCAAAATTCGAAAAGTACAGACATCGTGACGAAATGATATAGCCCTCGTGTGAGTAGTACGAGCGCTCAAAAATGAACGGAGAGGTTGGTTATCTGAAATACTCACATTCATATCACATTCTATGATGCTTATGGCATCACCAGGTTTTGTTTCTAGTACAGACAGCTCATATATTTTCTGGTTGTATTTTACAGCGATAACATCTCCTTTCGTTAAACAAGCAAATGATCTCAAACAATTCTCCAAGACAGCCTTTGGATTAGTGATGTCCAGAAAATCAGGTGAAACTGGTTGGAATTTTGAGAAAGTCCCAACTGGCAAGTCTATACTTTCGACTTGAATTGAATCTCCTTCTCTGAGGTTCATATTTTGCATCATCTAAAATAAAGTTGAATTTTTTTTAGCATTTTCAGAACAAAGAAAAAAAATAGACACTTACCCAGTGCGGAAGATAGACTTTTGCCTCATCAGCGACAAATTCAAGCACACCGCAGTGTGAAACTCTGTTGGATTTCTTATTTGTGAGTTTAAACAACATGGGATAACTTATATTTAGTCTGGTCAGTTGTTCTAGAGCAGATGGGGGCATAATAACTGTAAAAAATACATACATAATCATTTTTTGTTGATGGAAAAACAAATTTTTTCAACAAAAAATGGAAATAATATATATCTGATTATCACCAATGATGGGAATAAAAATAACATTGACTCAAAAAACTTGGTGATGAACATGAGAGAAAATGAAGGTATGAAAAAATCAATTTAGATGGAACAAATTTATTTATAATTTTGTATATCGATTTGTGAAAGTCTATAGAAACTTCATGATACTCCATTTCCTACAAATCAATGCCAACCTGTTGTCTTGAACTACTTCATTTCATATTTTGCACATATTTGATATACTTACTTTTGCCTCCTCTTTCCACATCTTGTCTTTCATTACCAGGAAGCATAGCTACCGAGTAACAGTAGTAAGAAACACTGAAGTTTCTATTGATCTCGGGAAACATGAATCCAAATTGGAACTGAAAATTTGAGAACATTATAAGCTTGACTGATGGATGTAATGAAAGAGCTTTAGGTTATTTATAGATCGTCATTCACTTTCACAATTTTGAAATATTAAAATCAATACACAGAAATCAAAAGGTCATTGATTGATTTTAGTATTACCATTTTCAAACTGTATTTGGTTTGACTCTAGCAAGAAGTATAATTTAATTTGAAACTTATATTTCTGAATTCCTCAGTCACTTCTCATGCTCCTAAAATGTAATATACTAAAGAGAAAGACAACTTTTGACGATTTATTATGAAATAGTTAATAATGACAAATCATTTTTAATAGGTTATGTTATGACGTTAAGAAACGTCATGTGTGGATCCACGGAGAACAGTAAAAGAATATATTTATGCATTACTGAAATAATCACTGAAAACTAACATAAAATACTCACATCACGATGGTTGTACATTTTGGCGCTTAGGTAACACAATTAAAAGAATATTAATATCTGTTCAGTACAGCGAATTGAGAGTTGTTGTTTTCCTTCAACAGTAGTCACAAATTCTGCATGCATGCGGGTAAATCCTATGCAGTGCAGGTTATACAAGTGACATTCACTTTATCTTCTTCTTCAGTGTGTTCAAATTCGATGTCTATTTTGGTTCATATGAAAAAGCTATTTTTTGTCTAATGTCACATTGAAGAATTAAGTAGAAAAAAATAATAATGTTTCCTGAACTTGTGTAAAAAAAAATGTGAATAAAATGGATTTTACGCTTTTATTTCTTTCTTTGGTATCTATATTTCCATTAGCACAATGTGAGTACTAAAGAAATTCTTGGAATTTGAAGGTTATTTTGGTATTGCTATTTTTGCATTGGAATTTCAGGCGGAGCAAGTCTACAAATCATAAAGAAGGTGGATAAAACTTTTATCCCATTGAGTTCATCAGATCCTCGTTTTTGTCTCGTGGAGGAGAAGGTTGGGGCACATTTTTCTCTGCTTTGTGAGTTAGTCTTTTCTCGCAATGAGTCAGGATATGATGGACATATCTCTTGGATCAAAAAGTCTAACAGGTAGTTAATATACCTAAAATAACATAGAAATGTAGTTTCACAATTTTTCCAGATTCAATGCTACAGTTGATTTCGACCAACTGAGCCATAAAAATCTGGAAGATTTTTACGATTCCTTGGCTTCAAGTGAGCTTAATAAGGCAGAAAAGAAATTTGATCCATTGAAAGTCAGTGACAATGGTAGTTACATCTGTTTCACTGTGAAGTACAAAAAGTATATCAATATAGATGTTATGGTTCGTAGTGATGAGAGAATTACAATTGAACGTCCCATGGTGTTCAGAGAACCCATGTTCTGTACTGATACCAGTTTCAAGTGTATGTCAAATGGTGTTTGTATTATACCCCATTATGTGTGTGATGGAAGAGCTGATTGTAAGGACGGATCTGATGAGAGTTTTGAAAACTGTAATGGAGAACCCTGCAAAGGTAGATATTTTACAATGAAATAAAGACCTTGCAAGAAAATTGTTTCAATTTCAGATAAGCTGAGATGTGACGATGGAAGGTGTATACCAACAGCTTGGTGTTGTGACCGAAATACTGATGCTAACTGTACAGTTACAAATAGACCTAAGTGTTGTCAGGTACCGTCAGAATGTGAGTTTCTTTGAATGTTGTTGGATGTCTTTGGATTGTTCGATATTTCATGGTCACTGAAATACATATCATTCATACAAGGTGTACCTGTTGAAATCCTACTGAAACATTGTGATAATTCTTAGTTGTTTTTCAGTCTTGTTTTCTTGAAAAATTATGATCCCATCCATAGATATAATTCATCATTTTCATTTTCATTAAAACGAAATGATAAACAGGTATCATTGATACCACTGCGTTTCAGTTGTGTTTTTCGTGGGCAGCCTTCAATTTGCAAGTGAGGAACAACTCCAGTTTTTCAGGGTTGCCAATCATGTTTTTGAGCGCTCGTACTACTTACACGAGGGCTATATCATTTCGTCACGATGTCTGTATTTTTCGAATTTTGAGCCGAAAATGGTCTCAATCGACTATGTTCGACTCACTGATGACGAATCCGTCGGAAAATTCGAGTCTGTCCGTCCGGCCGTCCGTCCGGCCGTCAGCACGATAACTCTCGAACAAAACAACCTAGAGACTTGAAATTTTCAGTGTGGGTTCAGTTCCCGAATGGCTCGGTTAAGTTCGTTAATGGGCCAAATTCCACCAGGGGTTCCGTAAATATGGCCGTTCAAAGTTTTGTTTCCCTGATTACTTGAAAACTACAGATTTGATCGAGATGAAATTTTGCACTCAAATGGAAAATGAGGTGTTCAAGCTACATGTTAAATTTTGTCCAGATCGCATGACCAGAACCATAGAAACCATAGAAAATTGTAACTTTCGAACGGAAAGGCCTAGGGACTTGAAATTTTCAGGATAGGTGTGGATCTCGAATGTCGTGATCACGTCCATCTATGAGCAACATTATACAAGGGGTTCCGTAAATACGGTCGTTTGAAATTTTGTTTTCTCGATAAATTCGAAACTGCGGATTCGATCGAGATGAAATTTTGTATTTTAATCGAGAATGATATATTGAAGCAATATTTTGTCCAGATCGCATGACCAGAACCATAGAAACCATAGAAAATTCTAACTTTTGAACGGAAAGGCCTAGGAACTTGAAATTTTCAGGGTGGGTTTGGATCGCAAATTTCACGGTCATGTTCATCAATGAGCAAAATTAGACTAGGGGTTCCGTAAATATGGCCGTTCAAAATATTTTTTTCCTGATAGTTTCGAAACTACCGATCGGATTGGAATGAAATTATGCACCTAGCTCAGGAATAATGTATTCAAACTACGTGCAAAATTTTGTCCAGATCGCATCACCAAGACCATAGATACCGTGGAAAATTCTAGCGAATTATCGGAAAAAAATTGATCAGCTGAAGCACCGACATGAAGTCTGGAGTTTCGCCTAAGTTTCAGAATTTTTTTGACAGCTGTCAAAAATTCCTTCAATTGATTTCTAAAACTGGAGAATTCGAATCTACCTACAAGGTGCATGTACGAGCGCTCAAAAGCTCCTGCCTTCACGGCAGTGCTTTTCGTAATTTTTTTTTAACAAATCAGTGTTTATGTTAATGCGATCATTAATTTGTCTTTCTCTTGAATCATTTTGACATCACTTTTTCCTTTTTTCAAGTTCTACAAAACTTCTGTTATGCTACAATTAAAGTATAAATGTACAAAAATAATAATTTCAATTAAAAAATGTTCATTCAATAATTCTATACAAATCTCATATGCATCTCTAGGAAATATTGTTTTTCACCGTTGGACAACATTACTAACTGGCAACTTGTTTTGAATAAAAAGGCAATAATCAAAGTTGCACCGCCAAAAATATGAACCCAGTATGAGCATTCTCAATTACACTGGACCGTAAAATTAACCGGACAGAAAAATGTTTGCCTGAATTCAATCTTGAATAATAACAATTTCAATAATTTTTTGAAAGGTTGCTGACGCTTTCATCTTCATCATGTCCTGATATTGATTTTACGAACATGGATACGTTGAAATACAACAATCTTGAAAATTGTTGTATACACCTTTATATTTGTTTTGGGATTTTTTGGGCAATAAATTCTGTATGGTAACATTGGCTAATTGTCTTATTTCTAGAGGTGTATATAATAATCTTCACTATCTGAATTCATCTTTTTCAGCAAAACATTCACAATAATAATTAGGTATTAACTTAATTTGAGAAAACGTCAAAATTATTCAAGTGACATTACTCCCCTCAATACCAATTATTTACTGTTCCCTTTCGACCAATCGGCTTGTTCAGAAGAACAGAGCCAGAGAGTTATAGTAGTGAGTTGTTAACTCACGTTGTTTGTTTACTGATACTATTAATTGCTCAAAAGTAGTTGAATAATGAATATATAATTCAATAGGAGTAGATAAAGGAAATAATCCTTTATTAGCTACAAGGGGTTATGGTGTGGGGCGGTATTTCTCTGGAAGCCCTAACAGACCTTGTTACACTTCAGGGAGGTATTATCGCTGATAGATACATAAGAGAGTGCTTAGAAAAACATGTGGAGAACATTTTCTGCTTATGCATGACAATGCACGACCGCACATAGCACAAATAACCAGGCAATATTTGACTGAAGCCGACGTTCGAGTATTGGACTGGCCGCCAAGAAGTCCGGATCTCAACCTTATTGAACATGTGTGGGATAGATAAGGAAAGAGAGTTAGGCAGATACATCGAGTTTCAACGTTTAGTTCCTTTAGCACAGGCACTGACAAATGAGTGGCATCAGATAATCCAGGCCCCGGTTGCTACTTTAATTGAGAGCTGTTATTCAGGCTTGTGGAGGAAATACTCGATTTTGATAAAAATATCACAATATTGCTATTCCCTAAGTTATTTGCCAATTTTTATGTAGCTAATAGAAATTATTGCATTATTTCCTTCAATAGAGATATCAATATGAATAAAAGAACAAATTGTTCAGAAAAGATGGGACTTGAAAATGTCGCACTCAGAAATATTATTCAGTTTCTGAATTTCTCTACAGGATTTTTTTTTGCTACCATGTATCTCAACGTATCCATTCATCCAGTTGTGAAATCGATATCAGGAGTTGATGCAGATGAAAGCATCAGCAACCTGTCAAAAAATTATCGAAATTGGTCGAAAAACTTGAAAGTTATTCAAGATTGAATTCAGGCGAAACATTTTTCTGTCCGGTTAATTTTGCAGTCTAGTGTAGGTTCTGATAGTTTTTTCCACCCTGTTGGCAACCCGGATAATTTTCAATTCACTAGAAACTTGAATGTATCAGAAAACTATTTTGTATTTTGTAAATCTCACCAGACAAAATTGAAAACTGAAGCGTATCATACTATAGACGATTTTCATGTGACTGAGGTATGTTGACAAATTTCACTTTATGAATACATATATTTTTTTTCAGAAAATAATTTTTTAATTTGGGTTAAATTCTATTAGTAAAAGACACCTCGAAAACATAGGTAGTCATATTAACGTGGTGGTGACATCTAGTAACTTTCCTTATTTGTATGTTAATCCTAGGGCTTTACGGAAACCCTGATCAGGATAACCCGATCAATGATTCTAGCGTTCGGAAACTAAACCGGTTTCGGTTCATTAACCTCTTATTTCATTCAAAGTGAACCTCGAATTCAAGTATTAATTATTTGACCACTGGGGTAATTTGCTTTCTTTTTGTGAACACTCCAGTGATATTATAGTCCCTCCTTAGAGACGGTCAGCGTGATCTTTGAAAATGGACCTAATCAGAAGAATTCAATAATTTACCATACTACTTTGATAAATGTCAATACTTTGACATTGTGCTGAAATCAGCTGAGTCGGTTTAGAATCAGTATTTCCGTAAAGCCCTCCTAAACAACAAGATTCATAGAATATTATTACATGGTCCCTTACCACATTATCATCATCAAAATTAGGTGATATAGAAATATATTTCAACACTATAGTCGACAATAATAACATTTAAGCCTTCTGAATATTAGTATGGTTTGAGATAAAGAGGCGATATTATTCAGTGGCACCGGTTTTCTTTGATAATTTTGCAGCTAAAGGATGTAGTAACGGTTTCCATTTTCCATGAGTTAAAGGTGCAGAATATGGTAACCACTCGGATTTTGATGAAATTTATACTGGAGCTAAAATATGCTATGAAATTTATGAAAAACTTAAAACATTTTTGCTGTTATTTTGGTGAAGAAATGTAAATCTTCAATCGCTACGAGAGACATTGTTAGAAGGGATTGTTTCACATATTTGTATTGTATAGATTTTACTTACTTTACTTACTACACAAAGGAAACAATTTTAAGCTGAAAACACATTTCAAATCAGAAGAAAGAGCTCTACCGATTAGGAAAATAAAATACAGGGTATTCTAAATTTCATCTAAAAATACCAGTTAACATAAAATTTTTAGATTTGCGATGCATTTTTGCTAGTACTGAATTCTGAATGCCCATAAAAATAATTCATATTATTTGCCATGCAGTTATTTCTGGTCAATAATCATGTTCTCGGAACAACCATTTTTTTAGTCAATGTTTCCGCAGCATACGTTGCAATTCAAAAGACAAGGGCATTAACAAGACGTAGTTTTGTTGATCTGGAGATAGATTTGTCTTTTCATATTTTATAAAATTTGTACGAAGCTGCCTTGCAATCGGATGACGATGGCGTCATTAATTTTCACATTTTATGGTGTTGGTAATTATAGAGCCCAGATAATTAAAAATGCTCACCACTTGTATCAGCGTTGTGTTGAAGATCCCAAACTCCCCCTTGATTTTCTAATTATAAAATGTCATAACTGAGTTTCTCCATATCCAAATTCACTAATTACTCACAAAAATACAGTTGTTATATTTTCAAATCATAATGTTTTTCTACTACGAGTGTCTATACCATATCATTATGTTCTATGAATTTTGATCCTTAACTTGGGGAAAATATAAGCACTTGGATTTCGAACTGAAGTACAGGCAGGGTTCGAGAAGGTGATATATTTATATGAATATCAAAATATCGGATATATATATATATCAAACTTAGATATTTAATTTTTAATCCTTGTAAATATTTTGCTTTTTTCGACATTTATTCAGAAAATCGCGAATATTTCGATGAAAAACTATTTGGAATTTTCCTTATTATTTGATAATAATAATAATAATAATTTATTCATCATGAGAACAATCTTCAATATAAATCTGAAACAAAGCAATAAGTATAATATGAATAAATAGATGAAATCACAGAAGCTCCAGCTCAAAGCCATCGCTTGTACGTGATATCACTTTAAACAAATTTGCTTCTAATGATGAGTGAACATAATGAACTCAAACACGACCTACACAATTCACCAATAATTTTATTTATTCTTTTTGGTTTGTTTTTGAGCGCTCGTACAACTTACACGAGGGCTATATCATTTCGTCACGATGTCTGTATTTTTCGAATTTTGAGCCGAAAATGGTCTCAATCGACTATGTTCGACTCACTGATGACGAATCCGTCGAAAAATTCGAGTCTGTCCGTCCGGCCGTCCGGCCGTCCGGCCGTCCGGCCGTATACACGATAACTCTCGAACGGAATGTCCTAGAAACTTGAAATTTTCAGGGTAGGTTCAGTTCCCGAATGGCTCGGTTAAGTTCGTTAATGGGCCAAATTCCACCAGGGGTTCCGTAAATATGGCCGTTCAAAGTTTTGTTTCCCTGATTACTTGAAAACTACAGATTTGATCGAGATGAAATTTTGCACTCAAATGGAAAATGAGGTGTTCAAGCTACATGTGAAATTTTGTCCAGATCGCATGACCAGAACCATAGAAACCATAGAAAATTGTAACTTTTGAACGGAAAGGCCTAGGGACTTGAAATTTTCAGGATAGGTGTGGATCTCGAATGTCGTGATCACGTTCATCTATGAGCAACATTATACAAGGGGTTCCGTAAATACGGTCGTTTGAAATTTTGTTTTCTCGATAAATTCGAAACTGCGGATTCGATCGAGATCAAATTTTGTATTTTAATCGAGAATGATATATTGAAGCAATATTTTGTCCAGATCGCATGACCAGAACCATAGAAACCATAGAAAATTCTAACTTTTGAACGGAAAGGCCTAGGAACTTGAAATTTTCAGGGTGGGTTTGGATCGCAAATTTCACGGTCATGTTCATCAATGAGCAAAATTGGACTAGGGGTTCCGTAAATATGGCCGTTCAAAATATTTTTTTCGTGATAGTTTCGAAACTACCGATCGGATTGGAATGAAATTATGCACCTAGCTCAGGAATAATGTATTCAAACTACGTGCAAAATTTTGTCCAGATCGCATCACCAAGACCATAGATACCGTGGAAAATTCTAGCGAATTATCGGAAAAAAATTGATCAGCTGAAGCACCGACATGAAGTCTGGAGTTTCGCCTAAGTTTCAGAATTTTTTTGACAGCAGTCAAAAATTCCTTCAATTGATTTCTAAAACTGGAAAATGCGAATCTACCTACAAGGTGCATGTACGAGCGCTCAAAAGCTCCTGCCTTCACGGCAGTGCTTTTCGTAATTTTTTAATTTTCTTTAATAAGGGAATTAACAAGTCAACACGAATAAGCTTACTATTCGAAATAAATAAAATACACAATCAAGATTGAAAATGTTAAGTGCCTATAACTTAACCTACTTTTGGGACTGAAAAGTAATTGACGGGATTCACCAACAAAATGTCTCAACTTCAGTCAGTCAGTTTTGAATAAAAGTTATCGAATGGTGACATGCAACAAAAGACTTTTCCTTATTCTTTATGATTTATGGTACTGATTACATATTAGAACAGTGGGGCAGATTTTGAATTTTCAATGAATATCCATGATAATATATCATATTAAAAATATCATGATATATCCTTCGAACCCTGAGTACTAGCAAATTTGAGAACTCTTTGAATTGAAGCATTATCTGTACATAGTTGATTTTCTAAATCCAAGTGTCCAAATTTATAAATTCTGACTTGATGATTTTTCAGCCTATAGAGAATTAGAATATGGCCTTCCAAATTTAACTGCAGTACAACAGAGCAATGCAAGTGCAAAATATCTGTTCATTTCAGTTTGTAAGTATTGTTTTTTGAAAGTTTTCTTAGCATACCTTCACTAAATCAATTCCAATTATTGGTGAATCTGATTCATCGTTAGTTGGTCTAGTGTTTTCAGTTTCAATCGAGCCTTTCGAAATTATTCCTGCTTTAAAACCTTGTATGAGACGAAAGCGATAGAAAACTTGAGCTTATTTGCAGTTGTTCCAAAGATTTTTTTTATTACTTAGAATAATGATTTTTTTTTACTTAGAATAATAATTTTTTGAAAACGTTTCAGATGAAAAAAGTTATGTCCCCCCTGAAATTTTTACAGTTTACGTTTTCAGTGAATCCAACAATCAATAACCAAAAACCTCTGCAAATATTACACAAAGGTTCATTATATCCACTTCACTTGTTTCCACTGTAGATTTCACGAAATACCTCAACTTCATTAAAAATAAGTTGGATACATCTTTTCCAAAAAAATATTTATGTGCCTTGCTACTTCGGCAGTACAACATATTCTAGAGCACTAGCCAGCTGGTCTAATCAAGGTGTTGAAGATTGAAAATTATTTCAGTTGTCAATTCTGGAATAAATATAATATTTCATAATTGAAAAACTATCAGGAGTTTTAGGGTTGAAGCTTTGCAATAAAGAATGTTCAATTGAGTAACATTATACCATCACACTTTTTGATGATTCTGCATCGATGCATATTTTTTTCGCAATAATTCTTATTTACACCATCGTTTTTTGCGTTCAAATTGGATTGGATTATCAAGCCAGCATCAATACATAAGAGCAACTGATTTTTGTACCGAATTTCATGCAATTAGCTCTTATAGTTTCCGAGAACATTTCTGGATTCTATATTACACAAAACGTGAACTATGAACATTTCAGGGAAGGGGTTGTAAATGCAAATTACACAAAATTCCTCAGATAATGAATAATGAAATGTATTTTTCCTTCTCCGAATTTTTTTTTTATTTTTTGAAACTTTTTTCTGTTTCTCATTACAGGCATTCTGAGTATACTCTTTTCTCTGGTTCTCTTGCTTCTGATCCTATCTAAAGTGATGATGTTTGCCAAAAAAACAGCTTTACAACAGAGACATTGTCCTCCGGATGTGGCATACTACCATCAGGGCTCTGCCAGAACAGGCAGGGACCAGAGCATAGCTATGTGCCACATTCCTTATAACTTTTACTCCTTCAGAGACAACCTCAGGGATGAACTGAGGAATTTACCGTCTGACGAGGCAGACATTGGGAACCCACTCCTGGATACTCCTGGAAGAAGTTTGGATGATCGACCTCCGGCATATGGGGAACTTGTGCAAAGTAATCGATATTCCGAACCACCTCCTCCATACACCAGTCGAGAAGTGTTGAACGAAGAGAGAAACTGAAGTCGTATCCACCTACCCTCAAAACAAATTGGAGTAAATTAGACGTTTTGTCTTAGCATTGTTAGGAATGTTTTTGGAAGAAATTTTCTTCAGGAATATTTCATGTTGTATAACTCGGTATGTTATGGAAAAATTGTTGAGTTTTTCTCTAACATCTTTGTTTTACTCCACTGCTTTCATCTCATTATTTAACTATTAGACTGACAAACCCTGTTTTTGGGACTGATGAAAATATTTTTGTAAATATATTTGATTAGGAAGAAAATCTTGGAAATGTTCACTAGCTTAGGCCTTTGAAGCTCAAAACATGGACTCATATCGAACGAAAATTTTCTACATATCAGTGGTTGCATATCTTTGGTTTTCATTGAAAATATCGTGTTGTCTGTATGTGATTTTGTTACTCTTGAGATTATATAAAAATTTTTATCTGACATATCCTGTAACTTTATATTGTCCTTAAATTTTTTTGGAATCATGTACTATTTTAGATTTTATGTGTTGTGTATATATTATTAGGATTCTTGGTTGAAAGTGGACAAACAGTATTCTTTATAGTAAATAATGGTTAGTTTAAAATGCTCAAAGTGCATTCAGTATGAATATGTGAAGAATAAATTAGTTTCGGATTGTTGTGCATGAAAATGTGAAATCGACAATATTTTTGAGACTTATGTTGACCAGTACAAAAATTTCAAATAAAGCTTATTTTAGTAACGAGAATTCTTTTTAATTTGTCGATCTCCCTGAATGCAATTAAGCTGGAAAATGCTGGAAAAAAATTTCAACAAGTGTCACAATGGACCAAAATCGAATATTTCCAAAACATGTGTATTACTGAAATACGGGAATGATACGAGACATTCGGTATTTAAGACTATTGGGGAGGATGTACCACATCATTTCTTCTAGGGAAAAAAATTAATATTCTTTAGTTTCTTACTCAAAAATTGTGTTCTAGAGTTTCAGGCAGCAAAGCAGTCCTGTAGAGGTCAAGGTAAAATCCGAATGATTGAGGAAGATGCACAGGAGCCTGTTGACCTGGAAGCTGCCATAAGAAAAGTAATCGAGGAAGTGTTGCCTGGGAAGAGACAGATAAAATGCTGGAGTTGTGGAAAAATTGGACATGTGCGTAGCAAATGCCCGACGTTCAAAGAATCGACAGAGACGTAGGAAAACTAAAAATTGCGAAAAGCACTGCCGTGAAGGCAGGAGCTTTTGAGCGCTCGTACATGCACCTTGTAGGTAGATTCGCATTTTCCAGTTTTAGAAACCAATTGAAGGAATTTCTGACAGCTGTCAAAAAAATTCTGAAACTTAGGCGAAATTTCAGACTTCATGTCAGTGCTTCAGCTGATCTATTTTTTTTCGATAATTCGCTAGAATTTTCTACGGTATCTATGGTCTGGGTGGTGCGATCTGGACAAAATTTTGCACGTAGTTTGAATACATTATTTCTCAGCTAGGTGCAGAATTTCATCCCAATCCGCTCAGTATTTTCGGAACTATCAGCAAAAAAATATTTTGATCGGCCATATTCACAGAACCCCTAGTCTAATTTTGCTCATTGATGAACGTGACCGCGATATTCGCGATCCAAACCCACCCTGAAAATTTCAAGATCCTAGGCCGTTCCGTTCAAAGGTTACGATTTTCTATGGTTTCTATGGATCTCGTCATGCGATCTGGACAAAATATTGTTTTAATATATCATTCTCGATTAAAATACAAAATTTAATCTCGATCGAATCCGCAGTTTCGAAATGATCGAAAAACCAAAATTTCAAACGACCGTATTTACGGAACCCCTAGTATAATTCTGTTCATCGATGAACGTGAACGCGACATTTCAGATCCACACCTATCCTGAAAATTTCAAGTCCCTAGGCCTTTCCGTTCGAAAGTTATGATTTTCTATGGTTTCTATGGTTCTGGTCATGTGATCTGGAGAAATGTAGCTTGAATATATCATTCTCCATTAGTATACAAAATTTCGTCACGATCGAATCTGTAGTTTTGAAATTATCAAGAAAACTAAATTTCAAACGACCATATTTACAGAACCCCTAGTATAATTTCGCTCATAGATGGAGGTAATCACGACATTCGAGATCCACACCTATCCTGACAATTTCAAGTCCCTAGGCGTTTACTTTCAAAAGTTACAATTTTCTATGGTTTCTATGGTTCTGGTCATGCGATCTGGACAAAATTCCACATGTAGCTTGAACACCTCATTTTCCATTTGAGTGCAAAATTTTATCTCGATCAAATCTGTAGTTTTTAAGTTATCAGGGAAACAAAACTTTGAACGGCCATATTTACGGAACCCCTGGTGGAATTTGCCCCATTAACGAACTTAACCGAGGCTGAAAATTTCAAGTCTCTAGGTTGTTCCGTTCGAGAGTTATCGTGCTTACGGCCGGACGGCCGGACGAACCGACTCGAATTTTCCGACGGATTCGTCATCAGTGAGTCGAACATAGTCGATTGAGACCATTTTCGGCTCAAAATTCGAAAAATACAGACATCGTGACGAAATGATATAGCCCTCGTGTAAGTAGTACGAGCGCTCAAAAAGGGTCGATGAGGAGGGGCAATCTTCGACCTGTTTCCAGCGAGCCCCAGTCAACAACGCATATGTGGCTGTCCTTCAATGGCAGAATAAAGGTGTCTTCGTAGACGGTCTCATAAATGACGAGCCTTGAACCATGTTGTTGGATACAGGTGCAATTAGGACAATTATGTGACCTTCCTTTGCCAGAACCCAGTGACCTTAAAAAAGGGAACAGTTTTAGGGCATTGCTCGTCAGTTTCCTCTGTGATCCGGAGTGTACAAGGTACGATTAGCCAGGCAATAATCTAGCCTCAGATTTGGAAAAGTTTGTTGCCCTCTCTTCCAAAGACCTAGAATCAGATCAACAGCCCAAACTGAGAAACTTGGTCAAGAAATACCAAGACATTTTTGATACCGGACGAGGAAAAGGAGGTAGAATTAATGTGGTTCAGCACTAAATTGATACTGAAGACGCCAGACCGATTCGACAGGCAGCTAGGAGACTTCCTCTTGCCAAGAAGGAGGAGGCTGACAAAATAGTCACTGATATGACGAAAGAAGGAGTTATCGAACCATCTGACAGTCCCTGGTCCTCTCCAGTCGTTCTGGTAAAGAAGAAGATGGTGACACGTTTTTGCGTAGACTATCGTCAGCTGAACAACGTCACGAAGAAAGACAGTTACCCTCTCCCGAGAATAGATGATACTCTGGACACGTTGACTGGTTCCACGATATTCACGCCCCTTGATCTAAAGAGTGGATATTGGCAAGAAATGTGTCAACTGCTGCACATCAACAAAACAAGGACCCCGGACATTATCCGCAGTCCGATGGAATGGTGGAGCGGATGAACAGAACAATCAACCTCTACTTGTCCAAGGTTGTCTCAAACCATCAAAGAGACTGGGACCAGTAACTTCATTTGTTCCTGATGGCCTATCGATCTGCAGTACATGAATCAACTGGCCAAACCCCTGCTAGTATTGTAATGCCGAGAGCTGCGACTCCCATGTGACCTGTGGTTTGGCATACCACCGGGACAAGACACTGCGGGAGAGGACTATGTCAGCAACTTGAGACGTAGAATGGACGATATCCGAGAACAAGTTCAGTTAAACATCCTGAGCGCCAGCGATAGAATGAAGTAGACGTACGACATCAAGGCCGAGGCTGGAGGGTTTCAGGATGGTGACCTGGTCTGGTTGCACAACCCCAAACGTAGTCGTGGACTATCGCCAAAGTTGCAGAACTCTTGGGAAGGTCCGTATACAATCATGAAAAGGATAAACGACCTTATCTACCGTATTCAGAAGCCACCACGAGGGAAACCAAAGATCGTCCACTTCAATCGATTGGTCCCTTACGCTGGAAATCACGAGCAAGTTCACCCCCTCAAACCACCAGAGGATGAGATGACATACCAGAAGTTTATCTCCTTGTATTCAAACGGTCAGAAAGTGCTACATGGTGTAGAGTAACCAGAGTGGAGCCACGAGACCTTTTCAAGGTACCTGATTATTACGCACTAGCACACTGCGTGGCAGAAGATCTACGAATGTCCAAGGGCATTGCTGTTGTGTTCTCCAAGAAATTTGGTCAACTCCAAACACTTCGAGAGCAGAATCCAGAAGTTGGAAGGGTGCTGCAGAATTGAAGAAGGGCCAAAGAAACATCTTCTACTTAGTTACCAAGTTAAACCGTCTTATGAGGATGTCTGGAAAAGTCTCACCAAGCTAAGATACACTATGGTTCTGTTGAATCTAGCCATTCCGAAATTGTCCTGTGGTCTCGATAGGCTGGACTGGAGAATCATAAGAAGTATGTTGGAGACGATATTCAAATCCAGCGGTAACCATCTTCCACGACCAAACATGAAGACCGTGGAGTGTCATTTCCATCAAACTTCGCGATGCAGATTTGGAGAGTCCTGCAGGTATCGCCACACTCCGAGGATGACATTTCGGGAAGAAATGTCTTTAAGAAGAAGACAATGTAACGAACTCAAGCCGGACCTGTCGCGTCACTCGGACGTAGGCGTCAGGGCAGAGCGAGACGCGATGGTTCTAGAGGAATCTAGAGGGACCGATAAAGAGGCCTTCTCGAATAAACTGGAATGCTCCAGAACTGTAGCGGTATATATAGGTGGACATCGACGCGAAAGAAGTTAGTACAGAAGAGGACTTGCGCGTGTAGATAAATTGAGTGGTGTAAATAAATTAGTATAAGTGAACTGTAAATAAATTATTTTAAGGAGAACTTGAACTTTATTCATTACAATATTGTATCTACTGTCACCGAAGACATCTAGACATAAATAAGAAAGTGAATTTGAATGAGAGCTTGTATGAAATAAGACGTTTTCCTGTCGATTATGATGAGGCATGATAAGTAGCTATTTTTTCAAGACGTAGGAATACCTTGTTTCAAGAACTCCTCCGTAACTTTTTGATTCGAATCAATAAGTCTTGAATAATTGAATTCCCCGAATAGTAAGAGAGGGCCACCATCTGTCCAATACTAATTCCGTTGCGATATAGAACAAACGAAATAACCTAAATGGAAGTATTGACCGATTGTTTTGGACAAGCTTTAATAATTGTTGACGAAATTGAGCTTGAAAGGAAAGAAAAACGATTTAATTCTCTTGTATACTGTCTAGTGTTAAGTTTTGCCTCCCCTATTGAGTTCTGGATCATATATATTACCTTTTATCTTTACAGGGTGTACCGTGAAGGTTGGAAATCAATTAAACGGTCGAGTCTTCAGTAAAAAGAAGAGGTTTTTCTATGAGATACCAACGACAAAATTCCATATATTCATTCAGAGAAATGAAATTCAGATTACACGGCACATGGAAACAACATGTAGGTTTGGCAAGGCAAGGGCGGTCCTAGGCTGAATTTCAAGGGGAGGTTATTGTATGAACAATTGTTTCTTCTGGGGTAGTGCACAGTTCCTTCCTCCCTCATTTTCGGGGATTTTATTTCGTTATTATATTATTCTAAAGCCCTAGTCATAC
Organism: Aphidecta obliterata; assembly: GCA_963966015.1. Taxonomy (NCBI): domain Eukaryota; kingdom Metazoa; phylum Arthropoda; class Insecta; order Coleoptera; family Coccinellidae; genus Aphidecta; species Aphidecta obliterata. The sequence continues at coordinate 17,380,814 of OZ014434.1, read as the reverse complement.
CCCCTTTACCAGTTTTAGAAACCAATTGAAAAAAATTTTTGATAACTGTCAAAAAAATGTCCAAATTTAATTAAAGGCGAAACTCCAGACTTCACGTCAGTGCTTTAGGTGACCAATTTTTGAGCGCTCGTACTACTTACACGAGGGCTATATCATTTCGTCACGATGTCTGTATTTTTCGAATTTTGAGCCGAAAATGGTCTCAATCGACTATGTTCGACTCACTGATGACGAATCCGTCGGAAAATTCGAGTCTGTCCATCCGTCCGTCCGGCTGCCCGTCCGTCCGGCCGTAAGCACGATAACTCTCGAACGGAACAACCTAGAGACTCGAAATTTTCAGTGTGGGTTCAGTTCCCGAATGCCTCGGGGGGTCAATTCTCGAGATCACTCGTTCGATGAACGTATTCGTTCGTGAACGAATGAAATCGAACGTATAGTTCGAATTAAGTCAATTCTCGAGCATATCGCCAACTACTCGTTCCGACGAAAGTATACGTTCATTTCGAATGGATGATAAACTTGGCAACGTGTCAAAATTCATCACCTTTAATAATAATGTAACTATTCGCAATGCGCATGTGTGGATGGTCTCAGTCTCAGTTACCAGGCACATGAAAGGAAGGGAAGAATAAGAACTATTATATTAATCGGTCTATGCTTCTGATAATTCTGAATTTGAATATACGTCGAAGCAGATTTGGTTTTATATCAAACATAGTTGTGAAGAAATCAAAATGGATAAAAGGAATAAACCCATGTCAGTTGAACAAAAAAATATTCTGATAGAATTCATGAGTTTAAATCCGCAATTGACAGGAAAATTTTCGAATACTTTTATTCGGCAGGACTCGATAACCATATGGAAGGATATAACAAATATTTTGAATGCAACTTCGGGTGCGTCAAAAGAATGGAAGGTGTGGAGAAAGGTATGTAAAATAGATCTTGCTGCATATATTTTTATATAATCTTAATGTAATTTTTCTAGAGTTGGCATGACATTTCTAAATTCATTTTCGAATAATTCAAAACACGATTTATAACAATAATAACTACAACAGAAACTTCAAACATCAAAATGCGTGCTACGTCAACGAATCGTTCACAACAAACGGATGAAACAGATCACTCGTTGTCGAACGAACGTTTGAACTATTATTTTGAACGAATAGTTCATAGAGTCGTTCCCCGAGAATTGCAATTTCCAGAAATCTACGCTCATGACGTCACGAACGTATACGTTCATCGAACGAGTGATCTCGAGAATTGACCTCCGGTTGAGTTCGTTAATGGGCCAAATTCCACCAGGGGTTCCGTAAATATGGCCGTTCGAAGTTTGTTTCCCTGATTACTTGAAAACTACAGATTTGATCGAGATGAAATTTTGCACTCAAATGGAAAATGACGTGTTCAAGCTACATGTGAAATTTTGTCCAGATTGCATAACCAGAACCATAGAAACCATATAAAATTGTAACTTTTGAGCGGAAACGCCTAGGGACTTGAAATTTTCAGGATAGGTGTGGATCTCGAATGTCGTGATCACGTTCATCTATGAGCAACATTATTCTAGGGGTTCCGTAAATACGGTCTTTTGAAATTTAGTTTTCTTGATAATTTCAAAACTACAGATTCGATCGTGACGAAATTTTGTATACTAATGGAGAAATTAATATTCAAGCTACATTCCTCCAGATCACATGACCAGAACCACAGAAACCATAGAAAATCATAACTTTCGAACGGAAAGGCCTAGGGACGCGTTCACGTTTATCAATGAGCAGAATTATACTAGGGGTTCCGCAAATAAGGTATTTGAAATTTTGTTTTCTCGATAATTTCGAAACTACGGATTGGATCGAGATGAAATTTTGTATTTTGATCGAGAATGATATATTAAAGCAATATTTTGTCCAGATCGCATGACCAGAACCATAGAAACCATATTTCGAACGGAAAGGCCTAGGAACTTGAAATTCTCAGGGTGGGTTTGGATCGCGAATATCGCGGTCACGTTCATCAATGAGCAAAATTAGACTAGGGGTTCCGTAAATATGGCCGTTCAAAATATTTTTTTCCTGATAGTTTCGAAACTACTGATCGGATTGGCAGCACCTCAGCACCTAGCTGAGGAATAATGTATTCAAACTACGTGCAAAATTTTGTCCAGATCGCATCACCAAGACCATAGAAACCGTAGAAAATTCTAGCGAATTATCGAAAAAAATTGATCAGCTGAAGCACTGACAGTCTGGAGTTTCGCCTAAGTTTCAGAATTTTTTTGACAGCTGTCGAAAATTCCTTCAATTGATCTCTAAAACTGGAAAATGCGAATCTACCTACAAGGTGCATGTACGAGCGCTCAAAAGTTCCTGCCTTCACGGCAGTGCTTTTCGTAATTTTTTTTCGATAATTCGCTAGAATTTTCTACGGTATCTATGGTCTTGGTACTGCGATCTGGACAAAATTTCGCACGTAGTTTGATTACGTCATTCTACATCTATGTTCAGAATTTCATTCCAATCCATTCGGTAGTTTCGGAATAATTAGAAAAAAAAAACATTTTGAACGGCCATATTTACGGAAGCCCTAGTCCAATTCTGCTGATTGATAAACGGGACCGCGACATTTGAGATCCACACCTATCCTCAAAATTTCAAATCCCTAGGCCTTTCCGTTCGAAAGTTATAATTTTCTATGGTTTCTATGGTATGGATGAAATGAGTTATGTCGCGCTGCTACAAGTAAAACGAAAATTGATTTTTTCTGATCTGGAGTTGAGAATTTGAGAATATTTGATATTCGGTGATTCCATCTTTCTGAAGTTGATATGAATGTTTAGAATTATATTAATTTTTTCGTTTTTGACAACATATGTGTTTAATACACGTATGTTGTCCAAAATTAATATAATTCTAAACGTAAAAGACAACGAGGTGAGTAGATCGTCACAGTTTTCCAACAACAAAAACAATAAACAATGTTATGTTTCATTTTTGTAGCCTTGCAAAAGGAGAAACGTCGCCAAAGTAGTCATAAAAGTTCAGTGAAACCATCTCATTCTGTCCACATTCCCGCAAACAAACCCCCACGTTTCACATTGTCCTCACCGTTGCTTACATATTTAAATTCGGTGCCGTTTTCTTTCTCATATCGCCCAATCTTTAAAGTCCGTAGAGAGAGGTGGAGAAATTGGGAGCTTCAGACACATTTCTTGTATGTGATCATGCGCAGTGTCCAATTACACGATGCAGAAGAATTGGCATTCACATTTCTATAGAGAAATTGTACCCATTTTTTGCACTGACTTTAGTATCAAATTTTTCTAAGCTTCTATGTTCGTTTAATTAATCTTCGTTCGCAAAAAATTTACATAAATATTCCTCAAATATACTTGTGGGATTTTTTTTTGATTAGCGCATTTATACTTTGAACATTCGCATTGCCAAAACGTGACATTTTGAAATTCATTTGGAATGAAGTTCGTGTTGTCCATAGTGATTGATAATTGCACTGAATGCAATTGAATGAAATTGTTCCATATCGTCGTCCTAATTCGTTAACCTGCTAAGTCCATTTCTGATCAATTTTACTTTTTGAGTTGGTCATAAAGTTTAAGACGATTATCTACCTTATGGCATAAGAAATAAGATGGATATCAATATATACTGGAATCTTAAAGGAACCAAAGGGATTTTCATTATCTTTTTATGTAAAATAGAAAAGAAATCTTTCAGTTTTCTCTCTCTCCTGTAAACTATGCGGAGCGTTAATGAATTAGGCCGACGATATAATAAAAAAAAAAATAATAATAAAAAGCACTGCCGTGAAGTCAGGAGCTTTTGAGCGGTCGTCAAGAATTCTTATAGGTAGATTAGAATTTTCCAGTTTTAGAAATCAATTGAAGAACGTCAATGCTAAGTGACCGCTAGGATTTTCTACGGTATCTAAGGTCTTCGTGATGCGATCTGGACAAAATTTCGCACGTTGTTTGAATACATTATTCTTATGTGCATTCTAATCAGTAGATTCGAAATTATCAGGGAAAAAAATATTTTGAACGGTCATATTTACGGAACCCCTAGCCTAATTTTGTTGATTTATATACGTGACCGCGACATTCGAGATTCACACCTATCCTGAAAATTTCGAGCCCCTAGGCCTTTCCGTTCGAAAGTTATAATTTTCTATGGTTTCTATGGTTCTGGTCATGCGATCTGGAAAAAATATAACTTGAATATATCAAGAAGAAAACTAAAGTTCACACGAACATATTTACGGAAACCCTAGTCTAATTTTGCTCACTGATAAACGTAACCGCGACATTCGAGATCTAAACCTACCCTGAAAATTTCAGGTCAGTAGTTTCGAAGTAATCAGGGGAACAAAATTTGAACGGCCATATTTACAGAACCCCTAGTCTTATTTTGATCATTAATGAACGTGACCGCGATATTCGCGATCCAAACCCACCCTGAAAATTTCAAAGTTCCTAGGCCTTTCCGTTCGATAGTTATCGTGTATACGGACCGACGACGGCCGGATTCGTCATCAGTGAGTCAAACCTTGTCGATTGAGACCATTTTCGGCTCAAAATTCGAGAAATACAAACATCGTGACGAAATGATATATAGCCCTCGTGTAAGTAGAACGAGCGCTCAAAAAATATGAATGGTTGTTAGAACTGAAAAAATTTCTACATTTTCACTACCTAGCCACCCAGGAACTCCAGCTGAAATAAATAGTCAGCAGTTTATTCGCAAAAGTAAATGCGTGATTAGTAAACTACTTAGGACACTATCAACAACGCAAAAAATGCATATAGCGTTATCATCACGTGGTGCTCAGAGCGTCGCGGCGCTCTTCAATTCAGTTGTTCCGACAAAGCGAAGCATCGTGGACGTGCCTAGGTTGCGTTTGCTATCGTGAAAACTTCGTTTGCTCTCCACGTTTCGAATCGCAAATAGGATACTACGATTTTATCTCCCTGTATATTGCGATATCATCGAGGCATTTCCTGTGCCCTGTGTTTTGGGACCAACAAACTCTGTCGGTAATTTGTCTTTCGCGCGGATAGTTATCAAAATTTTTTTCTCAGTTATTTCGGTTTTCCAGTGTGTGCTTTCGGAAGGGTTGATTTTTGTTGCGGGTTGGTTGTGTTTAGTTTTTTAGGTGAGTTCAATTTGTTTCATTTTTTTCCTCAACTGTTTACGGAATAACCAGACAGTTCTGTTCTGAAAATCGAATATATTATGTACATAAAATTATTCGGCCATCCTTCATCACCTATCCGTTTTGCAATTACATAATAATGTACATTATATGAGATATCAGCATAAAAAACATAAGTAAGTTCCTATATCGCATTAAACTTTCTAGCTATCCATGTATTTGATGGGCTGTTGGTAAAGGGATGATATAAAACAATAAGTATTTCTCACAAAATTTCCAACGTAGGAATTGAAATTTGGAAATATAGGTACTTACTTATGATATCTAGACAAAATATATTTGAAAATCTTTAATGCGAGGACCCATATCTGATAGTTCTTGGGTTATGAAAAATAGAAATTTGTATACAGGGTGTCCCAGGAGGAATGAGACAAACCGAAACCATAAACTGAGATCATCTAGGTGAACTCATATCGAAAGATTTTAATCGCTTGAGGGCCTTGGTTTTGTATATACAGGTTGCTTTTCGGATATATCTCCAATAAATCTTGTAAGTTAAATTATTGCTGTGTGATCCTTTGTGTGGATTGTTATAGGGAATGAGAATTGATATATCATTGCGATACAAAGTGATATATCGATCTGACTAGGGGTAAAAATGCAAAAAATAACCGGTACACACTCTTTATAACGTTGAAGACAATGTTATTGAATAGAAATTATACAGGGTTAGAGGTAAAGTCGTACTGAATATTGAAGGAAGTTATTATTCAGGTCATTTCTGATGGATTAGGTTTTATAATATGGTGTCGGAAACTTTACCGTTATGGAGATATTGGGTTTTGAAGATTTTTTTGAGAAACCTCTATTTTTAGGCTTTTGATCGCCTAATATGTGCCCCTACAAGTTAAAATGTTATTTCTCGCGGAGAAATGTAACCTTGTTCTTCAGCCGGTGCGATTCGGCTCGTCATAACATAACCCAATTATTTACATTTACATATTTATTTCGTTTACCTATGCACGCTGTTTACTACACATGACATTCGATTTCTCTTCCGCGATTGTGTTTTATTATTAGACATTTTTTTCCATTCCATCTTCTTTTGTTTCATCCCCTTCCGGATAGTAATCTTTCATTGAAAGTAACTAGCTAAGTTATTTACAGTGCCCGTGCAAAGTGAATAAGTTTGCTTTTCAGCTTTATTATTTATTATTATTGCTTGTTTGCGAAAAAATGTAGATTTAAGTTGGCTCTGTTCATGTAGGATACATTTTAGGGACAATGTATCATTTATTTCAAGGTCTACTTGTGCAGTCTTGTTGAAATTTTGGATAATCAGAAGAAAAAGAGACTTTGCCGATGAGAAGAAATCGAAGAGCCAGTCGAATAAAAAAAAAATCAAGAACATCATTCATTTGAAGTTACCTGTTATATTTGGATGGTATTTGTAATGGTTTTTTTTTCTACATCAAAAAAACGACTACGCAAAATCTAGTGAGGTTCTCAATCTCAACGAACGAACGGCTCCGTTGATAGAAAAGTGACACAGTTCGACACAATATTGGATAAACGATCAGATCACTAGATATTTTGAAAAAGAGCTAGAATTTTCGATTGGTTCTAGCTCAAAAATCAGTGTACCTGATTGGATAGTTTTCACATATAATAGCTGGATAATGTGAATAATATGCACATTATTCATTTGTTTGTGACATATAACATATTATACTGGAAAAGAAGTTTTCATTTCTGTGGCAATTACAATACAAAATATTCATGAATTATTCAGTCCAACAATCTATTGATCTATTTGCTGCGTTTCTACATGTAGGTATGAGAAATATTTGATATACCGATAGGATAGGAAGTTAGACGCGCATTCCGTTCTCAGTTCAAAAAAACCAATAGGGGTCAGGTCACAAATCCTAAACTACTGCAAATTTAATAGAGGGTGTTCCCCATCAACTTCATGCTTCTTAAGATTACACGGAATATCAAAACTAAGTTGGTACCTACGTACTTATTTTTTAAAAGAAGATTTAAGCCCAACACACTTGAAGATGATAACTGGAATATTGTTATTTCGGTGAATTAATTAGACTGAACATTGCGACCCAGACCAAGAAGATACATTTCAAAGGTTTTCTTGATGAAACTGGTACTTTGATGAACACAGACGATATGCGGTGATTACGTGGTAGTTTATAAAGCGAGGGAAAAATGGGATGGATATAGTTGAAAGGAATTTTTTGGTGATTGCTTCGGTTCTCCCAGCAGATGATGGTACATTTCCAGTTCTAACGAATCACTTTTGCTCTGCTATCCTCTCAGAAACTGTAGAAAGAAGGAAAATGAACCATTTCACCAAAAACTCATATATGAAATTTTCGAGATGACGAAATTGAATTCTGCGTATGATACAAGAAGTCATGAAAAACCACCGACAGGAAAAACCCTGCCTGAGTGAGTGTGAAACACTGAAAATATTGTGAATTATTGTTGAAGAACATATTGATAATTATTTAGACAGAAAATCAGCATTATTTTGAATCAGAGATAACGACTCCAAGACTCCAAAATAAGTCAACTTCAAAAATAAATAGTGTTTCTGATAATAAAAACCGATCATCCTGAACATGAAATATTCGTGGTGGTTTATTAGCTTGAATTTATTTCCGTCCAGAATTTCCGTAGCCAACGTTCAAAATGCATACGACTAAAATTATCATATAGGTACGATGGTGTCACCTTCTCGATAACGGCCTTTTTGAAATTTTGAAAGTAGCGCCTGATTCGAGAATTGCAGTGCAGGTTTCGTTTTACATTACATTGTGCGGTACATGGTACGATCCACAAGGACACGGCCCGATAACAGAAGAATTTCAAACGAAATATTTCACTACAATAGACAGAGAAGCCAGAATCAACAGACGTTGACAATGAGGAAGAAGTCGCAGAAAATGAAGAATTGATGTTGGAACCTCCGGAGGGCGATACCATCCGAAACACAACAACACCAACAAAGATTGAAGAAATTTGAGAAACTGGAAAGCTCCAGGGATAGATAGAGTAACACACTTCATGTTACGGAAAATGCCCAAAAAAGGAATAACAGCGCTAAACAATATAGCAAACGCAGTGATGAGAACAGAATATTATCCAAAAAGATGGAACACAGCAGAAGTAACTGTGTTCAATAAGTCAGGCAAAGAAAATTCCCGCAAAAGTGACAGAACGTTTAGGGTAAAGGTCGGAGGTGTTTTCTCTGCATGCGATTGGATGGTTACAAGAGGTGTGCCCCAGGGTTCTGTCCTTGCTCTGATCCTTTTTCTTCTATATACAGCGGGTCTCCCATTCATTAGTTTCGAAGTGTCTTCTGTTCGCTGACGATGCTAAATTATACAGTGTTCCATCCCTTACCTCTAACCAGCTGCAGAACTTCCTGGATAGTATTGCTCACTGGGTTGATGAATGGTTGTTGTCCCCCAACGTCGAAATGTGTTGTGTTCTGCACATCAAAACAACACTAAACCGGGCAGCCCCTAACTGACGTCCGCAGCCATCATGACCTTGTGTGACTGTCAAATCTGATCTCGACTGGTCAGAACATATAACGGAAGTTTGCAGTAAAACCAAGAAAGCCGCCTACTTCAGAGATGGAGCACAAGAACCTCATTTTCCTATTTCTCTCGACCCAGCTATGAAGCAAGGATGGGATTATTTGGACTGACCAGCTTCGAGGACTGGCGTGCCAGGGGTGATATGATAGTGGCTTTCAGATCAATGCATGGATTCTTCGGTGTAGACCTTGAACATCTATTCTTTTTGAATGCGAACAATGTTCGAGGGCATAACTACAAACTTGCCAAGGAAACATTCACAACCTTAACCTTCTGCCGGATGAACTTTCCGTCTAACAGAATTTTCGATGCTTGGAATCGTCGCTTGGACGGATTAATAGGCTCAAGAACTTGTACGATCAATAAAAAAGTGTGAACACTTGATTGCTAGTAAATATGTTATGTAATTTTTATTGATGTTCCGAGTGCATAGGCATTACCTCCACTCTTATTGTAATTTAATAAAAATAATTATAATAAAACTACAAGCCGATAAGTCTACTGTCAGCAATTGGAAAAATAGTTGAGACTTTCATTGCAAAAAGACTGAATGAAGGAGTAGAAGCACTGAATCTGATCCAACCGGAACAATATGGATTCAGAAGCGATAATTCCACAGAACTTCAACTGTTAAGGCTCAGTGAATATGTAACTGAAGGATTTCAGAATTGACAAGCCACATGATTGGTTCTATTAGATGTTGAGAAAACCTTCGACCTGGTTTGGCAAGAAGGACTTGTCTACAAGAGTGATGATGGCAGCCTACACTGTCAAAACCTGCAATATAATTAGAAACTACCTGAGAGATAGGAATTTTTATGCCGAAACAGATGACACATTATTCTCCACCAGACAAGTAGAAGCAGAGGTGCCCCAAGGTTCAGTTCTAGGACCTCTGATCTACAACATCAATACCTTCGATATTCCTTTAAACTAAAAAAATCTGCTAGCCTTAGAAAATACGGGAATAGCCGTCAGACATCGACGAGCAGACGTCATATACAGAAGATTGCAAGAAGCACTAGAAGATATAGACGAATGGTTCATTGAATGGAAAATTCAAATGAATAAGATAATGGGAAAGACATAAAATGGGAGAATGAAGTCAATTATCTAGGGGTAACAAGATAAAAGGCTAACATGGAAAAACCTCATAAAAAACGCAGTGAATAAAACAAACTGTTCAATGAGTAGACTTTACCCACTGCTAGGAAGAAAGAGCCAAACGACCCGAAGCACGAAATTACGAATGATCAAGTCAATTGCAAGATCTTAACTAACATTTGGTTTGGCGTCATGGGGCCATTCAACCAAAAACCATATGAAGAAGATCCAAAAGCCACCGAAAAGGAACTGCTAGGAGCAGAAATGAATATGCCGTGGGTAGAAAACCAAGAACCCAGATTTCCCAAAAATGAAGGCCAGGAGATATTTAAAAAAGCAAGTCAACATCCAAATGACGAGCAAAAAAAACTAGTTGACTACAACCCGGCAGAAGATGTAATTATTATACCCACCTATCACAGAAGAACCAGAGATCAATTTCGTAGAAACCGAAATTGAGTAAACTCAATTCCAAATATCAAGAGAGACTCTATGAAAGACATAGGTAACACAAAAACCACACTACAAAGATCTACAAAGTGTCGAAAGGTTGATAGGCAATAGATGCCCGGAACCTAAGAATAACAGATTTAGGTTTTAGTTCTTCTCACACTAGTTCAACCTACAGTTGTTCGTCCATGATGATTTGCCCCTGCTTGAATTAAAAAAAAAAAAATTATAAAAGCACTGCCGTGAAGTCAGGAGCTTTTGAGCGCTCGTTCATCCACCTTGTAGATAGATTCGCATTTTCCAGTTTTAGAAATCAATTGAGGCAATTTTCGACAGGTGTCAAAAAAATTCTCAAACTTAGGCGAAACTCTAGATTTTCATGTCAGTGCTTCAGCTGACTAATTTTTTTTCGATAATTCGCTAGAATTTCCTACGGTATCTATGGTCTTGGTGATGCGATCTGGATAAAATTCCGCACGTAGTTTGAATACATTATTCTTCAGCTAGGTGTAAAATTTCATTCCAATCCAATCAGTAGTTTCGAAATTATCAGGAAAAAAATATTTTGAACGGCCATATTTTCCCTTCGGAAGTTATAATTTTCTATGGTTCTGGTCATGCGATCCGGACAAAATGTTGCTTCACTATATCATTCTCGATTAAAATACGAAATTTTATCTCGATCGAATCCGTAGTTTTGAAATTATCGAGAAAAAAACAAAATTCCTGAATATCCTGAAAATCCTTAGGCGTTTCCGTCCAAAAGTTACAATTTTCTATGGTTTCTATGGTTCTGGTCATGCGATCTGGACAGAATTTCACATCTAGCTCATTCTCCATTTGATTGCAAAATTTCATCTCGATCAAATCTGTAGTTTCCAAGGTATCAGGAGAACACAACTTTGAACGGCCATATTCACGGAACCCCTGGTGGAATTTGGCCCATTAACGAACTTAACCGAGGCATTCGTGAACTGAACCCACACTGAAAATTTCAAGTCTCTAGGTTATTCCGTTCGAGAGTTATCGTGCTTACAGCACATTTTCAGTTCAAAATTCGATAAAGACAGACATCGTGACGAAATGATATAGCCCTCGTGTAAGTAGTACGAGCGCTCAAAAACGATCCCCAAACCAGTTGGGACGGACGGGAGGATTGATCAGAGTATCGTAAACTGAATCGTACAAAGGAGCGCCTTAATTCTACTGCGCATTGTTCATTGTACGGTTTGAGGCGGTTTAGGAACAAACCTATTGTATAGCGAAATACGAGTCGTGCTTTAGTAAACTCTTTATATTAGTGAAAATCGTAGTGATACTAAAAGTAGTTATGGATTTTTTAACAAGTATCGATTTGGAGTGATAAGTAACCTTCGGTTAAGAAAAGCACTCACCTTAGAAAACCCCCTGTATATTCGTTCTTCTTCGCGTGTCGATCCTAATAAGCATCCCGTGATTTCCTTAATTATTCATCCTTATTATTTTTCCTTTGTAAAGCCAACAAAGAAACCTTCAGACGTACTTCATGACGAAAATGGAAATCCCTTCCTCTCCCTCCTATCTTCTCGCACGTCAACGTTCAATTTTCCGTGATGTTTTCAACTGCAATAAATCACTTTCCTTTCACTCACTTTACTACCCAAATAACAGAGGAGTAAATAAGTAAAAACCGAAAAAACGATCTCCGACGATTTGTGAAGTTTCTGTTCGTTGAAATATCCTGAACTCAACCGCTCTTCATTTGAATAACAAGGGAAGCGGTGATCGAGCAGAGTGGAGGAATCCCTTCGGAAATCGAGATTAAAGCGGAGTAGCTTTTGAGGTTTGACGTGCCCGTGCAGCCGTTGGTATACCCCAAGGCTGCTTCCGGAAGCAATGAGCTTCTTCGTGACTAGTATTTTTAGAAGGTGTTGGTTCAGTTACATTGAGGAGTGAAATCGAGAACGAAGTTAAGAGAGGTTCCTGACAAGAATTAATCAGATCAGTATTTGTACGCAGCACAAAAGACATCCAATACCGATCATTACAATTCCCGATTTCAGGAACTGTATGTATTGACTAGACCCACCAAATAGCAAATTAACCTGTTTAAAATTGAAAAAAGCAAATAAGACAGTTTAAAATTAAAAAATGAATATAAAGAAAATAATTCGAGAGAATCTTCCAGATGAAAGACCATTTTTTTCTCCGGTATGCCGATTTGAAACATAACATAACATAACATTTTATTTCAAGGAATCTACAAGTACACAGATCAAATGGAATTGAAGCCAAAAAAAAATTTGATCTAGAGCTAGATACACCATCGAAGTACTCACTTAAGGAGTACTGCTCAATATTAATGAGAAGATTTTTTATTATTTTCTTGAAAATATTGAGGCTTGGCAACACTTTCAGATCATGAGGAAGTACATCAAACAATTTTATACACATTTATGATGGATGTTTCTCAGTTATCGACATTCTATGGATGGGATAGAACAAGTTATCTAATCTTGTCTGATAGTTATGATCGATAGTGTGTATCTGAAACTTTTCCCTGTGTTTGAAGAAAAATACCAAACATTCAAATATATACAAAGCATGAATTGTTAGAAATTCATTTTTGAGCGCTCGTACTACTTACACGAGGGCTATATCATTTCGTCACGATGTCTGTATTTTTCGAATTTTGAGCCGAAAATGGTCTCAAACGACTATGTTCGACTCACTGATGACGAATCCTTCGCAAAATTTGAGTCTGTCCGTCCGTCCGGCCGGCCGGCCGTCCGTATACACGATAACTCTCGAACGGAATGTCCTAAATTTTCAGGGTAGGTTCAAATCTCGAATGCCGCGACTAAGTTCGTTATTGGGCAAAATTTGCCGAGGAATTCCGTGAATATGGCCGCTCGAAATTTTGTTTCCCTGATTACTTTGAAACTACAGATTAGATCGAGATGAAATTTTGCACTCTAATGTAAAATGAGGTGTTCAAGCTACATGCAATTTTGTTCAGCTCGCATCACCAGAACCATAGAAACCATAGAGAATTGTAACTTTTGAACGGAAACGCCTAGGGACTTGAAATTTTTAGGATAGGTGAGGATTGTCGTGATCACTTTAATCTATGAGCAAAATTATCCTAGGAGTTCCGTAAATATAGTCCTTTGAAATTTAGTTTTTTTGATAATTTCCAAACTACAGATTCGATCGGGACGAAATTTTGTATACTAATGGAGAATGATATATTCAAGCTACATTTCTCTAGATCGCATGACCAAAACCATAGGAACCATAGAAAATCATAACTTTCGAACGGAAAGGTCTAGGGACTTGAAATTTTCAGGATAGGTGTAGACACTGGCGCAGCCCCAAAGCCCTCCCTTTGGGGCTGCAGCCCCCCCCAAAGACACAAATTCTTTGATTGAATTTCAAAAATTAATAAAATTATATAAAACCGATTTATAAATTGCTAACGATAGTCATTTAACAAAACCAGTACACGAATGGGTGAATTTTTGATGAAGATTCGTAAAATTTGGGCGAGACCGGTCAAAATTTATTTTGTCCTGGTTTCAGGTTAGGAAAAATGGTCACCTTATTTTGGATAGATCTCATCGTTAGGAGCCATATGTATGCGATGTTTGTTTTCTCGGCATTCATTTATTGCAAATTTGTATTCTCTTTCAACTTTTATTAGGAGATTCAGATTCAGATTTTTTCTAAACGGTATTATTGTTGAAGTTCAAACTGAGGAGATGAAAAATCACTGATTGAAAAGGATCACAAACTCACCTATAAAATAAATTGATCCGAATTGTTCACAGAAATTGTTCGAAATGGTCACCACACCATTTGTTTGATGTGCACAAAGTCTTGCCTGGTGTAATTTCGAATGGTCACCTATACTCTTATTTTTTCAAATGACCCATGAAGAAAGAAATCACAGGGGTTTAGATCGGAAAACTAAGTCATCATACGCATCATATAAATTAATTCCCGTATACTGACCTCACACAGCTGGTAATATCTGAAAATTTAAATATCAACACGAACCTAATGAAGATCCGTGCTAGGAAATTCTCATATTTGCGGATAACTTTGATTTCGAAATACTCGGCCCTGGTGAATCTTTTTTTTGAACGATTTTCGGTATATGGACTTATTTTGACGAGTTCTAGAACTATTGCTGGTCAAAAAAAGCCTTACCTTCAAAAACACCCTGTATATTATGATTTCGAATTCAATATTGATGACGTATCAGATATATTAGGAACATCTGAAAGACGGCTGAATATTTGATATTATCAAAAAGGTCTAAACAACAAAATCAATCGAATAGACAATTTGAAAATTAAATATTGAGAAATTATGAATTCTCAAATTTGATTGTTCATTGATCCTTTGTTTTATTATTCCTTCCTTTTTGAGCGCTCGTACTACTTACACGGGGGCTATATCATTTCGTCACGATGACTGTATTTTTCGAATTTTGAGCCGAAAATGATCTCAATCCACTATGTTCGACTCACTGATGACGAATCCTTCGAAAAATTCGAGTCTGTCCGTCCGGCCGGCCGTATACACGATAACTATCGAACGGAATGTCCTAGAAACTTGAAATTTGCAGGGTAGGTTTGAATCTCGAATGCCGCGGTTGAGTTCGTTATTGGGCAAAATTCGCCGAGGGGTTCCGTGAATATGGCCGCTCAAAATTTTGTTTTCCTTATTACTTTGAAACTACAGATTAGATCGAAGTGGTATTTCGCTCTCAGGTGGAGAATTGCGTGTTCAACCTTCATGCAAAATTTGGTCAAGGTCGCATGACCAGAACCATAGAAACCATAGAAAATTATAACTTTGTGATGGAAAGGCCTAGGGACTTGAAATTTTCACGATAGGTTTGGATCATCAATGAGCTGAATTTGACTAGGGGTTTCTTAAATATGGCCGTTTGAAATTCAATTTTCTTGATAATTTCAAAACTATGGATTTGATCGTAATAAAATTCTGTATTTAAATTGAGAATGATATATTGGAGCTACACGGAAAGACCCAGGGACTGGAAATTTTCTGGATAGGTTCGGATCGCGAATTTCGCGGTCACGTTCATCAATGAGCAAAATAATACTAGGGGTTCCGTAAATATGGTCGTTTGTAATTTAGTTTTCTTGATAATTTCAAAATTACAGATTCGATCATGACGAAATTTTGTATACTAATGGAGAATGATATATTCAAGCTACATTTCTCCAGATCACATGACCAGAACCATAGAAACCATAGAAAATCATAACTTTCGATCGGAAAGGCCTAGGGACTTGAAATTTTCAGGATAGGTGTGGATCTGAAATGTCGACTTCACGTTTATCAATGAGCAGAATTACACTAGGGGTTCCGTAAATACGGTCGTTTGCAATTTTGGTTTCTCGATAATTTCGAAACTACGGATTCGATCGAGGTGAAATTTTGTATTTTAATCGAGAATGATATATTAAAGCAATATTTTGTTCAGATGGCATGACCAGAACCATAGAGACCATAGCCGTTCAAACAATTTTTTTCCTAATAATTTCGAAACAACTTATTGGATTGGAATGAAAATTCGCACATACATAAAGAATAATGTATTCAAACTACGTGGAAAATTTTGTTCAGATCGCATTAAAAATACCATATACCGTAGAAAATTCTAGCGAATTATCGAAAAAAAATTTTCTTCGACAGCTGTCAAAATCTTTCCAATTGTTTCCTAAAACTGAAGAATGCGAATATACCTACAAGGTGGATGAACGAGCGCTCAAAAGCTCCTGACTTAACGGCAGTGCTTTTCGTCATTTTTGAATTTTTTTCCCATCTTTCGTATATTTCAAGTTTCATTATTAATTGTTCCTTTCAGCCCCCCCCCCAAAACAAAATCCTAGCTGCGCCACTGGGTGTAGATCTGAAATGTGGCGTTCACGTTTATCAATGAGCAGAATTATACTAGGGGTTCCGTAAATACGGTCGTTTGAAATTTTGTTTTCTCGATAATTTCGAAACTACGGATTCGATCGAGATAAAATCTTGTATTTTAAACGAGAATGATATATTAAAGCAACATTTTGTCCAGATCGCATGACCAGAACCATAGAAACCATAGAAAATTATAACTTCCGAAGGGAAAGGCCTGAAAACTTGAAATTTTCAGGGTGTGTTTGGACCGCGAATTTCACGATCACGTTCATCAATGAGCAAAATTAGACTAGGGGTTCCGTAAATATGGCCGTTCAAAATATTCTGTTCCTGATCATTTCGAAACTTCCGATTTGATTGGAATGAAATTTGCACCTAGATGAGGAATAATGTATTCAAACTACGTGCGAAATTTTGTCCAGATCGAATCACCAAGACCATAGATACCGTAGGAAATTCTAGCGAATTATCGGAAAAAAATTGGTCAGCTGAAGCACTGACAAAGTCTGGAGTTTCGTCTAAGTTTGAGAATCTTTTTGACAGCTGTCGAAAATTCCTTCAATTGATTCCTAAAACTGGAAAATGCGAATCTACCTAAAAGGTGGATGTACGAGCGCTCAAAAGCTCCTGACTTCACGGCAGTGCTTTTCGTAATTTTTTATAAAAATACATCGACAAGACTGTCTGAATGACATTCGGTACATAATTCTGAAGGTGGGTACAGAGATGCTTCAAATACCGCCGCGTACACCGACGCGATCAACAAAAGTTCGCGACGATGTTGCAGCTTTCGCGTTTCCTTTGATGTGATAGCCCTTTACCGAGAACGGACGGAACGCCATCATGTTACACCGTGATCGCGTAGAGGTGCGATACGCGGTTGTAACCCTTCGTCCACACTTGGGTACGCGATGCGGTTTGGTATGATAGGGAGGGATGTCTGTACGCACCTTAGAGATTTTTTTTGAGCTTTGAAAACTGACTCCACTGACGAACTGCTTCCCCAGAAAATTATGACATATCGCATAATGGATTCATTATTCGCATAGTATACCAAGAAACAAGACGAATTTTTGGTTATCGAATTATAGTCGAACTGATATTATAAATCTTTTGAGGTGGATCGGTTAGTCTCACCTTGACGCCCACCATCTGACAATATATTGTCAAGATGGATCGGTCGGGTTAGAGTCGCAGTAGGATTGGGGCCTCGCCGTCCAAAAAAGCGAAGTCGAGAACTGATCTTCACGCCTCGATTTACCCCCATCTGTAAATGTATTGCCAACTCGAGCTCGACTCTACTGCTTGTGGAATTCAGTATTATCAGCATTATTATCCAGTACAACCCCAGATACAGAAAAATGTTTTTCGACAATAACAAAAAGTTCTTGGAAGAATTCATTGCTATTTACCGAGATAAGCCGTGTCTGTCTACGACTGTCTATAGTTGTTAATGTATAAAATTTTTCTTTCCCCACTAACCAATTCAGCTTCATTTATGGGGTGATGAAATCAGTTATCAGGCCGAATCTTCTATGAAAACATAAGGTAGACGACTCATACTACTCGGATGAACGTTCTGTGACGGTGTACTCCTACTATAGTGTATGGCCATTGACAGGCTCAGATAAGTCGTGTGTCGGGTTGTTGTTGTAAGTGTCCGGGTTCGAGCAGTACCTTCACATCTTAGATGATTTATGAAGCGAAAAGTAAGTGCCTA
Organism: Aphidecta obliterata; assembly: GCA_963966015.1. Taxonomy (NCBI): domain Eukaryota; kingdom Metazoa; phylum Arthropoda; class Insecta; order Coleoptera; family Coccinellidae; genus Aphidecta; species Aphidecta obliterata. The sequence continues at coordinate 17,362,805 of OZ014434.1, read as the reverse complement.
TAAACGTTAAAGTGATGTCAATAACGGACCGAATATATCTTTACACCAGAAAAATAGGCGATCTATTGGCGATGAAATACTCGCCTTCAAATATTCATTTCGTCATTTAGACGAGACAAGTTGAAGGTTATAAATGGATCTGATGAAAGTTCGAAAGGTGGAAAAACGGAGCTACATTTCATAATTCAAATTAGATGAATTTGTTTGAAACAATATAGATAACCAACAAAGTAAATCTGAAAGGATTTTAACCGAACGAACGGATAGCGTGTTTGGTGACACAACCCACAATAAATATAAAGAAACAATTATTTCGAGAAAAAATTGCCTCATGTAGCCAAGCTAGTAAAAGAGTCAATACTTTGATCATGGTTTTTGAATAAGGGCTGAAATTAACTTCCCTTCGCCTTTAGTCTCATTTTGCCATTGTTCTATCTATCTATTTATCTACCCATAGAAGTCTTCCTTTTGTTTGCTTGGTTCTTTGCTGTTCGTCTGTTTACTTCTTTGCAGAAGTTATGCCTTCTTGTCTGTCATTCTGTTTGGTATCTTCACTATCCGTCTTATCTCTTCGTTTTCGTGTTCTTTCAATGTTTCTATTGTCTTCGTTTGTTTGTCGATATTTTAAATTTATCTTTGATTTTTTCATTGCTGGTGTACCATGGGTTTCCTTTTTCTTTTGTTCAATTTACCTACTTAAATATTTCTTTCTATTACCCTCCACATTGTATAAGGTGACAACTTTATCTTGTTTTTCATTGGAAGTTCGCTGTTTGGATTCATTCTCGTGTATTCGCCTGGTTTTCTATCTGATTTCTTCCATTTGATTCTTGAAATTAAGATTTTCTTTCTGAGGTTGGTTCGTTATGGATTTTCTAATTCTGCGAACTGGGTTCTCCTACATATTGTCATCTTCGGTATGTCCGACATGAATATGTTGAACAACTGTCCTAGGACCGATCCTTGCGATACGCCGGCTTCAATTTTTCTAGTTGTTGGCCTCATACCTTCTCCATGATCACTTTGAATTTTACTTCTACTACTACTTTACTACTGTTCTCAAGTATGATTGTATAATGTAGCAACAAGGATTGATACGCGTGATGAAGATGCAGTAGTTTCCAGGTTAACATCATGTAACGAACTTAAGCCGGACCTGTCGCGGCTGCCGAGCATTCTAGAACTGACAGAAGGCACCCCGAAGGGGACGCTTCGAACGGCTTCTAGGTACTTCGCGACAGTTCCCTTCCAGTATATAATTCGACATCGGCCCAAAATGAGAGTAGTACAGTATAGGCCTTAATAGCGTGTAGATGAATTATTGAGTAGTGTAAATAAATTAGTATTAGTGAATTAGTGATTATATTCATTGAAATACACTACTGTAGCGTATGTTAGCCTGAAAACTTCTGCATCTTCATCACGCGTATCAATCATTGGGTGCTATGAATAAAAATGAAGTGAATGCTAATGCTACATTCTGCGAAAAATTTACTCTATCACAAAGCATCTAGTCAGTTCTGGTAGTAATTGCTTAACGTTGAAGTATTTACTACACTCCTTTTAGTATTATTTACTTTTAGTCCGTAGTATATGCTTCAACATGTGTAGCATTTATCCCACTCCGTCAGCGCGGGAGCAGGTTTATTAGATTTTCTGTCATTGTTATCAGACAAAGTCAGCCTGGAAATCATTCAATATTTATCATGCTTGTTAGTTGAATTGTTACAAGTTAGTATTGAAGTGGTAGGGTATCCACGGTTCTGTAAAAATGTCATGAGACGAAGAATTGCCTCAGGAAGAAGAGTCCCAAAAGGAAGACAGACCATTAGCATTTGTGATATTGCTTCAAGATTACAAGATAATTCGGAATAAAAAATGACATCTGCCAGCTAGTCTGCAAAAGGCGAATCCCTCAAAGAATTTACTAATAGTTAAAACACGAAAACATAACACATAGATAGAGGAGACCGGGGCTAGTTGGCCCATGTTTTAAACTTAATTTTCATATTTTTGAATTTGCTCAGTGAGCAAAACTTACTAGACTTAGTAAGAATACTTTCGGCTTTGAGTTCTCTGAAATACATCTAAATGAATTCTAATTCAAATAGTTCCAGTGTAATAATGTGTTTTATACATTAATGTCGGTTCGGGGTGAGTTAGCCAAAGGTCAGGGGTAATTTGCACCATATGTATATGAAGCACGAAATAAATTGAAAATCAAGTAATAATTTAAACAATATAATATTCTAACACACATCTGAGTCACTGTTGAAATATTGCTTAACATGAACTTTGGCATTTAAAAATTGCAGAAGCTTATAAATAACTCTAGTAATATCAAATTTCTCGATTTCAAATAGATTTGAGGGACAAAATAAACAAATAAGAATGATTCAAAAACAGAGAATGAAGTTGAAACAATAACAATTCGAAAAACTAAATGAATATCCTTCTCATAAAAGTAAAAAAATGATTTTATCATCTGCTAGACAATACAAGCAAATATAAAACAAAATGTTTTCTTTCATCAGAACAAAATTCATGAGGCAACTTGAATTTCTTCTCCCTGTACCTACGTTTCCTTCTCTAGAACCGTTTTCAGCATGTTTGTTAATATACCTCGTAAGGGTTTTTCTTGGAATGTTGAAATCGGGGAAAAATCGCCATAGGGCCAATTTGACCCTTTGTTCTTTGGCCAATTTGTCCCAGTTGACATCACTACTAAAAGGGCTCCCTCCTTTTTTGAGCGCTCGTACTACTTACACGAGGGCTATATCATTTCGTCACGATGTCTGAATTTTGAGCCGAAAATGGTCTCAATCGACTATGTTCGACTCACTGATGACGAATCCGTCGGAAAATTCGAGTCTGTCCGTCCGTCCGTCCGGCCGTAAGCACGATAACTCTCGAACGGAACAACCTAGAGACTTGAAATTTTCAGTGTGTGTTCATTTCCCGAATGCCTCGGTTGAGTTCGTTAATGGGCCAAATTCCACCAGGGGTTCCGTAAATATGGCCGTTCAAAGTTTTGTTTCCCTGATTACTTGAAAACTACAGATTTGATCGAGATGAAATTTTGAACTCGAATGGAGAATGAGGTGTTCAAGCTACATGTGAAATTTTGTCTAGATCGCATCACCAGAACTATAGAAACCATAGAAAATTGTAACTTTTGAACGGAAACGCCTAGGGACTTGAAATTTTCAGGGTGGGTTTGGAACGCGAATGTCGATGAGCAAAATTATACTAGGGGTTCCATAAATATGGCCCTTCAAAATATTTTTTTTCTGATAGTTTCGAAACTACTGATTGGATTGGAATGAAATTTTGCACATAGCTGAGGAATTATGTATTTGCATTTTGTCCAGATCGCTTCACCAAGACCATAGATACCGTAAAAAATTCTAGTGAATTATCGAAAAAAAATTGGTCAGCTGAAGCACTGACATGAAGTCTGGAGTTTCGCCTAAGTTTCAGAATTTTTTTGACAGCTGTCGAAAATTCCTTCAATTGATTTCTAAAACTGGAAAATGCTAATCTACCTACAAGGTGGATGTACGAGCGCTCAAAAGCTCCTGACTTCACGGCAGTGCTTTTCGTAATTTTTATTTAATGGATTTCATTTTTTGAGTTAGGTGTAAAATGTAGCCAAAGAATCCTTTATTTGATATAAATACAAAACATTGAATACAAACTCACCTTTAATTCACAAACACGAAAAAATTAGAAAATCATGTTTTAACTTCAGACACTCGCAAACGGAAAAAAGAACGTTTATGTTCTCTCGTAACTAGTGAGAGACTTACGTGTAATGTGGTTGGTGTGGAAAGATGTTTAAGGCGCTGGTCTCCTCGAAACGCGACGGATGACCGACGCGGAGACACCTCCGTCAATTATATGTTCGGGAAACCATGAGCACGGTCTCTCTGAACCGCCGCCGCATGCGACGTTCAGTCAGGGCTGGCGAGATTTGAAAGCTACACCGACAGCCTTCCACATCACGTCGTAGGTCGCGTGCAGCGCTTCGAGGATTCGTAATGTTATTACGAAATTTATAAAAAACGAATAACTTATGTCAAATTGATTGATCTAAAGATACCACCACCTTTTATGTCTTCGAGGAACGAGGACCAAACGTGCTCTCAAGGCCAGAGTCAAAGAATACCTAAAGTTGACAAGACTGGGACATAGGAAAGGCAAGAAAGGCTGGCGAATTCCTCGGACGAAGACCACAGTTCCTCCAGCCTAGATGGCGGGCCGTAGAAGATCACTAGAAAAAAAATTACGAAAAGCACTGCCGTGAAGGCAGGAGCTTTTGAGCGCTCGTACATGCACCTTGTAGGTAGATTCGCATTTTCCAGTTTCAGAAATCAATTGAAGGAACTTTCGACAGCTGTCAAAAAAATTCTGAAACTTGGGCGAAACTCCAAACTTCATGTCAGTGCTTCAGCTGATCAATTTTTTTTCGATAATTCGCTAGAATTTTCTACGGTATCTATGGTCTTGGTGATGCGATCTGGACAAAATTTCACATGTAGCTTGAACACACTTGCACGTAGTTTGAATACATTATTCCCCAGCTAGGTGCAAAATTTCATTCCAATCCGATCAGTAGTTTCGAAACTATCAGGGAAAAAATATTTTGAACGGCCATATTTACGGAACCCCTGGTCTAATTTTGCTCATTGATGAACGTTACCGCGAAATTCGCGATCCGAATCTATCCTGAAAATTTCAAGTTCCTAGGCCTTTCCGTTCAAAAGTTACAATTTTCTATGGTTTCTATGGTTCTGGTCATGCGATCTGGACAAAATATAGCTTTAATATATCATTCACGATTAAAATACAGAATTTCGTCACGATCGAATCTGTAGTTTGGGAATTATCAAGAAAACTAAATTTCGAACGACCATATTCACAAAACCCCTAGTATAATTTTGCTCATAGATAAAAGTGATCACGACAATCGAGATCCACACCTATCCTGAAAATTTCAAGTTTCTAGGCGTTTCCGTTCAAAAGTTACAATTTTCTATGGTTTCTATGGTTCTACTGATGCGAGCTGAACAAAATTCTGCATGTAGCTTGAACACCTCATTTTCCATTAGAGTGCAAAATTTCATCTCGATCGAATCTGTAGTTTCAAAGTTATCAGGAAAACAAAATTTCGAGCGGCCATATTTACGGAACCCCTCGGCGAATTTTGCCCAATAACGAACTTAACCGCGGCATTCGAGATTCGAACCTACCCTGAAAATTTCAAGTTTCTAGGACATTCCGTTCGAGAGTTATCGTGTATACGGCCGGACGGACGGACAGACTCGAATTTTTCGACGGATTCGTCATCAGTCAGTCGAACATAGTCGTTTGAGACCATTTTCGGCTCAAAATTCGAAAAATACAGACATCGTGACTAAATGATATAGCCCTCGTGTAAGTAGTACAAGCGCTCAAAAATGCTCTATTCTAAACGGCACGAAATGAGAAGGTATCGTACATCAAATAATTTGACCCGAGTAATTTATCATTTCGATTTTGTAATGTAAATTTTGGTGACGACCGGCTTTTCTCAGAGCTTCCCTGAGCACGGTCCATAGACGATGGAAATAGCCCAAATAATCTTTCATCAAACAAGAAAATGTGTTCACAACTAGAACTGAGCACTCTTTTATTCAAGTTTCCTCACTTAAATGGTGGTAGGACTTATCTTGAATTTTCCCCATCATTTACTTAGGATAAGATCAAGTTGATGCTGCTTGAAAGATGAAAGTGCGAGAATGCAATTTCCTTTCCATTTTTCATTAGAATTAAGAAGGAAATGACGTTCTTATCGAAGAGATTCCACATTTCTTTGAAAGTTTTTGGTAATAATGGGAATGAACCAGGTGCATATGGTGTATGAGGTTTTTTCATATCTCGTTCATATTCTTATAATTCATTTGAACATATCTTTGGAGAATATACTGACGAAAAATGCTGCAAATTTTATTTAAAGATTCATTATTTGTGACATTACTTTCCTACAATATTTTTCTTCATTCTATGAGTATTTCATGGAATATTCGAACTAAAACTCTCACAAAAACTACCCGTAGAGTGTAAGGATAATTATAATCCAAAATTTCCGAATATTTTTACAATACAATAACCAATGATCCAATTTTTTTGTAAATACAAATTTTAACCTTTTTCAAAAGAGCTCAATAGGTATTGATCCCCTCTTAAGTCTATATCGATATCAATAATAATATATAATCTTCTAGTAGGTTGTAACGCATTTCTATAAATAACATATTCCTGTACAAAGCAGATAGGGGAACTGAACTCGTTAGTTCGCGCGAAGTCATTATTCTCGTAATCAACGAGCTGGGCCAAAAAAGTTCCCTCACTCAGCAAATTAGAACTGAAGAAAATGACGGGCATACTCACGGGACACTGTCCCGTGAATTATCATCTTCGGAACATGGTGGAGGTTCCTGATGATACCTGCTATGCAATTGTGATGCTGTCTTCAGGATGCTGCGGCATCTTGGCTCCTGTTTTCTAAAACCGGAAAGAGTAATAGGCGTAGCACCCAGGCAGGTAGTGAAGTTCATAAAGCCCTCGCTACCTGACTGCTAAACAGCACGGGGTGGCACAATAGATCTTCAGGTCAAGGTGTTCGCGAGGATAAGCTTGGCCTTATCGCCCCTACTCTAATCTAATCTAATCTAGTGTTATGGAAATCCAAGAATGAAAAATAAATTCAAATTATATCACCAAAATTCAAGAATTTTCTTTCAACATCGTATAAATTATAGTAAAATGAATTTTTTTTTAAGAGGATTCAGAATAATTTAATAGTTACCATAGAAAATTGTTGTAAGATAATTAGAATTAAGAAGAAGAAATTTCATTGTATTGTATGATTGAAATTAAGATTGGAAAACGAAAAATTATCAAAGATTTATACAGCCTGACATCAGGAAGTTGTTGATTTGGAGATACTGGAATCAAGTTTCAGTACATTCATTGCAGATTTCACTGTTTAGAAGAGAACTGTGGGATAAAATTGTCTCAACAGCTCATACCAGAAATATTGGTGGAACCAGAGGCAATAGATCTTATAGGATCAATTACTGAATTAAAAGATATTCTCTACGAAACAGAGGAGAAATTTGAAGCTTGCATTTTGATAAACTATATTTAGAGTAAGCTGTTCACTGTGAGTTTTTAATTTTATATCTTGTTCGATAGGCGTCATAATTTAGAATTTTATAACATTTTTAGAATTAGTTTATTGAATTTAAATAATAAGTTGTTGTTAACAAAAATTATTTCATTTGTACACCTTGAGAATCCTCATTGAAAAAGAGTCGCGGGAAAAATAAAAGAAAAATTAAAATACAAAATTATTTTCAATATTGTTAGTGGTTCTCTCTTAAAAATTTGAATAATAAAATTTAAAATTATTATTATCAAAAATTGAACCATAACACTAGTTATTATTAAATCATTGCCAAATCTTAATAGGTATTCATGTCATTACTCGGTTCAATTATTGTTTGTTCAATAGTTCTCAAGAATAAGGAGTGATACAGTCGACTTTCGGAAGGAGGGATGGGGATATTTCTCCTTCCTTGGTAGGCTAAATATAATATTATAGAAATAAAAATTTTAGTGGCAAAGTGTATAGGATTGCGTTTTGACAATAATTAGGTTTTGCGAAATTACCTGTCTAGTTAAATGGAATGCAAATTTATGAACCACTACAAAATGACGGTGGTAAAAGGTTATAAAAACCCCCTATCTGAAATGTTCGATAAGATAACGAGATTTGTTTGTGCGAAACAATAGTGAAGTATTGATTTTAACGTGGTATCGATATATGATACATTTTCTTCACAACGTGCACTCGTGCAGTTGATGCCGTAGTGAAATAAAAACAAAACTATGCTCCACAATAATGATGCTCAAGCCAAGCAACCTATCTGCAAATAAGGCGACGATAATGCATACTTATTTGATTCGCCTTTTTCATTGTTTTTATATTTCAGGAGATGAAAACGAAAATAGGTGGTCATGGGGATGGAACCCAAAGTGAGAACTTAAAACTTTTAAACAACTATGTTTATTCTAGAATTTTCAAATTAATTATATGTAGTATTTGAAATTTCATGAAAAGAATTGTGTGATTTTCACATTCATTGGCATTCCGAGCAATAATTATATAGTTCATCGTATGAAAAAGTTTATTTATTGATCAAAACATATAATGGGCTGCGCGAGCCCAGAACAATATATAAATTTTCAATTTTTCTGAAGAAATATAGCAAATAGGTATTCAGAAACACTACTTATATTACAATACTTTTTTATACAGTTTTAATGAAAAAATGCAATGATATAGGTTCATGAATATTAATTGTGCGGAAAATATCGGAACAAGTAACTATTGAGACATTATATTTATTAGGAAATTTTCAAATTTTAAAATCCATTACAACAATTTTATTGAACAACTTGAAATCAGTTTCAACATGCTAGTAAGAAAACTATCAAGCTACTATGAAATACTCATCGTATGATTGTACTGCAGCGATCAAATATTAGAAAAATAAATAGACTTTTCGGGGAAAACAAAATATTCAAATCAAATTCCTGTTATTAATCTGTAATGAACTGCTATTCAGAAGAAAATTTCTACAATCACGCCACCGGTCCGCCCCAAAAGCAACCGTCTCAATCTCTGCCGGCCATGAAAAAGATTTCCCAGCTCCCCTATGCAAAGACACTATCCGTGATCGTCGTAAACATTGAGAGCATATGTCATGGAAATTACGGGATCAAGCTACAATCTTATTCGTCTGAATAAATGACTAAATAATATATTGGTTGTTTATCTCTAAAATACGAAAAATTATTATAGATGAACTGATAGCAAGCAAACATATCAATTTCATGTTACCCCAGAGAACACCAATGCTCTTAATGTTACGGCGGTCACACATTATGTCTTTGTCTAGGGGAGCTGGCAAATCTTTTTCAAGGCCGTCAGAGATTGAGACGGTTGCTTTCGGAGCGGACAGGGCACGTGATTGGAAAAATTGTCTCTGATCATCGCTGCTTTATGTTTCAAGTGCGAATGATAGATTTGATGTTCTCTAGGGTGAAGTAAAGTCGGGTGAGATGGCCACCGTTTTGCAAAGTATACACCTGCAAGTTTTTTTTGAGCGCTCGTACTACTTACACGAGGGCTATATCATTTCGTCACGTTGTCTGTATTTTTCGAATTTTGAGCCGAAAATGGTCTCAATCGACTATGTTCGACTCACTGATGACGAATCTGTCGGAAAATTCGAGTCTGTCCGTCCGTAAGCACGATAACTCTCGAACGGAACAACTCAAAGGCTTGAAATTTTCAGTGTGGGTTCAGTTCCCGAATGCCTCGGTTGAGTTCGTTAATGGGCCAAATTCCACCAGGGGTTCCGTAAATATGGTCGTTCAAAGTTTTGTTCTCCTGATTACTTGGAAACTACAGATTTGATCGAGATGAAATTTCGCACTCAAATAGAGAATGAGGTGTTCAAGCTACATGTGAAAAAGTTGTCCAGATCGCATGACCAGAACCATAGAAACCATAGAAAATTGTAACTTTTGAACGGAAAGGCCTAGGGACTTGAAATTTTCAGGATAGGTGTGGATCTCGAATGTTGTGATCACGTTTATCTATGAGCAAAATTATACTAGGGGTTCCGCAAATATGGTCGTTTGAAATTTTGTTTTCTCGATGATATCGAAACTACGGATTCGATCGAGATGACATTTTGTATTTTAATCGAGAATGATATATTGAAGCGATATTTTGTCCAGATCGCATTACCAGAACCATAGAAACCATATGAAATTGTAACTTTTGAACGGAAAGGCCTAGGAACTTGAAGTTTTCAGGGTGGGTTTGGATCGCAAATTTCACGGTCACGGTCATCAATGAGCAAAATTAGACTAGGGGTTCCGTGAATATGGCCGTTCAAAATATTTTTTTCTTGAGAGTTTCGAAACTTCTGATCGGATTGGAATGAAATTATGCACCTAGCTGAGGAATAATGTATTCAAACTACGTGCAAAATTTTTCCAGATCGCATCACCAAGACCATAGATACCGTGGAAATTCTAGCGAATTATCGGAAAAAAATTGATCAGCTGAAGCACCGACATAAAGTCTGGAGTTTCGCCTAAGTTTCAGAATTTTTTTGACAGCTGTCGAAAATTCCTCCAATTGATTTCTAAAACTGGAAAATGCGAATCTACCTACAAGGTGCATGTACGAGCGCTCAAAAGCTCCTGCCTTCACGGCAGTGCTTTTCGTAATTTTCAAGTTTAGGATTATTTATCATATTTTTATTTCAACAGCTTTAGTATCATCCAAAGAGGTAGGTAAATGAATAGGGTCAAAATACTTTTAGAATTTTCGTTTTATTATTTATAAATATAAGTGTTATGTGGCCATTTATCCCAGTTCAGTGGGGTTAGTTGGCCTTATTTATGGTTGGAGCGCCCTTTTTTCTAGTTTGGTTTTCTTTACAGATCTTTTTTTCACCTTCCTCCCAAGGGTCTTTCTAGGAATACCATAAGTTTTTGAGGCTCCGGTTACAGAAGATCCGTTTCTGACAGCTTCTATTGCTAGCCTTCAATTTTCTTTTGAAGTATAGTTTCCATGATTTGAGTTCTTTCTGTTATACTTCGTTGGCATTTTTGCGCAGTAAACAAGAAGAGGCGACAAACTATAAAGAAATAGACATAAAAACTGAATGGCTATCTATCCCTACAGTTTGGTGGCCATCTCTCCCGAATGCTAGGGAGAAATGGCCACGTGAAAAAAATAATTCACTGCATTCTTTTAACAAGTTTTGGAGGTAAAACTCATAGAATGAACATCGTACTCACCCAATACGTCGAAATCACCGAAAAATTTACTTTCGCACAATCACAGTAGTAAAAAGTAAGAAACCATTAAATAATTTCACAAGCACGCGCTAGTATTTTTATTTTATGACTGCTCTAATATCACCTTGACGTATTCGAAAACTCAAGGGCCGTGCTCACACATAGTCGAAGATCGCTGGGGAGGACAAGCAGCGCCATAGAACGACGCGTTATGGAGATTCAGCTGTTGGCCATCTCTCCCGGCTGGCCATCTCACCCCACTTTACCCTAACATGAAATTGATCTGTTGGCTTGCTATCAGTTTATCTAGTATGATTTTTCGTATTTGATTCAATAATGGGAGTGAAAAATAACCAATTTTTCGATTAACTTTGTCGTAAAAAAAAACATTGCGGAAGAAATTCGGATGGAATTATGTACGGAACCTTTCAGTGTATTTCGTTCATTAACTCAACTGGCGCATTCAGACCTCAAACTCAACCTGAAAAAATCAGAACGCTGAGAATATTCTTTCTACCGGACGGACGGACATAATTAAATATGCTCATCTGTGGGTCTGTAGCTCAAAATTCGAAAATAACATTTGGGTAAAATGATGATGCTCATGTTCATAGAAACAAACGTGAAAAAATAAAACGGTTAACTCGTCAACTATCTTGGAAGGTTGGGTGATTTTCGAGAAAATGAATATGGGGTAACTGTACCAGTTTTCATCGACTCCCAAAGTCTTTCGCATTTATAGATTTTTGTCCATATATCGGAGGTGAAATTTTGTTCATAAATCTCTGAAAATATTCGGAAACATACAAAACTGGTATGCAAGTCTTCCAAGAAGATCTATGTTATCGTATTCCCTAAATATTTAGACTGTGAAATGGTCTTTTCTTCGATTTCCGAACCAATTATTTTCTTTCATTCCAACCGGATGACCTTGAGGTAGAATTAGGTCCATAACTTTACCAAAGTCGAAATCCTATAAAGATGACAAGAAAAAGTTGCCAGAGGATCTATTTCATCTCATCTCATTTCAAACCAAGAATTCGAAAGGTTCCAGGTATCTGGTAAATCTTGACGAATTACATGAAAAAAAAGGACATTATGAATCTGAGAAATCATTACTTACCTACCTGTATTTCTTACTCTGATTGCTTCTTTTTGAACGATTTTCTACCGCACTCAATTCGATAGCGTTCTTGACGAATGTATACAAATTCGAAAAGCACTGCCGTGAAGTCAGGAGATTTTGAGCGCTCGTTAATCCATTTGTAGGTAGATTCGCATTTTTCAGTTTTAGAAAACAATAGGAGAAATTTTCGACAGCTGTAAACAAATTTCAAACAAAGGCGAAACTCTAGACTTCACGTCAGTCCTTTAGTTAACTAATTTTTTTCCGGGAATTCGCTAGAATTTTAAACGATTTCCATGGTCTTGGCACTGCGATCTGAGCAAAATTTAGCACGTTGTTTGAATACATTATTCTTATTCTTCATCTATGTGAAGAATTTCATTCCAATCCAATCAGTAGTTTCGAAATTATCAGAAAAGAAATATTTTGCCATATTCACGGAACCCCTAGTCTAATTTTGCTCATTGATGAACGTGACGGTGACATTCGGGATTTACACCTTACCTGAAAATTTCAAGTCCCTAGGCCTTTCCGTTCGATAGTTATAATTTTCCATGATTTCTATTGTTCAACTTATGAGATCTGGATAGACATGCAGATTCAGCATGTACCTTGAAAAGGTCATTCTCCATCTGAGAGCTAAATTTCATCTCGAACGAATAAGTAGTTTCGAAGTTATCAGGAAAACAATATTTAGAACGGCCATATTTACGGAAGCCCTAGTCGAATTTTGCCCAATAACGAACTCAACCGCGGCATTAGAGATTCAAACCTTCCCTGAAAATTTCAAGTTTCTAGGTCATTCCGTTCGAAAGTTATCGTGCTTACGGACGGCTGGACGCACAGACTTGAATCCGGATCTGTCATCAGTGACTCGAACCTTGTCGATCATTTTCAGCTCAAAATTCTAAAAATACAGACATCGTGACGAAATGATATAGCCCTCGTGTAAGTAGAACGAGCGCTCAGAAACGACTTGGGCAGGGCTTCGACAATGTTTTTACATTACTCAGGGTTTGATTACATTCGTTGCGAAAATTTGTAAATTTTATTTCAAGGACTCGCCAAGGAGGAAATGAGTTGTCGAAATGGGAATCAGTTTTAACGAATCGTTTTCGACCGATTTGCAGAAATTAATTATGATCGCTCCGCGGTTGAATTTTAGGACGTGTGATATATCTTTGAAATGCTGAAAACGACTCATGTCAGCAGCTACACATTATTCAGCTTTCGTATGAATATAAGGTAATCTTTACTTGGCAGTGAAAAATCGATACGGCTACTTCTGGTGAATTGAAGAACAAGAAGCGAGAAATAGGGATGTAACATTCCATTTCATGTTCCACATAAATTTAGCGGGCACATGGGGATCACAAAAATTCTCATTCGTTATCCCTTCCTACACTCTATTTTGTGCTCCAAAACGTTTCTTTTCTAGTCGTCGTATATAATCTGATGTTTTTTTTCAGGTCGATTTCCGGCGTGTGTGAAGTGAAATTGTGTTTTCTTGCTTCTTTTGGCTCAATATTCCGGTGGAAATACATCCCGAACTTTTCCTATAGTGAGTCCGTCAGGCGCCAAGAGTGGTTGTTTTCGCTGCCGCGCCAACCTCCTCGTCACCCCCGACGTATGACGGCAAACATGTTGTGAATAATCCAGGGTGCTTCAAAAGGTAAGTGACTTGAACGTGACGATGCTTCCTGGGCGAAAGATACGACATGGGTTATTTAAGATCCCTCAATGTCATGATTATCATTTCGTTGCTCAGGGTTGTACCGAAATTTTTTGCGATATCTAATCTGTTAGAAAGGGACTTTTCTAAATGAGACTCTAACCATATAGTTTCCTTATAATGTAATAATATGATTGGAGGTTTCAATATCACCATTCTTCAATCTGTACGAAACGGAATTCAAGGTTCGTTCTCCCTGCCTGAAGAGGGGGTCGTTTGAGTTTTCATTTTCTGAGAAAACAGGTTATCAGAAGAAGGAGAATCCAAAATTTAAAAACCTAATTATATTTGAAAATTAATGGTCGAATGCATATACAAATTCGAGATTCGCAAAAAAAAATTCACATAATCGTAATTAAATCAGATAATTCAACTCGTACCTAATATCCATAATTCATTCGAACTCAATAATCCAATTTTGCGAGTAGGGTCAACTGAATCGTTGAGAGAAATACAATTATTATTTCGTGAATTGAAAGATATCAACTCCGGGTCCAGTTATCAACAATATCAGGGACTTCCATAATACCATTTACATGTATAGGGGTAAGCAATGTGATCAAAACCTTTCCTACCTTATCGACGGCGACACCCTCCCAGGATACCCATCGAAGGCAGCCTAATTCCGATGTGTACTTGAAATAAAATTCACCCACTCCGAAAGTGATCTCACTCCCGTAACGAATTCACGCATAGGCTCCGTGCGACTCTGAACTCTACTCAGACAAAAATTACCAACGACCAACAAGAAAAGACCCGAAAACACCAAGGATCTAGATACCTTCACCAAGAATATCATGAGTAAGCTCATGAAATTCCTGGAAATAGAGATGGACAAAAAGTTCCGTAAGCTCACTAAACCCAATTAATGGAGCTAGTGACTAACGGAAATAAAAACAACCTAAAGATAGTCTCATGGAACACAAACGATCTACGAGTCCGTAGATCTGAAATAGAAGAAATAATATCCGAAAAACAACCGGATATTAAAGCCATTCAAGAGACGAGACTATCTACAAGAAATAGAATTTCATTTCCTGACCATGAAATATACAGAAATGACAGAAATTGTACAGGAGAGGGCGTAGCCCTAATGGTCAGAAGGAACATCGACCACTATTTTGACGATGTACTGAATAATGGGCAAATAGAAGCCGTCTAGATAATAGTTAATACAAATCGAGGACAAATGAAAATTACGTCAGCCTACAAACCTCCTCAAAATAATTTAATAGAAGAAGATCTGAAGAAGATGCTTGAAGGAAACTACCCGAACATCATTATTGGCCATATGAACTGCAAATCAGGAGAATTGAATAGCAGAACTGAACACCAAAATGGGAAGAAGCTTAAGAAGTACGCGAAAAACTGAATGCCATAGTATTAGGACCTGATATTCCGACCTTCCTGCCCAGAAGTAATGGCTTACCAGACGTATTAAATATCGTCATAATGAAAGATATTACCCAAGATTTCACACTTGATACTATAGGAGAGGGCACATTAGACCACAACCCAATAGAACTCAGACTGGGACGCGGACCGATAACAGAGGAACTTCAAACGGAAGACTTCACAGACTGGCGAAAGTACAGTGAAATACTCCAGGAGAAAATTACTGAAATTCCACAGATAAGAACTCCTGAAGATCTAGAACATGAAGTTGAAAAATAAGAAACCCAAATAAAAGCAGCCTACGAGGAAAGTACCAGAAAAATTGAAAAGCCAGTTCCGAAGCATCCACATGGTGAAACCCCAAAAGTAATAAAAGAGCCTATGAAGAGGAATATAAAACTAAGGAAGAACTACAGAACTTCACATAGAGAAGTAGGCAAGAAAGCGCTGAATAAACACAGTCAAGTGCTGAAAAATGCACTGAGAGAACTGAGAACAGACAGATGGAATGAAAGGGTTAGAGAGCTGAACACCATAGACCACTCAGCATGGAAGATGCAGAAAACCGAAATTCTTCCATTGCCCGGAGCAAATGGGATGGCCTACTCAAAGTGCGAAAAAGCCGAAGCACTGGTCGACGCAATAGAACGAGAAGCCAGAATCAACTACAGAGAAGACGATGACAATGAAGACTTAGAAGAAGAAGTCAAAGGAATTGAAGAATATATGTTGGAACCCTCGGAGGGCGATACCAATCCAAACCCAACAGCACCAACGGAAATTAATGAAATCATCAAGAAATTGAAAGAATAAAAGGAATAGCAGCGCTAACTAATAAAGCAAACGCAGTGATGAGAACAGAATACTATCCGCAAAGATGAAAACAGTAAGCCAGGAAAATATATAAAATTCCCACAAAACTACAGGCCGATAAGTCTACTGTCAGCACTGAAGCGCTGAATCTGATACCACCGGAAAAATTTGAACTGAGAAGAAATCATTCCACAAAACTTGAACTGTTAAGGATCACTGAATATGTCACTGAAGGATTTCAGAATAACCAAGCCACATGATTAGTGCTATTAGATGTTGAGAGAGCCATCGACCGAGTTTGGAACGAAGGACTTGCCTACAAGATGATGATGGTAGGCTACACCACCAAAACCTGCACGATAATAAGAAACTACATGAGGAACAGGAATTTTTATGTCAAAAAAGACGACACATTATCTTCCACCAGAAAAGTAGAAGCAAAAGTGCCTCAAGGATCAGTTCTAGGACCTCTTCTCTACAACATATATATCTACGATATTCCTAAGAACCCAAGAAATCTGCTAGCCCTCGACATCGACGACCAGATGTCATACACAAAAGACTTCAAGAAGCATCAGAAGATTTAGAAGAATGGTTCATAAAATGAAAAATTCAAATGAATAGCAAAAAGAGCTAAGCTATTCTACTACAGAAGCGGAGACTCGAAATTAATTCCAACCTAAGGATAGATGGAGAAGAGATAAAATGGGAAAATGAAGTCAAATATCTAGGAGTAAAAATAGATAAGTGGGCTTACAAGGAAAAACCATATAGAATAAGCAGTGAATAAAACAAACTCAGCAATGAGTAGACTTTACCCACTGCTAGAAAGAAGAAGCCAAATGAACCGAAGCACGAAGCTTTGAATGATCAAGTCAATTGCAAGACCCTAACTAACATATGGCTCGGCGGCATAGGGCCATGCAGTCAATAGCCATATAAAGAAGATTCAAGCAACAGAGAATAAACTGCTCAGAGCAGCAATGAATATGCCGTGGTACGTAGGAAACCAACAAATCCACAGAGACTTAGATTGAGAAACTGTCACAGATTTCCTAAAAAAGAAGGCCGAAAGGATATTTAAAAAAGCAAGTCAACACCCAAATGATGAGCTAAGAAGACTTGTTGACTACAACCCCGCAGAAGATGTGGTTAGGATACCCACCTATCACGAAATACTCAAAGATCAACTACGTAAAAACAGAGTAAACTCAATTTCAGTTATCCAGAAGAAGCGACTCCTATGAAATTCAAATTCATAGGTAACACAATTATCACACGACAAAGATCGTGAAAGAGATACGAACAAGAAGAGTCAAAAGGTCAATAGGTAATAAATGTCCGGAATCTAAAACACCAGGTTAGGTTTAGTTAGAGATAGTTCGTCCATGAGGATTCCCCCTGACTTAACAAAAACAAACAAAAATTGGGTCCAGGTACTGCTCGGCAAACCACTCTTTTGACGGTAGAGCGATGAACATGAGGAATTCTTGCAACATATTCATAATTAAGTTCATCTTCAATATAGCATTTGTGAAATTTTCCTCCCACCATTCACCCCTTCAAAAAATTACAATTATTGAAATAAACCGTTCATGATGATTCATTTCGTTCTTGAAAATAAACTAGAGTACTTAAAGGCATGAATCAACAAACAAAATGTTGGAAAGCAATAGTTCTCAATAAATATTGGTATTCTGAAAAAATTGGACCCTCGAAATTATTCCACAGGTTTCAAAATTAGGGTTCAACGACAAACTTCTAATTTACCCTGTATAATGACTTGTAAGCTAGCTTTTAACTAACGACTGAATGAGCAATTTGAAATTAATGATTTTATATAGTTTGCTGAAAAAAAATTTGAAAATTGTAATGGAAATAAAGAATCTATGAGACCTCGATTTGATCAAATACTAACATGCGGCGTTTTTTTTGCCCGTGAGTGTAAAAAAAAAACCATTTATTAGTTCAAGAGAGTGCAGCAGCCCCAGCTGCCCTACGCTGGGTACGCCCTTGCGTTGGACGAAGAAAGTCTAAATATAACCAGTCATAAATTGAAATTTGATATTAGATGTAGACATATATTTAAATATATAGATACAGTAAAAATAGAAAATATTCATTCAAAGCATATCACTTTTGAACATCCCATCCTCGTCGCCAATTTGTAGATCCTACAAAATGAGGATTTATACTTCAAACTTTTCATTTTTCCAATCACAATTATAAACACTTTATTAAGATACTTGGTTCAAGATGACAGTTATAATTTACTATAGAGAACTTACTCGTGAGACGGCTGTTGAAAGAGTCCCTAGAGCTAGAGCCCTTTGATTCTTATACTATTCAATTATTACTCAGGCAGTAGAAGAGACAATCTATTGCAATATCTTATCTGTACAAATTCTGTTATCCTTGAGAAATATTGTGATAATTATTTGGGAAGAATGATACAATTGAAAAAGATACAATTAATTATGAAATGGAATGAGTGTCAATTTGTTTAGCATTTAATACTTCATATTGAAATAGCTAATCGTGTAGATACATAAAATAGGGTACCGGGACATTAAACAACTGTGTATAGGATGGAAACAATGAAAATAAGTGCATGACCACCCGCCAATCGCCAGCAAGTCGCAGCCCAGCGCAACGAACCCGGCGACTGAAGGGATTGGCGGCCTCGGATTCTTCCAGCAAGAACGGTGGATGTTAGGCAGCCCGCACACTGGCAACTTTATCCAAGCAACTTTTTAATCACAAAAATAGAACACATCATTCTTCATGGGATCCCGCATAGGGGCGATTATTTAGTTGCGGCAACTGAAAAGTTTCAACATGTTCTATTTTCCAGGCAACTCAATAGTTGCCGGCAGAATAGAATGTACATGTTCATTCCTGTCTTCGCACACTGGCGATTTAAAATTGCCCTTGATTTCCCAGTTGCAATCTCGACGGTTTCGAATGAACATATCGATGAACATTTAATAATTCATAGAAGCTATTAAATCACGGCCAGCATTGTATGACAAAAGAGTGGAAGGATATGCAGACAAAAATCCTAAAAAAAAATTGTGCATTGATATTTTTTTTAGATTTTCAAACTGTTCATGAAATTCTCCGCCTATAATCCTGTGCTGATCAATGGATGAACCCAAAATTTTCTGCCCATTTTCCTCTTCCTTTTCAAAAGAAGAGCACAAACGCATGCAGTTTTCACGAAATCCATTTTGAAACTGATGCTGAGCAACTATTCAGTGGGCGCTTGAAACGGTAACGGGCAATTTTCGAGCGACTAGATTTTTTAATCGCCGAAACTAAAAAGTTGCCAGTGTGCGGGAGCCCTTAGTGTACTCAGCTCATTTCGTGATGGACGAGCCTAATAGGCGCGGCGCCGGTAACCGATTGTCAGTCTTTGTTTAAAAATAATTCTGTATTCAAAGTTCTCAGCGCATAGTCAGAGGTTATGGGTATATTATTGTATCCAGAAAGTGGGCTATGCTATAAACTGTTGCCGTCAGGTCTCAGGTCATGTTCTCCGATGTTCGGTGCTGTGACGGAAAAATGAGAGACAAGCTTCATTCATAACAAAAATCTTGGATATGAGCCTCTTATTGATCCAGAGATGCTCTCGATTACGAATGAATTCTACGCACCAATATTCAGACCGAAACAAACAATGAAAATGTTATTCAAGGTCGAAATTGCATTCTCCTGCTTGCTCTTATTGAATACAAATATTTTCGAATCCTCCTTTCACACATATTTCCTGAAATTCCGGCACATCCAGAATTCGACGGGCGCTCAGCAGTAACCAAATACGGCATTGCGGCCAGAAGGCAAGCTTCGTCGTGGGACTTCCATTTTCGTAACTTCGTGATTAATAATTTGGCAGAACGAATTGGGGAACATGGAGGAAGGAATAATATTTTTCGAGAAGCTGAAGGATCCGAAAACTCATCCTGATTTATCATAATATATGGAGACGTTTGGAAATGCGAAAGAGAGATAAAGACAAGATAAGTGGTTACGTTTACTCTCATCTGGGTCGAAGTGTTGGATTGTTATTGGAAAGTCATGGGCGTACCAAGAAAGAGGAAGGGATCAGAACTCTATCGCAACGATTTGCGATCGAGTTGTGACAATGTGCATAGTCTTGGTGAAAGAACCCTTTTTCTTTCATTTGTGACTGTTTTTGTCGATATTTAGGGTACGATTCCTACAATACCTCGCTTTGGTCTCCTATTCACTTGTACTTTACTCAACAAAATACCGTTTTTGTCTTATATCTCTTGACTTCAAATATCACCGACTCTTTAAAGTCTCGAAAAGAACTGCTTTCCTTCGGGTAGAAAGGAAGCCTAACTTACGTATTCTGACCTTTCAATTTCTTCCTTGGAACAACCCCTCTCGCCTTCTTCCATGGAGGCGTTTCCAGGGAATTTTCCAACCTCCGTTAAGTCATCTTATCAAGTTTGAAGTTCAGAAGGTTTGGGGGGAACAGATACATCTGTTTGCAGAATTTTGACTGGTTCAATTCATTGCCACTAATAAATACGATATGAACCTGCTTAGATACGTGACGAAGGATATCCCGAAAGAAAGATTTTGTTCCATTTAGGGCCTCTGGTGTATCTCATAGGTGTAGATTATTCTGTCTGAAAGGTTTTTATTGTTTAATCAATTCGGAGTATGGTACGGTTTGGACAAATTATGCGATCATAAGTGTACCATACAAGACAATTCCTATGTAGGAGTATTATTCACAGATGGAATAAGACTTCTACATTTATTCGCTACTTATACCTAATATAGGTGGCGCGGCCCTAATAGTCAGAAAGAACATCGATCATTTTGACGATGTACTATATAATTAAGAAATAAAAGCCGTCTCGATTATAGTTAATACAAATCGAGGACAAATGAAAATTACGTCCGCCTAAAAACCACCTCAAAATAATCTTAAGGAAATCTGAAAAATTTGCTTCAAGGAAAATCATCAATCATCAATATTGGTGATAAAAACTGCAAATTAAAAAAATGGAACAGCAGAACAGGAAACCAAAATGGAAAGGAGATGAAGAAGTATGCAGAGAACTGAATGCCATAGTATTAGGACCTGATATTCCGACCTACCTGCCCAGAAGCAAAAGCCTACAAGACGTATTAGATAACGTCAGACATTACCAACATATAACAATTGATACCATAGAAGGTGACACATCAGACCACAACCCGATAGAACTCAGACTCAGACGTACAGAAGTTACAGAAAAATTAGAGAACAGAGTAAAAGAAGCCTACAAGAAAAATACTAGAAGAATTACAAGGCCAGCTCCGAAGCATCCACATGGAAAAACCTCAAAAGCAGTAAAAGAGCTTATAAGAAGAAATATACAACCCATAAAAAACGAAATTTACATAGAGAAGAAGACAAGAAGGAGCTGAATAAACACAGCCAAGTGCTGAAAATGCACTGAGAGAACTGCAAACAGACAAATGGAACAAAAGGGTTAGGGAGCTGAACACCATAGAACACTCGGCATGGAAGATGCAAAAGTGTTCACGGCGCGAGAAAAGCACTGGAAGATGCAATAGATAAAGAAGCCAGCATCAACTACAGAGGAGACGATGACAATGAAGATTCAGGAGGAGAAATAGAACGAAATGAAGAATTGATGTTGGAACCTCCTGAGGGCGATACCATCCCAAACCCAACAACACCAACGGAGATTAAAAAAATCATCAAGAAATTGAAAAACATAAAAACTCCATGGAAAGACAAAGTAACAAACTTTATGTTACGAAAAATGCGCAGAAAAGGAATAGCAGCGCTAGTCAATATAGCAAACGCAGTAATGAAGACAGAATACTATCCGAAAAGATGTAAAGCAGCAGCAGTATTTGTGTTCAATAAGCCAGGAGAAGATGGGAAAATCCCAGAAAACTACAGGTCAGCACTTAGAAAAATATTCGATAGAGTAATTGCAAAAATACTCAATGAAGAAACAGAAGCGCTGAACCCGATACCATCGGAACAATTTGGATTCAGAAGAAGTCATTCCACAGAACTGCAACCGAATATGCCAATGAAGGATTTCAGATTGAACAAGCCACAGCATTAGTGCTATTAGATGTCGAGAGAGCCTTCCACCGAGTTTGGTGCAAAGTACTTGCCTACATAATGATGATGGCAGGCTACCCTACCCAAACTTGCAAGAAAATAAGAAACTACCCGAGAGATTTTTATGTCGAAAAAGATGACACATTATCTTCCACCAGACAAGTAGAAGCAGAAGTGCCCCAAGTTCAGTTCTAAGACATCCACTCTACATCATCTTTATCTACGATATCCCTAAAGACCCAAGAAATCTGCTTGCCATATGGCTAGCAGATGACACAAGAATAGCCGTCAGACATCGACGACCAGACCTCATATTCAGAGGATTGCAAGAAGCACTCGAAGATTCAAACATAAATCTCTGAATGAAAAATTCAAATGAATAGCAAGATGAGCCACGCTATTCTACTACAGAAGCGAAGACTCGAAATAAATTCTAACCTAAGAATAGATGGAGAAGATATGAAATGAGAAAATGAAGTCAAATATCAAGGAGTAGAACTCGATGATTGGCTTACATGAAAAAACCATATTTATAAAATATACAGTGAATAAAAAAAACTCAGCAATGAGTAGACTTTAGCTAATGCTAGAGAGAAAGAGCCAAATGAACCAAAGCACGAAGACCTCAACTAACATATGGTCCGGCGGCATGGGGCTAACAGCCATATAAAGAAACCCAACATCCAAATGATGAGCTCAAAAGAATAGTTTACTACAACCCTGCAGCAGATGTGATTAGGATACCCATCTATCACAAAGGACCCAGAGATCAACAACGTAGGAACAGAAATGGATTACCTAAACTCAATTTCAAATAGCAAGAAGAAGAGACTCCCCTATTAAAGTCATTGCTAACACAATAACCACACGACAAAGATCGTGCAAGAGATACAAACAAAAATAGTCAAAAGGTTAATAGGTTAATTAAAGGATGCCTGGAATCTAAAACAGCAGGTTACGTTTAGTTCGAACAGGTCGTGCTCCACACGAAGTCTCACACTGTTCTATCTATCGGAGATAGTTCGTCCTTCAGGATCCCCCTGGCTAAACAAAAAAAAATTAAAAAAAATTACGAAAAGCACTGCCGTGAAGTCATAGCTTTTGAGCGCTCGTACATCCACCTTGTAGATAGATTCGCATTTTCCGGTTTTAGAAATCAATGGGAGCAATTTTCGACAGCTGTCAAAAAAATTCTGAAACTTAGGCGAAACTCTAGACTTCATGTCAGTGCTTCAGCTGACCAATTTTTTTTCGATAATTCGCTAGAATTTTCTACGGTATCTATGGTCTGGGTGATGCGATCTGTACAAAATTTCGCAAGTAGTTTGAATACATTTCTCCTCAGCTAGGTGTGATATTTCATTCCAATCCAATCAGTTGTTTCGAAACTTTGAACAGCCAGATTTACGGAACCCCTAGTCTAATTTTGCTCATTGATGAACGTGACCGCGACATTCGCGATCCAAATCTACCCTGAAAATTTCAAGTTCCTAGGCCTTTCCGTTCTAAAGTTAAAATTTTCTATGGTTTCTATGGTTCTGGTCATATGATCTGGAACAAATATTGCTTCAATATATCATTTTTATCGATTAAAATACAAAATTTCATCCTGATCGAGTCCGTAGTTTCGAAATTATAATAAATCACATCACGAAAACACCTAAAAGGGACAAGACGAAATTTAACACGTTTTATAATGCAGTTACATAAACCACACTTCTCGTGTGTCTATGTCTACGGATAATTGCTATGTGATCCTAGGTAATCCAAGACTAGACAACAATATAGAAAAACTTAAAACACATACGTTTCTACGTTTTTACCTATAAAGTTGGCTAGCATCGGACTTCTGCAACGTTGCATTATTGTCTTGCACCTTGCTTTCATTAAAGAAGGCGGTGGAATAGCCCAATAATCCCTATAATAAATAGTTGAAACGTTATCAGAATTTTGACAGGTGTCATTTGAAGATTTGTACCATCATCGTAGAGTCATCGCCTTATATAATATGTTAGTCTCGGGATACATTGAACCACCCATATTCATATATTATGTAGGTTACCAAGCCAGAACCTCCGCTCATCAAAATCAGTCGAAATTACCAACCGAGGATTTAGGTTTCCGCATAATAACTGCTTGCAGTTTATCCAATTCCTGTTATTGGCATGTCGAATCGATTCCGTTCAGCTCTAGCATAAACATTTCGAATTGAAATTCACCTTTGTAACGGTTGAATTGTTCAATTGGGAAAGATAATCAGTTACGTGACTGTAGAAATGATTTATCGGCGGAACTTTCCAAGGGGTGGATTCGAAAACTGTTATACGGAATTACTGACTGCTCAGTGGTCCCATAAATGTCATCTATGGAAATAGTCAGTTACGTCATTAGGTCAGAAAGTCAGCTTCTAGAGTTATAGCTCTAAGGAGCTAGAGGCATTTTCGGTATATTATTTTATTGTCTTCGATATCAATGATAAGTAGTGTAGTTCAGAACTATTCAAATCGGAAGAACGCTGAAAATTCATTTTATCACTTTCAAATCACTTCATTTCCTTTTTATATCTATGAGGTCTTTCAAGGACGATTTTTGAATGCGAACGAAACAAGTTGTGTTATAGATATCCACCCAATTTTTCAATTTGATAATAGAATATTGTTGAATTCACAAAAACTTTCCCCACTTCTCTGCATGTCCTTAGAACGACTCAATAGCCCTCGAAGAAAGCCCCAAAGATGTGCGAACATCGCATCAATTAGTTATTGCATTGCAAAGCGCAGGATGTGCTCACAACAATCTATTCGTATCAGAATATGAAATTGAAAGAATGAAAAGACACGTGTTCAACAACATAACTTGCTCAGATTGACCTCTTGATTAGCTTGTCTACAGGAAGCAATTATTCTTCGGAATAATTTTTAACATTTACTAGTAGTAGTTCTTTAGTGTCTCTAAACAAATGGCCATCGATCTCAGATCCTTCAGCCTTTTTGAGCGCTCGTACGACTTACACGAGGGCTATATCATTTCGTCACGATGTCTGTATTTTACGAATTTTGAGCCGAAAATGGTCTCAATCGATAGAGTTCGACTCACCGATGACGAATCCGTCGGAAAATTCGAGTCTGTCCGTCCGTCTGTCCGGCCGACCGTCCGTAAGCACGATAACTCTCAGTGTGGGTTCAGTTCCCGAATGCCTCGGTTGAGTTCGTAAATGGGCCAAATTCCAAGAGGGGTTCCGTATATATGGCCGTTCAAAGTTTTGTTGCCCTGATTACTTGAAAACTACAGATTTGATCGAGATGAAATTTTGCACTCAAATGGAGAATGAGGTGTTCAAGCTACATGTGAAATTTTGTCCAGATTGCATGACCAGAACCATAGAAACCATAGAAAATTGTAACTTTTGAACGGAAACGCTTAGGAACTTGAAATTTTCAGGATATGTGTGGATCTCGAATGTCGTGATCACGTTAATCTATGAGCAAAATTATACTAGGGGTTCCGTAAACATGGTCGTTTGAAATTTAGTTTTCTTGATAATTTCAAAACTACAGATTCAATCGTGACGAAAGTTTGTATACTAATGGAGAATGATATATTCAAGCTACATTTCTCCAGATCTCATGACCAGAACCATTGAAACCATAGAAAATCATAACTTTCGAACGGAAAGGCCTAGGGACTTGAAATTTTCAGGATAGGTGTGGATCTGAAATGTCCAGATCGCATCACCAAGACCATAGATACCGTGGAAAATTCTAGCGAATTATCGAAAAAAAAAATTGATCAGCTGAAGCACTGACATGAAGTCTGGAGTTTTGCCTAAGTTTCAAAATTTTTTTGACAGCTGTCGAAAATTCCTTCAATTGATTTCTAAAACTGGAAAATGCGAATCTACCTACAAGGTGCATGTACGAGCGCTCAAAAGCAAAAGTGAAGAGGTGTGGTTCCTAGTTGGCAGAAAGGTGGCGTTAGTGAGGCATTTTTCTCCGATCTACAAAACTTTTAGTTTCAAAATAAGCCGGCTTCCGCATCAGATTCATGTTACCTCAAAGAGGCCGAAACCATTGTCTGCATTTGCTAATGATGATTTTGATGTTCCGTGGAATCACAAATATTGACTTTTTGACCAGCTTGTCTACAGAAAACAATTATTCCGAAATATTCCATATATTTCATAATGATGATGATTAGGGTTGGGTCTTTTATTGTGAAAAACCCTAGATTACGTAAACGATTATATGAAGGCAAAACTTCCAAGTACACCAAATGAAGCAATGACTTCAGCCATAGACACCCATCAACAAAAAAGAGAAGAAAAGAAATGGAAGCTGTAGATGCGACAATGAGAGAACGAATTCAAAAATTAATCGGGAAAACGTGGGAACCTGAAATTGAAGAATTAAAGTGGACAATGCAACATCCACATATGAAAAACCGACAAGAAAGCCTGATATGAAATATATGCCTGATATCATTGCCGGAACCTATTTTTGCATGCTTATGAACAAGATGAATTTGCGGTCAAATTCAATTATGTCCGTCCGGCCCTCCAGCCGTGAACTCGGTTACTCTCGAAAGAAGAGGGAACTCAAGTGTTTTGAAAATTTCAGGATACGTTCCAGGTTTGAATGCGCCCGTTTGGTTCGTTAATGACTGAAATCCGCAAAAGGGTTCCGTAGCCATCTGATTTCCTTTCTGAATTATTCAAAAAATACAGATCCTATTCAATTGAAACTTAGTACCTTAGAGATCTTCATTTTTAGATGTCCAAATTTTAAGTTTTCCTTTATGGAAATGGATCGACCCTGGTGAATGTGACTTTTTTTTTCAATTATCTGAATCCTTCGGGTACCGAAAGAAATTATCGTGGAGTTTCTAGAACGTTTTCACAAATAGTTAGTTGTAAGATAATCGTATCACAAGAAGATTCGAGAAAAATTCTTTTTAAAAACTTTGGTATCACAGAAACTATCCGCCATATCCTGCTGAGATGTTGTGTCCACATAAGGAATCGATTCAATGAGTTATGGGTATATTCAGCTATCTAGCTGTTCCATGTGAATAAAAATTACGAAAAGCACTGCCGTGAAGTCAGGAGCTTCTGAGCGCTCGTACATCTACCTTGTAGGTAGATTTGCAATTTCCAGTTTTAGAAATCAATTGAAGAAATTTTCGACAGCAGTCAAAAAAATTCACAAATTTAGGCGAAACTCCAGACTTCATGTCAGTGCAATTTTTTTTCGATAATTCGCTAGAATTTTCTACGGTTTCTATGGTCTTGGTGATGCGATCTGGACAAAATTTTGCACGTAGTTTGTATATATTATTCTTCAGCTAGGTGTAAAATTTCATTCCAATCCAATCAGCAGTTTCGAAATTATTAGGAACAAAATATTTTGAACGGTCATATTTACGGAACCCCTAGTCTAATTTTGCTCATTGATAAACTTGACCGCGACATTCGAGATACAAACCTACCCTGAAAATTTCAAGTTCTTGGCCTTTCACTTCGGAAGTTATAATTTTCTATGGTTTCTATGGTTCTGGTCATGGGATCTGGACAAAATATTGCTTCAATATATTATTCTCGATTGAAATACAGAATTTTATCTCGATCGAATCCGTAGTTTCGAAATTATCGAGAAAACAAGATTTCAAACGACCGTGTTTACGGAACCCCTTGTTCAATTATGCTCATTGATGAACGTGCCCGCGAAATTTGCGATCCGAACCTACCCTGAAAATTTCAAGTCCCTATGCCTTTCCGTTCGAAAGTTATTATTTTCTATGGTTTCTATGGTTCTGGTCATGCGATCTGGAGAAATGTAGCTTGAATATATCATTCTCCATTAGTATACAAAATTTCGTCACGATCGAATCTGTAGTTTTGAAATTATTAAAAAAACTAAATTTCAAACGACCATATTTACGGAACCCCTAGTATAATTTCGCTCATAGATAAACGTGATCACGACATTCGAGATCCACACCTATCCTGAAAATTTCAAGTCCCTAGGCGTTTCCGTCCAAAAGTTACAATTTTCTATGGTTCTGGTCATGCGATCTGGACAAAATTTTACATGTAGCTTGAACACCTCATTCTCCATTTGAGTGCACAATTTCATCTCGTTCAAATCTGCAGTTTCCAAGTAATCAGGAGAACAAAACTTTGAACGGCCATATTTACGGAACCCCTGGTGGAATTTGCAAAATTCGAAAAATACAGACGAAATGATATAGCCCTCGTGTCAGTAGTACGAGCGCTCAAAAAGAGCATGAGATAGAGTGGTGTTACACGATCAGTCTTACACCAGTTCAGTTCGTCGTCTGATTAATGTGAAATTCAAAGGTGTGTACAGACATGCTCCGAATATCGTACCGTAGCGAATCTAATTCATCGCACGTAGAGGTGCAATTTGAATTCGTGAATTTGATTCGCTCTCGCGGGGTACGCGACACGGTTCGGTACGATTTTCTGAGCATGTCTGTACACACCTTAATATCCATTTTGAGTGGGAAACGTTTCATTCCACGTTTTTTACTAAACTGTTGTCAGTTTGAATTATCGTGTTTCAAAAAACGTAGAATAGAAGGTTTCCCACTCAAAATTGATATTCGATTTCACATCGGATCAGAATGACGGACTGAACTGATGTCAGACTGATTGTGTAACATACGTCATAAAAATTGACCATTTTTGACAAACATAAACAAGTTCGAAGATCACAGATATCCGCCGACGTTTCCGTCGATAATTATTACAAACTTTGACGGAGTCATGATTCCTCTCGAAATTCCAACAGATCGAGAAAAAAAGACCGACCTGAGAGCTGAAACGAATAAAAAACGAATATTCATACGTTTCTTCAACACCCACGTGCAGTTGCCATGAGATTACGATTTTGTTCAAGTCGTGAAAGTTATTCCTATGATGGTGCATTCATTTTCCTCATTGCGCCTAGTGCCTACTGCATTCTATCAAAAATGGAAAGGAGTGAATTGTAGGTAAGTTATGATTTCTAACGTTTTTATAGCCCCATTATATGTTTTGTTTTACATTTTCGAAATTTCTATTCTTTAAAGGTCACGAATGAATACTTTCGTTCATTCTGGCCAGTGAAACGAATTTGAAGGATAAATAGATATATTCACCCTTGAAAATGGCAGAAAGATTTTTCTGCCACACGACACTTTTTGAGCGCTCGTTCTACTTACACGAGGGCTATATCATTTCGTCACGATGTCTGTATTTTTCGAATTTTGAGCCGAAAATGGTCTCAATTGGCAAAGTTCAACTGACTGATGACGAATCCGTCGAAAAATGCGAGTCTGTCCGTCCGTCCGTATACACGATAACTCTCGAACGGAACGAGCAAGAAACTTGAAATTTTCAGGGTAGGTTCGAATCTCGAATGCCGCGGTTCGTTATTAGGCAAAATTCGACCAGGGGTGCCGTAAATATGGGCGTTCGAAATTTTGTTCCCTTGATTACTTCAAAACTACTGATTCGATCGAGGTGAAATTTTGCACTCAGATAGAGAATAACGTGTTCAAGGTACATGCAAAATTTTGTATTCTAATGGAGAATGATAAATTAGAACTACATTTTGTCTGGATCGCATGACTAGAACCATAGAAACCATAGAAACTTTCGAAGGAATAGGGCCTAGGGACTTGAAAATTTCAGGGTAGGTTTGGATCTTGAATGTTGCGGTCACGTTTATCAATGAGCAAAATTAGACTAGGGGTTCCGTAAATATGGACCTTCAAAATATTTTTTTCTTGATAATTTCGAAACTACTGAATGGAGTGGAGTGAAAATTCGCCGTTAGATGGAGAATAATATATTCAAACTACTTGCGAAATTTTGTCCAGATCGCATTACCAAGACCATGGATACTATAGAAAATTCTAATAAATTATCGAAAAAAAATTGGTCACCTAAAGCACTGACGTGAAGTCTGTAGTTTCGCCTTAGTTTTAAATTTTTTTTTCACAGCTGTCAAAAATTTTTGTTAATGTTTCTAAAACTGGAAAATCTGAATCTACCTACAAGGTTAATGAACGAGCGCTCAAAAGCTCCTTTCACAGCAGTGCTTTTAAGAATTTTTTTTCCAGGTTTCGACAAATTTCTCCATATTTCATTTGACATAACAAGGTACTCAGATCAATTATCAGATAAATAACATGTAGACGTTTCTCGAGTTGTTGATGCCATGGCATTCAATAATTAAATTGACGCCCCAATGAAAAAAAATGACGAAAAGCAATGTCGTAAAGTCAGGAGCTTTTGAGCGCTCGTTCATCCACCTTGTAGGTAGATTCGCATTTTTCAGTTTTAGAAATCAATTGAAGGAATTTTTGACAGCTGTCAAAAAAATTCTGAAACTTAGACCATTCCAATCCGATCAGTAGTTTCGAAGCTATCAGAAAAAAAAAATTTTGAACGGCCATATTTACGGAACCCCAAGTCTAATTTTGCTCATTGATGAACGTGACTGCGATATTCGCGATCCAAACCCACCCTGAGAATTTCAAGTTCCTAGGCTTTTCCGTTCAGAAGTTACAATTTTCTATGGTTTCTATGGTTCTGGTCATGCGATCTGGACGAAATATTGCTTTAATATATCATTCTCCATCAAACTACAAAATTTCGTCACCATCAAATCCATGGTTTTGAAATGGTCAAGTAAGCTAAATTTCAAACGACCATATTTACGGAACCTCTAGTCTGATTTTGCTCATCTACAAAAGTGACCACGAAATTCGAGATACACCTATACTGAAAAATTCAAGTTCCTAGGCCTTTCCATTACAAAGTTATAATTTTCTATGGTTTCTATGGTTCTGGTCATGCGATCTGGACAAAATTTTGCATGTATCTTGAACACGTCATTCGCCATCTGAATGCAAAATTTCACCTCAATCGAATTTGTAGTTTCGAAGTAATCAGGAGAACAATTTTGCCCAATAACGAACTTAACCGCGGCATTCGAGATTCGAACCTACCCTGAAAATTTCAAGTTTCTAGGACATTCCGTTCGAGAGTTATCGTGTATACGGATGGCCGAACGGCCGGACTCGAATTTTATGACGGATTCGTCATCAGTGAGTCGAAGCATGACGATTAAGACCATTTTCGGCTCAAAATTCGAAAAATACAGACATCGTGACGAAATGATATAGCCCTCGTGTAAGTACGAGCGCTCAAAAATTTTTCTGATATATTCAATATATGTAATTTGGAGATCTATTGAAGTTTATAGAAATTAATTGACGGTTTTTGTTATACTGACAATGAAAACTGAAGGCCATTTCGGTACACAGAAAAAAATGAGTTCTTCTGATATAATTCCGTGATTCCATCTATTGAAGTTTATGAAAATATAATGACAGTTATGTCATACTGACAATGAACATCTCGAATGCCGCGGTCAAGTTCGTTGGGCAGAATTCCACCAGGAGTTCCGTGAATATGGCCGTTCGAAATTTTGTTCTCTACTTTTTCGATGGAGATGGAGAATCAAGTGCAGAATTTTGTCCAGATCGTATGACCAGAACCATAGAAAATTATAATGTTCGAACAGAAAGGCCTAGGTACTTGAAATTTTCAGGATAGGTGTGGATATCGAATGTCGGATTCACGTTTATCAATGAGCGAAATTAGAGCAGGGGTTCCGTGAATATGGTCGTTTGAAATTTAGTTTTCTTGATAATTTCAAAACTACGGATTCGATCGTGACGAAATTTTGTATTTCAATGGAGAATGATATATTCAAGCTAACTTTTTTCAGATCGCATGACCAGAAACATAGAAAATTATAACTTTCGAACGGAAAGGCCTGTGGACTTGATATTCTCAGGGTACGTTTGGTTCTCGAATGTCGCGTTCACGTTTATCAATGAGCAAAATATTAGACTAGGGGTTCCGTCAATATGGCCGTTCAAGATATTTTTTCCTGATAATTTCGAAAGTACTGATTGGATTGGAATGAAATTTGCACAAAGATGAAGAATAATGTATTCATACTACATACATACATAATTTTGTCCAAATCGACCATAGATAGACCATAGATACAGTACGAAATTCCAGCGAATTATCGAAAAAAAAAATTGGTCACGTAAAGCACTGACGTGAAGTCGGGACTTTTGTTTGAATTTTTTTTTGACGGCTGTCAAAAATTTTTCGATTGGTGTCTGAAACTGAAAAATGCGAATCTACCTACAAGGTGGATGAACGAGCGCCAAAAAGCTCCTGACTTCAAAGTAATGAGTAAAGAGTTCTTCGTTTTTAGAATTCGCTATTTTTTTAATTGATATGTATTTTTATGCTATCAAGAGCAATGTAGAAATTCCTCATTCAAGAAAAAACAATATGGTCAGAATTTACCCTACTCGAATCGAAAGCTCTTAATCAAAAATTCCATTCCGAGAGCCACGTTTCCGGGCTCCTAAACCAATATAACCAGGATGATCTCACATACGCCATAGAATCCTTCAAGGAAACCAACAGTGCGTAGCTTTTCACCGAAGGGACCTTTTTTATGCCGAAATAAAGAAAATCGTGTGTCCTGGCTCCAATTTCGGCTGAATATTTTATCACATGATATCAGTTTTGGAAGCCACGTTCGAATCGATACAGGGTAAACTGATATAGTGTGTGGGATCGACTGCAAAATAGAAGGACCGACAGTCGAACTTTTTTTTCTTCATAATTCTTATATTATGTCCATGTTCTTTTAGCATCGACATTCAGTCCTAGTTATTTCACAGTTTGCTCTGTACATTGTTTTTTGGAACTTTTACATGTTTCTTTTCGAAGAAGTGAATTTTACATGCAAAGATTCTGATTCACCAACCTTATTTTTTCATTTTCTATACCGTTGTTGGAAGAAATCAAGTTGATTGTTAATGCCCGCCGATGCTGTTTGAGGATCTGAATGACAGGAGGAAATATTTCGGTGAATGTAATTTTTTTTTTCAGAAGTAAATCTGACATGTAGGGAACGTATTGTGAGGTCCGAGGACAATGCTTTGCGGGGCAGTTCCTTATTAAATTTAGTTCAGTCCAAAATTGAGGTCAAGTTCTAAATGGGCAAAATATGCCGCAAGGTTTCGTAGGTATAGCCCTCTGTATTGTTTTCCTTAATGATACGAAAAAAGCTTATCGGAACGAATTGAAACTTCGAAGTTAGTTGTAAAATAACTACAAAACAGTTTTTGCGGATTTGGTGAGGATCGTATCACTAGAAGAATAAAAAATTTCGAAAAGCACTGCCGTGAAGGCAGGAGCTTTTGAGCGCTCGTACATGCACCTTGTAGGTAGATTCGCATTCTCCAGTTTTACAAACCAATTGGAAAGATTTTGACAGCTGTCAAAGAAAATTTCAAACCAACGCGAAAATCCAGACTTCACGTCAGTGCTGTGGGTCCATTTTTTCGATAATTCGCTAGAATTTTCTACGGTATCTATGGTCTTGGTAATGCAATCTGGACAAAATTATACATTATTCTTCATATATGTGCGAAATTTCATTTCAATCCAATAAGTATTTTCGAAATTATCAGAAAAAATATAGTTTGAACGGCAATATTTACGGAACCCCTAGTCTAATTTGGCTCATTGATAAAAAGGATCGCGGAATTCGCGATCCGAACCTATCCTGAAAATTTCAAGTCACTAGGCCTTTTTGTTCGAAAGTTATGATTTTCTATGGTTTCTATGATTCTGAACATACGATCTGGAAGAAATGTAGCTCTAATATATAATTCTCAATTTAAATTCAAAATTTCGTCGAGATCGAATCCATAATTTTGAAATGATCAAGAAAACTGAATTTCAAACGGCCATATTTACGGAACCCCTAGTCTTATTTTGCTCATTGATACACGTGAACGCTACATTTACGATCCACACCTATCCTGAAAATTTCAAGTCCCTAGGCGTTTCCGTTCAAAAGTTACAATTTTCTATGGTTTCTATGGTTCTGGTGATGCGAACTGAACAAAATCTTGCATGTAGCTTGAACACCTAATTTTCCATTAGAGTGCAAAATTTCATCTCGATCGAATCTGTAGTTTCAAAGTAATCAGGAAAACAAAATTTCGAGCGGCCATATTTTCGCAACCCCTCGGCGAATTTTGCCCAATAACAAACTTAACCGCGGCATTCGAGATTTGAACCTACCCTGAAAATTTCAAGTTTCTAGGACATTCCGTTCGAGAGTTATCGTGTATACGGACGGAAGGAAGGCCAGCCGGCCGGCCGGACGGACAGACTCGAATTTTTCGACGGATTCGTCATCAGTGAGTCGAACATAGTCGATTGAGACCATTTTCGGCTCAAAATTCGAAAAATACAGACATCGCGACGAAATGATATAGCCCTCGTGTAAGTTGTACGAGCGCTCAAAAACATTGCCTAAATTTCGGTATCTTGAAAACTATTCGCATTATCCCATTGAAATTTAATGTCTACATATTATGTATTGATGAAATGTGTTATATAGAAATTCACTTCATGTGTGGTAAGAAATTTGGGTTTTCTGGTCTGGAAAATTTTATATTCAGTGATTCCATCTGTTGAAGTTAATGAAATGAAAATGACATTATTTGTCATATTGAGGACCATTCACAGAATGTAGTTCGTTTCACTTTTCATGGATAGTTCCGCTACAGTGTCACCTCATAAGAAATCGAAATTATTATAGATTTGTCATGGGTAACTGCTCTGGAGATGAATTCAAATAAGCGTGTAAAAGTTATTGACTTCGCGTCAGTGCCTTTCCCTAATTCTTATATAGATGCTGTATTCAATTCTCAATAAACCTATGGAGGTTTTTTTACGAATGGCTTCGGGAGAAAATCATCATTCGAGAACAGAATTCATTTATTGATCAATTCACTGCTATTATCGTTTACTATTGTGAACCCTGCGTTTACTGCATAAAACGGGCGAAGCTGAGCTTTATTTGATTTGGTTGAAATTTCAGTGATTTAATGCCTTATTCGTGTCAATTAGAATAGAAGGATCATAAAAAGTTTCAATATCCGGATTCAAATATCTCGAGGAGACACAAGCTCTTGAGGAATCTTCTCGATGTTGAATTGCTTGAATGCTCCTTTAGAAGTGGCGCTATTGAAACTCAAGAGGGGATCGAGAACTTAATTATTCATTGAAATTTCTCGGTGCAAAAAAAAAGTTTTTTTGTTCGGCTTTATGAGAGATCGATAACGCTTGAGATATTTTATCGTGAATTTCTCGAGCCAATGGTTCGGTTCTTGATTATCCCGTTCTGATTGTAATGAAGGATGGAATGAATTTTTCAGAGAATACTTTTTGGATTTGCTGCCAATATCGGCTTCTCGGTTTAAGATAGAGTTCTGAACTTTAGTTTTTATGTGTTGTTGTTTGTGTATTTGTGGTAGATTTTCGGATTTGTATTAATTCATTGAAATAGGTATGTCTGTTGTGAACTGATTTTATTCGTATTGTTATTGCTCAGGTACCTACGTTCTTCTATATGAACTTCAAGTTTTTTTTGTGAAATCTACATATCTTTCCGAAGATAAAGATGAGTATCATGGAGTACATGAAATATTTTGATGTCGAATAAAACCAAGAACACGACCAATGCCCCCATATCTCAGTGCCCATATTGTTTCAAAATGTCCAGAAAGTTTCATGCAACTCCGCCCAGTAAATATATGTCTACTACATGAACGGATCTCTGTGTACAAAAGAAGAATAGTTGTTTTTTCCTTTCCTTAGACCTTGGTCCAGCCATTTACGGTTCAATATAGATAGATAGGTACCTTTTGTTTATTTGAAACAATCTTTCGATTTCGATAATAAAATTACAATTGAAACTAGAATTCTTCTTGATAATGTGTACGGATACAATTCATTCTAACTTAAGCCTAACCTGACCCTATCCTAACCCTAATCTAACCCTATCGTGTTCCTAACCTAACCCAACCCAACCCTAATCCCTCATTTTTTTTCGGGTTGTGGAAAGAAATCTGTTGCCAGATTCAACCACGACCCGTCTCGTGGGATTTGTTGGTGCCAGACGATAAAAAGAAAACACAACTTGGGGAAATGCGAGGACCACCGGAAAAAACATCCCGATCCATACTTTGATGCTACCCGATGAAAAGCGGTCCTCTCTTTTCTCCTCATGTCTCCTGTCACAAAGCCGTAAACGCCTTCCAGTATCCTTCATGCTGTATCATTTTCTCTATTATATTCTCAACTGGCGGTAAGTGGCTTATCTTTCGAACTAGTACGTTATTTTACTACTTCCGTCTGAGGCAGTGACAGAAAAGGTGCTTCGGGTCATCTACAACGTGGCATACATTACACAGATCATACCGCCCTATCCTCTTAGTAAAGGTACCATAATATCCATGCCCTGTTAGAAATTCAGTAAAATAGTACCTTGTCGTTTTATGCTCACATTGCATCCACTGCTCCAAACTCCAGATCAGCCTGCGTGTCCAAGCGGCATTTTGCCCTCCACAATCCCATCGCTCCTGCCATTTTCTCAGTGTCCTCCTTCTTGCCATACGGCGATTGCCTGGTAGTGCTCCTCCTATGGTAAAGAGAAAGCATCTTTCCGCCTCCATTAGGTCAATTGGTGGGAAGCCAGCAATCATTTGGACAGCCTCCGCCGACACAGTTCTGTATGCCGAAGCTACTCTTATCTCTCAAGTCATCATATCAAACTGCACACAGTGCGCAAAATGAAATCAATCACATAAATATTTGACATTATTCTACATTATTGACAGTTTGACAGTTCGGATTCTATGAACATTTTGTATTGGAAAATTTTCTTTCTTCTATTTAATTCTCTCGTAAATATTCCAATACTATTCTATTCTGGATAGAGACAAATACAACAAATCAAAAACCATGAACATCGGTCCAGCCATTCTCGATCTATAAGTGGTGGAACAAACCCGACTTTGTTTTATATATTAAGATATTGACACATATCGGGTGTCCCAACTGTGCGTATTTGCTCCCAAATATCGATAATGCTGATATATACGAAAAGAAGTTACCAGGAAGGCCACGTAATAAGATAACTAGCCAGACGACTGCCAATGGTTTACGGGTGATCTGACGTCACAAGCTGGTCCATGGCATCATTTTGGAGCAAAATTCAAAGTCACTTCACAGGGGGACATCAAATTGCACCTACAAAACCTCCGTTTGCTGAGGGAATAACGTCTATTCTGGCAAAAGTAAATAATAAGTTAAAAGAAGTTTTTCTGAATAAGTCTTCAAGCCAATCAGATGTTGGATAACACCGTAGCAAAACTTTCCCGACAATCACAAACACTCGTCATATCTTGCCTGAACTTTCTCCTCCACCCCTATATGAAACTCGAAGATGTCACTTTCTCTTGATGAAATTAGGCCCGTATAACCAACGAAGGAAATTTCAATTCCCCTGACTTTGGAAGTCGGCATTTGTGAAGGGCGGGCACAGCGGGCGTTGAGGAGAATTGATACTGTCACCAATTTTCTACTGGGATGAGGGATCAAGGTCGCATCGGCCTGTCTGTCAGGCGGCTTCGGATCATATCGGAAAATCTTTATTGAATCATTGGGAAATGGAAAACGAACTCAATTATAGGTAGAAAATAGTACAAGTATGACGTTGGTCTCCTACGTAAGAGGCGAATGAAGCACGTGGAATAATTTATGGAATTGGAGGGTCAGTGGAAGTAGAATTGGGCGAGGAAAACGAAGCCGAATTTACTTTCTTCGAATTTGCGTTGCTCTTCAATAATTCATTAGATCAATTAGAGACCCTCATTTGGTTGATTTGAAATTAATTTCGAGGTTTCATAACCTGGAGATTGGCCCATTCTCAGTATCTACAGCGTAAAGGAAATTATCTCAATCTGGAGGTAGTATCCTATCACAACAATTACGTTGATCGGAATAACACTTTTCACTAACGCCACCATTCTGAACCAACATGAACCGCACTCAAATTCTCTGCAGGTTCCCAGAACAACTCAATGACCCTCCATGTCCTTGTGACAAAAATCCAAACATCGCAATGATAACCCATTACAGGATTCGCTTGAGTATAACAGTAGCAATAATCACCTTTGTTGTAGAATTAAATAAAAACATAACTAAGGATTTGTTTTTCATTTTGTTTATTTATGAATGAAACTTTTTTAGTCTTTCTGATGTCCAACGATCCTGATGTCTAAGACAGACGTGGGACTCGTTACTGGTGTCTACTTTCTCTATTGTTGGAACGTGGAAGCTTTCCTTCCAGAATATTGATCTAACTCACTGAATTGTAGACAGGTAAATGCAGTTTGTTTCACTATCAGCAAAAATTTTGATCTGACGGAGGGAAGTCTGACAAGTGTGTAACTTTTGTGGGTCCGAAACTAGTGAGTGTTAGATCGTTATTGTCGGTGATTTGGTGATTATTAAGGAATATTCCTAATAACGCCATCAGGGACATGTGGTGTACATCTTTCCAAGTTCCCAGAAGAATCGGTTTGGCCAAGGCAGACAAACACGAATTATTGGGCAGTTGAACAATCTCTTTTTGATGGCGATCTAAGTTTTAATTTAGTGTCTCAAACACAAATAAAATATTGAGAGTTCTTTTCAAGTTTTTTACGCTCTTGTTTCTATGCACAAGGGTTTCATCATTTGTCTGAATGTCTGTAGTTGTCGAATTTTGAGCCGAAAATGTGTGGTCCGTCCGACCGGCCGTAATCTAAATCAGTATCCCTTGTATCATTTTCTCCTTCGATCTCATTCTTCAAATATTCCATATCCTTTTCGCAATAATTTCCATAGTTTCTTCTTACTTGACTTACTGTCTTTGTCTGTTAATGACTCATGGTCTGACAGGGCTAGTTATTTTGGGGGTGCCACAGGGGTCCATTCTAAGGTCATTATTGTTTTTGATTTATATTAACGTTTTTCAAGCCTGTACTCTTCGCTGATGATACTATTTCTGTTTCATCTAATGATCAACTAAGTGCGTTGGCGGAGAATCGAGCCCTAGAGTGGTTCTCTGCAAAGCGGTTGGTGGTGAAAGAGCAGAAGACGTTAGATTGCTGTTCTCGACCAGAGGGGGCTGAAGATCTCTATCCTGGTGGTTCGGCAAAGTTTTCGGGCGTGTATTTGAATGTCGGTTTGGGTTGAGGAATTCATTGTGAGCAACTGGGCTCAAAATCAACTGAAAACTTCTTTCCGTTGAGGTCGTTTTCTGGACAATAATTGTCAACTGCTTTACTCAGAACGCTCTGGTAGTGTCCGTTTTGACTTTTGAGGTGCAGACTAGTGGCTTGGGATAATTGCCCATCACGCATTCGTATTTTTGCTCTGCAAAGTGAATACTGTAGGCCGGCATACTGTAGGCCGGCATTCATTGCTTCAAATGTTTTGACCTTCACCAACATCTTTATATTGAAGGCTCAACTCTATCTTCATAAAGAAAATCAGTCTTAATTACGGAAGCCTACGAGAAGTCAAAACCTTCCAAGAACTGAATTCTGTAGACTAACTACAACTCAGGGTCTTTCTTTGTTTCAAAGGAGGTATATAATTGGATGCCTTCCTGTGTAAAGAACATGCCTCTCAAAAATTCCGAAAAAAACTATGGAGAAGTTTTTATTACGGTATCCACTGTACTCACAGGATGAATTCTTCGAATTAGATTTCAGCTCAGTACAGAACCGTTGGTGATTTCCAATTTTTTTTTTTTTTTCATTTTGAATCGTCCTCTTTTGTGATTTGTTGTTATTCTCAATGTGTTATTATTCAGTGTTAATTCATAATCATAATCGTATGTAACGAATACCTTCCTTACCTTACCTTACCTTACCTTACTCTACCCTACCCTACCCTACCCTACCTTACCTTACCTTACCTTACCTTACCTTACCTTACCTTACCTTACCTTACCTTACCTTACCTTACCTTACCTTACCTTACCTTACCTTACCTAACCTAACCTAACCTAACCTAACCTTACCTTACCTTACCTTACCTTACCTTACCTTACCTTACCTTACCTTACCTTACCTTACCTTACCTTACCTTACCTTACCTTACCTTACCTTACCTTACCTTACCTTACCTTACCTTACCTTACCTTACCTTACCTTACCTTACCTTACCTTACCTTACCTTACCTTACCTTACCTTACCTTACCTTACCTTACCTTACCTTACCTTACCTTACCTTACCTTACCTTACCTTACCTTACCTTACCTTACCTTACCTTACCTTACCTTACCTTACCTTACCTTACCTTACCTTACCTTACCTTACCTTACCTTACCTTACCTTACCTTACCTCACCTCACCTCACCTCACCTCACCTCACCTCACCTCACCTCACCTCACCTCACCTCACCTCACCTCACCTCACCTCACCTCACCTCACCTCACCTCACCTCACCTCACCTCACCTCACCTCACCTCACCTCACCTCACCTCACCTCACCTCACCTCACCTCACCTCACCTCACCTCACCTCACCTCACCTCACCTCACCTCACCTCACCTCACCTCACCTCACCTCACCTCACCTTACCTTACCTTACCTTACCTTACCTTACCT
This sequence comes from Aphidecta obliterata, assembly GCA_963966015.1. Classification (NCBI taxonomy): domain Eukaryota; kingdom Metazoa; phylum Arthropoda; class Insecta; order Coleoptera; family Coccinellidae; genus Aphidecta; species Aphidecta obliterata. Next base: position 17,322,056 of record OZ014434.1, on the reverse strand, counting down.
TACCTTACCTTACCTTACCTTACCTTACCTTACCTTACCTTACCTTACCTTACCTTACCTTACCTTACCTTACCTTACCTTACCTTACCTTACCTTACCTTACCTTACCTTACCTTCATTATCCTCTCATTTCATTATTTCATTTGATAGAATTTAATTTCATCACCTTACATCACATCACGTCACGTCACGACACGTCACATAAAATCTTGGACAGCTAAGTTTAGAATTTCAAGATCTTCAAAATTTCTTGAGTCAGGACAAAAAATAATATGTCAAGAAAACGCCAAGACAAGATTTTTCTAACTTTCTTGACACTTTTTCAATATAAGAGAAGTTGCTATCAAGACAATATTGCAAACAAGGGCGCAAAAGCTTCTGACTTCATGCCATTGCTTTTTAATTTAATATGTATACAGTACCTAATACAACATTACTACTGTCTACAGAAATATCAAAGTTTTAATGTTTTATCCCTATTTCCGAAGCTAAACAATCCTATGTGTGGGGTTGAGCCAATCGAGGGTTTGAACTGAATTATTATTTTTCGAAAGATAAACGAGCCTGAACCAACATGAAATCCATGTTGGCCAAGAGTTGTAACAAAATCTAATGAAAAAGACGCGATCTTGTCAAATCTAGTTCACTTCACGCAAAGATTTCATCAAGACAATAGAGTAATTTCCAGTTATTGCGCTCTTGTTTCTCTGAACAAGTTGAATGTTGTGTCAGTTGAAATACAATTTGATCAGTCTTTCAGAAACCGGGGGTAAGTTTGAAGAGACTTGAAGGAAGGCCAGCGTTATGCGGGTTCAGTATATGGTTGAGTGACCGTTCTGGAAATGAATTCAAACAAGCGCGCAAGAGCTTTCGACTTCACGTCAAGAGCTTTTTTCAGCTCTATTTTTTTCATGGACCGTTTGGCGGAATATAGAATTTCCTTGGTTTAGTCTGAAGTTGAAGGCAGAATAATCGGCAAAAATATAGTTCGGGTTTCTACATTCCCCCTACATGTCTCCAACATGTTGGTAGCTAGTATAACACTCTTGAACCTGAATGGTGAAAATTCTAGCCATAACTCAGAAACTTCCTCAACCTCATTCCAAGTTGTGAATTCAGTATCGAAAACATGCCTTCAAGTTATCCCTCAGTTTGCCACTGGGAATTTCCCATGCGTACGAGCTGAATTCAAATATACGATATAATTTGGAGAAAAAGCCCTTCCTGCTGAAAAAGTGCCGCGTTATTTCTTTTGGGATCCCTAAAATACAGCTCCCTGAAGATACGTATAAATTCATGTTCGGTGATCATTCACCATGTCCTACTTTTACATTTCATTGCATTGTTTTACCAAACCAGAGGTATTTGATAGGAATTCTTCGGAGTTTTCGCGTAGGATGTGAAACATATTCCTCGCGTGATTTAGTTTTGTTATATTATGACATCATCTTACTTTCAGTGATCTGGAAATGTATGTAGACGTTTTTCCGATGTCTAGTGGTATCATTTGTTGTATCCTCGCCTTGGGGTATATGAATAAAACTCATTCTCATTTTATACAACTTTATTTGAGGAGTATTCTAAGAAATATGTACACTGAATAACTAATGGCACTGAAATTCGTATGATGGATCGTCTAGCGTCTGAATAAAAGTTCCTACTTTTGTCAAATGAAATCGAACCATCTTATGTTCAAAGTAGTACGTCTGAACTTATTTCTGTATTAAGCGAATATATAGCTCTCCTTCATGGGGTACTGATGCAAAAACACTTCCTAGCCTTGGGTTTTGAGCGCTCGTTCTACTTACACGAGAGTTATAAGATTTCGCCACGATGTCTGTATTTTTCGAATTTTGACCCGAAAATTGTCTCAATCGAGAAGGTTCGACTCACTGATGACGAATCCGTCGAAAATTCAAGTCTGTCTATCCATCCGGCCGATAACTTTCGAACAGAACGACCTAGAGACTTGAAATTTTCAGTGTGGTTTCAGTTCCCGAATGCCGCAGTTGAGTTCGTTAATGGGCGAAATTCGACCAGGGGTTCCGTTAATATGGCCGTTCGAAATTTTGTTTTCCTGATTATTTCGAAACTACTGATTCGATCGAGATGAAATTTTGTACTCAGATGGTGAATGTGTTCAAGCTACATGCAAAATTTTGTCCAGATCGCTTGACCAGAACCATAGAAAACCTAGAAAATGATAACTTTCGAACGGAAAGACCTAGAGACTTGAAATTTTCAGGTTTCGATCTCGAATATCAGGGTTACGTTCATCAACGATCAAAATTAGACTAGGGGTTCCGTAAATATGGCCGTTCAAAATATTTTTTGTGCAGATCGCATTACCAAGACCTAGAAACCGTAGAAGAATCTAGCGAATTATCGAAGAAGAAATTTTTATATTCCAGTAACAGCTGATTCGGCATAATCGACAAAGCTGCTGTCATTTTTTTGACAGCTGTCAAAAATTTTCTCAATGAAAGGTGGATAAACGAGCGAACAACAGCTTCTGACTACAAGTCAGTGCTTCTTATAGTTTTTCTGCTGCTGAATAGAGTTGCCCCATTTGGTTCGACAGTGATCATGTACAAAAAAAATTATACACACCTCAATTCATCTACGAGCATTATTACTGGACACCTACTCATTGGTTAGCAGTTCTTTCAAATATTTTGTTCCTCCTCATATTCGCAGAAAGACTACAACTTTGAATTTTTGGAATAAATTTCATCATTTTCCCAATTTATTTCCAATACCCTCCTGTATTCCGGCATTAAGATTCCCAGATTGAAGTCGCATTAATCTCTTAGGTCCAATCTTTTCTTTAGTTTGAATAAAAACGACAAGGAAATCTGAAAATCTGAATGCAATACATGCGATTTTTTAACAAATACTTATCTGTTTACTCTTCCTTCCAATAGAGTTTCTGGATTTCATTTTCGCAGGAAAATATGGCTTGTTCTGAATCGTATAAGAAAATACCATCGACGATGTAATAGCTTGCTTTGTAGATGGAATTCAATTAGGAGTCGTGATTGCGGGGAAGCAGAGGAAACAATAGAACATCTCATAAATAATTGTACCATATATAAATATCTGGCAATACACGCAGTTTCTGTGTTTTTGGAATGGGTGGTCTATTTTGAACCGATTTAACATATTACAAATTTTTTTTATTGTCGTCAATTTTTTCTGTTTCCGCTTTTTTTTCAGAAATTGTTTTTCGAAAATGAAAAAGTTTATTCGTTTTTGATGAAAAAAAGCCCTTCAATATGAACATGTCTGCTCATTTCGTGAACAAAGTCAAAA